>CM066313.1:91702983-93157983 GCA_033807775.1 Saussurea involucrata | reverse complement strand
TGCAAAAATGCCCTAAATACCCGCGATGGATCCCGCGATCGCGGGCTAGGGCTGACGTGGCACGTACTTTGGGTACAAATGGCCCGCGAAGCCCTTCAACTTTGGCCGCGGTGCACTTTTGGTCCCTGCCCGCGATCGCAGCCCGCGATAGACCAAAATTTACAGTTTTGGTCCCTGAAAATTTACAATTTTGGTCCCTGTACTTAGACGAATCTTGCATGCTTTTACTGTTTTTTTCCACAATTATTGTACTTTGAAGACCGATTTGTGGTTGAAATTCATTTGCATGTTTGAGATTTCATCCATAAATATCAGTAATATGCAATTCACAATTCACACTTGTTCTTGATTTCTCTCTTGCTTTCTTTCTTTGAATTGCTTTCTCTCTTGATTTCTCTTCTCTCATTTCATCCACAAATGGCATCGTCATCAAACCCTAAGTCTACTCCTGAAAAAATGCCACCTCAAATCGAGGTCGCCATAGCAAAAAAGGAAAAGGAGATAGATGAACTAACAGAAGAGTGGAAAAAAATTATGGACAGGAAGGCAGTCCATTTGAGAAAGATCGAAGAGGAAGACAGGGAGATCAAAAGGATGAAAGGGGATATAAAAGCTAGGGAGGCTCGTGTTCGTCGAGAACAAGAAGCAATTCACCATATTCTGCAAGACTTTGCAATTATTCAACCGAAGGTAAACGAGAAGCAAGCTTGGATTGATGAAACTAAATCAATTTTTAAGTAGGTGGTGGTTGTTTTAGTTGTTTTGTATTTTTTTTCTTGTTTTGTATTTTTTACTGTGTTGTTGTTTTGTATTTTTTGTTGTTGTTAATTTCTCTGAAAAGTAGTTTTTAAGCCGCTGAACCACAGTTAGGTTGGATACATCATGCAAGGTCAAGTCAGAGGTTACCTCATTCGTGGGCCTACTCCTCTTGTAGAATATATGACAACCCTCAACTCATTTGCTAAAGTGTGTGCGGGTTGTGGTACACAATGGCCATACGTGGTTGCAAAAGCAGAAGCCGTTGAAGAAGGGTCAGAAAGATTGAAGATGAAGAGCATGTTGGATGAAATACAAACTAGCTGTGTTATCAATGTTTATTTAAAAGCATATGCATGTGTGTATATATCTAATATGAATATATTTATCATTTACAAACTAGTTGTGTTATCAATGTTCATTTAGAAGCATATGTATGTGTGTATATATATCATTTACAAATCAGTGTTTAGATCAACAGTATCATATGTGTTTGTTCCAACAAAAATGTCAAGAAATGATCATTTCTAGATCTTACAGATAAAGGTCTCATTTTTTAAGTCTTCTTCTTCTTTATATATACATATAATATATATATATATATATAGAGGCGGGTTCAAACGAGGAGCGTACCAATTTAAGAGAACGTGAGGAGCAATTGATAGTTATGAATCACATGTGATTGGCAGTTGTGGATCACATGTGATTCACAACTGATCTGGATGAGAATCGACAGTTATGGATCACATGTGATTGGCAGTTGTGGATCATTAATGATCCGCGACTTGCACGCGTCGCGAACCAAGTCGCGCTACTTTTGCGCGAAAATTCGATTATGTCCGATTTTTTAGCGTTGTAAATCATATGTGATCAGAAGCATGGGAGTGCTCCTCACGTTCTCTTAAATTGGTACGCTCCTCGTTTGAACCTTCCTCTATATATATATATATATATATATCTAAAAAGCTAGAAACCTGCTTCCATTCTTGCTACTAATCTTTCTTGCTATATAAACAGACATGTGTACTCAGAGTTAACATTCACTGCCATGGTAACAATCAACCTTTCTTCTTTCTTTCGCTTATCATATCAAACTCCTATTTTCTTTATGTGTGTAAATATATAATACGGATATATATATCATTTACAAACTAGCTGTGTTATCAATGTTCATTTAGAAGCATATGTATGTGTGTATATATATCATTTACAAATCAGTGTTTAGATCAACAGTATCATATGGGTTTGTTCCATATGGTTCAAGCTGTGACGAGCCCGGGGTGTGACTGACAGAATGTCTCCTTGGCACGGTTGAAGGGGCGGGATTTGGACACTCTCCACGAGTGTGTCCTACGCATTGGCACCGAGTACATCTTCGTTGTATCGAACTTTCACCACGTGATGGACGTCGGTCGTTCTTTCTCGGTCTCCCGGCCCTGTTCTTATCCATTAAAGGTGGATAGCATGGTGGAAGCGGGTCGGGTGGATACACCCATGCTGCAGGGGGTCCAGCTGGGTTTATTACCTCCACGTATGTTTTCCGGTAATATTCGGACGTGAAGAAAGGTACAGCCAAGCCGCTGCAATCTGTATGACCCATATATGTTGTTGCAGCGATGGCATGGCCGCACGGTAACCCAGATTTATCCCATTCGCGACACGAACAAAGGTGGTCTTCCATATTCACAATCGCGTGAATATAGTCATCATGCACCTCGTACTTCCCATACCCGATTGCTCTTACCGGCCATGTCGCCGCACGACGCGCCCTGTACTGAACGATATTCTCCGTCATTGGTGTGAGTGCATTTTGCATCTCAGCTCCTTTTAGGCGTCGAATTTGGTACCACTCTTGTTGAAAGGCCCGAAAGTAGTCCATAAGATTAACAATCGGACATCTACGCGCAAAACGGGAGAGTGCATTCACAGACTCTGCACTATTCGATGTCAGAATGTCATACCGTTGTCCAGGAAAATGGGCCGCGGACCACCTCTCCGGTCCAGCATCGTCAAAGACTTTGGCTGCTCCCTTGACACTGTATCGTAGCATATTCATGTACTTGTTAAACTCTCGATCCGTATATGCTCTGCATGCCGCCCAATAGACATCCTTGTAGGTGGTAATACGTTTGTCCTTGGATTTGGCGTTCATCTCCAAATGTCGACAGCATATGGCGTGAGGGGCGTTTGGGTACATGGCAGAGATTGCGGCGCTTATGGAAGGAGCCCTGTCAGACATAAACACCAACCCTTGCGGGACTCCGATAGCTTGTCTCAACATGGACATAAACCAAGTCCACTCGTCCCCGGTTTCAGACTTGCCTATGCCGAAAGCTACTGGAACGATGGAGTTATCCCCGTCCATGGCAACCGCCAGGAACATCATACCCAAGTAACGACCCTTTAAATGGGCTGCGTCTATTATCAGGACACGACGTAGATTTGCCAGAAATGTGCGGATCTGCAAAAACATAGGTTAAAATGTTATAGTTTATAATGTGTAAATGTTATAGTTTATAATGTGTAAACATATGACGTGTTAAAATACGTACCGCGGATCCAAGGGCCACGAAGCACATCTCAAACCGTCCACGTGAATCGGTCCGTAGCTGCGTGACAGTACCAGGGTTCTGCAGCTGCAAATTATATAAATATGTCGGGAGTCGTTCATACGACTCCTCGAACGTGCCTCTCACCATAAACAGTGCATGGTAGCGCGCACGCCACGCTTGGTGGTAATCAATCGTGACGCCGAACTGCCGGTGAACGTCGTGGACGATGTCCTTTGGACACAATGACCTGCTAACATCAAGAAATTTGTTTTTTAGGATCGCACCCAAAGTCTTTTTGCCGGCTTGTTTGTGGTGGGGATTAAGTTGCGTCCTCGTACAAGTGTGTACGTCGTGCAACTTTCTAATCATTATCGCCCCTCCTTTGGGACCCGTGTGAATCGCGTACAACCTCCACTCACACTTTTCTCTAGCACATTCAACTACGTATTTGCTTTTGTCAGATGCCCGCACACGACTTTGGAAACCCTCTTCCAAGAACTTGAGTCCGGTCTGACTTGCTAAGAGATCCTTCGAATCGAATATCTGACCTGCTGTTAAACTTTCACTGCGAATATAAGGTGTAGGTTCGTAGATTTGTGTCTGGGTATGGGAGTCTGGAAGAATAGGGGGCATATCAAAAAAGTCATTTATCTGACTACATGATTTTCTACTAGGGGTATATTCTTCGTGATCATCATTATCGGTGTCTGATCTGTCTATTTCAGAATTACCCGTTCTGAAAACGTGGGTTTCGTCATCAGCAACTCCAGCAGTACGCCATTCGTGTGGTTGTGGTGGTGGTTGTTGTTGAGAATCAGGCTGCTCTATTTGGAGGTCTTCGTCGTCGTCACCCTCCTCGTCACCGTCGTCGTCACCGTCGTCGTCACCGTCGGATACGCCGGGATACACAAAGAGTAATGGGGGTCTTTCTGAATCGACTGCAAGGTGCAGAAAAGTAGAGATATCCCCATCGTTGGATAAATCCACAAATGACCCATCGCCATTTTTAAACACTAACTTGCAAACATCAGAAGAGTTGATTCCACATTTTTGCATGGCGTATGCAACAAACTTCTGATAAGTATAGTTTACTGACACTTTTACACCATGCTTAAATTTATAAGCAAAATTCCACTCATTGTTATCTTGCACCCATTCACCATCAAAACAGAAATATAGCTTAGCTTTTGCAACAGATGAACTCATTTTTTCAGTAGTATCTCAAACACAAAATATTGCAGAAAGAAATATTGCAACAATGAAATCGTTGTGTGGGGATTATGGCTTGCATTTTACGTCTATTTATCAATGAAACAACCAACATATCAGAAAACCAATCTCTCATTTCATCCACAAACTGGTATTCCAAAAACATTGATTTAACATTGATTCAAATATGCAAATGAATTTCAACCACAAATCGGTCTTTAAAGTGCAATAATTGTGGAAAAAAACAGTAAAAACATGCAAAATTCGTCTAAGTTTAGGGGCTGAAAGTGTAAATTTTCAGGGACTGAAAGTGTAAATTTCAGGGACCAAAAGTGTAAAATTCGGGCCATCGCGGGCTGCGATCGCGGACAGGGACCAAAAGTGCACCGCGACCAAAGTTGAGGGGCTTCGCGGGGCATTTGGGGCCAAAATACGTGCCACGTCACCGTATCCCGCGATCGCGGGACCTCATCGCGGGTATTTTGGGTATTTTTGCAAAATTGAAAAAATTTAGGGTATTTTGGTAACTCAATGTTTGACTTAGGGTATTTTAATTAATTTCCCATATATATATATTGATTGTTAGCTTACAAAGAGATATAAAAAGTTAAATAAAAATAAATTAATTTAATAAAAGTATATATACCTTATTGTAACGTCCCAAAAACATAACATGCATTCATCTAAAAATAAGCATTCATATTACATAATTAAACTTGTCTTTACATCATCAAAATCATAAGCTAAACAAAATGACAGCGAAAGTCTCTAAATCCACAGCCGAGCACTATGCTATAGTCATTAAACCAAAACTGGGAGCCTCTCGAGCTCCATCACCTCCGTATCGCTTCTTAGTTCTATTTAGAAGAACTCGCTACACGCTTACCTGAAAATGGTTTAGTTTTTGAAAAAACGAGGGTTAGACCAGAAAGGTCTAGTGAATTCCCCCATAAAACATTCGTCACAATATAAAATCATTTCATAGGAAATATACTTTCACATCTTTCTCGTAAACATCATCCAAGGTTAAACACAGGGTTCAGGGATCGCATAAGCTACTCCGATCGGGGCCTAACGGACACCCTCTCGTCTACGCCGGAATCCAAGTGGACTCCATATGCCCAAGGGATCCGAAATCCCAAGGTACCCTGACCTCACTGTGCAACCGACTCCACATAGCATGCACATACATTTGAAATCATAATCATGAAAACCTTAAACATCAATTCATTTAAAAATAAAGATGCAAATCATGGAAACAAGCATATTTTATAAATCAGTTCATGCTCAATAAAGAAACCATATTCAGTAAAAATATAGTACGTCATAAAAAGGGTTGAGAGAACTCACCTGATAGCAAATCTCTTTCTATCCTTTTGTCCCGTTCCGTCCTTAAACCTAACATATTTATTTAAAAACATGATTAGATTTAACTAACCTCGGCTCTAACCTTTCTTTTCTTGACTCGATCCTAAAATGCCAAGAATGGATTGCGCTGGGTTTGGGTTGGCGCCACCTGAGCTAGCGCAAACTGAACATTGCACCACTAGGGCTGGCGCGATCTAGACTTTGCGCCACTGCCTGCATTGCGCCAAGGCAAGTTTGCGCCAGACCTGCAACTCGTCTTCTTCCTCAGTACAGCGACCAAAACTCAGCCAAATACCCTATTTCACTTTCTTATTAGCCACTGACCCGCGGTATTTCTACTATTACCCCATTTATGCTTAAATTTCATCCTAAGACCAAGGAACCGCTTGATTTCCTTAACACCACTAGCTCTCCATCGATTTCTTTCTGATTTTAAACCCAGAATTGAATAAATGTAAACTTAAGTTCAGCTCCTAATTCATGAAACATTCACCAATTCAATTCTTTGCTTTCTAAATCAGTTTACCAAGCCAAAACCTCATAAATGCATTTACAGAGGGGTTTAGGTGAACTAAACATGGTGAATTCATGACTCAAATCCCGAGATTTTAGGTGAAGAAGAAGAAGAATTGGAAACTTGAAGACAATAGAAAGAAGGTACTCTAGATGATTACCTTATCAGATCCTTGGCACAATTTGAGAAATTCCACTTGAGCTTTTCTTCTTCCTTTCTTCTCCTCGCCGCCACAAACACATACAATGGGAAATAATACTGATTTCTCAATTAAAACCCTAGGGAAAAGTGCCTTTATATACTTTCTCCCCAATTACAATCTGACCCTCCAACTATACTTTACTTTCTAAACAAGAGACACTAAACTTTTATAAATACAAAAGAAAACTCGGTTGTTACAACACCTCCCCCTTAAAAGAATTTCGTCCCCGGAATTCCTTATTGGAATAGATGCGGGTATCTTTCTTTCATCTCCGAGTCCAACTCCCAGGTCGCCTCTGGACCCTTGTGGTGTCGCCTTTGTACTTTAACCAACTTAGTCTCTCTGTTCCGTGACTTCCTCACCTTAACATCCGTGATTGCTTCGGGTTCCTCTACAAAATTCAATTTCTCATCCACCCTGATGTCATTTAACGGCACTGCCTTGGTCACGTCGGTCAAACACTTTCTTAGATTAGATACGTGAAACGCATTGTGAATGCCCTGCAACTCCTCCGGTAGATCCAACCTGTAAGCCACTTCTCCAATTCGTTCAGTAATCTCAAACGGTCCGACGTAACGTGGGCTTAAGTTTCCACGCTTTCCGAATCGTACTACTCCCTTCCAAGGCGACACCTTTAACAGAACATGATCTCCGACTTGGAATTCTATGGCTTTTCGTCTTTTATCCGCATAACTCTTCTGTCGGTCGCGGGCGACCTTCAGTCTTTCACGCACTTGGACTATCTTGTCCGAAGTCAGTTGTACAATTTATGGCCCGTTAACTGTCTCTCTCCGACTTCGTTCCAACACAACGGTGTCCGACATTTTCTACCGTAAAGTGCCTCAAACGGCTGCCTTGATGCTCGAGTGATAGCTATTATTATAAGCAAACTCGATCAACGGTAGATGCTTTTCCCATGAACCTTGGAAATCCAAAGCGCACGCCCTTAACATGTCTTCTAATGTCTGGATCATTCTCTCACTCTGACCGTCGGTCTGAGGATGATAAGCGGTACTCATCTTGATCTGCGATCCCATTTCTCTTTGGAAACTCCTCCAAAACGTGGAGGTAAATCTGCTATCCCGGTCAGAGACTATCGACGATGGCACCCCATGACGGGTTACAATCTCATCGATATACAACTTCGCTAGCCGGTCCAGCGAATAAGACTCTCGTATAGGCAAAAAGTGTGCCGACTTCGTGAGACGGTCCACAATCACCCATATGGCATCATAACCCTTTGGAGTCTTAGGAAAGTGGGTTACGAAGTCCATCGTAATTTGATCCCACTTCCACATAGGTATCCTTAACTACTGAAGCTTCCTGTACGGTCGTTGGTGCTCAATTTTAACACGCGAACACGTAATACAGGTCTCCACAAAATGAGCTACGTCCTTTTTCATTCCAGGCCACCAATAGTCTCGGCGTAGATCTCCATACATTTTGTTAGTTCCGGGGTGAATCGTGTACTTGGACTTGTGAGCTTCTTCAAGTATCAGCTTTCGGAGCTCTCCGAGTTTCGGAACCCAGATCCTCCCACTAAGACACTTCACCCCTCGACTATCTTCCTCTAATGAGGACACTTGTCCTACCATTCTTTCCTTCTTGAGATTATCAACTTCGAGTGCTTCAACTTGACATTTCTTTATTTCCGCTAACAAATTGAATGTCACCTCAGCCCTCATGGCCACAATACTGGGGGTTTCACTTCGTTCCTTACGGCTCAAAGCATCCGCCACTACGTTTGCCTTACCCGGGTGATATTCAATCTTACAGTCGTAGTCAGTCAACAATTCAATCCATCTCCTTTGGTGCATATTCAGCTCGTTTTGGTCAAAGAGATGACATAAACTCTTGTGGTCCGTAAAGATCTGACACTTTGTCCCATACAGGTAATGCCGCTAAATCTTCAAAGCAAAAATCACTGCCGCCAATTCTAAATCATGCGTGGGATATCGAGCCTCATGATCCTTTAACTGCCGAGAGGCATACGCGATCACCTTACCTCGTTGCATAAGTACGCAACCCAAACCGAGCTTCGATGCATCACTGAACACCACGAAATCATCTGAACCGTCTGGTAGTGACAACACCGGAGCGCTGCTCAACATATCCTTCAATTTCTGAAATGCTTCTTCTTGTTTCTCTAACCAGACGAACTTGACATTCTTCTTCGTTAAAGAGGTCAGTGGCGTGGCAATACGCGAAAAGTCTTTGATGAACTTCCGGTAGTACCCCGCCAGTCCGAGGAAACTTCGAACTTCTGACGGATTCTTAGGTTGCTCCCAGTCTCGGATGGCTTCAATCTTAGCCGGATCAACCATGATCCCCTTCTCAGACACCACGTGCCCGAAAAACTGCACTTCCCTCAACCAAAACTCGCACTTGGAAAACTTCGCATACAACTTCTCTTGCTTCAATAGCTCGAGAATTGTACGAAGGTGGCTTTCGTGCTCCCCTTCCGATCTTGAAAATATTAGGATGTCGTCTATGAACACTATCACGAACTGATCTAAATAAGGTTGGCATACCCTATTCATTAAGTCCATGAATGCTGCTGGGGCGTTGGTTAGCCCGAACGGCATCACCAGGAATTCGTAGTGTCCATACCTGGTCAGAAATGCAGTCTTCGGCACATCCTCCTCCCTCACCTTGATTTGATGATACCCTGACCTCAAATCAATCTTGGAGAAGTAACTGGCTCCTTGTAACTGATCAAACAGGTCGTCGATTCTTGGGATCGGATACTTATTCTTGATCGTAACCTTGTTGAGTTCTCGGTAGTCTATGCACATTCGCATAGTACCGTCCTTCTTCTTCACGAAGAGCACAGGTGCTCCCCACGGAGATGTACTCGGTCTAACGAACCCCTTGTCTAATAACTCCTGTAATTGAGTCATCATTTCCTTCATTTCGGACGGCGCCAATCTATACGGTGCGCGAGCAATCGGTGCAGATTCAGGCATTAGATCAATTCTAAACTCGATCTGACGATCCGGGGGTAGACTTGTCAAGTCATCCGGAAATACCTCCGGGTACTCACTTACCACTCGCACATCGCCCACCCCACGCTTCTCTTTCTTGGCATCCAACACGTACGCCAAGAACCCTTGACACCCCTTCCTCAAACACTTAGTAGCCCTAATCATGGAGATAAGGCTAGTCTTTCTATCACGGCGATTCCCATAGATCACTACGGTATCTCCATCAGGGGACCGGATCCTGATCAGCTTTTTGTTGCAAACGATATTCTCATCGTTCGCGGCTAACCAATCCATACCCAACACTACATCAAACTCCCCCATTGCCATGGGATATAACTTCGTAGGCACCAACCTCCCTTCTATATCTATGACATAGTCTTCTACTACTTCCTTAACATGCACCCAACTATCATTTGCAGTTTCCACCTCTAGTGCTCTCTCCAAACGTCTAGGCCTCACCCCCAAACATTTCATAAAAGCATGAGATATAAAAGAGCGATTTGCTCCTGAATCAAACAACACCTTGGCACATAGAGAGTTCACTAGAAACATACCTGCCACCATATCTGGAACTTCCTCTGCCTCTTCCGCAGTCATGCGGAACGCACGTCCCTTCGGACGCGCCGGTTCTGCCCCCTTATCACCTCTTCTCCCTCCTAGTCGTTCCCCATACTGGGCCGCTCCCTCTTTCTTCAGTTGTGGGCAATCATTACGCATGTGGCCAGTAGCCCCACATTGGTAACAAGATTTCCCCCCACTCCGACAATCCTTTGACATGTGACCGGGCAAGCCACACCGGTAGCATGAGTTTGAACCTGCCTTGCACTCCCCTCGGTGCACCCTGTTACATTTCGTACATGCTTTCCCAACGGTATCCTTGCTAACCCGATTGTCTGGTCGAAACACTTTCCCTTTCCTGGAATCATTACCCGGCCCATCCCATTTACACTTTTCACCACCCTTCTCAGTCGCCTGACGAACCTTTTCTTTTTCGATCATCTCGGCCGCGTTAATGGCTGCCTGAAAGGTGGTGGGGTTCCTTGTCAGAACTAGTTCTCGGATACTTCTTTTCAGCCCATGAATGAAACGCTCCACCCGGCGTTGCTCCGTTGGCACATACAAATCTGCAAAGCGAGACTTCTCAATAAACTTTGTAGTATACTCTCGCACTGTCATACCTCCCTGATCCAACCCCAAGAACTCTTCTTCCAATCTTTTTACTGCCGCGAGCGGGCAGAACTGAGCTTTGAACCTATCTATAAACGCTTCCCACAACATTCCCTTAGCCACTGTTGATCCCTTTCCCCCAGTCTCCGCATCCCACCAATAAACGGCCTCAGATTTCAACATTGATAAGGCATACATCAGCCTGTCCCCATCGGCACACTTACACGTATCGAACACCAGCTCCATCTCTTTCACCCATTTCATTGCCATAACTGGATCACACTCGCCCTTGAAAGTAGGGGGCTTACATGAGGCAAAGGCCTTGTAACTGCACCCTTTAGCTGCTAACTCATTCACCACTAGAGAAACTTCCTTCGAGTGACTCCCAGTACCAGTTTCTACTGGGCTTGACAATTCTACATTCTCCCTGTTCTCACTTGCTTCGTTGCTTCCCGAGGCTGACTCATTCTGCTTAGAGAGGAGAGCTTGCAAGGTCTCTTGAATCTTACCTAGTTCAGCAGCTAGGTTCTCTCGAGTGACAAATGTAGATCCACGGCCTCGACCACGTCCCCTTGGCAGAGTTACCCTTCTTGCAGAAGCTGAACTCTCCTGAAGAGAGTCTTCTTGACGAACGGGGGCTTCCACACTCCTCGTTTTTCTAGTTGCACGAGTCGTTCTCAGGTTCGGGTTTCCCCCATCCCCGGCCACTTAGGTGGCGGCCCGGAGGGGTGTTCTTCCCCGACTCCTTCCACGACCCCTACCTCTTCCCCTTCCACGGGTAACAGTTGCCCTCGCCGGTTCCACCGGTCCATTCTCTAGTACCTCTTCATCTTGATTCCTTGGCACAACAGGTGCCGACCTACTCCTCAAAGTTCTCCCAGCCATTTCACTAACGCTGAAAGAAAAACAACAATTAACCTTTGCTAGATATGACACAACAATTTTTCTATATAAGGTAATTTTAAGCACGCACATGTACCTGTAAGTTCGTAATTACACTGGGCAGGTATAATCCCAAACTTACCTTACACGTTTGTCCTTGGCACCTTATTTCCTAGCGCATTTATAGTGATCGTTCCTAGAGGCAATCCTATGTCTCGGCTGTGTTCCTCATCTTACAGTTTAAGTTTAGGCCCCAACGGTTACCTAAATCCCTTAAACTAAGGCTCTGATACCATTTGTAACGTCCCAAAAACATAACATGCATTCATCTAGAAATAAGCATTCATATTACATAATTAAACTTGTCTTTACATCATCAAAATCATAAGCTAAACAAAATGACAGCGAAAGTCTCTAAATCCACAGCCGAGCACTATGCTATAGTCATTAAACCAAAACTGGGAGCCTCTCGAGCTCCATCACCTCTGTATCGCTTCTTAGTTCTATTTAGAAGAACTCGCTACACACTTACCTGAAAATGGTTTAGTTTTTGAAAAAACGAGGGTTAGACCATAAAGGTCTAGTGAATTCCCCCCATAAAACATTCGTCACAGTATAAAATCATTTCATAGGAAATATACTTTCACATCTTTCTCGTAAACATCATCCAAGGTTAAACACATGGTTCAGGGATCGCATAAGCTACTCCGATCGGGGCCTAACGGACACCCTCTCGTCTACGCCGGAATCCAAGTGGACTCCCCGTTCCTTCATGTAGGAGGAAACGAATTCCAACCTACAAGCTAACCTCCACATGCCCAAGGGATCCAAAATCCCAAGGTACCCTGACCCCATTGTGCAACCGACTCCACATAGCATGCACATACATTTGAAATCATAATCATGAAAACCTTAAACATCAATTCATTTACAAATAAAGATGCAAATCATGGAAACAAGCATATTTTATAAATCAGTTCATGCTCAATAAAGAAACCATATTCAGTAAAAATATAGTACGTCATAAAAAGGGTTGAGAGAACTCACCTGATAGCAAATCTCTTTCTATCCTTTTGTCCCGTTCCGTCCTTAAACCTAACATATTTATTTAAAAACATGATTAGATCTAACTAACCTCGGATCTAACCTTTCTTTTCTTGACTCGATCCTAAAACGCCAAGAATGGATTGCGCTGGGTTTGGGTTGGCGCCACCTGAGCTAGCGCAAACTGAACATTGCGCCACTAGGGCTGGCGCGATCTAGACTTTGCGCCACCAAGGCTGGCGCGATCTAGACTTTGCGCCACTGCCTGCATTGCGCCAAGGCAAGTTTGCGCCAGACCTGCAACTCGTCTTCTTCCTCAGTACAGCGACCAAAACTCAGCCAAATACCCTATTTCACTTTCTTATTAGCCACTGACCCGCGATATTTCTACTCTTACCCCATTTATGCTTAAATTTCATCCTAAGACCAAGGAACCGCTTGATTTCCTTAACACCACTAGCTCGCCATCGATTTCTTTCTGATTTTAAACCCATAATTGAATAAATGTAAACTTAAGTTTAGCTCCTAATTCATGAAACATTCACCAATTCAATTATTTGCTTTCTAAATCAGTTTACCAAGCCAAAACCTCAAAAACGCATTTACACAGGGGTTTAGGTGAACTAAACATGGTGAATTCATGACTCAAATCCCGAGATTTTAAGTGAAGAAGAAGAAGAATTGGAAACTTGAAGACAATAGAAAGAAGGTACTCTAGATGATTACCAGATCCTTGGCACAATTTGAGAAATTCCACTTGAGCTTTTCTTCTTCCTTTCTTCTCCTCGCTGCCACAAACACATACAGTGGGAAATAATACTGATTTCTCAATTAAAACCCTAGGGAAAAGTGCCTTTATATACTTTCTCCCCAATTACAATCTGACCCTCCAACTATACTTTCCTTTCTAAACAAGAGACACTAAACTTTTATAAATACAAAAGAAAACTCGGTTGGTACAAATATTGATTAAATAAAAATAATAATAATTTTATAAATTTAAATAGAAAATGTTGGCTTCATTGTATAATTAAAAAATGAAAGATAAATAATATTTTATATGATAATAAATATATATTGGTTAATGGTTTTTAATTTAAATTAAAAAAGAAAATGAAAAGTTTAATAATTTAATGTGTTGAAATCAATTAAAAATAAATCAAAATTATAACAAAAACGATAAAGGCCATGGAGGCCTCTCCTTAATTCACTCTCTCACATTCTCCTTTATATATATACTAGTGTTCGACACCACGCGTTGCGTGGTGACGATAAATTAAAAATAAAATAAAATAAATAGGTCGATGATCAAATAACATACATTAAACTAATAAAAGTCGATATATCACCTGATATGAAACTGTCTCGTCACCCTTAGTTCGCTTGAGACTATTTCTTCATAGCTTAAATTATCGGTAAATTAAGAATCTTGAAAAAATAGACCATTTAGTTGTATATGTAAAACGAAAGATATTATATCGATTCATAGTAATTTGGTTTCAATTTAAATTAAAAAATAATATTGATATAATTACATATTCATGATTGTAGTAAGTTATTCTTTCCAATTTTATATACTTTATTATTCTACTTTAATTTTTATATATATATATGTTTCTATTATTTTTATACATATTACTATATTTCTCTAATAACTTTTAGTTTTAATTATATATATATATATATTGTTTGTTGGATTTATTTATTTTTATGTATTATTTTAATTAATGATGGTAAATGTAACATACATTTTATTTGTTAATGAGAGAGTTGGTAATAGTATTTACTTATATGTTAATCTTATTTTGTGATATTAAATGTAATAAGTAATTCGTTTATTGAAAAAGAGCTCAGTATTTACTTGTATATTGATTCTAATTCTATTTTATTAATATATATTGGTTGTAATGTCATTTATATTTATATATTGATTTTAATAAGATTTTAAATGATAATAACTTCTTTTAGTTTTATATATTGATTAAAACTTTATATATTTATTCAAATTTTAGACATTTAATTTAATTTGAAAATAATACATATTAATATATATATGTTTTAGTAAAAAAATGATTGAAATTCGTGTGATTGATCATAAAAATATATTGTTTTTCAAATTTTATATATATAGAGTGTTCTAACGAATAATGATCATAATGACGTGATTAATCGTCTTCATTTATTTATTTATATTAATTATGATAATTTTATTATTACATAAATAAAAATAGACATATTATTATATTCAAGTCTCATGTAAATAGTAATTCAATTTATATAATGAGTTCTTGAATATGTTGATATATATTTATTAAATGCCATGTAAATAAAAAAATAGAATCATTGTGAAATAAAAAAATAAAGATATTTACTATAAATAAAGAAGACGAATGATTTAATTAATTAAACATATTGTTAATAACTATATCAAAAAAGGCAAACTTTGAGGAAAGAAAGAGATAAAAAAAACATACAAACCCAATCAAACATAACATAGACCATAAATATTATTCCGTTTTGATTTATAAGTTTTTTTTTAATTGGTAGATGGAAAGATGAATAAATTAAAATGACTGTTTTTAGGAAGTTAGATAGTTTAGAAGGTAAAGATAATGAAATTGGAAGTCAAATTATGAAAGCAGTTTTTTAATGAAATAGACATTTTTTATGTAACGGTAGAATAATTTTTAACTTATTTAAAATTTTAAAAAATCAAAATAATGAGAAAATTTCTAAAGAAATCATAGTTTAACAATGTGTCACATCATTCTTAGTAGGTTTTTTCTAATATATATATATATATATATATTGGTTGATGATTTTTTTTATCATTTAATTTTTTGGATTTGTTCTATTCACTTATGTTTCATTGTAGATACAACATTTTTAATTATAACGAATTTTAGTACATACCTCATACATTTTTGTACCTGAAAAGTTGTATCTATAAGTGATTCAACTTCATATTGCCTCATAATGAAGCTTCAAACTTCCTAACCACACGAAAATTTATCATTTCATTACCACATCTAATACACGTAATAATGATGATCAAAACATGTTGTATTACAATAAGAAAGACATTTTTTCATTGCTCAAAGAAGAGTTCATTGTTTATTGCAATATCTTGCTTTATCCACCTCTTCATCTATCCATGTCTTTATTTCTCAATTTATTCCTCTACATTAGTTTTGCCATGAATGATAATAGTATCTTTATATTATGTAATTTTGGCTAACATTACGCACATTTACATCCTCAATCTTTACTTTCATATTTGAATCGCTAAATAAAAGTTTTTAAAAAAAAATTCATCCAAGTCTACTTGTTGGATATTAACAACATATGGATACAAATAGGGATACAAAAAAAACTTGGGAAAACTATAATTTGAAATAAAATCTACTCTAAAATGTTTGTGACATCATGGATCCAAGATCAATCATAAATAAACCATAAGATCTATAAAAAAAAGAACATATCAAGATCTAGTTTGGGATGTGTGAAGAACATGGATGTAAAAAAATATCCCCAAAGCCTATAAACCGTAAAAAGTCCTAGTTAAAAATCCCATAAAATTTGAAACAGAGGTAAAAAAAAGCCTGCAAGATTTAAGGAGTGAAGAAAAGACCAAACTCCTTTTCATGGGCACTTCAGTCGCAGCCAAATCAACGTCCACTTCCCCTACAACAGAAAAAATAAAAATCGATACACAAAATTGAAAGACAAAATGAGTTTATCTTCAATAGAAATTATGGGTGTTGAATGTTGTAGTGGCAAAATTAAAAACTAAACCATAAACGAAGAACATGATCGAATGTTTTGTGCAATGCATGTAAGATATATAAACCACACACATCATTTAGGATTGGCATCTTCACTAATATAATAGATATATATAGTACAATATGAATGGTTTCTTCTTTAATATATTGAGAGATGAAGAGGAGCTAGGGAAAATGAAAGGTTCAATGTTAAATGCAAACATAATGAATAATCAATGCTAATAAGAAATTAAGGAAAGGAAAAGATTAAAATGAGGATTAAGTAGAAAAAAGATAATTAGTTTTCTAGCCTTTAGGAGAAGCCATGTCATCAACCATGGTTTCTTCTTTAATATATATATACTAGTGTATCCACCGCGCGTTGCGCGGTAACGATTCTTTTATCATGAAATATGTTAAGTTATAATATAAGAAATATAATGTGTTAATTAACTAATAAAATACAATATAAAACAATGGATGTATTAAAAAAGTTAGATGTAAATTGTTGATTATATTTTTTAATATGAAATATATTAGGCTTTTTATTCATGTATAGAGACACTCAACCATATATTTGATCTTCATCATAATGCTTTTGTTGGTTTAAAATGTCATATATATACGAAAATTATTTTTCATTCATAAAATTAGCACATTTTTTTATATTTACTTTAACTTGGTTCTAGTGTTGTGACTGACACTCTACCAAATCCATCAATTCTTGGATCGGTTGCTTTCGAGAGAGCTGCTCTTTCGACCGCATGTATTCATCCTTCCTTCATGAGGGCAATCAGCCCCTTGCTTTCATTTGAATATTGTCCCTCGTGCATCACGCTTAGATTTGAGTTACTCATAGTGTAACAACCCAAAATTCTAGTGAGTTTTAAAGTTGGTGGTCAAAGTGAAATAAATGAAAGTTAACTTGAGGGACTAGATTGTCAATTTATGAAGTGTATATATAGACTCCAATCCCTAGGGCAGCCTCCAGTTGGCTGAAATCAGTGTTGTGTGGGAGTGCTCTTGGTGTTGGTGGCTAAGGAAGAAAGAAAGGAAGAAGGCTTGAGAAGAAATCAAGAGTGAAAGGAAGAATCAAGCTAGAATCTGAAGGTAAAACATCCTAATTCGTTCTTCTGATTAGGGTAGTGCTCCTCCTTCTCTTTGTTATGGATTCTTAAGACTGATGTTATAGATTAATGGATTTTCACCATATTTTCCTTGAAAATGAGTTTTATGGGTTTGTATTAATGAATCGATTTAAGAGATTTAAAGTGGGATTATTTGGGTGTTTGGGGTTGGTGGATGAACCCTTATGGTTATCTAATCAAGCAAATGGCTAAAATCGGCTTAGAAATCACTTTTAAGAAATTTATTTTCGGACAGCAGTCGTATCCGGACACCTTCAGTTCTTGATGATATGGTGGTTTCCGGATACGGATGCTAGTGTCCGGGTAAAGCTCCATGGTGGTATCCGGACTAGTATGGTATCCGGACTAGTATGGTATCCGGACAAGTGTAGTATCCGGACAAGTGCGGTATCCGGACAAGTCAGTACCCAGAAATCATGTGCTGGACAGTAGGTTGAGCCGTTTTATCTGATGAGGATCTATTGTCCTTAGGTGTTCCATTGGTTTAGCTGGGAAGAGTTTAAGAAGTGCGTTCTACGATAATCAAAGGTGAGTTCTCTCACTCCTTTTTATGACGTACCATTTTTACTGAATATGGTTTCTTTATCGAGCATGAATTGATTTATAAAGATTATGCATGCTTCTATGATTTACATGTTTACCTACAACACGAAAGATGTTTTATGTTTTCATGAATATGGTTTCAACGTATGTGTATGTTATGTGGAGTCGGTTGCACGGTTGGGATGGGGTACCTTGGGATCTCTGATTCCTTGGGCATATGGAGGTTAGCTTGTAGGTTGGAATTTGTTTTCTCCTACATGAAGGAACGGGGAGTCCATTTGGATTCCGGCGTAGACGAGAGGGTGTCTGTTAGGCCCCGATCGGAGTAGCTTATGCAGTTCCCTGAACCCCGTGTTTAACCTTGGATGATGTTATGAGAAAGATGTGAAAGTATTTTCTTTATGAAATGATCTTTTTACTGTGATAAATGTTTATGGAGGGAATTCACTAGACCTTTTGGTCTAACCCTCGCTTTTCAAAAACTAAACCATTTTCAGGTAAGCGCGCTATGGGTTCTTCTAGTAAGAGCTAGGAGTGACTCAAGGAGGATTTGGAGACTAGAGCGACTCCAAGTTTTGACTGATAACTATAGATATAGTGCTCGGCTGTGGAATAGAGACTTCCGCTGTAAATGTTGCTTAGTATAGCGAAATGAATGTTTATGAACAAGATAATAATGTAATCTGAATGCTATTTTCTAGATTAATTCTTGTTATGATTCCGGGATGTTACAAATGGTATCAGAGCCTTAGTTTAAGGGATTTAGGTAACCATTAGGGCCTAAACTTAAACTGTAAGATGAGGAACACAGCCGAGACATCGGATTGCCTCTAGGAACAATCACTATAAATGCGCTTAGGAATAAGGTGCCAAGGACAAACGTGTAAGGTAAGTTTGGGATTACACCTGGCTTGTGTAATCACGAACTTACAGGTACATGTGCGTGCTTACAATACCTTACTTATAGCAAATTTGTTGTGTCACGTCTAGTAAGGATTAACTATCGATTTCTTTCAGTTTAGCGCTATGGCTGGGAGAGCGTTGAGGAATAGGTCAGCAAGATCCCTGAGGGATAGACCGAGCTCCATTGCTTGGGGAAGTGTCGTGTAAGAGTCATTATGATGTGATGTATGTAGACATCGTAGAGAAGAAACGTTGTGAAGAATGTTATGAGTCGTCTAGAGGTAGCTCTTCGTGGATTCGGAGAGGATGAATGTTTGAGTTTGAGTAAGACTCCAATGTCGGGAGAGTCCTAGTTATGGAAACCATGGGATAGATCGGTTAGGAGGGTAAGATCGAACATTGTCAAAACCTTGAAAGTATCAATGGAGCCCTGACTTTTTAGTCTAGCTTTTCATTGGCAGGATAAATGGAATAAGATACTCATAGTGAATTGAAAGTGTGTAGAAGTAGAAGGTGAGATAGTCGATCAAAGCGAAAATAGTGTGAAATGGTTGAGTGAGTGAGATGTGGAACGCATGTACATCAAGTTAGTGCTTGACCGAGAGGGCGACCCTTGGGCGAAGGAAGAGTGTCAATGATAAGTTGCGTGGATAAAACGGTCGACCTTGCTAGGGTGAGTAGCCTTCAATTGCAAGTAGAGTCTCATGCATAGCTTTCTTAAATATCACATGAAAATTTTCACGATTTAAATTAAATGTGTAAATATCAATTTTGATCAAAAAGAGGTCGGAATGTGCAAGCGTATGTTAAAAGAAAAGGTGATTTCATTCACATTGCACAATGAAATTTTGAGCCTAACGATTGCAAATTATTTCACATTTTTCATGATAAGTTAAATTATTACAAAAGGGCGAGAAGATGTGTGCCAGCAAAACTTTTACAATCAAATGAATTTTAACCGATTGATATCATATAAAAGAGTGTGAGAACCGACTGGTTTACTTGGTGTCAGTAATTTAATTCGAAATGGTGTCGTACGAAAGGATTTTCATTCAACGTATTACTGCCGTGATAACATCGTTCGGAATTGAGTAAGATTAAGGTTCACGGAAAGATGTATGCAAACGATTCTCGAATCGTTGTGCAGGGCGTTGAAGTTATAAGAGTGATGGGGTCATGTGTACCCAAGTGTTTTCCAAACGTTGTTTATTTAAAATGATGAAATATGCGAAAAGATTTATATACTGTATTGTCATGCATGAAGGCTATGAACCTACTAGGCCGTAGAATATTACGTTATAAGGTAAGAAGGAACTCCGAGAGTGGAAAGGTGTTGGACAAGTCAGTGGAGAACGTACGTGGTTGCAGTATATGTGTTCTAGAGGAAAGGTGAACAGTGATAGAATCGGAAGTGGAATATAGTATCGGTTGTATGAGGGTTTGCACCCTCGTTCGGTAACTGGAAGTACGGTTGTTGAGGGACGGATTGGGCCCAGGGGAAGGAGTAGAAGTCATCGAGGTGTTGGTACTAGCAACTCGTTGAGTAGTGTTGAGAGGCAGAAGCGAAATGTCCACGGTGTTGGATATGAGTCTTGAGGTGAGCTTGTAATATTGATGTTACAGGAGTAAGTTCAGAAAAGAGAGAGGCGTATTATGAGGTGATTATGATATATTGGTAGGATTAGGTTCCGTAAAGAACCCTTATTAGAGAATAAACTAAGAAAGTAGTTACAGGTTATCGGTTGTGGTAGAAGCCGACAGTTGTGTAAGGTGGCCGAGGCCGAAGTCTTGAACTAAAGGGTTGGAAGTTGATTGAACACCTTGTAGGAGTGTTAAGAAGATGAGAAGTTATTGTTTTAAACAAGCGTTCTATTTGCGAAGTATGGAAGGTTCGTAGAAAGATGAGGTAGGTAGCACGAGCGAAGCGAGTGTGTAGACTTTATCGCTTAGTGAGGGACTGTGTCCAGCTTACGTAAAAGCTCGAATCATAAAGAGCTAGCTAGGATGTTTGTGTTTGAGCTAAGTGTGAACTCGTGAGTCATAGTTCAACAAGTTGGGAGAGAACTAAGTAGCGAGACAGACTCGATTGTAGTATACGGGAGAATATGAAGGAAAGTGTGAATTGTGTACGAATGACCATGAGAGACTTGGTCGGTAGTGTGATGATAGGAGTGGTGAATGTACGAATGAATAGTAGCTTCAATTACCAAGATATCTGTGTCAGCCGACGATGTAGTAAGGCGATGTTAGAAAGATGAAGGATTAGAAGGAAACCCTTATGGGATTTCGGGTAGAGTGTACGTTTTGCAATCTCAGTTGTTAAAGTACGTGGTTTGGAAGTTGGTGTTTATTTTGACTGTTATCGGAATGGAATGCCGGGACAGAATTGGGTGATTGCCCAGTTGTGAGACCAAGCTTTGTGGTCATGTATGTTGTTAAGTATATTCTTGAAGGCAGAGTAAGTTTAAAGAAGATGATGAATAGATTAGTCAAGCTGTAGTATAGTAGGTGAGATAAAAATTGTTCCTTGTGCGTGAGGGAATAATCCTAGAAGGAAATAGTTGGAACTTTTGGTTATGTTTAAGGAATTACATGATGATGATTGTGGGTCGGAGTGGTAGTATGATCATTAGTGATTTGAAACGTCATGATAGAGGTATAAGCCTTTGGATGGTTGATTAAAATTTTATAGATTTGTTAAGTAATGACGTTCATTTGTTATTACAGGGTGTGTTACAATTCTTGGGGAAGTGTTTTTGGGATTAGAACTGAGTGTTAAAGAATTATTTAAGGTAAATCTAAGTAAGAGAGCCGGGATGACGATATATATGCATCTGTCTGATTTTATGATCATGGTGGTTAATCGAAAGAATTGTGGAACCCGAGTTTCGGGGTGTTCCTGAGTTAATAGATCCGTTTGTAATAGGGAATCCAAGGGGGGTGGATTGTTAGAGTGAATAGGGGATGTTACTAAGAAACATACTTTGGGGTCATTGGAAGTTTAAAGAGGATGAGGGTTGTGTTAATCAAAATGTGGTGGGATAGATGTGAAATCCTTAAAGAATGTGAATTGTTGCTCATGTGTGAAAGAAATGTCTGAGAAGGTAAAAGTTGGAGATTAAAGAATGTGTAGTGACGTCGAACACTGGTCTTGTTTCAAGATGGCTTGGTTGAATGCCTTAAGATAAGATCTTGGTGCAACTGTTTGGTTATGTAAGCAATGAGAAAGCGGTATCAACATGTGGAAAGGTCGGGAGAGAGGGACAAGTAATGTTTGGTGAGCAGTGCTCCACGCTAACGTGGGGAAGGTATAGATAGCATGTCGGAACGAGTGAGTAAATTGGAAGTAGTAAACTTGACAGTATTGCCGAAAGGTACAGTATTGCGTAGATTGTCATTGATAAGTGTGTGAACCGTTGGAAAGAATATTGAGGAAGGAAATTGTGTATGTTTTGTGCAGGGAAGAAGTGGATGAGACAACTAAATAAGTTAAGTTAGTGACTTTGAGAGAAATGTTTAAACGATTTGGTCGTGCAGTGTTTAAGCTAGTGAGAATAGTACGGTGTGACCATGGTTATTCCTCCCAGTTGGGTGAGGGTAACCGGAGTTATGTTTTATGACCGAACGAACGTGGTAATCAGCGAGGATTTGATGTGTTTCAAGATAAGCTTAATTCGAGTAGGTGAACACTTCAACGTTAGGTTTGAAGGTTCCTACCCTGGGTTACGTACAAGGATGGAGTGATGAAGTGGTGGAGATATGTGTAATGGTTGGCGAACCGTGGTCTAGGTGGTCCGAGAAAGGGGAAACGTTATCTGCATAGACGATTGTTGAGTGGTATAGGGTTGAGAGTTGTGATACGATGAAGGAACTTTGGGTTATGAGTTGTCGAGGTGTACATGGTTGGTCAGGTGCCAAGCTGTCAAGTGGGTGTTTGTCTCTTGGTAAATGAACCTCGTGTGGTGGCGGAGGATTTAGCCAAGTTCCTTCTTAAAGGAAGTATAGATGCTTGAGAAGCCTTGGTTAATCTTCTGTTGTCTAGACCAACCGAGTAGGAACAGTAGCCTTCGAGTTAGAAGTACCGTAAGAACTGAAGGAAGTGCACACAAGGTTTCTTGTTTCGAATTTAATGAGATGGTTGACTGAGTCAGAAATAGTTTTACCTTGGGGGAAGTGTCAGTTTTGGTGTGGGGAAGTGTCAGTTTTGGTGTGGGCAAGATACCCACATCTTTTCCCAATGAGGAATTCCGGGGACGGAATTCTTTTAAGGGGGGAGTGTTGTAACAACCCAAAATTCTAGTGAGTTTTAAAGTTGGTGGTCAAAGTGAAATAAATGGAAGTTAACTTGAGGGACTAGATTGTCAATTTATGAAGTGTATATATAGACTCCAATCCCTAGGGCAACCTCCATTTGGCTGAAATCAGTGTTGTGTGGGAGTGCTCTTGGTGTTGGTGGCTAAGGAAGAAAGAAAGGAAGAAGGCTTGAGAGGAAATCAAGAGTGAAAGGAAGAATCAAGCTAGAATCTGAAGGTAAAACATCCTAATTCGTTCTTCTGATTAGGGTAGTGCTCCTCCTTCTCTTTGTTATGGATTCTTAAGACCGATGTTATAGATTAATGGATTTTCACCATATTTTCCTTGAAAATGAGTTTTATGGGTTTGTATTAATGAATCGATTTAAGAGATTTAAAGTGGGATTATTTGGGTGTTTGGGGTTGGTGGATGAACCCTTATGGTTATCTAATCAAGCAAATGGCTAAAATCGGGTTAGAAATCACTTTTAAGAAATTTATTTTCGGACAACAGTCGTATCCGGACACCTTCAGTTCTTGATGATATGGTGGTTTCCGGATACGGATGCTAGTGTCCGGGTAAAGCTCCATGGTGGTATCCGGACTAGTATGGTATCCGGACTAGTATGGTATCCTGACTAGTATGGTATCCGGACTAGTATGGTATCCGGACAAGTGTAGTATCCGGACAAGTGTAGTATCCGGACAAGTGCGGTATCCGGACAAGTCAGTACCCGGAAATCATGTGCTGGACAGTAGGTTGAGCCGTTTTATCTGATGAGGATCTATTGTCCTTAGGTGTTCGATTGGTTTAGCTGGGAAGAGTTTAAGAAGTGCGTTCTACGATAATCAAAGGTGAGTTCTCTCACTCCTTTTTATGACGTACCATTTTTACTGAATATGGTTTCTTTATCGAGCATGAATTGATTTATAAAGATTATGCATGCTTCTATGATTTACATGTTTACCCACAACACGAAAGATGTTTTATGTTTTCATGAATATGGTTTCAACGTATGTGTATGTTATGTGGAGTCGGTTGCACGGTGGGGACGGGGTACCTTGGGATCTCTGATTCCTTGGGCATATGGAGGTTAGCTTGTAGGTTGGAATTTGTTTTCTCCTACATGAAGGAACGGGGAGTCCATTTGGATTCCGGCGTAGACGAGAGGGTGTCTGTTAGGCCCCGATCGGAGTAGCTTATGCAGTTCCCTGAACCCCGTGTTTAACCTTGGATGATGTTATGAGAAAGATGTGAAAGTATTTTCTTTATGAAATGATCTTTTTACTGTGATAAATGTTTATGGAGGGAATTCACTAGACCTTTTGGTCTAACCCTCGCTTTTCAAAAACTAAACCATTTTCAGGTAAGCGCGCTATGCGTTCTTCTAGTAAGAGCTAGGAGTGACTCAAGGAGGATTTGGAGATTAGAGCGACTCCAAGTTTTGACTGATAACTATAGATATAGTGCTCGGCTGTGGAATAGAGACTTCCGCTGTAAATGTTGCTTAGTATAGCGAAATGAATGTTTATGAACAAGATAATAATGTAATCTGAATGCTATTTTCTAGATTAATTCTTGTTATGATTCCGGGATGTTACACATAGCTAGAGCTTTTTATTTCATTAGGACGGCTTCTCATCTGTTGAGCTTATCGCCCCTTTCTATCAGTTTCCGCTACATGTCTAGTGTAAAATAAAATAAATAAAAATAAAAAGTGGTTATTTATAAACAGTTGTTACCTAACTAAAAAAATAAAAATAATAATTATAAACTCATATAATATATATTTTTTTGATTTATAAGCATTGTTATTTACAAAAAAATAATGAAAAAATTAGATTTTTTAATTCTTTAATGTATTTCTTGATGTTCAAACCATCAAGCTTCACTTGAGATCCTTCTCAAAAAATAAAAAAGTATAATAAAAATTTAATTTAATCGTTAAACTTGGGTTTAGCTATATTAAGCCAAACACCATTTCACATTTTTCAACAACATCAACCAACCCTTTATATACACATTTTCATCAACTATTTTTCCATCTTTCTACCAATGTGGGATAACCTAAACAATACTAACCTAAACATTACAATAAGAAAGACATTTTTTCATTGCTCAAAGAAGGGTTCATTGTTTATTGCAATTTCTTGCTTTATCCACCTCTTCATCTATCCATGTATTTATTTCTCAATTTATTCCTCTACATTAGTTTTGCCATGAATGATAATAGTATCTTTATATTATGTAATTTTGGTTAACATTAGGCACATTTACATCCTCAATCTTTACTTTCATATTTGAATCGCTAAATAAAAAAATTTAAAAAAATTTCATCCAAGTCTACTTGTTGGATATTAACAACATATGGATACAAATATGGATACAAAAAAAACTTGGGAAAACTATAATTTGAAATAAAATCTACTCTAAAATGTTTGTGACATCATGGATCCAAGATCAATCATAAATAAACCATAAGATCTATAAAAAAAAAGAACATATCAAGATCTAGTTTGGGATGTGTGAAGAACATGCATGTAAAAAAATATCCCCAAAGCCTATAAACAGTAGAAAGTCATAGTTAAAAATCCCATAAAATTTGAAACAGAGGTAAAAAAAAAGCCTGCAAGATTTAAGGAGTGAAGAAAAGACCAAACTCCTCTTCATGGGCACTTCAGTCGCAGCCAAATCAACGTCCACTTCCCCTACAACAGAAAAAATAAAAATCGATACACAAAATTGAAAGACAAAGTGAGTTTATCTTAATTATGGGTGTTGAATGTTGTAGTGGCAAAATTAAAAACTAAACCATAAACGAAGAACATGATCGAATGTTTTGTGCAATGCATGTAAGATATATAAACCACACACATCATTTAGGATTGGCATCTTCACTAATATAATAGATATATATAGTACAATATGAATGGTTTCTTCTTTAATATATTGAGAGATGAAGAGGAGCTAGGGAAAATGAAAGGTTCAATGTTAAATGCAAACATAATGAATAATCAATGCTAATAAGAAATTAAGGAAAGAAAAAGATTAAAATGAGGATTAAGTAGAAAAAAGATAATTAGTTTTCTAGCCTTTAGGAGAAGCCATGTCATCAACCATGGTTTCTTCTTTAATATATATACTAGGTAATTGTACCGCGCTTTGCGCGGTCGATGTATGATCGTTGTTGTTGAATATGATATATGACAAATATCCATAAATTTGAATTGAATGTAAACCGGTAACGTTATCATAATAATTATGATCCACTATTAAATTGTGAAATGGTAGAAAACACGACATTCCGTATTTGTAAAACTAATATTTTTGTTTTTGGTTGTGTTAGTATAATAATAAAGAGTGGTGTCGTATAGTGTTTGTAAAAAATAACAATACAACTAATGATGTATAAATAACATATGTGAATTCAGTACGTTATTGGGGAGAATAGAGGGAGCCAAATATTATCTTATATGATTAACATTTTAAATAAAACAATGTCATGGTTGGAAATGCATCGTTAGATGGTGGAGTCTTTTTTCTGTAAGAAGTAATAAAATGAAAAGTATTAGTTTATGAATTGTGTTAGTGCTCTAGGTAAGCAATATTTTATAGTTATTATAGATTATGAGGATGTTGTACCTGAAGATCATATGTCGCTGAAGAAATACTTTGGAAAACTTCCTTGAAAACTATATTTTTAATGAAGTTTCGATCTTCAATCTCATTGTCGGCATTTAGTATGACCAATCCTTCACGTGATGTAACTCGTGATACAACAACACTTCACCCTTGTACACGTCACTATGAGAATGACAGGTCCAGCTTCTGCTCTGGTTTTCACACTGGTGGCATCAAAATCCTCACCCAACTTACCCCACAAAGTTACTCTTGATGCAATCGAGCTGGATAGAAGAAGAATAAAATTTCTTGATTATTTTAGTCATAAGTGGGAAAAATATGTATCAGACAAGTAGTGAACTATAACTATGACCTACTATTGACTATATTAAGTACTTAAATACTTACTAATCGGTGATAATCTCTACATCTCTTTTTTTCCAACTCACTCCAACAGTTTCGATGTCACCAACAGCACGTATACATCCAATAACATCTATAATATATTCAAAAAATTAAATCAATAAAAGTTCAATCTATAAAAACATAATATTGGTGGTAAAACTAAACATACAAAGAGTTTAGGATACCTGATAAAATTGTGTCGTCATTGACACGTGAATGCACTAAATCGGCTGAAATAAATTGGAAACCATTTTTCGGGATGCTCACAATACCTTCTTCTAATTTTTTAATGGAAGTGAATTTCTGAAAAATGATCTTGATATCATTTGCGAGAGGTCTGAAATTCCCAACACTTGGAACAACTTTGAAATTTTTTATTTCATATAAAAAACCCTCATGCAACAAACTCTTGAATTTTGGAACAATGTTGCTCCAAATGCTTGCATGAACCAGATTCTCCTACAGTTAACAAAAAATTAATTTTATGTTCAATATATGCGAAAGTGGAAATAGTAGAACAAAAAATTACATTATACTCTAAATTACCTCTTCATCGATCAATACCATATCAAGGCTAATTAATTCTCCTCCTTTTTTGCTATTCAAAGATTCCCACATCCTACAAATACGTATCCTTATGATAAAACTATGGCTATCGTTGCTGAGATTTTTGAGAGGAGTGAACTCCATTAATCTTAAATGATTGTAGAGTTCCAAAAATAAAAGAGCAAAAGCGCTAGTTAGAAAGTAAGCATGTGATTATTTATATTAGAAACATGGAATACAATGTTTTAAAACCATTAATTTTAGGTGTGGTTACAAAATTGGAAAACACCTCATGAAGTACAATGATGAAGATTAAGAGTTGTATTTAATTTTAGTTGCGGTTACAAAGAAGTTGAAAAACTTTTCATCTGGTCTATTGATGAACAATAAAAGGCGTCATTAATCATAATTGTGGTTACAAAGAAGTTCACTAACTTCAACATTGAAAATATTAATTATTTAAATGTATAAAGATATGGAGAATAAACAAAAGTGCATTCTCTATTGTCTTGATGTCAAGTATAAATGTACAAACATGTTGGTTTACAATTTTATTCTCTTCTAGCAATAATATATATAGATTATCTAGAAATTTTAGTTAACCAATAATTTAATAACATAATTTCAAGTTAACTAAATGAAATTTTGTGCATCACAAAAGAAAGAATAAGGAATACCTTGCTAATTGTTAGACCACACTTGTTGTCCATTGCCATTATATGAAATCCGACCAGATATAATGTCGCTAATAAGTCGACCCATTGGCTTCTAGATATCAAGAATCTGTTGCAACCACATCTTAGTATTTCTCACAGTTTTTCCAACATGTTCAAACAAGAATAAACATCGATCACTTCATGATGATGGAAGAGGACCATAATAATTTTCATTTAAAAATGCTCCATATCTTATTTCATTTCAAACATCATTAAGTTGTTTTCATCATATTTGCTAATAAGTGATGAGACTATCACGAAGTGGTTGGATCTAGAATCATCTGCTGTCAACATAGATGTTTTAGCAAAAAAATCACATACACGAGATTATTTGACTGATAAATTACCAATTAGAACAGTTTTGTGTTGTTATTCTGTTTGATAACTCCTTTTATATATATAGATGATATAAACATAGATTTATGTTTACATTATATTCACGACATGTATGGTATATAGATAGATATACAAGTCATGGACGCTGCAGTCGTAATGGAACTGTGATTTGCATTTTGCATTCTTGTTTGAGAAAAAAAACTAATGACTCAAATAATAAGGAAAAAAAAAGATAATATTAACTTCAAAAGATCAAACAGAACAAATTGGAAAATTACTAAACAGTATCAAAATTTGTCTCCATGGATTAGAATCTCATTCAAACCCTAAATTGATATATAAACATAAAAACAAAAACAAAAAGCAAAAGATTGGAGATGGGATTTAAATAATCATCAAGTTTGTTTCTAAAGTTACCCGTAAGGGTTTATTTACCTAGATAAAACCATCGATTATACACACAAATCAAAAAGGTTAAATGGTATTTCAAGAAACATGAATTAGATCAAATTTGTTGGTAAAAATTACCTTAAAGGGTGACCTATATAGAACCATAAATTCATAACACACAGAAACACAAATCAAAAGGACAAAATGGGGTTTCAAGAACCATTAATTTGATCTTAAGCCAAAACCATTGATTGTTGCCAACAGCGTGGTAAAATTAATGACCTTAAAGGGTTACCTATACAAAACCATAACGCGATACAAGAGACTGACAGATACACAAATCAAAAGGGTGAAATGGGGATTTCAAGAAACATCAACCTAGATCAAATTTATTCCGAAATAAGTTACGTGGGAGCCTAAACCCTAAATAAGTTAAACAATGTTCTCGGAACAGTGTAATTTGGCAAAAAAGCACAGCAAAAAACTTACGGGTCTTTAATCCACTTTAAATGCGCATCCGCTAGGCAAAAGTCTTTTGACCACGTATTTAGCCGATTGACCCTCACAACACACTTGCAGTGTCACACTCCTTCCTGACAAATAAGAAACAAAAAGTTAACAATCATAATATGTTGACACGATGTTTCAAAAATGATATAGCATAAATACATGAAAGATTATATATAGTGTCCAAAATCAACTTGAAAGCAACGCATGATATGGAAATGGTAACTTGCTCTTCTAAATTTTTCTACAGATAGATTCAAGTATATAGCAAGAATCTGTAACTGATTGAGGTTTTGATCGATTAGAACCCTACATATCCTAACCATACAAAGGGAATTGTATAGTATGAGCTAGAGAAACAAATAAAAGACGATATGAAGAAGGGCCCTAAATCCCAAGACAACATAACTGTTTATTGGTAAATTCATATTTTGTAGTTGTAGCATGCTAGACACTTATTTGTAATGAAAAGTTGGATGGCTAATGACTTTTTTAGATTAAGAACTCAATACAACTTCTACTTGATGTATTTAATTAACTTGATATATACCGGTGCTCATGGATAAAGAGTTCATCAAATAATAAAATATATTAGTCTAGCTATTTGCATAGCTACATAGATATACACTTGAAGGACAAATAGACTACCATCAATTGCCAAACTACAAAAGGATCAGATTGCAATATTCACTGTCAACTATAGTGAAAGAAGGAAAAGAGCAAAAACAGTATGGGAGTTTCAACACACACAAAAAGCTACATGAAATCAGAACGCTTTTCCTGCAGTGAATTTGAATACATTAATAGGAAAGATGGAAAACATTTAACTTTTTATGTATTGGAAAAGTTCTTCCAGATCTAAGAGTGATTTATGTGCAAGCATGTTGCCTGTTTATGATTTATGTACCAAAGAAATGCCACAAAATACACATGTACCATTTATGTCATTAGCAATGAAAGGGTAAGATTTAGTGATCATTGTGGTTCTTCTGATTAAACTGAAACGTAACAGTCAATCACAAGTGAGACCTTACTCCACAGAAAATGTTAATACCTTTGTTTTGGGTGCAAGCCGAGCCATGAGAGTTGCTGCTGCATTACCAGCATTGTTCTCCTCTATAATTCTCCTCTATAAAGCTTATTGTTGAATTGATTACAAGCAGTGTGATGATCCCTACAAAATCATGCCAATCAGTTGCCCTGCAGAATAATGAAGTTTCATGAACTAATCTAAAATAAAAATCAGACAGTAGTTGAAACCTGGAAACAAAAATGCCTTATTGTGTAGATGAGAAATCCTCAAGTGAATAGTACCCACATATTTTAAATACTTTTAGCTCTCGACACAGTATTACAAAAACTAAATGCAGTTACCAAAGGGACTTTGGCCTAGCGGTATATGAGCCTCTTTCCTCCTCCGTTGGCAAGTGCGATGGCCATAATTGCTGCAACTTCCATGACCCACGACAGCAGGTTCCACATAAACCCTAGAAACTTCAAAATTTTGCTCTCCTGAAAATTATAGCTTCCAATTAATCCAAAATCACCGCAACAGAAATTTGCTCATAATCATGTCCGGATCAATAACAGTTAATCGTAAGCCATTATTAATAGGAAAGATGGAAAACATTTAACGTTTTATGTATTGGAAAAGTTCTTCCAGATCTAAGAGTGATTTATGTGCAAGCATGTTGCCTGTTTATGATTTATGTACCAAAGAAATGCCACAAAATACACATGTACCATTTATGTCATTAGCAATGAAAGGGTAAGATTTAGTGATCATTGTGGTTCTTCTGATTAAACTGAAACGTAACAGTCAATCACAAGTGAGACCTTACTCCACAGAAAATGTTAATACCTTTGTTTTGGGTGCAAGCCAAGCCATGAGAGTTGCTGCTGCATTACTAGCATTGTTCTCCTCTATAATTCTCCTCTATAAAGCTTATTGTTGAATTGATTACAAGCAGTGTGATGATCCCTACAAAATCATGCCAATCAGTTGCCCTGCAGAATAACGAAGTTTCATGAACTAATCTAAAATAAAAATCAGACAGTAGTTGAAACCTGGAAACAAAAATGCCTTATTGTGTAGATGAGAAATCCTCAAGTGAATTGTACCCACATATTTTAAATACTTTTAGCTCTCGACACAGTACTACAAAAACTAAATGCAGTTACCAAAGGGACTTTGGCCTAGCGGTATATGAGCCTCTTTCCTCCTCCGTTGGCAAGTGCGATGGCCATAATTGCTGCAACTTCCATGACCCACGACAGCTGGTTCCACATAAACCCTAGAAACTTCAAAAATTTGCTCTCCTGAAAATTATAGCTTCCAATTAATCCAAAATCACCGCAACAGAAATTTTCTCATAATCATGTCCGGATCAATAACAGTTGATCGTAAGCCATTATTAATAGGAAAGATGGAAAACATTTAACTTTTTATGTATTGGAAAAGTTCTTCCAGATATAAGAGTGATTTATGTGCAAGCATGTTGCCTGTTTATGATTTATGTACCAAAGAAATGCCACAAAATACACATGTACCATTTATGTCATTAGCAATGAAAGGGTAAGATTTAGTGATCATTGTTGTTCTTCTGATTAAACTGAAACGTAACAGTCAATCACAAGTGAGACCTTACTCCACAGAAAATGTTAATACCTTTGTTTTGGGTGCAAGCCGAGCCATGAGAGTTGTTGCTGCATTACCAGCATTGTTCTCCTCTATAATTCTCCTCTATAAAGCTTATTGTTGAATTGATTACAAGCAGTGTGATGATCCCTACAAAATCATGCCAATCAGTTGCCCTGCAGAATAACGAAGTTTCATGAACTAATCTAAAATAAAAATCAGGCAGTAGTTGAAACCTGGAACCAAAAATGCCTTCTTGTGTAGATGAGAAATCCTCAAGTGAATAGTACCCACATATTTTAAATACTTTGAGCTCTCGACACAGTACTACAAAAACTAAATGCAGTTACCAAAGGGACTTTGGCCTAGCGGTATATGAGCCTCTTTCCTCCTCCGTTGGCAAGTGCGATGGCCATAATTGCTGCAACTTCCATGACCCACGACAGCTGGTTCCACATAAACCCTAGAAACTTCAAAAATTTGCTCTCTTGAAAATTATAGCTTCCAATTAATCCAAAATCACCGCAACAGAAATTTGCTCATAAGCATGTCCGGATCAATAACAATTAATCGTAAGCCATTATTAATAGGAAAGATGGAAAACATTTTACTTTTTATGTATTGGAAAAGTTCTTCCAGATCTAAGAGTGATTTATGTGCAAGCATGTTGCCTGTTTATGATTTATGTACCAAAGAAATGCCACAAAATACACATGTACCATTTATGTCATTAGCAATGAAAGGGTAAGATTTAGTGATCATTGTGGTTCTTCTGATTAAACTGAAACGTAACAGTCAATCACAAGTGAGACCTTACTCCACAGAAAATGTTAATACCTTTGTTTTGGGTGCAAGCCGAGCCATGAGAGTTGCTGCTGCATTACCAACATTGTTCTCCTCTATAAAGCTTATTGTTGAATTGATTACAAGCAGTGTGATGATCCCTACAAAATCATGCCAATCAGTTGCCCTGCAGAATAACGAAGTTTCATGAACTAATCTAAAATAAAAATCAGGCAGTATTCATTTGTGTGTTTATGGCTTGCTTTACATTAAAAAATATTCTATATTTAATTTCAACACAATACCAGTTCGACATAATGCATCAGAGTATTAGACTTTAACAAACTAAGTAATGTGTCCCATGTGAAACAACCTGCAGAAGAGTGAAAAAATTTAGATACAAACATTTAAGTTCTGTTTTCAACTTTTTTCGATGAGATGATGGAGGTTTTACCTGCTCATAATCTTCAAACAAAAGCTCAGTGTTTTTTTCCTTGCACTCCCATTAGAGGACAAACAGAGCCAAATACCCTTCATTTGTGTGTTTATGGCTTGCTTTACATTAAAAAACACTCTATATTTAATTTCAACACAATACCTGTTCGACATAATGCATCAGAGTATTAGACTTTAACAAACTAAGTAATGTGTCCCATGTGAAACTAATAACAAACTAAGCTAACACAAATAGAAAAGGTCGAATATTTTCATGTCGAACAAGTATTGTGTTGAAATTAAATATAGAGTATATTTTCATTGAGGACTTTCAACGAACACATGGTAAGCAACACAAATAACAAAAGAATAAAACTCAAAATCAAGTTCATCATAAGTTATGAACCATGGAGAACATTTGAAGCCAATAGCACAAACCCTTGCCATCGAAATCCTCTACTGCATATTTGACCGAGTCTGAAAAAAAAAACTTTTGAGAAAAATGATGCACAATCAGGACCAAAAACATAATTGCAGTTTGGAACCTGGGACCAAATTGAGCACCAAAATCTGAAGTATTGTTGTTGATAAATCTATAAGAAACCAAAAACAAAAGAGGGGCAAGAATTAGTTGAATACAAATTGATAAGGAAGACATACCAGAGCATAAAAACTTCAAAGTTGCAATCTATGCTAACCAACAGCAGGAAACGTTAGCATAAGGCGTCGAGGCACTGGTTGGGGTGTTTTCATGTTTTCTGACCGGAGCCGTTGGTTTGAGTGGTCCAAAATTGTATGCACGTAAGAAATGAATTAGAGAAGATCGATTGAAATTCATTGATCATTGATAAATTAGAGCACCTAGTCGATTAAGATTCTACAAACCCTAACCCCCAAACGAATCAGAGCATGTATAGAGAAACAATTTGGAGCTGCCACATCAGCTTCAAACAGTTTTTAGGCTGCCATGTCATACTGAAATGATTCTGCTTTATATATTTATATAGATACTAGTGTATCCACCGCGCGTTGCGCGGTAACGATTCTTTTATCATGAAATATGTTAAGTTATAATATAAGAAATATAATGTGTTAATTAACTAATAAAATACAATATAAAACAATGGATGTATTAAAAAAAGTTAGATGTAAATTGTTGATTATATTTTTTAATATGAAATATATTAGGCTTTTTATTCATGTATATAGACACTCAACCATATATTTGATCTTCATCATAATGCTTTTGTTGGTTTAAAAGGTCATATATATACGAAAATTATTTTTCATTCATAAAATTAGCACATTTTTTTATATTTACTTTAACTTGGTTCTAGTGTTGTGACTGACACTCTACCAAATCCATCAATTCTTGGATCGGTTGCTTTCGAGAGAGCTGCTCTTCCGACCGCATGTATTCATCCCTCCTTCATGAGGGCAATCAGCCCCTTGCTTTCATTTGAATATTGTCCCTCGTGCATCACGCTTAGATTTGAGTTACTCATAGCTAGAGCTTTCTATTTCATTAGGACGGCTTCTCATCTGTTGAGCTTATCGCCCCTTTCTATCAGTTTCCGCTACATGTCTAGTGTAAAATAAAATAAATAAAAATAAAAAGTGTTGATTTATAAACAGTTGTTACCTAACTAAAAAAATAAAAATAATAATTATAAACTCATATAATATATATTTTTTTTGATTTATAAGCATTGTTATTTACAAAAAAATAATGAAAAAAATTAGATTTTTTAATTCTTTAATGTATTTCTTGATGTTCAAACCATCAAGCTTCACTTGAGATCCTTCTCAAAAAATAAAAAAGTATAATAAAAATTTAATTTAATCGTTAAACTTGGGTTTAGCTATATTAAGCCAAACACCATTTCACATTTTTCAACAACATCAACCAACCCTTTATATACACATTTTCATCAACTATTTTTCCATCTTTCTACCAATGTGGGATAACCTAAACAATACTAATCTTACATCTCTTCATCAAGGCTAATATTAAAAAAAACTCAAAATTAGGATAAATTAGAAAAATAGCAATGAAAGGCTCTCATTGTGCCATGTCACCATGCTTAGGTTTTCCTTTATAGATATATATTGATTGATATTGATTAAACATGCTCTATTACAATAAGAAAGACATTTTTTCATTGCTCAAAGAAGGGTTCATTGTTTATTGCAATTTCTTGCTTTATCCACCTCTTCATCTATCCATGTCTTTATTTCTCAATTTATTCCTCTACATTAGTTTTGCCATGAATGATAATAGTATCTTTATATTATGTAATTTTGGTTAACATTAGGCACATTTACATCCTCAATCTTTACTTTCATATTTGAATCGCTAAATAAAAGTTTTTAAAAGAAATCCATCCAAGTCTACTTGTTGGATATTAACAACATATGGATACAAATAGGGATACAAAAAAAAACTTGGGAAAACTATAATTTGAAATAAAATCTACTCTAAAATGTTTGTGACATCATGGATCCAAGATCAATCATAAATAAACCATAAGATCTATAAAAAAAGAACATATCAAGATCTAGTTTGGGATGTGTGAAGAACATGCATGTAAAAAAATATCCCCAAAGCCTATAAACCGTAGAAAGTCCTAGTTAAAAATCCCATAAAATTTGAAACAGAGGTAAAAAAAGCCTGCAAGATTTAAGGAGTGAAGAAAAGACCAAACTCCTCTTCATGGGCACTTCAGTCGCAGCCAAATCAACGTCCACTTCCCCTACAACATAAAAAATAAAAATCGATACACAAAATTGAAAGACAAAGTGAGTTTATCTTCAATAGAAATTATGGGTGTTGAATGTTGTAGTGGCAAAATTAAAAACTAAACCATAAACGAAGAACATGATCGAATGTTTTGTGCAATGCATGTAAGATATATAAACCACACACATCATTTAGGATTGGCATCTTCACTAATATAATAGATATATATAGTACAATATGAATGGTTTCTTCTTTAATATATTGAGAGATGAAGAGGAGCTAGTGTAACAACCCAATATTCTAGTGAGTTTTTAAAGTTGGTGGTCAAAGTGAAATAAATGGAAGTTAACTTGAGGGACTAGATTGTAATTTATGAAGTGTATAAAAAGACTCCAATCCCTAGGGCAGCCCCCATTTCTTTGCTGAAATCAGTATTTTGTGTGGGAGTGCTCTTGGTTGGCGGCTAGGAAGAAGGAAAGAGAGAAAGGAAGAAGGTTTGAGAAGAAATCAAGAGAGAAAGGAGAAATCAAACTAGAATCTGCAAGGTAATGTATCCTAATTCGTTCATCTGATTAGATTAATGCTTCTCCTTCCTATTATTATGAATCCTTAGGACTGAGGTGGGTGATTACTTGAGTTTTCACCATTTTTTCCTTAAAATGAAGTTTTATGGGTTTTGTCATTTGGAATCGTTTTTAAGAGATTAAAGTGGGATTAATTGGGTGTTTGGGGTTGGTGGATGAACCCTTATGGTTATCTAGTCAAGCAAATGGCTAAAATCGGGTTAGAAATCACTTTTAAGAAATTTATTTTCGGACAGCAGTCGTATCCGGACACCTTCAGTTCTTGATGATATGGTGGTTTCCGGATACGGATGCTAGTGTCCGGGTTAAGCTCCATGGTGGTATCCGGACTAGTATGGTATCCGGACTAGTATGGTATCCGGACAAGTGTAGTATCCGGACAAGTATGGCATCCGGACAAGTATGGCATCCGGACAAGTATGGTATCCGGACAGGTTGGTATCCGGACAAGTGTGTGTTGGACAGTAGGTCTGAGTTGTTTATCTGATGCGAATCTATTGCCTTAGGTGTTCGTTTGGGTTAGCTTGGAAGTATTTAAGAAGCGCGTTGTACGTCAAGCAAGGTGAGTTCCCTAAACCCTTTTCACGACTTAAAGTGTTAAATGATTTTGACTGATTATGGTTTCATTACGAGCATGAAATGTTTATAACCGTTACGCATGTTTTCCATGAAATACATGTTTTACCAGAGAAAATGTATTGTACTTGATGAGCTGAGAATGACGATTTACTAAGGTTTTAACGGTGCAAGTTTTATGAAATGAATGACGTGCTATGTGGAGTCGGTCTACACTGTAGGATCAGAGATAGATCCTCGGGGTCTGATGATCCCTTGGATGTTTATGACAGACTGGTAGGTTGGAATCCGTTTCCTCCTATTTCGAGTAGAAATGGGGGTCTGCGTAAGCTCCGGGAATGGGAGTTTGCGTAGGCTCCGGTTGAGGGCGAGAGGGTAACCCATTGGGCCCCGATCGCAGAATGTTTATGTGATCCTATATACAGTGTAGTACCATGCCTGATGTTATGTTAAGGTTTACGATGATATTTTCATAAATGTTTTATACTGGTTACATGTTGTTTTCGGAGGGAATTCACTAGACCTTTTGGTCTAACCCTCGCTTTCAAAACTAAACCATTTTCAGGTAAGCATGTTAAAGGTTCTTCAAGTAAGAACCGTGTGATGGCAGGAATGATTTGGAACTTAGAGCGACTCCAAGTCTTTTGGCTGATGTTTAGATAGAGATCTCGGCTGTGGATTAGAGACTTCCGCTGTCAATTTTGCTTAGCTTAGTGAAAAGAATGTTTATGAACAAGATAATAATGTAATCTGAATGCTATATTCTAGATAAATTCTTGTTATGAAAATTGGGATGTTACAAATGGTATCAGAGCCTTAGTTTAAGGGATTTAGGTGACCATTCGGGCCTAAGCTTAAACTGTAAGATGAGGAACACAACCGAGACATAAGATTGCCTCTAGGAACGATCACTATAAATGCGCTTAGGAATAAGGTGCCAAGGACAAACGTGTAAGGTAAGTTTGGAATTACACCTGGCCAGTGGGATTACGAACTTACAGGTACATGTGCGTGCTTACAATACCTTACTTATAGCAATTTGTTGTGTCACGTCTAGCAAGGATTAACTATCGGTTTCTTTCAGTTTAGCGTTGTGGCTGGGAGAACGCTGAGGAATAGGTCAGCAAGATCCCTGAGGGATAGACCGAGCTCCATTGCTTGGGGAAGTTTCGTGTAAGAGTCACTATGATGTGATGTATGTATACATCGTAGAGAAGAAACGTTGTAAAGAATGTTCATGGATTCGGAGAGGATGAATGTTTGAGTTTGAGTAAGACTCCAGTTTCGGGTGAGTCCTAGTTATGGAAATCATGGGATAGATCAGTTGGGATGGTAAGATAGAACAGTGTCAAAACCTTGAAAGTATCAATGGAGCCCTGACTTTTAGCCGAGCTTTTCATTGGCAGAATAAATGGAATAAGATACTTATAGTGAATTAAAAGCATGTAGAAGTAGAAGGCGAGATAGTCGATCAAAGCGAAAGTAGTGTGAAATGGTTGAGTAAGTGAGATGTGGAACGCATGTACATCAAGTTAGTGCTTGATCGAGGGGGCAACCTTTGGTCGTAAGTGGAGTATCAAGGATAAACTGCGTGAGTAAGCGGTTGACCTTGTTGAGTGAGTAGCCTTCTATTGCAAATAGAGTCTCATGCATAGCGTTCTTTTATGTAACATGAAATTTTCACGATTTAAAAATAAAAACATAACTGCCAACTTTGAACAAAATGAGTCAGCTTGTACGAGTACACGTTTAAAGAAAAAGCGATTTTAGTTACGTCGCACATTGAAATTTTAGGCTTAACAATTTGCAAGGTATTCCACACTTTTAATGATAAGTTAAATTGTTACAAAAAGGTTAAGAAAAACATTTTCCAGCAAAACTTTTACAACCAAATGCTTATTGACCTTTCGATATCATACAATTAAGTGTGAGAACCGACTGGTTTACTTTGTGTCGGTAACTCTTTCAGAATTGCCTCATACGAAAAGATTTTTCATGCAATATATTACTATCGTAATAACATTGCTCGGATTGAGCAAGATTGAGGTTCATGGGAAGATGCATGCCAACGATTCTCGAATCGTTGTGCAGGGTTTTGAAGTTATAAGAGTGATGGGGTCACGGGTACCCGAGTAGTTTCTAAATGTTGTTTATTTAAAATGATAAAACGGGTTGAAGGAATTATTTACTGTATTGTCATGCATGAAGGCTATGAACCCACTAGGTCGTAGAGTATTACGTCTTAAGCCAAGGAAGAACTCCGAGAGCGGAGAGGCGTTGGTCAAGTCAGGGGTGAACGTATGTAGCTTTGGTATATGTGTTTAAGAGGAGAGTTGGACCTTGGAAGAGTCGGGAATGGATTTTAGTGTCAGGTGTATGAGGGTTTGTACCTTTGCTCGATGACTGAGAACACAGTTGCCGAGGGGCGATGGTGCCCGGAGGAAGGACTAGGAGTCATCAAGGTATTGGTTTTAGCAACTCTTGATGAGTAGTGCTGTGAGGCAGGAATGAAAGGTCCACGATGCGGGTCATGAGATTCGAAGGGAGCTTGTAATATTGATGTTACATGAGTAAGTTTCGAAATGGGGGCGTCGGATTATAAAGTTAACTATGATGTGTAGGGAGGAATAGGTCCCGTAAGGAACTCATGTTAAAGGATAGGTTAAGGAAGTAGTTAAGAGTTGTCTTTTGTTGTTGAAGTCGGCAACGGTGTATGTTGGCCGAGGCCGAAGACTCAAACCAGATGAGTGTAAGTTGATAGATTATCTTGTAGAGGTGTTAAATTAGTAAGAGACTGTTGTTGTTGAATAGGCGTTCTATTTACGAGGTGAGGAGGGTCCGTAGAAGGACAAGGTGTGTAACACAGGCGGAGTGAGTGTAGACTATGCTAGTCAGTAAGAAAATGTGCCGTGTCTAAGAAAGGACTCGGGTCATAAAAGAGCTAGTTAGGATGTTCGTGTTTGAGCTAAGTGTGAACTCGTGAATCATAGTTCAACAAGTTGGGAGAGAACTAAGTAGCGAGTCAGACTCGATTGTAGTATACGGGAGAATATGAAGGAAAGTGTGAATTGTGTAAGAATGACCATGAGAGACTTGGTCGGTGGTGTGATAATAGGAGTGGTGAATGTACGAATGAATAGTAGCGTCAATTGCCAAGATATCTGTGTCAGCCGGTGATGTAGTAAGGCGATGTTAGAAAGATGAAGGATTAGAAGGAAGTCCTTTTGGGATTTCGGATAGAGTGTACGTTTTGCAATCCCAGTTGTTGAAGTACGTGGGTTGTAAGTAGGCGTGTATTTTGACTGTTATCGGAATGGAATATCGGGGCAGAATTGGGGGATTGCCCAGCTGTGAGACCAAGCTTGGTGGTTACGTATGTTGTTAAGTATATTCTTGAAGGCAGAGTAAGTTTAAAGAAGATGATGAATAGATTAGTCAAGCTGTAGTATAGTAGATGAGACATCGCTAAAGAATGAAAATTGTTCCTTATGCTTGAGGGAATGATCCTAGGAATAGTTGGAAATTTTTGTTATGTTTAAGGAATGACGTGATGATGATTGTGGGTCGGAGTAGTAGTATGATCGTTAGTTGATTTGAATTGTCATGATAGAGGTATAAGCCGTTGGTTGGGTGATTTAAATTTTATAGATTTGTTAAGTAATGACGTTCATTTGTTATTACAGAAGGTGTTACAATTTTTGGGGAAGTGTTATTGAGACTAACACACTGCTTGTTAAAGAATTATTTAAGGTAAATCTAAGTAAGAAAGCCGGGATGACGGTATATATATCTGTCTGATTTTATGATCATAGTGGTTAATCGAAAGAATCGTGGAACCCGAGTTTCGGGGTGTTCCTGAATTATTAGATCCGTTTGTAATAGGGAATCCAAGGGGGTGGATTATTAGAGTGGATAGGGGACGTTACTAAGAAACATACTTTGGGGTCATTGGAAGTTTAAAGAGGATGAGGGTTGTGTTAGCCAAAATGTGGTGGGATAGATGTGAAATTCTTAAAGAATGTGGATTGTTGCTTTTGTGTGATAGAAATGTCTGAGAAGGTAAAAGTTGGAGATTAAAGAATGTGTAGCGACGTCGAACACTGGTCTTGTTTCAAGACGGCTTGGTTGAATGCCTTAAGATAAGATTTTGGTGCAACTGTTTGGTTATGTAAGAATGAGAAAGCGATATCAACATGTGGAAAGGTCGGGAGAGAGGGGCAAGTAATGTTTGGTGAGCAGTGCTCCACGCTAACGTGGGGAAGGTGTAGATAGTATGTCGGAGAAAGTGAGTAAGTTGGAAGTAGTAAACTTGACAGTATTGCCGAAAGGTACAGTATTGTGTAGATTGTCTCTGATTAGTGTGCGAACCGTTGGAAAGAATATTGAGGAAGGAAATTGTGTAAGTTTTTATGTAGGGAAGAAGTGGATGAGACAACTAAATGAGTTAAGTTAGTGACTTTGTGAGAAAGGTGTAAACGATTTGGTCGTGCAGTGTTTAAGCTAGTGAGAATAGTATGGTGTGACCATGGTTATTCCTCCTAGTTGGGTGAGGGTAACCGGAGTTATGTTTTATGATCGAACGAACGTGGTAATCAGCGAGGATTTGATGTGTTTCAGGATAAGTTTAATTCGAGTAGGGGAACACCTCAACGTTAGGTTTGAAGGTTCCTACCCTGGGTTACGTACAAGGATGGAGTGATAAAGTGGTGAGGATGTAAGAAATGGTTGACGAACTTTGGTCGAGGTGGTCCGAGAAAGGGAAACGTTATTCGCATAGTCGATTGTTGATTAGGAGAAGTAATCTAGGATTGCTTGTATTTCGATGAAGGAACTCTGGGTTGTGAGTTGTCGGGACGTTCAGGTTTGGATTTGTGTCAAGCGGTCAAGTGTGTGTCCGTCTCTTAGTAAATGAATCTCGTGTTGTGGCAGAGGATTTAGCCAAGTTCCTCCTTAAAGGAAGTGTTGATGCATGAGAAGCCTTAATAAATCTTATGTAGTCAAGATCGACCGAGTAGGAACAGTAGCCTACGAGTTAGAGTACCGTAAGAACTGAAGGAAATGCACCCAAGGTTCCATGTTTCGAGTTTGATGAGATGGTTGACTGAGTCAGTTATAGCTTTACTTTGGGAAGTGTCGGTTTTGATGTGGGCAAGATACCCGCATCTTTTCCAATGAGGAATTCCGGGACGGAATTCTTTTAAGGAGGGAGTGTTGTAACAACCCAATATTCTAGTGAGTTTTTAAAGTTGGTGGTCAAAGTGAAATAAATGGAAGTTAACTTGAGGGACTAGATTGTAATTTATGAAGTGTATAAAAAGACTCCAATCCCTAGGGCAGCCCCCATTTCTTTGCTGAAATCAGTATTTTGTGTGGGAGTGCTCTTGGTTGGCGGCTAGGAAGAAGGAAAGAGAGAAAGGAAGAAGGTTTGAGAAGAAATCAAGAGAGAAAGGAGAAATCAAACTAGAATCTGCAAGGTAATGTATCCTAATTCGTTCATCTGATTAGATTAATGCTTCTCCTTCCTATTATTATGAATCCTTAGGACTGAGGTGGGTGATTACTTGAGTTTTCACCATTTTTCCCTTAAAATGAAGTTTTATGGGTTTTGTCATTTGGAATCGTTTTTAAGAGATTAAAGTGGGATTAATTGGGTGTTTGGGGTTGGTGGATGAACCCTTATGGTTATCTAATCAAGCAAATGGCTAAAATCGGGTTAGAAATCACTTTTAAGAAATTTATTTTCGGACAGCAGTCGTATCCGGACACCTTCAGTTCTTGATGATATGGTGGTTTCCGGATACGGATGCTAGTGTCCGGGTAAAGCTTCATGGTGGTATCCGGACTAGTATGGTATCCGGACAAGTGTAGTATCCGGACAAGTATGGCATCCAGACAAGTATGGCATCCAGACAAGTATGGTATCCGGACAGGTTGGTATCCGGACAAGTGTGTGTTGGACAGTAGGTCTGAGTTGTTTATCTGATGCGAATATATTGCCTTAGGTGTTCGTTTGGGTTAGCTTGGAAGTATTTAAGAAGCGCGTTGTACGTCAAGCAAGGTGAGTTCCCTAAACCCTTTTTACGACTTAAAGTGTTAAATGATTTTGACTGATTATGGTTCTATTACGAGCATGAAATGTTTATAACCATTACGCATGTTTTCCATGAAATACCTGTTTTACCTGAGAAAATGTATTGTACCTAATGAGCTGAGAATGACGATTTACTAAGGTTTTAAAGGTGCAAGTTTTATGAAATGAATGACGTGCTATGTGGAGTCGGTCTACACTGTAGGATCAGAGATAGATCCTCGGGGTCTGATGATCCCTTGGATGTTTATGACAGACTGGTAGGTTGGAATCCGTTTCCTCCTATTTCGAGTAGAAAGGGGGGTCTGCGTAAGCTCCGGGAAGGGGAGTTTGCGTAGGCTCCGGTTGAGGGCGAGAGGGTAACCCATTGGGCCCCGATCGCAGAATGTTTATGTGATCCTATATACAGTGTAGTACCATGCCTGATGTTATGTTAAGGTTTACGATGATATTTTCATAAATGTTTTATACTGGTTACATGTTGTTTTCGGAGGGAATTCACTAGACCTTTTGGTCTAACCCTCGCTTTCAAAACTAAACCATTTTCAGGTAAGCATGTTAAAGGTTCTTCAAGTAAGAACCGTGTGATGGCAGGAAGGATTTGGAACTTAGAGCGACTCCAAGTCTTTTGGCTGATGTTTAGATAGAGATCTCGGCTGTGGATTAGAGACTTCCGCTGTCAATTTTGCTTAGCTTAGTGAAAAGAATGTTTATGAACAAGATAATAATGTAATCTGAATGCTATATTCTAGATAAATTCTTGTTATGAAAATTGGGACGTTACAGCTAGGGAAAATGAAAGGTTCAATGTTAAATGCAAACATAATGAATAATCAATGCTAATAAGAAATTAAGGAAAGAAAAAGATTAAAATAAGGATTAAGTAGAAAAAAGATAATTAGTTTTCTAGCCTTTAGGAGAAGCCATGTCATCAACCATGGTTTCTTCTTTAATATATATATACTAGTGTATCCACCGCGCGTTGCGCGGTAACGATTCTTTTATCATGAAATATGTTAAGTTATAATATAAGAAATATAATGTGTTAATTAACTAATAAAATACAATATAAAACAATGGATGTATTAACAAAAGTTAGATGTAAATTGTTGATTATATTTTTTAATATGAAATATATTAGGCTTTTTATTCATGTATATAGACACTCAACCATATATTTGATCTTCATCATAATGCTTTTGTTGGTTTAAAAGGTCATATATATACGAAAATTATTTTTCATTCATAAAATTAGCACATTTTTTTATATTTACTTTAACTTGGTTCTAGTGTTGTGACTGACACTCTACCAAATCCATCAATTCTTGGATCGGTTGCTTTCGAGAGAGCTGCTCTTCCGACCGCATGTATTCATCCCTCCTTCATGAGGGCAATCAGCCCCTTGCTTTCATTTGAATATTGTCCCTCGTGCATCACGCTTAGATTTGAGTTACTCATAGCTAGAGCTTTCTATTTCATTAGGACGGCTTCTCATCTGTTGAGCTTATCGCCCCTTTCTATCAGTTTCCGCTACATGTCTAGTGTAAAATAAAATAAATAAAAATAAAAAGTGTTGATTTATAAACAGTTGTTACCTAACTAAAAAAATAAAAATAATAATTATAAACTCATATAATATATTTTTTTTTGATTTATAAGCATTGTTATTTACAAAAAAATAATGAAAAATATAGATTTTTTAATTCTTTAATGTATTTCTTGATGTTCAAACCATCAAGTTTCACTTGAGATCCTTCTCAAAAAATAAAAAAGTATAATAAAAATTTAATTTAATCGTTAAACTTGGGTTTAGCTATATTAAGCCAAACACCATTTCACATTTTTCAACAACATCAACCAACCCTTTATATACACATTTTCATCAACTATTTTTCCATCTTTCTACCAATGTGGGATAACCTAAACAATACTAATCTTACATCTCTTCATCAAGGCTAATATTAAAAAAAACTCAAAATTAGGATAAATTAGAAAAATACCAATGAAAGGCTCTCATTGTGCCATGTCACCATGCTTAGGTTTTTCTTTATAGATATATATTGATTGATATTGATTAAAAACTAGGTAACAGCACCGTGCCTTGCGCGGTGAATACAAATATTATTATAAAGATTAATATGCTTTACTAAAAATTGATTTATAAACAGTTGTTATCTTACTAAAAAACCATAATTTATTAAAATAAGTATTGTTATCTTACTAAAAGAAAGAATACAAACATTGATATAGATCTTGGTAAAAAAATAAAATAATTTAAAAATTTTGATTTATAATCATCGTTAACTTATTAATAAAAACAAAAATTAAATAAATAAAAAATAAATTTTATTAAATAAATTTTGATTTATTAGTATTGTTAGGTTACTCCATAAAAATGTATAAATAAAAACATATAATATTAAAAATGTTTATTTATAAACATTGTTAACCTACTAAAAGATAAATATTTATATATATATATATATAATCTATTAAAATGAGTATATTTGATTTATAAGCATTGTTATCTATCTTATAAAATTGGTATAGATATTACTAAAAAATTAAAATAATTTAAAATTTTGATTTATAGTCATTGTTAACTTATTAAGAAAACAAAAAATTAAATAAATAAAGAATACATTTTATTAAATAAGTTTTGATTTATAAGTACTGTTAGTTTATCCTTAAAAATATAAATAAAAAAACATACAATATTAAAAATATTTTTGATTTATAAGCATTGTTAGTCTATATATATATATATAACCTATTAAAAAAAGTATATTTGATTTATAAGCATTGTTATTTATCTTATAAAATTGGTATAGATATTACTAAAAAATTAAAATAATTTAAAAGTTTTGATTTATAATCATTGTTAACTTATTAAGAAAACAAAAAATTAAATAAATAAAGAATACATTTTATTAAATAAGTTTTGATTTATAAGTACTGTTAGTTTATCCTTAAAAATATAAATAAAAAAAACATACAATATTAAAAATATTTTTGATTTATAAGCATTGTTAGTCTATTTAAGGATAAATAAAAATGTAAATAAAGAATACATTTTATTAAATAAGTTTTGATTTATAAGTATTGTTAGCTTATCCATAAAAATATAAATAAACAAAAACATACAATATTAAAAATATTTTTGATTTATAAGCATTGTTAGTCTACTTAAGGATAAATAAAAAGGTAACATATTAAAATAAGTATTTGATTTATATTGATTGGTATATAAAATAAAAAATGAAAAGTTTTTCTAATTAATTACAACATTTAATGTATGGGTTGTATTTAAAATAAATCAAAATTTTATAAAAATAGATAAATGGACATGGATGCCTCTCCTTAACCTTTCCCCTTATATTTTGCTTTATATATATATATATATATATATATATATATATTGATGATTGTTAGCTTATCCATAAAAATATAAATAAACAAAAACATACAATATTAAAAATATTTTTGATTTATAAGCATTGTTAGTCTACTTAAGGATAAATAAAAATGTAACATATTAAAATAAGTATTTGATTTATATTGATTGGTATCCATCTTATATAATTATAAAATAAAAAATGAAAAGTTTTTCTAATTAATTACAACATTTAATGTATGGTTTGTATTTAAAATAAATCAAAATTGTATAAAAATAGATAAATGGACATGAATGCCTCTCCTTAACCCTTCCCCCTACATTTTGCTATATATATATATATATATATATATATATATATATATATATATATATATATATATTGATAAGAAACACTCTTTGAGCTAAAATCCTTGAACTGAGTAGCAACCAATCCCAAATATATGCTAAATGTGATATATCATATATTCAAGGTTTCTAAATGGTGTCAGACGTGACGTGACGGTGAGGTCAAACCTCAAACCTTATGGTTATGACGAGACCATGACATTTTTAAATACGTGACTTAAGGTGATAAATATGTATATAACATGTCTATATATATATACACACACATGTGGGTGTGTATGTGTTTATCTTAGTGTTTTAAACAATAATGATTAAATTATTAACAATTTAAATTCATATAAAACGATAAACGAAAGAAGCTCTAGATTCTAATCGATAATAATGGACAAATTCTCATCAATATTAATTAACAAATTCTAATTGAATTTCAAAGTACATAGATTCGAAGAAACGAAAGTACACATATTTGTAACGCCATGAAGCGGCAACGCGCCATGGCGGGACATGGTGTGCTATAATGAGCTCCACGCCAAAAGGGTACATGTGGTGGCAAGGTCGCGGCTTGGCACGTTTTTAGAACCATGCATACAGTACATCTCAAAAAATATCGATCTTGAAATATTAGGTGGTTAAATATTTTATTGAATAATTCTAACATCAACATTGGTATATTTTACATCCTTTTTTAGTTGGAAAGAAAATTATGTATTTTTAAATGATTTTACATAACTTACCATTCTATATAAGGTTTTTAATGAAGATTTTATTAGGTGCTGTTAGTGCTTAAATGCTTATTGTACCAAGTAGAGGGACTATTCTTGTAATAGGGCTATTCTATACCCTAGGTATATATAGTTTGCTTCTTTCCTTTTAGGGAATTAGGTCATCCATCACACACACTAGCCACACACACTCAAGAGAGAGTTCTTCATTGTAATTGTGAGCTATTGATTCTTTAATGATATAGAGATGGCTTCTTTAATGTTTATACATTGATTACTTGTTCTGGGATCACAATTGGTATCAGAGCTTGTAAATCTTTGATTTGATTAGGTTTGAGTGAAATATTTCCATATTTGAGTGTTCTTCATTTTCTTCAATTTTTGATTGATTTTAGCCATTAGAGTTCTTCTAATGGATTGGAATTGATGAAGGATTGTTTCTAGGATAGTTCTGTGTGTTTTATTCCGCAAAAACACAAGGATCGAAGCTCAGATTGGATAGTTTTCTTCATTTTCGTACTTTAACTTTCTGCACACTGTTTTGGATCGAAAACCCATTTTCTGTTGGTTTTTGGTTAAAACTTGAAGTTCTAAGGTTGCTCAGAATAGCCTCGCGAACCTACCCACCAAATTTCAGCCTCATCCGATCTGTTTTGAAGATTCGATCTTGAATCTTCATACATATCGCAATCCACTAACCTTCATCATTGTCGCAATCGTCTATTGCGACTTGCCCCAAATTGCAATCCATTACACTTTGAACAGTACCAAATCGCAACCCTCAGTTGCGACTCAGGTGAATTTTTTACCTATTGCGATTTCAGTTATTGCGACTTCGGTTATTGCGATTTCAGTTGTTGCGACTTCGGTTATTGCGACTTCGGTTATTGCGATTTCAGTTGTTGCGACTTCGGTTATTGCGACTTCGGTTATTGCGACTTCGATTATTGCGACTTCAACTGTTGCGACTTCAGTGTTGCGACTTCAGTGCAATTGCGACCTGGTTTGGGTTGCGACTTTAAGTGTGTTGAGACATAAACTTGAAACTTTAAAAGTAACTCCTAATCAGATTAATCAGATTTTTAACGATCAACAACAAGTAATCCAAAATGACTGCCAGAGATATGTTGACTATTGGTTCAAAAGATAAACCACATGTTCTTTTCCCGAAAGATTTTAAAATTTGGAAAGACATATTTCTTGACTACGTTGAACGACAAGAAAATGGAGCTCTTATCCATGAATCCTTGATAAACGGGGTTCTAGGAGAGGTTCGTGAAGACGACCCAGATGGTAATAACTTAGTTATTCAGCCAAAGGACTACACGGGTGACAATTTGTTGAGATACAAAGCCGATAAAGCGGCTAGGTCATTGGTTATGCAAGCCTTAACCAACGACATATATCGAAAGGTTGACAGTTTGAGTGAAACAGGTAAAGGTATGTTTGATGAACTTATCAAATTATACAAAGGGTCAGAAGTGGAAAACCAGCTGAGAATCTCAAATGTCTTAAATACGTATCAGAATTTCAAGCAAAAGGAGGGTGAGAGTCTAGATAAAGCATATGATCGTTTCACAACTATCCTAAATGATCTCAACAGTTACAAAGTATCAAAATCCATCATGGAGACTAATGTGAAGTTCTTGAACGTGCTTCAGCCCGAGTGGAAGAAGTATGCTCATAGAATGAAACAGAATTCTCAACTGAATTCTCTTCCGTTACAACAAATGTTTGAAACCTTAAAACAAGATGAAGATGATGCTGAGCTGAAAAGGAAGAAGTTGATGAAAAATGAGAAGAATGGTAAGAAGGAAAAGAAGATGGTGGGGTCTGAGAAGAAGGCAGAAGAAGATAAGCTTGATAGTGAACCGTTAGCATTGATGTCAAGAAAAGCTAAGGGCAAGAGTGTTCAGAGAGAAGAATATGAGTTAGACCAAGCTGACTTAGATGAAGCAGAAAGCTTAAGGCAGGCTATGATACTTCTTTCCAAGGCCTTTCAACACAGATTTGTAAAAACTCCTGGATCAAATAACCAACGTTACTCATCTGGTTCTAAAAACTTTGAACACAAGAATCGGATTGAGTCAAAGAAGTTTGATGATCATAAGGAAGATGGTAAAAGGCCGGAGGTGAAGAAGTATGGTGATTAAAAGGATGAAGATCAAAAGTGTTACAACTGTGGAAAAACCGGTCATTTCTCCAAAGATTGCTGGAAACCGAAAGTGAAGAATTCTGACTACTACAAGCAGAAGGCATTGTTAGCTGAATAGAAAGAGTCAGGAATTGAGCTTCCAGTGGAGGAAGAGTTTTGGTTGGACCAGACAGATGATGAAGAAGAGGAAGATACGACTGCTTTTTCTAGGATGTGCTTGATGAGCAGAGATGATGAGGATTCAGAGGCTGATCCGGCGCCTGAGACAGATGAGGTAGATCTCTGCACTATTAATCATTTTGGTAATCAGTTTAAAGTTTTTCAATTAAAACTCGATGAACAAAGCGAGAAACTCATAAAAGCACATAAAACTATTGAACTTCAAAGACAGACAATCATTGACCATAAAAAGTTAAATGATGATTTGAAAATAGAACGAGTTGAGATCGAAAAATCTCGAACTTATTTCCGAAGAAGAATGGATGAAATGGGAGAAAATGTAAGAATTGCTGAAAATAGGAAGAATGAACTTGAACAAATGTTGCGATCTTACAAAGATATTAATAACGAATTGTCTGAAAAGGCAAGTGATCTAGAAGCGAAACTGTATAAACTTGGTCAATCTGAACAAACCATTTTTCTAAACACGCCAAAGAATTTCAGATATTACAACTCCAAATGGGGTGTGGGATATGACAATCCTCATTATTTGGAGAATGCTTTGAAAAAGACACCTTGTTTATACAAGTTTCGATGGCTTAAGTATCTAAAAGATCCTAAATTCAAGATTAAATGGCTTAATGAGGAGGAACAAGGAGTTGAGGAAGAAGTTAAAAGAAAGACAACTGTAACCATATAATTTCCTTATATTTATGATCAGGCAAATAGGAAGGCAATGCAAGATAAGAAAACCTTGCCTAATGACTATTTTGAAAGCTATATTGTTCAGCCACCAAAGGGAACTGTATCAAAACCCGTTTCTGAAGGAAAAATATATTATCCTCCCTTGGTGCTCGAACAGAAGCTTGTCGATCTTGAATTGAATATTAAAAGCAAAATTGAAGAAGTCAGAAATGACGATCAACTTGCTTTTGATATTGAAAAGGAAGTGATGATAATTGTTTTGATAAATACCATGAATGACAAATCTGAAAAGGTTGTTTCTGTTTCGTCTTCAAAAACCTTAGAAGAAAAGAAATCTCTTGAACTTAAATGTTTGAATCTCTCACAACAAGTCTCTGATTTTCAGAAAAAGTTATTTCTTGAAAAAGAAAATATTGAGAAAGAAAGAGAGAGATTTAAATTCGAAAGAACATCTTTTGAAACTGAAAATGTTTTTCTTTCAAAGAAAATATCTGATTTAGAAAACATTTTGATCAAAGAGAGAAATGATCTTGAGTCCAATAAAGAATACTTTCAAAATGAAATCTCAAGACTGATGGGAAAATTGACAAGTTTATCCACTGAAGCTATGACAGAGTTTGCTAGCAAAGTTTCCTCTGATTCAGATGCTTCCTCATGCAAAGCCTTCATAGGCAATACTATTAATACAAGCATGATGGCGGATGACTTGGATGATTTTGGTCCCATTGAGATAGAGGAACAACCTGTTAATGAAAATTCTTGTGACTTCTCTCATAACTCCTCTTCCAATGATATTAAAGTTGATCATGTTATTGACACTCCTTGTGAAGGGAAGGATAAGCAAGTTCAACAAAAGGATGTTAATTTTGACTTTAGTGCTAAACTTCCAGATCATTCTGATTTTCTGGTCAAGGAAGAGGAACCCAAGGAGAATTTCTTCGAGGGGGAATCTTCTAAAACCGTTGAGAAAAAGAAAAGGAAAAAGAAGAAAAATAAGCGCAAATCTAACTTCTAAAGTTCAAAATTCCTACGCTTACGATTCTTATCTTGATTCCATTTCAGATCGTAATTTAAGAAACAACTCGCGGGTAGAGTGGAGAATAAAGGAGTTCACACATGATGTGGCCCAGAGAAAATCATTTACTGTCGCTTTTAATTCCAAGAAAAAACACTTTTGTTTCTGATGTTAGTAATCGTGTTGCCTCAAACAAACAAAAACTTGTTATTCCTTACAAGATTTCTTCAATGCAACAACTGATTAATTTAGCACATGATCAAATTTGTTGCTCTTCTTGTGGTATAGATGATTTTATCTGCAAGTTTGATTATTCTTCGTGGTTTGGTTATAACTTCTATGGTTCAAATCGTTTTTATTCAAATAGATATTATAACCACTACAATTCAAAGAAAAAGGTTAATTCTCCTAACCCGAAAGGACCCAATTGGCAATGGGTACCTAAAACTGTTTAAATCCCATTTTGCAGCTCCGTCATGTGTGGTATTTGGATTCTGGTTGCTCAAAACACATGACAGGAAGGAAGGAGCTATTGAGCAATTTTGTGAAACACGATGGAGGGAAAGTTAAGTTTGGAAATGATCATTACGCTCCAATCATGGGTTATGGAGATATTGTGGCCGACAACGTCAGGATAACTAAAGTGAATTATGTTGAAGGCTTAGGGCATAACTTATTTAGTATAGGTCAGTTTTGTGATAAAGGCCTAGAAGTCCATTTCAAGAAGACTCGGTGTGCAATTCTAATCGATGGAGGAAATGAACTTCTAGTTGGTTCGCGAAAGTCAAATCTTTACACCATTGATCTATCGAAGGTTAAGCCGAAGAATGACGTGTGTCTGTTAACTAAGGCAACTATGGAAAAGAGTTGGTTATGGCATAGACGACTATCTCATCTCAACTTTCGTTACATTCAAAAGCTAACGTTGGGTGATTTAGTTATAGGTCTACCGGTTTTGCAATTTGAGAAAGACAACTTCTGTATTGCTTGTGAGAAGGGGAAGATAAAGCGAGTTCCTCATCCACCGAAACCCGAACCCAGCACACACAAACCTTTAGAAATCCTTCATATGGATCTCTGTGGTCCGATGAAGACTCAGAGTGTCAGTGCCAAACGATACGTGTTAGTAATTGTCGATGATTATTCGAGATATACTTGGGTCAAGTTTCTTCGATCAAAAGACGAAACACCTGACTTGATCATCTCGTTAATCAAACAACTTCAAGTAAACCGTCAACAAACAGTTCAGACTGTTAGGTCAGACAACGGGACAGAATTCAAGAACAAGACTCTTGATGATTTCTTTAAATCATTAGGAATATCTCATCAGTTTTCTGCGGCTAGAACTCCTCAGCAGAACGGAGTCGTTGAAAGACGAAACCGCATACTTGTTGAAGCTGCTAGAACGATGCTGTCTTATGCTGATCTACCTCTGTTCTTGTGGGCTGAAGTTGTTTCTACGGCATGCTATACACAAAACCGTTCTATAATCCATCGTCGGTTTGGTAAAACTCCATATGAACTGATTAATAATAGAAAACCTGTAATACACTACTTTCATGTGTTTAGATGCAGGTGTTGTAACAACCCAAATTCTTGTGGATTTTAGAGTTTGGTGGTCAAAGTGAAATAAATGAAAGTTAACTTGAGGGACTAAGTTGTCATTTGGAGAAAGAGGGGTAGGGCACAAATCCCTAGGGCAACCCCCATTTCACTAATCAGTATTTTTGGTGTTGGTGTTTGGAGGTGTTGGGAACTAAAAGATATGCCAAGTATGGTTAGTACTGCTAAGTCTTCATTACTACTGCCAGTTCTTTGTTACTACTGCTGGGCAAGGTTACTGCTGCTAGATGAAGTTAATGCTGCTAGATGAAGTTAGTGCTGCTAGACCAAATTACTACTGCTAGACATGGTTAGTACTGCTGAGCTGAGTTACTACTGCTTGAAGACTGTGAAGATTAATACTGCTGAAGGTTGTTAATGCTGCTGAGCCAAATCATCATTAATACTGCTGAGTTGATAAGTTTGGTAGGCGATTCTTTTGGAGACAAAGAAGGAATTGATCAAGATATGTTTAACGAAGATTCAGAAGATCAATTTACTTTTTATGGTTATCTTGTAATTACTTTTGTATAAATAGTATTGATAGATAGCTATTAGAAGATATACGAAAATACGAAAAAACAGAAGATAGATAATATACAGAATTCGATATTCAAGAGTGAATTAACCTCAAGATCATAGATCCTATTTCTAGAGAAGTAGAAATCGTCTTGTTGAGCCTGTTCAACAAGATTGAGGTTTTGGTGTAAAACTTGTGAGTTATAACTGTGAAGATTAATATACAGTTTATTGAATTTCTATTGATTGTTCTTTAATTGATTTAGAGTTCTATTCCGCAAGATTCTCTAAATTCTGTTTCTAAGAAGTTTAATTCTTGTTAAGAATCGATCCTGACAAGTGGTATCAGAGCATTGGTATCTTAGAAATTATGGACAACTCAATGGATTCTCACAGTACTCTTGTTTCAAAAGTTCCCATGCTCAAACCCAATGAATTTGACATGTGGAAACTAAGAATCAAGCAGTACATTCTTCTTACTGATTATGCAATATGGGACATTATAGAAAATGGCCCATGTAATGAAGGAAAGATTGGAGCAGATGGAAAGAGGCCTCCTCCCAAGACAGATGCTGAAAAGAAAGTAAGACAAACAGAGATGAAGGCCTTAAGCACTCTGCTTTTGGCTATTCCTAATGAGTACCAACATCAATTCCAACACTGCACAGATGCACAGATGTTGTGGAATGCTCTGGAGAAAAGATTTACTGGAACAAAGAGCACAAAGAGAAATCAAAAGGCTATTCTCAGGCAACAATATGAAAACTTTATGTCTGCAAAGAATGAGTCTATGACTCAAACTTTTGACAGATTTAACAAGTTAATTGGAGAATTAGCAACTGTGGGTGTACACATGGATGCTGATGATGTCAACAGAAAGTTCCTTAGATCATTGGGAGAAGAATGGACCATGTACACTGTCTCATTCAGACAGAATGACCAATTGGAGGACAAAGAGCTAGATGACCTCTACAATGATCTGAGAGTATTTGAGGCTGAAGTTGAAGCCAAGAAAAGGCCATCAGGATTTGTTTATAATGCTGCTTTATTATCTTCATCCTCTGATACTGCTGCTAATCCTGATTCTGTTAATATTGCAGGTTCTGTTAATTCTGCTAGTGGAACCAATCAAGAGAAGACCACAGATTCTGTACTAGAAGCATTCTTTTCTAGTCATGTCCACTCTTCTCTAATCAATGATGATTTAGAGCAGATCAATGCTGATGATCTGGAAGAGATGGACATCAAGTGGCAGATGGCTATGCTATCAATGAGGGTGAAGAAATTCATCAAAAGGACTGGGAGAAACAACTTTTCCCAAAGAAGAGAAGATGGTGCAGGCTTTGACAAGTCAAAGGTTGAATGCTATAAGTGTCACAAGATGGGACACTTTGCCAGAGAATGCAGAAGTGGAGGATCACAGACTCCAATTGGAAACCAAAACAGAAGCTCCTCTCAAGCCCTTGTTTCTCAACAAGGAATGGGATTTGATTGGAGTGATCAAGCTGAAGAAGCCTGTCAGAATCAAGCTCTTATGGCAGAAGTGTCTGATATCCCCACTGAGGTACAATCTAAACTCTGTTCTCAAGCTTGCATTGATGCTGTTAAAAGATATAGGGATCACAATCAGGGTATGTGTGATGACCTTAAGAGGCTAGAGAAAGATGTAAAAGATTATGTTAGGATTGTAGAAAGGTTTGAGGAACAGATTAGAGCTTTTCAAGCTAATGAACTTCAACACCACTATGATACTAACTATTGGAAGTGGGAGAAGAATGAGTATGAGATTAAGCTGAAAGTGTCTGGGGAGGAGAATGAAAAGTTAAAAGAAGAGCTTAAAAAGGTTAAACTTGATGTTGAAAAGTTTACCTGTGCTTCTAAAACCATGGACACCATCATTAAAGCACAAATCCATGACAAGATGAAAGTAGGGATAGGATACAATACCACACCTCCACCCTACAATAACAACTACATACCTCCTAAGTCTGATTTGTTAGAGACCAAGGATAGAAAGGAACCTGAATTAAAGATTGATATAGATCCTTGTGAAAAAGAAATAGTTGTTGAGGATGAGACTGACAAAGTAGACTCTGATGAGGAATGTGAGAGTCCATGTGTCAAGAACACAGAGATCAAAAGGACTGAAGAGAAAAAGGAAGTTCATTACACACAGCCCAAAGTTGTGAACTCAAATACTTGTAAACAGTGTTCCTGCAGGAAATTCAAAGAGAACAAGCCCCAACAACATGATAATCAGAGGGGAAATCAAAGGAACTGGAATAACCAGTGGGCTATGAGACAAGGAGTTGACCTGAAAAGAATCAACAGGCCAAAACCTTGTTTCATCTGTGGTAAGCTAAATCACTTAGCCAAACACTGTTATTTCAATCCTGTTAACCAAAGGTTTAATGCTCAAAGATCCTTTCAAAAACCTGGCGGTTACAGAAAGAATGGTGGATATAAAAAGTCTGCAAAGAAAAATGTGGCAAAGAAACAAGATAAACCCAAAAGCCACATAAAGAAAATGACTGAAAAGGAATGTGATACTATGTGGGTTCCAAAAAGCACTAAAAACAATACTGCTGCTAGCAGTGTTAGTACTGCTAACACTGCTAGTACTGCTTCAAAAGTTAGTGCTGCTAGCAGTATTAATACTGCTAGTAATCATTCCAAAGTTAGTGCTGCTAGCAGTGTTAATACTGCTAGTATTCAGTCCAATGTTAGTGCTGCTAATACTTTTAGTGCTTCTTCTTCAGATAGTACTGCTGCTAGCAGTATTAACTCTGTTAATACTGCTTCTAGCAGTGTTAACTCGGTTAATACTGCTACCTCTGTTAGTACTTCTGAGGTTAATACTGCTAGCACTGTTAGTACTGCTAGCACTGTTAGTACTGCTGCAAGTGCTGCTACACCAATAATTTTTACAAAGTATTCCAGCACAGCAGTACCAAAAGTTAAAAATCTCATCAAAACCAAGTGTAAGTATTTTGATGAGCAAGGGAGACCCAAGACCACTTCGGCTTGGGTTCCAAATAAAACTAACTGATTTATCTTGATGTGCAGGGCAACCAACAGCTCAAGGGGAAGAGCATTTGGCATGTTGATAGTGGTTGCTCCAGGCACATGACAGGTAACATGTCCTGCCTCAAAAATTTCAAAAAGGTTGATGGAGGACATGTTGCATTTGGGGATAATCCTGCTGGTGGAAAGATAAGTGGTAAGGGTGATGTTTCAAAGGGTAAGATGACCTTTGAAGATGTATACTATGTTGAACAATTGAGATACAACCTGTTAAGTGTATCACAGGTTTGTGACAAGAAGCATAGTATATTGTTTACAGACTCTGAATGCATTATCCTTGCTCCTGGATACAAAGTGGTTGATGAAAACATGATACTTCTGAGAACTCCTAGGAAGGATAATGTTTATTGTTTAGATTTGGAAAGTGTTTCATCTGATTCATCTCTAAATTGTTTAGTTTCAAAAGCTTCTTTAGATGAATCATCACTTTGGCACAGAAGGATGTGTCACATGAACTTTAAAACAATAAATAAACTTGTTAAGAATAACCTTGTAAGGGGTTTGCCATCCAAAGTATATTCATGTGATGATCATTGTGTTGCTTGTCTCAAAGGCAAACAACACAAAACTTCTCATAAGTCCAAAGAGATAAACACTATATCAAATTCTCTTCAACTGTTACATATGGATCTGTTTGGTCCTACCAATGTGATGAGTATTGGCAAGAAATCATACTGCTTAGTTATTGTTGATGATTATTCTAGATTTACTTGGGTATATTTTCTGAGAACTAAAGATGAGACAAGTGGACTGATCAAATCTTTCATTCTCAAAATTGAAAACCAATCAAATCAAAGAGTGAAAGTCATTAGATCAGATAATGGAACTGAGTTTAAAAATTCTGATCTAAACACCTTTTGTGAAGAAAAAGGAATTGAGAGACAATACAGTGCTCCTAGGACTCCACAACAAAATGGTGTTGCTGAGAGAAGGAATAGGACACTGATTGAGGCTGCTAGATCTCTGTTAGCTGACTCAAAGTTACCAATTACTTTTTGGGCAGAAGCAGTTAATACTGCCTGCTATGTTCAAAACAGAGTTTTAGTTGTAAAGCTTAAAAACAAGACACCTTATGAGCTTTTCCATAAAAGGAAACCATATATTGGATTTTTCAAGCCATTTGGATGTCCTTGTACTATTCTCAATACCAAATCTCACTTAGGCAAGTTTGATAGCAAAGCAGATGATGGTTTTCTTGTTGGGTATTCATCTCAAAGTAAGGCCTACAGAGTTTTTAATACCTCTTCTAGAATAATTGAAGAAAGTGACAATGTCAAATGCAATGAGAACACACCAAATCCTATTGGTTCAGGTCCTAATTGGCTATTTGACATTGATTCACTCACTAATTCTTTGGGTTTCAGTGGTGATGTATATGCAGGACAAAGGGATACACCATCATCAGAACACAGAATTCAATCTGTGATATTTCCAATCCCTTCCATTGATCCTGTGGAATTCTGTGAACACCATGAGGAGACTGAACCTATCCAGAATGAAGAAGAGAGGAGAGCAGAGGAAAATCAGTCTTCAGGTTCAAATTCCAGAGAATCTGAGGTGACTGAAGAAGCAGAAACAAATCCAGAATTAAATGAGTCTAATCTGGATGAGGACTTACAAGAGGAAGCTGGTCATCAAACAAGAACTCAGAAAAATCATCCTCCTGAGTTGGTAATTGGAGACATTGCATCTCCCATGATGACTAGAAAGCAAAGCAGACTCCAAGAGTTGCAAGAGCAGCAAAATACAGTTAACACTGTTCTTACTTGCTTTCTGTCCCAGATTGAGCCCAAAAAGGCTTATGATGCCATGAGAGACCCAAGCTGGATAGAGGCAATGCAAGAGGAGCTGCTACAGTTCAAATTACAGGATGTTTGGGACTTGGTAGACCTTCCAAAAGGTCATAGAGCAATTGGCACCAAGTGGATTTTCAGGAACAAGAAGGATGACAGAGGGATTGTAATCAGAAACAAAGCTAGACTGGTTGCACAAGGGTACACTCAGGAAGAAGGAATAGATTATGAGGAAGTCTTTGCTCCTGTGGCAAGGATTGAAGCAATCAGGTTATTTCTAGCCTATGCCTCATACATGAAGTTCAAAGTGTACCAAATGGATGTCAAAAGTGCATTTCTGTATGGAAGCATTGAGGAAGAAGTATATGTCTGTCAACCCCCTGGATTTGAGAATCCATTGCACCCTGACAGAGTATACAAGCTGAAGAAGGCTCTCTATGGTTTGCATCAGGCCCCAAGAGCATGGTATGACACTTTGTCTACCTATCTCTTGAAAAATGACTTTGAAAGAGGAGTCATTGACAAGACCCTGTTCATCAAGAGGAGAAAGAAAGGTACTTTACTTGTTCAGATCTATGTGGATGATATCATCTTTGGATCCACCAATGATCAAATGTGTAAAGAGTTTGAAGAATTGATGCACAAAAGCTTCAAGATGAGCTCCATGGGAGAACTTACATTCTTTCTTGGGCTTCAGGTAAAACAGAGGAAAGATGGAATTTTTATTAGCCAATCCAAGTATGTGAAAGACATCCTGGACAAGTTTGGTTTATCAGACTCAAAGTCAGCAAGCACTCCAATGGAAACACATAAACAGATCACTGCAGATCTTGAGGGGGAGGATGTGGATGTCCATCATTACAGATCAATGATTGGATCTCTCATGTATCTCACAGCCTCTAGACCTGACATTATGTTTTCAGTCTGTGTTTGTGCCAGATTTCAGGTTTCTCCTAAGCAATCACACCTTCATGCTGTCAAGAGAATATTCAGATACTTAAAAGGGCAACCTAGATTAGGTCTCTGGTATCCTCATGAATCCTCTTTTGACTTGCTTGCATATTCAGATAGTGATTTGGGAGGAGCCAACATGGATAGGAAGTCTACTTCAGGTGGATGTCAGTTTTTGGGTACAAGACTAGTATCTTGGCAGTGTAAGAAACAAACCACAGTGTCCTTATCTACCACAGAAGCTGAGTACATAGCTGCTGCAAGCTGCTGCTCTCAGGTTCTATGGATTCAGAATCAGATGTTGGACTATGGGGTAACTTTTCTTCACACACCAATCTTCATTGATAACAACAGTGCTATTAGCATTGTCAATAATCCAGTCAAACACTCAAAAACAAAGCATATAGAGATAAGGTATCACTTTATAAGAGATTGCAATGAAAAGAAATTAATTCAGGTTGCTAAAGTTCATACAAATGACCAGTTTGCTGATCTATTCACAAAAGCTTTTGATGTGGGTAGATTCACCTTTTTGGTAACAAGTGTGGGCATGATCAACCTAGAATAAATTCATGACTTTCTGTTTTTATGCCTATATTTCTTCATATATTTGGTGCTACTAACTTTCTTTCTCAGGATCCTCTGTTTTCCTCTGATTACCAAGTGAAGAAAAGTGTAAGTGTGGTTACTACTGCAAGTACAGAAGTTACTACTGTCGGTGTTCTAGTAGTTACTACTGCTTGTGCAGTTACTACTGCTCAGTAGTTAATACTGCTCAGTAGTTAATACTGCTAGTACATTTAATACTGCTAGTGTAGTTAATACTGCTTGGTCGTTAATACTGCTCGGTAGTTAATACTGCTAGGTAGTTAATACTGCTTGGCAGTTAATACTGCTTGGCAGTTAATACTGCTAAGTAGTTAATACTGCTTGGCAGTTAATACTGCTTGGCAGTTAATACTGCTCGGTAGTTAATACTGCTTGGTAGTTAATACTGCTAGGTAGTTAATACTGCTAGGTAGTTAATACTGCTCGGTAGTTAATACTGCTAGATAGTTAATACTGCTTGGCAGTTAATACTGCTTGGCAGTTAATACTGCTCGGTAGTTAATACTGCGAGGTAGTTAATACTGCTTCTGATAATCTAGGGCATATAAATACCCCTGTTTGCCCGCCCATGTTCATAACGACTCTTCGCATTTACTTCTTCTCTCTCGTTCTAACCTAGACTCCCCAGAATCTCTGTGCTTTTCCTTCAAGAATCCTTAGGCATCATGGAGTTTGTGGATGAGCACAATGAAATAGCCATGCTTCAGAAGCCGAAACAAGCTGTGGGATTCCACGATATTGTCGATTTTCTAAAATCCTCGCACATCTCCTATGCACTCACAGTGAGCCCAACAATCTATATCGAACATCAGAAACAATTTTGGGAGAATGCCACTGTTAGTGTTGAAGAAGGGCAGAAAACCATTCGAACAAGGGTTTGTGATAAACCCTTGAAAGTCACTGAAGAGGTTATTCGCATCTCCCTTCAGTTGAATGATGCTTCAGGTATAACTTCTATTCCTAATGATGAACTCTTTTCTACTTTACAAAGAATGGGGTATGAAGGTCCCATTGGTGTTTTTAAATTCTACAAGTCAAAATTTTTCAACCAATGGAGATTTCTTGTTCATACCCTGATGCACTGTATTTCCAAGAAAACTACTGGATGGAGTGAGTTCAGCAGTCCCATTGCATATGCCTTGGTCTGCTTATCCACTGCCAGAAAGTACAATTTCTCAGCAATGATCTTTAATGATCTTGTATCAAACTTGGAATCCAAAAAGACCTTTTTCATGTATCCAAGGTTTGTGCAAGAAGTTCTTAACAAGGAGTTGATGGACTTACCTCAGTTCACTGAGGTATATGTACCCAAATCCCCTAAAGGGAAGGTTTTTTCAAATATGAAAAGACCTCCTAGGGACTCGGAAGGAATTGACACACCATTGTTCTCTACAATGATGGTTGTGTCCCACCCCTCTGAAGGTATGGCATCAGGATCAAGGCCCTCATTAGATCAACCCACTGATGACCAATCCCAACCTTCCATCTCAAAAGACATCCCACAGTCCATTCTTGAACAGCCCACTCCCACAATCACCAAAAGGTTTCAAAGAAGAAAGGTGCACAAGGCTCCTTCCCTTGTTGTACCTATTCAAAGCCCTACGCCTTTAAGCCCTCAATTGGAGCATTCTCCAATTGAGAATATCAACAGGGAAACCACAGGGGTGTCTCCCAACCTCAAGAAGGTGGTCTCTAAGGAGAAGGATGACCATATGGGTGCTAAGGCTGCCACTACTTCTGCTAGCACAGAGAAGGACAGTGGTAACATAAATAAGACCTTCCCCATGGCAACTCTAAATGAGAAATCATTAGGAGGACCCTGGTGCCAAGAAACCAAGGGGGCAGGTAGTGCTTCTGCTAGGCAGAAGGCTTCTGCTGAAACTTCCAAGGATCCTTTAAAGAAGGTAAACACTTCTAAACAAGGTGAGGATAGATATAACTATGAGGAATTGATGGAAACCATAGGGAATATCAACTTGGATGTAATGGCACAAAAGACAGAGATAGAGCAACTTAAGACTGTGGTCACCTACCAACAGTCTCAAATTGAGAAGCTCAAAAAGCTGGTCACCAGGTTGCTGAACAGAAAGAAAAAGGCAAGATTTGTGCTAAGAAGAAGAACTTCAACTGATGATGCTCCCAAAAAGGGGGAGTCAGAGTCAGAAGAAGAACTGAAACTGAAGGGTCAACATATTGAGGGGGAGACTGTTCACATAGAGACTGAGATGGAAATGGAGTATGCACAGGTAAAGGGGGAGACCAGTGAGACAGAAAAGGGGGAAGAGTGTGTTAAAGCAGCAGAAACCAAAGCAGCAGAAACCACAGCAGCAGAAACCACAGCAGCAGAAACTGTTAATGCTGCTGAGTTTGAACAAGCAGCAGAAACAGTTAATGCTGCTGAAGGCCAAACAGTCAAAGCAGCAGAAACTAAGCAGGAAGCAGTAACTACATCTCAAGCTGAAATAGATGAAGAAATTTACTGGATTGTAAAGAACTGTATTGAAGCAGCATCACTACATGTACTAAGAGAAGCAGTAACAGCCATAGCAGCAGAAATGGTTATTGCTGCTGAAAAACTTAAAGCAGCTGAACCAACTCCTGAGGCTGTCAAAACTCTTAAAAGAACCAAGATGATGTCCAAGAAAAGACCAAGAACCCAGCCCATAACTTCAAAGAAGAAACATGAAAAGAAGCCAAGGGTGGAGTCATCTGCAGAAGAGGCCCAGGAGGAAACAGTGAAATCTGATGGAAAAGTTGCTGAAGAAGAAGTGGCAACTCCATCAGGGCAATCAGGCAATGTGCAATCACAAACGGATGCCCAATGTGACTTGTACATTACTAGTGTTGACTCTAACCCAATTCCACTTCAGGTTGAACCAATATCATCTAAGGCTCCTGAAATCATCTTTTGGGACACTTTGAAAGATGGTAGAAAGGAGTTCATCAGGATAAAAAGAGCTGATGGAAAATTTGAAGTATTTTCTACTTGGGGAAAAATTGTCAGAACTTGCTCAAGATCAGACTTAGAAGAGATGTTCAAAGTTGGGATGAAGATATATGGAAACATGCTGACTGAGCCAGGGATGTCAATTTCTAAAATGGTACTTGAATTCTTGTGCCAAATGTTCAAACCTGAAGCAGTTCAGCATAGGTTAAACACACAGTTTCAAGTCATTACCAACTGGATGCTCTATGAAAACTGTGGAGTATATGTCATCTCCCTTGACTCTGCAACTCAAGAATACTATCTTGTAGATGAAATATACAATCACAGCATGAAGAGGCTGCAAGGAATGTTACACACTAAGCTGACCTGCAACAAGGATTCAGCAATGGGTAGATTCTTGGTAAAGAGGATTCTCAATCAGAGTCTAGGCCTAAGTCCTAATCTGTGTGTACATGATGACTAAGTTTTGGAAGCATCATCTGAAGAACTTGACTTCTTTTCCTAAAAGTCAAGTTAGGGGGAGATTGTTGGGAACTAAAAGATATGCCAAGTATGGTTAGTACTGCTAAGTCTTCATTACTACTGCCAGTTCTTTGTTACTACTGCTGGGCAAGGTTACTGCTGCTAGATGAAGTTAATGCTGCTAGATGAAGTTAGTGCTGCTAGACCAAATTACTACTGCTAGACATGGTTAGTACTGCTGAGCTGAGTTACTACTGCTTGAAGACTGTGAAGATTAATACTGCTGAAGGTTGTTAATGCTGCTGAGCCAAATCATCATTAATACTGCTGAGTTGATAAGTTTGGTAGGCGATTCTTTTGGAGACAAAGAAGGAATTGATCAAGATATGTTTAACGAAGATTCAGAAGATCAATTTACTTTTTATGGTTATCTTGTAATTACTTTTGTATAAATAGTATTGATAGATAGCTATTAGAAGATATACGAAAATACGAAAAAACAGAAGATAGATAATATACAGAATTCGATATTCAAGAGTGAATTAACCTCAAGATCATAGATCCTATTTCTAGAGAAGTAGAAATCGTCTTGTTGAGCCTGTTCAACAAGATTGAGGTTTTGGTGTAAAACTTGTGAGTTATAACTGTGAAGATTAATATACAGTTTATTGAATTTCTATTGATTGTTCTTTAATTGATTTAGAGTTCTATTCCGCAAGATTCTCTAAATTCTGTTTCTAAGAAGTTTAATTCTTGTTAAGAATCGATCCTGACAGGAGGCTAAGAGAGGGAGCAAAAGAAAGAAAGAGAGAAAGAAAGGGTTTGAGAAGAAATCAAGAGAAAAGAGTAATCAAGCTAGAATCTGCAAGGTAATACTTCCTAATTCGTTCTTCTAATTAGTATGGTGCTTCTCCTTCTTATTGTTTTGGATTCTTAAGACAGATGTTGATGATTCTTGAGTTTTCACCACATTTTCTTGAAAATGAGTCTTATGGGTCTTTGTCTCTATAAACCGATTTAAGGGAGTATTTATGGTTTAAATTGGGTATTTGGAGTTAGTGGATGAACCCTTGTAGATATCTAATAAAACTAATGGCAAAAATCGGGTTAATGACCACTTTTAATAGGTCTGGGTTCGAACAGCCGTGTTTTCCGGATACCAGTATTCGGTGGTGTCCGGATAGGTTGCAGGTGTCCGGGTAAGTGCCCCATGAGGGTTTCCGGGTGTTTCTTAGTATCCGGGTAACTGAAGTCTCCGGATAATCGTAGTGTCCGGGTAGTTCTGCCCAGATAAGTCTAGCGTTCGGATTGATGTGTCCGGACAATGCTGTGTCCGGAAAAGTGTGGTATCCGGAGAGGGTGTGGTATCCGGAGAGGGTGTTGTGTCCGGAAAAGGGTGTTGTGTCCGGAAAGGGGTATCCGGACAGTAGGTCTGAACTATTTATCTGATGTGGATCTATTGCCTTAGGTGTTCTGTGGGTGTAGCTTGAAGGTGTTTAGGAAGTGCATTGTACGTCAATCAAAATGAGTTCCCTAAACCCTTTTTATAACGCAAAGTGATAAATGTTTTAACTGATTATGGTTCTTATTGAGCATGAAACGTTTACGAACCGATTTACATGTTTCCCACGAATGCACTTATTTTATTAAAAGGAATGTTTAGCATGATTTATGAAGAATACATTTTACATGTTTGCATGAACGTAAGCGTACACTATGTAACGTCCCGAAACTTGGCAAGCAATAAATCATAGAAACTGAGCGTTTTACATTACAAAAGTTTAACTTGTTCAATACATCAATAAACGAGCTTAACCAAAATGACAGCGGAAGTCTACAAAGTCCACAGCCGAGCTCTAACTACGTCATTAGTCTAAGTCTTGGAGTCGCTCTAATCTCCAAGTAGGCCAAGCCTCTCCTATTTCTTCCCCGAGGAACTCGCGGAACGCTTCCCTGAAAATGGTTTAGTTTTGAAAATGTGAGGGTTAGACCACAAGGTCTAGTGAATTCCCTCCGCAAAACAACATGTATAAACAATATAAAATCATTTGTTAAAATGCATCATAAATCATCACATATGGTACTGCACTGTGTAATGGATCACTTAACCATTCGCGATCGGGGCCCAAGCAGACTCCCCTTTCACCCTCTCATATCGGGGCCAAAGCAGACTCCCCGATACCCGCCTAGGAGGAAACGAATTCCAACCTACCGTCTCGTCATACATATCCAAGGGATCATCAGATCCCGAGGCTCATTGATCCCACAGTACAGACCGACATCACATAACATGCACATACGTTTCATAAAAGCATTTGACTCTTTATAAATCATGCACATCATTTCAACATATCAAACATTTCTTTCCTTCCATGCATATCAGTTCATAAATATTTCATGCTTGTTAAAACCATAATCAGTAAAAGAATCATTTAACATTTACGTCGTAAAAGAGGTTTAGGGAACTCACCTTGATTGTCGTACAATGCTCTTCCTAAACACATTCAAGCTACACCCACCGAACACCTAAGGCAAAAGATCCACATCAGGTAAATAGCTCATCCCCACTGTCCGGATACCCTTTTCCGGATACTCTACTTATCCGGATGCTACACTTTTCCGGACACTATACTTATCCGGACACTACACTTTTCCGGACACTACACTTATCCGGACACACCACTTATCCGGACACACCACTTATTTGGGCAACACTACCCGGACACCTTCACGAGGCACTTACCTGGACATACGCAACATATCCGGACACCTTCAAACGCTGGTGTCCGGAAAACGCTGATGTTCGAGCTTAGAAATTCTAAAACCGATTTAAACTCCGATTTATGCCATTAGTTTTATTAGACAACTATAAGGGTTCATCCACCAACCCCAAACACCCACTTAATCCATCTATAACCCCTTAAATCGATTTATTAAGACAAAACCCATAAAACTCATAAAGAAGGAAATATGGTGAAAACTCAAGCAATCTTCCAAATCAGTATTAAGAAATCGGAACCATAAGAAGGAGAAGCATTACACTAATCAGAAGGACTAATGAGGATGTATTACCTTGCAATATCCTCCTTGATTTCTCTTTTCCTCTTGAATTTCTTCTCAAACCCTTCTTTCCTTCTTCCTTCTCTCTTTCTTTCTTAGCCGCCAAACCAAAACCCAAATACTAATTTGTTCCAAATGAGGGCTGACCTAGGGGTTTGTGCCCTACCCCTCTTTCACCAAATGACCAATCAGCCCCTCAAGTTAACTTTCACTTATTAGACAAAAAGACACTAAACTTCCATATTTACAATTTAGAACTCGGTTGTTACAATACTCCCCCCTTAAAAGAATTCCGTCCCCGGAATTCCTCATTGGAAAAGATGTGGGTAACTTGCTTTCATCTCCGACTCCAACTCCCAGGTCGCCTCGGGACCCTTGTGGTGTCGCCATTGCACCTTAACTAACTTAGTCTCCTTGTTCCGTGACTTTCTTACCTTAAAATCTGTGATGGCTTCGGGTTCTTCCACGAAATCCAACTTCTCGTCCACCATAATGTCATTTAACGAACTCGATTTAGTCACGTCGACTAGACATTTTCTTAGATTATATACGTGAAACGCATTATGGATGATGCGCAGTTCTTCCGGTAGATCCAACCTATACGCCACTTCCCCAATCCGCTCCGTGATCTCGAATGGTCCGATGTACCGGGGGCTTAGCTTCCCCCGTTTCCCAAATCGTACCACTCCCTTCCACAGGGACACCTTTAATAATACAAAATCCCCGACCTGGAATTCTATGTCTTTTCGTCTTTTATCCGCATAACTCTTTTGGCGGTCGCGAGCGACCTTCAGCCTTTCACGCACTTGGACTATCTTGTCCGAAGTCAGCTGTACCAATTCTGGTCCGGCTAACTGCTTTTCACCCACCTCGTTCCATCACAAAGGTGTCCGACATTTTCTTCCATAGAGTGCCTCAAACGGCGCGGCCTTGATGCTCGAATGGTAGCTGTTATTATAAGCGAATTAGATCAATGGTAGATGCTTTTCCCAAGAGCCTTGGAAATCTAAAGCACATGCTCTCAACATGTCTTCCAATGTTTGGATCGTACGCTCACTCTGACCGTCGTTCTGAGGGTGATAAGCGGTACTCATCTTGATCTGTGAACCCATTTTTCTTTGGAAGCTTCTCCAAAAGTTAGAGGTAAACCTGTTATCTCGATCGGATATTATCGACGAAGGCACGCCATGGAGGGTTACGATCTCATCAATGTATAACTTGGCTAGTTGCTCCAACGAGTAAGACTCTCGTATAGGCAAAAAGTGGGCTGACTTTATGAGTCGATCCACGATCACCCAAATAGCGTCATAACCCTTCGGAGTTCTAGGCAAATGGGTCACGAAATCCATCGTGATCTGATCCCACTTCCATGTCGGTATCTCTAACGACTGGAGCTTCCCGTACGGTCTTTGATGCTCGATCTTTACTCGTGAACACGTCATATAGGTTTCTACAAGGTGAGCCACGTCTTTCTTCAATCCGGGCCACCAGTAGTCTCGTCGTAGGTCTCCGTACATCTTGTTAGTTCCGGGATGAATCGAGTACTTCGATTTGTGAGCTTCTTCGAGAATCAGCTTTCGGAGCCCCCCGAGTTTCAGAACCCAGATTCTCCCATTCAGACACCTCACCCCTCGACTATCTTCCACTAATATGGATGCTTACCCCACCATTCTCTCCTTCTTAAGATTTTCAGTTTCGAGCGCCTCAGCTTGACATTTCTTTATTTCAGCTAACAGGTTGAAGGTGACCTCGGCCCTCATAGCCACAATCCTGGGGGTTTCACTTCGTTCCTTACGGCTCAAAGTGTCCGCCACCATGTTTGCCTTCCCCGGATGATATCGATCTTACAGTCGTAGTCGGTCAACAATTCAATCCACCTTCTTTGGCGCATATTCAAATCTTTTTGGTCAAAGAGATGACATAAGATTTTGTGGTCCGTGAAGATCTGGCACTTCGTCCCATACAGGTAATGTCGCCAAATCTTTAGAGCGAAGACCACCGCCGCCAGTTCTAAATCGTGAGTGGGGTACCGAACTTCGTGATCCTTTAATTGCCGCGAGGCATATGCGATCACCTTTCCCCGCTGCATGAGTACGCAACCCAAACCGAGCTTCGATGCGTCACTGAAAACTACGAAATCGTCTGTACCGTCAGGTAATGACAACACTGGAGCACTGCTCAACATCTCCTTTAGCTTTTGAAAGGCTTCCTCCTGCTTTTCCAACCAAGCGAACTTAACATTCTTCTTGGTTAAGGAGGTCAGTGGCGTGGCGGTACGCGAAAAGTCTTTGATGAACTTCCGATAGTAACCTGCCAGTCCGAGGAAACTTCGAACTTCTGACGGATTCTTAGGTTGCACCCAGTCTCGGATGGCTTCAATCTTAGCCGGATCGACCATGATCCCCTTCTCAGACACCACGTGCCCGAGGAACTGCACTTCCCTCAGCCAAAACTCGCACTTGGAAAACTTCGCATACAACTTCTCTTGCTTCAATAGCTCGAGGATTGTACGAAGGTGGCTCTCGTGCTCCCCTTCCGATCTTGAAAATATCAGGATGTCATCTATGAACACTATCACGAACTGATCCAAATAGGGTTGGCATACCCTATTCATTAAGTCCATGAATGTTGCCGGGGCGTTGGTTAATCCAAACGGCATCACCAGAAATTGGTAGTGTCCATATCTGGTTCTGAAGGCAGTCTTCGGCACATCCTCCTCCCGTACCTTGAGCTGATGATAACCCGACCTCAGGTCTATCTTTGAAAAGTAATTGGCTCCCTGTAACTGATCGAACAAGTCGTCAATTCTCGGTATCGGGTACTTGTTCTTGATCGTGACTTTGTTGAGTTCTCGATAATCAATACACATCCGCATAGTACCGTCCTTCTTCTTCACGAAGAGTACAGGTGCTCCCCATGGTGATGTACTTGGTCTGACGAATCCCTTGTCTAACAGTTCTTGCAACTGAGTCATCATTTCTTTCATTTCGGATGGCACCAATCTATATGGTGCGCGGGTAATCGGTGCCGCTCCGAGCATCAAGTCGATTCTGAACTCGATCTGACGATCCGGGGGTAGACTGGTCAAGTCATCTGGAAATACTTCCGGGTACTCGTTTACTACCCGTACATCGCCCACCCCACGCTTCTCTTTCTTGGCATCCAACACATACGCCAAGTATCCCCTACACCCCTTCTTCAAGCACTTAGTAGCCTTAATCATAGAGATCAGGCTATTCTTTCTATTACGGCGGTCCCCATAAATTACTATGGGATCCCCATTCGGCGATTGAATCCTGATCAGCTTTTTGTTGCAAATGATGTTCGCATCATTCGCGGCTAACCAGTCCATACCTAACACCACATCGAACTCTCCCATTGCCATGGGATATAATTTCATAGGTATCAATCTTCCTTCTATATCTATGACACAATCCTCTATCACCTCCTTAACATACACCAAACCATCGTTGGCAGTTTCCACTTCTAGAGCTCTCTCTAAACGTCTAGGCCTCACCCCCAAACATTTCATAAATTCATGCGATACAAAAGAGCGGTTTGCTCCTGAATCAAATAACACCTTGGCACATAGAGAGTTCACTAGAAACGTACCAGCCACAACATCTGGAGTTTCCTCCGCCTCCTCCGCGGTCATGCGGAATGCACGTCCTTTCGGACGCGTCGGCTCTGCTCCCTTATCATCGCCCCTTCCTCCCTGACGTTCCCCATACTGAGTTGATCCTCCCTTCTTTAACTGCGGATACTTGGTGTGACCGGTAGCTCCACACTGAAAACATGATTTCCCTTTGGGGCAGTCCCTTGACATGTGACCAGGTAAGCCGCACCGGTAGCATGAGTTTGAACCTGCCATGCAATCACCCCGGTGCACCTTGTTGCATTTTGTACACGGTTTCCCCATGGTATCCTTGTTTGCACGGTTATCCGGTTGGAACACCTTCCCTTTCCTGGAGTCATTACCCGGCCCATCCCATTTACGCTTATCGCCACCCTTTTCAGAAGTCTGACGGTTCTTTTCCATCTCAATCAGCTCGGCCGTATTGATGGCCGCCTGAAAGGTAGTGGGGTTTCTCGTCAGAACTAGCTCCCGAATGTTACTTCTCAGACCATGGATGAAGTGGTTCACCTTTCGCCCTTCCGTTGGCATATACAAGTCAGCAAAACGGGACTTCTCAATAAACTTAGAAGTGTACTCCCGTACCGTCATTCCTCCTTGCTCTAAACCCAGAAACTCTTCTTCCAGCCTTTTCACTGCCGCAAGTGGGCAGAACTGCTCTTTAAACCTGTCAACAAACGATTCCCACAACATCCCCTTGGCCATCGCTGAACCCTTTCCTCCAGTTTCGGCTTCCCACCAATACACTGCATCAGACTTCAACGTGGACAAGGCAAACATCACCCTGTCCCCATCAGCACACTTACAAGTATCGAAAACCAGCTCCATTTCCTTCACCCACTTCATTGCCAAAACCGGATCACACTCGCCCTCGAACGTAGGGGGCTTGCATGAGGCAAAGACCTTGAAGTTACAACCCTTAGCTGCTGACTCATTCACCACCAAGGATAAAGCTTTCGAGTGGCTCCCAGTACCAGTCTCTACCGGGCTTGATAAATCTGCACCCTCCTTGTTCTCAGTCGGCTCTTTGCTTACTGAAACTGACTCATTCTGTTTAGTAAGGAGAGTGCAAAGTTTCTTGAATCTTACCCAGCTCAGCAGCCAAATTTTCTCGAGTGACAAATGTGGAACCCCGGCCTCGACCACGTCCCCTCGTCGGGTTCCCTCTTCTTCCAGTAGCAGAACTTTCCTGAACAGAGTCTTCTTGATTGACAGGAATTTCCACACTCCTTGTCCTTCCACGACCTCTTCCACGGCCCCTTCCGCGACCTCTCCCGCGACCCCTTCCACGGTTAACCGGTCCGTTCTCTAGGACTTCTTCCTCCGGATTCCTTGGTACAACAGGTACCGACCTACTCCTCAAGTTCCTCCCAGCCATTCGCGAATACTGAAAGGAAGCAATAATTAACCTTTGCTAGACATGCCATCACAAAATGCTATATAAGGTAATGTAAGCACGCGTATGTACCTGTAAGTTCACAATTGCACTGGCCAGGTGCAACCCCAAACTTACCTTACACGTTTGTTCTTGGAACCTTATTCTTAAACGCAATTATAATGATCGTTCTTAGAGTCAATCCTATGCCTCGGCTGTGTTCTTCGTCTTACAGTTTAAGTTTAGGTCCTAAAGGCAACCTAAATCCCTTAAACTATGGCTCTGATACCATTTGTAACGTCCCGAAACTTGGCAAGCAATAAATCATAGAAACTGAGCGTTTTACATTACAAAAGTGTAACTTGTTCAATACATCAATAAACGAGCTTAACCAAAATGACAGCGGAAGTCTACAAAGTCCACAGCCGAGCTCTAACTACGTCATTAGTCTAAGTCTTGGAGTCGCTCTAATCTCCAAGTAGGCCAAGCCTCTCCTATTTCTTCCCCGAGGAACTCGCGGAACGCTTCCCTGAAAATGGTTTAGTTTTGAAAATGCGAGGGTTAGACCACAAGGTCTAGTGAATTCCCTCCGTAAAACAACATGTATAAACAATATAAAATCATTTGTTAAAATGCATCATAAGTCATCACATATGGTACTGTACTGTGTAATGGATCACTTAACCATTCACGATCGGGGCCCAAGCAGACTCCCCTTTCGCCCTCTCATATCGGGGCCCAAGCAGACTCCCCGATACCCGCCTAGGAGGAAACGAATTCCAACCTACCGTCTCGTCATACATATCCAAGGGATCATCAGATCCCGAGGCTCATTGATCCCACAGTACAGACCGACATCACATAACATGCACATACGTTTCATAAAAGCATTTGACTCTTTATAAATCATGCGCATCATTTCAACATATCAAACATTTCTTTCCTTCCATGCATATCAGTTCATAAATATTTCATGCTTGTTAAAACCATAATCAGTAAAAGAATCATTTAACATTTACGTCGTAAAAGAGGTTTAGGGAACTCACCTTGATTGTCGTACAATGCACTTCCTAAACACCTTCAAGCTACACCCACCGAACACCTAAGGCAAAAGATCCACATCAGGTAAATAGCTCAGCCCCACTGTCCGGATACCCTTTTCCGGATACTCTACTTATCCGGATGCTACACTTTTCCGGACACTATACTTATCCGGACACTACACTTTTCCGGACACTACACTTATCCGGACACACCACTTATCCGGACACACCACTTATCTGGGCAACACTACCCGAACACCTTTACGAGGCCCTTACCCGGACATACGCAACATATCCGGACACCTTCAAACGCTGGTGTCCGGAAAACGCTGCTGTTCGAGCTTAGAAATTCTAAAACCGATTTAAACTCCGATTTAAGCCATTAGTTTGATTAGACAACTATAAGGGTTCATCCACCAACCCCAAACACCCACTTAATTCATCTATAACCCCTTAAATCGATTTATTAAGACAAAACCCATAAAACTCATAAAGAAGGAAATATGGTGAAAACTCAAGCAATCTTCCAAATCAGTATTAAGAAATCGGAACCATAAGAAGGAGAAGCATTACACTAATCAGAAGGACTAATTAGGATGTATTACCTTGCAATATCCTCCTTGATTTCTCTTTTCCTCTTGAATTTCTTCTCAAACCCTTCTTTCCTTCTTCCTTCTCTCTTTCTTTCTTAGCCGCCAAACCAAAACCCAAATAATGATTTGTTCCAAATGAGGGCTGACCTATGGGTTTGTGCCCTACCCCTCTTTCACCAAATGACCAATCAGCCCCTCTAGTTAACTTTCACTTATTAGACAAAAAGGCACTAAACTTCCATATTTACAATTTAGAACTCGGTTGTTACACACTATGTGGAGTCGGTCTGCACTGTAGGATCAGAGAGAGGTTCTCGGGGTCTTAGGACTGTTGGTTATGTATGATAGACCGATGGGTTGGAATCCGTTTCCCTCCTATTCGGTAGAGGGGAGTCCGTGGGGATTCCAAAGCGGCGAGAAGGGAGTCTGCTGGGGCCCTGATCGCAATATGTTTATGTGGTCCATTACACAGTGCAGTACCATGTTTGATGATATTTATGGTCATTGATAAATGTTTTCCAAATGTTTTTATGCTATTATCGGAAGGAATTCACTAGACCTTTTGGTCTAACCCTCGCTTTCAAAACTAAACCATTTTCAGGTAAGCGTGTAGCGAGTTCTTCTAAGTAGAACTAGAGACGGCATGGAGGTGATGGAGCTCGTGAGGCTCCCAGTTTTGGATCTTGATATGTCTAGATAGTGCTCGGCTGTGGCTTAGAAAGACTTCCGCTGTTTATGATTAATGTTAACGTTAAAGTTTTTGTTAAGTATGTTTTAGCATTGATGTAAGGACAAGCACATTTATGTCATTTAAATTGTTAATCTCATGACTTTGACTTTTATGGAAAGTGGGACGTTACAAATGGTATCAGAGCCTTAGTTTAAGGGATTTAGGTGACCAATAGGGCCTAAACTTAAACTTTAAGATGAGGAACATAGCCGAGACATAGGATTGCCTCTAGGAACGATCACTGTGTATGCGCTTAGGAATAAGGTGCCAAGGACAAACGTGTAAGGTAAGTTTGGGATTACACCTGGCCAGTGTAATTACGAACTTACAGGTACATGTGCGTGCTTACAATACCTTACGTATAGCAAATTTGTTGTGTCACGTCTAGCAAGGATTAACTATCGGTTTCTTTCAGTTTAGCGCTATGGCTGGGAGAACATTGAGGAATAGGTCAGCAAGATCCTTGAGGGATAGACCGAGCTCCATTGTTTGGGGAAGTGTCGTTTAAGAGCCATTATGATGTGATGTATGTAGACATCATAGAGAAGAAACGTTGTAAAGAATGTTATCAGTCGTCTAGAGGTAGCTCTTCGTGGATTCGGAAAGGATGAATGTTTGAGTTTGAGTAAGACTCCAGTTTCGGGAGAGTCCTAGTTATGGAAACCATGGGATAGATCAGTTGGGAGGGTAAGATGGAACCGTGTCAAAACCTTGAAAGTATCAATGGAGCCCTGACTTTTTAGTCTAGCTTTTCATTGGCAGGATAAATGGAATAAGGTACTTATAGTGAATTGAAAGCATGTAGAAGTAGAAGGTGAGACAGTCGATCAAAGAGAAAATAGTGTGACATGGTTGAGTAAGTGAGATGTGGAACGCATGTACATCAAGTTAGTGCTTGACCGAGAGGGCGACCCTTGGTCGAAGGAAGAGTGTCAAGGATAAGTTGCGTGGGTAAAGCGGTTGACCTTGCTAGGGTGAGTAGCCTTCAATTGCAAGTAGAGTTTCATGCATAGCTTTCTTAAATATAACATGAAATTTTTCACGATTTAAATTAAATGTGTAAATATCAATTTTGATCGAAGAGGAGTCAGAATGTGCAAGCGTATGTTTAAAGAAGAGGTGATTTCATTCCCATTGCACAATGAAATTTGGAGCCTAACGATTGCAAAGTATTTCACACTTTTCATGATAAGTTAAATCATTACAAAAGGTCGAGAAGCCGTGTGCCAGCAAAACTTTTACAATCAAATGAATTTTAACCGATTGATATCATATGAAAGAGTGTGAGAACCGACTGGTTTACTTGGTGTCAGTAATTTATTTTGAAATTGTGTCGTATGAAAGGATTTTCATTCAACGTATTACTGCCGTAATAACATCGTTCGGAATTGAGTAAGATTAAGGTTCGCGGAAAGATGTATACAAACGATTCTCGAATCGTTGTGCAGGGCGTTGAAGTTATAAGAGTGATGGGGTCATGGTACCCAAGTGTTTTCCAAACGTTGTTTATTTAAAATGATGAAAGGTGCGAAAAGATTTATTTACAGTATTGTCATGCATGAAGGCTATGAACCCACTAGGTCGTAGAGTATTACGTCTTAAGCTAAGGAAGAACTCCGAGAGCGGAGAGGCGTTGGTCAAGTCAGTGGAGAACGTATGCAGTTTTGGTATATGTGTTTAAAAGGAGAGTTGGACCTTGGAAGAGTCGGGAATGGATTTTAGTGTCAGGTGTATGAGGGACTGTACCTTTGCTCGGTGACTGAGAACACAGTTGCCGAGGGGCGATGGTGTCCGGAGGAAGGACTAGGAGTCATCAAGGTAATGGTTTTAGCAACTCTTTATGAGTAGTGTTGTGAGGCAGGAATGAAAGGTCCACGGTGTGGGTCATGAGTTTCGAAGGGAGCTTGTAATATTGATGTTACATGAGTAAGTTTCGAAATAGGGGCGACGGATTATAAAGTTAACTATGATGTGTAGGGAGGAATAGGTCCCGTAAGGAACTCATGTTAGAGGATAGGTTAAGGAAGTAGTTAAGAGTTGTCTTTTGTTGTTGAAGTCGGCAACGGTGTATGTTGGCCGAGACCGAAGACTCAACCAGACGAGTGTAAGTTGATAGAATATCTTGTAGAGGTGTTAAATTAGTAAGAGATTGTTGTTGTTGAATAGGCGTTCTATTTACGAGGCGAGGAGGGTCCGTAGAAGGACAAGGTGTGTAACACAAGCGGAGTGAGTGTAGACTATTCCAGTCAGTAAGAAAGTGTGTTGTGTCTAAGAAAGGACTCGGATCATAAAGAGCTAGCTAGGATGTTTGTGTTTGAGCTAAGTGTGAACTCGTGAGTCATAGTTCGACAAGTTGGGAGAGAACTAAGTAGCAAGACAGACTCGTTTGTAATATACGGGAGAATATGAAGGAAAGGGTGAATTGTGTATGAATGACCATGAGAGACTTGGTCGGTAGTGTGATGATAGGAGTGGTGGATGTACGAACGAATAATAGCTTCAATTGCCAAGATATCTGTGTCAGCCGGTGATGTAGTAAGGTGATGTTAGAAAGATGGAGGATTAGAAGGAAGTCCTTTTGGGATTTCGGGTAGAGTGTACGTTTTGCAATCCCAGTTGTTGAAGTACGTGGTTTGTAAGTTGGTGTTATTTTGACTGGTATCGGAATGGAATGTCGGGGCAGAATTGGGTGATTGCCCAGCTGTGAGACCAAGCTTTGTGGTTATGTATGTTGTTAAGTGTATTCTTGAAGGCAGAGTAAGTTTAAAGAAGATGATGAATAGATTAGTCAAGTTGTAGTATAGTAGATGAGAAATCGTTAAAGAATGAAAAGTGTTCCTTATGCGTGAGGGAATGATCCTAGAAGGAAATAGTTGGAAATTTTGGTTATGTTTAGGGAATGACATGATGATGATTGTGGGTCGGAGTAGTAGTATGATCATTAGTTGATTTGAAATGTCATGATAGAGGTATAAGCCTTTGGTTGGTTGATTAAAATTTTATAGATTTGTTAAGTAATGACGTTCATTTGTTCTTACAGGATGTGTTACAATTCTTGGGAAAGTGTTATTGAGATTAACACACTGATTATTAAAGAATTATTTAAGGTAAATCTAAGTAAGGAAGCCGGGATGACGGTATATATACATCTGACTGATTTTATGATCATGGTGGTTAATCGAAAGAATTGTGGAACCCGAGCTTTGGGGTGTTCCTGAGTTAATAGATCCGTTTGTAATAGGGAATCCAAGGGGGTGGATTATTAGAATGAATAGGGGACGTTACTAAGCAACACACTTTGGGGTAATTGGAAGTTTAAAGAGGACGAGGGTTGTGTTAGTCAAAATGTGGTGGGATAGATGTGAAATCCTTAAAGAATGTGAATTGTTGCTTATGTATGAAAGAAATGTCTGAGAAGGTAAAAGTTGGAGATTAAAGAATGTGTAGTGACGTCGAACAATGGTCTTGTTTCAAGACGGCTTGGTTGAATGCCTTAAGATAAGATCTTGGTGCAACTGCTTGGTTATGTGAGTATTGAGAAAGCGATACCAGCATGTGGAAAGGTCGGGAGAGAGGGGGCAAATAATGCTCGATGGGCAATGCTCCACGCTAACGTGGGGAGGTGAAGATAGTATGTCGGAATAAGTGAGTAAGTTAGAAGTAGTAAACCTGACGGTGATGCCGAAAGGTGCAGTGTTGTGTAGATTGTCATTGATAAGTGAGCGAACTTTGGAAAGAATTTTGAGGAAGGAAATTTGCGTATGATTTTGTGCAGGAAAGAAATGGATAAGGCAACTGAATAAGTTAGGTTAGCGATTTGTGAGGAATGTTTGAATGAATTGGTTGTGCAGTGATTAAGTTAGAGAGAATAGCATGGTGTGACCAGGGTTACCCCTCCCAGTGGAAGTGAGGATATTCGGGGTTGTGTTTTATCCGAATGAACGAACGTGGTATCCGGAAGGATTTGATGTGTTCCAGGATAAGTTTAATCTGAGTAGGTGAACACTTCAACGATGGGTTGGAGGTTCCTACTCTTAGTTACGTTTAAGTATTAGGTGGTGAAGTGGTGAGGATGGGAGAGGTGATTGTCGAACTGCGGTCTATGTGGTCCGAGATAAAGGAAATGTATCTGCATAGACGATTGTTGAGTGGTGCAAGGTGGTGAGTTATAATACGATGAAGGAACTCGGGGTTGTGAGTTGTCGGGATGTGTAGGGTTGGCCCTGTGCCAAGCTGTCAAGTGAGTGACCGTTTCTTAGTAAATGAATCTCGTGTTGTAGTGGAGGATGCCGCCAGGTTCCTCCTTTTGGGAAGTAAATATGCTTGAGAAGCCTTATTTATTCTTCTATGGTTAAGACCGATTGAATAGGAACAGTAGCCTGCCAGTTAGAGTACCGTAAGAATTGAAGGGTTTGCATCTAATGATCCATATTTCGAATCTAATGAGGTGGTTGACTGAGTCAGAAGCGGCTTTACCTTGGGGAAGGGTCTTTTGGGGTGTGGGCATGATACCCGCATCTTTTCCCAATAAGGAATTCCGGGGACGGAATTCTTTTAAGGAGGGAGTGTTGTAACAACCCAAATTCTTGTGGATTTTAGAGTTTGGTGGTCAAAGTGAAATAAATGAAAGTTAACTTGAGGGACTAAGTTGTCATTTGGAGAAAGAGGGGTAGGGCACAAATCCCTAGGGCAGCCCCCATTTCACTAATCAGTATTTTTGGTGTTGGTGTTTGGAGGCTAAGAGATGGAGCAAAAGAAAGAAAGAGAGAAAGAAAGGGTTTGAGAAGAAATCAAGAGAAAAGAGGAATCAAGCTAGAATCTGCAAGGTAATACTTCCTAATTCGTTCTTCTAATTAGTGTGGTGCTTCTCCTTCTTATTGTTTTGGATTCTTAAGACAGATGTTGATGATTCTTGAGTTTTCACCACATTTTCTTGAAAATGAGTCTTTTGGGTTTTTGTCTCTATAAACCTATTTAAGGGAGTATTTATGGTTTAAATTGGGTATTTGGAGTTAGTGGATGAACCCTTGTAGATATCTAATCAAACTAATGGCAAAAATCGGGTTAATGACCACTTTTAATAGGTTTGGGTTCGAACAACCGTGTTTTCCGGATACCAGTATTCGGTGGTGTCCGGATAGGTTGTAGGTGTCCGGGTAAGTGCCCCATGAGGGTGTCCGGGTGTTTCTTAGTATCCGGGTAACTGAAGTCTTTGGATAATCGTAGTGTCCGGGTAGTTCTGCCCGGATAAGTCTAGCGTCCGGATTGATGTGTCCGGACAATGCTGTGTCCGGAAAAGTGTGGTATCCGGAGAGGGTGTGGTATCCGGAGAGGGTGTTGTGTCCGGAAAAGGGTGTTGTGTCCGGAAAGGGGTATCCGGACAGTAGGTCTGAACTATTTATCTGATGTGGATCTATTGCCTTAGGTGTTCTGTGGGTGTAGCTTGAAGGTGTTTAGGAAGTGCATTGTACGTCAATCAAAGTGAGTTCCCTAAACCCTTTTTATAACGCAAAGTGATAAATGTTTTAACTGATTATGGTTCCTATTGAGCATGAAACGTTTACGAACCGATTTACATGTTTCCCACGAATGCACTTATTTTATTAAAAGGAATGTTTAGCATGATTTATGAAGAATACATTTTACATGTTTGCATGAACGTAAGCGTACACTATGTGGAGTCGGTCTGCACTGTGGGATCAGAGAGAGGTTCTCGGGGTCTTAGGACTGTTGGTTATGTATGATAGACCGGTGGGTTGGAATCCGTTTCCCTCCTATTCGGTAGAGGGGAGTCCGTGGGGATTCCAAAGCGGCGAGAAGGGAGTCTGCTGGGGCCCTGATCGCAATATGTTTATGTGGTCCATTACACAGTGCAGTACCATGTTTGATGATATTTATGGTCATTGATAAATGTTTTCCAAATGTTTTTATGCTATTATCGGAGGGAATTCACTAGACCTTTTGGTCTAACCCTCGCTTTCAAAACTAAACCATTTTCAGGTAAGCGTGTAGCGAGTTCTTCTAAGTAGAACTAGAGACGGCATGGAGGTGATGGAGCTCGTGAGGCTCCCAGTTTTGGATCTTGATATGTCTAGATAGTGCTCGGCTGTGGCTTAGAAAGACTTCCGCTGTTTATGATTAATGTTAACGTTAAAGTTTTTGTTAAGTATGTTTTAGCATTGATGTAAGGACAAGCACATTTATGTCATTTAAATTGTTAATCTCATGACTTTGACTTTTATGGAAAGTGGGACGTTACAGGTGTGTTGTGCTAAACGACAAGGACAATTTGAACAAATTCAGTCCAAAGGGTATTGGGGGCGTTTTCATCTGATACTCACTCACGTCAAAAGCATATAGAGTCTATTTCAAGTCGTCTAGAACTGTGAACGAAAGCGTAAATGTCAGATTTGATGAAACTGAAGATATGGTTTCTGTGCAAAACATTAGAGAACCCGCAATATTAGGTGTACTAGCATCTGGACAAATTCGTCCTATGGTGACTAGATCTTCAAACAAGGATCAAGCATCCACTTCTAACTCTAAACCTAATGATCTTGATTTATTGTTTGAATATTTTTATGATGATTTTTTCGGAAGTGATAAACCTACTTCATCTATATCTAACAGGAGCAATGTTGTCACACCACCAACTAATGCTACATTGTCAGGGCCTACACCGGAACTGACTACTCCTTCATCTGGTGCAACAACTCCTGCTACAACTTCAAGTAACACGCATATGGAATCTCCACAAGCAACACAACATGTATCCACGAATGGTGCTTCTTCGTCAGGTACAACTTCTAATGCCAATGGTGAGAATTCTGCAACTCAGCATGAGTTATCTTCTGAAGCAGAACCGGAGGCAGTTCCTGTTGACACTTCTGTCAATGAACCCGCCCCACAACCGGAACCTACCTTGACAATAGAGTTGAATTTTGATAAGGATCCTACCTTAGTGGATCCCAACTATGGTGCTATAATTGTTCATCCTCATGCTTCAAGATGGACTAAGAGTCACCCCATTGAACAAGTCATTGGTGACGTCTCCGAACCTGTGAAGACAAGATCTGCAACGGCTAATGAAGTCCTTTACGCGCTTTTTCTAAGTCAAGTTGAACCCACAACAGTTCGACAAGCCTTGGAAGATCCGGATTGGATCATTGCCATGCAAGATGAGCTGAATTCTTTTGAAGCATTGAACGTGTGGCGATTAGTTCCTAGACCCAAAGGTAAAACAGTCATTGGTACAAAGTGGGTCCTGAAGAATAAGAAAGATAAAGATGGGATTGTTGTGAGAAATAAAGCACGCCTTGTAGCCAAAGGGTATAGGCAACAAGAGGGTATCGACTACGATGAGACGTATGCACCGGTGGCTCGTTTAGAGGCAATTCAGATGTTTCTTGCATTTGCCGCTTTCAGAAACTTCACTGTCTATCAAATGGACGTGAAGACTGCTTTCTTGAACGGTATATTGAAAGAGGAAGTATATGTTTCTCAACCAGAGGGTTTTGTGGACAAAGATAAACCAGATCACGTCTACATACTTGACAAAGCTCTCTACGGTCTAAAGCAAGCCCCTCGCGCCTGGTATGAAATCTTATCTACCTACCTACTTGGTGCTGGCTTTCGAAAAGGTAAAATCGACACAACTCTCTTCACTCTGCATGAAAATGGTGAGATCCTTCTAGTACAAATTTACGTTGATGATATTATATTTGGTTCAACTGACCCTGGATTGTGTACTTGGTTCTCGGGTATAATGATGACCAGATTCCAGATGAGTATGATGGGAGAGATTAATTTCTTTCTTGGATTACAAGTCAAGCAATTCTCAACAGGTATCTTCATCAACCAGTCGAAGTATGTGTTTGACATCTTGAAGAAATTTAAGATGGAAAACTGTACCTCTATTGGTACACCTATGGCTCCTGGATCTAAAATAGGTCCGGATCCACTTGGTGAATATGTAGATGTTAAGAATTACCGAGGTATGATAGGCTCATTAATGTACCTGACGGCAAGTCGTCCAGATATAATGTTTGCAACATGTCTCTGTGCAAGATTTCAGGCACAACCAAAGGTATCACATCGGAGTGCTGTTAAAAGAATCTTTCGATATTTGAAGGGGACACCGTACCTTGGTCTGTGGTATCCGAAGGGAACAGGATTCGAACTCACTGCATATTCTGATGCGGATCATGGAGGTAGTATGCTAGACCGGAAGAGCACATCTGGTCATGTCCAGTTTGTGGGTGATAAACTAGTAAGTTGGTCCTCGAGGAAACAGAACTGTGTTTCAACATCAACTGCGGAGGCAGAATATGTGGCCGCTGCCAGTTGTTGTTCACAGGTTCTGTGGATGAAGACTCAACTGTCTGACTATGACTTCAAGTATGAGAAGATCCCCATTTACTGTGATAGCAAGAGTGCAATTGCAATATCAGCTAACCCGGTCCAACATACAAAGACCAAACACATAGACATAAGGTATCATTTCATCAAAGATCATGTTGAAAAAGGTACGATTGAATTATACTTTGTCACAACTGAGTTTCAACTTGCCGATCTATTTACGAAAGCCTTGGATGAAAAACGATTTAATTTCTTAGTATCCAAGCTCGGCATGTTGAACATGAAAGTTTAATATTCTATATTGATCATATAATGGATGGAAATATGTGTAGTTCAATCTAGTTATCTCTATCTAGATTGATACATACAAATTTTCATCTCATTCTATTCTCAATCTAAAATATTTTATTCTCATGCCTTTGTTGTTTTTCATTGTTTATTCTCTTTGTTACTTTCTATTTCTTGTGATGATAATTAGGCCTGCATGAGGTGTGTTCATAGTCTCAGGGGGAGTACAAACTAAGTAGTATGCACAAGAATAGGGGGAGTGTGCATTTCTGACTAAGCTTGTAAGTGTTGATTTCCTGTGCTCCTTACTTGAAGATCACAAGGTATGTAGCCACTGGAGAGAGAGTATCAATCCAAACTCCCTATCTAGAAACCTTGAGAAAAGAACTGTATGTACGGGATGTTCAGCGGATCAACTTGGAGAAAGTTTATGGGATTGAAGACTGGCCATCGCTGAAGAAGATCGAATTTCTATACGTCATGAAGAACAAAGACAAAGGATCAGAAGCCGTCAAGTCAGATAACATGATTATGAAGGTGCTGAAAGTTGAATCTAAGAAGCTCTTTGATGTCTTCTATCCTGAGTTCACAGTCTTGAGATCAGACGGGTCTGAATGCGTATTTTCTGAAGCTGATTTCAAGAGTTTGAGACTGAATGATCTTCTGAGCCTTTACAACAGTCTTGATGTCCATCCAGAGAAGAAGCATCCAGAGTATAGAATTCAATACAGTGCTGCCTTTCGAAGTGTGAAGAAGTTTATGAAGAATATTCTGAAGTATTCTTACCTCACTGACTTTCAGATGGGTTTGGAATCTTTTCAAACTCATGTGAACTTAAAAAGACCAAACAGACGCTTATATGATATTCTAGGTATCCCCGCCTACACTGTACTGAACAAGCCCGAGCTCGGGGTTGTTTACGTTGATACTAGCTCAAAGAAAAGATTTATGAGAGTTATTGAGATCAACAAGTACTGTGAGGGTACTTTGAAGATTATTCTGTTTCACTTGGAAAGTAAGCTTCGTCTGGATGCGAATGGAGAGGTAAAGCGCACTGAGAAAGAAAAGAACCTGATCAACGAAGTGTTGAAAGCCATCTCATACCGGAAAGACTACCGCCTTGAACTACGCAGATTTGAGATCATCTTTAGTATTCGGAAGAAGAACGTAACCCCGGTAGTCGTCTAAATCTTTTGCTCTACATTGGTACAAAGGGGGAGAATGTTAGTGCTTAAATGTTTATTGTACCAAGTAGAGGGACTATTCTTGTAATAGGGCTATTCTATACCCTAGGTATATATAGTTTGCTTCTTTCCTTTTAGGGAATTAGGTCATCCATCACACACACTAGCCACACACACTCAAGAGAGAGTTCTTCATTGTAATTGTGAGCTATTGATTCTTTAATGATATAGAGATGGCTTCTTTAATGTTTATACATTGATTACTTGTTCTGGGATCACAGGTGCGTTAGACCGTTGGGAAGCCAACTCGTTTATAGATGGCCACGTCAAGTTCTCAAACCCACAAAAACGACATTTGATTTGCTATATTAGACGCGTTTGATAGAAAAATATGTTACATTTGATCCAAACCTACAAACAATCACCTTTAGTTCTCATATTCATAAAATATTTGATGTTTTCATTTGAATCTACCCGTATACTCATTAGTGTCATATTTGTTTACATCTCTCTGAGTTTTTAATTGAATTTTCATTCAATTTATTTTCAAGAAAAATGTCTTTAAAAGCACCCAGTTAAAATTATATAGTTTGAAAAATATCTGTTTTAATTAGTACTTAATGCCGATTTGATTTACGTGAAAGTTGACATCATGGAAATATATCGTATGATGAAAAAAATACAAAATAAAAAATACAACTTGTGAATTGTGGTGTCACCCCATTAACGGTAGCATTGAAGATTTATGATTTTGAAGATTTTTTAAAGATGAAATAAACTTGGTGTAAAAAATGATCGGCTGGTATTTGAAAATTTTAATTATTAAAAGTCGTAACTCTTTTGATTTTGGTGTTTAGTTTCAGACATAAATATCAATTTTATAGCCACAATATCACAAGTTGTTCAATAAAAGTCGTAACTCTTTTGATTTTGGTGTTTAGTTTCAGACATAAATATCAGTTTCATAGCCACAATATCACAAGTTGTTCAATAAAAATCGTAGCTCTTTTGATTTTGATGTTTAGTTTCAAACATAACTATCAGTTTCATAGCCACGATATCACAAGTTGTTCAATAGAAATCGTAGCTCTTTTGATTTTGGTATTTAGTTTCAGACATAAATATCAGTTTCATAGCCACGATATCACAAGTTGTTTAATAGAAATCGTAGCTCTTTTGATTTTGGTGTTTAGTTTCAGACATAAATATCAGTTTCATAGCCACGATATCACAAGTTGTTCAATAAAAATCGATAGCTCTTTTGATTTTGGTGTTTAGTTTCAGACATAAGTATCAATTTCATAGCCACGATATCACAAGTTGTTCAATAAAAATCGTAACTCTTTTGATTTTGGTGTTTCGGCTCAATTTATTCTAAGTTGAGGTCCTGACAAAAACATCAATTTCATAGCCACAAGCATCATAAGAGAGATACGGAGGCTAGTAGTTTATTTATTATGAATAGAGCTATCCAACATGCCAAATAAGAACCAACACTAATGGTCAAAGAAATCAATCATTATATAAATGAAAATGATGTTGATGTTATATATATTATATACATTATTATTTGGTGAATATGATGTGATATGAAAAGGTTGAATTAAGTAAACAAAATATAAAATAAAAGATATTATCATGGTAAGTAATCTTACATCCAGATTAATTCTTCCGTCTTAAAATAAATGTTCATAATAAAAAACAAATACAGTTTTTATTTTTTTATATAAGCAAAGTATAATTTTACCCTTAATTATAGAGAGAGAAAAAAATTCTCCATCACATAATTAAGGGTAGAATGGAAAAAGTGGAAATTTGTTTTAGGACAAACAAAAATAGTAATGTAAACACTTATTTTGGGACGGAATGAAGGAGACTATCGTAAGACAAAAAGGACCTCCATCCTTTCATGTCTTTTGAATGCAAATATTCGGTAATCAACCATTTTTTAAGTCGCTAAAAAGATATTGTAAGTTAGAGAGGTCTTTATGTGAAAGTGTGCATGGATTGGTCTTAGATGCACATAGAGGGCCATACATAGGGAGAGAAAATTTCAAACAGTCATTGGTGTGAAATTTTGGTATGATTTGGGTCAACCATTATTATTGAGCTTAAGTGTGTGTGTATATATAGGCCTATTACAGATTTATGAATGTTTGGACCAGTACTGCAGCTATGCTATAGGATCTAGTGATGATGTAGGACTTCTGAGCTAACTGCAAACCGAACTACATCCATAACTCATAGTTGTACTTTTAAGGCGAAGTGAATACACTTCTTAGTTGTACACATAAGAGTTTTTTGTAAGCTTAAAAACAACCACCCTTGGGGTTTATAAAATGCATGGTACCTAACAAGGTAAGAATGTAACATTGTGTCGCACTAAGATTCATGAGGTCTAACATAAGTGATATCGTATTAATAGTAGTGGGCCGGTGTGTACTCTTAGAGGTTGTCTGAACCGATAGTTGAATAATGTGGCACTACTATAGAACCATAGTGTGATACTATACGACTGTCCTGAGTGCTATATAATCTTTTTACTAGATCACTTGCTTTTGTGTTAACAAAACACCGCACCATTTTTCTCTTCTCTACGACTGATTTTCTAGTTGATAACTCACAAACAAACCGCCCATAAAGATTTCCTCGAATTCGTCACCTGACATTGTTTTTTAAAAATTAGACTTTTGAGAAACTTATACAAGCCTTCCCTGTGGATCGATATATAATATTTTTACCATTATTACTTGTTAAAAAATATATAGTTTACCAACATATTTATAGTTTACTATCACACGTCTCATTAAACGAATATATAGTTTACCAACATATATTAATTTGTTTCCAAAGTGGAATTCAAATTTCAAAGTAAAAAACATAAGGAAATTTTGACAAAACTAATTTTAAACTTTTTTGGTAGACCTTGAGCTACATTCATGTCCTAGGAACATGCGCTCGCACACAAGTTCAATGGTTCGCGCACATTTCAATCCAATTTTGCACCCCCTTGCACGCAAACATGGAGGAGGGAGCCTTTCCTCCAATAAACCTCGTTCACAACTATGAAATCACTTATAAACGCAAGCGTGTTTCAATTTTATCCTCTACCTACTACTTTGACACTCAATTTTTCATTCATATCAACTCCGTTTTATAAATGTAATATATCGAATCGAAACTTTCACAAAGGACTACGTAAACCCATAAATATCTACCTATCCCGATTACGGGTTCATAAATATTTTTGGGTGGTCAAAATCGGTATAAAACCCCATATTTTTCAACACATAGAAAGTCATTTGAGCAACATCTCCACAAAATTCCATGGTGAAATCACCCAACATGCAAACGTTAAAGCATGCTGACTTCCCTGGTAGCAATAATTAATTAATGGCACTGCTCTCTTCCAAACCATCGTAGGGTTTGAAGATCCGAGACCTGTTTGAACAAATCTCAACCAACAATTAACGCCTCAGCTCCACTCGAAGCTAGAAAAGCCTAAGGGCCTGTTTGTTAGCAGCTTAATGAGCTTAATGGGACTCATAGCTTATTTAGTCCGCTATACATGACTGTTTGGTAGTGGCTTAATGATATAGAAAGTGACTTATTTATTAAGCTTTTAAGAGGGAGCTTTATGCAGAAAGTCAAGTTTTGTCCAAACCAATGTCTCCCAGTTAAAAAACATGGTCCTTCAATATATGAAAATACCCTCCCAAACAAAAACCTTTCCAATCTATATAGATAGATTTTTTTTGTGAACGGCAGAAAAAAAATAGATAGATTAATCCACACAGATCATACAAGACTTAATGGAAAACCAACCAAATAACCTCTAACTATATTAATCTATATAGATAGATTAATCCACACAGATCATACAAGACTTAATGAAAAACCAACCAAATAACCTCTAACTATAATTAAGAAACAGCTTGCAATCCCATATGTATTTAGTTCCATTTGTGTATTCCATTTATGGGGATGTAATATAAATATACGAGCAACTAATAAATAAAACCTTAAGACCATCCACCTCCATCTTGTACAAGGTCTTACAAGATGGCATGACAGATAGCAAAGTCTTGTTAATTAGAAAGATCTTGCTAATCTAGAAAGGTCTTGCAAAATGACACATGGATAAATTAAATACATTTTTGTTTAATTTAATTTCTTTATTAATTTGTTTAAATATTAATTATTAATATTTTTATTAAATTTAATTCATTTATTAATTTATTTGAACATTATTTTTTTATTTTTTTATTAAAAGTTCCATCCACAATTTATTTTAAATAAATAATATTTTTATGGAATGTTTTTTATTTAAACTACTAAAATAAAAATACATTAATCCAAAAAAATACAAAAATACAAATACAAATACTAATAGATAAACTTACACAAATAATTAATTTATTATTTATATTATAAACAAATTATATTTAGTATTTTTGTGATATTAAATTATTAAAATAATTAAATAAAACATAAAGTAGTTGATAATGTGGCAGTAGGGACCACTTTATAAAGGAGTTTGGTCTTTCATTGATGTGAGATGTGTTATTGCAAAACTGATGTGTCACTTTAGAAAGAAACTTAGTCTTGCATGAATGTGGATAGTCTAATTAACTGATCAAGAACATCATAAAAAAACCCCAAGTGTCGATATTATTGCCACTTGTCACGACGCTAACCGTCCTCGTAATTAGTCAACAAAACAATGATCTATGAGCTTTGAAATTTGAGGGAAAATCGGTTTTGTAACTCCCACCTGCATCTGGTAGGAGGTAAGTAGTAGACAAGCTTTCTTTTAATGCTTTTTGGTCTATAAATAGGGCTTGAATAGATGTTTTAATCTCCCATTGACATAATGAGTGTAAGTATAAATGTTGAGAAAATGAAATCCAAGGGTGGTTTTGTGTTGTTGCCTTTTCTTTGTGCATTTGTTCTTATTGTTTCTGCTGTGACAGCCGAAGTATCTTCACAAAATGATGAGAAAAGAAGTAAGTATTTGTTTGCAATTAACATGTTTTTGAATGCCTGTGGTGGCATTAATTAGGAATGTTATCTCCTTTTTTATTTTTACCAAAGAAAATACGAACTAAAAAATTTGTGTCTCACTAGCTTGATTATTAGTTACCGAGCGGTTAGAAATATATAGTGTATATAAATTCTTTTTTATTTTTGCAAAATTTTGATTTACAAAAAATTCAAATTGATCCAGATTGATATTGGTTGACACGGGCATATATGTCATGTTATACTATTGAATAACAACCATTGTCTATGTTTGTGTAGGGGATTCGGTTGGCTATGCACAGGAAGTAGGTGGTGGGGGCGGAGGTAAGGATGGTTGGGGCGGATATGGGTATGGAGGTGGAGGAAAGGGTGGCGGATGGGGTGGTGGTGGTTTTGGAGGATGGGGTGGTTATGGAGGTGGAGGTAAAGGAGGATGGAGCGGAGGAGGTGGTGGTCATGGAGTGGGAGGTGAGGGAGGAGGGAGCGGTGGAGGTTGTGGTCATGGAGGAGGTGGCAAGGGTGGATGGAGCGGCGGAGGTGGTGGTCATGGAGGTGATGGTGGTCATGGAGGAGGAGGCAAGGGAGGATGGAGCGGCGGAGGTGGTGGGCATGGAGGAGGTGGCAAGGGTGGATGGAGCGGCGGAGGTGGTGGTCATGGAGGAGGAGGCAAGGGAGGATGGAGCGGCGAAGGTGGTGGGCATGGAGGTGGTGGCAAGGGAGGATGGAACGCTGGAGGTGGTGGTCATGGAGGAGGTGGCAAGGGAGGATGGGGCGGTGGAGGTGGTGGTCATGGAGGTGACAAGGGAGGATGGGGTGGTGGAGGTGGTGGTCATGGAGGTGACAAGGGAGGATGGGGTGGTGGTGGTGGTGGAGGAAAGGGAGGTTTCGATGGTGGTGGGAGTGGAGAAGGCAAGTAAAACTATAGCTAGTTTAAAGAATAACACGGCAAAGGACCATATATATCATACTTAGATAGGTTCAAGAATGTAGTCATTTTCTGTGGTTGTTCCTTTGATTAAGTTAATACTTCTAATAGATACATATGATTTTTATACCATTATATTGTATTAATATCAAGGTTCTAAATGGCGTGAGGCGTGGCGGTGAGACCAAGCCTCAAGCCTTAGAAGCCATGGCGAAGCCATGGCGTTTTCAAGGCGTGACTTATGGCGTCAGATTTCTAATTCATATATAATATTATATATAAAAATGTATGTTTTGTAGTGTTACTCAATCAGTCAATAGTAGTATGCAAGTTAATTAGGTTATATATTAAAAAACTTGCAAATAAGACATTAAAGATGTAAAGAAAAATCAAATATTGCATTACGAAAACTGCGCATTAGGCCATGACGTGCCACGGGCTTAATGTGGCGTGAGACACAAGCCTTGGTGCCATGGCGCGCCATGGCGGCTCTGCGGCTAGTTTTTTAGAACATTGATTAATATTAGTCGGCATTAATAAAAGTTGAGATTCAATGTTTTCTCCGACAATATAATCAGTTTACATGCGAAATAAAAATCGTACATGAATCCATAAATGTTAGCAAAAAACTGTATCATCTAAAAAAGATGTTTGTAAACTATAATCAGTAAGTGCACTTCGATTATAGCTTGTTAAGAGTGAAAACGACAAGTTTAGTTTCAGGTTGTCAAAAATTAAAATGTTTGGTGTCTTGTATGAGCTACTTATATTAACAAGCTTGATGTCCATTTGGATCATATAAGCCAAGTTAAAGATGCATAAACCAGATTTAATCCAGAAGCGGTTAAGCAAAGACCAAATATGGATGTGGTCAGCAGTCCAAATCATCCGAGCCAAAGTTTGATAAGTCCTAGTTATTTCATAAGAAGACGGTTCAAGAAACGTGATAGGGTTATTTTTATAACCCTATTTATAGCCTTTTATTATAATTTTGAGCTCATTTTTATTCCCCATTGAGTCTTTTTAGTTAAGTTTAGTGTCAAAACTAGCGAATAAACACTTTGTACCTTAAAAAGTCAAAATAGCATGTTTTATATAATTTTAGCTTATTTACTCATTTAAAATATCTTAATTGTAGGATGTTGGAAAAATGCCGTTTTGAAGTCGATATATATATGGATTGCACGAGGAAAACGGACGACTTCATATTTTGGATACGGCAGCGTTTTTGCATCTCTTGGGTCGGAAAAACACAGATCTCGCATACATCACTTAGGCCAAACTTTGGCTAGCTTATTTTGGGCTTATGACTAAAATAAACTATGGACTTCATTTTGTGTATTGGGCTGATTTTGGTTGGGCCGAAATTGTTTCTTTTGCTTGGGCCCCCATAGATGACACTTGGCCTTTCAAATACTAGTATATATATGTATGTGTACTTGTGTAGTAAGCTTTAGAGGGCATCAGTTTTTGGTATCCATCAGATACCAAGTAGCATCCAAACTCTCCCTTTTTCAATTGTAGTAGTTGGCTTCCAATCATTGGAGGTAGGGGTGCTCATGGGTTGGGTTGGCCGGTTTGACGGCACTTTAACAACCCAACCCAATCATTGCGGTTTGAAAATTATCAACCCAACCCAACCCAATTAGAAGTGCAACCTAACCCAACCCAAACCGTTCGGATTGGGTTGGGTTGGTCGGGTTGGTCGGGTTGAGCTTAATCGGCCAAACAGCACCTTATTGCTGCACCAAACAGCAGCATAATGCTGCCAAACAGCAGCTTAATCTGCCAAACAGCACCTTATTGTATATAATCTGCCAAACAGCAGCTTAATCTGCCAAACAGCACCTTATTGCTGCACCAAACAGCAGCATAATGCTGCCAAACAGCAGCTTAATGTGCCAAACAGCACCTTATTGTATATAATCTGCCAAACAGCAGCTTAATCTGCCAAACAGCAGCTTAATGCTGCCAAACAGCAGCTTAATCTGCCAAACAGCAGTTTGGACTCCTTTTCTCACGGGTTGGGCCGGAAATTTTTGGGCCTAACCCGTTATCAACCCAATACATGCGGTTTACTCAAAAAAATTATCGATGCTACATCGGGTTCGTGCGGTTCGGTTTTTTTTGCCTCGGGTTGGGTTGGGTTGGCTGGGTTGGTCGGGTTGGTCGGAAATTTGAGCACCCCTAATTGGAGGTTAGGTAGTAAGAGAGAGAGCCGAAAGCTCCTCTTTGTTTTCATTTCCTTGTTTCATCTTCTGCAAAGTGAACCGAATTCCACATCTAATTTGGATTTGGTTCACATTTCACACCCAAGTAATCTCGTTGTAAGCTCGGGTTTGAATTCTCGTTTAATTTTAAAGTGTGTTTCTATTATTCTCTTGTTTTCGCTAATTTTACGGTTATCGTTTAAATTCCATTAATTTTATTTTCCTTACGTTTGTAGCTAAATTTCTCGTTTTTACGGCTTTAGAATTTCTCTCGCACTCATTGTTGTAGTTTACATTTGTCAATTCTCGATAGTTTAAAATTTCGGTTTATGTTATTTTCGAAAACCACTCTTAAGTCTCTTTTATAATTCTAAATTACTACCATAAATCGGAAGTCTGAATTAATCTCTTCGGATCCCCAACTAGCTTGGTTCACGATTTGTAGTAACAACGAAATTATAGAAGTTTCAAGTGTTAACGTGTTTTTGCTTTAAAAATCTTTTCTCATCTCGTTTGTTAATTTTAGATCTTAAATCGATGTTAGAATCCTAATTTTAGTTTTGTGTTTGCTATATTTAAAACAAGACTTTCCATCTCGTTAGTTTATAATTAATTTTCTTCAAACGTAATTTCCAAGTTCAAGTTTTGTGTAATGAATTGTCCATCTCCATTATTTATTTTCACAATCGTCGTTGTAGTTTTTAGTGCACGTAAAGCGATAATGGGCTAATTGCCTTAGCTTGGGGTATAAAGTGAAGTTGGGACCGGGCCCGATAAAAAGACGAAAAGGTGTATCGTATGGTATGATTGTCCGAATTATTTAAATCAAAGTTATATTTTTAGGATGATTATAATTCGTCAATTGACAACTGGTTAATTATATGAAGGACTGTTAAGTCACATAAAATATCGACTCTGAGATAATAAGGAATACCGTCTTATCTCTAATCTAATTATAGGACTAAAGGACCCAATGAATCTTTATACCATGTGCTTCTTTAGAATTAATTCCCCATTAGTTGGTAACCAAACTCCCAACAAAAAGATTACATTCGCATTCGCCATCTGAGACTTGTTTTTATTTATTGGACTTATAAAAGAAGAACTTTTTCCCGCTTCCCTGTGGGATCGATACTCGGTACTTTGTACCACTTAATACTTGTTAAAGGCGATAATAGACTAAGATGTATACTTGTGTCCTGGTTTATTTCTGACTGATATTGCTGATAATACTCTCTTTTTCAGGGTATAGCCTAGCATTCAACAAGTTTTTGGCGTCGTTGCCGGGGAAGCAAGCCAGAAGTTTTTCTCTTAGTAAAATTTATAAAAGCAAGTTTTTCTACCATCTTTTTAGAAAAGAAAAAAAATATATTATAATGTATGCCAAGGTTGCCTCACGGTGAATTTTTTGAATTTGATCCTGACATCGAAAGAACGTTCAAACAACGAAGAAGAATCCAAAGAGCTAACACAGTCTTAAATTCTCTCGAAATGTCTGAACGTTATTCTTCTTCGTCAGATGATGAGGAGGAAGCTCCCTAGTTTGGTCCTGATGGGCGTCCTATTAATAATGAGGAAATTCCAAGAAACCGGCCAGTAAATAATATTGATGATGAGGAACAAACCATTTTCCGGTTAGCAAATTCTAAAGATGGGGGAATTATGTCTTACGCTGTTCCTGTTCTAATCCAATTACATTCAGGAATTTTAAAACCAACTTTGCAAGCCCGCCACTTTGAATTAAAACCGATTATGTTTCATATGTTACAAACCAACGGCCAGTACGCTGGTTTGGCATCTGAAGATCCTCATTCTCACTTTCGGTCTTTCATGGAAATTACAGATTCTTTCAAGCTTCCAGGTGTAGAAGACGATGCACTGAAACTAAAACTGTCAGGATCGAATCTTAACAAGACAATAAACACTTAGAATTCAGAATTAAAGAATCTGCGGAAAAGAACTTTAATTCTCACAATCAAGAACAATGTAACAGAAAATTCACCACTTTGTGTACTCACTAAATCGACTCACAAGATTACAACCAAACCTCAATCTTGTTGAACAGGCTCAACAAGACGACTTCTACTTCTCTAGAAATAGGGTTCTTACACCTTGAGGTTAATTCTCTCTGAAAACGATATTGAATTCTTTTTCACACGTATCTCATGTATATTAACTCGTCTCTATCTTTTTTTGTGTATTTTCTAATAGCTATCTATCAATACTATTTATACAAGAATAATTACAAGATAACTATCAAAAAGTAACTTGATCTTCTAAATCTTCGTTAAACATATCTTGATCAATTCCTTCTTTGTCTCCAAAAGTATCGCATACCAATCTTAACAAACTCAGCAGTATTAACCTTCATTCTTCATGAGCAGTACTAACAATCTCCAGCAGTATTAATATACCAGCAGTATTAACTTTGTTCAGCAGTATTAACCATGTACCAGCAGTAGTAACTTGTCTAGCAGTACTAACCTCACATAAGCAGTATTAATAATGTTCCAGCAGTATTAATATCTCAGCAGCACTAACATTGGACTAGCAGTAGTATCTTTGTTCTGGCAGCACTAACTCTTGAACTAGCAGTACTAACTTGATATGGCAGTAGTAATGTTGTTCTGGCAGTACTAACCATACTTAGCATATCTTCAGTTCCCAACAATCTCCCCCTAACTTGACTTTTCAGGATGAGAAGTTAAGTTCTTCAGATGATGCTTCCAAAACCTAGTCATCAACGCATAAATTTGGATCCAATCCCAGACTTTGATTGAGAATCCTTTTTACAAGGTATCTTGCCATTTTAGAGTCTTTGTCACTCACCAACTTAGCATGCAGCATTCCTTTCAACTTTTTCATGCTGTGCTTGTATACAACATCCACCAAATAATATTCATGAAATGTATTGTCAAGAGAGATGACATACACTCCACAATTCTCAATGAGCATCCAGTTGGTAATGACTTGAAAATTCCTTGCCATCAAATGCTGAACTGCTTCTGGTTTGAACATTAAGCACAAGTATTCAAGAACCATCTTTGTGATAGACATACCTTGCTCTGTCAGCATGTTTCCATATAGCCTCATTCCCACCTTGAACATTTCTTCCAGGTCAGATCTAGAGCATGTTCTGATAAGTTTTCCCCAAGTAGGACAAACTTCAAACTTTCCATCTGCCCTTTTGATTCTGATGAACTCCTTTCTTCCATCTTTCAATGTGTCCCAGAAGATGATCTCAGGAGGCATGGAAGACAATGGTGTAGTCTTGATTGGATTAGTATCAACCACAGTAATATACAAATCACATTGAGCATTTGATTGTGATTGTACATTGCTTGGTTGACCTGATGAAGTTGCCACTTCTTCTTCAGCAACTTTTGGATTAGATTTCTCTTTAACTGCTTCCTCCTGTGCTTCTTCTACAGTTGGATCCACCCTTGGCTTCTTTATATCTTTCTTCTTTGAGGCTATTGACTCTGTTCTTGGCCTCTTTGTTCTTTTGAAAGATTTAACAGCTTCAGGAGTGGTTTCAGCTGTTTCTTCTTTGTGGCTCTTAGCAGCACTAACAGTTTCTGCTGCCTTTTGTTTTTCAGCAGCATTATCTGTTTCTACTTCTTTTGCAACCTCAGCAGTAGTAACCGTTTCTGCTGCTGGTTCTGTTTCTGCTTCCTTTGTAATATCAGCAGCAGTAACGGTTTCTGCTGCTGTTTCTGTTTCTGCTTCCTTTGTAAGATCAGCAGCAGTAACGGTTTCTGCTGCTGTTTCTGTTTCTGCTTCCTTTGTACTATCTGCAGCCTCCTCAGTCTCCCCCTCAACCTTATACTCCCCCTCAATATTTGCATCCTCCATGTTTAGATCTGAGTCTGACTCCCCCTTTTTGGAAGCATCATTGGTAGGGTTTCTTCTCCTAAGGACAAACTGAGCTTTCTTCTTTCTGTGCATCAACTTAGTGATCATCTTCCTTTGCTTCTCAAGCTGTGAGTTTTGAAAGAGGACCACTTTCTTGAGTTCATCAATCTCCATTTTCTGATCCATGACCTCAATGTTGATATTTGCAATAGTTTCCATCAATTCCTCGTACGTATATCTATCCTCACCCTGTTTAGGAGTTTTTACCTCCCGTAAAGGATCATTGGAAGTTTTAGCAGGTGTCTCTTGCCTAGCAAAAGCACTACCTACCCCCTTGGTTTCTTGGCACCTGGGACCTCTGGATGATTTCTCATCCTGAGTTGCCGTGAGGAAGGGCTTAGTTATTTTACCACTGGCCTTCTCTTTGCTAGCAGAAGTAGTGGCAGCCTTGCGACTCACATGCTCAACCTTCTCCTTAGTGAGCACCTTCTTGGGGTTGGGAGACACCCCTGTGGTTTCCCTTTCGATATGCTCCATTGGAGAATGCTCCAACAGAGGGCTTAAAGGCTTCGGGCTCTTAGGAGATACATCAAGGGAAGGAACCTTGTGAACCTTTCTTCGTTCAAACTTTTTGGTTATTGTGGGAGTGGATCTTTCAAGAATGGACTGAGGGATGTCTTTTGTGATGGAAGGTTGGGATTGGTCATCAGTGGGTGTGTCTAATGAGGGCCTTGACCCTGATGCCATACCTTCAAATGTGTGGGACACAACCATCATTGTAGAGAACAATGGTGTGTCAACTCCTTCCGAGTCCCTAGGAAGTCTCCTCATATTTGAGAAAACCTTCCCTTTAGGGGATTTTGGCACATATACCTCATCAAATTGAGGCATATCCGTCAATTCCTTGGTAATTAGTTCCTGAACAAACCTTGGATACATATAGAAACGCTTTTTGGATTCCAGGTTTGCTACAAGATCATTGAAAATCATTTGAGAAAAATTAAACTTCCTGTTAGTGGCTAAGCAGACTAGAGCATAAGCAATAGTACTGCTGAACTCACTCCATCCAGTAGTTTTCTTTGAAATACAATGCATTAGGGTGTGAACAAAGAATCTCCATTGAGTAAAAAACTTTGACTTGTAGAATTTAAAAACTCCAATGGGACCTTCATACCCCATTCTTTGTAAAGTTGAGAAGAGTTCTTCATTGGGAATAGAAGATATACCTGAGGCATCATCTAGTCGAAGAGTGATGCGAATGAGTTCTTCTGAAACTTTCAAGGGTTTGTCACATACCCTTGTTTGAATGACTTTATGCCCATCTTCGGATTCCACGGTGGCATTGGCCCAGAATTGCGTCTGATGCTCGATGTATATTGTTGGATTCACCGTTAGGGCATATGAAATATGAGTGGACTTGAGAAAATCCACAATTTCATGAAATCCGTCGGCCTGCTTCGGCTTCTGAAGCATTGCAATCTCATTATGCTCGTCGACAAACTCCATAATCGTTGTGCTTCCTGAGGATTTGTAAAGAAAACACAGAGATTCTAGGGAGAGGAGGTTAGAACGAGAGAGAGAAGAAGTTAATGCGAAGAGTCGTTATGAACTTTGGCGGGCAAACAGGGGTATTTATAGCAGTATTTGCCCTAGATTTTCAAAAGCAGTATTAACGACATAAGCAGTATTAACGACTGAGCAGTATTAACTGCAAGGCAGTATTAACTACACAAGCAGTATTAACTACTTAAGCAGTATTAACTACACAAGCAGTATTAACTACACAAGCAGTATTAACTACTTAAGCAGTATTAACGACTGAGCAGTATTAACTACACAAGTAGTATTAACTGCAAAGCAGTATTAACTACTCATTGGCAGTATTAACTGTGCACTAGCAGTATTAACTACTGAGCAGTATTAACTGCAAAGCAGTATTAACCACACCTGCAGTATTAACTACAAAGCAGTATTAACCACAAGGGCAGTATTAACTACTTGAACACTGGCAGTAGTAACTCTACACAGGCAGTAGTAACTACACTTACACTTTTCTGCACTTGGTAATCTGAGGGAAACAAAGGATTCTGAGAAAGAGAGTTAGTAGCACCAAATATATGAAGAAATACAGGTATAAAAACAGAAAGTCATGAATTTATTCTAGGTTGATCATGCCCACACTTGTTACCAAAAAGGTGAATCTACCCACATCAAAAGCTTTTGTGAATAGATCAGCAAACTGGTCATTTGTATGAACTTTAGCAACCTGAATTAATTTCTTTTCATTGCAATCTCTTATAAAGTGATACCTTATCTCTATATGCTTTGTTTTTGAGTGTTTGACTGGATTATTAACAATGCTAATAGCACTGTTGTTATCAATGAAGATTGGAGTGTGAAGAAATGTTACCCCATAGTCCAACATCTGATTCTGAATCCATAGAACCTGAGAGCAGCAGCTTGCAGCAGCTATGTACTCAGCCTCTGTGGTAGATAAGGACACTGTGGTTTGTTTCTTACACTGCCAAGATACTAGTCTTGTACCCAAAAACTGACATCCACCTGAAGTAGACTTCCTATCCATGTTAGCTCCACCCAAGTCACTATCTGAGTATGCAAGCAAGTCAAAAGATGATTCATAAGGATACCAGAGACCTAGTCTAGGTTGCCCTCTTAGGTATATGAAAATTCTCTTGACTGCATGAAGATGAGATTGCTTTGGTGTAACTTGAAATCTGGCACAAACACAAACTGAAAACATAATATCTGGTCTAGAGGCTGTGAGATACATGAGAGATCCAATCATTGATCTGTAATGATGGACATCCACATCCTCCCCCTCAAGATCAGCAGTGAGCTGTTTGTGTGTCTCCATAGGTGTGCTTGCTGGCTTTGAGTCTGATAAACCAAACTTGTCCAGGATGTCTTTCACATACTTGGATTGGCTAATAAAAATCCCATCTTTCCTTTGTTTTACCTGAAGCCCAAGAAAGAAAGTAAGTTCTCCCATGGAACTCATCTTGAAGCTTTTGTGCATTAACTCCTCAAACTCTTTACACATTTGATCATTGGTGGATCCAAATATGATGTCATCCACATAGATCTGAACAAGTAATGTGTCTTTCTTTCTCCTCCTTATAAACAGGGTCTTGTCAATTACTCCTCTTTCAAAGTCATTTTTCAAGAGATAGGTAGACAGGGTGTCATACCATGCTCTTGGGGCTTGATGCAAACCATAAAGAGCCTTCTTCAACTTGTATACTCTGTCAGGGTGCAATGGATTCTCAAATCCAGGGGGTTGACAGACATATACTTCTTCCTCAATACTTCCATACATAAATGCACTTTTGACATCCATTTGGTACACTTTGAACTTCATGTATGAGGCATAGGCTAGAAATAACCTGATTGCTTCAATCCTTGCCACAGGAGCAAAGACTTCCTCATAATCTATTCCTTCTTCCTGAGTGTACCCTTGTGCAACCAGTCTAGCTTTGTTTCTGATCACAATCCCTCTGTCATCCTTCTTGTTCCTGAAAATCCACTTGGTGCCAATTGCTCTATGACCTTTTGGAAGGTCTACCAAGTCCCAAACATCCTGTAATTTGAACTGTAGCAGCTCCTCTTGCATTGCCTCTATCCAGCTTGGGTCTTTCATAGCATCATAAGCCTTTTTGGGCTCAATCTGGGATAGAAAGCAAGTAAGAACAGTATTAACTGTATTTTGCTGCTCTTGCAACTCTTGGAGTCTGCTTTGCTTTCTGGTCATCATGGGAGATGCAATATCTCCAATCACCAACTCGGGAGGATGATTTTTCTGAGTTCTTGTTGGATGACCAGCTTCCTCTTGTATGTTCTCATCCAGATTTGACTCATTTAATTCTGGATTTGTTTCTGCTTCTTCAGTCACCTCAGATTCTCTGGAATTTGGACCTGAAGACTGATTTTCCTCTGCTCTCCTCTCTTCTTCATTCTGAATAGGTTCAGCCTCCTCTTGTTGTTCACAGAATTCAACAGGATCAATGGAAGGGAGTGGAAATATCACAGATTGAATTCTGTGTTCTGATGTTGGTGTATCCCTTTGTCCTGCATATACATCACTACTGAAACCCAAAGAATTAGTGAGTGAATCAATGTCAAATAGCCAATTAGGACCTGAACCAATAGGATTTGGTGTGTTCTCATTGCATTTGACATTGTCACTTTCTTCAATTATTCTAGAAGAGGTATTAAAAACTCTGTAGGCCTTACTTTGAGATGAATACCCAACAAGAAAACCATCATCTGCTTTGCTATCAAACTTACCTAAGTGAGATTTGGTATTGAGAATAGTACAAGGACATCCAAATGGTTTGAAAAATCCAATATATGGTTTCTTTTTATGGAAAAGCTCATAAGGTGTCTTGTTTTTAGGTTTTACAACTAAAACTCTGTTTTGAACATAGCAGGCAGTATTAACTGCTTCTGCCCAAAAAGTAATTGGTAACTTTGAATCAGCTAACAGAGATCTAGCAGCCTCAATCAGTGTCCTATTCCTTCTCTCAGCAACACCATTTTGTTGTGGAGTCCTAGGAGCACTGTATTGTCTCTCAATTCCTTTATCTTCACAAAAGGTGTTTAGATCAAAATTTTTAAACTCAGTTCCATTATCTGATCTAATGACTTTCACTCTTTGATTTGATTGGTTTTCAATTTTGAGAATAAAAGATTTGATCAGTCCACTTGTTTCATCTTTAGTTCTCAGAAAGTATACCCAAGTAAATCTAGAATAATCATCAACAATAACTAAGCAGTATGATTTCTTGCCAATACTCATCACATTAGTAGGACCAAACAGATCCATATGTAACAGTTGAAGAGGATTTGAGATAGTGTTTATCTCTTTGGTCTTATGAGAAGTTTTGTGTTGTTTGCCTTTGAGACAAGCAACACAATGATCATCACATGAATAGACTTTGGATAGCAAACCCCTTACAAGGTTATTCTTAACAAGTTTATTCATTGTTTTAAAGTTCATGTGACACATCCTTCTGTGCCAAAGTGATGATTCATCCAAAGAAGCTTTTGAAACTAAACAATTTAGGGATGAATCAGATGACACACTTTCCAAATCTAAACAATATACATTATCCTTCCTAGGAGTTCTCAGAAGTATCATGTTTTCATCAACCACTTTGTATCCAGGAGCAAGGATAATACATTCAGAATCAGTAAACAATATGCTATGCTTCTTGTCACAAACCTGTGATACACTTAACAGGTTGTATCTCAATTGCTCAACATAGTACACATCTTCAAAGGTCATCTTACCTTTTGAAACATCACCCTTACCACTTATCTTTCCACCAGCAGGATTATTCCCAAATGCAACATGTCCTCCATCAATCTTTTTGAAATTTTTGAGGCAGGCCATGTTACCTGTCATGTGCCTGGAGCAACCACTATCAACATGCCAAATGCTCTTCCCCTTGAGCTGTTGGTTGCCCTGCACATTAAGATAAATCAGTTAGTTTTATTGGGAACCCAAGCCGAAGTGGTCTTGGGTCTCCCTTGCTCATCAAAGTACTTGCACTTGGTTTTGATGAGATTTTCAAACTTAGGTACTGCAGTACTGGAGTACTTTGTCAATATGATTGGTTTAGCAGCACTAGAAGCAGTATTAACCTTAGAAGTACTAACAGTGCTAGCAGTACTAACAGAGTTAGCAGTACTAACAGAGTTAGCAGCACTATCAGTACTAGCAGCAGTATCAGCAGTACTAACAGAGTTAGCAGTATTAACAGATTTAACACTGCTAGAAGCAGTATTAACAGATTTAACACTGCTAGAAGCAGTATTAACAGAGTTAACACTGCTAGCAGCAGTACTATCTGAATAGGAAGTACTAACAGTGTTAGCAGCACTAATACTTCTAACAGCACTAACTTTTGAAGAATTACTAGCAGTATTAACACTGCTAGCAGCACTAACTCTTGAGGAAGTACTAACAGTGTTAGCAGTACTAACACTGCTAGCAGCAGTATTATGTTTAGTGCCTTTTGTAACCCACATTGTAACACTTTCCTTTTCAGGCTTTTTCTTCATGTGGCTTTTGGATTTAGCTTGTTTCTTAGCCACATGGTTCCTTGCAGGTTTCCTATAACCATTGGATTTATAAAAAGGTCTTTGAAAATTCATCCTTTGGTTAATAGGATTGAAGAAACAGTATTTGGCAAGATGATTCAGTTTGCCACAAATAAAGCAAGGTTTTGGTCTGTTAATCTTTTGCAGATCAACTCCTTGCCTTAGTGCCCACTGGTTATTCCAGTTCCTTTGATTTCCCGTCTTATTATCATGATTTTGGGGCTTATACTCTTGAGATTTCCTGCAAGAACACTGTTTACAAGTATTAGAGTTCACAACTGTGGTCTGTGTGTAATGAACTTTCTTTCCTTTTACAGTCCTTTTCATCTCCTTACTCCTTCCACCTTCCTCATTAGTCTTGTTGTGATTTTCTAATGGGATCTCATCACTGTCCTTCTTAGAATCTTCCCCATCAGATCCATCTTCAACAACAACTGCATCTAATGGGTCTACTTCAGTGGCTCCTTTAGGTAAGTCCTTCCTATCCTTGGTTTCTAATAGGTCTGACTTAGGAGGGATGTAGTTGTTGTTATAGGGTGGGGGTGTGGCATTATACCCTAGGCCTGTTTTCATCTTACCATGGACTTGAGCATTTATTATTGTGTCCATGGCTTTAGAAGCTTTTGAAAACTTTTCAACATCAGCTGTAACTTTCTTAAGTTCTTCTTTTAATTTTTCACACTCTTCCCTAGACTCTTTCAGTTGGAACTCCAGACCACCTTTTTCCCACTTCCAGTAGTTAGTATCATATGAGTGTTGAAGTTCATTGGCTTGAAAGACCCTAATCTGTTCTTCAAACCTCTCAACAATCAACACATAGTCTCTTCTATCCTTTTCTAACCTTTTAAGATCATCACACATACCCTGATTGTGATCTCTATACCTTTTAACAGTGTCTATACAAGCTTGAGTACAGAGATTAGATTTTACCTCAGTGGGAAGATCTGAAACTTCAGCCATAAGTGCTTGATTTTGGATGGCTTCTTCTGCTTGGTCACTCCAGTCAAATCCCATGCCTTGTTGAGAAACAAGAGCTTGAATGGAGCTTCTGTTTTGATTGGAACTTCCAGCCTGAGTTTGTTGATGGCTGTTGTAAGATGTTCCTCCTCTGCATTCCCTGGCAAAGTGTCCCATCTTGTGACACTTGTAGCATTCAACTTTGGATTTGTCAAATCCAGCACCATCCTCTCTTCTTTGGGAAAAATTGTTTCTCCCTGTCCTCTTAATGAATCTCTTCACTCTCATAGACAGCATAGCCATCTGCCACTTTATATCCATCTCTTCAAGATCATCAGCATTAACCTGTTCTAAATCATCATTAATCAAAGAGGAATTTATATGACTGGAAAAGAAAGCTTCTAGTACTGTATCTTTGGACTTTTCCTGATTGACTGAACCAGCAGCACTAACTGAACCAGCAGTACTAACTGATTCATGGTTAGCAGTAGAATCAGGTGATGCTGAAAGAAGTGCAACATTATGAACATATCCAGAGGGCTTCTTTTTGGCTTCAACCTCTGATTCAAATACTCTAAGATCATTGTACAGATCATCAAGTTCCTTATCTTCCAGTTGGTCATTCTGTCTGAAGGACACAGTGTACATTGTCCATTCTTCACCCAATGATCTTAAGAACTTCCTGTTGACATCATCAGCCTCCATCTTGACTCCTACAGTGGCTAATTCTCCAATCAGCTTATTAAATCTATCAAACGTTTGAGTCATGGACTCATTCTTGGTAGAAGTAAAGTTTTCATACTGCTGCTTGAGAATTGCCTTTTGATTTCTCTTTGTGCTTTTGGTGCCAGTAAATCTTTTCTCCAAAGCATTCCATAGAATCTGAGCATCAGTGCAGTGATGGAATTGATGCTGATACTCATTGGGAATAGCCAAAAGCAGGGTGCTTAAGGCCTTCATCTCTGTTTGTCTGACTTTCCTCTCTGCGTCAGTCTTTGGAGGAGGTCTTTTGCCATCTGGTCCAGTTCTTCCTTCAGCACATGGACCATTCTCAATGATATCCCAGATGGAATAATCAGTAAGCAGAATGTACTGCTTGATTCTAATTTTCCACATGTCAAATTCATTGGGTCTGAGCATGGGAACTTTAGATACAAGAGTACTGTTTGATTCAAAAGAATTTTCCATAATGACTGTAGAATTCTAAGAAACACAAGCTCTGATACCACTTGTCAGGATCGAATCTTAACAAGACAATAAACACTTAGAATTCAGAATTAAAGAATCTGCGGAAAAGAACTTTAATTCTCACAATCAAGAACAATGTAACAGAAAATTCACCACTTTGTGTACTCACTAAATCGACTCACAAGATTACAACCAAACCTCAATCTTGTTGAACAGGCTCAACAAGACGACTTCTACTTCTCTAGAAATAGGGTTCTTACACCTTGAGGTTAATTCTCTCTGAAACGATATCGAATTCTTTTTCACACGTATCTCATGTATATTAACTCGTCTCTATCTTTTTTTGTGTATTTTCTAATAGCTATCTATCAATACTATTTATACAAGAATAATTACAAGATAACTATCAAAAAGTAACTTGATCTTCTAAATCTTCGTTAAACATATCTTGATCAATTCCTTCTTTGTCTCCAAAAGTATCGCATACCAATCTTAACAAACTCAGCAGTATTAACCTTCATTCTTCATGAGCAGTACTAACAATCTCCAGCAGTATTAATATACCAGCAGTATTAACTTTGTTCAGCAGTATTAACCATGTACCAGCAGTAGTAACTTGTCTAGCAGTACTAACCTCACATAAGCAGTATTAATAATGTTCCAGCAGTATTAATATCTCAGCAGCACTAACATTGGACTAGCAGTAGTATCTTTGTTCTGGCAGCACTAACTCTTGAACTAGCAGTACTAACTTGATCTGGCAGTAGTAATGTTGTTCTGGCAGTACTAACCATACTTAGCATATCTTCAGTTCCCAACAAAAACTTTTTCCATATTGTTTGAGAGACAGTGCACGGTCTTGGTACAACTCTATGAAGCCCGATTCTATAGTTACATGGACCCAGATGGCTGAGAAATTTTTTAAAACAAATTTCCACCCACAAGGAATGCTAAGTCCCGAAATGCAATCTGTACTTTTAGACAAATGGATGACGAAGCAGTTCCTGATGCATGGGATAGGTACAAGGAGCTTTGGAGAAAATGCCCTCACCATGGCATTCCATATTGCATTCAGTTAGAGACGTTTTACAGTGGTTTAAATCTCACTGTGAAACAAATGTTCGACGCTACTGCAAACGGAGCTTTCACATCTTGTACCTATAATGAAGGATATGACTTCCTTGAGAGGATTTCTAACAACAATGGTCAGTGGGCTGATCCACGTGCTATACCACCAAGAAGGACAACAGGAGCACAAGATCCCGATGCATATGCATTGATATCTACACAATTGAATGACATGGCATCTTTAATAAAAAATCTTAATGTTGTGTCAGTCAATCCTGTGGCACCACCTCATACTGTCCAATCTATACAGTGCACGTATTGTGGTGACGGTCACAATTTTGAACATTGTCCAGACAATCCTGAACGTATTAATTACGCCGGTCATAACAACCAAAACAACAACAACAAAGGAGGACCTTTTTCTCAAACATACAATCCTGAGTAGAGAAACCATCCAAACTTTTCATAGCACAATCCAGCTTTAAATCCACCACCACCCAAATTGCATGGTCAAAACCAGCAATTTCAACACAGACCTCAAAACAATCAGCACGCAAATTCTCAGAACAACCAACATGCTTTTCAAAAGTCTAACCATCAGGCTGAGTCGTCTACTTCTTTGGAAGCAATGATGAAGGGATTTATGTCCCAAACTCAGTCATCCATAAAGAATCTGGAGACCCAAATGGGTCAAATGGCTTTAGGAATGAGGAAGCGCCCTCCCGGTTCTTTGCCAAGTGATACAGAATTACCTCCAAGAGCCGGAAAAGAGCATGTAAAAGCTGTAACTTTGAGGAGTGGTAAGGATTTACTGGATAACATACCAAAATTAAGGGTAGAATGGAAAAAGTATAATTAAGGGTAGAATGGAAAAAGTTTCAGATTCTACTCAATCCAGTGGAACTATTGGGTCGGAAAACAGTGTTGGGCCCAATGATTCCACTGTGGTCCCAATTTTCCCACTGTTGATCCCAAAAAAATCCATGAAAAATCAGACAGTCACAGACAAGCCCGTTGTGGATGTGTCACAAACTGGTGACAGTCCCAAAGTCCTTAGTGATAAGAAAACAGACAACACTCCACCAATCCCAGCACCTACTCTTCAAACGACTACATCTCCTACTAAAGTTCCTCTCTATATTCCTTATCCCCAGAGGATGAGGAATGAGAGAGAAACTTTACAATTCAAAAAGTTTTTAGATGTTTTTAAACAACTGCATATCAACATACCTTTGGTTGAAGCCATTGAACAAATGCCAAGTTATGCAAAGTTTTTGAAAGACATTTTGAGCAAAAAGAAAAAATTGAATGAGTATGAGACTGTAGCTCTGACTGAAGGATGTAGTGCCATGTTGTCTAACAAGATTCCTCCAAAGATGAAAGACCCTGGTAGTTTTACTATCCCATGTTCCATAGGAGGAAAAGAGGTAGGACAAGCCCTGTGTGACTTAGGTGCCAGTGTAAACCTTATGCCTTTATCTGTTTTTAACACTTTAGGCATAGGTGAAGCTAGACCCACAACTGTTTCACTTTTGTTAGCAGATAAGTCCATAGCTTGGCCTAAGGGTAAGATTGAAGATGTCCTTGTTCAAGTTGATAAGTTTATTTTTCCTGCAGATTTTATCATCTTGGATTTTGAAGCTGACAAGGACATACCTATCATCCTAGGAAGACCTTTCTTAGCTACAGGAAGAACCCTAATTGATGTCCAAAAAGGTGAACTCACCATGAGAGTTCAAGACCAACATGTAACATTTAATGTTTTGGACTCCCTGAAATATCCCGAGGAGAAAGAAGAATGTTCTGCCTTAAGTTTGATTGAATCTTGGTGTCAAAGTAAAAGTCTTGGGGAAATAATGGGAATTGAGAATTCAGATAGTGATGAAGATATAGTAGAGTTTTCGGGTTTAGAAGATATTCAGGAAACCGCTGTTGTTGAAGTTTTGGAAAATAAGGATAGGAAAACGCTTGTTCCTTCCTTAGAATGTGCTCCAGACTTAGAGTTGAAGCAACTTCCCTCCCATCTGAAATATGCCTTTTTAGGAGAACCAGGGAAGTTACCAGTCATCATTTCATCTTCTTTAGAATCTAAACAAGAGGAAAAATTGGTTAGCATGTTAAAACAACACACCAAGGCCATAGGATGGACCATTGCTGATTTAAAGGGCATAAGCCCTACCATTTGTCAACATAAAATCATTTTGGAGAATAAAGACTTTTCATCAGTTGAGCCTCAAAGAAGACTCAATCCAATGATGAAAGAGGTTGTTAAAAAGGAAATTCTGAAATGGCTTGATGCTGGCATAATCTATCCTATTGAATTCGGCAAAAGAATCAAAACAACATCACCTTTTGAAACACCCAAATGGTGAAGCCCATTAGCCATTGATTTCACCAACGGTTGGAGTTGTGAGTACGAAATCGAGACCCCAGTTGCGGCATCAATGAGTGCAGTTTTCCCGTTGTGTTTGTGTGAAAATACGCATGAAACAACATCAAAAAATGGGTCTGGAGGAAAGGTAATTTGTGGGTGTCTGCTACTGTATACTCCTGTTTGTTCGGAATACCAGTTATGAGCCATGGATTGGTTGTGTGATGGTTCAAAATTGGAAGGTTTTGGTGAAGAAGAGGAGTAATCTGATTGGGTTTTGGAGAATGTAGCCATTGGAGGAGAGGAAAGCAAGGATTTGGAAGAATAATGGAAGAAAGGTTTTATGGAGAAGGAGATTCCTCTGTTTCTTCAGGTGGCCGATGGTTGTGTATTTATGCAACGGGTCATTTCTACCGGCTCTCATTCCGCCGACTAACATGCCATGGATTTTTTCTTACATATTACCGAATTAAAATTATAAAGTTAAAATATTTAATTCTTGGAAAAAGGATTATAGTCCATTATTAAAAAAATAGAAGTTTGTTATTTATTACAAAATAGGTTTTTTACTTTCATTTATTACAAATTAACTTTCCATTTATGCAGATTATCATGGATTTGGTTCTTGAGGTAAACGACATTCTATTTTCCCGGTCAATTACGGAGTTTAAAATGATATTATTTTTCACAGTTGTTTTGAAATATTGTGTAAAACTTGTACTTTTAACACGGTTCTCGCGTAACGTGGTAGAAAAACAAGAAAAATGGTGACCATTGAAACACTTGAAACGCATAAAGATGTCACATTTATGCATCATTGTTTCGTATAACAATGTAAAAATATGATATTTTCCACAGTTGTTTTGAAACAAGGTGTAAAAACTTGTACTTTTTACACGGTTCTCGGGTAACGTGGTAGAAACACAAGAAAAAAGGTGACCGTTGTTTACTTGAAACGCATAAAGATGTCACCTTTATACATCGTTGTTTTGATAACAATGTAAAAATGTGATCTTTTTCACAATTGTTTTGAAACATAGTGTAAAAACTTGTACTTTTTACACGGTTCTCGCGTAACGTGGTAGAAAAACAAGAAAAAATGTGACCATTGTTTTCCTGAAAAACATACAGATGTCACCTTTATGCATCGTTGTTTCGTATAACAACGTAAAAATGTGATATTTTCCGCAGTTGTTTTCAAACATGGTGTAAAAACTTGTATTTTTTACACGATTCTCGCGTAACGTGGTAGAAACACAATAAAAAAGGTGACCATTTTTACTTGAAATGCATAAAGATGTCACCTTTATGCATTGTTGTTTCGTATAACAACGTAAAAATGTGATCTTTTCCACCGTTGTTTTGAAACATGGTGTAAAAACTTGTATTTTTACACGGTTCTCGCGTAACGTGGTAGAAACACAATAAAAAAGGTGACCATTGTTTCCTTGAAAAACATACAGATGTCACCTTTATGCATCGTTGTTTCGTATAACAACGTAAAAATATGATCTTTTCCGCAGTTGTTTTCAAACATGGTGTAAAAACTTGTATTTTTTACACGATTCTCGCGTAACGTGGTAGAAACACAATAAAAAGGTGATCATTTTTACTTGAAACGCATAAAGATGTCACCTTTATGCATCGTTGTTTCGTATAACAACGTAAAAATATGATCTTTTTCGCAGTTGTTTTCAAAAATGGTGTAAAACTTGTATTTTTTACACGATTCTCGCGTAACGTGGTAGAAACACAATAAAAAAGGTGACCATTTTTACTTGAAACGCATAAAGATGTCACCTTTATGCATCGTTGTTTCGTATAACAACATAAAAATGTAATCTTTTCCACAGTTGTTTTGAAACATGGTGTAAAAACTTGTATTTTTACACGGTTCTTGCGTAACGTGGTAGAAACACAATAATTAAGGTGACTATTTTTACTTGAAACGCATAAAGATGTCACCTTTATGCATCGTTGTGTCGTATAACAACATAAAAATGTGATATTTTCCACAGTTGTTTTGAAACACGGTGTAACAACTTGTACTTTTAAAATGGTTCTCGCGAAACGTGGTAGAAAAACAAGAAAAATGGTGACCATTGAAACACTTGAAACGCATAAAGATGTCATCTTTATGCATCGTTGTTTCGTATAACAATGTAAAAATATGATCTTTTCTACATTTGTTTTGAAACAAGGCTCTAGGGATGTGGTGGAATATCCCATCTGCCCAGGGTTCGAATCCAGGCGTACGCAACTTGTGGCCACTGAGGTTTAATCAGGGCTGATGTCTTACGGTATAATTTGCCAAGGGATTAGTTTAGGCATAGCCTAGGAAACCCTTCCAAAAAAACAAGGTGTAAAAACTTGTACTTTTTACATGGTTCTCGCGTAACGTGGTAGAAACACAAGAAAAAAGGTGACCGTCGTTTACTTGAAACGCATAAAGATGTCACCTTTATGCATCGTTGTTTTGTATAACAACGTAAAAATGTGATCTTTTCCACAGTTGTTTTCAAACTTGTACTTTTTACACGGTTCTCGCGTAACGTGGTAGAAACACAATAAAAAAAGGTGACCATTTTTACTTGAAATGCCTGTGTCTCCCTCACTGAGATTCTAATTGATCGACCGGTATACTCCTCGTCGATGAATCGATGCATATCTTGATCTCTTCCTCCTTCTATCAATCTCTTGTTCATTCCCTACTATCCCTCTCTCTTATCAGTGTGGGTTCTCCTCTCTAAACCCTAATAACCATAGTGTAATCACTTATTTTCAGGTTCCAATCGTTTGATACCTCTTCCGCTCATAGATCCTTTATTGTTTTCAATATATGAATCAACTTCTTAGTCAAGTTTCAAATAAAAAACAACATAATTTTGAGATATGGGTCATCTTTAGAGGTTGTACATCGTAGTTTGAAGATTCCTCGTCGTGAAAAACTCTACATTTTCTTATAGTGTTTGAGGTTATCTCTTTTATTCCAGTTCATATGTGACACCCCAAAAACTGAGTAAATAAATAAATATGAAAAGAAAAGGGAAAAGGAAATTAAAATAAAGTGAGTTATATTTTATTGAACCAAAATGTAAAAAAAACGTGAAAATGGGCCAGTTATGTCATTTAAGAAGTGAGAAATGAATAAAGAAGTTCATATTTAACTGTACTAAAAATGAAAGAAAATATCATATATCAGGGGTGAAAAATGTAATAATGACCAAAGTATCTAAGTCAGAAGGCGAATATCATCATCTCATAATCAAGGGGCCTTTTTGCCAAAAGTACATATCTGATTGAGTTTCAGTTCTTCAAGGTGACGACTCGATTTCTAACTTCTTATTGGCTCGATTTTTCAACTAATAAGCCAAAAAAATTACTGATAAATAAGGGGATATTAGGGAACATTTTGGTTCAAACAAATCTAGTTTTGGTCGAGTTTCAAGAGAGAAAACCAAGTCCGAATTCAAGGCTAGAAATTTTTGGTTTATCGACGATTGAAGGTAAAATATTCAATCAAACTTCGAGTTATTTATATGCTTAACCTTCTAAACCTTTATTCTTGTATAAACATTTCATTTTAACCTACTAGAACATCCATTTTGATGTATCCTTCATATTTTTAAGTTTTGGTCAATTTTGGGTAGTTTGAGCGATTTGAGGATTTGACAAACATTTGTATGGATCTGATTTTGAAGTTACCCTTGGTATTTTTAGGTTTGTTTGTGATCTAGATAAAGTTTATAACGATGAATGCCTCTGGATCTAAACCATTCACTAAAGAAAGCTCAAGATTGGGGTAAAATCTAGATTTAGTCTGAATCTAAAAAAGTGAATTCATATAAACATTTCATTTTGACCTACTAGAACATCCCTTTCGATGTATCTTTCATATTTTTAATTTTGGCCAATTTTGGGTAGTTTGAGTGATTTGAGGATTTGACAAACATTTGTATGGATCTGATTTTGAAGTTACTCTTGGTATTTTTAGGTTTGTTTGTGATCTAGATAAAGTTTATAATGATGAATGTTTGTGGATCTAAACCCTTCGCTAAAGAAAGCTCAAGATTGGGGTAAAATCTAGACTTAGTTTGAATCTAAAAAAGTGAATTCATATAAACATTTCATTTTAACCTACTAGAACATCCATTTTGATGTATCTTTCATATTTTTAAGTTTTGGCCAATTTTAGGTAGCTTGAGTGATTTGAGGATTTGACAAACATTTGTATGGATCTGATTTTGAAGTTACTCTTGGTATTTTTAGGTTTGTTTGTGTTCTAGATAAAGTTTATAATGATGAATGTTTGTGGATCTAAACCCTTCGCTAAAGAAAGCTCGAGATTGGGGTAAAATCTAGATTTAGTATGAATCTAGAAAAGTGAATTCATATAAACATTTCATTTTAACCTACTAGAACATCCCTTTTGATGTATCTTTCATATTTTTAAGTTTTGGCCAATTTTGGGTAGTTTGAGTGATTTGAGGATTTGACAAACATTTGTATGGATCTGATTTTGAAGTTACTCTTGGTATTTTTAGGTTTGTTTGTGATCTAGATAAAGTTTATAATGATGAATGTTTGTGGATCTAAACCCTTCGCTAAAGAAAGCTCAAAATTGAAGTAAAATCTAGATTTAGCCTAAATCTAAAAAGTTGAATTCAAGATGCTTTGCGAAAACCATGTAAATGCAAAATATGTCTATTTTTATGGATTGAAATGTTTTTTCCTTGATAGTTATCAAATGTAACTAATTATTTTATGATATTTGCATATGTGGTAGGGGTGAACATGGTACGGTACCATGTTTTTTTTCATATATCATGTACCAACCAATTATAATTGGTACACAAAATCTTATAGCATGTACCAACCAATTATATATACTTGGTACCAACTTTTTTCGGTTGGTACATGTTGGTCCGGTTTTGTACCAATATCTCAAAAATTGAATTATGAATTAATTAGATTGTCATCTTTACCAACTAAATCTAGATGCACTAAACACGTCGGGCATTAATAGCATGTTGATATACGTTGTACCATTTATCATTATCTATACAAACATTCAAATAATCTTCAAATATAACACAAAAATTCACTAATAGTCTAATACAAACGACAATTAAGGAGAGAGAATGGACCATGAAAAGTGGAAGTGTAGGCGAGTTATCAAAGTTGGTAAGGATAAGAGAATGAATTTCAAGTTCTATATATCAATTTGTATTACAATCTAACAAAATGTAAAACAAGATAACTTAAAATTTTATAAATCAAACTACGTTGTATTATTGATTAAACTTTAATGAATAAATAGTTAAACAAATAAGCTGGTACGGTACGGTATTACCATGGTACACGACTTCTAATACAATGTACCAACCAAGTTTAAATAGTTGGTACTGTATACCAACCAATTAGGTTGGTACCAACTAAATTGGTACCAACTAAATTGGTACGATTGGTACGAGAATTGGTTGGGTTGTCTCGGTACAAAATTGACACCCGTAACATGTGGTACATTTGAGTTTATAAAACTTGGAAAATGCTCACATTTGGGATTTTAGACATTTTGATGAATAAATCATAAGAGTTTGTCTTTTTTGATATGTTTTAAAAATGGAGATTTATTTGACAATAATTCATGTTTGATAGAGTGTGATTTTAACAGGAAAATGTTTTCCCAATCACTGAGTTTTTGAGTTAGTTAAACTTTTAGTACACGGGTATCCTATTTATTGAATATTTGTATTTTACTACTTATGTTGGTTTTATTTGATTAGTCAATTGAGTTGTGATCTTTTGGCTCGTTGACCCTTGTTTGGAGGCTTTTAGCCTAGTTGGGTAGGTACTAAGAGCATCTCCAACGGCATTGCTAAAATAGAAAAAATGAGTTTTTGTTTGCTATTATTTTTCAACAACATTGTTATCTTGTTTGCTAAAATAGAGCTTCATGAAAAAATCTCTAAATATAGAGAACTCTCTATAATTCTCTAAATAGGAGAGATAAATATTTATTTTATTCAACCCACTAATAACATAAATCTTTTATCATTTTATATTAAGTTTTTCTTTTAAAGTGTATTGGGAATATATTTTAAAGAATATTATATTAATATAATTTGTGTTAAAATCTCTAAAATAGCAAAGCTGTTGGAGATGAATGTAATTTTTTAGAGATTTTAACATATGATTCTCTATTTTAGAAAAATTATAGAAAACATGTTGGAGATGCTCTAAGGACTTGGGTCTTGAGGTGCTACCGGAAGTGGTAGGCACTATGAACCATGAGTCTTGAGGTGCTATCCGTTGGGGTAGCCAATAAGGTCATGATCCTTGAGGTGACACTCCAATGAATATGCACTAATATTATTGAGTTTTGAGGTGCTACCCATGAGGGTAGACACTAAGAACCATGAGCCTTGAGGTGCTATCCATGGGGTAGGCACTAAGGACATGAACCTTGAGGTGTTATTCGTTTGAATAGACACTAAGGTCAACTGAATAATGAGATTCTATTTGATAACATTGATGTATGACTTACTTTGTACTCGTCACATTCGATGAATACGAGTCTCTCCCGTCACCCGTAGGTATTACTCTTGGATAGTGTAATGTCCATTATTTTAAAATTGTTAGGGTTTGGATAGTAATTATAAAAGAAAATGGATAAAAAAATACCAAAAATAGACGGTTGTCTATCTCATGGACCAATCAAAGACAACTGAAAGATTCTTGTTAGAAATTCATAGATTCTTCTAGTTAGGGACCAAATTCGTAATTTACTCTTTTTCAAAATTCAAATATTCTTGCGGTTCTCTTTTGTTGTATTCTAATCTTGGAGTGGTTATTAAAGCAAAATAATCTTTATTTTAGATGCTCTAAATATTTGAATTATTTGAGAACATTGCCATTTTCGGTAAATTTAGTAAAATCATTCATAAATTAAAATTATACGAAAAATATCGGGATTTCTTATTTTTCCTTGACTAGAAAAGGGTGAATACCCATAATTTTTTTTCTCTGTTCCGAGTTTTATCATTTTTGAAACGTAAATACAAACCAACTTTAAAATACAAAATCAAGGAAAATGAAAATTTTAAATCCAATAACTGATACATGTAATGAAAGTGTTTTGGACTCCTGTTGTAGGGATTGGTTCGGTTGGTTTTTCATTACCCATTGTATAAATAAAGTTGTCTCTATGAATTTAATTGTTTGAGTAAATTATGCTAAATTATTGTTTAATTTTATACTAAATAAACGGTTTAAATCACAGAAATAATTATTTTTACCCTTATTTGATAGATATGGTTTAAATATTTTTTAAATAAAAAAAATATTATTATTATTGTTATATCTTCAAAAGTCTTCAAATTCACCCGTATCTCTTAGCAACAACCACTAATCTTTATCTCCAAAATTGCTTCCTTGGTCTATCATATGGGTAGGAATGGTAAGAGGAGGGTTGAGCATATATGATTCTACCAATTGGGCTAATTGAATAAGATCATTTTTTAATCAATAAACTATTTCCGAACAACAATGCATGACTTATCGAATAAGTATACATGTTATACAACCCATTAAGTTGTTATCGAACAACCCCTTAATGCACCTGTTACTCATCTCTAGATTAGGGGTGTTTAAAAACCTGACTAATCCGACCAACCACTAGGCCAACTCAACAAGAAATAACTCAACCCAATATAACTCGAAGCGAATCGACACTTAATAGAGACAACAATCTTCAAACTGTATGTATTGGGTTGAATTGGGTTAGAGCCATTTGAACCCAATTGAACCTAATGTCTTTTTAAAGTATGAATTTAATATGATTGTTAAGGCCGTAATTAATATTTGTACACTAGACATTAGACCTGCTTGTAGTTGGTTCAATCAATACTTAAATCACAATTTAAACGGTAATTTTATTACTTAATTGCAAAAACCTTGACTTACGTTTTTGAGTTTTTTAGAGCATCCGCAATGGTGCCTACATGGAAGTCCGTGGACCACTTCATCCATTTCTCAACCAATGAGAAGGACCGGTCCTCTCCACGTGGAGGTGGAGGTGGAGAGGTTCATGAACATGAACCAATTCCTCCTCTCTTTTTTGCTGCCACATACATTAAAATAATCAATAAATCATAAAACTTAAATTAAAGTGTTTTTAATATATAGGGAAATTAATTAAAATGCCACAAGTTTGACTTTGACTTACCAAAATGCCACAAATCTCTTTCACTTTCCCAAAATGCCATTTTTTTCCGCGATGGGAGCCTGCGATCGCGGGCAGTGGCATTTTTGTAATAAATTTACCCCGCGATCACGGGGAGGAGCCCGCGTTGGTTCTAATTTGGTGAGTTTTGTGACTTTTGAATTCATATTTACACTTTCAACCCTTATACTTATTTACTTACTTTACTTTATACATTTTACTTTCATAATTTTAATTTTACATTTAACACATATAATCGTTTATTAACTATAATACGTTAAAAAAATACGTTTTAATTTTAACAAGTTACACCATTATAATCGTCTCTTTGATACGTTCGAAATGAGCCTGACATTGAATTTTTTTGGATTTATATATTTTAATATATATCATATAAACTACATAAAAATATTTTTTATATTTAAAATTCATACCCTTATAGTTAATTATTTAATTTATGGTACTCTTATAGTTAAAATACGTTTTATTTATTTTATTATCGATGGTCCAAGTGTAAGTATTAAAAATTGGCGGAGGTTTTGTGATGAACAGACATCGATCCTTTTGTGCATACTCTGTAACTGCAAATACTTCAGCTCCAAACACACATGAATCATCATTCGCCAAATACCCATTTTCACAATTCTTAAATGAGTTCAGTGATACCAACTTTTTAAAACCCCATTTCATATTCTTCTCGTGAAAGCTTGTCCTATTGCCATTTACGATATCTATAAACACATACAAATAATAATAATTTAAAACGATTTAATGAATTAGTTAATATATGATTATTATGTTAATGCAATAGAAGTGTAAAAAAATTGGAAAAAATTGGAGAAAATAAGAGATGTACCATAAATTAAATAATTAACTATAAAGGTATGAATTTTAAATATAAAAAATATTTTTTATGTAGTGTATATGATATATATTAAAATATATAAATCCAAAAAAATTCAAGATTTGGCTCATTTCGAACGTATCGAAGAGACGATTATAATGGTGTAACTTGTTAAAATTAAAACGTATTTTAGTTAATAAACGATTATATGTGTTAAATGTAAAATTAAAATTATGAAAGTAAAAGGTATAAAGTAAAGTAAGTAAATAAATATAGGGGTTGAAAGTGTAACATTTCAATTCAAAATCATTAAATTAATCGAATTTGGTCCACCGTGGGGTGTTCGCGGGCTCAAAGTGTCAAAAATGGTCCCTGCAAGTTTCAAAAAGTTTCAAAAAATGGTCCCTGTCCCGTGATTGCGGGCTTCCATCGCGGAAAAAATGGCATTTTAGCAAAGTGAAAGAGATTTGTGGCATTTTGGTAAGTCAAAGTCAAACTTGTGGCATTTTAATTAATTTCCCTAATATATATTAATCATACAATGAATTAGTTTGATTACTACTAAATTTATAAACTTTTGATGCATAATCAACCTCATTAAGGCTTGTGCACGCAGACAATAGCGTCGTACATCAATACACATCTGGGGTTTTTATCTCCCCATATAAAGAGTAGTGTCGTCCATGATTTTGCATAGAGGAAGAGCAGGGTGTTGGGTTGTTGCCATGTTGAGGTAGGAGGAGGCGAGAAGATAAAGAGCAGGTGCACGTTAAAATAGGGGAAAGAAATTGGGATATACATAAAAGGACTAATTTGTGAGGGGCACATGATGGGTGGAAATTCTGGTAATAGACGGCGTTAAGCTAGAGGGATTACAAGTGAAACGAAATTATAAAGTTAAGGACCACCATCGTAGATAGGGATAAAATTGAAAACTATTTGTTATGTGAGTACTTTGCGGATGTTTGCAATAAAAAATCAATTGAAATTTTATATTATCTTACTGATGTAAAATAGTTTTTGATCTTTTTGTTAAGAAAACATTTCCAACTTTAAGGTTTGGTAACAATACTAACTCATTTATGTCAACGGAAATGAGAAATCACTTGTACTTTGTTTACATAAAGTGTGAAGCGATCCTTTGATTTATTTGAGTGAATGCTTTGTCTCGTTTTTTGCATGCTTCTAGTGATGGATCTAGAAAGTCACATGATCTACACGCATAAAAGAAAAATAACCAACTTTTTGCCCAAATTGAGTCAAGAAAAACAATGTGTAAATGATAAGAAAGTTAAACAGAGACAAGTGCGAGAGTTAAACTTGAAAAATATAATTTATAATTTGCTTTTGAGTTTTGAGTTTTGAGTTTTGTTGGGGGCATATGGCTGGTACCCTAGTACCCCGTGAAACTACATCCATCCAATTGGGATAAAATATGGTGGTACAAAATCATACCAATAATATTAGAAGATATTAGATTTATATATATATATATATATATGTATATTTTATATTTATTTTATTTAAATTTATATAATTTTTTGACAGTATGTATTTATATAATTGATGGACATGAATAAAATGTTAAAGATTTGGAACAGAAGATTTTGATCCGGAAGTGTATTATGTATAGCTAAAAAGGGTTGAGTGACGCCCTTAAGGGTGCGTTTGGTAAGCAGACAGGACATGACGGAACATGACAGGATAACTGCTCAGTGTTTGATAAGACATAAATAGGACGGGACAGGACAGAACATGACCGGTTTAATGACCAATTTACCCTAGTGATTTGTTTAGTGTTCTTTTACCAAATAATGACCATGGAATCAAAATCAGTAACCAAAATCATGGAATCAAAATCAGTAACCAAAACATGAGTCGACCAAGCAGTAACAAAATCAGTAACCAAAATTTATACACAAGCAGTAACAAAATCAAAATCAGTGATCAGAATTTATACACAAGCAGTAACAAAATCAGTAACCAAAATTTATACACAAGCAGTAATGTAACACCCTAAAATTCAGGGCCAATTTAAACCTCAAAATACACACGTTATGATCATCAAAATATCAGACTTTTATAAACCAAAGGATCATAAGTAAGTTTCTATATATACATAAAGTCATCTAACTTAAATAATCTGATCAATCTAATTATACATCACAATAAGATCAACTAGATTATCTAAGGCTTGTCCCAAAAGTCATCAAAAGAATATCTTGATCCTTCGTTATCGCCAAGTCTGATTTCCTTCAACTGAAGTCTCACTTCCCAAACTATTTCCCAGAGCCTGTACCTGGTAAGACAATTTAATTTGAAACATTAGGCTTTCGCCTAGTGAGATTATCCAAATTAAATTAAAATTTAACAACTGAATATTAACAGATATATCAAACCTGTTATCAACCATCTCACAATACCAAGCTCTTATCAACCATTGGAATCCACCTATTCCCTTACGTATGACTAATTCATCTAGTCATCATATTATCAACGAGAATTACTATAAATCCCACCGGACTTATAAATAACTCTAACTCCCAGAAATTACAGTTTCCAAACCTGCTTCTTTCTGAATTAGGATGTCAAATCCTCAACAATAAAGATATCTCATCTTTCGCTTGAAATGGGAATTACAACTCTAAGTCTGCCATTCCTCATTTCGTTTCCTCCCCATCTTGAATCACTGGTCTCAAATGAGATTTCCTTTTTATCGCGATCAACAACCACCAGAGACCCTCACAGATGATTCAAGATTCACTCCAACAACTAGAAATACATCCTAACGGTCCCCTGGCTAGTAAACGGTTCTCATTATACCGCACTTTATGCCCACTAGACCAGATGCATATTTCTAGCCAACGCCACACAATAATTGTGTATCATCACTCTTTCTATTGTATACTAAAGTTATACAATACAACATATATTCTATATCTCTATGTACAGAATATTAATTTCAACGATTATCCCTACTTTGCCATTTAGCATCGGGGATCAACATCTCAACATTTAACTACAGCTCCGGACTCATAAATAAGTCCTTACAATTTAACATATCATGGTTTTTACATCACCAACAGAGTTATAAACATATAACAAATAGCATATACATATCAGATTGCATGTCACATAACAGCCTCAAACTACTACTGAAAGTCCACAATATTCGCAAGCCACTGTAGCGAAAAGCTACACTTTTCGCAAGCCAAAGCTGCGAAAAGTCCACTATTCGCAACCCACTGTTGCGAAAACCCCACTTCTCGCAATCCTCTGTTGCGAAGACTATACTTTTCGTAACCCTCTATTGCGATAAGTCCAGAACTCGCAACCCTTGGTTGCGAAAACCTCACTTTTCGTAACTCTCTATTGCGAAAAGTGCACTGTTCATCGTCACTTTCATCTGATAATTCAGTCTCGATTTTTCTTAACCATTAAGCATTCTAAGTGATTCAAATACCAGTACAACACATCTATTAACATTCTTATTGCTTAATTTTAAAGAAAGTCGAATAACTCACCTTAATGAAACTGAACTCTGATCGAAATCTTCACAGCTTCAATTCAATCTTCCAAAAACAGTTCTAAACAGATAATTATGAAATTAATTAACTTCCTTACAAGAATCAGTAAAAGGATTCAAGTTTTTTACCACAAATTCAAACCAAATACTTACTTTCTTCTTCTTCTTCTCGATGTCTATCTCTCTGTCTCGATTTCTCTATGTCTCATGATCTAATTTCAATTTCCTCTTGTTAAACAAATTAACTAAAGAAATCAGTATTTAAAATACTAATTTAATCTCCACTTGACACCTCATTTTAACTAATGAGTCATAAACTCAATTTCCAAAATACACCCCAAACTTTCAAATAAGAACAACTCACCCCTCCAAGTTTACTTTTCTCATAAATAAATTATACCTAAATACAATTTATCTTTTATTAATTTACAACGGAAATTTCGGGATGTTACAATACTTCCCAACTTGAAAGGATTTCGTCCTCGAAATCAAAGTCAGGTAAACAAATGAGGATACCTATCCCTCATACTCTCTTCCGACTCTAAAGTTACATTAGCACCTCTATGGTGTTTCCACTGAACTTTCAACATAGCTACTCCTTTACCACTACGTAGCTTCCTAACTAATCTTTCCAAAATTGTCTCCGGTTCTTCCACACCGCGACTCTTTTCATCTACTCTCACATCGGTGAGTGAAATCACATCTTCCTCTTCGGCCAAACATTTCCGAAGATAACATACTTGGAAGGTATTACGTACCCCTCCCATTTCTGGCAGAAGGTCCACATGATATACTTGTAAACCAATCCTCTTAGAGTAATTGTTATCCTCAAATCCATGTTTGACTACTTCTTAGTCTAGCATATCGTTATCATTTCTCTCTTGGTTACACGGAATATCCACCACACAGCTACAGTCCAAAAGGACAGTTTCTCTAAAAAAAACGTCAGTTAAGATCTCTAGCCAAATCCTCGTTACACCGAGAACTGCATTCGATGTATTTCTTTTACACCTACTGAATGTTCCAACACTATAGCTTAACGGTTATAGTATTCTCTTCACCTAAACCAATGGGATTGAGAAGAACAAGAGTTTTCCTTTCACCTTATCATCATCACAACTCACTCTCCCGATCTCAAAATAACATTAACATGTATTACCTGAAATTTCCCCGTACACTGTAAATTAAGCATACTTGTTACTATTAAATATTTCAACAACCACGGCAGTCCAATATTACATCCATGACTTACACGTTCCTTCGGTACAAAGTGTTACTACTTCCTTACACCACTATCGCACCAAACGACCACATTACAACCAAGCACAAATGTGTAGTATATCAAGGGGATAATTTCATTGAACTTGTAATATAACTACATTCTTAGGTCTGATCTTTCTATCGTTGTTTTCCCACATTAATATGGAGTACTATTCTCCAAACATTACTTGTCTCTTTCTTCCAACTTTTCCACATACCGATAACACATCCTTATTACTATACAGTTGCACCAAAATTCTAACTTAGGGCATATAACCAAGTCACCTTGAAACTACAACACTGATCGAAGTTACTACATATTCTTTGGAAATCAACTAATATTCTCTAAAAATTTCTATCATAATTAAGAAGCAACTCCTACTCCTTAAATTTTCATCCACTACACCACATTTTGATTAACACACCCATCATTCACATTAAATTTTCAATGTTTCAAAAACATAAACTTACTTAACGACTCACACAACCAAAAATCAATTTGGATAAACACCCACTAACGCTCCGACGCTCTATTCCGATATTAACCATATTACTACGCATCCTACATACCACATGTTCCCATAACTTTATTGACAAAAATAATACCCTTCATTTGAAATCTCCGAAAGACTTCCATCAGATGCTTCCATACTAGTTGACAGACTATCTTGGCAATTCCTGCCACTACTCGTTCATACAATCTCCACCCATAACATTAACCACAGACCAGGCCTCTCACAGACTCATACATAAAACATTTTATATTCATGTTTTCTTGCTCAAATAACCGAGTTTATTTCACTAAATATCTCCTCCCCAACTTTAATCGAACTACCACTCTTGATTTGCTAAATAACTTGAACTTATTCGTTCATACCAGCTCCTTGTGATTCCAAACCAATACCAAGACATGGTACAATCCTTCACAGATCAACATTTTCCATACCTCACTTCATTTGTGCCTAATACTTTCTCCTTTGTAAACCATCCATATCGCCCGTAAAATACTTCTATAATACAACAGTCTTTCAAAATCTTAACATTCTTATAAAGTGGTCCTTCAGCTTTTATTCTTTTGATTTAAGACTTAACAATAATTAAATCCAAAAGAATACCCAAAACATTCACATCATGCAAACTTCTATTTTAATACAATCCATGTAATCCCAACCCAAGCCTTCAACAAGCTTATTAAATCGGGTCAATGCTCTCAAGACTCAACTGAGTTCAAAACCGAGCCATCTACTCCAAGGATCAATGATCATTATGCAACATACGTTCCGAGGCATGATAAATCTATGACTCCTTTATTACTACTTTCCCAACGAAGTCAATTTATATAGGTATATGCAACTCTTATATACTTCACAATGTATATATTCCGCTAAAGTTCATTAGTTCCAAAGGTATTAAAACGCGAGAATTATCAGACAGTCTTTACACTTAAGACCGACACTTATTTAAATAGAATGTAATTAAGCATATAACTCAACCAAGACTCCATCTCGAGTCATTAAAACTGACAAACATTCAAAAGACTCATTTGAATATCAATCAAGCCTTTAAGGCCAAAATATTCGTTTGGTTAAACATGTGCCACTCACACGATTTCGTAAAAATGCCTCTTTACTCAAAATCTTTACCTTATTAATCCCTTAATTGGCCATCGACCCCAAAACAAAGGTTTACACTCAAAACTTTACATGGTCGGATTTGCCAAAATCCTCTAACCCTCATGTTCATATTTTAAAACGTAATACATCATAATTATTGCACACTCACAATATATTTTAAAAGCGTGTTTTGACCACATGTCTTTCACTTGTGTAACAATTAATCAAAACTTCTTTCATTAATAATTTATTCGACAATCATCCAAAATCCCCCAATCGTGTCGCACATACTAATAACCACTTTGCGCATACCCTCTGCATAACAGCATACCGGTATCGCTCACGGTTTTGTTCCTATCCGCACAGGCATACGCGGGACGCATCCAAACCGCACCCAGTGATAAACAAAAGGCCTCATACACCTTACACAACTATCGCCTTCAAAGTCAAAGCTTGACATGTTAGTACTTCCTTAACCCTGAACCTAATCCTTCCTCCAGACACGACCGACCCTCGATAATTGTATTATTAGTCACCGAACAAGGGTACAGACCCTCACATTATTGTTACTAAAGTCCACTTTCGACTCTCCCACTATTCATTTCTCATTTGAATACAATTACCGAAACCACAAACTTTCTCCCAAGGTTTATCCAACACCTCTCCACTCTTGGAGTTCTTTCTTGGCTTATAGCGTAATACTCTACGACCTAGTGAGTTCATAGCCTTCATGCATGACAATATAATAAATAACTCAATCCACATTTTTCTCATTCAAATAAACAGCATTCAGAACAACGTGGGCACACACGACCCCAATCATTTTCATAATTCCCATGTGCTACACAACGATCTCAAAAATTGTTTGTATATAAATTTCCGTAAAACTCAATCTTTCTCAACCAAAAGATGTTGTTACAACAGTAATACGAAGATCTTTTTATACGACAAAAGTTTAAAATTTATTGACACAAAGTAAACTAGTCGTTTCTCACACCCATTTATACGATATCATCAAATCAATACCTTTGTTGGTTATAAAAAGTTTACTGATCAACACTTTCTTGACCTATTTGCTATCATACAACTTCTTATGTAAAATATGAAGTATTTTTCAAGTTGCTAAGCTCCAAATTTTCGTTAGGCAACATTATTGAAATTGCCCTTTTTCTTTAAATACATACTTGCACTACTAATTCATCCTTGAATAAAACTGTTATTTATGCATTTGGTTTGAAATCAAGAAAACTCATGTAACACACACTAAAACACCATGCACAAAACTTACTCGCAATGAAGGCTACTTACTCAAACAAGGTCAATCGTTTTACTTACGTAACTTATCATTGACATTCTACCTCCGACCAGAGGTCGCCCTCTCGGCCTTATAATAATTGCTATACATGCATTCCATGGCCCTCATACTCAACCATGTCATACTAATTCCGTCTTAATCAATCATCTCATACTCTATCTCTGCACACATCAACCACCTATTAAAGTTTACCTTGGCGGACGTTCATGAGTCCCGCCAATTCCAGGTTGTCCTTCCAAACCCCAATCATTTACCGATCTGTCCTCTAAAGGATTTTAGTGGTATAATCACCAACGTTCTACTATAACCTAAAGGGATAACCATAAGAAATGGTTATGCACATACCCCTATACAAAATGTACTTACCGATCGTTAGTCACTGTAACAATTTAGAAATAAGTATGCTCGCGTAACAATATATTCATAAATAACAGTAGCTAATTGAAATTGTGAATATATCATACAGGAGAATCCTCGTTACCATTGTCACCGTACCAACTTCTCATATTTCCGTCAATTCTAAGACTATCCCGTCTTAGTACTTCTACCCATCTCTCACAATCATAACTTATTTTCATCACAGCTTAAGTCTAGGCATATCAGGTTCATACCTAGTTCGCTTAAACTAATGCTCTGATACCATTTGTAACACCCCGCTTACCACGACACAATATTGTCCGCTTTGCCCCACTGGCTCACGGCTTTGTTCTTGGCGACCTGTCAAGGACTTCCCAGGGGGTCACCCATCCTGGTACTACTCCCACCCAAGCACGCTTAACCACAGAGTTCCCAAGGAACCCGCATGCTTGTTGTAAAGCCCGTGTCCCGGTATGTTTATATATATTTTAATTAATTGCTTTAATATCGTTCTTTTAGCGAATCTTTACTAACGGGGTTAGCAAGTTTGACCAAATGCGTAATAAATCTTTAAACCATTTTAAAGTGTTTACCTTTAATTGTTTTTGGTTAGTGGTTTGGTGTCAAAAAGGACCAAAAATGTTAGCTTACGTGTCTTTTGTTATAGATTGTGAGATGAGGTATAATTGAGGGGCTATTTGTGCATTTTTTTGGAACTTGTTGCATGGGTCACGGCCCATGGCTGAATCCCTTCTCGTTTTCTTTTTCCTTTCCTTGTGATTCAAGCAACCAATCACCTAAACCCTAGAGCCCTTCTCGTTTCCTTGCGATGTGCGGCCGAGAGAGAGAGAGAGATCGCGAGAGAGAGAGAGAGGAGAAGAAGAACGCAGCGGCAGCCCCTTTCGCCGCCGCTGCTGCTGTCGTCGGAGACCGCCACCACCTGCTGTCGTCGGAGGAATCGAGAGAGAGAGGTTTGGTTGTGGTGGTGAGACGTCGTCGTGAGGTAAGTAGCTCTCTCGTTCGTCTCGTTCTTTTCTTTTTCCTTTTCGTTTTTCCGGCGAGACCACCACCGCCGCACGCCGTCGCTACGGTGGCTATGGGTGGAGGGCGGTGGCAGTGGGTTACACTCTTAGCGTAAATCCCGAATCGATTAAGCCGCGAACCGTTTTATAAAGCTATCAGTTTATGAAAATTCTAGTGTGCTGTCCAGTTTTCGTGTAGTCATAACTTTTCTGTCGTAACTCCGTTTGAGCCGAAACTGGCGCCCACGGTTCAAGTTCGGGGTCGGGCACGTTTTCCGTGTTTTAGCGGAAAACTGGTTCGGTCTCTAGCTGGGTGGAAAAGTGGTCGCAATTTCGGTGATTCGTCATTTTATGTGCAAAATTCTGGAATCTGCCACTGTTTTGCGTAGACCATAACTTTCTGCTCGTAACTCGGTTTGGGGTGAAACCGGTGTCAAAAGTTCCCTTTTTGAGTCTAGAAACTTTTCTGTGTTTTGTGAAAAACCCAGTTCGGGACGTAGCATGGGTCAAACTGTCGTTTTATACTGATAAGTGCTGTTTTTCGCTGTTCTGCGGGCTGATCTTATAAAATCCGTAATTAATTGTAGAAAAATCGTTAGGAGGCGTATAATATGTCCTTGGAACCCTAACTCAGAGGACTTTCTGGTCATGAAATAATATTGGGAATTTTCTGGGTTTAAAGGGGTCGAAACAGGTCCCGAACAGACCTGTTTGGCGAGAACGGAATTTAGTTTTAGTGACGGTTTAAGCGTGTGTCGTGTCATAGGGTCCGGGTCTCGTATTGACACGTTTTAACATGCATTTAGGTGCTGGGAAGTGACCGTAATTGTGAAGCTTGAATTGTGTTATTAAGCTGGGCGCGCATTCGAGGTGAGTTCTCTCACTGTGTAGTTAGGGGTTGTATGCATGTCATAATAGTTTGTATGTACTATTGTCTTTGTGGTGTGAACTAGTTGTTTGTGGTGCGTAATATTTGATTGGTTTGAATGCTTGGTATAAATGTGTCACATTACAATTCGGTGGGACCGAGGCCTCGATGGTACTGAGGTGTTGGTTACATTACAATTCGGTGGGACCGAGGCCTCGATGGTACTGAGGTGTTGGATACATTACAATTCGGTGGGACCGAGGCCTCGATGGTACTGAGGTGTTGGATACATTACAATTCGGTGGGACCGAGGCCTCGATGGTACTGAGGTGTTGGATACATTACAATTCGGTAGGACCGAGGCCTCGATGGTACTGAGGTGTTGGATACATAATTACTTGTAGATGTTTACTCGTTTTATGTAACTGTGATGTTGTTGCTTATGTGCGGATAGGGGTGATATGTATATGATTCCTATCTGCGCATGTGTTGGAATTCACTAAGCTTCGTGCTTACCCTTTCCCAATAAACTGTGGTTTCAGGTACGGGCGGCTCCAAGGCGTGACGAGTACACACTGGCGCGCGAGAAGAGCTGGTTGCTTTATGATTTTAATAATTAAACGTTTATTCCGCTGGTTTTATTTTTATAAAGACATTAATTATGTGTTTGCAAACGAAACGTTGGGATCATTTATTGAGTTGTTATCAATGAATTGTTTATTTAAAAATTTAAATTTGCTTGTAATTTTTGGGACGTTACAACTTGGTATCAGAGCACAGCTTGAGTGAATCAAACGCACCTCGGTGCGTTTGGTCTCAAGTTGCGGCTGGGAAATTTTCAAATTCGTTTTAAAATCGTTTTGGAGGTAAAAGAAAAAGTAAAAACCCGTTCGAGGAACGGTGATTAAGGGCGCAGTGTGTACAGTCAGCCGGAGCCGAAGGGAAAGGTACAATGCTTAGTGTTTTATTGCTTTCTAGATCATAGAGTGTGTATGCTAGATTGCCTGTTGTGGACACTATGCTGTATGTTGTAATGCTTGCTATTAGGAATTTATGCTAATTATGATAGGTTACTAAGTGGATGCCCTCTAGGTCGTATGCAGTAAGAGATTTATAGCCTTAGAATATTCGATTTAGTTCTATTGCGCAGCTCTTGTTTGAGTCCAACCGTTCTAGGATAGAGTCTTGTATTCGAATGTCTATTTATTTCGCACTGCATATAATCGGGTATTCGCGAGGTCACCCGTTATAATTAGTAGGGATTCGGTAGTAGCAAGGGTAGTGGGATAAGAGGAAGTTCCTAGAGAGCTGGGAAGGGTGTTTATGTACGAGTACGTGTGCTAGATTGCTTTCTAGAACATAGGAGTATGTATGCTAAATTGCTTGGTGCTTGTTACACTGTATTGCATGTCTGCTGCTTGCTATTAGGGATTTGGCAGTAGCAAGGGTAGTGGTTTGGATGGATTTCCTAGGGAGCTAGGAAGAGTGTGTACATATGCCGGTGCGGGCATATGTGTATAGTTTCGGCGAGAAACTACTTGGACCCCTTGGGATGGAACTCGGAACGGGCGATGATAGGTGTGGATGGTAGTAGTAGAGCTCCTACTACCGGAGGCACAGGATCAATGCTCGAGTCGGGGAAGTCACGAGGAATCCAAGGAGTTGAGCGTGAGTGTTGTTAGTATGAGTTATTATGTGCTAATAACGCGTTGTATTGTCTACCCAGAATAGCCATCACCAGAAGGAACAACTATAGTAAACCTACTAGTACAGGTGTGTACTCGAAGTGTTTTGAGGTGATGATCGTTGGGGGTAGTGATGAAGGTCCTAAACTAGTAGTCGTTGGAATAGAAAGACGATTCTAATATTAGTCACTTGGAGTGACGATAAGGATGATATTTGTTGTAAGCAGATCATTTCGGGCCAAGATGGAAGATTGTGCTAGAGTCATAGGCTCATAGAGCCGACTTTGATTTGAGGAAAACCCGTAAGATGATTTGATGTGATTTCCCAACTTGCCTTAAGAGGTTTAAATGTCTGGATGACAATAGTAGACCGGAGAGTTTCGGAGTAGTAGGGGTCGAGACGTTGAATTCCGAATGAGTCATGCACGAAGTTATTTTGGAAATAAGATTGCATTAACAAATTCTTGTGTTTCAAATCTTTGTATGGACGGTGTTTAGGAATTTTGGGAACTGCTCAGCACACGCACAAGATTTTGAAATATGGTTTTGAAAGTGCATGAAATCGTTTTATCACGGGAATGCAAACTTTGTTAGAATTTGTCTCATTTTCGTTATTTTTCCAACGGTTCTTTCGGGTACGATGTTATCCGTGTTTTGTGGTGGTTAAGATGTTGGGTAAGTGACTACAGATTGAGACTCTAACATTGGAACTCCTCCACATGTGTTAGAGTTGAGACGAAAAGTTACATTCCACGATGTCTGTATAAAGGCTATTTTGGTGATTTGTTTAAAATGAGTTTGGAATTCATGTGTCGCTTAACTTTTCGTTCGAGAGTTTGTATTACTAAGTGTTTTATTGCAAATAGTTCAGTGTGTGGATTGATTCATGCGTGACATAAGTGATGCATGGAGGAATTTTGGTAACATTTCATAAGGAGTTGTTTTGTGCGCTTTTTTTTAGTCAGCTAATGGTTTTTTTTGACATTTCCATGAAAATGCGATTTATCGACTTAGGGGTATGCATACTGGGGTAACCTTTGTTCTCGACATTTTGATGAACGAGTCGTGCATGAAAATGTTTTAGTTCCTTTTTGTCGAAATGAAAGACCATTTGATCCAAGGAGTGTTTTAATGTTGTGAACATCATGCATACGATTACAATGTGTTATATTTTGGAAATATAAATGCGTAGATTGTTGACATTCGGTTAATTTAGAATTACCGATCTTTTCTTTTTGGGAAATTAAAAACTTTTGCTTTGGAGGAAACGAGTATTTTGAGCATTTTCGATAAATACATTTTAAACTATAATGTTTTGGCGTTATATGTCCCAAGTACGAAACTTGAGGAAGTGTTACAAGCTTGCATGCCTGCCCCCAGTTTGAGATTTTATGAGGTTTTAGTCGATATTTCCAATTAATAGAAGCGGACTGGTTTCTGTCTTCAAGTTTGAAACTTACACGAGATAGTTGTGTTTTAACAAAAATATATTTGTAAACCGTGTCATCGTTTTGTGTGATTAGCTGACGCGCGAAAAATTTGTGGCGAACCCTGTGCCACGTCTTTTTTTATGATTAAGAAGAAGAATTTTTGAATCAAATGTCGTGAAACTTATTTTGAATTATGTGCACACCTTTGTCGCACCCTGTTTAAGGTCAAGCGGTTACTTTAAGTGCACGTCATGAGTCAATCCATACTGGAATCGAGGCGGTTCATTTTAAAGAAATTATTTATTACGCTTGCTTTTGTGTGAGTAAACTGAACTGCAATGGAACGATTTTCAACATGATTTTCCTATGTGGGACGAGCGTGTCAAGATTTGCGTAACTATCGATCAGGTAATAGTAGTTTTATTACATATGATCTCTTGAGATGAAAATCCTGATGTTGAAAATATTTTGTAAATGATTTTGTAAACCATTTGGGGAAATGTGCTTTTAAGTGTCATGTGTCATTTCGAGAATTTTTAGGGTGTGAGTCCTTTTGGAAAACTCTTTTGTTTAACCCGTGTTGAGTCTGAGACTAAGGTTGATTTCAGGGTATTGCTTGCTTAAACTTTGTTTAAACGCATTTTCCGACCTATGGGTCTAGCAAGCGTGGAGCATTTTGCTCGGTTTTGACTTGGAGTTAGTCATGGGCCAATTGCCCGGTTTTAATGGCTCGATGTGGAGTCTAGTTGATGAGTTGTTTTTGTCGCACCGTTTGGCATTCTTTGCACGTTGAGTGTTTACATGTTTGGGTGAGTGAGTCAATCCGGAATAGGCATGTTGTTGGTAGGCTGTTTGCTTTGGATCCTTAGACACGTTAGTCAGTCGTTGGTAATGGTCGGTTGGGTATCTCGGGGTGGGACCCCGGTATTCATGTGTTTTAACCTAGACTTTCCAGTAGGTACTAGGAGGATATAGTTGTGGGCACTTACCTGGGAGGTAGTTCCGGTGTGCTGGGTCTTGAGGCGTTACCTGGGAGGTAGACGTCAAGGTGTATCCTCGATACAGTGTGACTTGGCTTCGTAGAGCAAGTGTGGATGATACGTCGACGGTGGAAGGTAGATATTCCACGCGCGTTAGTACTGTAGGCCGAATAGTATCGGTTAAGGGATTGATGCCCTTTGTTATTAAGAGAATAAATGCGCATCAACCATTTTGGGGTAGGTGGTATGTTTAGGTGTCGACTTTTGGGCTTGAGGCCAAACACCTTTAGTATAATCGGAGAGTGGTAGCCGATTTTAAGATAATCATGGTGACGGTAGTAGTAACCCTGAAATGATCACTTGTGATGGATGGTTATGGTGGAATGACCTACGTGTGTGTTAGTTGATTTGGTTGTGGGGAATAGCTAATTGTGTTAATGTCTAGGATAATACCACGCTTATGTGAGTTATTGTAATCGGTTGGACCGATGTTCGGCGGGTGGCCGATGTTTGTTATTGTAATCGGTTGGACCGATGTTCGGCGGGTGGCCGATGTTTGTTATTGTAATCGGTTGGACCGATGTTCGGCAGGGGGTCGATGTTTTGTTAATATAAGTTATTGAAAATCTTTGGAGTCTATTAGAATTCGTAGAAGTTAATCGTCAATTAATGATAGGAGGGATCGTAATCGAGTATCCTGTGGAGTATACTGGTGAGCAGCTTTAGAGTGGTTAGAGCTTGAGATTGGACTCGGAATGTATGGAATATCTAAGGTTGGGGGACAACCGTAGTCGCTTGGCTAGGAATGATTTCAATTGTCGGGGTGTTTTGCTGATCATAATCCCAGTGTCTTAGAAAGAGTACGTTAGTAAGAATAGTATTCGAGAAGTTTAGTAGGGGTTTCAAGTGGACTTAGGAACCTGAGGTTGAGATGAGGGAGATCTATCCGGAGCTATTCGTAGGCAGAGACTTCGAGGGCGAAGTCTAATCCAAGTGGGGGAGAGTTGTAAAGCCCGTGTCCCGGTATGTTTATATATATTTTAATTAATTGCTTTAATATCGTTCTTTTAGCGAATCTTTACTAACGGGGTTAGCAAGTTTGACCAAATGCGTAATAAATCTTTAAACCATTTTAAAGTGTTTACCTTTAATTGTTTTTGGTTAGTGGTTTGGTGTCAAAAAGGACCAAAAATGTTAGCTTACGTGTCTTTTGTTATAGATTGTGAGATGAGGTATAATTGAGGGGCTATTTGTGCATTTTTTTGGAACTTGTTGCATGGGTCACGGCCCATGGCTGAATCCCTTCTCGTTTTCTTTTTCCTTTCCTTGTGATTCAAGCAACCAATCACCTAAACCCTAGAGCCCTTCTCGTTTCCTTGCGATGTGCGGCCGAGAAAGAGAGAAATGAAGAGAGAGAGAGAGATCGCGAGAGAGAGAGAGAGGAGAAGAAGAACGCAGCGGCAGCCCCTTTCGCCGCCGCTGCTGCTGTCGTCGGAGACCGCCACCACCTGCTGTCGTCGGAGGAATCGAGAGAGAGAGGTTTGGTTGTGGTGGTGAGACGTCGTCGTGAGGTAAGTAGCTCTCTCGTTCGTCTCGTTCTTTTCTTTTTCCTTTTCGTTTTTCCGGCGAGACCACCACCGCCGCACGCCGTCGCTACGGTGGCTGTGGGTGGAGGGCGGTGGCAGTGGGTTACACTCTTAGCGTAAATCCCGAATCGACTAAGCCGCGAACCGTTTTATAAAGCTATCAGTTTATGAAAATTCTAGTGTGCTGTCCAGTTTTCGTGTAGTCATAACTTTTCTGTCGTAACTCCGTTTGAGCCGAAACTGGCGCCCACGGTTCAAGTTCGGGGTCGGGCACGTTTTCCGTGTTTTAGCGGAAAACTGGTTCGGTCTCTAGCTGGGTGGAAAAGTGGTCGCAATTTCGGTGATTCGTCATTTTATGTGCAAAATTCTGGAATCTGCCACTGTTTTGCGTAGACCATAACTTTCTGCTCGTAACTCGGTTTGGGGTGAAACCGTTGTCAAAAGTTCCCTTTTTGAGTCTAGAAACTTTTCTGTGTTTTGTGCAAAACCCAGTTCCGGACGTAGCATGGGTCAAACTGTCGTTTTATACTGATAAGTGCTGTTTTTCGCTGTTCTGCGGGCTGATCTTATAAAATCCGTAATTAATTGTAGAAAAATCGTTAGGAGGCGTATAATATGTCCTTGGAACCCTAACTCAGAGGACTTTCTGGTCATGAAATAATATTGGGAATTTTCTGGGTTTAAAGGGGTCGAAACAGGTCCCGAACAGACCTGTTTGGCGAGAACGGAATTTAGTTTTAGTGACGGTTTAAGCGTGTGTCGTGTCATAGGGTCCGGGTCTCGTATTGACACGTTTTAACATGCATTTAGGTGCTGGGAAGTGACCGTAATTGTGAAGCTTGAATTGTGTTATTAAGCTGGGCGCGCATTCGAGGTGAGTTCTCTCACTGTGTAGTTAGGGGTTGTATGCATGTCATAATAGTTTGTATGTACTATTGTCTTTGTGGTGTGAACTAGTTGTTTGTGGTGCGTAATATTTGATTGGTTTGAATGCTTGGTATAAATGTGTCACATTACAATTCGGTGGGACCGAGGCCTCGATGGTACTGAGGTGTTGGTTACATTACAATTCGGTGGGACCGAGGCCTCGATGGTACTGAGGTGTTGGATACATTACAATTCGGTGGGACCGAGGCCTCGATGGTACTGAGGTGTTGGATACATTACAATTCGGTGGGACCGAGGCCTCGATGGTACTGAGGTGTTGGATACATTACAATTCGGTAGGACCGAGGCCTCGATGGTACTGAGGTGTTGGATACATAATTACTTGTAGATGTTTACTCGTTTTATGTAACTGTGATGTTGTTGCTTATGTGCGGATAGGGGTGATATGTATATAATTCCTATCTGCGCATGTGTTGGAATTCACTAAGCTTCGTGCTTACCCTTTCCCAATAAACTGTGGTTTCAGGTACGGGCGGCTCCAAGGCGTGACGAGTACACACTGGCGCGCGAGAAGAGCTGGTTGCTTTATGATTTTAATAATTAAACGTTTATTCCGCTGGTTTTATTTTTATAAAGACATTAATTATGTGTTTGCAAACGAAACGTTGGGATCATTTATTGAGTTGTTATCAATGAATTGTTTATTTAAAAATTTAAATTTGCTTGTAATTTTTGGGACGTTACAACTTGGTATTAGAGCACAGCTTGAGTGAATCAAACGCACCTCGGTGCGTTTGGTCTCAAGTTGCGGCTGGGAAATTTTCAAATTCGTTTTAAAATCGTTTTGGAGGTAAAAGAAAAAGTAAAAACCCGTTCGAGGAACGGTGATTAAGGGCGCAGTGTGTACAGTCAGCCGGAGCCGAAGGGAAAGGTACAATGCTTAGTGTTTTATTGCTTTCTAGATCATAGAGTGTGTATGCTAGATTGCCTGTTGTGGACACTATGCTGTATGTTGTAATGCTTGCTATTAGGAATTTATGCTAATTATGATAGGTTACTAAGTGGATGCCCTCTAGGTCGTATGCAGTAAGAGATTTATAGCCTTAGAATATTCGATTTAGTTCTATTGCGCAGCTCTTGTTTGAGTCCAACCGTTCTAGGATAGAGTCTTGTATTCGACTGTCTATTTATTTCGCACTGCATATAATCGGGTATTCGCGAGGTCACCCGTTATAATTAGTAGGGATTCGGTAGTAGCAAGGGTAGTGGGATAAGAGGAAGTTCCTAGAGAGCTGGGAAGGGTGTTTATGTACGAGTACGTGTGCTAGATTGCTTTCTAGAACATAGGAGTATGTATGCTAAATTGCTTGGTGCTTGTTACACTGTATTGCATGTCTGCTGCTTGCTATTAGGGATTTGGCAGTAGCAAGGGTAGTGGTTTGGATGGATTTCCTAGGGAGCTAGGAAGAGTGTGTACATATGCCGGTGCGGGCATATGTGTATAGTTTCGGCGAGAAACTACTTGGACCCCTTGGGATGGAACTCGGAACGGGCGATGATAGGTGTGGATGGTAGTAGTAGAGCTCCTGTCCACGGCCGATGTGGCCCCAAAACGCGTTGTGTCTGGTAAGGCCAAAGTTTACTAATATACCCAGCATCTCTCCTGTCCACGGCCGATGTGGGATATGCCTATTTGTAACACCCCGCTTACCACGACACAATATTGTCCGCTTTGCCCCACTGGCTCACGGCTTTGTTCTTGGCGACCTGGCAAGGACTTCGCAAGGACTTCCCAGGAGGTCACCCATCCTGGTACTACTCCCACCCAAGCACGCTTAACCACAGAATTCCCAAGGAACCCGCATGCTTGTGGCCCCAAAACGCGTTGTGTCTGGTAAGGCCAAGGTTTACTAATATACCCAGCATCTCTCATGTCCACGGCCGATGTGGGATATGCCTAAGGTGTTACACACACCCCCCCTTAGGGACTCATCGTCCTCGATGAGGTTTGCCCCACCATCCCGAACGGCACAGGAGTGGCTCTGATACCATTTGTAACACCCTAAAATTCAGGGCCAATTTAAACCTCAAAATACACACGTTATGATCATCAAAATATCAGACTTTTATAAACCAAAGGATCATAAGTAAGTTTCTATATATACATAAAGTCATCTAACTTAAATAATCTGATCAATCTAATTATACATCACAATAAGATCAACTAGATTATCTAAGGCTTGTCCCAAAAGTCATCAAAAGAATATCCTGATCCTTCGTTATCGCCAAGTCTGATTTCCTTCAACTGAAGTCTCACTTCCCAAACTATTTCCCAGAGCCTGTACCTGGTAAGACAATTTAATTTGAAACATTAGGCTTTCGCCTAGTGAGATTATCCAAATTAAATTAAAATTTAACAACTGAATATTAACAGATATATCAAACCTGTTATCAACCATCTCACCATACCAAGCTCTTATCAACCATTGGAATCCACCTATTCCCTTACTTATGACTAATTCATCTAGTCATCATATTATCAACGAGAATTACTATAAATCCCACCGGACTTATAAATAACTCTAACTCCCAGAAATTACAGTTTCCAAACCTGCTTCTTTCTGAATTAGGATGTCAAATCCTCAACAATAAAGATATCTCATCTTTCGCTTGAAATGGGAATTACAACTCTAAGTCTGCCATTCCTCATTTCGTTTCCTCCCCATCTTGAATCACTGGTCTCAAATGAGATTTCCTTTTTATCGCGATCAACAACCACCAGAGACCCTCACAGATGATTCAAGATTCACTCCACAACTAGAAATACATCCTAACGGTCCCCTGGCTAGTAAACGGTTCTCATTATGCCGCACTGTTGGGAACTGAAGATTTGCTAAGTATGGATAATACTGCCAGAACAACATTACTACTTCCAGAACAAAGTTACTACTGCCAGTAAAGGTTAGTACTGCCAGAACAAAATTACTACTGCAAGACAAAGTTAATACTGCTGGAAGAATGTTAGTACTGCTGATGCATTAATGCTGCTGGAACAAGGTTAGTACTGCTTGTCAAGATTAATACTGCTGAAGCAAGGTTAGTACTGCTGAGTCAAGTTAATGCTGCTGGAATGAATTAATGCTGCTGGAGAATATTAGTATTGCTCATGCTGAATAAAGTTAATACTGCTGATGTGATAAGTTTGGTATGCGAAGATTTTGGAGATAAAGATGGAATGGATGAAGATATGCTTAAAGAAGATTCAGAAGATCAATTTATTTTTGATAGTTATCTTGTAACTATTTAGTATAAATAGATGTTGATAGATAGCTATTCAAAAAAAATACGAAATACGCGATATACGAGAGTTTTTTAGAATACATTCTGTTTTAGAGAGAATTAACCTCAAGGTTTAGAACCCTATTTATAGAGAAGTAGAAGTCATCTTGATTGAGCCTGTTCATCAAGATTGAGGTTTGGTTGTAAGCTTGTGAGTTGAATCAGTGAATACAAACAGCTGTGTGTTTTCTGATATATTGTTCTTTGATTGTGTGAATTAAAGTTCTATTCCGCAGATTCTTTAATTCTGAGTTCTAAGTATTTTTAGTCTTGTTAAGATTCGATCCTGACAAGTGGTATCAGAGCTTGTGTTTCTTAGAACTCAACAATGGACAATTCTATTGAATCAAACAGTACTCTTGTTTCTAAGGTTCCCATGCTCAGACCCAATGAGTTTGACATGTGGAAAATTAGAATCAAGCAGTATATTCTGCTTACTGATTATTCCATCTGGGATATCATAGAGAATGGTCCATGTGCTGAAGGAAGAATTGGACCAGATGGCAAAAGACCTCCTCCAAAGACTGATGCAGAGAGAAAAGTCAGACAAATAGAGATGAAGGCCTTAAGCACTCTGCTTTTGGCTATCCCCAATGAATATCAGCATCAATTTCATCACTGCACTGATGCTCAGACTCTCTGGAATGCATTGGAAAAGAGATTCACTGGCACTAAAAGCACCAAGAGGAATCAGAAGGCAATTCTCAAGCAGCAGTATGAAAACTTTACTTCTACTAAGAATGAGTCTATGACTCAAACTTTTGATAGATTTAATAAGCTGATTGGAGAATTGGCTACAGTGGGAGTCAAGATGGAGGCTGATGATGTTAACAGAAAGTTCTTAAGATCATTAGGTGAAGAGTGGACAATGTATATTGTGTCCTTCAGACAGAATGACCAATTGGCAGATAAAGAGCTTGATGATCTTTACAATGATCTTAGAGTCTTTGAAGCAGAGGTTGAAGCCAAAAAGAAGCCCTCTGGATATGTACATAATGCTGCACTCCTTTCAGCATCACCTGATTCTACTGCTAACCCTGAATCAGTTAGTGCTGCTGGAGGAGTCAATCAGGAAAAGACCAATGATTCAGTACTAGAAGCCTTTTTTTCTAGTCATGTTAATTCCTCATTGATTAATGATGACTTAGAACAGATTAATGCTGATGATCTTGAAGAGATGGATATCAAGTGGCAGATGGCTATGCTGTCTATGAGGGTGAAGAAATTCATAAAGAGGACAGGGAGAAACAACTTTTCCCAAAGAAGAGAAGATGGTGCTGGATTTGACAAGTCCAAAGTTGAATGCTACAAGTGTCACAAGATGGGACACTTTGCCAGGGAATGCAGAGGTGGAACATCTCACAACAACCATCAACAAACTCAGGCTGGAAGTTCCAATCAAAACAGAAACTCTATTCAAGCTCTTGTCTCTCAACAAGGAATGGGATTTGATTGGAGTGATCAAGCTGAAGAGGCCATCCAAAATCAAGCACTTATGGCTGAAGTTTCAGATCTTCCCACTGAGGTAAAATCTAATCTCTGTACTCAAGCTTGTATAGACACTGTTAAAAGGTATAGAGATCACAATCAGGGAATGTGTGATGACCTTAAGAGATTAGAAAAGGACAGAAAAGACTATGTAGTAATTGTTGAGAAGTTTGAAGAACAGATTAGGGCTTTTCAAGCCAATGAACTTCAACACTCCTATGATACAAACTACTGGAAATGGGAAAAGGATGGTCTAGAGTTCCAGCTTAGAGAATCCAGGGAAGAGTGTGAGAAACTAAAAGGAGAGCTTGAGAAAGTTAAACTTGATGTAGAAAAGTTTAATTGTGCCTCTAAAGTCATGGACAACATAATCAACTCTCAAATCCATAGTAAGTTGAAACCAGGCATAGGGTACAATACCACACCCCCACCCTACAACAACAACTACATCCCTCCTAAGTCAGACCTATTAGAAACCAAGGATAGGAAGGACTTACCTGAAGGAGCCACTGAAGTAGATCCATTAGATAAAGTAGTTGTTGAGGATAAGACTGAAAAAGAAGGATCTGATGAGAAATGTGTAAGTCCATGTGTTAAGAACAATGAGATGAAAAGGACTGAAAAGGGAAAGGGAGTTCATTATACACAGACCACTGTTGTGAACTCTAATACTTGTGAACATTGTTCTTGCAAGAAACATCAAGAGAATAAGCCCCAAAAACATGATAAAAAGAGGGGAAATCAAAGAAATTGGAATAACCAGTGGGCACAAAAGCAAGGAGTTGATCTGCAAAGGATTAACAGACCAAAACCTTGTTTTATTTGTGGCAAATTGAATCATCTTGCCAAACACTGTTATTTCAATCCTATTAACCAAAAGAAAAGTTTTCAAAGAAGTTTTCAAAAATCTTCTGGTTATAGGAAGCCTGCAAGGAATAATGTGGCTAAGAAACAAGCTGAAACCAAAAGCCACATGAGAAAACAGACTGAAAAGGAATGTGTCAATATATGAGTCCCCAAAAGCACTAATGTTAGTACTGCTACCTCAGATAGTACTGCTGACAAGGATAGTGCTGCTAGAAGCAATACTAAAGACAATACTGCTGCTAGCAGTGTTAGTGCTGCTAACACTGTTAGTACTTCTTTTAAAGACAATACTGCTGCTAGCAGTGTTAGTGCTGCTAACACTGTTAGTACTGCTTTTAAAGAGAATACTACTGCTAGCAGTGTTAGTGCTGCTAACACTGTTAGTACTTCTTTTCAAGAGAATGCTGCTGCTAGCAGTGTTAGTGCTGCTAACACTGTTAGTACTTCTTCCAAGGTTAATACTGCTTCTAGTTTTTGTGCTGCTAGACCAATCATATTGACAAAGTACTCCAGTTCTGCAGTACCTAAGTTTGAAAATCTCATCAAAACCCAGTGCAAGTACTTTGATGAGCAAGGGAGACCCAAGACCACTTCGGCTTGGGTTCCCAATAAAAACTAACTGATTTATCTGATGTGCAGGGCAACCAACAGCTCAAGGGGAAGAGCATCTGGCATGTTGATAGTGGTTGTTCCAGGCACATGACAGGTAACATGGCCTGCCTCAAGAATTTCAAAAGAATTGATGGAGGACATGTTGCTTTTGGAAATAATCCTGCAGGAGGTAAGATAAGTGGTAAAGGTGATGTGTCAAAAGGTAAGATGAAATTTGAGGATGTTTACTATGTTGAGCAATTGAGATACAACCTGTTAAGTGTATCACAGGTCCGTGACAAGAAACATAGTATATTATTTACTGATTCTGAATGCATTATTCTTGCTCCTGGATTCAAAGTAGTTGATGAAAACATGATACTATTGAGAACTCCTAGAAAGGATAATGTGTATTGTTTAGATTTAGAAAGTGTTTCATCTGATTCATCTCTAAATTGTTTGGTTTCAAAAGCTTCAATAGATGAATCTTCACTTTGGCACAGAAGGATGTGTCACATGAATATTAAAACAATGAATAAACTTGTTAAAAATAATCTTGTTAGGGGTTTACCATCAAAAGTCTATTCATGTGATGATCATTGTGTTGCATGTCTCAAAGGCAAACAACACAAAACTTCTCATAAGTCCAAAGAGATAAACACTATCTCAAATCCTCTTCAGTTGTTGCATATGGATCTGTTTGGCCCTACAAATGTCATGAGCATTGGCAAGAAGTCATACTGTTTAGTTATTGTTGATGATTACTCTAGATTTACTTGGGTATATTTTCTGAGAACTAAAGATGAGACAAGTGGACTGATCAAATCTTTTATTCTTAGAATTGAAAACCAATCAAATCAAAAAGTGAAAGTCATTAGATCAGATAATGGGACTGAATTTAAAAACTTTGATCTAAACACCTTTTGTGAGGAAAAAGGAATTGAGAGACAATACAGTGCTCCTAGGACTCCACAACAGAATGGTGTTGCTGAGAGAAGGAATAGGACACTGATTGAGGCTGCTAGATCTCTGTTAGCTGATTCAAAATTACCCACTACTTTTTGGGCAGAAGCAGTTAATACTGCTTGTTATGTTCAAAACAGAGTCTTGGTCATAAAGCCTAAAAACAAGACACCTTATGAGCTTTTTCTGAAAAAGAAACCATTTATTGGATTTTTCAAACCATTTGGGTGTCCTTGTACAATTCTCAATACCAAATCTCACTTAGGTAAGTTTGATAGCAAAGCAGATGATGGCTTTCTTGTTGGTTACTCATCTCAGAGTAAGGCTTACAGAGTGTTTAATACCTCTTCTAGAATAATTGAAGAAAGTGACAATGTCAAATGCAATGAGCACACACCAAATCCTATTGGTTCAGGTCCTGATTGGCTATTTGACATTGATTCACTCACTAATTCTTTGGGTTTCAGTAGTGATGTGAATGCAGGACAAAGGGATGCACCACCATCAGATAATAGTATTCAGTCTGTGATATTTCTACTCCCTACCATTGATCCTGTTGACTTCTGTGAACCAGAAAAGGAAGCTGAACCCATTCAGAATGAAGAAGAGAGAAGAATAGAGGAAAATCAGACTTCAAGAGAGTCTGAAGTACTTGAAGAAGCTGAAGAAAATCCAGACTTAAATGAGTCAAATCTGGATGGGAACTTAGTTGCGGAACCCGGTCATCCATCAAGAACTCAGAAAAATCATCCTCCTGAGTTGGTTATAGGAGACATTGCTTCTCCCATGATGACTAGGAATCAAAGCAGACTTCAAGAGCTACAAGATCAGCAGAATACAGTTAATACTGTACTTACTTGCTTTCTATCCCAAATTGAGCCCAAAAAGGCTTATGATGCTATGAAAGATCCAAGTTGGATAGAAGCAATGCAAGAGGAGCTGCTACAGTTTAAATTACAGGATGTTTAGGACTTGGTGGACCTTCCAAAAGGTCATAGAGCAATTGGCACCAAGTGGATTTTCAGAAACAAGAAGGATGACAGAGGAATTGTGATCAGAAACAAAGGATTTTCATAGACCTTCCCCACGGCAACTCAGAATGTGAAAACATTCAGAGGACCCAGGCGCCAAGAAACCATGGGAGTAGGTTGTACTTTTGCTAGGCAAGAGACACCTACTAAAACTTCCTATGATCCTGCAAGGGAGGTAAACACTTCTAAACCAGGTGAGGATAGATATACTTATGAGGAATTGATGGAAACCATTGCCAACATCAACATTGATGTCATGGATCAGCAGAAGGAAATTGATGAGCTTAAGAAGGTGGTTCTTTATCAACACACCAAGATAGAGAAGAATAAGAAGATGATCACCAAACTGCTGCAAAGAAGGAAGAAAGCTCAGTATGTTCTGAAAAGGAGAAGCTCAACCACTGATGCTTCCAAAAAGGGGGAGTTAGAAACTGAACTAAACATGGAGGATGCAAAGGTTGAGGGGGGGAATGAGCATAAGGTTGAGGGGGAGGCTGCAGTATCTGAGATTGAAGCAGCAGTAACTGAAATTATGAAGAGTCTTGTTGATGCAGCAGTATCTGAAAGTGAGAAGGAAACAGTATCTGTATCTACAGTAACCAAATCTGAGATTGAAGCAGAGGTATTTGAGATTGTGAAGAATAGTGTTGAAGCAGCAGCATCAAATATTATAAAAGAAGCAGTAACAGCTAGAGTAGCAGAAATGGTTAATGCTGCTAGTCAAAAAGCAGTAGAAACCATTCAAGCAGCAGAAATGGTTAATGTTGCTGAAAAACATAAGGCAGCAGAAACCATCCCTGAAGCAGCAGAAACAAAGGAAACAGCAGAAACGATCCCTGAAGCAGCAGAAACGATCCCTGAAACAGCAGAAACAAAGGAAACAACTGAAACCATTCCTAAAGCTGTTAAATCACTCAAAAGAACCAAGATGGTGTCAAACAAAAGACCTAGAACAAAGTCTATAGCTTCAAAGAAGAAAGTTGTAAAGAAGCCTAGGGTGGAACCCATTGTAGAAGAAGCTAAGGAGGAAGTTGTGAAAGAGAAAGCTGATCAAAAAGTTGCTGAAGAAGAAGTGGCAACTCCATCAGGTCAACCAAGCAATGTACAATCACCAACAAATGCTCAATGTGATATGTATATTACTGTGGTTGATACTAGTCCAATCAAAGTTAAACCATTAGCTTCTATGGCTCCTGAGATCATCTTCTGGGATACTTTGAAAGATCAGAGAAAGGAGTACATTAGAGTAAAAAGAGCAGATGGGAAGTTTGAGGTCAGTTCTACATGGGGAAGACTTATCAGGATGTGCTCTAGATCTGACATTGAGGAGATGTTCAAGGTAGGAATGAAGCTTTATGGAAATATGCTGACTGAGAATGGAATGTCCATCACCAAAATGGTACTTGAATACTTGTGCCTAATGTTCAATACAGAAGCAGTTAAGTATTTGACAGAAAGGAAATTTCAAACTGTTACCAACTGGATGCTTATTGAAAACTGTGGTGTGTATGTCATAACACTTGACTATGCATATCATGAGTATTATTTGGTGGATAAAGTATACAAGCACAGCATGACAAGGTTGAAAGGAATGCTAAAAACTAAGTTGGTGGGTAACAAAGATTCTAAGATGGCAAGATACCTGGTAAGAAGGATCATCAATCAAAGTTTGGGATTGAATCCTGACTTGTGTGTTCAAGATTAAGTTTTGGAAGCATCATCATCTGAAGAACTTGACTTCTCTTTCTAAAAGTCAAGTTAGGGGGAGATTGTTGGGAACTGAAGATTTGCTAAGTATGGATAATACTGCCAGAACAACATTACTACTTCCAGAACAAAGTTACTACTGCCAGTAAAGGTTAGTACTGCCAGAACAAAATTACTACTGCAAGACAAAGTTAATACTGCTGGAAGAATGTTAGTACTGCTGATGCATTAATGCTGCTGGAACAAGGTTAGTACTGCTTGTCAAGATTAATACTGCTGAAGCAAGGTTAGTACTGCTGAGTCAAGTTAATGCTGCTGGAAAGAATTAATGCTGCTGGAGAATATTAGTACTGCTCATGCTGAATAAAGTTAATACTGCTGATGTGATAAGTTTGGTATGCGAAGATTTTGGAGATAAAGATGGAATGGATGAAGATATGATTAAAGAAGATTCAGAAGATCAATTTATTTTTGATAGTTATCTTGTAACTATTTAGTATAAATAGATGTTGATAGATAGCTATTCAAATAATACGAAATACGCGATATACGAGAGTTTTTTGAGAATACATTCTGTTTTAGAGAGAATTAACCTCAAGGTTTAGAACCCTATTTCTAGAGAAGTAGAAGTCGTCTTGATTGAGCCTGTTCATCAAGATTGAGGTTTGGTTGTAAGCTTGTGAGTTGAATCAGTGAATACAAATAGCTGTGTGTTTTCTGATATATTGTTCTTTGATTGTGTGAATTAAAGTTCTATTCCGCAGATTCTTTAATTCTGAGTTCTAAGTATTTTTAGTCTTGTTAAGATTCGATCCTGACACGCACTTTATGCCCACTAGACCAGATGCATATTTCTAGCCAACGCCACACAATAATTGTGTATCATCACTCTTTCTATTGTATACTAAAGTTATACAATACAACATATATTCTATATCTCTATGTACAGAATATTAATTTCAACGATTATCCCTACTTTGCCATTTAGCATCGGGGATCAACATCTCAACATTTAACTACAGCTCCGGACTCATAAATAAGTCCTTACAATTTAACATATCATGGTTTTTACATCACCAACAGAGTTATAAACATATAACAAATAGCATATACATATCAGATTGCATGTCACATAACAGCCTCAAACTACTACTGAAAGTCCACAATATTCGCAAGCCACTGTAGCGAAAAGCTACACTTTTCGCAAGCCAAAGCTGCGAAAAGTCCACTATTCGCAACCCACTGTTGCGAAAACCCCACTTCTCGCAATCCTCTGTTGCGAAGACTATACTTTTCGTAACCCTCTATTGAGATAAGTCCAGAACTCGCAACCCTTGGTTGCGAAAACCTCACTTTTCGTAACTCTCTATTGCGAAAAGTGCACTGTTCATCGTCACTTTCATCTGATAATTCAGTCTCGATTTTTCTTAACCATTAAGCATTCTAAGTGATTCAAATACCAGTACAACACATCTATTAACATTCTTATTGCTTAATTTTAAAGAAAGTCGAATAACTCACCTTAATGAAACTGAACTCTGATCGAAATCTTCACAGCTTCAATTCAATCTTCCAAAAACAGTTCTAAACAGATAATTATGAAATTAATTAACTTCCTTACAAGAATCAGTAAAAGGATTCAAGTTTCTTACCACAAATTCAAACCAAATACTTACTTTCTTCTTCTTCTTCTCGATGTCTATCTCTCTGTCTCGATTTCTCTATGTCTCATGATCTAATTTCAATTTCCTCTTGTTAAACAAATTAACTAAAGAAATCAGTATTTAAAATACTGATTTAATCTCCACTTGACACCTCATTTTAACTAATGAGTCATAAACTCAATTTCCAAAATACACCCCAAACTTTCAAATAAGAACAACTCACCCCTCCAAGTTTACTTTTCTCATAAATAAATTATACCTAAATACAATTTATCTTTTATTAATTTACAACGGAAATTTCGGGATGTTACAAGTAACAAAATCAAAAGCAGTAATCAAAATCAAAATCAAAATTTATACACAAGCAGTAACAAAATCATGAGTCGACCAAAATTTATACACAAGCAGTAACAAAATCAGTAACCAAAATCGATGTAGAAGAGAGTCGATTACCTTACGGAGGGAGGCGTATCTGATGAGAGTCGATTTCGAATTTTGTAGGAGATGGCCAAAGAAGGGTCGGGAAACAAGCAGCGATAGAAGATCTAGGGTTTCAGAGAAATGCGATTTAGGTTCTAGAAGGAGAAGAAGAAGAAGAAGATGATTTCTTGAGAAGATTTCGATTTCCAGGAGGAAACGTGAAAGAGGCGAAGAAGATGATTTTGTTACTGTCGGGCTCCTTCCCCCCCTAAAAAAAGAAACTGCTTGTTCGATGGGTGAGGATATATTGGTCCAAATAGTCTTGTTCCACTTAGTTCCAGAGGGTAACCATAGAACAACCGTGGCCCATATTAGTCCAAGTTAGTTCTACATTTGGTCACACAAAACATGGGACAAGTGTGTCATGTCGTGTCTCATGCTGTCCACCGTACCAAACGCACCCTAAATTTTCAAAAATCCACTTTTTATATTATATTAATATATTTATTATTTTAACCCCAAAAATTTATAAATTTGAATTCTGACCCACCACTTCCATTTATTTGATCAAACAGTTGCACACAGTGCCTTGCTTTCTTCACTTATAGAGCCATGAATGATAAAAAAAAAGTACCCTAAAGTACCCTGACCAAAGAGACCTCATATGAACAATCCCACAAGTCCATTGCATCTATCAACAATTAGTATTCACATGACTACCTTGTAAAACTGGTTAGCATTTTATGCACTAAAACATACACAACCCGCTTGGACTCAAACTCAACTCAATACCGATAGTAACTGTGTGGTGACTCCACAACGTAGTCCTGCACATCGTGTTGCGTCTCTTGATAGCTATCCATATTGTAGTGAAAGATGTTCTCATGGTGTTCTGATAAGGCCACTTTTTGGCGTTATTTCCGGTTCTCAAACCAATGAGATTGGCTTGTATTCAAGTAAAAAGGCATGTATTTTACGGTTTATCTAGTGGTTTACACAGGTTATCTAAAAGGCGGCATTCGTCGAGAAAAGAAGCTAAAAAGAGCCCAAAACGATTCCAAACGAAGCCTAACGGAAGCCCACGAGTCAAGCCCAAGACCCACGACCGAACCAGGGCCCGAACCGCGAACCAGAAAACGACCCACGCAGCTAATTGGACACGCGCGACTTACCACGCGACTTGCAAGTCGCGTGGCAAGTGGCGTAACCCACTGTTTCGCGTTTTTCAGCTACAAAATCCGATTTTAGGTCATTATTCGAGGAGGAACTTTCACGAGACAGGCAGAGGCGATTTTAGGGCGATTTCCAGCGACTTTTCGGAGCAGTCAGAGTCACGTTAGAGGGACGATCACGGAGACATTCATTACGTAACGTAGAGACGAGCACGAGAGAAGGGAGTTACCATTACATTCTTTACGATTTCATCTTTTACGCGTTACCATGTTTACATACACTTTCGTATCTTTTTCTCTTGTGTTTGAATCCACCACCGACATGAACTAACCGGTTCGTGTTGGGGGTTAGAATAAATTCGGTTTGTAAGCATGTGACGAATTGAATTGAACTTTTATCAGTTTTCCCTAATTAATGAAGTATGTGATTTTTTTCTTAATGTTTTTGTGAATTTGGCCAATCTACAATTGACTTGTTGTTAGTAATTGAGTTCGAGAGAATTAGTTGCTATTTAGAATTAGGAATTGCATACCTAAAGTCCGAAAGGTGATACAAATATACCGAGTAAGCTTTAGTCCCATTTAAACCGTTAGGTTGATATCGAGAGATAAAATCTAGCCAATTTAACATAAATCGAGTACTTAATGTGTTTTGGAATCCATAAGTGAGATCGAGAGATTGAACTTATCCTTTTCAAAATAAAATTCGTTGTTAGTCGAAAGAAAACGACGGTGATCTTAAAAGATTTGGGAATCATTAAGGGGATTAACTCGTAACTGTTTTGAGTCGATTGTTTGCATGTGTATAACCTGAGGATTTCCAACCCTCAACTTTTCTCTCTATCAAAGTTTACAAAGCTGTTCTGTTTGTTTTATGTTTGATTTGATTTTATTTATTGCAATTAATTAGTTTATAAAACCAATCCTCCAATTTCGACAATTCAATTAATAGTTCTTATAGTAATTGTGATACTTAGTTCCTAGTTCCCTTGGTTCGATACTCGTACTTCCGTACGTTATTACTTGATTCGACATCGTACAGTTGCGGTTAGATTCGCGGGGTGTCAAAACCCCGTGTCAAGTTTTTGGCGCCGTTGCCGGGGAACTAGTTGTAATTAATAGCACTACCATCTATAAGAGCTGTTAGATTGGACATTTTTTTTATTTCGTTGTTTCACTCCATCACTTTCAGTTTTTGGATTACTGACTTTGTTTTTCTTTCTTTTCAGGTACCACTTGGTTTATGCCAAGAACAACACGAGGGAAAGAAATTGAAGAACTTGATCCAGAAATAGAGAGAACTACTCGTCGCCTACGTAAAGAATCGAAAGCTAGAAAACAATTGAATATGGGTGACGAGAGACCGCCTCCGCGCAACGATCCTCCACCGCTTCGCAACAATCCACCGCCACCTCCTGAAAGAGTCCCTATGCGGTCGTTTGCCTACCCAAATGTGGCAGCGGCCCGCATAGGTATTCAACCACCTACCACTGCGGCTAACTACTTTGAGATAAAGCCGAGTACCATCGTAATGGTACAACAGATTTAGTTCGGGGGAGCACCAACTGAAGACCCCCACGCGCATCTACGAGCCTTCGAACGGATATGCAACACGTTTAAGATCAACGGACTGGAGGAGAACGCAATCAAGCTAAGGCTCTTCAGCTTTTCATTAAAGGGTAGAGCTGAAATCTGGATAGAGGGTCTACCGTCAGATCTTATCACAACTTGGGCAAACTTGAAAGCAGCTTTCCTTCAAAAGTTTTTCCCACCGGGAAGAACTGCTCAACTGATGGCCGACATTACGCACTTCGCGCAATGGGATCAAGAGACGTTATATGAAGCTTGGGAGCGCTATAAGGAGATGTTGAAGAAGTGCCCGCATCACGGATTGCATGGCTGGGTGATAATCCAAACGTTCTTTGGAGGCCTTCACCCACAATTCAAGAATGATATTACGGCTGCAGCGGGGGGGGCCTCTTATGAACAAGACATATGAAGAAGCAGTCGAGTTAATCGAGAATCTAGCCGAGCATAGCTACTCCACACCACGATCGTCCGTTGCACGAGTAGCGAGTGTTCGGGAATCAGACGAACTCAAAGAGATAAAAACCCAACTAGCAGCGATTACGAGCCATTTGCAAGCCGGCAACCTTCAAGAACCTGATCAAGTCCATTTTATGTCAAACCGGAGCCAACCGAGAAACGATCCTTTCTCTAACACTTATAACGAGGGGTGGAAAAGACATCCCAATCTTTCATGGAATCAGCCCGGTCAACCACAATCAGGTAATTTTTCTAACTCTTCTAATTTTGCTCAAACTAATAATGTGTACCATCCTCCAGGTTTTCAGCAAAGGAGCGAAGGACCATCCGGAGAAAAGAAACCGGGGCTGGAAGAGATGCTGATGAAGTTCATGTCGAAAATGGACAGCACGGTCGGAGAGCTAGCGAGCACGGTGAATACGGTAAAAGCTGCAACTGAGCAGAACACCGCCTCCATTAAGATCCTCGAGAGGCAAGTGGGGCAAATCTCTGAAGCCCTACAAAACCGACCTCCCGGTACTTTCCCAAGTCAACCTGAAAAGAGGAACCAAGAACATTGCAATGCCATCTATCTGAGAAATGGCAAAGAACTGAATGGGAAGCCAGCAAGGGAAGTCGAGCCTGAGGAAAAAGAGGTTGAGAAGGTGAAGGAAGTTGAAGCTGAAGAAAGCGAGGAAAGTGAACCGAAGAAGAAAGAAGTGACACCACCGGTCAAGCATGCAGCACCAAGAGTACCCTACCCGAGCAGATTGAAAGCGCAAAAGGATGATGCCAATTTTTCAAAATTTCTTGATGTTTTCAAAAAGCTAACTATCAACATCCCTTTTGCAGATGCGCTTACACAAATGCCCTCTTACGCTAAGTTCATGAAGGAGATTGTTAGACAACCTAGGGGGGGTAAGGTTGTATTTAAAATCTTTTACTTTCAAAAATTCTTTTATAAATAAATACAGTATAGAAACAGTATAAATAAATCAGAGTATACAAATAATAAATATACAACAATTATATAAACAGATATAATTAAAATGCACAGCGGAATAAATAAAGAGATAAAGGTAAGAGATACTTGACACGGAGATTTACTGATTTACCACCAACTGTGATAAACCAGCAGCCGAGACACTTCTCGACACGATCCAATAAATGTATTCTTTACGGTAGAACACAAACCAAATACAAAGGAATTTGTAATAGTTTCTCAAGCCTCTGCTATGAGATAAACAGGATCACACACCCGTTATTCAAATACTTACAAGAGGAGTATAACTCACAATGGGTAATCACTCTTGTATAATATCTCACACTTGGATATTTTATAAAAAAGGTTTTATAAAATATATATATTAATTAGATGAGAGAGCTGAGAGTTTGGTTGCTGCTTGTTGTGTTGTGTGGTCTTCTTCATCACCAGCATGCTTCTTTATATATCAGCATCTCCAACGGATATATGAGGCGCGGTATACCGCCAAATGCACGCGGTATACCGTGCAGACAAAAGTACACTGACACTCAACGGCTCTCATGCAAAGTTGACTTCTGGAATTACGTACCCGCGGTATACCGGCTAGGACTCGCGGTATACCGCCGTCAGAAAAAGAACTTCCAACCAATCAGAGACAAACACCACGCCTGCCGCGGTATACCGGCTGAACACCCGCGGTATACCGGCCGTACCACCGCGGAATACCGGCTCTACCTTCGCGGTATACCTGCGTCAGAAAGTGGTTGCAGAAACAGTACGCATGGCAGATACTTCTAGAACCAAAATTTCTTATTTAAAATATTATTTAAAAGGTTTTTAGAAATATCCAAGTGGTATATTATTTTAGGGTGTTTATCATTATTAGTTATAAACAATGATGACGACGTAAACACTTCCGTCTTGAACCCTTCAGATTAAATCTTCGTGTTCTTCAACAACTGCACACTTGGATTAAATTGTTAGATAAACAATAATGCGGTGTGTTTGTAATCATCAAAATAAATATATATAAATATATAGAGATGTGGTACACTTGCACCAACAGAGATTATATCGAAGAAGAGGACACTTGATCACCAGGCCACCGTTGCACTCACTGAAGAGTGCAGCGCGATTTTTCAGAATAAGCCTCCCTTGAAGCTTAAAGATCCAGGAAGTTTTTCTATCCCTATTCAGATTGGGGAGTTTACTTTTAATAAGATTTTATGTGATTTAGGGGCTAGTATTAATCTGATGCCTCTTTCTATTTTCAGGAAACTTGGCCTGGGTGAGGTAAGCCCGACATACATGACTCTGAAGCTCGCGAATAGATCAATCCGATACCCGTATGGAGTGGTCGAGGACGTGCTCATCAAAGTAGGTAAGTTCTATTTTCCCGTCGACTTCGTAGTCATAGATATAGACGAAGACGAAGAGGTCCCGTTAATTCTGGGGAGATCCTTCCTGGCTACGAGCCGAGCTTTGATTGACATGGAAGAAGGCGAGATAACCTTCCGAGTCGGCGGCCAAAGCGAAATCTTCAAGATGTTCGAAAAGGTAAGAGTTGGAAGAGATGAAGGATCTGAAGCTGGTCATGGAGGGCCAAAAGTAAAAGAGTCCGCGAAGAACCGTATGTGTGGGCGATCCAATTCCGCGGATACTAAACCGAGCTGAAACCATATAGTCGTGCCACGACTTTAAATACGGCGCTGGGTGGGAGGCAACCCACCAAGGTTTGTTTTCCGTGTTATTTGCGTGCTTAGTTTTTTTTTAGTGTGTTTAAATAATGAAAGAGCCATAAAAATCAAAAAACCGAAAAAGTCAAAAATAGCTGAAACAGGGACATACGCGACTTGTCACGCGGTTTGCATACCGCGCAGCAAACCGCGGGGCCCTCTGTTGGTTTTCTGAAACAGAGGGTTACGCGGTTTGCCGCGCGACTTGCAAGTCGCGGGCTAAACCGCGGGAGTCCCATTTGCCTCGTTTTTCGTTTTTCGTGCAGTTTTTATTCCTTTCTTGCTTTGTGTGTTTCTGCTTTCTTGTTTTTCTTTCGTCGTTTGTTTGTTTCTTTTGTGTGTGCGTGCTCTCCCCTCCTTCGCCAAATGCTCAATCTTTCAAGAATCTCCTCTGGTCGGGCAAAACAGGTATGTTCTAATCATTTCTCTGCTAAAAGAGTGGTGTTTGATGTGTTGTTCTATTTTAATTGCACGAGATGCAACAAACCTAAGTTTCACTTAGGTTTGGGGTGCCGCATTTTTGATCCATCTACACCCTCACATTAGACCCTGTGCATACCTCGGTTTTACCTAGGTTTGGGGTTGGCTTTTATTTGGCAAACCTAGGCCACGGCCTAAGTTTGGGGTGCCTATTTTTGGAAACTTTGGGTAGTCTTTTTATGCTATGCTATATGATGTCTTGCCTGCTCTTCTTAATAACTGCACAATGACTGCGTCGCATCGCCTGCGATTTTACTTGCACATTGGGCACAATGTGTGGGTAAGGTTTGGGGTTGCCCAATCGGGCCCAAGTTATGCACGTAGAATTCCTACACTTCTGAGTGTCGAGATCAAAGTAGCTAAAATTTTTGTTTTGAATGATTGAGACCGACCATTGTGGGAAGAATCTTGTGATAGTGACGTGACCGTTAGGGAAGGACCGGGAAAGGACATGACTAGGGACATTAGTGGAGACCACCCGATAGTGAGCTCTTTGAGCCTAAAAGACGTTTTTCATTTCGAGGGATTCATACACTTAAATTCTTATACACTTTTTCGAATTCCTTGTCGTGAAATGTAGACTGATCTCGCTACATTATAGCATTGAGTAGCGAAGACGAACATCGGGATATTAGGTAAGGGTACAGTAGACCATATCGTGTGGACCTTAAGACATGATTCCAGGCATTTTGTTTCTGTTTAAACCCAGTTTGGCTATCGTTCCCTTTCACCCTTTCATGTATATACATTAACCCCCTTTGCAGCCAAACACGCACCTTAATTCTTTCTAAACCCATCATTACACCCTCAGCCATGAGCCTTAGCCAACCCTATCCGAAAGTGTGTCAATCAGAAGCAGTAATGAACTTAGAGAGATAGAGCGGAAAAGAAGAAATCAGACCAGTCAAGAAAGAGAAAAGAGGGCCAATGTTGCCCCAATCAATAAAGAGGACCAATGAAGTCCCAAAAAAAAAGTAAATAAATACCGTTAGTTAGATAGTCTCTAGTAGAGCTGCATAATAAGTGAGTCAAAACGACTCCAATAGTGACGAAAAAAGACCAAGTGAGCAAATGTGAAGCAACGAGAAGTTCGGAATTGCCAATGATTGACACGCCGAGGATTTTTGATCCTTTATACCCTTCGTTTCTTAACCTTAACCTTAGCCCCGTTACAACCCGTGTAAAGACCTGGATGATCTTCTGGAAAACGTGATTAGAGTCTATGACCACCTTTACCGATATTCCCTGTCTTGTTATTTGATTCCTTCTGAGATCAAAAGTTTGGACATTTGTACGTCTTTCTTTATAGTTGTCATGTAATTGCTGCATGTGCTTGTACATAAACTCCATACACATGACAACACGAGCGATAACCTAGGTTCGAGAGCGAAACGAGAGTATCCCGTGAGGTAGGGTCGAGGCAAAATGTTTTCCCTAGTATGTTCAGACTTAGTCTAACCCTGATGTGATCGGAACAGTCACGAGTTCAACTCCCAATGGAAGGTCATGGGTCAAACGAAATGAGAATGAGGCGAGAGTGAGATAGATATTCACGGGTATGGGAAATCACCGATGCATCACTTGGTACCGATTGGGAATTGTGCAGTTATTATATTTTCACTGATATGCGCTTTAATTCTGTTTTATCGCTAATTTGCTTGGGGACAAGCAACGCTCGGTTTGGGGTTGTTGATAACGCCACTTTTTGGCGTTATTTCCGGTTCTCAAACCAATGAGATTGGCTTGTATTCAAGTAAAAAGACGTGTATTTTACGGTTTATCTAGTGATTTACACAGGTTATCTAAAAGGCGGCATTCCTCGAGAAAAGAAGCTAAAAAGAGCCCAAAACGATTCCAAACGAAGCCTAACGGAAGCCCACGAGTCAAGCCCAAGACCCACGACCGAACCAGGACCCGAACCGCGAACCAGAAAACGACCCACGCAGCTAATTGGACACGCGCGACTTACCACGCGACTTGCAAGTCGCGTGGCAAGTGGCGTAACCCACTGTTTCGCGTTTTTCAGCTACAAAATCCGATTTTAGGTCATTATTCGAGGAGGAACTTTCACGAGACAGGCAGAGGCGATTTTAGGGCGATTTCCAGCGACTTTTCGGAGCAGTCAGAGTCACGTTAGAGGGCCGATCACGGAGACATTCATTACGTAACGTAGAGACGAGCATGAGAGAAGGGAGTTACCATTACATTCTTTACGATTTCATCTTTTACGCGTTACCATGTTTACATACACTTTCGTATCTTTTTCTCTTGTGTTTGAATCCACCACCGACATGAACTAACCGGTTCGTGTTGGGGGTTAGAATGAATTCGGTTTGTAAGCATGTGACGAATTGAATTGAACTTTTATCAGTTTTCCCTAATTAATGAAGTATGTGATTTTGTTCTTAATGCTTTTGTGAATTTGGCCAATCTACAATTGACTTGTTGTTAGTAATTGAGTTCGGGAGAATTAGTTGCTATTTAGAATTAGGAATTTCATACCTAAAGTCCGAAAGGTGATACAAATATACCGAGTAAGCTTTAGTCCCATTTAAACCGTTAGGTTGATATCGAGAGATAAAATCTAGCCAATTTAACATAAATCGAGTACTTAATGTGTTTTGGAATCCATAAGTGAGATCGAGAGATTGAACTTATCCTTTTCAAAATAAAATCCGTTGTTAGTCGAAAGAAAACGACGGTGATCTTAAAAGATTTGGGAATCATTAAGGTGATTAACTGGTAACTGTTTTGAGTCGATTGTTTGCATGTGTATAACCTGAGGATTTCCAACCCTCAACTTTTCTCTCTATCAAAGTTTACAAAGCTGTTCTGTTTGTTTTATGTTTGATTTTATTTTATTTATTGCAATTAATTAGTTTATAAAACCAATCCTCCAATTTCGACAGTTCAATTAATAGTTCTTATAGTAATTGTGATACTTAGTTCCTAGTTCACTTGGTTCGATACTCGTACTTCCGCACGTTATTACTTGATTCGACACCGTACACTTGCGGTTAGATTCGCGGGGTGTCAAAACCCCGTGTCATGTTCGTATCCGTAGTGATAAACGTTAGCCGGAGGGCCAACTTCATAGTGCTGCATCGTAGCAGACTCTTCGTGTTCTTCATGTTCTTTTTCCAAGTGATGGGGCGGAGAAGGAGAAGAGGAAGGGGAAGTGGGTTCTGTTTCAGGTTCGGGTTCGGGTTGACTTGGGATGTTATCCGAAATCTTGTCGACTTTGACCTCTGCCAACTCTACTTCTTCAAAAGAACGAAAAATGGGGTGTAAGTAGGCGTCGGATAAGTAAGATTTGAGGTTGATTTCTGATTCAGAAGCTTTGTCTTGTGTATCCTTTTCCATGGCTTCCTGAGATATGATAACACACCAAAAGAAGAAATTCATAGGTATTAGAGTCCCATATCTGCATTTTACTGGCCGGAAGCTCCAACCGTGTTGCAAAAAGAACGGGGTTTTGCTAGAGATGGGAGAGAAATGACATATTATGCCGTGTGGTCCCAACATTTGGTGTTTTTATGGTTTGGAGAGAGGGGTTTCTAAGACATCTCCAGACCGTAAAAACACTAAATGGTTTGGACCACACCGCAAGTTCCATCGCATGGGGTCAAGTTCCACATACTTTCACATGGTATCAAAGCCAATGTCTACCATTTGGGACATCTGTACGCAACTAAAAAAAGACTTTTTCCGGCGGATATCCTCCGGAAATCCGGGTTTCGATGGATTCCGGCCGCCAGAAATCAGTCAATAAAAATTTTCTTATTTTTTTTCCTTTGACTTAATTAATTAAATTAGTAATTAAGATTAATTTTCCGATAGATAATCCGCCGGTAATTTAATTACTTTTTAAAAAAATGTTGGTTTTAAAAATTGAATTAAATTACCGACGGATTAGTGGCGGAAATCCGTCGGTAATTTTCCGGCGGAAAAATCCGCCGGAGAAAGTCTTTTTTGTAGTGGTAGCTATCTACCCTCCATTGGAGTGGGGGTGTTAGAGTCAGACATCGGTTAAACTTGGACCTGTTTTTCTCAATATATGTCAGAATCCCGTTCTTCTTGGGTACACTTTTGGAGCGTAATTTGATGGGGTTCAAAATTTTCTCATGATAGGGAGATCTAGTGTGAAGTTATCTAAGGTTCCCACTTTACAACTAAAAACCCTGTTTTTATTGCTCACCTCGAGAGGGTATTCGCGGAAAGCAGGTTCAAAGCGATTCTTGTAGTATTTGTGGAACGTCAGGGTCAAAATAGGTAATGCGACAAGCAGCGGAGTCGAATTTGCAGCCTTTTTTGTGCTAAGCAGTCCCAGCAAAAGCAACTGAGATATCAACAAGCTCGCTATTATGCGACTATGAACATGTGGCCAGAATGCAGCAGCACTTTCGTATTGTTGATTGTACACATTAATTATCTGCGTCGATATAAAGCAACAGTAAACACAAAATTGTTTAACGGTAACATGCATCAAAATGCAACAAAATTTGGTTTAGTTCCTATAACAAAGAACCTTTTATTTCTCTTAATCGACGTAACAAAGTTTCAAACTTCCATATTTTGTACCCATTTTGACCGCTAACTTAGCCATCTTGAAAAATTTGATGACATGGATAAACGTTACAACATCAACAATTTATCGGTCAAAGGATATAAAATAGAAAATTTTGAAACTTTGTCACATACTTACGTTAAATAGGAAATTGAAACTTAGTTAAATTGATTGAGAAACAAAATTGTGTTTTGTGGATGAGATTTTCCAAATTGTTTTATTGTAAATAAAAGAACACGGTCCGATAAAATGTACCTGGTGTCGGTAAACAAAGTATGCAAACGCGAAGAAGATAAGAATAAACGGAAGAAGGATCGGAGTAACAACAGCGTACACTATCCCCATTCATGGTTTTAAAAGGCGATTGAGGCGTGCGCCTCGAGGCGCGCCTCAAGGCGCGCCTCAAGGCGCGCCTCAGGGCGATTCGATGAAAAAAGCATCAAAACGTACGCCTCTGCCCTGGCAGTGTGAACGTACGCCTTGTATGGTGAGGCGGGGTGTGAGGCGTAGGGGCGATGGGGCGTTCAAGAGGCGTCCGTCCCTGTTTTTTTGAAAAAAAAAATATTTTTTTAACTATAGAATTGATTAGTGGATATCTTCTCAGTCTTTTCATATGGAAACTGAACCATCATCGATATTTTCTCAGTCTTTTTCTCTATCTAACGGTTATTTCCTATTCCCTAGACCCTAATCGATATCTCTTTCTCTTCTAATTGATATCTTCTCCTAATTCCTAAATTCTAATTGATATCTCATATCTTCTTCTGCCCTATAAATTGGACGACCATCACAAGCCCACAAGTACCAAGATTGTTTCTCTTCTTTTGCTAATTGATTCCTCATTCCTGTTGATCGTTTGCCCCAAGACTCCAGTTCTATACTTCTCTATTGGTTTTGCTTCTTTGCTTCATCTACAAGAGGTAAGTTCTCTAATCTGCATCACTGCATGTCTGCGTGTTCTGTTTTTTTTGTTTTTGTTTTCATTCGTGTAAGGTGTAATTTACAAATCTGTTTTATATTATATCATAATATGTTACTGACTTATATGTTACTGGCTTCATCACTGCATGTCTGCATGTTCTGTTTTTTTTGTTTTTGTTTTCATTCGTGTATGGTGTAATTTACAAACAAGGGAAGGGATCGTTTCGGGGACCCCATTAGGAAGTATAATTGGAGGGAAGGGATCGTTTCGGGGAAATCTACACTTCCAGGGTCCATGGCCTTTTCTCGATCTCTATCTGTTTTTACGATGAACATGTTCTTGAGATGAAAAATGACCAATGGCTTCAACCGTAGAATCTCGGCGGCAATGCCCGCCCACCCATCAACCATTATATATGTAATAAAGAAAGTAGCCTTCATCGTAATAGATACCCCAATGGTCCTCGGAATCCTACATTATCCAAGAAAAGAAAATGAAATAAATGTTTCTTTTAGTGGCTGTTTGGTTGTTTTTCCATCAAATCCCGTAGGGATATATTAAGCTAAAGTGTTGTTTGTTTGTTATGCTGAATAAATAATCTGAAGGACTAAAGTTGTCTGTATGGATTAAGTTGTCAAACTTGTGAACCCCATTAGATTACTCTCCAAAAGAGCCTTTGAGGAAAGAAGAGGGTTCCAACATATACATTTAAGAGTAAACTACACTTTTGGTCCCTGTGATTTCTTGTCTATAAAACTTTTGGTCCCTACAATTTAAAAATAATTACAGTTTTGCCATTGTGGTATGCAAAAACGACCGGATTTGGTCCCTGCCTCTAACAGCTATTAAAAAGGGACGAAAATACCCCCAACTTAACGGAAAATTTTAACGGCTGTTAGAGGCAGGGACCAAATCCGGTTGTTTTTGCATACCACAATGGCGAAACTGTAATTTTTAAATTGTAGGGACCAAAAGTGTTATAGACAAGAAACCACAGGGACCAAAAGTGTAGTTTACTCTATATTTAATTAGAAATGTCCAAATCTAACCGACGTGGGATTCCAACAGTCTAAGGGGCCGTTTACCAAACACTTGCCCGGTAAGTGCTTATTAGTAAAATTCAACACTATCATTTACTTATCATGTAAAATTTTAGTCCACCAAAACGGCATTATATGCAACAAGCATGCATTAATTTACCCGGTAAGTGCTAACCGTGGTAAGAGTCATCGTCCTCGCCTACCGGGTAAGACTCTTGGTCCTTGCCTCGCTCTTACCGGGTAAGATTCTAGGTCCTTAACATATTCTTTCGGTAAGGTAATATGACTTGGTAAGTGCTTACCCGGGTAAGCGTATGGTAAACAGCCCCTAAACCACCATTTCATCAAGAAAAAAACAAAGAAAGTTTTAGGAAAGATTACTGTGTAGGTGATTGATGAAGAAAAGAATGAAGTTGTTCAAACGCCGTGCCCGTTACAATACTCCCTAAAAAGACATTCACCAGCATGAAATAGTAGTATTTCGCAGCCGTTCTCCTTTCCAAAACGGAAAACGCCACGTGGCCTTCGATTTTCGACATAACCATAAGAACAGCAGGAAGAATGTACAGAAAAAACTTCAGAGCAAAACCGGGAAGAAAACCCTGGAGGAAAGACTTGACAAATTTCCTGAAATCAACCAACAAATAGAAAAGTTTAATTCAATTATACCCCGAAAATCTTTCAAACAAATCTGGCAAAAAGATTAAAACTTTACTTACAATTCAATTACGGGCCGGAGAAAAGGAGCGACTTTCTCAAGACCGTCAAGATTGGCGAGAGATTGAACGAATGCAATGGGTATCATGTAGAAGAAAACTAGAGCAAAGACTGATATGGAAATAGCTAGTTTTCGGATGCTTAATGAAACAAAGGGAATAGCGAGGTTTTTCCAGTATACATCCCGCGGTTCTGGGGCCAACTTTGTTAACCATAGAGTCGGGTTTTTGCTTTGATGTGTTTGTGCACACACGGCTGCACCCCATCGAGTGTTAAATGATACAAATGCAGCTGGCATTATACATTTCTCATCTTTCAGAACCTTCTGGCGCTCCATCGACAACTACCATTTCAATAATGTAACATAAATAAAACAAACAAATATAAGATGAAACTTATCAATAAGAAGTGAAGTAAGAAGTTTTACGAATTAAAAGCAACTCACTTTTTTATCGAAAGCTTTAATTTGATGACTGTAGTAATCGATAGAATCTACCTTTTTCCCCCAAAGTCCAAGGAACCCTGTCTGGGGATCGAAAAGATTACAAAAGTTAGCATTTTTACAGCAAATTAAGAGGCTTAAAAAGGTTTCAGTTTGAAAGTTGTCATAAAGCACACAAATTACATGTAAGGTTGGCCGTTTTTCGGGACGCCGTTCAAACTTAAGTTGGTTGTAATCTAACCAATTTTGCAGCCGATGCCTTCTCCTAACAAGTCTCGCAAACTTGTTTGCATCGTAGACAACCTAAAATTACAAACAATAAGTTGTGATGGTTACATAACATCAATTTAAAACGAAGAAGAAACCAAAAAACCGAATGAAAATAAACTCCGAGGAGACTTATATTACCTGGTGGCATAGATAGTGATCCGGATGGTTCTTTTTGAAGAAGTTTTCGACACTTTCTGATACAGAACGGCCTGATGCATGAGGCACATTTCTCACTAAAACCTGAAAAACAAGTTACGAAATGTTGTAGACAAGAAGTTTCTAGTTCGTTAAACGAAGTTGTTTCCATGACTCAAAAGTCAAACCTATGACCTTCTGTAACATAGGGGCAGGTTTAAACGAGAAATCTCAATATCATATATGATTACACGCATGATACACAATTTTAATCATATATGATTAAACACATGTTGCATTGACAACACATAGACGCTTAATCATATATGATTAAACACACCCAAAGAAGAATAATCATATATGATATTGAGACTTCTCGCAAAATGTTTTAACTTCTAGCATGATCCTTCCTCTGTATAAATGTAATCAATTAAGTTGCATGCAACTTACTGTATATTGTTCAGCTCGCCTATGCTTTGAAGCCATAAATTTCAGTCTCATTGAAGCTACATTATCATACTCCTTATAGAGCATGTAGCAGATCCAAAATGTGAATGTATACATCATTGAAATGTGCGCAAAAAATCTGAAATTAGAAGATATAAACTACAAGGCGTTAATATCATCAAAATGTGCGCAAAAGATCGTAAAAAGTGAGTCATTTGACACTCAAAAGTCAAATGCAGACTCTTACTTCAGGACAGGAGTGAAAGTTATTTGCATCTTTTATGCGCTAATTTTCATATAAATCACGAAGAACATAAACTTACTTGAGAGATTTGGGTTGAATATTTGATATCGAAAGCTTATCAATGTCACTGACGACCAAATCTTTCTTGAGGAAAAACAAAGTCCCGTCTGAAACGTTGACTGGAACAAGAAACACGAGTGCAACAAGAGTGACTGGTCCATGTAATTGGTTTGCCTTCACAAATGCATGCATGAAAATGAGACTTAAAGAAATTATGTATGGAAATGGGTAAATGCAATTAATGATTACGTGTTGGAATTCATATGAAAGAATTTTGGAAAGTCAGCAAAGTGGTCAAGAATAAAGGCGCTACATCAAAAGGTATGTACAGCAACTTTCTAGTGGGTTTCCCACTTGCAAAGTTGCAACACGCCTACCTCAAATGTGATTCGACCGACTTTACTTGTATCTTAAACATGTATGAAAGTTGTGGCAAAAGTCAAAGCAGCTGTTGGAACAGTTTGTATCATGCGGCTTCTTTAAATAATCTACGGCGCCTGAGAATCCATAACAAATCTTCATGCAGCATTACAAGTTGAATTTTTCTTCTTCCTGCAACTCTATATATAATGAGTACTCTCCAGTATTCATAACACACTCCAAAAAATACATAGCAATATTCTCTCAACAACATATATTAGATTAGCAATCTTATTGTAAATTCTCTTCATCGATTTCTCCTATTTCTCAAGCATTGTAACATCATCAATTATAGTGGACTTCTCGGTGGTCTCCTCCGCCCGTGGTTTTTCCCATTTTGGGTTTTCCACGTAAATCCGGTGTCGTTTCCATCTCGTTTATTTTCGTCAAGTTACGTTTAAATTTTGTGGTTGTTTATCGTTGCCGTTGAGAATTGGGTTTATCGTTTTCCGCATTAAACTCGTTTTGGATCTTGGGTTAATTCTCGATCAAGGTTCTATTCGGTTCGATTATCGTTTTACGAGTTCGATTCCGAGTGTGGTGTGATCGGTATTTTGCAACAAGTGGTATCAGAGCTTCCGAGTTTTGTTTTTCAATAAACTACGTTGGTGATTCTCAATTGGGTTTGAAGACGATGTCAACCATGAAGATTGATATGCCGTTACTTGATAGGAACACACGATTTCCTCTTTGGAAAATCAAGATGAAGGATGTGTTGATACAAATGGGTTTACATTGGTGTATCGAGGGCCGCGATGCGATGCCCGCGGCATGGGGCGATGAGTTGAAGGACTACAATGATTTGAGAGCGATATCTCAAATTCGTCTACACTTGTCAAACGATGTTCTACAAGATGTCTGTGACGAGACTTCTACGGCTGGAATGTGGGCGAAGTTAGAAAGCTTATTGATGACCAAGAGTTTACCCAACAAACTCCACATGAAACAAAGACTCTATACTCATCGGTTAGAGGAGGGTGGCTCCATTACCGAACACATCTCTACGTTCAAAGAGATCGTTGAAGACTTGAAGAACTTGGATGTGTCATATGATGAGGAAGATTTGGGTTTGATTCTCTTGTGTTCATTGCCACCGTCATTTTCTAATTTCATGGATACAATTATCTATAGCCGGGAGACTTTGTCGTTGGAGGAGGTCTATGCATCTCTGAATGCAAAGAACAAGATGAAGCAGATTGCTAAAGTAACTAAGGCGGCCGAAGGCCTTAGTGTGAGAGGGAGACAAACGGAGAGAGAGTTCAAGAGCCCGATGAGATCAAGGTCTAAATCCAAGGTCAAGAGAAAATTCTGCAACTTTTGTAAGAAGAAGGGTCACGTTATTGATGAGTGCTACAAGTTACAGAACAAAAACAAAGACAAAGGAAAGGCGTCCTCTAGCCAATCTCACGCGGATGTAGCTGAAGATGATACGGGTGATTTGATGGTTGTGACGGATGACGTGAATGCTTCACCACCCGAGTGGATTCTTGACTCGGGATGTACCTACCACATGTGTCCAAACCGTGACTGGTTTTCCACTTATGAGCCTTGCTCGGGGTCAGTTCGGGTTGGTAATGGTGCTTTATGCAAGATAATGGGTCAAGGTAATGTCCGAATCAAGATGTACGATGGGGTCATCCGGACTTTGGGTAATGTTAGACATGTACCCGAGCTTAAGAGAAACCTAATTTCACTTAGTAGTCTTGACATCAAAGGCTACAAGTTCATCGGTGAAGGTGGAGTTATCAAAGTGGTTAGAGGCAATCTTGTCTATTTGAAGGGCACTAGACAATGTGCAGATTTGTATGTTCTGACGGGCACTACCATCATGGGAGATGCTCAAGTGGCTTCATCGACTCCTTCGAATGTTGATAAAACGAAGTTGTGGCACATGAGACTCGGGCACATGGGTGAAGCCGGTATGATGGAGTTGAGCAAAAGGAAGCTTTTGGGTAACCAAGCAATCGAGAAGCTCCTATTCTGTGAGCACTGTGTATATGGGAAGCAAAAGAAGGTATCATTCTCGAGCTCAACTCATACAACCAAGGCGATTCTCGAGTACGTGCATTCTGACCTATGGGGACCGGCGAGAGTTCCGTCACATGGTGGTGCTGTTTACATGTTGACGATTATCGATGACTACTCGCGTAAGGTATGGGCTTATTTCTTGAAACATAAAAGTGATGTGTTTGCTACCTTCCGTGATTGGAAAACTATGATAGAAAAGCAAACTGACAAGCATGTCAAATATCTCCGGACCGATAATGGTCTAGAGTTTTGTTCGGCAGAGTTTAATGCCTTTTGTACTAGTCAAGGCATTACTAGACACCATTCGGTGGTTCACACTCCCCAACAAAATGGTGTTGCGGAACGCATGAACAGAACGATCATGGAAAAGGTTCGGTGTATGTTGTCAAACTCTGGTTTGGCAAAGGCGTTTTGGGCAGAAGCCGCATCAACTGCTTGTTATATTATTAATCGTTCTCCTTCATATGCCCTTGACAAGAAAACACCTATTGAGGTGTGGTCGGGCAAACCTGCTAATTATTCTGACTTGAAGGTATTTGGATGTCCCGCTTATGCCAAAGTGGACAATGGTAAACTTGAGCCGAGAGCAGTTAAATGTGTATTTCTGGGTTTCAAAGCCGGTGTAAAAGGTTTCAAATTATGGTGTCCGGAGACTCGAAAGACCATTGTGAGTAGGGATGTGACTTTTGATGAAAGTTCTATGCTGTACAATTCTACCGTTTCTGATCAGTCGAAGGTAGATGTTCCTTGTTCTCCTGAGGGATCTCGAGTGGAGGTGGAGCTACCAGTTGGTTCTAAGACGACGCCTTCTACCGTCTCACAGTCGTCTTCGTCTTCGTTGTCTAATGGTGAGGATGATGGTGCTCCTAATTCGCCACCATCCGAGCCACAGCCTTGCATTGCCAGGGAACGAGGTCGAAGGCAGATAGTCCGTCCTGCACGGTTTGCTGAAGCTGAGATAGTAGCATGCGCGTTTAGTGTTGCCTTCGAGATGGAGTCAGTTGAGGATCCATCTACGTATAATGAAGCGGTCGAGTCTGAAGATTCAGAAAAATGGATTGTGGCAATGCATGATGAGATGGAGTCCCTGCACAAAAATGGTACTTGGGAGCTTGTTCCTCTTCCCAAAGGAAAAAGGGCAATAAAGTGCAAATGGATCTACAAGAAGAAGGAAGGGTTACCGGATGTTGAGCCTCCCAGATACAAGGCTCGGCTTGTGGCGAAGGGATTCAGTCAGATTCCAGGTATTGATTTCACGGATATTTTCTCACCGGTAGTCAAGCATTCTTCTATACGTGCATTATTGAGCATTGTAGCTTTGCATGATCTTGAGCTTGAGCAGTTAGATGTTAAAACTGCATTTCTACATGGTGAATTGGAGGAAGATATTTATATGGATCAACCTCAAGGCTTTGTAAGTGTTGGCCAAGAGAATTTGGTTTGTCGGCTAAAGAAGTCTCTATATGGATTGAAGCAATCGCCAAGGCAATGGTACAAAAGGTTTGATACTTTTATGACTTCACATGGTTTCTCACGTTGTTTGTATGACAGTTGTGTTTATATACGGAAATGTGAAGATGGTTCGTTTGTCTACCTATTGCTATATGTGGACGATATGCTCATAGCTTCAAAGAACAAGGATGACATCCAAGAGGTCAAGGATCAATTGAACACGGAATTTGAAATGAAGGACTTGGGCAAAGCTCGGAAAATTCTTGGCATGGAGATCACAAGAAACCGAAAGGCGGGTACTTTGACTCTTAGTCAAAGGAGCTATATCGAGAAAGTGTTAAAGAGATTCAACATGGATGGTGCCAAACCGGTAAATACTCCTCTTGCTGCTCATTTCAAATTATCTGCACGTCAATGCCCTATGTCTGATGAAGATAAATAATATATGTCTCGGGTTCCTTACTCTAGTGCGGTTGGGTCATTGATGTATGCAATGATCTGTACAAGACCGGATTTAGCCTATGTTGTGAGCATGGTGAGTCGTTATATGGCTAATCCGGGTAAAGAGCATTGGAAGGCGGTTCAATGGGTTCTCCGGTACCTATCGGGTACTAGAGACTATTGTTTGTGTTTTGGAACTTCTAGAGATGGTGTTCAAGGGTATGTTGATTCTGACTATGGTGGAGATATGGATGGCCGACGCTCTCTTACCGGGTATGTGTTTACTATGGGGTCGGGTGCCATCAGTTGGAAGGCCGTTCTTCAACCGACGGTTGCTCTTTCTACAACTGAGGCTGAATACATGGCCGTTACCGAGGGTTTTAAAGAGGCGATATGGCTTAAAGGCTTGTTCAATAGCCTTAGCGGTGATGAGCTTACCGTGGACTCTGTATTCTGTGATAATCAGAGTGCAATTTTCTTGACGAAAGATCAAATGTTCCACGAGCGCACGGAGCATATTGATGTGCGATTTCATTTCATAAGAGAGGTCATCGCTAAGGGAGATTTCAAGGTGAGGAAGGTGTCTACTCACGTTAATCCGGCTGACATGATGACCAAAGTTCTTCCGACCCGTAAGTTTGATTTGTTTACAAACATGGTCGGAATCCGTGGTTTGGAGTAGTCCGTGGAGGACCGACGGAGGAGGTATGTGCTTGTTAATTCACTTTCGAGAAGTCATTTTAATTTCACTATTTTCGAGTTGACGATGGTTTTTTAGAGCTTGTGTTGGAGCTTTGTTTCATGAAAAAAAACGTTTGTTGGGATGATGCATTTTTAGAGTCAAAAGGTGGAGATTGTAATTGGTTTGCCTTCACAAATGCATGCATGAAAATGAGACTTAAAGAAATTATGCATGGAAATGGGTAAATGCAATTAATGATTACGTGTTGGAATTCATATGAAAGAATTTTGGAAAGTCAGCAAAGTGGTCAAGAATAAAGGCTACATCAAAAGGTATGTACAGCAACTTTCTAGTGGGTTTCCCACTTGCAAAGTTGCAACACACCTACCTCAAATGTGATTCGACCGACTTTACTTGTATCTTAAACATGTATGAAAGTTGTGGCAAAAGTCAAAGCAGCTGTTGGAACAGTTTGTATCATGCGGCTTCTTTAAATAATCTACGGCGCCTGAGAATCCATAACAAATCTTCATGCAGCATTACAAGTTGAATTTTTCTTCTTCCTGCAACTCTATATATAATGAGTACTCTCCAGTATTCATAACACACTCCAGAAAATACATAGCAATATTCTCTCAACAACATATATTAGATTAGCAATCTTATTGTAAATTCTCTTCATCGATTTCTCCTATTTCTCAAGCATTGTAACATCATCAATTATAGTGGACTTCTCGGTGGTCTCCTCCGCCCGTGGTTTTTCCCATTTTGGGTTTTCCACGTAAATCCGGTGTCGTTTCCATCTCGTTTATTTTCGTCAAGTTACGTTTAAATTTTGTGGTTGTTTATCGTTGCTGTTGAGAATTGGGTTTATCGTTTTCCGCATTAAACTCGTTTTGGATCTTGGGTTAATTCTCGATCAAGGTTCTATTCGGTTCGATTATCGTTTTACGAGTTCGATTCCGAGTGTGGTGTGATCGGTATTTTGCAACAGTCCAAAAATCTTTAAGCTGCGAGGTATAACAGGGGTAAATAGGTAGTTCTAACATGAAAACTTTAGTGAATCAGAGTAAAGAAAGGTAGCGGGTAGTCAACTATTGTACTAAATTCTTCTTGTGATCTGAAGTGAACTCAAGAATAAAACAATAGAAAATGATGATAAAACAAATCAAACTTCTCGTAATCTGAATCTGAATCAAAAATGAAGCTACATGTGGGCACTTAATTTTTATCAACTATTGACACCAAATTCAACAAAGATCCATAACACAACATCCTAGAGATAGCCACCAATCTTACCCAAGAAATTTGCGTCGTTTGATCACTAATCAAATGACTTGGATACCCTCCAATAACGATAACATAAGATAATCCTATGGACCAAAATCAATAAAGATGGATAACTAGTAGCAATGGTGATGAGTGTATACACAGTTTGACCATGATCTTTCCTTGCATTTTACTGTTTTTGTGACTCAATCCCCTGAGCTTAAGGAAATATTTCGATTTCTTAATGAAAATCACCACCATGATATTAGCAAAAGAACAAGTAATTTAGAAGAAAAGGTAAAGCGGCAACATAAACCTAACTTTAAGATCAAGATTTGTAAATAAAGAACACTAAAAATCTTCAAATAGGATAAGAACATCCAAAGGAGGTCAAAGAACATTGACTGCATACCGGGAAAAGATGAACAGTAAAATTCCAGTTTTCACAATCTCTATCAACAATTCACAATTAACAAACATTATTTGACTAATTATAACTCGAATTATGAACAATTCTACCAAATTAACAAAAACCCATATAGAGAAAAGGATTAAAAAGCAATAAAGAATGTAAATTCTCAAGTTAAACAACATTACAAAACCCCATTTTTCATAAACTCTCTACAGGAGTCATCAAATTGTAGTAAATAAATAAAGATTTAGAAGTACCCAAGAATGTAGATCCTCAAGAAAACAGCAGAATCAAGACCAGCATGTTCAATGATCTCATGCTCCTTCATCTTCATAGCTTGAGGCATCCAATTAAGGAAAGTAAGATAAGTACCAAAATTGAGATTGACAAATTTTCCGACGAAGTTTCCGGCGTGTCTAGGACTTCTCCTGCCGCCATTAATGTACCATTTGGGGAAGTAAACTCTGTCATTAATGGGTTGAATTCTGAGAAGAGCAAAAGCCAAGAGGAATGTAAAGGCACCGATTATGTTTATGAGTGCAGAAACACCAATATCTTCAAGACTTGCCATGGATGAAAAGTGGATGGAAAGATGGGGAAAAGGTGGAAGAAAGATAAGACTGAAATTAAAAAGACTTATTTTGAATTTTTGATATGAGAAATGGAATATTTTTGTGTAATGATTCTTGTTTTGGTGGCATATGGAAGGTGGGGATGGAAATGGGAGATTTCTTTTTGTTTTGTTAATGTTGGTAACATGATTCTTGCATAATATTATGGGTAAATTATGGGTTTATTCTTGGTTTGATTTTGCTTAGGTTTTTGGCAACCATTAAGTTGACAAAAGAACCATTTTTTTCAGTATTCTTGATAGTGCATATGCGGTGGAATTAGTTCTTTTGTTTGGGTTATTCCCAATGTTCTAAAATGTCTTGAATATGGTTTATCCCAGCAATCTTCAACAGTTTCTTTAAAATAGAGAAACTTAAGATTTTGTTTTTTATTTGTCTTTAACATATTTTTTATCTTGTTTTTTATTTTGTGGCCATGGAGGTTCACCTGCGATTAGTTCAGGCTATTTGTGGTCGTCCGGGGATTAGTTGGTACGTGTAAGCTGACCCGAAAACCCACGGTTATCCAAAAAAATAGAGAAAACATGGAAAATCTCCAAGTTTAAATAATTATCTAAAACTTGATGAGAGATGAAAGAAATTATTACTTTAAATAAAATCAAACTATCATCATCTTATATTTTTTTTTTGAAAAGTGCATTAGGATAATAAAATTATATAATGTTTTAATAATATAATTAATGTTGAAATCTCTAAAATAGAGAATCTGTTGGAATGAAATATAATTTTATTTAGAGATTTTGACTTTTGGTTCTTTATTTTAGACTAACTATAGAGAACCTGTTAAAGATGCTCTCACGACTCAATGTGTGGTTTATGTAATATAATTATTTGATTCTTTTTATCCTTATTGGTTTTTAGTATATAATATAACTAGTCATGTCCTTGCGCGATGCGGTGGTGTGCATCGGGAAACAGCATTTAAGCAAGAAAAAAAACCTTCAACGACGAATCTGAGAATCCTCCAGCAACCAATGATCCATCATGGGATATTGATGAACAATTTAATCTGAAGCAAGTTGACAGAAATCAAATGCTGCAGCACAAAGCAGACCAAAGTACTTGATGCAAGATGAAAAGTTTGCAAGAGGATACCCGTTATGTGTGTTAATGAATGTATAGAAACTAACTGAAGGAAGTGTTGAATTGCTCAATTGTACACGATTACGGAGGTCTTCCAGAATAGAATGTTCAACATCTGTTGGTCTGAGAAAAAAATAAAAATAGATGATCACAACAGAAAAAATTAATCCACAAGCAAATGGAGTTTTTATTGAGGAAGAAAAGATTGATAACTAACTTTAAGTTCTCAACCTCATGAAATAACTAGAAAGATGGTTCCATTAGAAGGTCACCCATATATGCATCTACAAAAGGAAGAGTGTGCAACATACATTGTTGGCAAAGTAAGCTCAGGCTTGACACGTGGTGCAGCAGATGCCTTCTCACCCTCACCTCGAGCAGCTTTCCCTGCTGCACCAGCAACCTTGTCCTTCTTTAACTTCTTGAGAGGGCCACCTTGCTTTCCACCCTCTGTTGATTTTTTCTGAACAATAAACACAATCCAAAAGAGCCATAGATGCTTAAAGTGCTCATTTGTAATTTAAAAAACTAAAAAAGATGACAAAAAATAAATATATGCTAAAATACAAGCAGCTTTGTAAGCTCCTGCCCAGAAGTGTTTACAGATATGCATCATAAACAGTGAAAATAAACAACAAGTGACAAAAGAACTGGTTAAACATCATTAATCGGTAGATCAAGATGAAATTACTAGAAGGTTACCTTATTCTCATCCAACTCCCCTTCCTTGGCATCTCCTTCTGTCTTCTCTGTAAAACATCTAGAATCTATAAAGCCGATAACTTCAAATAGATAATCTTGTTTTATGTACGGCTTTATTCTCTATCACATGGTGTCAGTTTATGGTTTTATGTGTTTTTAAATCGTATATCGGATGTATAAAATTCAAAGTTAGCTGGTCAAAAAAATCTGAATCAAGCATACATGTTCCAAATTTTTCAACATATTCCATTATAACGTTTGTCGATCAAACATGTGGCAAACCTTATAACATTTCATTCTAATTCCTTTCAATTAAATTTTCTTTGATAGATTCTATTTCATACAAAAACATTTTGTGAACCCCTAATAGTGAAGATTATTGTAAAAAATAATAAACCAATATATCCAAAAGCCTTTAATCACATAATATGCCTCTATCGGCGACCATCACCCCGCTCAAGACGTCAAAGTCCCACCGCTAAGAGAACATGATATACATGTTATTTTAAGAAAAAAAATTGTTAGGCAACATTGTGAGTTCAAACGGTTATATAGTATGTCTATAACAATATTTAAAGCGGAAAACAACATTTGAATCTAACACATTATACCATTTAAACCAATTTCTCCCTTTGAAGAGATCAAAACATCTTATGATGGCGGGGGAGACTTGATTTTTAGGGATAATGATGGAACACCAAAGCAAGCCACGATTCATGTTATATAAATCTCACTAATGGATTATAATCGTTACATATATCAACCTTAACTACTCCAAATATGTTGCTTGTGGAGTCCCAAGTTCAACCACACTAGGTTTATACCTTGTGTTGTTCGGAATCAAAGTCTATATTTGTTCACTATGAGATTACACTTTATCGTGCATTGGTCGATGTCCGACTCTAGGAGCCCACACCTTACTTTTCAATGGAGACACAATGCTTGTTCCAAGTTACAAAAGAAAGTTATCATCCTAAGAATCCCACAAAATGACTTCTATCTTATGGATCCATTACATTATAGTCTAGCATATTAGCACGTCAAGATATACCAAAATATACCCAACACAACAAGCATAATAAGTCATCGAGTGAGAAAGTTCCATATTCTGTCAATAAAGCCATGAATATGACCATTACACGTTTTGGGTTCCAAGTTTCATGGTAATTAATATCTGCATATCTAAAACCATCATTCATAACCATTTCATCAAAAATATTCAAAATCATCAAACCATAGTTTTGATCTAACTTTTCCAAATCATCCAAACGAGAAATGATTTGACAAAAACTTTGAGCAAACATAAACATAGCATTTTAACATGTATATTGTTTAGAAAAGTGTAGGATGAACTAACAATGCTTGGTCTTGGATGAAAACCCTAAAAGCCAAGGAATGTCTAGAATGAGATAAAACCCTTGACCTTGCACCATAGGTTGAAACCGCTTAGATGATGACAGAACACCTTGAAATCCAAGAAAAGTAGACTTAAATAGTTAAATGTTATCGGGTTCGTATTTAATGAGGGGAAAACGAGTAGAGAGAATATGAGAAGAGATAGGCGGGGCATTTAAGAAATGAATTACTGAAAATTGGGTTTTATGTAGGTCTGCCTCCCTGGGGCGACCGTGTCATGCGATTGTGCCATATGACCAATTGCAGGGCACAATTTCACCACTTGTATTGTGGCCTGCCCCGCCTAGGCGATAGTGACACGCGACACAATTACAGACACAGTCGTGCCATATGTACCGTATTTTTTTCTTCCTAAAAGTCACCCGATTAAGTCTTTCTTCCTCCAGATACTTTACAACACATTCTAAGTAATAAATAACAACTAGAGTCCAAACGTAACGAGATTATGTAGTTACAACTCTTAGATTTTATTATAGAGTTTTCGGATGTTACAATCATTTAGACCTTGTGAATTTTTTTTGAAAGACAACCATTTTATTATAACAGAAAGAAACTTACAAAAAGAAGAGAAAAAAGTTTCTACAAGAAAGAGAACCTATAAGAAACAAAACCGTAAAGACCAGTTAACCAATTCTTTTATTATCGTGAGATCAATTTTTATACAACTTTTTATCAAAATTCTTATATGGATATAGGCATATAGCTAGAAGAATTCTATGTGCCAATTTTGGTTGACTGAAACGAGCCCACCACGGACAATGGGTTGGCTGGCCGGGAAGATGACAGGCCAAGGAAATAGCACCATTGATGCCCCAAATATGACTACAAGACATAATATTTTCAGTAACCCCAGGTAAAAGGTAATTTGTGAAGTGGGTGGTGGGAATAGCAGAGCCGCTGCAAAAAAGCAAAAACCTATGATAGAAAATACCATCAACCCATTGGTTAGGAGGTAACACAATCTTTTTAGCTTTTTTCATTCTTTTCCTTTCATTTTCATTAAACATTTAAATCATTATACAACCTATTAAAGCTTTAGTAAATTGTACTAACAAATTTTAATATACCACAGGGACCAAATGTGTAATTTACTCTTATTTTTTTTGATAATTTGTTTGATTTAAACTATTTTATAAACCGATCCCAACGAAATAACCGCCGAACGGCCCAAACCCCCCCTACCCCCCACCCCCTCCCCCTCCCTCTCCCTCTACTGTTTATTTAAAAAGTAGTCAGATGCTAGACTGATAAGATATCATTTCAATCTAAAAAGGCTAAAAAACTTTTTCTAAAGCCCACAACCCTTTCGAGAATGACCCCTCCGACCTCCGCCGGTGACTCCTCGGACTCTTCTCCCTCCGGCAACACCTCAGGCGATGAATCGGCCTCTATTATAGCCTTCCTTAAAGCCACCGCGTCTGAATTACAAGAAGAAATCAAATCCATTCATACGGTGGTCACGGAGAACACTGCGGAACTGAAATCTCATTTCGCGTCTGTTTTGAATCAGCTTCAATCCATTGCAGAGTATTCATCCTCCTTCGCTAACAGCTCCACCGACGAATTTTGCTTGACCGAACTCCGAAATATCGTACCGTCCGTCGACGCCATCAGTAGCAACATCTCGAACGCCGGTGAACTAAAATCTGAGGTAGCTTCTCTCACTACCGCCATAAACACCGCCTCCACCGACCTCTCCACTGCCGCAAACACCACCCAAGAGGCAATCACCGGTGCATCTAACAATTTGTCAAATGCAATCACCTCCGCCAATTATTCGGTCACCCAAAACATCTCCAATGGGTTGATGGTATTTGTCAAATGCAATGGTAGAGGCATTGGACATGTTTTGGGTGACCGAAGAATTGGCGGAGGTGATTGCATTTGACAAATTGTTAGATGCACCGGTGATTGCCTCTTGGGTGGTATTTGCGGCAGTGGAGAGGTCGGTGGAGGCGGTGTTTATGGCGGTAGTGAGAGAAGCTACCTCTGATTTTAGTTCACTGGCGTTCGAGATGTTGCTACTGATGGCGTCGACGGACAGTACGATATTTCGGAGTTCGGTCAAGCAAAATTCGTCGGTGGAGCTGTTAGCGAAGGAGGATGAATACTCTGCAATGGATTGAAGCTGATTCAAAACAGACGCGAAATGAGATTTCAGTTCCGCAGTGTTCTCCGTGACCACCGTATGAATGGATTTGATTTCTTCTTGTAATTCAGACGTGGCGGCTTTAAGGAAAGCTAGAATAGAGGCCGATTCATCGCCTGAGGTGTTGCCGGAGGGAGAAGCGTCCGAGGAGTCGCCGGCGGAGGTCGGAGGGGTCATTCTCGAAAGGGTTGTAGGGCTTTAGAAAAAGTTTTTTAGCCTTTTTAGATTGAAATGATATCTTATCAGTCTAGTATCTGGCTACTTTTTAAATAAACAGTGGAGGGGTGGGGGTGGGGGTGGGGGGGAGGGGGGGTTTGGGCCGTTCGGCGGTTATTTTGTTGGGATCGGTTTATAAAATAGTTTAAAATAAACAAATTATCAAAAAATAAGAGTAAATTACACATTTGGTCCCTGTGGTATATTAAAATTTGTTAGTACAATTTACTAAAGCTTTAATAGGTTGTATAATGATTTAAATGTTTAATGAAAATGAAAGGAAAAGAATGAAAAAAGCTAAAAAGATTGTGTTACCTCCTAATTTAATGGATTTTTTTTTACGAAAATGAAATGGAGACCATAATAACTAAACAACAATCTTTTAAAACGAGGAACAGAAATCATTACAAATAACAAACTATATGGACTAAAATTGCATCTTGAAGGGAAAAAAAGACAATGGAAATTACATATTAAACGGAGGATATCAACATGGAAATAGGAAATATCAAATAGTACAAATGGAAGCACAAACCTGTTACTTAGTAAGAGACCATCCCCTGTTAAAGACTACGAATCGCCAAAGAATAGAACTTGACTTCCTTTCTGACCTAAGATATATACACGCTTATAGTTTTTGAAAGTATCGAAGATGTTTTTGAAACAAAAACTAAAAAATCGATTTTAGGTCAAAAATACCCAAAATCGATCATCACCCATAGATTTAAGGAATAAAAAGAAATCAATTCACATAAATGAAATTACCTCCAATTAAAACCTGTACGATGGAGCGATAGTGAAAGGATGGAGAAATCAACACATTAATTGGAACCCTAACCATATACATATATCATCTTGGATGGAAATTGAGTACGCCAGTGGTGGGAGGAAAGCATTGAAGATGGAGAGAGCGCCAAATGGTGAACCCCAACTCTTGATTTATATGCAACATGAAGCCTGTGAAGAGGTGGGTATGGTGACTTACGTGAACTACTCTCTGTAGTCGGTATGGTAGTGATGGTGTGAAGAGGTGGCTATGAAATGTAAGTTTCATGTTTCATGATGAAATGTGGGTTTCATGTATAATTTTATTTATAGACGATTATATAAATTTAATATATATATATATATATATATATATATATATATATATATATATATATAGCCTTAGGTTCAATAGAGAAGTTCAAATATTTAGAGAAATGGAGAAGTGATCTTGGTCATTTATTCGGTCAAGATCGGTTATAATTGGTCAAAAGTTGCGGCTTTGACTGGTCAAAAGTTGCGGCTGTTCAAAAAATAGAAGGGCAATTTCGTAACTTTTACAAAAAACACGGGCTGAGTTCATATATGAATCTGTGTGATTCACATATGAACTATACGTTCATATATGAACCTTTGTAATTCACATATGAACTCTTTATAACTATTTCATATATGAACCTTTGTGTTTCATATATAAAACTAATTAACTGTAGGTTCATATATGAATCAGTTGAACCAATTAATTGATTCATATATGAATCTTTGTGTTCATATATGAACCTTTGTGATTCATATATGAATCTTTGTGATTCATATATGAAATTTTTTAACTACTTCTCATATGAACAAATTAACTGATTCATATATGAATCACAAAGGTTCTAATATGAATTAGTTAAAAAGAGTTTATATGCGAATTACAAAGGTTCATATATGAACGTATAGTTCATATGTGAATCACACAGATTCATATATGAACTCAGCCCGTGTATTTTTTACGAAACTACCCATCTATCTTGTGCAGACCACGCGAGTAATTATCCGCTGCTTCTCGGTCAAAGCCGCCGATCTTGACCGAATAAATGGCCAAGATCACTTATCTATTTCTCTAAATATTTGGACCCTTCCCTATATATATATATATATATATAGAGAGAGAGAGAGAGAGAGGGAGAGATAATAAATTGTAACCGCTAAATGTGTGTAACCCGTGTAACCCGTCGATTTCATAGGTTTTTTTGATGAATTTTTTTTATGAAATTGTTTATTTTGATGAAGGAAGTTCATATCATTCATTTCTTGATGAATTTTTTTATGAAATTTGTAGTTTCATAGGTGAAAACGAAAATATATGAAAAGTTTCATAAAAATGAAAAAAAAACCTATGAAACTACAAATTTCATAAAAAAAATTCATCAAGAAATGAATGATATGAAACAATTTCATCAAAATAAATAATTCCATAAAAAAAATCATCAAAAAAACCTATGAAATCGACGGGTTACACACATTTAGCGGTTACAATTTAGTAGGACTCTATATATATATATATATATATATATACATATAATAAATAAGTAACTAGCATGCCATGTGTCGATTTCTGATGAGCCGATTTTAGTATTTTTTCCGCTTAAACATGTATCTGGACGCAGTTTACATTATAAGTTCAATTAGCACACCCACATTCACTCCTCCTTAAATCTCTCCTTAATTCAAAATTTTAATTTATACGTTACATTTACTACCCTTATAATTAGGTATTTAGTTTACTTTTAATCCCTTACTTTTTTATTTTTTATTTTAGATTTTTATCATATAAACATAAATAATGTAAATGAACTAAAATGCATTAAAATACATTTCTTTTTTTACAAATTACACCATTGTAATCGTATCGCCAATACCTTCGAAATGAGCACAATATTGAATATTTTTGGATTTAATCATATTATTAAATATCATGCACATGTACGAATTAATTTGTTTTATATCCCTTACATTATTTATTTTCATTTTACACATTTATCATATTAAAAATACATAATCATAGTTTAACTAAAACATATTAATAAATGATTTTTTTACAAATTCTATTATTACAATATTCTCGTCAATAATTTCAAATAAGTTTATTATTGGATATTTTTTTAACTTAATAATATTGTGAAATATCATAAATACGTATCAAAAAATTTCAAGAATGACGTACCGAGATTTTTTTTAAACTTGTTACGCTCTTATCTATATTTATCTATTATACTTTTTTAAAAATAATTCCAGTTACGGTTATTCTTGAATTTTTAAGAAGTACAAATTTCGATACAAAATGTACGAGTTTAAAAGCTTTACAACATCCAACGTTCAACATGATAATTAAAAATAAAATTATTTTTTATTTTTAAATTACACTTTATATCATTATAATTAGTTATTTAATTTACTTTATATTCATTCCCCTTTCATTTTTCATTTTACATCATTATCATATCAACATACATAAACTAAAATACATCAAACAAAATATGTTTTTTTTTTATAAATTATACCATTATAACCGTTCATCAAAACCTTCTCAATGAGCACAAATGTTATGGGTTTGAAGACCCCACTATCGAACGAATATTTTTCATTTTTTTGACCAATTAACCATATTGACCTTTAATTTTATACATTTAATAAGCGATTTAAAAGCGAATAAATATGAACATGAAACAAACTTATTTTTTCGAATTCTCGGTTTTAGATTCGAGATATTTCGTGCTGCATCGCGCGTGGGTACATATCTAGTATATATATAGGGTTGGGTTCACGTTAGACCAAACTGTTTTCGTGAGACCGTGAGACCAAGAAATTAACTCTAAACATTCACAGTGATTCATTGTGAATGTATGAAAAATAGCAAATCTTCACAACAAAACACTGTAAAGGTTCACCATCACAGTACCTTCACAGTCTTTTGCTGTGAAGGTTTAGTGTTAATATATTTGAAAATTAATTAAAACGTAAACATAATTTTATACTACAAGGTCTTTGGCCTAGAGATATGTGAGGCTTTAGCATCCTATGAGGAGGTCAGGAGGTTCAAATCTCATCAAAGATGAAAAAGATATGTAAGTTTATTTGTTGCATTTGTCGTATAAAAATATTATATACTCCAAAAACAAATGCAAAATTACACAAATATTAATCTTTATAAAAAGTAATATCAAATAATAAATAGTAATATATGTAACAACCCAATACATCAAGGCAAGCATAAACATAACATAATTTAAGAACTTGCCAAAATGGCGCAAAATGTCAAGTCATAACATGCGTTTTACATCACCTAGGTTTGCAGAAAAATAACCAATTCACAGCTGAGAACTTTAAATAGAAAACCAGACCGGAGAGTCTGTCATGAAACTACAAAGCCTCTTCTTATGTAGAGTATGTTTATTGTATTTTAATATAAATTATATTTTACATTTTTTTAATATTCGTTAAAATTTGCAAAAAAAATATTCATATATTTTTTCATAAACATACTCTACAAAACATCACAAAGCATGATGTGACAAAATCGACTATGTGAAAAATTGTTACAATCACACAACTTTAATCTCTCAAGTCTCACCCAATAACACACACACTCTTAAAGATTTAACTCACATCTTTCTACTCTCTAAAATAAGAGAACAAGAACGAAAGAATAAAATACTTAAAGTGTATTTTGTTGAGACAATTTAAACCTAGACCTTGGATCCCTTTTAATAGGCTTTGAATTTCTCCCACCTTTCAAAGTCTTTGCTAACCTTGTTTGTCATTACCACTAGGTAAGTAATAGTAAATTTTGTTTTCTTCTTTATATAGTAAGGGGATCTTTTAAATTTCGGTTCTGAGCATCAAAAACCTCAAGACCAGCCCTGCTGATGTTAGCGGTCAAACTGAAGGTGGCAGTGGCCATCAACGCTATCCATAAATAAAATAATACCTTTTCATCCTATTTTGGCTATGTTTGACAAACTAGTTGATAAGTTAGATGTTGACTCATAAACTAGGCGATAACTGATAATCTAACTGGCTGATAAGCTAACTAATGAAAAAATTACGTTTAACAAAAACTAGTTTATAAACATGTAAAATGACCAAAAATAACATCATCAAAAAATTATCAATTACAATATTTAATTATATAACTAAAACAAATTTATAGCAATATAATATGTTAATTAATACAATCAATATAGTAAAAAAATTAAATAATATAATATGTTAACTAAATGAATTTAAATTAAATGATGGGTGTCATTTAAATGAATCAATTATTCAATTCTATAACAAAATTGATCATTATCCTATGGGAAAAAATCGCGTGTCTTGTTGTTTCCTATCCCAAACTTGTCCCTCCAATCAAAGATTAACACCTCATCATATATCTAAAAATCAAACAAGTTAGATATTAACAACTAACGGCAGGGTTACATTCCTGTTAGAGCATCTCCAACAGCATTTCTAAAATAGGAAAAAGTGGCTTTTGGTTTGCTATATGTCTCCAACAGCTTTGCTATATGTTTTGCTAAAATAGAAAATCTCTAAAAAAATCTCTATGGTTTGCTAAATATAGAGAACTCTCTATTTTAGAAAAAAATTTAGCAATGCTGTTGGAGTTGAAAGGAAATAATTTTAGCAATTTTGACTTTTCATTCTCTATTTTAGAATTTTTTTAGCAATGCTGTTGGAGATGCTCTTAACCCCCTTCTCTCTAAAGTCTAAATTGATTCCTCTTACATACCAATTAATTATTCTCATATATTTTAACTTTTTTCTTTGGGAAATTAATTAAAATACCCAAAGTTTGACCAACTGTTACCGAAATACCCAAAAAAAATTCATTTTGCAAAAATACCCAAAATACCCGCGATGGATCCCGCGATCGCGGGCTAGGGCTGACGTGGCACGTACTTTGGGTACAAATGCCCCGCGAAGCCCCTCAACTTTGCCGCGGTGCACTTTTGGTCCCTGCCCGCGATCGCAGCCCGCGATCGCAGCCCGCGATGGCCCGCGATGGACCAAAATTTTCACTTTTGGTCCCTGAAAAATTACACTTTTGGTCCCTGAAAATTTACACTTTCAGCCCCTGTACTTAGACGAATCTTGCATGCTTTTACTGTTTTTTTTCCACAATTATTGTACTTTGAAGACCGATTTGTGGTTGAAATTCATTTGCATGTTTGAGATTTCATCCATAAATATCAGTAGTATGCAATTCACAATTCACACTTCCTCTTGCTTTCTTTCTTGATTTCTCTCTTGCTTTCTTTCTTTGAATTGATTTCTCTCTTCTCTCATTTCATCCACAAATGGCATCGTCATCAAACCCTAAGTCTACTCCTGAAAAAATGCCACCTCAAATCGAGGTCGCCATAGCAAAAAAGGAAAAGGAGATAGATGAACTAACAGAAGAGTGGAAAAAAATTATGGATAGGAAGGCAGTCCATTTGAGAAAGATCGAAGAGGAAGACAGGGAGATCAAAAGGATGAAAGGGGATATAAAAGCTCGGGAGGCTCGTGTTCGTCGAGAACAAGAAGCAATTCACCATATTCTGCAAGACTTCGCAATTATTCAAGCGAAGGTAAACGAGAAGCAAGCTTGGATTGATGAAACTAAATCAATTTTTAAGTAGGTGGTGGTTATATATTTTTTTGTTTTGTATTTTTTTTACTGTGTTGTTATTTGTATTTTTTTACTGTGTTGTTGTTTTGTATTTTTTGTTGTTGTTAATTTCTCTGAAAAGTAGTTTTTAAGCCGCTGAACCACGGTTAGGTTGGATACATCATGCAAGGTCAAGTCAGAGGTTACCTCATTCGTGGGCCTACTTCTCTTGTAGAATATATGACAACCCTCAACTCATTTGCTAAAGTGTGTGCGGGTTGTGGTACACAATGGCCATACGTGGTTGCAAAAGCAGAAGCCGTTGAAGAAGGGTCAGAAAGATTGAAGATGAAGAGCTTGTTGGATGGAATACAAACTAGTTGTGTTATCAATGTTCATTTAGAAGCATATGTATGTGTGTGTATATATATAATATGAAATGGGGTTTTGACAAGTTGGTATCATTGGACTCATTTAAGAATTGTGAAAATGGGTATTTGACGAATGATGATTCATGTGTGTTTGGAGCTGAAGTGTTTTAAACACACATGAATCATCATTCGCCAAATACCCATTTTCACAATTCTTAAATGAGTCCAGTGATACCAACTTGTCAAAACCCCATTTATAAACAATTCTACCTTCTCCTATTGCCATTCACGATATCTATAAACACATTCAAATAATAATAATTTAAAACGATTTAATGAATTAGTTAATATATGATTATTATGTTAATGCGATAGGAGTGTAAAACAAAATTGAAAAAAAATATGAGATGTACCATAAATTAAATAATTAACTATAATGGTGTAATTTGTTAAAATTAAAACGTATCTAATATGAATATATAAACAAACATGTATACTCAGAGTTAACATTCACTGCCATGGATGCAAGAACAAGGTCAAGAAAATACTAAGAAAAATTGAAGGTCTCCTATTTTCTTTATGTGTGTAAATATATAATACGAATATATATATATCATTTACAAACTAGCTGTGTTATCAATGTTCATTTAGAAGCATATGTATGTGTGTATATATATCATTTACAAATCAGTGTTTAGATCAACAGTATCATATAGGTTTGTTCCATATGGTTCAAGCTGTGACGGGCCCGGGGTGTGACTGACAGAATGTCTCCTTGGCACGGTTGAAGGGGCGGGATTTGGACACTCTCCACGAGTGTGTCCTACGCATTGGCACCGAGTACATCTTCGTTGTATCAAACTTTCACCACGTGATGGACGTCGGTCGTTCTTTCTCGGTCTCCCGACCACGTGATGGACGTCGGTCGTTCTTTCACCGTCGTCGTCACCGTCGGATACGCCGGGATACACAAAGAGTAATGGGGGTCTTTCTGAATCGACTGCAAGGTGCAGAAAAGTAGAGATATCCCCATCGTTGGATAAATCCACAAATGACCCATCGCCATTTTTAAATACTAACTTGCAAATATCAGAAGAGTTGATTCCACATTTTTGCATGGCGTATGCAACAAACTTCTGATAAGTGTAGTTTACTGACACTTTTACACCATGCTTAGATTTATAAGCAAAATTCCACTCATTGTTATCTTGCACCCATTCACCATCAAAACAGAAATATAGCTTAGCTTTTGCAACAGATGAACTCATTTTTTCAGTAGTATCTCAAACACAAACAATGAAATCGTTGTGTGGGGATTATGGCTTGAATTTTACGTCTATTTATCAATGAAACAACCAACATATCATAAAACCAATCTCTCATTTCATCCACAAACTGGTATTCCAAAAACATTGATTTAACATTGATTGAAACATGCAAATGAATTTCAACCACAAATCGGTCTTTAAATTGCAATAATTGTGGAAAAAAACAGTAAAAGCATGCAAAATTCGTCTAAGTATAGGGGATGAAAGTGTAAATTTTCGAGGACCAAAAGTGTAAAATTTCAGGGACCAAAAGTGTAATTTTTTGGGCCGTCGCGGGCAGGGACCAAAAGTGCACCGCGGCCAAAGTTAAGGGGCTTCGCGGGGCATTTGGCCCCAAAATACGTGCCACGTCAGCGTATCCCGCGATCGCGGGATCCCATCGCGGGTATTTTGGGCATTTTTGCAAAGTTGAAAAATTTTAGGGTATTTTAGTAACAGTTGGTTTGACTTGGGGTATTTTAATTAATTTCCCTTTTTCTTTTCTCTTAATCATTTTAATATCTTTTCTCTTATATATTGTAAATTGGTTTTGATCTTTTATATATATACATGTAATTATATATACACATTTAATATAGGGAAATTAATTAAAATGCCAAAAGTCAAACATCTTGTTACTGAAATGCCACAAATCTCTCCCATCTTACCAAAATGCCCCAAAAAGCCGCGGTGGGCCCTGCGATCGCGGGCCTCAGGCCCACGTGTCACCAAATTTCGCCCAAATAGCCCGCGTTGGTCCCTCAAGAATGCCCGTGGTCCATCTTTTCCCCCTCAAGAATGCCCGTGTTGACAGTTTTAGTCCCTGTCCGCGTTGGGATCCCGCGATCGCGGGCTAACCCGCCACGCTTCGGCATGGGGTTAACCCTAAAAATCTTTGTGAGCCAAACCCTATCTCTTTCTCTTCTCTATCGCCGCACTATATAAGAGGGGTGGGGGGGGACCAAACCGGCCACACCCCATTTTTTTAATAACTCTCTCAATTTTTAATCAAACTCTCTCAATTTTCTCCCACTCTCTCAATTTTGTCGTGTGGAATACGCGTTCGGGTTTTGTGAAGATGTCTCGTATTACCTCTGTGGTATGTTTTCCTCATGTTTTTTGTTATTTTTTGTATGTTATTTTAAGTTAAGATATATGATTTGTATGTTGTTAGAGTGTTTATAACTTTTGTTATGTTTGAATATGTTCTATGTTTAACATTTTTAAGATATATGATATGTATGGTTTTATGTTTGAATGTGATATTTGTATGTTATAATGTGTATGTTGTTATTGGAGTATTTTTATTAAAAAAATGTTAAGAGTGTGTTTTTTTATAAAAAAATTGTTAAGAGTGTGTTTTTATAAAAAAATTGTTAAGAATGTGTTTTTTTATAAAAAAACATTATTAAGAATGTTTTTTATAAAAAAATTGTTAAGAGATTGTTTTTATAAAAATAATTCTAAAGAGTGTGTTTTTATAAAAAAATGTTAAGAAGGTGTTTTTTTATAAAAAATTTTGTTAAGAGTGTGTTTTTATAAAAATAATTCTTAAAAGTGTGTTTTTATAAAAAAATGTTAAGAATGACAACTTAGGTCCCTAAACTTTTAAGAATGACAATTTAGGTCCCTAAACTTTTAAGAATGCCAATTAGGTCCCTAAACTTTTAAGAATGACATCTTAGGTCCCTATGGTTTTAAGAATGACAACTTAGGTCCCTAAACTTTTAAGAATGACAATTTAGGTCCCTAAACTTTTAAGAATGCCAATTAGGTCCTAAACTTTTAAGAATGACAACTAGGGTCCCTAAACCGCAACATCTATATATAACAATATGATACGTTGAAATAAAATAAACCGCAACATCTATATATAACAATATGATACGTTGAAATAAAATAAACCACAACATCTATATATAACAATATGATACGTTGAAATAAAATAAACCGCAACATCTATATATAACAATATGATACGTTGAAATAAAATAAACCGCAACATCTATATATAACAATATGATACGTTGAAATAAAATAAACCGCAACATCTATATATAACAATATGATACGTTGAAATAAAATAAACCGCAACATCTATATATAACAATATTATACGTTGAAATAAAATAAACCGCACTTTATCTATTTATAACACTATTATATGTTGAAATAAAATAAACCGCAACATATCTATTTGGATTTTGTCAAACGGGTGTAAATAGCCCTAAGGTATGTCGGGATTTAAGCAATCCTTGTGATTCCCCTGCTACCTGGAAGTCCAATAGATTGAGTGGTTTCTTTTCAAAAACTAAAACAAACGAATAATTATCAACACAATAAACCAAACAAGCTAAAGCATCTATATATAACACTAACTATAACATCTGTGAATGACTATGTAGAGGGATTTCTTTAACATTGACTTGACGCTAAAGTGCAAAGTTGCCTACATCGAGGAGTTAGGAGGGCGCTTTAGGGGATTAGGTGATCGCGCGGATACCCTGGAGGCCATCTTTAGAGGGACACCGTTCGGGCTATGGATGGATGTGTCTTACTCTGCTGGCGACCCTACGCTAGTACACATGTTTCTACAGTTGGAGGTCGAGGACGCCAACGCTGAGCCGGAGGAGATGCATTTTGATTTCTTCGGCTCTCGATTGCATTTTGGGCGTCGTGAGTTCTGTCTAATTACAGGACTACGTTTTGGAGAGGCTCCCCCCTTCCTCCCTTAGCAGACTGCTCCTTCGTTCCTAGGGTTTGGGGCATTTCAGCATCTCGTTTGAAGCTGAAGGCAGCCCGGGACATGATGAAAGAAGGCCTTAGTGCCCTAACCGACGACGATGCTGTCCGTGTATGCTTGGTGGTGATCGTGGATATGGGCTTCATGGGCCGTGAGTATAGCCAGTATGCTTCCTCGACGGTCCTTAGGGCCGTCGAGGACCTTGAGCTGTTTAACAGCTACCCGTGGGGTAGCCATATCTGGGCACATTGCTACTCAATCTTGCACCGAGCCATAACCAGACGCGACTTCGATCGACATGGAAAGATGAACCTTTGTGGTTTTACATACGCCTTCAAGGTTAGATACGTAGTATAACAATTGTTAATAATACATACAAACTGTTTGGCTTTTCTTTTTACGTACTTGCTCTTCTTGTCTAATTCCAGATATGGATCTTGGAGATGTTTCCCGCATCAATCCGATATTTCGTCAAGCGCGACGACCGAGTACTTAGGGGAACCCGTTGGGACAAGCGTGTTACCCTAAGTAGGTCGCTTTGGGTTCAGTTCTTCAATGAATCTAGAAATGTAAGTTCTTTTACTATGTTTACAATTTGCATACGTTAGTCCCGCTTATTATTTTTTTTATGTTTTATCATATATTTAGCGGCCACTCTTGCCTTTCGCTCGCCTTCAGCCTACTGCCGACGAGATGAACACGGATTGGTACAGAGACAGCGTGGCCTTTATTGACGCAGAGGTGGCAAGGGCTCGACATCCCTCTCCTTCCACATCTGACGAAGATGAGGAAGACGACGACAGCCCCCCTTCCGGTGGATATCCGCCGCCCCCCTCCCTCCTCCTACCAGCCGCCCCCTTACGATCCATATCAGGCGGCCCCTTCCTACGGGCCACAGCGTGGCTGTCATGAGTACCTGTGGGACTACGTCCACGGGCCGCTAGAGTCACGTGTACAGTTTATGGAGGGAGTCTACAGACAGTTTAGCGTTGTCCATGTTAGTGTTTAACTTAATTTGTTGGCCACGTTTATTTAGTTTGTATATTAATATTACGTTCTAAATTTGTTTTAGCTGTCGAGTACGACACCGATCCCCGCTCCGTTCGGACAGGGGGCACATGCGACGTTTGCCACCACATCCTATCCGTCATTCCCTGAAAATGTAAGTGACACTGAGTAACCATTATAGTTATATGTTTGTTCCTAAGTTTGTAACTCTTATAATGATCAATGTCACGCAGGCCGGGATGTCGGGGGCCGGGATGTCCCAAACGACGTTCGCCACCACATGCTATTCTACTATCCCGGAGAGTGTAAGTGACACTGAGTAACCATTATACTTATATGTTTGTTCCTAAGTTTGTAACTCTTATAATGATCAATGTCACGCAGGCCGGGACGTCGGGGGCCGGGATGTCCCAAACGACATTCGCCACCACATCCTATTCTACTATCCCGGAGAGTGTAAGTGACACTGAGTAACCATTATAGTTATATGCTTGTTCCTAATTTTGTAACTATTTTAATGATCAATGTCACGCAGGCCGGGATGTCGGGGGCATACACCTCGCAGATGCCGCCGTTCGCCACCACAGCAATCACGGACATCTTTGGCGGTTCGGCCGGAGACTATTACAGGCCGGAAATGCATACTGTAAGTTATTTTGGTAGTTTTGGTTTAATTGTGAACATTTCCTAAATTGTACTTAAAACATCTAATAACTTAATTTTCAGACGATGGGGTCTCCTATTATCCAGGATCACTTCTCGGAGCCGGAAGATGACCCGATGGAGGTTGTAGATCCACCACCACAGGTGACCCCGCTCCCTCAAAAGCGGTCGCATAAAATTTCACAATGGTTTCGTCACCCGTTTGGCCAACAAGGATCTACGACACCACCGGCCGCTAAAAAGCAAGCAAAGAAAGCGGGGGGAAAGAAGGGAGGAAAGAAAAAGGGAAAGGTGTCTTCACCGGAGCCTCAACCGGCATCGGAAATATTGAGGATGTGTCGGACTGGTCGCCTCCCCCCCTTGATCTTCATCCCTCACTTGAACTTGGAAATCACCCCCTCGTTTTTCAATGTATTGCTGGCCGTTGACCCTTTGGAGTCTGACTTACTGGATGTGGTTAGTATGAAGTTTAATTATAGTCATATAATCAAATATATTTATTTTACATGTCTAACCATCTATTTTTTATGTATAGCATATCGATTGTTGGGTCTCGCTGTTGCAAAGACATCGTGGAACAGACACGAGGTGGACCATGATGTTCAGTATGTTCTTTCATTACTTGTTGATTGAGCATCTAGGTCCCGCCTCCGTGGTTAGATCATGCAATGGCTTGGAAGGGACCTCTTGGGCTCTCCTCGATGTGGTATGTAAATCGTTTTACTCTTATTTTATTTAACTTGTTTTGTTGCTAACTAAGTTGTCTAATATTGTAATATTTCAGGTGTACATCCCTATATGCATTAATCCCTAACATTGGCTGCTTGGAGTGTTTGAACTTGACGCTATGACCATGACCATATATGATAGCGACAGTGCCAGTGATAAGATCAAAAATTCAAACAGGCAACTTTGATTGAAACTGAGATAAATGGCCCGATTCGAGAGGGGCAATGTCTCCAATTACATAATACTTTGGTAATGAAAAACAAGAATGAGAAAATACGAGAGTAGAAAGCCTGCTTTTAATAATCCACGAGGAATAGCTCCTCATCCCTTCCTCTTCCTGCTAATAATTAGGCATAGTAACTGCTCCTCACTCTTTCAAATTACCACTAACTTTTTGACCAAGTGGATCCAGCTTAGGCCCAAGAACAGAATTCAGCTGGCCCATATCGGCAGATGTGGCCTGTTTCCTTCTTCTCGTATATACTTTAATTGGGCCTTTATCATTACTTCCCTCCCGGTAAAACGACTTGTCCTCAAGGCGGAATGCAGGAAATTGTTCTGCCAACAGATCATAGGCTTCCCAGGTAGCTTCCTCCACTGGGCGATTACACCAAGAGACCAGCAATTCCAGAACCCACTGATCAGCCTCAGAAACCCAACGATGAGCTATAATAGAACTTGGTTGCAAGTCAATTTCCCAATCTTTAGTAATGGGTAATGGATGTTGATGGTCAGAAGAAAAAGAGCCATGGGCAGGTTTAAGCATTGATACATGGAACACCGGATGAATTCTAGCAGTGGGTGGTAGCTCCAATTCATATGCAACTGGACCCACCGCCCTTTTAATACGGTATGGACCGAAAAAACGGGGAGAAAGTTTCTCATAGCGACGTTTGGCTAAACTCTTCTGTCGGTAGGGTTGAATTTTTAAAAAAACAAGATCCCCAACTCGAAATGTCAGATCCCGTCGTTTGTGATTAGCTTGATTCTTCATTCGGTCTTGGGCCCTTTTGAGATTGTTTCTAAGAAGCTTTAGCATATCATCCCGGTCTACTAACTGTTGCTCTAATTCTGCATTTTTTGTTTCTCCCATGACATAAGGGAATAGAGAGGGGGGCTCCCTGCCATAGACGACGGTGAAGGGAGTGGTGCCTGTTGCCGTATGATACCCCGTGTTATACGAATATTCAGCTCATGGTAAATAAGTACTCCACTTTGTAGGTTGTTCACTAGCAAAACATCGTAAATAGGCTTCAAGACAACGGTTAAGGACTTCGGTTTGCCCATCCGTTTGGGGATGGTAGCTTGTACTTAATTGGAGCTTCGTTTGGCTTAAACGAAATAATTCCTGCCAAAAATGGCTGAGAAAAACCACGTCCCGGTCCGATACGATGGATCGTGGAACTCCGTGTAACCGAATCACCTCCTTACAAAAGATTGCAGCCACCCCTTTTGCCGTGAAAGGATGCGAGAGGCAAAGAAAATGAGCATATTTGCTCAAACGATCGACCACCACTAAAATAGTATCATAACGACCTGAAGGAGGTAAACCGACTATAAAGTCCATTGAGAGGTCCTCCCAAATCTGATTGGGTATGGGTAAGGGCTGAAGTAGACCGGCCGGAGACAATGTTTGGTATTTCTGTTGTTGGCAGATTACGCACTGTTGCACAAAAAGTCGAACATCTTGTTTCAGTTTAGGCCAAAAGTACCTGGCTGAAAGACGTTTAAGAGTCTTTAAAAATCCCCCATGACCTCCAGTTGGGGTGTCATGTGCCTCCTGTAACAACTTATGCTTGAGATCAGGTACCTCCGGTATCACTAAACGTCCTTTATATAATAAAAATTGATCAATGATGGAAAAGCCAGCAACTGATGATGGATCAGCTTGTAATTTGTTTACTATATTGCGGGTAACTGGGTCATTTTGAAGTCCCAGTTTGATGTCAGCCACCTCTACACAATAGGGTACCATGAGTACCAATAACTCACCCGAATGGGGTCGTCGAGATAAGGCATCTGCTCCTCTATTCTCTTTCCCTGCTTTGTGAACAATAGAGAAGTCATAAGGCATAAGTTTCAATAGTAAACGCTGCTGCTCGGTAGTTGTAATTCGCTGATCAAGTAAGAATTTCAAGGTGTAATGATCGGTACGGACGAGAAAATGTCGGCCAAGTAGGTAATGACTCCACTTTTGTACTGCCAATACTAAAGCCAGCAGTTCCCGGTCATAAGCTGATTTAAACCGATTAGAAGGGGAGAATCCCTTGCTAAAATAGGCCACGGGGTGATCTGCTTGAGACAATATAGCCCCTACACCATCAGATGAAGCATCACATTCGACGACAAATGGCTGTGAGAAGTCGGGTAACCTCAAAACAGGAGTGGACAGCAGCGCTTGTTTCAATTTCGTAAAGGCGTTTAGGGCTTCCTCCGACCATACAAATCCGTTTTTCTTAGTCAATGCTGTGAGAGGTCGTGCTATCCACCCATAGTTCCGAACAAAACGTCTATAATATCCCGTTAGACCAAGGAACCCTCTAACTTCCTTGACTGTTGAAGGTATTGGCCAAGACTGCACTGCTGAAATTTTTTCTTCTTCAACTTTAACACCTTCCGAATTGACCACATGCCCGAGAAACACCACCTGTGGCTGCCCGAAACAACACTTCGACATCTTAGCGAAAAATTGATTTTCGCAGAGTAACTTTAAGGCTTGCTCCAAATGAGATTGGTGCTGCTCCATGGTATGGCTGTAAATCAAGATATCGTCAAAGAATACAAGTATGAAACGGCGTAAAAAGGGACGAAATAAATCATTCATAATAGCTTGAAAGGTGGAAGGCGCATTTGTCAACCCGAATGGCATAACCTTGAACTCGTAGTGCCCCGAATGAGTACGAAAAGCCGTTTTTGCAACATCCTGAGCAGTCACTCTGATTTGGTAATACCCAGATCGTAAATCAAGCTTAGAGAATATCGTTGCACCATACAATTCATCCATTAACTCGTCGATATTCGGAATGGGGTACTTGTCGGCTACCGTTACTTTGTTAAGGGCTCGATAATCGACACACATTCTCCAAGTATTATCTTTCTTTTTTACTAGTAATACCGGACTCGAAAATGGACTAGTACTTGCTTGAATAAACCCGGTTGCCAACAGTTGGTTAACTTGTTTCTCGATTTCTGTTTTTTGTGAATGGGGGTATCGGTAGGGTCGGATATTTGGTGGTGGTGTGTTGGGAATTAGGGGGATGGAGTGGGTTTGGGTTCTAACAGGTGGGAGGGTATTGGGTTCCTCAAAAACAGTGGAGTACTGATAGATAATAGGTTGTAGAGGAGTTGGAATTTGTGGGTTGCTCACTGATTCGATAGCCAAGTGTTGGAAGCTAGATGATTTTTGGGGTCCCGTCTCAATTCCTTTCAGCTTGTATCTCTTACCATCGATAGTGAAAATCATAAATAATTCTTTCCAATTTGCTTGGACTGTATTTAAGGTGGCTAGCCACTGAATACCCAGAACTAAGTCAGCCCCTCCAATCGAAAAAAGGTGGAAGTCTTGAATGATCTTTAATTCATTAATTTGCACAGAGAGATTTTTGCAAATCTGGTCACACCGGATTATATCTCCATTACCGATTTGAACCCCGAAAGGTGGTATAGGTTGGGTCTCAAGTTTAAGCTCTTTCACCAAACAATCTGAGATAAAATTATGGGTGGACCCTCATCAATTAAAATTAAAACCTCAGTAGAATTCAACATACCATGGACTTTCATCGTTGTGGGATGCGAAAGCTATTTCCCAAGAATAGCATGCAAATTGATCCCTGCTGTCTCCTCTTGTGTCTCATCAGAATTTTGAATTTCAGTTTCCTGTTGCTCCACTAAGTCCTCATCGGCTTCTAATAGTTTCAAGGTACCCGCTTTACATCTATGCCCCGGACCATATTTCTCCCCACATTTAAAGCACTCACCCCTTAAATAACGGTTTTGTTTTTCGGTGTCTGAAATTCTGAACGGAGTTTTTATTTGGTTAGAGGATTGAGGGACGTAAGGGGTAACGGTTTTGGAATCAAGTGGTGGCGGTGGTTTGAAATTTGGCGCCCCGGTAGGACTCTTTCCGGGTCGGTGTTGGTTGGATTTGGACTCAAATTCCAAGGCAAGACTCATAGCGTTGTAAACGGTTCGGGGTTTGTGTATTCTCACATCAGCTTTTAATTCCTCCTTTAACCCGTTGAGGAAAACCCCTAACAAACAGTGGTCCGGCCAGTTCGAAACCCGCGAAGATCGCTTGACGAATTCTTGACGGTATTCCTGTACCGATGCAGTCTGTTTGATACTGCAGAGGTATTCATCTGGATTTTGAAACTCGGCTGGACCGAAGTTTTTGGTGAAGGCCTGCACTAACTCTTCCCAAAAAGTCAAAGGTTGATCATCCGAAAGCCAAGAATAGAGGTCCAAGGCGTCTCCCTCTAGGTGCATGGAGGCGATTTCTACCTTCTCTACATCAGGTATCTGATAATACCGAAAATACTTTTCCGCCTTTAGAATCCACCCCCTTGGATCCCCTCCATTAAAAATAGGAAAATCAATTTTGTTGTAGGGTCTGTAACCAGTTCGTCCCTTCCACGAGCTATCCCCCTCGTCACCCTTACGGCCTTTAGATAGGTCTCCTTTCAAGGCTGCAATGTCTTCCTTCATTGAATCGATGGACTCCAATTTTGAAGCAATGGCTGCCAATTGAGCAATGATTTGGTCTGGGTTTGAGCTGTTGTTCTCAGAACCGGTCCGGATTTGAACCATCTTCGTTTCCCGGCAATGGAACCAAATGATAAGATCAAAAATTCAAACAGGCAACTTTGATTGAAACTGAGATAAATGGCCCGATTCGAGAGGGGCAATGTCTCCAATTACATAATACTTTGGTAATGAAAAACAAGAATGAGAAAATACGAGAGTAGAAAGCCTGCTTTTAATAATCCACGAGGAATAGCTCCTCATCCCTTCCTCTTCCTGCTAATAATTAGGCATAGTAACTGCTCCCCACTCTTTCAAATTACCACTAACTTTTTGACCAAGTGGATCCAGCTTAGGCCCAAGAACAGAATTCAGCTGGCCCATATCGGCAGTTGTGGCCTGTTTCCTTCTTCTCGTATATACTTTAATTGGGCCTTTATCAGCCAGTCTCTTCAGACAGCAATTGGAAGAGCAGATGACAAAGTTTAAAGTTGTGCTATTTGACTTCTTTTGTCGGGTCAAGGATGATAGACGTCGCGATATGACAGGTGTCTTACGCTATAAGTTCGCCAAGAATGTACCCCAGCAGGCCGGGATAAATGCGGATTGCGGTGTCTGGGTATGCCGTAATGCCCAAATGTTGATAAATAACAATGAGGTATGGGTACACCCTGACGAGGCCGGGGATGTTGCCAAATATTTTCGCATACATATGGCGGAGTCCATTTATGAGCATTGTCAAATAGGGCCACGTTAGGTTGTTTATGTAACATTAAATAATTGTTATTTTTAGTATTAACTTATTTTGTTAAAGTATTGTGATTGACTTACTGTTTACTTCATTTAGTTTTTGCTAATTTCATCCATTTACTCAACTTTGAGTATCGATATCTCTTTCACATATACTCCATTTTGGACGCATTATATATCATTTCGAAGCTATCATATAGGAGAACATAAACCTACTAAAAGTTAGTTATATATAACACATATATATAAATTTAAATGCGTCCAAAGTTTAGTAAAACCCATATTTCCAACACCTAGTAAGTAGGTTTATGAAACTTGCGATAATCCTAATACAGAGATTATTGGATGAACAAGCATTTATTTCTTGCTTATTGGTGTATTGGTTCTTGTTGTCTGGAAGTGATTCATATGATGCAAAAATTGGTATCATGTAATGTAGAACAGTATCTATATTATAGAAACTTGCATTTGACAGTACCATATAAATCTGATCTAAATTCTCATTAATTAGCTATGTTTGACTACTTAAAGACCTTTATTCAAGAGCAGACGAATATTGCAGTTACTTTTTCAGTCGAATCTTACAGGCTCTTTTCAAACGAATCTTGCAGTGAACTATTCAGACGAATCACAACTTCCTATCTATCTTTTATACAAACACACTCTCGCTTTTCTTAACACAATGGATGGAGGTTCAAGATCAAGGGGGAACAGGCCGGCGAATGTGGCTGGAACTTCACGTTCGGGAGCCTACCAACCACTGAACGACGGAGCTCGCCGGAGTACCTGGAAGGTACCGGAAACAGACGAGGAGTGAACAAACTGCAACCGATTTTCCATTCACGCCTGAGGAGGAAGCAGACTGGGAGATGGCATCCGACAATTACTACTTCGATAATGGCATGAGAACCCCACCAATGTATGATTTTATGCCGACGGGTCTTCGACAAAGTCAACGAATTACTCCCGCAGTGCAAAAAGCCATTGATGAGGCGAACGCCGATATCAAAAAGGTAAAGGGTATGTGGAACCATAACAGGGGGATTCAGCAGGGGAAAATGGAGTATCTAGCGGAGAAGAAACGAGAACTGGCCATGACTAGGGCTCACGTTTGGCAGCTGCAACGAGAGATTAAGGAAGCTGAAGAGGAACTAGAAGAACTCGAATCGGACTACATAGGAATGGAGGACGTGATCAAGGAAAAGGTTAACTTGATCACAGGACTCCAAGACGCCTTCCAGTGATAGATTTTTTTGTTTACATGCACTGTATCCGTTTTGGTTGGGAAGATGATTTGCAATAATTTTTATATGATGTTGTTAATTAATTTCCTTGTTACATAACTTAAGTAAATTTCTATATTAAAAACATTAAAATGGAAAGGAAACAATATATTAAAAACCACATAAAATGATAACCTAAAAACTATAGGGACCATTAATGTTTTTTTAAATTTGCAACAAACTTCATGGACCAAACTGTAAATTCGAAAAGTAGCGGGTTAGCCCGCGATCGCGGGGGCCCAACGCGGGCAGGGACCAAAACTGCCAACACGGGCATTCTTGAGGGGGGAAAGCTGGACCGCGGGCATTCTTGAGGGACCAACGGCGAGCAAAGTGGGCAAAGTTTGGTGACACGTGGCCTGGGGCCCGCGATCGCGAGGCCCACCGCGGATTTTTGTGGCATTTTTGTAAGATGGGAGAGATTTGTGGCATTTTGGTAAGTGATGGTCAAACTTAGGGTATTTTAATTAATTTCCCTTTAATATATCATTAATTAATTATATATACATATAATATAGGGAAATTAATTAAAATACCCAAAGTTTGACTTTGATTTACCAAAATACCCATTTCTCTCCCATTTTTACCAAAATACCCATTTTGTCCGCGAAGGTGGCCTGGGACCAGTTTTGAACATTTTTGAAACTTTTAGCCTGCGATCGCGAACAAAAATCCCGCGGTGGATGGTTTTTTGTGATTTCTAATTGAAAGTTACACTTTCAACCCCTTTACTCATTTACTAACTTTACTTTATACCTTTTACTTTCATAATTTTAATTTTACATTTAACACATATAATCGTTTATTAACTAAAATACGTTTTAATTTTAACAAGTTATACCATTATAATCGTCTCTTCGATACGTTCGAAATAAGCCCAATATTGAATTTTATTTATTTATATATTTTAATATATATCATATACACTACATAAAAAATATTTTTTATATTTAAAATTCATTTGTTAACGTATTTTCAATTTTGTTTTACACTCCTATCGCATTAACATAATAATCATATATTAAGGCATTGTTTGGCAAAAATAAGCTAGCTTATAAGCTAGCTTTTTCTGGGGTACATGTTTGGATGACCATAAGCTAGCTTTTTGAAACGCTACTTGGAGTAGTGTTTCAGTAGCTTTTTTGTGAATATTCCAATATTACCCTTATTATTATTTACTAACTATTATTATTATTAAATATTAATTTTTTAAATTTAATTATAATTAATTATAATTAATTAATTAATATTAAATAATATTAACTGAAAATTATTAAATTAAATTATAATTATACATTGATATTAAATTTTAATTATTTATAATTATTGTTAATCATATAAATTATTTTTATTTGATTATATTTATTTTTTAATATTAATAATATATTTTAATTATCAATTAGTATTATTTTTTAATTACTATTTAATTATTTTTTCATATTGTATGTAATGGTTATTTAAAATTATAAGTTAATATAATTTTTTCTAAAACTTATTTTAACAAATTTAAAATTTATAGTATATATGTAATAATAAATTTTAAATTTCTTTTAATTAATATATTATATTATTTAATTTTTCTTTATTACATTGGTTGTATTAATTAACATATTATATTGTTATAAAATTGTTTTAATTACATAATTAAATTTGTAATTGATAATTATTTGAAGATGCCCTTTTTGGTCATTTTACATGTTTATAAGCTACTTTTGCCAAACGTGACTTCTTCATTAGCTAGCTTATCAGCTACCAGCTAGCTTATCAGCTACCAACTAGCTTATCAGCTAGTTTGCCAAACAAAGCCTAACTAATTCATTAAATCGTTTTAAATTATTATTATTTGTATGTGTTTATAGATATCGTGAATGGCAATAGGACAAAGTTTCACGATAAGAATACGAAATGGGGTTTTGACAAGTTGGTATCACTGGACTCATTTAAGAATTGTGAAAATGGGTATTTGGCGAATGATGATTCATGTGTGTTTGGAGCTGAAGTATTTGCAGTTACAGAGTATGCACAAATGGATCGATGTTTGTCCATCACAAAGCCTCCGCCAATTTTTAATACTTACACTTGCACCATCGATAATAAAATAAATAAAACGTATTTTAACTATAAGAGTACCATAAATTAAATAATTAACTATAAGAAAATGAATTTTAAATATAAAAAATATTTTTTATGTAGTGTATATGATATACATTAAAATATATAAATCAAAAAAATTCAATATTAGGCTCATTTCGAACGTATCGAAGAGACGATTATAATGGTGTAACTTGTTAAAATTAAAACGTATTTTAGTTAATAAACGATTATATGTGTTAAATGTAAAATGTAAAATTAAAATTATGAAAGTTAAAAGGTATAAAGTAAAATTAGTAAATAAATATAGGGGTTGAAAGTGTAACTTTCAATTAGAAATCACAAAAAAAAACATCCACCGCGGGATTTTTGTTCGCGATCGCGGGCTAAAAGTTTCAAAAATGTTCAAAATTGGTCCCTGGCCATGATCGCGGGCCACCTTTGCGGACAAAATGGGTATTTTGGTAAAAATGGGAGAGAAATGAGTATTTTGGTAAATCAAAGTCAAACTTTAGTATTTTAATTAAATTCCCTATAATATAATTTACATTAACGCCATTTTTTACATTTTAACTTGTTTATTTTCTCTTGATCATCTTTTAATCCGTTATCGTGTTCTTTTAAATAATTATTGTTCTCGTTTGAACCCGATTCTCTCTCTCTCTCTCTCTCTCTATATATATATATATATTTGAAAATATTTGAAAATATTAGGCACATAATAGAATTAAGAAGTGAATTTTAATATTTTTTAATTGCAGAATTAGGATTTTAATTGAATGATTAATTATGAATATGCATATACCTGCATATTATATGTATATATTATTAAATAATGATATATTAAATGTGTATATATAATTACATATATATATATATATAAAAGATTAAAACCAATTTGCAATATATAAGAGAAAAGATATTAAAAAATGATTAAGAAAAAAGAAAAAAGTTAAAATATACGAGAATAATTAATTGGTATGTAAGAGGAATCAATTTAGAGAGAAGGGGTTAACGGGAATGTAACCCTTTCGTTAGTTGTTAATATCTAATTTATTTGATTTTTAGAAATATGATGAGGTGTTAATCTTTGATTGGAGGGACACGTTTGGGATAGGAAACATCAAGACAAGCAATTTTTTCCCATTATACCATAGATTTGATATAACCCTAGGAAGCGATTCATGCCACTAAAACCCATCACCTCTTGTCCATTTAGATGAACCCAGATGATCCTGATTAATTTGAACCATAAAAATCAAAGGGACGATGACCTAAAGTGAATTGAAATAAATCTTTTAGTCACTTGTGCATCTCTGTTATCATATTTTTATGAATTATAATTCATTTTTTACATGACTCACTCTATCATAGACATACTTAATGGATGATCATTCAACAACGAAATAATAAATTTCTAGAAGAGTAGACAACTGCAAAATCCATCCATCCGTCCATCCATGGATGATCATTTTTTACATGACTCACTGCAAAATCCATCCATGACAATCTTCACGAGTGAACAACTGAAAAATCAATCCGTCTTTATCTGATTCTTTAGAATAAGAGCATGAATATCCACAGTCCAAAGACCATCGTTAAGGAGTATGATAAACTATATACCACTGTCCCTGGAGACGGAGACGGTATTTGGCCTCGTAAGAAAGGTGATCACGGCAAAAAACAAGTAGAAGGTGAACATGAAATTAATTACAGTCGTTGCATGGTTGTGACGGTGGTACGGATTACCGCCAGTCAGCCACTGATGGAAACATTTTAATCCTTCCAACATAACGGTGAAAACTGACGGTGCCAAGGGCGGTAACATTCGCTCGATTCTTGATACCAACCCTGTGTGGCTGGTGGTGGCACCGGAGCAAGACGGCTGTCAAGTATAAGTCTATGGATGTCCATATTTATCGAGTGTAGTTCGTTCATTATGATAGCCTCTCATTCCGTCTCCGTTCATTATGGGTTTACCGGCGGATATGATAATGAACGAAGTAAACTCGATCAAGATTGACATTCAGAGACTAGTACTTGACAACCGTCTTGCGGTGCCACCACCGGCCACACGGCTGGTATCAAGAATCGAGCGAATGTTACCGCCCTTAGCAACGTCGGTTTTCACCATTATGATGGAGGGCTTAAAATGTTTCCATCAGTGGCTAAGTGACGGTGATCCGTACCACCGTCACCATCGTGCTAATAAATTTCTGTTTGCGTTCTACTTGATTTTCGCGGTGATCACATTTCTAACGAGGCCAAATACCATCTGTAGAACAATGGTACATGGATTATCATACTTCTTCTTAACGATAGTCTTTGGACTATGGATTTTCATTCCCTCCTTCTAAAGAATCAGATATGGATGGATTATAACAAGATGTAGATCCATTAGAAACTGGATCCACGTATAGACATTCTGTAGAAAGTAAAATGTAAATGAACATTGTTGGAACTTAGTATAGATTTGAGAAACCTTGTCCCACATAGGAGCCAAGGCAATGTTTAGAACACTTAATAAACTCCAACCATATAGCATTAAATGAATCATTTAATTGCTTGGACTTGAAATGTGGTGTTCTTGGTGAGCTCTCTTTGACATTTAATATATATATATATATATACATATATATGTATATATACATATATATATATATATATATATATATATATATATATATATATATATATATATATATACATATAGACTTGAGATCATGTGAGACCAAGCCATTTCCGTGAGACCCGTGAGACCAAAAAATAACACTGAAGGTAAACCTTCACAGTGTTTTTGCTGTGAAGGTTCGTTGTTTTGCTTACCTTCACAATGAATCGTTGTGAAGTTTTAGTGTTATTTTGTGGTCTCACGAAAACAGGTTGGTCTCACGTGAACCCAACCCTATACACACACATATATATATATATATATATATTAAATGTCAAAGATAGGGCTCTTGGGGTCTCGATTCAACGATTGAGGGATGTGTATGGTGCAGGAATAGAGCCTGGCGCGAGCGACGGTGCGACTTGAGCCGCGGTGCTAGTCGCACGCGACACTGGATGGTTTGACGGACAGAACCCGGTGCGGGTCTACCCGTGCCATACGGTTCGTCTGGCGGTTACTTTCGGTTAGTGACGGCAATCTATAAAAGCTTGCCAATTCCTCTTCGTTTTTTCATCATTTTTTCAGGTAAAAATTAACAGATTTCATGGTTCTGTCTCATCGATATCCATCTCCAAACATGCTTTGATTCGACAGATTCAAGTATCAATCTTGAATACGATTGTTGTATCCTCGGGACAAACGCCCATACCACCGGCGAATTTTTGTCTTATGACACTGCTTCTGTGCAAGTCTCAATCTATTCGTTTTTCATCAAATATCTTCCAAATTCAAGTAAGGTTTACGTTTATTTGTAGCTTTTGACATATCGATTGATTATAAAAGATTTGTTCCATACAAATTTCTACCCATTTCTTTGTTGATTATACACAAGATCAATTATATGATTGATTACTCCTAACAATTGGGTAGTGACGATAAAGATTAACAAGATCACCTCCAAAACATATTCATAATAAACTTCATCATTGCCACACATTTATTTGCTTGACAGCTACAGTATAAAATGTCTTTCTTACATGGTAACTTTTGGGTTCCATTGAAATGTGATAGACTATAGTTAACATTATAGCAATCTTCACATAAATCAAATAGTATATAAGGATCACATTGGGATCGTCAATTTTGCAGTTATGGAGATTGTTATGAATGTCATGGATCTCATTATGAGAGATCCTAGCTAGGGTTATATCAAGACTGTTTTACGTTGTACTAGAAGTCTACTCGTGCAATGCAGCACAATATATCTCGATTTTAATGTGTGATTTTGAGAAAACGGTCAAAGTTTTTTATAAATTTGTTTAAAGAATGGCGTTTTTTGAGGAGTTCATGATTTGAGGATTTGAAAGTGGTGAGAGATAAGGATTAATTAATAAGAGTCCATGATTTAAGGATTTGAAGGTTGTTAGAGATAAGTATTAATCAAGTAATTAACATTAAAAGCAGTACATAAAGCTTCATTAGTTGTTTTTAAGAGATTTTAAGTAATTAGCATTAAATAGCGGTACATGAAGCTTTAGGGGTTATTTTTAAGAGTTTTTCATAAATGTTTTATAATATAGTATAGATATATAATTGAACAACCCTTTTAAACGTGTATAGACCTCAGCTTGTCAAAACTCAGAAGGTAAATTTTAGAACATTAACCTAATACGTACATGGCTACATTATGTGCTAAAATGTCTCGCATAAGGGAAAAAACAATTATTACATTTCTTGAATTGTGAAAATTCCAGAGCTTTGACGGTATGTACATCATTGAGAATGACTAGATAAAGAAGGAAATAAAATGCAATAGATGTTCTTACTAGATTCAAATCATCGGTAAAACAAGCCAAAGCACCAAAAGTTTCAACAAACACAATTACTTCATTACTAAGTGTCAATGGTTTAAACATATTCAAACAAACCAAAAAACATCAAGCTAAGGTACGCACAGTTATTCATTCAAGAACTAATCCAGAATATCAATCAAGTAATCAATAACATTTATCACAATAAAAATCAGATAAGAAAACTTTAGATGATAAATCTTTATATATATAAAAGCAAAAACCATGAAAATTGACATGGCACAATGTGGATTGAGAGTTAACAAATATTGAATTGTGGTTTACTTTGGCTATCCCACATTGATAAAAAGTTGAAATGTTGGAACATGAAGTTGATTATAAAGGGAGAATAATGCCAACTTTTTTTACATGACTTATGATTTATTTTAATCCCTTTTGGATTAAAGAGTTAATTTTAGTTGCAATTTTTCTTCATGTTGAATATATAGTATATATTGCATTACAATTAAGAGCATCTCTAATGGAGGTTCTCATTTCCATCTCAATCTTTATATATATAAAAGCAAAAACCATGAAAAATGACATGGCACAATGTGGATTGAGATTTCTCAAATATTGAATTGTGGTTTACTTTGGCTATCCCAAATTGATAAAAACTTGAAATGTTGGAACATGAATTTGATTATAAATGGAGAATAATGTCAACTTTTTTACATGACTTATGATTTATTTTAATCCCTTTTGGATTAAAGAGTTAATTTTAGTTTCTTCATGTTGAATATATAGTATATAATGCATTACAATTAAGAGCATCTCCAATGGAGGTTCTTATAAGAACATTCTTTTTATACTTTTTGGTGTCACCTCATTTCCATCTCAATCTTTATATATATAAAAGCAAAAACAATGAAAAATAACATGGCACAATGTGGATTGAGATTTCTCAAACATTGAATTGTGGTTTACTTTGGCTATCCCACATTGATAAAAAGTTGAAATGTTGGAACATGAAGTTGATTACAAAAGGAGAATAATGCCAACTTTTTTTTACATGACTTATGATTTATTTTAATCACTTTTGGATTAAAGAGTTAATTTTAGTTGCAAATTTTTTCTTCATGTTGAATATATAGTATATATTGCATTACAATTAAGAGCATCTTCAATGGAGGTTCTTATAAGAACCTTTCTTTAAATAATCACATCATTATTACGTTTCGTCATCTTCTCACCAATGTGGGATAAACAAGACGCAACATTTCACGATTTGATTAAGACTCAAATCTCATAATGATTCAAGTGTTTAATGGAAAATGACTACTACTTTTTGAAAAGAATTGAAATAAACTTATTTAATTTCATATTATAAATTTGTGGTGCTTATAGAACTTTCTCGCCACCGCGCTCGCGCGGTGCCACACACTAGTAATACTAAAAGTTCGTTCAGAAATGTAAGACACCACATAGACACCGTGGTATAACCAATTTCCCGCAGCCATATGGGCGGATGGCTTATGAGGCTTATAGGGGCCATGGTCCTTGTGGTTTTGTGTGTGCTTTGCATGGTTAAGTTTATAAAATAATGATATTTTTAATTAAGTTTTACTTGCCCCTGTCGTTCCAAATCCAAGCCTCACACACCATCCAACAAAGTTTAGATGGCCACTTAGCATGCAACAGTCTAGATGCCTAGATGCAAGAGCACTTAGCATACCATATCTCAAAATTGCCTGAGTGGTTTGAAGTTGCTTCTAAAACCTAGATTGATATTTACTTTAGAGTGAATTGTGGATTTGGTTCTTGTGATTTTGTGTTTTCTTTGACTATGGTCCTAATTCTATGTTTATTATGGATAGGGTCCCTATGGTATGCAATATATTGTGGCTAGGGTCCCTCAACACTAACACCGTTAAGTTTGAAAGGTTTAAACTTTAATTTTGGTCCCTATGGTTTATAGAAATCTTTGAAAGTGGTCCCTTTGGTTTATTATTATTCTTACATTTTTTCTTTAAAAACTAATAAAAATATAGTTATATATATATTAAAAATGTAAAAACTTATTTATATATATTAATAAAATATAATATTAATATATATAAATATAAATATTATTAAAAAATAAAAATATATTATCTATATAATATTAATATATGTATATATATATATATATATATATATTAAAAATATTATAATTTTTTAAAATATTTTCATATACAGAATTAATATTATATTTTCTTGATCTACCTCATCAACACTTAATATTTCATGTCAAAATTTAAATTTTAAACAATAAATTTAAATATTAAATTTATTAATTATAAATCTTAATAACTATATATTATTTATATATTTTAAATATGAAAATATTAACGAGATCGATCAAGAAATTTTTGTCCCCCAGGTAATCTTTACTTTGTTATATTTTTTATGATTTACTAAAAATCATCCATTGAAATTTTTGTAATTTTTGTCCCCCAGGTAATCTATCATCGATTTGAATTATTCACCAACTTTTGTGACGGTTTTGTAAAGAATCACCCTTTAACGATAATTTCTCAAGGAAAAGTCAGTAGATAAAAGTCTTTTAATTAGTAGTGGTATGAAGGGATCTCCACCCTTGGATCAATCTTAACCGAAGATAACTGAAAATTCCCTTATAAACTAATTCATGGGGGTTGGTAGCTAGAAAACGTGTACCCAAAAATGTGGGCACAGATGTTCCCACAGTAGGGGCGCAAGTATACACCGACATTGGGATCGTTACAAGTAATAAAGTGGTAAAAGTACTGAGTATCGTATCCACAGGGATTGGATTTCAAAGTTTTGAGTCCTAAGTCGAGGATACACTGATTTCAATGAGAGAAGGAGAAAATATATTTTTGAGTGACTTTTGGTTTTTTAACAACAAAAACTAAATAAGTAAATATAATGGGTATGGGTGTAAGTTTTCCTTGAGATGTTCGTAGTGACAAAATGGTTAGTCACTTTGTAGTACAGAATGTATATAAAAATCCCGATCTCTCGAAAGTGGATTTTTATAGACCAGTCCCACAAAATGCCTATAAAGTCATCATTATCGCCGACTCTTAATCTTGCCTATTTAACTAAGTATGACTCAAAAATCAAAGTTCAATCAGTATGGAGATTTACACCCAAATCTCTTTGTGATATAAATCTCGATCGAAGTTCGAACCTTAGTAAATCATGCAGAACCCGCATCTCTACGTGGTTATCAAAGACTTTCTCAAATCTTTGTGCATCACTTAAGCGGTATTTCGGATCCGCCCCTCTCGAGGTCTAAGATCTGATATTAACACTTCAAGGTGATCAGCTTATCTGCGTTGAGTTTAAGTCCCGACTCAAGTGACCAAGCTTAAGAGCTAGCAACGATGGCAACACCCAAGTGTCGCCTACTAGTCTCAAGTTCGACTCACACCAACACCCACACCCAAAGGGGTGGTTAGCTCAAAATAAAAGTAAAAGACATAATAAAAGAAAAGGAATACGAAGTAACTACTTTCATAAAGTTAAATACGAGAAATGAAATACATAATTAAAATACAGAATTTAAAGTACTACACCTCAAGCCTAAGGCTTGAGGTGTTTATTGGAAAGTAAAATCTAGAGGAAATGAAAAGCTAAAAAGAAGAAAGTGATTGTGATGGATGATACTTCGAAATGCTCTTCTATCATCTTCTATTTATAAAGCCTCATGCAATCATTACTCTCTCCATATGTGACTGAAATTTGACAGAGAATATGTGGTGCTCTTTCTTCTTCATTTCCCACTTGTGCAAGTTGGAAGAATTTTGGGCGGTGGGTTTGAGAGTGTACCCGCAGTGGGCACTGCATGCCAAAAAATCCAATAGTGACATTTTTATCCCAAATTGATGTGTTTAACTCTAAAAACATTCTCAGCAACTCCAAATGAAAATAAAATAATAAAAGGAAGAAACACAAACAAATAAAAAGAAAACACAACTAAAATGGAAGAAAAACACACACAAACGGAATGCAAATAACGCTCAAAATGAGAGTTATCATACCCCCAAACTTAACTTGTTACTTGTCCCCATGTAACTAAAAGACACAAATAAAAACAAATGAAGATACAAAATACATAAGAAGACTAAGTATCACAAATAGGACCTTTAATTTTACTCTATTTTTTCTTTTCTTTTTCTTTTGCATCAAATCCCTTTAATTAAAAGCATCCATAGTTTTTCCTAATTTTTCCACTCTATTCTTTTTTTATTGCATTTTGATTTCCATAGCTAATCTATAATTCAACCATCTTATGATAATTGACTTTGCAAACTTAGATCCATAGGACTTTGAAGGGTTGGTGTTTAAGGCTTTTCACTATCCTTACATTTTTCATCTTCCCCCAAACTTGTCTTTTTTTGGGTTACATCAAAGAAAAATATTTCAAACTATGTATTTGATGTGTTTCGCCCAACTTGTTTACCTCAACGTGTCAAACTTAGCTATTTGTATTTTTTTATTTATCCTTCCAATTTTTCGAAGGATTTAGCTCTTTTTTTTCAACACTTGAGTTTCCTCCTCTAAACTTAAAATACTCAATATCTTCACTGTGGAGGAAGTAATAAGACTCAAAGACTCGGGTAAGGTAACAAAGAAAAAATGTATCGACTAAGTGTTTAGAAAAAAAGGCATGTGTCATTTCTAAAATTTCAAAGTTTAATCAATATGGATACCGGGAAATTGGTTGCTTAGTTCTAGAAATCTGCTAGTAGTGGATAGATTATTCAAACTATGAAACTTCAAATCTAAGGATATAAGATGTATGCGCTTTTTTTTCTTTTTTTTCTTTTTGATCCTAAAAATCTTGATACTGTCGAAAATGAACAGACTCAAATCACACACACACAAATGTAAAATAAAAGACACAAAATTGGAGTTGAGGGTAAGAAGATAAATTTGCATCAAGGTTATGTAGGATGTGGTTCACCACCCCACATGTGCATCATCAAAAAGTGGAGTGGGTTCAAGATAATAGACACCTCCATCATACCAAAGCTTTTTCCAACAAGTCCATCACCCAAAGAACACGATCTAGGCAAAATTCCCGAGCTCTTGATCACACAAATCCTCCCAACAGTCGATGGCATGATCCTGAAAGGAACATTAAGGCTGCACAAAATGAGCAAAAATCATTATGTTAGGAATTTTAGCATCTAGAATCACCTCTTTACTATTAGGAAGTAAAGAAGGATTGCTCATGTGCTTGAAATTTGCCTCAAAAATCTCTAACTCTTTCTCAACATCACTCTCATCCTTACCAACACATTTTGATTTTTCATTATCACTTGGTAAGAAACCTTGACTTTGATTTTTCAACTCGTCTACTAGTTGTCCCATCTTAGTGTTTAAGGCTTCGAAATAGGATGTGAAATTTCACAAAAATGTTGTAAAATTTTATGTTAAGTTTGGGAAAAAGTTTCAAAAGAGTGAGTACGGTTCGAGTTGTTCAAAAACATTCCCGGGTGGGTTGTTGGAAACAAAGGACGTGAATCCATGGTAAGGCTCACTCTCTTGAAAATCATAAAAATAATCAGAATTTCCCTCCCCTGATTGGTCAAATGTATTTATAAACGTTTCATTCCAATCTTGATGGGGATGTGAAAATGAAGTGTATATGTCATCATCCTGAATATTTTCCAAAACATTAGGATGTTGTTCCCATGAATAGTCGAAAGTATTAAAATACGGGCATCCCAACTAAAGCCATCCATTATGGTGAAAGAAAAACCAATGAAAAAATCAACTTATAACTCAAGGAACTCGGGAAATACGCCAATCCCCGGCAACGGCGCCAAAAACTTGATGGCTAGAAAACGTGTACCCAGAAATGTGGGCACAAATGTTCCTACAGTGGGGGCGCAAGTATACACCGACACTGGGATCGTTACAAGTAATAAAGTGGTAAAAGTACTGAGTATCGTATCCACAGGGATTGGATTTCAAAGTTCTGAGTCCTAAGTCGAGGATATACTGATTTCAATGAGAGAAGGAGAAAATATATTTTTGAGTGAGTTTTGGGTTTTTAACAACAAAAACTAAATAAGTAAATATAATGGGTATGGGTGTAAGTTTTCCTTGAGATGTTCGTAGTGACGAAATGGTTAGTCACTTTGTAGTACGTAATGTATATAAAAAGCCCGATCTCTCAAAAGTGGATTTTTATAGACCGGTCCTACAAAATGCCTATAAAGTCATCATTATCGCCGACTCTTAATCTTGCCGATTTAACTAAGTATGACTCAAAAATCAAAGTTCAATCAGTATGGAGATTTACACCCAAATCTCTTTGTGATATAAATCTCGACCGAAGTTCGAACCTTAGTAAATCATGCAGAACCCGCATCTCTACGTGGTTATCAAAGACTTTCTCAAATCTTTGTGCATCACTTAAGCAGTATTTCGAATTTGCCCCTCTCGAGGTCTAAGATCTAATATTAACACTTCAAGGTGATCATCCTATCTACGTTGAGTTTAAATCCCGACTCAAGTTACCAAGCTTAAGAGCTAGCAACGATGGCAACACCTAAGTGTCGCCTACTAGTCTCAAGTTCGACTCACACCCACACCCACACCCAAAGGGGTGGTTAGCTCAAAATAAAAGTAAAAGACATAATAAAAGAAAAGGAATACGAAGTAACTACTTTCATAAAGTTAAATATGAGAAATGAAATACATAATTAAAATACAGAATTTAAAGTACTACACCTCAAGCCTAAGGCTTGAGGTGTTTATTGGAAAGTAAAATCTAGAGGAAATGAAAAGCTAAAAAGAAGAAAGTGATTGTGATGGATGATAGTTCGAAATGATCTTCTATCATCTTCTATTTATAAAGCCTCATGCAATCATTACTCTCTCCATATGTGGCTGAAACTTGACAGAGAATATGTGGTGCTCTTTCTTCTTCATTTCCTACTTGTGCAAGTTGGAAGAACTTTGGGCGGTGGGTTTGAGAGTGTAGTCGCAGTGGGCACTGCATGCCACAAATCCAATAGTGACATTTTTATCCCAAGCTGATGTGCTTAACTCTAAAAACATCCTCAACAACTCCAAATGAAAATAAAATTATAAAAGGAAGAAACACAAACAAATAAAAAGAAAACACAACTAAAATGGAAGAAAAACACACACAAACGGAATGCAAATAACGCTCAAAATGAGAATTATCAGGGGTATCTTGTGACTTAATTTAAATCATTAGATAAACACGTCTCTTTGAAAACTCAAATAATTTATCGAGCCAAACAGGTTTATATCTTCATAAGTCAGACAATCAAAATATAAAAATTAGCGAGCTCGAGCCCATACACAAGTTAATCAATCTCGAGTTCGAGCCCGTAAAAAGGTTTATAAAACTTGAAGTTTAGATATATATGAGTAATTTAAAGTTGTTAAACGAGCACCAAACTTGAACATTGAAGAAATATCCAAGCTCGAACCCAACCTTGAAATAGTTATTCGAGAGCTTGAGTCTAGTGTTATTTTTTCGAGCTCAACTCGAACATTGTAAAAGTATTCGAGCTCGAGCCCTACCTTGAAATAGTAATTCAAAGATCGAACTCGAGTCTAGTATTATTTTTATGGGTCGCTCGAATAATCTGCTTACTTGACTAGACTCGTTTCGGGCCCCTAGGTTAGAAGCCTTGTATTCCGCCCCTGTCCTGGTCATTGCCATATTCATCTGGTAAGGTAACGTGACTTGGGAAACGCTTACCCAAGCCATCCATTAAGTTATGTAGTCATTCTCTGTTGCTATCTATATTCTTCTATCCTATCCTTGACATCTGTTTTCTCCATTGGTTGTTTTCTTCATTGGTTGTTTTCTCCATTGGTTCTGGTTTTCTGCTATCTAACGGGCCGTTTACAAAACGCTTACCCGGGTAAGTGCTTACCAAGACACATTAACTTATAGGATGAATATGACAAGAACTAAGAATCTTATCCAGTAAGAGCAGAAGCAAGGACCGAGAGTCGAAAGCAAGGACCAAGAGTCTTACCCGGTAAGTGAGTGCGACGGCTCTTACCACGGTTAGCGCTTACTGGCGAAATTGTTGCAACGATGCCATTTTGGTGGACTAAAATCTTACCCGGGATGTAAGTGATGGTGTTAAATTTTACCAGTAAACACTTACCCGGGTAAGTGATTAGGTAAACCGTCCCTAAGTTTTTTTAATGCCAAAATAATCAAATTATAAAATTCAATAAAAAAAGTTGCTGCCATAAATGTAGTACAATTCCTAGTGCACAACCATTTCCATTTTCATTTCATGCTTATAGATAGATATCAACCACACAGACTTTTTATTTCAATCGATGGTTACGAATCGAACAAAGAAACGGATCGGTTGTGAGAGATAAATGGGTCGTTACCAAACGCTTACCCGGGTAAGCGCTTATCAATAAACTTTAAAACTGTCACTTACTTATTGGGTAAGATTTTTGTTCACTAAATCGGTTTCGTATGCAACAATTCATGCGGTAAGCGCTAACCATGGTAAGAGTCGTCACCCTCACTTACCGGGTAGGACTTTTGATTCTTGCATTCGCTTTTTCCTGGTAAGTTTTTTTGGTCATTTCCATATTTATCCGATAGGTAATGTGACTTGGTAAGTGCTTACCCGGCCCCAAAGTCGACTTTTTGGGGACAGAGTAGTAATACAACCATTATTGTTCTTGGTTCAAGAAGTCAACTAGAGCTCTCACGATCTAGACAAACTTCTTCTTGATTTCGTTGCAGGGAAGGTGAGGATGAGGATGGTGAAAATAAGAAGAGTTGATGTATCGACAGTCCACAGATGAATTCATTGGGAAAAATCGTTTTCCAAAGCTTGAAGGAGGGAAACGAAGTCAGTTTGGTTTTGTAGGAATGTCTTGGATAACTCAATTTGGGGAGGGAGACGAATTCATCGGGATAAGCATGTCTTGGATAACTCAATTTGGGGAGGAGATGATGTATGGGAACCCTAAAACTGAATCGTCAGTTTGGTTTTTTTAAGAGACGGTACCCATTTTAAATTAAATCGGGAATTAGACAATTCTATTCCAATTTTACCCTCTAATGCATTGTAAGGGTCTTATGCAATATACCCTCAACTTCTTTTTTAATTACAAAATTGCCATTGAGATAATAACCATTAGATTATCTCATCCTACGTGTGTAAGGGTGTTATTTGGTTTTCCGGTTCTCCTGAACCTCCCTCCCTCCCTCCCTCTCTCTCTCTCTCTCTCTCTCTATATATATATATATAGGGCCAGGTTCAAGGGAAAACCTCCAAAAAATGGAAAAATAAAGAAAACCTCCCAATCTTCATCGGGACGGTATGCACTTGTGCATACAGGTAATTTGTAACATGCACACATGCATATGCACAAATGCATAATGCACTTGTGCATAAAAACCAAAAAGTCAACTTAATTTACCTGTATGCACCGTCCAGATGAAGGACCCCTAGGGCGTTCTTCAGTTTTTCGTTTTTTTGAGGTTTTTCCTTGAACCTCCCTCCCTCTCTCGCTCTCTCTCTCTCTCTCTCTATATATATATATATATATATATATATGTGTGTGTGTGTGTGTGTGTGGATCTAATCAAATGAGAACTCTGTACTTTGTGATAACTATGAGATCCAATGTGAGCTAATCAATTTATTATATTAATTTTGTTTATTTAATTAATAGGAAAGGGTGTATTAGTAATTATGTTAATTATAATTTGAATATTAAATTTTTTGGCTATTGTTATTTAACGATTTATTTCCTTATTTTTCTCTACAAATTGATTCCCAATGATCATCTTCTCCATAAAGTCTGGGTATTTTCATTATCCATACAACACCATGGCCATTCGCCAACACCATGGCCATTCGCACCAGTCTGTTTTATCTTCTTTAATACCACCACAAAACTTCATTATCAAAATATCAACTTTCACCATCAGAAACATCCTTCAAGCCATCATGAAGAAGATTATTGAATCACAGACATGGAAACCATTGATTCATCTGGGACATGTCCAAGGTTCTAAATGACGTGAGGCGTGGTGTGGCGGTGAGACCAAGCCTCAAGCCTTAGGAGCCATGGTGAAGCCATGACATGACTTATGACGTCAAATTTCTAATTCACATATAATATTATATATAGAAACATATGTGTTGTAGTGTTACTCAATAAGTCAATAGTAATAAGCAAATTAAATTAGGTTATGTATTAAAAAACTTGCAAATAAGACAATAAAAACGTAAAGAAAAAACAAATATCGCATTACGAATATTGCACATTAGGCCATGGCGTGCCACGAGCTTAACGTGGCGTGAGACACAAGCCTTGGTGACATGGCGCGCCATGACGGCTGTGCAACGAGTGTTTTAGAACATTGGACATGTCACATTGACATCCTTCTGCTTTTCCCCTCTTTCGAAAACCAACAATTGTGAAGATGCTCTAGTTGAATCCCTTTGATCTGTTGAGTTCAACTGTTAGCTCCTTGTGGTGAAATTGCTCCTACAAGAAGGGTTTGTTACCTATGTTTAATTTCAGAGTACCCCACTAAATATAAATTAAATGAAGTTTTCGTTTAGCCCTCCAAATTCTAACATATGCATTATAGCCCTAAAGATGAAAAGATTAAGTTAAAAAGGTTAAAATAAAGAAAAATGGCAAAAAGACCTTTATGCTCTCAACTTTAACGGACCTGGTAGACGGTCGTTAGGCCGAAAGACCAAATCCAACCAAAATTGCATACCACATGGACCAAATTCATAATTCACTCTTATTTTAATTTATGAAGGTTGAAATATATCAAATAAAATCATACTTTTTTTGGCTTGGTTTTAGTGCACATTTTTTCTTGGGAATAATCGTATCAATCACCCTATAGATTTAATGGTCTTGATATTCAAACATTCTTTTGTCCTTTGAACACGTAACTCAGTTCGTAAAGACCTATAACAACTTTTTTAAATACACAGTCTATTTGTTAGCCTCATCCATCGAGTCAACTTGGTTCCTAGGAGACGGGTTTCATGTAGGGCCATGGACGTTGCCTATTATTTGCTCAAATATTCGAACAAATTTTGATTAAATGAGTATATAAAAATTTAAATAAAATAAGGTTTAATTAATTTAGCATTTGGCCAATAGCATTTGTTGGTTTGATCTGAATCGCTAAATTACAGCGATTGGTTCATAAATTCTCTGTAGATTTTATTCTGATTTCAGACCAACCGGTTCCCATATTCTGTCCATCTTTTTGTGGTTTTCATTTCAATTTCAAACAAACCCTTCTTCACCCATACGTAATCATTGACGATCAAACCTAATTTTTTCTATTGATTTTGAGATACGTGCATTGTATGCCGATAGGAATCCGTCGATAATCCATAACCATTTGGTAATTTTCTTCGTTTTTTAAATGTTTTTAAGTTCCTTCAATGGGCGTTGATAATGGCGGCCTTTACGATTATGATTAGGCCCTCATGTTTTGACTCTCCAATGTTTGGCTGATTATGTGTTCATTGTTTAATCCATAAATGTTGATTATTTATTGTTTTTTCATATAGGATTTTTTTGAGGCGTTGGAAAAAGTGATTTGTTGCTCATTCTCTATTGAATTTATCAAATATTCTGCAAAGGTATGATGATCTCCATTGTTAAACAAAAGTGTTTCCCTTTAATTTATGTGACAAATGGTGTAGCTTCTTTATCTGTACTGAGTTGACTCATTTGGTATATGTCTATAGACACCGAATTCAAGTGCAAAATGATGGCTTAATTTATGTGATGGATCTAATCCTTCATTTTGTTGAGAATGAATTGATGGAGTTAATATTTGTATGTAATTGTAATTCTGGTTGCAATGTTGTTTGTGTTGGTCCCAGCTATGGAGTAGCAAAGATAAACAAGTATTGTAGAAGGGGGGTTGAATACAATACACAAATGTTTTCACTTAATTTAATTCTTTTATTGAAATACTTCAAATAAGAATTACACACAGAAACTATTGATTGTTGCGGAACAGAACAGATAAATCAGTTCAAACAATCTTACACACAGACACAAAGAGAATGAAGAACAATTGAAAATACACTTAGATAAACAATGAACTTCTTTGAGAGAGAAGAGAGAATGCCAGCACTTGGAGTCTTGAGGATCTTGTAAACTGGTAATCTTTGCAAGGTTGAAGATGATCCCTTTATATAGTGCCTCATGCATTAAATGCATGGACACCTGTCAAGCAATGGTAGGAAGGCAGGTCTTTGAATGAAGGTCTTCTAAAAAGTACTGATGTACCTTTTGTCTTGAAGCGTTGACTTCTACAGTATGTTGAAGTTGATCTTTCTTGAAAGAGATAAGAAAACCAAACAACCTTTTTCTGATCTTCGGATGATGTCTCTATCAGTGCAAGATATCCCAAATATATTTTGCAGATAAAGTAGAATATACCTGCTGTTTTGCCGAAGATCTTTTCAAAGGATATCTTCAAGAATTCTTCAAGTGATCGTGTCGATCATGTCTTCAACATTTTCCTTGCTTTAACATTTTCTTGATGAATCTTCAAGTGATCGTGCCGATCATATCTTCAGGATTTCCTTGTTGAATCTTCAAGGATCTTGCCTAAGATGTCTTCAAGTAGTGCTGGCCGAAGACTTAGGATGTCTTTAAGTAGCATCTTAACCTTTGGCTGAGAAGTCCATCTTCAATCCGCTTTGAAGATGCACTTCTACTTTGTTTATTCACTTGATCTTTGACTTCACCGAACATGTTGTGTTACATAATTAAGCTGCTTGTAAAGAACCTAAAAAGTATTTTAAGTAAGAAATGTGTAAAATGAAAGACTGGAGGTCATCTTCAAATCCTAAGTGACCCAATAATCTCCCCTATTTGAGGATGACATCCATACTTAGAAACTGAAGAGTAAATATTGAATAATTCGTTTTGACCCTTGTTTACTCTTTTTGGGTTCTTTTCACACAGTCCATTCTTTTTGTTCTTTTTGGATTTTTTTTTGTATCCGACATTTACAAGTAAGATGAAATAATAAAGTATAAATGTACAAACTAATGAAAGAAAAGGAATGGAGTATAGACAATATGAACAAAACAAAAATTACTTGCAACTTGTTGATGTGTTGGAGGACTTTATCTTCTAGGCACTTTTGCTTTCCTTCATATGTTCCAAATCTTCAAACCATCAACCAAATGAGTGTGGTTTTTGGTAGGAGACAAACCCATTATGGTGGCAATCTTTGAGGGAGGGTTGAGTTTGAGTGAATCAGCTTCAGGATGCTTCTGCCATCTCTTGCATCTGCCCATCTCTTGCATCTTCTTTCTTTCTCTTGACATCTTCAGCTCTTCCTGTTCAGCATCATCATCCTTTGTCTTTGTTTTGCTCCCCCTTAGTAGATCAACCGGTCTTTGTGTTCCTCCCCCTCAGTTAGATCTGTCGGACTGATGTGCTCCCCCTTGACCGGTCCACCGATTTCCTCAATTTTTTTTAGTTGGACGTTGGATATGAGTATGAGGGTCGATGTTGCTCCCCCTCAGCGGCCGACGTAGGAAAAACACGAAGAAAAGATGAAAAAATCGGCCATAACACAAGACTACATTTTTTTTGCTGAAATGCTTCAAAATCGGCAGCCTACTTCGGCAGAAAAAGTCGGCAGTTTTTTTTTTGCTGAAACACTACAAAATCGGCAGCCGAAATTTGCTGAAAATCGGCAACCGAAATAGCAGAAAATCGGCAGCATTTTTTTTCTCAAAAGGCCCAAAATCGGCAGCCTCTTCCAGATTTCGGCAGCCTATGGTCGGCAACCGATTTTTTTTTCGATTTTTTTTGAAGATATGGGGAATGAACTTCAGAAGATTGCTGGAACGAGTCTTTGGAAGATTGTAAAAAGAATTTATCTACAAAAGATTTGGTGAAGGGATCCTCCGAAGAAGATAGGTAAGCATCTTTGGAGGATCTTCAAGTCATCTTCAAAAGTTGGGAGAAATCTTCGATTGTTGTCTTCAAGAGTAGATCTTCAAGCATCTTCAAGTCATCAAGAGTAATCTTCAAGCTCCACACATAGTCATGAAGGGAGGGATCTTCAAATCCAGGATGTTGTGCTAAAGGAAGAGAAGGTTGAGGTTGAGGTTGAGAGGCAGACAAAAATCTTCAGCAGTGGAAGAGAAGGGAATATTTGGTGAGTGTGGATATGAATACTTGAGAAAGTATGTTCATGGAGATTGGGAATGGTGTTGATGAAGGAGATAGGATAACATGTAGGTTTTTAAAAGGGAGAAGATAGGTTAAAGATGAAGAGATGTAAGGGAAATGTGGGTAAGGTAAGATTCGGTAGGCAAGAATTGGTAGGCAAAGTAGGTAGGCAATAATCAGTAGGCAAGAAGAGAAATAGTTAGGCATAATTGGTAGACAAGGAGAGGTACAATTAGGCAGAGTTGGTAGGCAAGGATAGGTAGAAGAGAGATCGGTCGAGGATGTTAGGAGAATTTTTGTTGGGGGTTTAGGTTGAGGGGTAAGGTAAAATATATAGAGAAAAGATAGACTTAGGAAATGATAGACTTAGGGAATGAGGGTGAGAGGTAAGGTAAAAATGTGAGAGGGTTAGAGTGTATAGTTAAGAGGTGTGGTGATAAGGGTTGACAGAAGGTGAGGATTAGAAGAAAAGACATCTTTGGTAGAGTACCTGTCACATCTGTGAAGAGGAGGAGAAGCACTTAGCTGATACAAGAGCAGTTGAGAGGGTGTGACCTTCTGGATTATCCATATCATTTATTTGGGCCATGAAGCACACATTTGAAATGTCCTTCTCGCTTTCAGATGTGGGTTCATCTGCCAAATCATGAGTTTTAGCAGGCAGACCATTTCCCTTTCTAACTAGCTTTTCGTTTCTTTCCTTTTCTCTCTTGTATTTTTCTTTGTATCTTTCAGCCCGATCATAATCTCTTGTATTAAAAGAATCATATTTGGATCTTCCCGATTTTGAAGAAAATCGACCTGAGGAAGAAGTTCTGGGTTTTTCAAAACGTTTACTTCTGCACTCAGAGGAAAAATGACCCTTTTTACCACAGTTAAAACATTCTTCATTTGATTTGTTAGAAGAAGAGTGTTTGGAGAGAGAAGAGGATGATTGTTGACTAAACTTAGATTTTGCAGAGGAAAAGTGAGATTTGGATTTAGAATACCCATCCATTCTGGATATTTCATCTGATAAATTGTCAACTGAAGTTTCCTCACATTCATCATCAGCATCACTAAGATATGCTTCTGAATGCTCATTGGGATCTTTTTTACTATCATGGTCAGAGTCAGATGGGTAGGTGATTCTTAGAGTACACATAGTTCTTTTGGAAGAGTCACTTAAAAGAGCTATAGAAGAGCCCTTTATATTTGTGATGACAGACTTCCTTTGTAGCTTAGTATGCTCATAGTTGAAGAGAGTTCCATAAAGAGCAGTGAGAGACATGTGATCAAGATCCTTGGTTGTCTTTATACAAGTACAGATGTTTTCCCAAAAATCAGGAAGACAATCCATAAACTTGCACAAGACTTCCTCATTATCATACATGCGACCCAACAATTTAAGATCATTAAGAAGACTGTTAAAACGGTTATAGTAGTCTGAAAGAGATTATCCTTTCTCATAAGAGAAGAGTTCATATTTTCTAACAAGAGCAATCTTTCTGCTCTTTTTCACTTCAGACGTACCTTCATAAAGAACACACAAAGTGGACCACATTTCCTTATTCGCTGCCGCCGCTGACAACACCTCCACCGTGGCCATTGCTGTCTCCAATGCGGTCTCCGCCGCCATCGGGGCACCCAACGACCCGGAGAACCCTGTAATCACAATAGGAAATAGGTAGGATCGGACCGAAGACATCAACGCAAATGTTGATCGGGTAGCACGTAACTGCGACGATGGGCGTCCCTTTAGTGGGGTGCCGGTTACTCTACCCTTCACGTTTAGCCTCCTTCTAACGATGGTGGCGTTGCATTCACTGTCACGTCATGACGGATTCCCATCATCCGCATACCGCTTGTACATTGGAGTGATAATCTTTTCTATCATCAGATTCTGTATCTTTGATGTGGTGATGCTGATCCCACCGCCAAATTCAAAGGTAACTTTTTTCTTAGGCTTAGCGAAGATAGGATGTCTTTTAACTATCTTCGGGGCAGCAATGGTACTCATGTCATGCCCGCTTATATATCCGGCGAACACCCCCCCCCCCCACTATTTAAACAACTAGTCAGACTGATATCATTTCAAACACAAAGCCCTAAAAAACTTTCACGATAATCAAGAATGGCCTCGTCGAAGAGAAATTGCCTCAAATAGCCATTCCATACCCCTTGCGTCTCCCAATAACCACTTTACTAACCCTATTCCATAAATACCCAAAACTTACGCAGACAAAGTTACGCAGAGAAAACTCTCTGCGTAACTTTATTTTTCCTCCCAAAAAATAAAAAAAAACTACTTTTTAAAAACTATGGCTGTAATTTATCTGCTTATCTGATACTAGATCATTTGAATGAGGTGGGAGATGTGATCGATCAATGGAAGACATCTGCTACAACCGATTTTTGAAGTTTCTGTATGCTACAACCGATTTTGATGTTTCCCTTGAAGATAAATCTTGTATGCTTAGTGCTCTTGTTTTATATATAACATGATTTTATATACCTTTTAATTTTAACAAGTTACACCATTGTAATAGTCTTTTCGATAACTTCGAAATGTGCCCAATATTGAATATTTTTTTATTTAATTATTTAATTATATATCATATATACTAAATAAAAATATTTTTAATATTTACAATTAATACTCTTATAGTTAATTATTTAATTTATTGTACATCTCTTACTTTTTCAAATTTTGTTTTACACTTCACATTAACATAATAATCTTATATTAACTAAATGAAAAATAAAAAACTAAAAGGCATAAAGTAAACTAAGTAAATAATTATACGGGAATTAAATCAAAATATATTATAGGGAGAGGACCGAAGGCATCAACCCAACTTTTGATCGGATAGCTCGTCGATGCGACGAGGGGCGCCCCTTTAGTGGGGTGCCGGTCACTGTATCATTTACCTTTAGTCTTCTTCTGACTATGGTGGCCTTACACTCATTCTCACGTCATGATGGGTTCCCATCATCAACTCACCGATTGTACATAGCATAACTTTTGGAGATGCTCTAATGATTTAAATATTTAATAAAAATAAAAGGAAAAAAACTAAAAATACCATATCAACTCATAATTTAATGAAGGGAATTTAATTAAAATACCCAAAGTTTGACTTTGACTTGCAAAAATACTGAAAATGGCACCCCCTTATGCAGAAATACCCCATTTTTCAGCAATGGGGACCGCGATCGCGAACCAGGCCCACGTGGCCCGCGATTTTACCCCGCGATGGGTCGAAAATTACAATTTTGGTCCCTGTCGCGAAGGGGCCCGTGATTTGGTCCTGCGGTGGTCTCTCGGTGGTCCAAAATTACATTTTATACCCATATAATTATTTACTTAGTTTACTTTATACCTTTTACTTTTCTAATTTTAATTTTACACCTTCATCATATTAACACATATAATCGTATATTAACTAAAATACGTTAAAAAATACGTTTTAATTTTAACAAGTTACACCATTATAATCGTCACGTCGATACCTTCGAAATGAGCCCAATGTGATTACAAGATTCTCAGGGTTGTTGATCGCCTGCATGGCGGTGGTGATCGCATTTGTGACCGCAATGGCGGCAGCGGTGGTGTTGTCAGCGGCGGTGGAGATCGCATCGGTGACCGCAATAGCGGCGGCGGTGTTTTTAACGGCGGTGGAGAGGGATGATGCAATAGAATTTAGGTCCTTCAAGACAGACGCGGCGGAGGTGCTGTTTATGGCGGCGGAGAGGGACGCTGTTGTAGATTTGAGTTCAACGGCCATGGCGGTGGTATTGTCCGCGGCCACGGAGGTGTTGTTAGTGACGACATAGAGGGACGCTGCAATACGTTGGAGTTCGTCCAAGGAAGACTCGTTGGAGCTGTTGTCAGCGATGGAGGATAGCGACGCTGCAATAGATTAGAGTTGCTTCAAGACAGACGCGGCGAAGGTGTTGTCAGTGGTAGCGGTGAGAGACGCTGCAATAGATTTCAGTTCCACAGACACGGCGGAGGTGTTGTGAGTGGCGACAGTAAGGGAGGCTACAATAGATTTGATTTCTTCCAATGCAAATGCTGCAATGGATTTGATTTCTTCCTTCAAGGCAGACGCGGCGGATTCATCTGCGGCGCCTGATGAGGTGTTGCCGGCGGGGATCGAATAGGCCATTCTTGATTTGAAGCAAAAGTTTTTTAGGGCTGAGTTTATCTGTTGCGTGCTCACAGTGTTACAACAGTGGTATTCGAGACAACAAAGAGAAGAGACTGCAGATGGAAAAAACGAGAGGAGCAACGTTGGTTCTTGTTGGTTTTCCAGGTGGAAAACGAGGGCGAAACGGAGAAGGGTTTGGCGGTCGGTGGCGATTACTGGACGGGAAGTCAACCCGTTTTACCTTTTACCTAGGCTTAAGGAAGATAACCTTTTACCTAGGCTTAACGAAGATAATATGTCTTATAATAATCTTTGGGGCAGCAATGGTGCTCCTGCCCTGGCCTGATATCTTCCCGGCGAGCCACCCCGTTGTCCCCGGTGGGCTGTTTGCAGCCAACCATAGTTGGAACTTAGACTTGTCTTAGCTATTATATCTCATGTAAGAACTTGTATAAAAAGCTGTATAAAAATGATGTTACGATAATAAAAGAACAAGTACTGGATATTGGTTAACTGGTTGGTCTTTACGGTTTAGTATTTTATTTTTAGCATGTGTGTTAATAAATTTAAATAATATATCTCTTTCTTAGCGTGTGCGTTGGGCAGGTGGAAAAGGTCTCTTCTGTTGTTCAAGAACTCAAAAACCAAAAGGTTTCTCCCGATATTTACACTTACAATGTGTGGATAAGTTCATGTGCTTCAGCTTTAAAGATTAATGAAGTTAAAAACATTCTTGATAAAATGAGTAAACATGAGGCTAGATCGAGTGAGAGTTGGGCAAGATATGTGAATCTTGTGCGCATATATCTAACGTCGGGTCAACTGGTCAATTCAGAGGTCAACTCTGTGGTCGAAAGTGATAAAGGGTATTACACAAAGAGAATGGATAACTTATGATTTTCTTATTATACTGCATTCAGCTTTGGGAAACAAGGGTACGCTTGATCGAATATGGAAATCTTTGAGAATGACGAACCAGAAAATAATTAGCAGAAACTATGGTTGTATTTTATCTGCTTATCTGATGCTAGATCATTTGAATGAGGTGGGAGATGGCATCGATCAATGGAAGACATCTGCTACAACCGATTTTTGATGTTTCTGTATGCTACAACCGATTTTGATGTTTCCCTTGACGATAAATCTTGTATGCTTAGTGCTCTTGTTTTATATATAACATGATTTTATATACGTTTTAATTTTAACAAGTTACACCATTGTAATCGTCTTTTTGATAACTTCGAAATGTGCCCAATATTGAATATTTTTTTATTTAATTATTTAATTATATATCATATATACTAAATAAAAATATTTTTAATATTTACAATTAATACTTTTATAGTTAATTATTTAATTTATTGTACATCTCTTACTTTTTCAATTTTTGTTTCTCTTATCACATTAACATAATAATCTTATATTAACTAAATGAAAAATAAAAAACTAAAAGGCATAAAGCAAACTAAGTAAATAATTATAGGGGAATTAAATCAAAAAATATTATAAGCAGAGGACCGAAGGCATCAACCCAACTTTTGATCGGATAGCTCGTCGATGCGACGAGGGGCGCCCCTTTAGTGGGGTGTCGGTCACTCTATCATTTACCTTTAGTCTTCTTCTGACTATGGTGGCCTTACACTCATTCTCACGTCATGATGGGTTCCCATCATCAACGCACCGGTTGTACATAGCATAACTTTTGGAGATGCTCTAATGATTTAAATATTTAATAAAAATAAATGGAAAAAAACTAAAAATACCATATTAACTCATAATTTAATGAAGAGAATTTAATTAAAATACCCAAAGTTTGACTTTGACTTGCAAAAATACCCAAAATGGCACCCCCTTTTGCAGAAATACCCCATTTTTCCGCGATGGGGTCCGCGATCGCGAACCAGGCCCACGTGGCCCTCGATTTCCCCCCCGTGGTGGTCCCGCGATGGGTCAAAAATTACAATTTTTGTCCCTGTCGCAAAGGGCTTCGCGATTTGGTCCCGCGGTGGTCCCTCGGTGGTCCAAAATTACATTTTTTACCCATATAATTATTTACTTAGTTTACTTTATACCTTTTACTTTTCTAATTTTAATTTTACACCTTCATCATATTAACACATATAATTGTATATTAACTAAAATACGTTTTAATTTTAACAAGTTACACCAATATAATCGTCTCGTCGATACCTTCGAAATGAACCCAATGTGATTATAAGATTCTCAGGGTTGTTGATCGCCTGCATGGCGGTGGTGATCGCATTTGTGACCGCAATGGCGATGGCGGTGGTGTTGTCAGTGGCGGTGGAGATCGCATCGGTGACCGCAATGGCGGCGGCGGTGGAAAGGGACGCTGCAATAGAATTGATGTCCTTCAAGACAGACGGGATGGAGGTGCTGTTTATGGCGGCGGAGAGGGACGCTGCAGTAGATTTGAGTTCAACGACCACGGCGATGGGGTTGTCCGCGGCCACGGAGGTGTTGTTATTAACGACAGAGAGGGACGCTGCAATATGTTGGAGTTCGTCCAAGGAAGACTCGTTGGAGCTGTTGTCAGCGACGGAGGATAGCGACGCTGCAATAGATTGGAGTTGCTTCAAAGCAGACGCGGCGAAGGTGTTGTCAGTGGTGGCGGTGAGAGACGCTGCAATAGATTTCAGTTCCACAGACACGGCGGAGGTGTTGTCAGTGGCGACGGTAAGGGAGGCTACAATAGATTTCATTTCTTCCAATGCAAACGCTGCAATAGATTTGATTTCTTCTTTTAAGGCAGACGCGGCGGATTCATCAGCGGCGCCTGATGAGGTGTTGCCGGCGGGGATCGAATAGGCCATTCTTGATTTGAAGCGAAAGTTTTTTAGGGCTGAGTTTGTCTGTTGCGTGCTCACAGTGGTATTCGAGACAACAAAGAGAAGAGACTGCGGATGGAAAAAACGAGAGGAGCAACGTTGGTTCTTGTTGGTTTTCCAGGTGGAAAACGAGGGCGAAACGGTGAAGGGTTTGGCGGTCGGTGGCGATTACTGGACTGGAAGTCAACCCGTTTTACCTTTTACCTAGGCTTAATGAAGATAACCTTTTACCTAGGCTTAATGAAGATAATATGTCTAATAATAATTTTTGGGGTAGCAATGGTGCTCCTGCCGTGGCCTGTTATCTTCCCGACGAGCCATCCCGTTGTCCCCGGTGGGCTGTTTGCAGCCAACCATAGTTGGCACTTAGACTTGTCTTAGCTATTATATCTCATGTACGAACTTGTATAAAAAGCTGTATAAAAATGATGTTACGATAATAAAAGAACAAGTACTGGATATTGGTTAACTGGTTGGTCTTTATGGTTTAGTATTTTATTCTTAGTATGTGTGTTAATATATTTAAATTTATTATATATCTCTTTCTTAGTGTGTGGGTTGGGCAGGTGGAAAAGGTCTCTTCTGTTGTTCAAGAACTCAAAAACCAAAAGGTTTCTCCCGATATTTACACTTACAATGTGTGGATAAGTTCATGTGCTTCAGCTTTAAAGATTAATGAAGTTATAAACATTCTTGATGAAATGAGTAAACATGAGGCTGGCTCGAGTGAGAGTTGGGCAAGATATGTGAATCTTGTGCGCATATATCTAACGTCGGGTCAACTGGTCAATTCAGAGGTCAACTCTGTGGTCGAAAGTGATAAGGGTATTACACAAAGAGAATGGATAACTTATGATTTTCTTATTATACTGCATTCAGCTTTAGGAAACAAGGGTACGCTTGATCAAATATGGAAATCTTTGACAATGACGAACCACAAAATGATTAGTAGAAACTATGGCTGTATATTATCTGCTTATCTGATGCAAGATCATTTGAATGAGGTGGGAGATGTGATCGATCAATGGAAGACATCTGCTACAACCGATTTTTGATGTTTCTGTATGCTACAACCGATTTTGATGTTTCCCTTGACGATAAATCTTGTATGCTTAGTGCCCTTGTTTTATATATAACATGATTTTATATACGTTTTAATTTTAACAAGTTACACCATTGTAATCGTTTCTTCGATACCTTCGAAATGAGCCCAATATTGAATATTTTTTTATTTAATTATATAATTATATATCATATATACTAAATAAAAATATTTTTAATATTTACAATTGTTAGTGCTAATATGTCTTCAAGGTTTAATGTAGAAAGTCAAATGTCAAAGTCAATGTTATTGTGTTGTTAGTGTGTGGTTTATACCTTGTGTGTCTAGGTATAAATAGGCTTTGGTTAGTTTAATCTTGTAACATTAGAAACACTTACACTAACTGTTAAGAGAGAACCTTTAGAGAGAACAGTGCTGAACTCATATCTTGATGTTCTTGATGTAATTGGATGACAAATTCTCTATCTTCTCTATCTTGATTAGATCTTGGTTTAACAATTGGTTGTGGCTTGACTAATCTTGCAATAAAAAAAATCATCTGGTAATATTGAGAGCATATTGAATACTAAAAAAAATATTCTGATATGTTTTAGAATTGCATATGCTTGTTGTTGATCATATTTCGCATGCTAGCACACCAAATAGATTTAATAAAGGAGTTGAAACTGAACATTTTTAACTTGATATGCAATGATGTCTGGTATTTGAATCCAAACACATGCATTTGATTTCATTTGATTGAAAAAACTGTTAAATTTCATTAAGTTGAATTTCTTTTGTAAAGTTTTCAAATGATCAAATGTTAGTAATTATAAAATGTAGTTCAATGAATTTTATTTTCCTTGTATAAAATTTCAACTATTGTGCCTAAATGAAATATATGCATACTTTCAGGGGGAGAAAACAAATTGCTCCAGAATTCTTATTTGAGGGGGAGCAAGGTTATTCATTAAGGAGGAGATTGTTAGTGAGAATCAGAGACGCGACTGAAATTGAAGAAGGTTTTCGATGATCATGATGCACACTTTCATCGAAAAAGGGGGAGAAATGTTTAGTTCAATTTCGTGTCAAAGCTTTCAAGTCAAAGATTCGATTTCATGACAGGGGGAGAAATATTTAAAGAAGACTTCGTCTCAAGAAAGGAAAGGGGGAGATTTCTTCTTCAAGAGTTTAAGAGAAATCGATTGATCATCTTGTGATCTCTTTTTCTTAAAACTTGTGCTATATGGTGAATATCTTTACTGAAGATTGAAGTTCTCAAGTCAAAGAAAGAAAAGGGGGGAGAATTCTTCAAGAGTTTAGGAAAAATCGATTGATCATCTTGGTTTCTCAAGAAGATTTATTTTTCTTAGATTTGCGCTACATTGTATCAAAATGCCTTGTGTGAAGAAACAGATTCTCTATATCTTTTAAAGAAAGAAAATCTCCGTCAGATCCTCGTCTGAAGATTTTGTGACGATTTGACTTTGACAAACCTTGATAAAGACCGAAGTTTTGAAGATTCAAGTAGCCGAAGAATGCTGTTCTCAAATGTTTAAATCTTGAATCCAAGGGGGAGATTGTTAGGACAAATATGTCTTCAAGATTTAATCTTGATTAATAGAGTCAAAGTCAATGTATTAGAAAGTCAAAGTTAACTTAATGCCTTGTTAGTCTTATTAGGTATATAAGCATGTGGCTAGAGTAATCTTGTAAAACAAGAGAGAACAATTTCATATCACTTAGAGCATAATTCACATCTTGTAATATTGAGTGCTTATGAATCAAGATCTACTTTCTCTCTCTACTCTCTCTCTAGAATTTCTCTCTAATCTTGATAGATCTTGGATTAACAATATGGGTTCGACCCAAGACTGATTCTTGGCCATATGTACTCCTATAGTTCTATGGTCCCAACATAAATGTGCAATATAAAAAAGATATATAGTTTAAAAAAATAGAATTAATATTATAGAAAATAATTTCATATCATAATTATCGTGTTTTAATAAAATAGTTATATTGTAGATAAAGATATTTTTTAGTATCAAATAGGTCCATCGTTCATAGTGTTTTTTTTTGTTAATATGGTTGAATCGGAGATCGTAAAAAAAAATCAATTATAATTTGGTTAATATTAATTGCTATTTATTACTACTAATTACGTAATTATTATTAAATATTATTTTATGGTAGTTATATAAATTATTATTAATTTCAATTTATTATTTATTATTTAGTTATAAGTTTGAGTTATTTTTTAATATTAAATATTAATTATTTAGAATAATTATTATTCATATCAATTATATTTGTATTATTATTCGATATACTTAGTCATCAAAGAACAAAAATAACTATTTTAAAAATATTTTTATAAGTTACATTAAAGTTATATTTTCTTAAATTTCATAAACAATAAAACTTTGATAAATGAATTTAATAAAATATTTAACTTAACTATTATTTTTGTTAAAACTATTAGTTAAGATATATAATATCGTTCGACATTTTAATATTATTTATATTATATGTAATGTTATTTAAAAATTATCTTGAAAACAATTATCAACTATATGTGACGACCCTATCTTACTCTTTCTAACTTTCGTCACTTGTCATTTGGATACTAGTATCTGTAAATAAACTCCACTTTTTCTTGTCACTCTTTTATATTGTCTTTTTTCTGTTAGCTATTCTCTGTAAATTGTTTAATTTGATTAAATTGTTTAATATAAATCTTTTTTGTTGAAGAAATTGTTTCATATATTTGTGTTTTTTTATGTAAAAATATAAACCGTTTCATGTATTTTCTCATTCTTATGAAATTGTTTCATGTATTTTCTTATTCTGATGAAACTTTTTATTTTTTCATAAAAAACACAAATATATGAAACAATTTCATAAAAAATTATATAAAACAATTTCATTAACTTAACCAATGAAATCGACGGTTTGCACGGTTTACAAAATGTAACAACCGGGGTTTTATTTTGTAATTATGAAAGTTTAGTGCCTTTAGTCCAATAAATGAAAGTTAACTTGAGGGGCTATTTTGGTCATCTTTGAAAGATATATATGTGCACAAACCCCTAGGGCAGCCACATCCTCTAAAATAGTATTGGTGTGGTGTGTGTTTGGCGGCTCAAAAAAGAAAGGAGAAGAAGAAAATAGAGAAGAAGGAAATTCTTGGAAAGGAATCAAGAAGTGAAAATCAAAGAAGAAGTCAACAAGGTAAACCTCTCTGAATTCGTTCTCCATCGTTGTTGTAGCATTCCTTTCTTTTTGATCTGCTATCCAAGTCTGAATGTGTAGATTCAAGGAGTTTTCACCTCTTTTCCTTCAAAATGGGTTTTAAGGGGTTTTTGTCTTGTTAAACCGATTTAGAAGTTTATAAATGGATTAAGTGAGTATTTGAGGTTGGTGGATGAACCCTTGTATATATCTAATCGACTTAATGGAAAAAATCGGAGTATAAATCAGTTTTAGATTTGTTAAGTTCGAACAACCGTGTTCCGGACACCAGTTTTCGGTGGTGTCCGGATAGGTTGCAGGTGTCCGGGTAAGTGCCCCGTGAGGGTGTCCGGGTGTTTCTTAGTATCCGGGTAGCTGAAGTCTCCGGATAAGCTTAGTGTCCGGGTAGTTTTGCCCGGATAAGTCTAGCGTCCGGATTGTTGTGTCCGGACAATGTTGTGTCCGGACAATGTTGTGTCCAGAAAAGTGTGTCCGGAAAAGTGTTGTGTCCGGAAAGGGGTATCCGGACAGCAGGTCTGAGCTATTTATCTGATGTGGATCTATTGCCTTAGGTGTTCTGTGGGTGTAGCTTGAAGGTGTTTAGGAAGTGCATTGTACGTCAATCAAGGTGAGTCCCCTAAACCCTTTTTTCAACGCAAAGTGATAAATGTTTTAACTGATTATGGTTCTTATTGAACATGAAACGTTTATGAACTAATTTGCATGTTTTCCACGAATGTACTTATTTTATTAAAAGTAATGTTTAGCATGACGGGGTGAAAGGCATGATTTATGAAGATTACATTTTACATGTTTGCATGAACGTAAATGTACACTATGTGGAGTCGGTCTGCACTGTGGGATCAAAGAGAGGTTCTCGGGGTCTTAGGACCCTTGGTTATGTATGATGGACCGGTAGGTTGGAATCCGTTTGCCTCCTATTCGGTAGAGGGGAGTCCGTGGGGATTCCAAAGCGGCGAGAAGGGAGTCTGCTGGGGCCCTGATCGCAATATGTTTACGTTATTCACTATATAGTGCAGTACCATGTTTGATAATATTTATGGGTCGTTGATAAATATTTTCCAAATGTTTTTATATGCTGTTTTCGGAGGGAATTCACTAGACCTTTTGGTCTAACCCTCGCTTTCAAAACTAAACCATTTTCAGGAAAACGTGTAGCGAGTTCTTCTAAGTAGAACTAGAGATGGCATGGAGGTGATGGAGCTCGAGAGGCTCCCAGTTTTGGATCATGATATTTCTAGATAGTGCTCGGCTGTGGCTTAGAGAGACTTTCGTTGTTTATGATTAGTGTTAACGTTAAAGTTTTTGTTAAGTATGTTTTAGTATTGATATAAGGACAAGCTCATTTATGTAATTTGAATGTTAATCTTTTGACTTTGACATTTTATGGAAAGTGGGACATTACAAATGGTATCAGAGCCTTAGTTTAAGGGATTTAGGTGACCATTCGGGCCTAAACTTAAACTGTAAGATGAGGAACACAGCCGAGACATAGGATTGCCTCTAGGAACGATCACTATAAATGCGCTTAGGAATAAGGTGCCAAGGACAAACGTGTAAGGTAAATTTGGGATTACACCTGGCCAGTGTAATTACGAACTTACAGGTACATGTGCGTGCTTACAATACCTTACTTATAGCAAATTTGTTGTGTCACGTCTAGCAAGGATTAACTATCGGTTTCTTTCAGTTTAGCGCTATGGCTGGGAGAGCGTTGAGGAATAGGTCAGCAAGATCCCTGAGGGATAGACCGAGCTCCATTGTTTGGGGAAGTGTCGTGTAAGAGTCATTATGATATGATGTATGTAGACATCGTAGAGAAGAAACGTTGTAAAGAATGTTATGAGTCGTCTAGAGGTAGCTCTTCGTGGATTCGGAGAGGATGAATGTTTGAGTTTGAGTAAGACTCCAGTTTCGGGAGAGTCCTAGTTTTGGAAACCATGGGATAGATCAGTTGGGAGGGTAAGATCGAACAGTGTCAAAACCTTGAAAGTATCAATGGAGCCCTGACTTTTTAGTCTAGCTTTTCATTGGCAGGATAAATGGAATAAGATACTTATAGTGAATTGAAAGCATGTAGAAGTAGAAGGTGAGATAGTCGATCAAAGCGAAAATAGTGTGAAATGGTGGAGTAAGTGAGATGTGGAATGCATGTACATCAAGTTAGTGCTTGACCGAGAGGGCGACCCTTGGTCGAAGGAAGAGTGTCAAGGATAAGTTGCGTGGGTAAAGCGGTTGACCTTGCTAGGGTGAGTAGCCTTCAATTGCAAGTAGAGTTTCATGCATAGCTTTCTTAAATATAACATGAAAATTTTCACGATTTAAATTAAATGTGTAAATATCAATTTTGATCGAAAAGGAGTCAAAATGTGCAAGTGTATGTTTAAAGAAAAGGTGATTTCATTCACATTGCACAATGAAATTTTGAGCCTAACGATTGCAAAGTATTTCACACTTTTCATGATAAGTTAAATTATTACAAAAGGCCGAGAAGACGTGTGCCAGCAAAACTTTTACAATCAAATGAATTTTAACCGATTGATATCATATAAAAGAGTGTGAGAACCGACTGGTTTACTTGGTGTCAGTAATTTATTTCGAAATTGTGTCGTATGAAAGGATTTTCATTCAACGTATTACTGCCGTAATAACATCGTTCGGAATTGAGTAAGATTAAGGTTCACGGAAAGATGCATGCAAACGATTCTCGAATCGTTGTGCAGGGCGTTGAAGTTATAAGAGTGATGGGGTCATGTGTACCCAATTGTTTTCCAAACGTTGTTTATTTAAAATGATGAAATGTGCGAAAAGATTTATTTACTGTATTGTCATGCATGAAGGCTATGAACCTACTAGGTCGTAGAATATTACGTTATAAGTTAAGAAGGAACTCCGAGAGTGGAAAGGTGTTGGACAAGTCAGGGGAGAACGTATGTAGTTGCAGTATATGTGTTCTAGAGGAAAGGTGAACAGTGGTAGAATCGGAAGTGGAATATAGTATCGGTTGTATGAGGGTTTGCACCCTTGTTCGGTAACTGGAAGTACGGTTGTTGAGGGACGGATTGGGACCAGGGGAAGGAGTAGAAGTCATCAAGGTGTTGGTATTAGCAACCCGTTGAGTAGTGTTGAGAGGCAGAAACGAAATGTCCACAGTGTTGGATATGAGTTTTGAGGTGAGTTTGTAATATTGATGTTACAGGAGTAAGTTTAGAAAAGAGGGAGACGTATTATGAAGTGATTATGATATATTGGTAGGATTAAGTTCCGTAAGGAACCCTTGTTAAAGAAAAAGTTAAGAAAGTAGTTACAGGTTACCTGTTGTTGTAAAAGTCGACAGTTGTGTAAGGTGGCCGAGACCGAAGTCTTGAACCAGAAGGTTGGAAGTTGATAGAACACCTTGTAGGGGTGTTAAGAGGAGGAGAAGTTATTGTTTTGAATAAGCATTCTATTTGCGAAGTATGGAGGGTTCATAGAATGATGAGGTAAGTAGCACGAGCGAAGCGAGTGTGTAGACTTTATCGTTTAGTGAGGGACTGTGTCCAGCTTACGTAAAAGCTCGAATTGTAAAGAGCTAGCTAGAATGTCTGTGTTTGAGCTATTTGAGAACTCGTGAGTTATAGTTCAGCAAGTTGTGAAAGGACTAAGTAGCGAGATAGGCTCGATTTCATGCGGGTAACTTTGAGGGCGAGTTTAAACTGTGTATGGATGATCATGAGAGATCTGGTCTGCAGTGTGATGTTATGGGCAAAAAGTGTAAGGATGTGTAGTGACGGTATTTGTCAAGCTATCTGTGTCAGCCGATGATGTAGTAAGGCAATGTTAGAAAGATGAAGGATTAGAAGGAAGTCCTTTTGGGATTTCGGATAGAGTGTACGTTTTGCAATCCTAGTTGTTGAAGTACGTGGTTTGTAAGTTGGTGTTTATTTTGACTGTTATCGGGATGGAATGTCGGGGCAGAAATGGGTGATTGCCCAGCTGGGAGACCAAGCTTTGTGGTTATGTATGTTGTTAGGTAAGTATATTCTTGAAGGCAGAGTAAGTTTAAAGAAGATGATAAATAGGTTAGTCAAGCTGTAGTATAGCAGATGAGAAATCGCTAAAGAATGAAAATTGTTTCTTATGCATGAGGGAATGATCCTAGAAGGAAATAGTTGGAAATTTTGGTTATGTTTAAAGAATGACATGATGATGATTGTGGGTCGGAGTGGTAGTATGATCATTAGTTAATTTGAAAGGTCATGATAGAGGTATAAGCCTTTGGTTGGTTGATTAAAATTTTATAGATTTGTTAAGTAATGACATTCATTTGTTATTACAGGATGTGTTACAATTCTACCGAGAATTCTTGGGGAAGTGTTATTGAGATTAACACACTGATTGTTAAAGAATTATTTAAGGTAAATCTAAGTAAGAAAGTCGGGATGACTATATATATATCTATCTGATTTTATGATCTTGGTGGTTAATCGAAAGAATTGTGGAACCCGAGTTTCGGGGTGTTCCTGAATTAATAGATCCGTTTGTAATAGGGAATCCAAGGGGGTGGATTATTAGAGTGAATAGGGGATGTTACTAAGAAACATACTTTGGGGTCATTGGAAGTTTAAAGAGGATGAGGGCTGTGTTAGTCAAAATGTGGTGGGATAGATGTGAAATCCTTAAAGAATGTGAATTGTTGCTTATGTGTGAAAGAAATGTCTGAGAAGGTAAAAGTTGGAGATTAAAGAATGTGTAGTGACGTCGAACACTGGTCTCATTTCAAGACGGCTTGGTTGAATGCCTTAAGATAAGATCTTGGTGCAACTGTTTGGTTATGTAAGTAATGAGAAAGCGATACCGGCATGTGGAAAGGTCGGGAGAGAGGGGCAAGTAATGCTCGGTGGGCAATGCTCCACGCTAACGTGGGGAGGTGAAGATAGTATGTCGGAATAAGTGAGTAAGTTGGAAGTAGTAAACCTGACGGTGATGCCGAAAGGTGCAGTGTTGTGTAGATTGTCATTGATAAGTGTGTGAACCATTGGAAAGAGTATTGAGGAAGGGAATTGTGTATGATTTTGTACAGGAAAGAAGTGGATGAGACAACTGAATGAATTAAGTTAGTAACGTTGTGAGAAATGTTTAAACGAACTGGTCGTGCGGTGATTAAACTAGTGAGAATAGTATGGTGTGACCATGGTTACTCCTCCCAGTTGAGTGAGGATAACCGGAGTTATGTTTTTATGATTAGACGAATGTGACAATCAGCGAGGAATGGTCGTGTTTCAGGATAGGTTTAATTCGAGTAGGTGGACACTTCAGCAATGGGTTGGAGGTTCCTACTCTTAGTTACGTATAAGTATGGAGTGGTGAGGTGGTGAGGTGGTGAGGAGATGTGTAATGGTTGGCGAACAGTGGTCTAGGTGGTCCAAGAAAGGGAAACGTTATCTGCATAGACGATTGTTGGGTGGTATAGGGTTGAGAGTTGTGATACGATGAAGGAACTCTAGGTTGTGAGTTGTCGAGGTGTACAGGGTTGGCCAGGTGCCAAGCTGTCAAGTGGGTGTTTGTCTCTTGGTAAATGAACCTCGTGTGGTGGCGGAGGATTTAGCCAAGTTCCTTCTTAAAGGAAGTATAGATGCTTGAGAAGCCTTGGTTAATCTTTTGTTGTCAAGACCGAACGAGTAGGAACAGTAGCCTTCGAGTTAGAAGTACCGTAAGAACTGAAGGAAGTGCACACAAGGTTTCTTGTTTCGAATTTAATGAGGTGGTTGACCGAGTCAGAAATAGTTTTACCTTGGGGAAGTGTCAATTGTGGTGTGGGCATGATACCCGCATCTTTTCCAATAAGGAATTCCGGGGACGGAATTCTTTTAAGGAGGGAGTGTTGTAACAACCGGGGTTTTATTTTGTAATTATGAAAGTTTAGTGCCTTTAGTCCAATAAATGAAAGTTAACTTGAGGGGCTATTTTGGTCATCTTTGAAAGATATATATGTGCACAAACCCCTAGGGCAGCCACATCCTCTAAAATCAGTATTGGTGTGGTGTGTGTTTGGCGGCTCAAAAAAGAAAGGAGAAGAAGAAAAGAGAGAAGAAGGAAATTCTTGGAAAGGAATCAAGAAGTGAAAATCAAAGAAGAAGTCAACAAGGTAAACCTCTCTGAATTCGTTCTCCATCGTTGTTGTAGCATTCCTTTCTTTTTGATCTGTTATCCAAGTCTGAATGTGTAGATTCAAGGAGTTTTCGCCTCTTTTCCTTCAAAATGGGTTTTAAGGGGTTTTTGTCTTGTTAAACCGATTTAGAAGTTTATAAATGGATTAAGTGAGTATTTGAGGTTGGTGGATGAACCCTTGTATATATCTAATTGACTTAATGGCAAAAATCGGAGTATAAATCAGTTTTAGATTTGTTAAGTTCGAACAACCGTGTTTTCCGGACACCAGTATTCGGTGGTGTCCGGATAGGTTGCAGGTGTCCGGGTAAGTGCCCCGTGAGGGTGTCCGGGTGTTTCTTAGTATCCGGGTAGCTGAAGTCTCCGGATAAGCTTAGTGTCCGGGTAGTTTTGCCCGGATAAGTCTAGCGTCCGGATTGTTGTGTCCGGACAATGCTGTGTCCAGAAAAGTGTTGTGTCCGGAAAGGGGTATCCGGATAGCAGGTCTGAGCTATTTATCTGATGTGGATCTATTGGCTTAGGTGTTCTGTGGGTGTAGCTTGAAGGTGTTTAGGAAGTGCATTGTACGTCAATTAAGGTGAGTCCCCTAAACCCTTTTTCAACGCAAAGTGATAAATGTTTTAACTGATTATGGTTCTTATTGAACATGAAACGTTTACGAACTGATTTGCATGTTTTCCACGAATGTACTTATTTTAATAAAAGTAATGTTTAGCATGACGGGGTGAAAGGCATGATTTATGAAGATTACATTTTACATGTTTGCATGAACGTAAATGTACACTATGTGGAGTCGGTCTGCACTGTGGGATCAAAGAGAGGTTCTCGGGGTCTTAGGACCCTTGGTTATGTATGATGGACCGGTAGGTTAGAATCCGTTTCCCTCCTATTCGGTAGAGGGGAGTCCGTGGGGATTCCAAAGCGGCGAGAAGGGAGTCTGCTGGGGCCCTGATCGCAATATGTTTACGTGATCCACTATACAGTGCAGTACCATGTTTGATAATATTTATGGGTCATTGATAAATATTTTCCAAATGTTTTTATATGCTGTTTTCGGAGGGAATTCACTAGACCTTTTGGTCTAACCCTCGCTTTCAAAACTAAACCATTTTCAGGAAAACGTGTAGCGAGTTCTTCTAAGTAGAACTAGAGATGGCATAGAGGTGATGGAGCTCGAGAGGCTCCCAGTTTTGGATCATGATATTTCTAGATAGTGCTCGGCTGTGGCTTAGAGAGACTTTCGTTGTTTATGATTAGTGTTAACGGTAAAGTTTTTGTTAAGTATGTTTTAGTATTGATGTAAGGACAAGCTCATTTATGTAATTTGAATGTTAATCTTTTGACTTTGACCTTTTATGGAAAGTGGGACGTTACACAAAATTAGGGTGATTTGTAAATGAAACTACCCCTATATATATCATGACTCGAGTATATCTACAGATAAAGAAATAAAAAGCGCATAGCGACTAGGGTACGCCATACATATATGTATGCAATTCGATTTTAAATTCTTGTTATTAACTAAAAAAACTCTTATATTTTGAAAACAATTATCAGCTATATGTGACGAACCAACTTATATCTATATTAATTTAAGATTTCAAAACTATCTTCTTTTTTTCATATATTATTGACTTCTTATTATCTAATATATATTGAGTGCATGAATCTTAAGCACCCTCTTTATCACTAAAACAAGAATAACATCTCAAACTATAACCAACATGGACCTTTGATTCTAAGATTGATGATTCTTAAAAAGTTTGTTTCAACTCTAAAAGTTTAAAATGGTGATAAAAACCATTAACATCATGTAACATGTGGAAACTCAACTGATTTATGTTGATTTACTAAGTGTTACGTCGAATAGTCAACATAGTGATCTCAAATGATTTCAATCTATATATTAAAGGTATATCATAAGATGTTTTTGATTGCCGAAACAGACTAATTATGCTATTTAAGAAGCATATGATACATAATGTTAACTTATAAATAATTATTAATTGATCTTGATCGAAGAATACGGGGAAACCGTTTTTATATAAGTTAATATTTCTTGAATTCAATGTTATTTTTAATGATAAAAATAATGTATTAAAAATAACTTCGTAATTATCGATGACCCATTTTTACATCTCGCTCAGGACCTATAAAATGTCATGAACGAACTTGATAACCGTGGGAGGTTCAAATAGGAAAAATAAATATTGTGATAAGGAAAGAATAGATTAATAATCTATAACGTTGGTTCACGTATGCATCTTCAAATAAATTCTTTTGGATCTTTTCAATATTTTACATATGAACTTGTCGATAACCTTCATTTCTTACTTTCTCATATGATATTATTCTTCTTTGAACCGACCCTATATAAACATGTATGTATTTACAAAAATTGTAGATGTCCGTAGTAGAATTGTAGAAATCACATCTCTCCTGGGTTCGAATACGAACGATGACAAATCCCTTTGTGTTTATAGAGATTTACCTGCAATGACTTCAAACTATTCGTGATTGTGCGAGGGATTAACTGATACGCATAAGTTAACCCGAATACCTATGGTCTGATGTTTGTAAAAGGACTAAAATGCCCTCATGTGCAAGTCACATGAGGGGCTCTAACGGAGGCAACCTAACGGTGTTAGTACTCAGGAACTAAAACCAAGCACTTTTGCATACCATAGGGTCTTTCTTGCAATAAAAATTTTATAAGGACCAAAAGTGAGAAAAACAACAAACCACAGGGACCAAAATTGCAATTTACTCTAGATTTTAGAGTAAACTACACTTTTGGTCCCTGAGGTTTAGTGTTTATAACACATTTGGTCCCTACAATTTAAAAATTACACTTTAGCCACTGCAATTTGCTATTTGGACCGGATTTGGTCCCTCGTCGTTAAGTCCGTTTAAAAGCTCATTTATAGGTAGGGGTGTGCAAAACCCGAATAATACGAAATCCGAACCCGAACCCGAACCGAAAATAAAGTATTTTTGCAATACCCGAATACCCCGAAATCCGAAAATCCAAAACCCGACTTTTGAAGGAATATTTGGGTTCGGGTCGAGTTTGATCTTTGGCCACCCGAGCCGTCCGAAAACCCGAAATAATATACATATATATTTTCAATATTATATAAATATATTTAATTATCTAATTATCTTTAGAAAATCGTAAATTATAGTCGGTAGAGATGTTTTTTAATTTTTAAACTTATTATCGATTTCATCAATCTCTCGTTTGATTGAATAAATCCTTAAAATCGATTGAATTTATATATACTTTTTGTATTATAATAATACCCGAACCCGACCGACATTAACCCGAAACCCGAAGAAATCCGAAATCCGAAACTTATTTTAAACTTATTATCGATTGAATTTATATATACTTTTTTTAAACTTATTATCGATTTCATCAATATCTCGGGTCTTGATTTTCATATCCGAAATCCGATCGGGTTTTCGGTTTGTCCACCCGAACCCGCCCGCCCCGCCCGATGCACACCCCTAGTTATAGGTAGTGGTGTCTTTTTCTTTTACAGGGAGAAGTTTTACAATTCTTTTAAAACTATAGGGACCAAATTGTAATTTTGTCTAATTTATATTAATATTATATATAAATGCGGCGGCGGGGGTTTCAATCGAGAGAAAGAACCATGGATCGATGGAAAGAGGTATAGCTTAAATTAAACAATGAGAATGGCTCTTTAGTTTGAACGAGGGAACCTCAAATGAGTTGTTTCTCGCCACGAGGGTTTCAAAATTGGCCGTAGAGGAAGAACCAGGGGGTTCTTCTAGTGGCGGCGTAGGCGGAGAACGGCGGGGCGGTGGTGATGGAGTGCCAGAGCTTGCAGAAGTCAAAGCAACAGATGATTGAACGGATTGAGAGGTGAGATAAGATGTGTTCAGTCAAATCAAAGATGAGGAAACTGAAGAAATTGTGGGATGAATCAGTTTCTTTTAGGGTATTTGAATCTTCCATTTGATAGATCAATCAGAGATAGAAAATTGGGGGTTTCAATTGGAGCAAATGTTGATGATGATGCATCCATTTTACCAGGAAATGTTTTGGATATTTGTGTTCTATCTTGGTTCTTTGTACGTATATTCTTTTTTTGGACTGGTTTGGCAAGATGGTGTTTGGAATTATGATTTTCAGCTGGAAGGGAAGATGGAGTTATGCTTTTGCTGTCATAATTCATGTTTGTGATGCTTCTGTGTTTCTTCTGTTTAGCTGTTGGAGATGGTGCATTCATGGAATGGATTTTAATTCATCATCTTTCTCCTGCAGAAGAGTATTTTTTTTACTGCATTTTCAGTTGTCCTATGATGTTATAAGGGGATTGGACAGTTTACAGCAACTACTGTTCCTTCAAAGTTATAATCAACCTCATCAGTTTTTGCAGCTCCTGTTTCTTATCAGATTCCATCATCTGATCAGCTCTCAACTGCTTAGTGACTCATGGTTGTTTTGTTTATGCTCTCTTGTTCATTTTTTGCTCAGATTGAGATTTAGGATATAGCTCTTCAGTTTGATTGAGGAGATGTATCTAGGTTTAATTTCAGTTTTTTGGATATGAGTTTGATTGAAGAAATGAATCTGTGTTTAATTTAGTTTTTTGGATATGAGGTTGATTGAAGAAATGAATCTGTGTTTAATTTTAGTTTTTTTGGATATTAATTGAGGAGATAAATCTGGGTTTTGGTGTTCCTCATGGTGTTCTTGATAACTTATTTGGAGAAGATGAATATTCAAGAAAAAATAATAATTATGGTATAACACATTTAGTCCTTACAGTATATTTATTAAAGAAAAATAAAGTAAAAGTGAAAAAGACTAAAATACCCCTCATCTAACGAGATTTTTTAACGGATTTAACGATGAGGGACCACATCCGGACCAAATAGCTAATTGCAGTGGCTAAAGTGTAATTTTTAAATTGTAGGGACCAAATGTGTTATAAACACTAAACCTCAGGGACCTAAAGTGTAGTTTACTCTAGATTTTATAATGTTTTAATATAAAATTTAGAGTAAATTGAAATTTTGGTCCATGTGGTTTGTTTGTTTTTCTCACTTTTGATCCCTACAAAAATTTTATTGCAAGAAAAACTTTGTGGTTTGCAAAAGTGCTTGGATTTGGTCCCTGAAGAGTAACATCGTTAGGTTGCTCCGTTTAAACCTCCCAAGGACCAAAATTACAATTTATTCTTTTATTATTATACCATTTATTTAAAACATAATAATCATATTATATAATTATAATAGTTATCACTTGATTTAAAAACTTACTTAATAAAATGACAAAATTTTAATTAATTAATAATTTATATTTACGTCTCGTTGATTAAAATTATAAAAAAAATATTTTATATTTTTGTTTTTACTAAGTTTAAATTTTAAAAGAAAAATAAATTATTCAGAAAAAATGAATTAAAGACATGCGGTTTTTTATTATTTATATAAAATATAATATCTATAATATAAAAAAGGGCAAAATACGTAAAATAGCAACCTATTTTTATTTATTTCTTTATTATAGTATTGTACTTTCAACTTTTCTTATTACAACAATGTACTTTGAATTTATATTTTATTAGGACATTGTACTTTAAAGAATTTACCCATTATAGCATTGGGTTACCATTTAATTTAATTTTACCCAATATACTAGGTTTTCATGCCACCTCCTTGTCCATGTAGGCTGTCCACATGTACTATAGTGTTGATGTGGCATTTCTCATTACAAAATTGTACTTTTAAAATTATTTCATATCACCTCATTTTATTGCATGAGACCATCCACACACCTACAAGACCATACTCGTTTCTAAAGTGTCACATCACCTTTGCAATAACACATTTCACACACATGCAAGACCAAACTTCTTTCTAAACTAATAAATTATAATATAAATAATATAGATAATTATAATATAAATAATATAGATAATTATAATATATCTAATAAATTAATTATAAAATATAGATAACTAAAATTTTACTTTTGTTTTCTTTTACTATATTTTGTGTAAATATAATTTAATTAACAAATAAAATACATGGATATATTGAAAGCATGCAACGTTTACTAAAATACAAATATTTCAAAATTTGTTGGGTGCTATGAACATATTCTAAACATGCGTGAAAGTGGGTTTAGGCTGAATGAAGATGATAAGAAAAATAGAGCAATAGAATTATACGAAAAGGACAATGGAAAGTTCGGTTTTATGCATGCTTGGATGATATTGCGTAATGAAGAAAAATGGTGCACTCTTCATGCGAGATTGGATGCCGCTCATGAAGAGACGTGACCGAAAAGGACTAAAAATAGCACGTCTGGTCAATATACCTCGTCGTCTTCAAATACAAACGTGTCGATCTCTGAGTCAATGTCAACTCCCCGTCCAGCAAGAAGAAAAACTTCCAAGGAGAAAGGTAAGCAAAAATCTTTGTCATCCGAATCTGTTGAAAGTATACAGCTAGCAATCAAAATACAATTTAATATTGACAAGGAAAAAATAGACGCAATAAACAAATTCACGGACATTGTGCAAGAACGAGAAATGAAAAAAGAAGAACGTGAGAAAAAAAGAAGAACGTGAGAAGAAAAAGAAAGAACATCGAAAACAAAAGTTGGCAATTAAATTGATGAAAATGGATACATCAACAATGACTCCGGCACAACGAAGTTTGTACGAAAAACAAATTCACATGTTTTTAAACGAATGATGATGTAATATTTATGTTGTATTTACTTATGTAATTTTTTGTTTATGTACGCTTATGTATTAGTATATTTGTATTTTCGTAATTTTTATATAAATGTACTTTTAATTTAGTAGTTTAAATAAAAAACATTGCATAAAAATATAATTTTTTTTAAATAAAGCGTGGGTAAGAAATTTTAATAAAAATATTAAAAAAAATAATGTTCAAATAAACTAATAAATGAATTAAGTTTAATAAACATATTAATAATTAATGTTTAAACAAAAAAATTAATTAATTAAATTAAACAAAAATACAATTGTTAAATATATAATATTTGTGAAAGACTTGCTAATATTGAAAGAAGTGGGGTGTTCTTGCAAGGACTCTTGCAAGATGTGTGTGGATGCTCTGAGACCATCCACACACCTGCAAAATCTTACTGCTTTCACAAATGCCACATCAGTTTTGCAATAACACCTTTCACACACATGCAAGACCAAATTCCTTTCTAAACTAATAAATTATAATATAGATAATATAGATAATTATAATATAAATAATATAGATAATTATAATATAACTAATAAATTAATTATAAAATATAGATAAATAAATTGTGTACGTTTATCTATTAGTATTTGTATTTTGATAATTTTTATATTAATGTACTTTTAATTTAGCAGTTTAAATAAAAAACATTGCATAAAAGTATCATTTTTTTAAAAATAAAGCGTGGGTAAGAAATTTTAATAAAAATATTAAAAAAATAATGTTCAAATAAACTAATAAATGAAATAAATTTAATAAACATATTAATAATAGCTCATATTTAAACAAACAAACTAACTAATTAAATTAAAAAATGATTTGTTTACTATATTAAATTTGTTGCAAGGTCTTGCTAATTGTGCAAGATGGTGGAAGTCTTGCAAGGCCTTGCAAGACACATGACATGCCATGTCATCTTGCAAGACTCATGTGGATGCTCTGAGTTCCAACTTTCAATTACAACATTATACTTTAAGTTTTAATTTTTTATTATTAGTTATCATAATCAATGGTGTAAAGTTCATCGATAATTATATATCTATTAATATGTATAAATTCAAAAATTTGACTTCTTTTTAGCAATTACCAAGGTTTCAGTTTATTTGTTCGATTAAACATTTTCTAGATAAAAAATTATGAATCAATCTAAATAATCATTATTTGGCTTATGTTTCATGTTTCACATAATAGAACAATAATATGTTCCTTGGTATACTTTCAACGATCTAAGGATTCAGAAGCAAACAATCAATACAGACCAAGCATTTGGCATAAAGATTCCATAAAAATCATTTTTGATTTTTTTAACAAGGGTTTAAAATCATTTGATTTTTTTTTCTTTTAATGACATGTCAGCCACGTCACTTTAGAATGACACGTCAACAAAAGAACACCAGGTAACAAGTTACCCAATGTTATAATGGGTAAATTATTTAAAGTACAATGCCCTAATAAAAACTAAATTGAAAGTACATAGTTGTACTAAAAAAAAGTGAAAGTACAATGCTATAATAAAGAAATAAATGAAAGTAGATTGTCATTTTGCACATTTTGCCCTATAAAAAATCTAGCGCATAAACGATATATGAAATAATCTTTAAAAGAGTAAACAAAGTTTGCATCTTATTGAACTCAACATTCTTTTAGATTATTTAAACAATTTACCCTAGGAGTTTTAAAATGATGTAACATGTCTGAGAGAGCATAAACGACCCAAAAAATACATTTGAAACAACTCCAACAGATTATTCAAAAAACTTAAAGTGAAGAATCAAAATTCAAAATCTTTAAAAAATAAATTAAAGACATGAAGTTTTTGATTATTTATATAAATTTCATTTTTAATAGAAAATAAATTATCCAATACAAACAAATTAAAGAAATGAAGTTTTGATTATTTATATAAAATATAGAATATATATATATATAATTAAAAAGACAAACGAAAATACAAACGGTTTTATTATAATTTTGATCGACGAAACGTAAATACAAATTATTAATTAATTAAAACTTTGTTTTTGTATTAAATAAGTTATTTTAAAATAAAATGATAATTATTTATTAATTATATAATATACTTATTATGTTTTAAACAAATGGTAAAATAATAAAAGACTAGTTGAAATTTTGGTCCTTGGGGGGTTTAACGAAGCAACTTAACGGTGTTACTCCTCAGGGACCAAATCCAAGCAATTTTGTATACCATAGGGTGTTTCTTGCAATAAAAATTTTATAGGGACCAAAAGTGAGAAAAACAACAAACCACAAGGACCAAAACTGCAGTTTACTCTAAAATTTATCAAACTTATATTTTATTTGAGCTAAAAAATCAAAAAAACGTTATAAAAGAATAAAATATTTTAATGATAAAATTTAAGATTCAAGTTTTATTTAATTAATTTGCTTATTATATTAAGAAGATATATGTTTGTGTCAAAAAGCTTATTGAAAAAATTGAAGGACCATATCCTAAAAATGAAAGTTGAGGGGGGGGGGGGGGGGGGTCACTAACGAAAATTAATTGACGGCGTTAAAAGGAGTGACCTTATCCGTTATAAAACATAAAACTATAGGAACGTTCTTCGTTAAAAGAAAAGTTTAGAGACCTTAATCGTTAATTTATGTAAACCACAAGGACCAAATTTGAAATTAACTCATTACATAAATTAGAATATTGACCGACTAAACCAACTTGATTTTACTCATCCAATCGGCCAATTACACCAATCCCTCTTCAATGGTTTACAAGTAATCCAAATTTTTGAAATTTGTTTATTAAAATGTGTTAAAGTCTGAAAACTGGTTTTAATTAGAGTGAGCATCGATGATCAAGTATCGGAACGAAAAAGAGAAACAAAAGAAAGATGCTAGCAGATTTGCAAGACTATGGAGTTGTAATCATATCTTACACATCGAAGCCCCTTAAGCAATTCAAGATTTTCAGAAAAGCCAACACACAGATCTACAATATTCGTGTTTTACGTTTTTGCAAATTCAAGATGCATCTGAAATAAAACCAACATTGAAATCGAAAGAATGATATTGGACGGAAATAAAAGGTAATAAAGTGGTTAGGTTATCACTTAATTTATCAAAGGACATTATGGGTTAAAAGGTTCTGAAAAGGAAAAAAAACGATATGTATTGTCTGACCGAATCCAGAATAAAGGGTTCTTGTGGTAACTCCATTGTAGGGTTTACTTTCTTCCAACATTATAAATGTGGGACCAAGTCAACATGAACATGCCACAAGGTGAAGTATATCCATTTGCATGTATAAGCCCACTCGATCATATTCACATGTTCAACATTGAATAATTCAAACTTTTCTACTCGAATCAAGTCAAATAAATAAACGAATCTCCAATTCCGTGATGTCACTATCCGTTAGTAGGAAAGAATTATGTAATAAGCAACGAGTAACGAGTTTATCCAAAAATCAAACCCGAGTGTCAACAATTTTACGTCACTGAATACGCTTTTTTCGGGTTTTAAAAGATTACATTACTTGGATATTAAAAGATGTGCACAACTGCAGATATATACAACACCCATTTTCAAATGGCATGGCCCTACATTACACACCACAAAAAACGACCTAATAACAACTTCAATCCTTCACATAGAAACACATATAAATGGCAACTATTTTATCTCAGTTTTCCATATAAAAACAAAATTAAACCAAACGAGCTCAGCATATCCTATTTAGAAATGGGGTACGAGCAGAGGCGGACCTAAAAAGTTCTTCAAGTGGTGGCCATGACACCATTTTTACAAAATCATCATTTATCGGTTTACTTGTTTTTGTATGTGAGGTCCTTTGTTTGAGTCATTTATCCCAAATTTTTCATAAACATAATAAACCTGATATTAAAAGTTAAAAAAATAAGAAAATGATACAAATGGGATTCGAACGCATGCCTAGAGGGGGATAAAACTTGTGTTATTATCGTAGTTCCAGAAAATATAAGGTTGCACCAAGCAAAATAATACGGTGACACCTGTCACGACCCTAAAAATTTACACTGTGCACTATAGTGGGCCCGCCCCTAGGTACAGACATGGGATACAGGCAGATTTGTTTCATGTCCGGATTGTGGAAAAACCCGTGGGAATTTGCTTGAATCCTTTCGGCTCACGTCGATGTCATAAAAGAACCCACCAATATTTGTGGGACAGGGGATCAATATTTAACATGTTGATTCGAGAAAAAAATATCTGTTCGATCCTTGAATTATGAAGCAAATATTGGCTTAACAGTCTTATATGGGCCAAAAATAAACTAGACCTACCAATTTGTCACTCTAAAATGATATTATGCTAGTTCCACAAATAGTCTTTCTTATCTAAGACAGGATGCTTACCCCACCTAGTGACGGGGATTATTAGTTTTTAGTCGCGGAGTAAACCAAACCAAACAAATCTCAGATATCCCACTCGAAAATATGTATGTAGGCATGTATCCTACCCTTAAGTAATTAGTAAAACGGTTGTTTTCATGAAGATCCCCAAACAAGATGTTTGGTACGCAGACAGGATTGGGTGGGACATGGCTGGATGGGCGAGAGTGAGGAAGACAGATGAAATAATTGTGAAATGTTTTAGGTTTTTAATTTGACATGGGTATGTACCATCTTATTTATTTACTTTTTGAAAGAAAATCTCACTAAAGAGTTTTGGTCTATTTTACTTTTTGAACCACAGATAAACCAATCTAGTGATCACCACATTTCTCTTCCCTATTATGATTAGTTCGATAGGGGAAAGATTATGCAAGAAGTTAAACATTATGTAAGAAGACGAGAAGTGTGATATCATATATGATGGTGTGTTTAATCATATATGATTTAAACGTCTATGTATTGCCAATGTAACATGTGTTTAATCATATATGATTAAGCTTGTGTATCATATATGATATCACACTTCTCGTCTTCTCGCATAAGGTTTAGCTTCTCGTTTGAACCTGCCCCTATTTCGATGACAATCCAAGTAGTTGCAATATTTAACCAATACTATAAAAAGATAAATAAAGTGTAATTATATCACGTTAATATTTATAAAAGATGCAAACTACAAATGGTTTAAAATCCCCTTCAAAACTTAAGCCATCTCTTCTCCTTTTCTTTGTTCGCAACCGCGTTAGAAGCCGATGCATGAGCGGCTTCAACTTCCGCCAACGTTTTCCGAGTCTCTAGAAGCTTCCGAAGAGCCGCATCATAAACCACCTTCTCTTTCTTGTTTCGGGTTGCCATTTCTTCCAACTTTTGAACTCTAGCCCTTAACTCCTTCACCTCATCATCAAACGCAACCAAAGCACGCCTTTCGCCGTTTTTACCCTCCTGAAACTCTTTCTTTTGCGGTTTCTTGGCGGACCCCGATTTCAACGCTTCATCGTGCATGGCTAATTGTGTGTTTATGAGACTAAAAATATCAGAACTCGGTTCTTCGTTTTGTTTCGCAGCTCTAACGGCTGCTGCAAACTTCTTATCGCGTTTTCTCTTCCCACCTCTGCTTCGTCTTTTCTCTTGATTATCTCTGTTTTTGACAGGTTCAAGGGCGTGATCGAGAGACTGCTTTGGAGGTAGTACTTTTATCGAAATGGGGTCCACTCTTCCTTGTCCTTTTAACCCTAAACCCATTCCTTCGCGAAAACCCATGTTGGCCATCATTTTAGAAGCTATACCACGAGTGTGATTCTCCCACTTTGCAAAAATGGCGGTTTCGGTTTGTATGCCTCTTTGTAGATTTGAACTGCTGAGAAATCCGATGCCTTCGGAGGTGTCGTCTATTTCGTAGTCAGTATCCGATTCTGAACATGAATCACTGTCATCTTCATCGCTCATTTGGGCATATTCGGATAATGATATGGATTCGTTATTGACATTTAAACAGCTACCATCATCTCGGAAAATAACCTGGCCTGATCCGAGTTCGTCATCCCATGACTCGAGTTCGGCTTCCCGCCAAATTCCGGCTTTACTGTCGGAGGTGGCCCACACGGTGGACCCCACCAATGACTGGTTCCACATTGTGGGATTATACTTTTTCAGTGATGATAAAGGTAGATCAATTCCTGGTTCAAAATAAAATAAAAACGAAGAAGTATTCAGCTCCAAGAGAATAATAGCGTATGAGACAAAAAAGCCATTCTGAAGGTCTACCAATTAGAATTACTTAACAGAATATATATATAGAGGAAGGTTTAGGGGAAAACCTCAAAAAAATGGAAAACTGAGGAACACCCTGGTAGCCCTTTCATCTGAACGGTATGCACTTATGCATATTACAAATTACTTGCATGCACAAGTGCATATCGTCCAGATGAAGGGCTACCATGGTGTTCCTCAATTTTCCATTTTTTTGTGGTTTTCCCTTGAACCTGACCCTATATATATACATATATATATATATACCATGTGATGAGCGGCACTTTGTACCAAATCGACACCGTTGCTGTAGGAAAAACTTGCAAATCTGCATTAGGTGGTGTAGCATTAATTGGTTAATACAGGTAACAGATAGTCAACCCTTCATTTATTACAAAGAAAGTGGCACAAAAGATTCAAAAAATTGAAGTTTGGGTATAAATGTTGGTCAGGTTGGTACTAAGAGGGAGAGAACTGCACGCACCAATTGGTTCTCTGATGTTGGAGTGAGAAAAGACACTTTTGCCCCATTAGAACCTTCCATTGCAACAACCAAGCCGTCATACCATCGTCCATCAGAGTGACGAAATCGACATTTTGATCCAACGGAATATTCCTTCGGCGGGTCCGCTTCTGCATCTTTGGAATCAAGAAGATCTTGATTTACATCCTCAGCTTCTTCCTCCAACGGTTCCACTTTTTCTACATCTTTGGAAGCAAGAGAATCTTGATTCAGCCCATTAGCACCATCTTTTGCCATCTGTAGAGAAAAATCAACTTCTTGCAACAACCTAGCCCGTTTAAGGACAAAGAGACCCTCTTCTGCATCTTTGATAGCTTGAAGAAGCTCTGCATGAACCTGATTAATGGTATAAAAATGATTATCAATTCCAAAGAAACCACAAAAAACTAGAAACAGATGATATAACCAAGTAATCCTCTGTAGTGATCTGCAGTTAACTTTTATTTTTGGTGCCTCTATAACAACTTTAGGGCTTGTTATTAAGTTGGCAATAAAATATTGTTTCTTGTAAAAAAAGTCTGTATTAATTGACTTAAATTTGAGTATTTATAATATCTATGTCCAATTGAATGCCATAACCACAATCACAATGATGAATGCTGATTGAAAGAATTATAATTTACAACTTGTATATAAAATACTAAAATTCATATAAAGTATATGTAGTGAGTAATAATGAAATAATTAACATCAATCTATTAAAAACAAGTGATACGTGTGCGAGGATGAATTAGTATGGCAACCCACAACCCTAGTCTAAAATAGGGTTGATTACATTACGTCTAAATCTTCCACATTTAATCATTGGACCCTCCACCTCACACCCAAATCCATCTATTTAAACCCACATCCTGGTTATCTTCCTAGTTTTAGTTCTTTCACAAGTTAGAAATCAGAAGATGGTTGAGAGGTAGCGTGTTGATTGTTGGTGCTTGAAGAAGTTAATTTCTAAATCAACCACCAAATTAAGATATGAACTCCAAATCACTTTGCTATTCTTTCAGTTTAATAAGTTTCAAACATAGTTATACAACATATTTGAGGTTTATAGTGTTTATTGTTGAAAATAAAGGTCAACAAGAGCTTAAAAATAGGGGCCAAGAACATAAACAGTCGTTTTTCTCATAGTTGGTGAGCTGTTGATGTTCATTAAATCTTTGATACCCATGTATTTTATAAACTCATTAAAACACTTGAAAACATCCTTATGCTATTTTTTTAGAATTTAGTGTTTAGTGTGTTAATGAATAATGAGTATACATGGGTGTGAAAGAGATGAATATTTAAATGTGCAGGGGAATCAAGAACACCAACAACACACTCCCCCAGGCAAAAACAACTGTTTATGTTCTTGACTTGACCTCCATTTTTAAGCTCCCGTTGACCTTATTTTCCAATAATAAACACTATAAACCTAAAATGTGTTGTATAACTTATAAACTAGAAGAATAGCAAAGTGATTTGGCATTCATACCTTAATTTGATGGTTGATTAGAAATTAATTTCTTCTTCTTCAAGCACCAACAATCTACTTCCTGAAACGCGCTACCTCTCAACCATCTACTGATTCCTAACATGGAAAAGAACTAAAGCTCTCAAATTAATAGGGGATGTGGGTTTAACTAGATGGAGTTGGGTGTCAGATAGAGGGTCTCAGTATTAAGTGTGGAAGATTTATAGGTAATGTAATCAACCTTATTTTAAACTATGGTTGCCACACTAATCCACCCTGACACGTGTATCACTTGGTCTATATAAATTGATTTTTATTTATTCAATTACTTTATTATTAGTTTATTACACACTACCTATACTTGATACCAATTTCATTATTTTATACACAATTTATATAAATCCATATCTTCCAATCGGCGTTGGCTTTTATAAATCTGAATACATTTATGTGATCATGGTTTAATGACCTTCATTTTGACATAGATATTATGAATACTCAAATTTATGCCAAATACAGTGTCTTTTTATAAGAAACAATATTGCCAACTTATAAACAAGCCCTAAATCAAGCTATTACAGCCTCCTTCAAGAGACTCTAGAGGCAATGCAATTTAACACGGTCAAGCACAAAGCAATAAGCTCCAAAAAGTAGTGGGTGGGAATAGTAGCAGCAGCATAGAGCCATAGACAGGAACCAGTGGGTAATCATCTTCATATGACAAAGTGGAGCAGTGGGGTTTGTAAGGCATGACAAGAGCTTTAAGGTCCGTCCAAGGTACACAAAAAAAGCAAAAAACTGTTTTCAATTGATCGAGGTACTTTCACTGCTGTGAACTGTACAATGCAATTTCAGTAGAAATATGCAGTCAGCTTTAGGAGCATATTAACGTTTCTTTCTATGGTTGCCTATAGCAAAAACTGTAGTTTGAAGTTTCTCCTATCATCGCAACCAATCATTTCTTTAATATTTCATTACTTACCAACTCCTATAACAAGAATGAGACCTAAACCAATAGGCATGAGAGAAAAACTGAGACACGAACTCATTCGCTTGATATTGTTGATAAGGAATGTCCCCATGACTCTTACCCACTCCGTTCCAAACAAGTTGTAAAACTGAACTTTGGATATCAACCACACTAATTTTCAACCAACCAATTGAGACAAATACTTCAGCATCTGAAAACTGATTCCCCGAATCCAAGCTGATGATGAGAACTTTACTACTACAGTCTACAGTGATGTTGGCTTTTGTTCTTTGGTTCTGTTAGCTCATGAAAACTCCAATTTCTTACTTAAGATTCCAAGGATAAAAGAAAACAAATCCTCTATGCTAATGTAAAACATATCCATTCCAATAATCAGTTTACTACATATCATTACAACCTCTTAACTCATAGGGTTTCAGCTCATACCATTGCAGCAAAATCACTTCCAGTACCGATTTACAACATTCAATAACCCTAACAAGTTAGCTACGACACATTGATAGCAATCAACTGCTCTCTGGAACAAAAACATCATTTCATCTCCTTCCAAATTAAAATATGGAACACAACTCGAAATTTAACTATTCACCAGAAACTGAGATTAAGAATGAACACATAGAACTTGATAGCTTACTGATAGAAGAAGACTAAAATGGAAGAATGTTGAAAAACAGGTCGATTGTGTATGATAATAATAATACCTCAAGGATTTCGGGATTGTTTGGGTCAGACGCTAGGGCTTCATCAAGTTCAGCGATTGAATCTCGTTGTTCTTGTAATTGAAGCTCGAGTTGATCTTCAAGAAGCCTCCTTTCGGCATCGTCCGCCATTATCGTTGTAGGAAAGTGAGGATTAAACAAGAAGACCTGTCCTTGATGGAATAGGCTTTGATTTCCTGGAAACAGTCTCCGGCCCAATATGTTACCAAAACCATTTAGGTCGTCCGGTACTCCGGTCTTAAACTCGTGTGCAAGGGTTTACACAAAATTTAAAAAATAGCGTAAAAAGTAGTGTAAATTTTAGTGTTAATAGTAAATCATTTCTAATGGGTAACATTATTTTTTAAAAATAATGTAAAAAGTAGTGTAAATGAATAGTATTACATCAAATATAGTGTAATGCTATTCATTACACCAAATTTAGTGTGAAAAATAGAGACCCTATTGGAGATATAAATAATGTTTTTTATACCAAATTTAATGTTTTTTTTTGGAAGGCATAGCGGCATCGACCCTTTCGATCAACTACCACGAACACACGCACGCACACCTTCCCGGCGGTATCGGACCTTCCATCTGGAGCAGTCCCCTAGTCCGCCGCGACCGCAGCCCAGCTTACGCTTGGGCCTATTCCCAACCTTATTAGAAAGGGGCGATAGCCCAGTCATCGACTGGACCACCTAAGGTCGGCCCAACCAAGGTTGGGTGGGTATCTCAGACATGCTTACCACGGGGTTCGAACCCTGGTAGTCAAGGATACCATCCACTGACCCCCCAAGGATGTTACCTTACCACTGGGCTACACATGCTTTGATACCAAATTTAATGTTTGGTGTAAGATTTAGGGCATGTTTGTTAGTAGCTTAATGAGCTTAATGGGACTCATAGCTTATTCAGTCATGACTGTTTGGTAGTGGCTTAATGATATAGAAAGTGGCTTATTTATTAAGCTTTTAGGAGAGAACTTTATGCAGAAAGCCAAGTTTTGTCCAAATCAGTCTCTCCCAATAAAAAAAACATGGTCCTTTCATCTATGAAAACACCCTCCCAAACAAAAACATTTCCAATCTATACAGACAGATTAATTCACATAGACAACTTTATTCATATAAGACTTAATGGAAAACCAACCGAACAACCCCTTAGTTACCCATTGGAAATGATCTAATACATTCTTTAAAAAAGGTAAAGTTTATTCCATTTATTAATTCATAGGAAAACCAACTTTCGTCTAATTTTCATTTTAAGAAATTAACTTTATAAATACAATGACATGGCAAGATAATATTCACCTAATATTTTTAAATTTATTTTTTTATTTTGCGACACCATATAAGATTATTGGTTACTGGTTCAACTAGGGTTGTAAACGAACCGAACGAACACGAACGGAGGCTTGTTCATGTTCGTTCTTTTAACTTAACCGAACAAACGAACGAATACGAACGAGATTTTTTGTGTTCATGTTCGTTTGTTAAGAATTTTTGTTTGTTCGTATTCGTTTATGTTCGTTCATTAAGAGTTAAACAAACGTAAACGAACGAACTTAAATGAACGAACTTAAATGAACATAAACGAACGAACTCAAATGAACAAAAAACAACCACCATACTCATCATTTCGTTCGTAAAAAATACTTTAACAAAATGAAAAACCGGGTTAACTTAGGAGGTATAAAAATATATTCTAAAAGATCAATTTACTTGATGATTATACATATTAATTTCATATTATATAAATATGTTTATATATAGGCATAAACGAACATAAATGAACATAAACGAACATAAACGAACGAACATAAATGAACGAACGTTCACGAACATAAATGAACGAACGAGGCCATTGTTCATGTTCGTTCATTTAACTAAATGAACAAAAACACGTGTTCATGTTCGTTCATTTAATAAATAAACGAACATAAACGAACTTTCCGCCGAACGGTTCGCTGAACGTTCGGTTCGTTTACAACCCTAGGTTCAACATGTCGACCAAACCCTTAAATGAATAAAAGTTTGGTCCAGTATCTAAAAGGGAATTTAATTAAAATACTTAAAGTTTGACTTTGACTTGCAGAAATACCCAAAATGGCAACTCGTTTTGCAGAAATACCCCATGAGTCCGCGATGGGGTCTGCGATCGCGGACCAGGCCCGCGATTTTACCCCACGGTGGTCCCGCGATGGGCCAAAAATTACAATTTTGGTCCCTGCCGCGAAGGGGGGCGCGATTTGGTCCCTCGGTGGTCCAAAATTACATGTTATACCCCTATATTTTTCATTAGTTTACTTTATATCTTTTATTTTTCTAATTTTAATTTTACACCTTCATCATATTAACACATATAATCGTATATTAATTAAAATACGTTAAAAATACGTTTTAATTTTAACAAATTACATCATTATAATCGTCTCGTCGATATCTTCGAAATGAGCTCAATATTGAATATTTTTTGATTTAATTATATTATACTTATTTAGTTAGTTTACTTTATGCCTTTTAGTTTTTTATTTTTCATTTAGTTAATATAAGATTATTATGTTAATGTGATAAGAGTGTAAAACAAAAATTGAAAAAGTAAGAGATGTACAATAAATTAAATAATTAACTATAAGAATATGAATTGTAAATATTAAATTTTTTTATTTAGTATATATGATATATAATTAAATAAAAAAATAAAAAAATATTCAATATTGGGCTCATTTCGAAGGTATCGAAGAGACGATTACAATGGTGTAACTTGTTAAAATCAAAACGTGTATAAAATCATGTTATATATAAAACAAGAGCACTAAGCATACAAGATTTATCGTCTCAATCAGGGGAAATCAATGTTCAGATCAACGATATCATATCTTATACTTCCATGTGGTTCAAGCTCCGACGAGCCTTGCGTGCTACTTCGTTGGCTGACTGAACGTCTACTGTTCGGCATGGTTGAAGGGGCGGGAGTTGGAAACTCTCCACGAGTATGTCCTACGCATTGGCACCGAGTACATTTTCGCTGTATCGGACCTTCACCACGTGATGAACGTCGATCGTTCTTTCTTGGTCTCTCGGCTCTGTTCTTAGTGTTTAATGGTGGATAGTATGGCGGAAGGGGGTCGGGTGGAGACACCCATGCTTCAGGGGGTCCAGTTACCTCCTGGTATGTTGTCCGGTAAGTTTCGGACATAAAGAAATTTACAGCCAAGTCGCTGCAATCTCTACGACCCATATGTCTTGCAGCAGCGATGGCATGGCCGCACGGTAACCCAGATTTTTGCCATTGAAAACATGAACAAACATGGTCGGTCATATCGATAATCGCGTCAAGTAGGTTATCTCGAACCTGGTACTTCCCATACCCAATTTCGCTTAACCTCCATGCCGACGCCTTTCCCGCCCTGAGGAGAATTATCTCCTCCGCCTTTGGTGTGAGTGTATTACGCATCTCACCTCCTTTTCGGCGTCGAAGTTGGTACCAATCTTGTTGAAAGGCCAGGAAGTACTCCATAAGTTGTACAATCGGTAATATGCGCGCAAAATGGGAGAGTGCATTCACCGACTCGGCACTATTGGAGGTCAGAATATCATAACGTTGTGCAGGAAAATGGGTCGTGGACCACCTCTCCGGTCCAACATCGTCCATAACTTTTGTTGCATCCTTGGAACTAACTCGTAGAACATTCATGTACCGGTCAAACTCCCGAATTGTATACGCTCTGCATGCCTTCCAGTAGACGGCGTGGTGGGTGGTAATACGTTTGTCCTTGGATTTGGAGTTCATCTCCAAATGTCGACAACATAAGGCGTGAGAGGCGTTTGGGTAAGTGGCAGTGATTGCGGCGCTTATGGAAGCAGGCCTGTCGGACATAAACACCAACCCTTCCGGGTCTTCGATAGCTTGTCTCAACATGGACAGAAACCAAGTCCACTCCTCCCCAGTCTCGTACTTGCCCACTCCGAAAGCTACAGGAACGATGGCGTTATTCCCGTCCATGGCAACCGCCAGGAACATCATACTCAAGTAAGGCCCCTTTAAATGGGCAACGTCTATTACCAGGACACGACGCAGATTTGCCACAAATGTGCGGATCTGCAAAAACGTAGGTGGTTTCCCTTTGTAAATATTATAGTTTATAATGTGTAAACATATGACGTGTTAATATACGTACCGCGGGTCCAAGGGCAACGAAGCACAACTCAAAATGTCCCTTTGAATCGGTCCTTATATTGGTGACCATACATGGATTCTGCTGCAAATTATATAAATACGCTGGGAGTCGTTCATACGACTCCTCGAAAGTGCCTCTGACCATTAGCAATGCCCTGCATCGCGCACGCCAGCCTTGTTGGTAACCATATGTGATCCCGTACTGCTGGTTTATATCGTTCACGATGTCCTTTGGGCGAAATGCCCTGCTAGCATCAAGAAATTTGCCTTTCAGTAATGCACCCAAAGTCCTTTTTGTTTGTGGTTGGGATTCAGTTGCGTCCTCGAACACGTGTGTTCATCAGCTAGTTTTGCCAAACGTGACTTTTTCATCAGTTAGTTTTGCCAAACGTGACTTTTTCATCAGCTAGTTTATCAGCTACCAACTAGCTTATGAGTCAACAGCTAGCTTATCAGCTATCAGCTAGTTTGCCACGCCTTAGAATAAACACATATTGAGCAAGAGACAAATATGAATTAGAAACTACCATATATAGATTCACTCCAAAACAAATATACTTCAAGCTCCCAAGATAAGAGCATCTCCAACAGATTTCTCAAAAAAAATTCAAAATAGATAATTAAAAGTCAAAATCTCTTAAAAATTACATTTATCTCCAACAGATTTTTCATTTTTGAGAAACAAACATTGATTATAATATTAATTTTTTTATTCATCTATTAAAATATTATTTCTCTCTAAATATTTATTTTCAAATATTTCTATTGGTGCTCTCATTTAGTAATTATTAATGGGTTTATTTGACTATAGACGAATAAATTCGTAATGTTTGAATTTATTGTCAAACTCTTTTTTTAATGGAAAACATATAAATATAATGATAGAAAAAAGTGAATTTATAAATAGGTTTAGATTGTGATCGGTCATGAAATTGTGTTTGAAATAGGGGTGAATGGTGGTTAGGATTTGACCAACTAGTATATTGGATTTCCTTTATTTATTTCCTTCAGTTATTCCAACTCTTCCCTTTCCTGTAGTTATACCAACTCTTCACTTTCCTTTAGTTAGTTCTCATGCTCTATATATTTGTTTTTCCTTCCAGCCTTTGTAATGCATCAATAATGAAATATCAGAAGTTTCTTACCATTCTTAATCTTCACATGGTATCAGAGCGGGATTAAAACCTAAAATCCAACCTGCCCCAACCTCCGTCAGATGGCAGGAGACGAAGACACAAACAAACCCAAAACCGGAGAGGCCTTCGGCGGGGTGATCGACCACAATTCACCCTATTATCTCCATCCGTCCGACTATCCCAAACAGCTTCACGTCAACGACATCCTCACTGATAACAACTACTCAGATTGGTCGCAAGAGATGGGAAATTTTCTCTTCGCCAAAAACAAATACGAGTTTGTTGACGGTACCATCGAGAAACCGGAAAAGGGGCACACCAACTACATGCCATGGATGCGATGCGACGCGATGATAAAAGGGTGGCTTACCACTGCCATGGAAAAGAACATCCGTAATAGCGTAAAGTATGCGAACACCGCGTCGGAGATATGGTCAGATCTACTCGAGAGATTTGGCAAAGAAAGCGCCCCCCGGGCCTACGAACTAAAACAGAAAATCACCACCACTCGACAAGACGGCGCATCGGTATCGACTTACTATACCCATCTTCGATCATTATGGGACGAGACCCAATCAATTAAGCCTCTCCCTCGCTGTGTGTGTGACGGATGTTCCTGTGATATTGGTAGGAAGATGATTGAATACCAAGAGAAGGAACGATTGTACGAGTTCCTTATGGGTTTGGATGCTGATTTCACTGTGATCAAAACCCAAATATTAGCCACTAAGCCACCTCCTTCCTTGGGGACAGCCTACCATATGGTGGCAGAAGATGAGAGACAAAGGGCGATTTCGAATGACAAAAGAACACCACCCGAATCCACTGCGTTTAAAGCCTCACAAAGACGAGATCATAATATGGCCAACCAATCGAAGGAGAGAAGCTATCCAAGGAATGTGAGAGACAACAAAGAAAGTAAAGAAAACGAGCATTGCACGTTTTGCGGGAGAAACGGCCATAAACGAGAAGGATGTTTCAAACTGGTTGGATATCCAGAATGGTGGCCCGGGAAGAAAGGGGAGAAAGTCAAGCCAAAAGCCGCCTACACCGAACTTGAAACGAGTCCCATACAAGGCCTAACCAATGAACAGTATCAGTTGTTTATCAAGCACTTTTCTGGAACCAACGACAACGAAGAAACGGGACATATCGCTAACATGGCAGGAAACGGAGGAAAGGAAGGTGAATGGATTATTGATTCGGGTTGCACCGAACACATAACTCATTTACCCGATATCCTCAAAAACAAAGAAATAATTCCCTTTGAACCACCGGTTGTTATACCGAACGGAGAAGCCATTCCCGTCGAGGGAAGGGGCGAATGTACACTTCCAGGGGGAGTAAAAATTAATGGAGTTCTTTCTGTTCCAAATTTTAAATGCAACCTGCTTTCCGTTAGCCGCCTGAGTAAAGATCTCCAATGCGCTGTAACTTTTTTTCCTGATTTTTGTGTAATGCAGGGGTTACGGACGAGGAACTTGATTGGTGCGGGTAGATGCCAAGGGGGATTGTATCGAATGGGGATGATCAAAGAAAGAAGAGCCATGGCGACTATTATGGACACCTGGTACAAAAGACTGGGTCACGCATCAAAGGGAAAACTTTCTAGAGTTGATTTTCTCAAGAATAATTCTGTTGAACTTAGCAATAAAATCTGTGATTCTTGTGCGAAGGCTAAACTTTCCCGGAAACCTTTTCCTATCAGTGTGATTAAAAGTGGTGCTATTTTCGATTTAATACATTGCGATATTTGGGGTGGATATCGTATACCGTCCTACACAAAGGCAAATTATTTTCTCACCATAGTCGATGATTATAGTAGGGCACTATGGGTCTTTCTCATCAAATATAAGAGCGATGCTAGCAAGTGTCTTGTTGATTTTCATAAAATGGTAGGAGTTCAATTTGGAAAACAAATCAAGAAGGTTAGATGTGACAATGGTGGGGAATTCACATCCAACACCATGATCGAGTTTTACAATAAATGTGGGATTTTATTAGAAACAACTTGCCCACATACACCACAACAAAATGGTGTTGTGGAAAGAAAACATCGACACCTGTTAGAAACGGCCCGTGCTCTTAGGTTCGAAGCAAACCTACCAAAAAGATTTTGGGGAGAATGCATTCTTACCGCTGCATACATAATTAATCGTCTTCCATCCAAGGTAATCAAGAACAAGACCCCATACGAAATGGTTTGTAACCAAACACCAGAGTATAGCCGTATGAAGGTCTTTGGTTGTCTCGTTTATTTCAAAAACACCAACATGAAGGGAGACAAGTTTGAAGAGAAAGGTAAACCTGGTGTGTTCTTAGGTTATCCCACAGGAACCAAAGGATACAAGGTTTATGACATTGAAAGTAAAAGAATCATTGTTAGCAGAGATGTGTTGTTTTGTGAAGAAAACTTTCCTTTCAAAAATATCAAAACATATGAGGATTATAGGGAGGATGGTTCCATAAGACATCAAGATTGCACTTGCCATGAGAAGCACATATCAACCCACGGTGAAGATCAACAAGCACATAACGACAATGAGCCAGCCTCTCCAACAACACAAAGCGAAGACGAGCCAAAAGAAGTCGAAGAAGAGCCAAATAGTGTGGGAGTCGAGCCTCATGACATGAATGAGTATGTTCAAGGTGATGGGCCCCAAGAACAAACTAAGACCCGGAGCAAGAGACAAAAATACAACCAAAGTATCTTGGTGATTACATTGTGAAGCTTCCCCCTTCGGTCGATCATAAACAACCCGCCTCCAATCAAGAAGCCTCGACGGTACACCCTATCTCAAACTTTGTTTCGTATGAGAATTTTTCTAATAATCATAAAGCTTTCTTGACGGCCATTACTTCCAACGATGAGCCGAAAAATTTTAAGCAGGCGTCTCAAGATGAACGCTGGCGACAAGCCATGCAGCAAGAGATTAAAGCTCTTGAGAAGAATGGGACATGGATTCTGGCCGACTTACCGAAAGGGAAGCGGGCAATCGACTCGAAATGGGTCTACAAAATAAAATACAAACCCAGTGGTGAAGTGGAACGGTACAAGGCCCGGCTAGTCGCAAAGGGGTTCACTCAGATAGAGGGGGTAGACTATCACGATACGTTCGCCCCAGTTGCCAAACTAGTGACTGTACGAACTCTCTTAGCGATTGCTGCAAAGAAAAACTGGATCATTCACCAACTTGACGTCAACAATGCCTTTCTTCATGGTGACCTAGATGAGGAAGTTTACATGAAAGTTCCTCAAGGCTTCTCCAAAGAAAACGAGACACGAGTCTGTCGGCTACAAAAGTCCCTCTACGGTTTAAGACAAGCTTCTCGAAACTGGTACCACAAGTTCACCACATTCCTTTTGAACTTAAACTTTCGTCAATCCAAGGCTGATCACTCCTTGTTCACGCATGGGAGAAAAGAATCCTTTGTTGCTATCTTAATCTATGTGGACGACGTCATCATAGTTGGAAACAATTTTGAACGAATCCAATGTGTGAAAATGCAACTTAACGAAGCTTTCAGTATTAAAGATCTTGGTCCTTTAAAGTACTTTCTTGGCATTGAAGTTGCGAAAACATCCGATGGATTGGTTCTAAGTCAAAGAAAATATGTCTTAGACATCCTTAAGGATAGTGGAATGATGGGATGCAAGCCAAGTCATTTCCCCATCGAACAGAACTTAAACCTAGACAAAGGAGAAAATGAGACACAAGTTGACGCTGGCCAATATCGTCGACTAGTTGGTCGGTTACTTTACCTCCAAGCTACACGACCCGACATCACGTATGCTGTCAACATCCTAAGTCAATTTGTCGCTGATCCACGACGCAATCATATGGAAGCTGCAAATCGTGTCCTGAGATACCTTAAGGGTACACCGGGACAAGGGATCCTTCTTCCTCGAGCCGGAGAGCCAGTCTTAACTGCCTTCTGCGACTCAGATTGGCTTGGATGCCCCTTCACGAGACGCTCAAGAACAGGTTATCTACTCATGCTTGGAGGTGCCCCCATTTCCTGGAAAACCAAAAAGCAGTCTGTTGTTTCCCGCTCTTCCGCAGAAGCCGAATATAGGGCTATGGCTTCCACTGTTAGTGAGATATTATGGGTTCGATGGTTACTAAAGGATTTCTGGATCAACATCAATACTCCAACTGCTTTATTCTGCGATAATCAAGCCGCTCGTCACATTGCCAACAACCCAGTTTTCCATGAGAGGACGAAACATGTTGAGATGGACTGTTACTTCGTTCGAGAAAGAGTCGACTCCAAAGACATTCGACCTATGCCCATTGACAGCAAGATGCAAGTTGCGGACCTACTCACAAAGGGCCTTGGAACACAACAGCTTCAGTTTCTACTTGGCAAGATGAGCATTAAGAACCTACATGCTCCATCTTGAGGGGGAGTATTGGATTTCCTTTATTTATTTCCTTCAGTTATTCCAACTCTTCCCTTTCATGTAGTTATACCAACTCTTCACTTTCCTTTAGTTAGTTCTCATGCTCTATATATTTGTTTTTCCTTCCAGCCTTTGTAATGCATCAATAATGAAATATCAGAAGTTTCTTACCATTCTTAATCTTCACATAGTATGTGGTTGCCATCAGAAAATAAACTCTCAATGTTTCAAACAACAATCGCCTTTTGCTTTTATTTTGTTTTTAATTCTAGAAAATATGATAAAATCATATGTATTTCTTTTACATGTTTGGAAAAACTTAATTTTATATACAGAGAGACTTGGGTTGACCCTGAGGTGGCTTTTGGTCTGCAGATTCTGGAGAAATATGATGGAATTGGAATGTTGAGTTTCATTGATCAAATTTCATTCCTTCGTTTTTTTAAAGATAACTCCAGGCAAATATATTAAAAGCGGAAAAACAAGGAAAAACAAGCGAGTCTAGGCACAAGGCCACACACCAAAGCATCTACGCCACTTGGTATCTAAACTATACCAAGCAACAAATAACCAAAACCAACACAACTCACAATAGACCAACCACATGCACAAGTAAATAAGACCACAACACAGCCCCACCAAAAACCCCAACGCCATTCCCCAACCAACAAAATCACGTTGACCGTCCATTTGCCATTTGAGATTGAATCCTGCCTTTCCAAGCCATGCGGATATGGACCACGTCTCTGATACTCTAAGCCACCTGATCAACCGTTCTCTTCGTTCCTTGGTATAACCTCTCATTCCACTCGCGCCAAATGAAGTATATAGTGGCGCTAAGATAAAGCATTGCCGCAAGAGACTTCGGATTTTCATTAGACATTTCGAGCACAATGTCATCCCATCGATTTGGCCAAACGTTAATCCTATCATCACTTTTGACCCAAGCCCAAACCTCTATCGAAAACCTACATAGAAAAAATAGGTGGTTGTGCGAGTCCATCTCTTCATCACAAAGGGGACAAGTCCACGCAACATCCTCCCGACTCCAAATCGCCAATCTATCTTGCGTAGGAAGGCGGTTGTGACAAGCAACCCATGCTCAAAAAGCATGTTTAGGGATATGACCCTTAAACCAAACACACTTATGCCACGGAGCAATCGGGAACGGTCCCTCCAAAGATTGCCAAACCGCATTTACCGAGGAGTCCACAGTAGAATTTTGGTTATCAACCCAACACAGCCTATCCCGCTGATCATTAAAAACCTCGGGAAACTGATAGTTAGCAAGGGCTGGGAAATTTTGGACCCATCTCGCTGACCAAACACCCGAAAACCGATCCCTTACCTCACGGAAAGTAGCAGAAGGGGACAAACCTGCCGAAATGATAAGTAAGGATCGAAGAGAGAGGCTCGCCAATTGCCCAACGGTCCTCCCAAGCATTTGTGTTGACACCATCTCCAATACGCATCAATATGAATTGACGCAAACATGGACGCAAATCCATTAGCTTGCAAAGACTCCACGACCACCTCGAGCTTTTCTGAACCAACCAAAAGTTCGTGGACTGAAGACAATACAGGTAGACCCATCTAACCCATAAAGAATTTCTTCGAGTAAGAATGTCCCACACATGTTTGGCCAAAAGAGCCTTATTCCATTTTGCCAAGATTTTGAAGCCAAGCCCACCACAAGACGTTGGCCGACAAATTTGATCCCACGAAATATTACATCTTCCCCTCGAGTTATCACCCTGGGTCCAAAGAAAACCACGAAACAGGGATTCCAAATCGTGAATCACGCTAGCAGGAAAAGCAAAAGAAGACATCCAATAAAGTTGGAGCGATTGGAGGACCGAACGGATGAGTTGACGCCACCCCCAAACGATAGAAACTTTGCCTTCCAGTTTTGGATGCGTATCTTCACTTTTTCGATTACACCTCCAAAGTCAGCCACTTTAAGACGAACCGGCGAGAGTGGAACTCCCAAATATCTAATGGGAAACGTGCCATGTCGGAACGGAAGACATTCCAGAATAGCCGAGCGGGTGTTAGCCGGGACATTACCAAAAAATACCTCACTCTTTTGGAGACTAGGGGCGAGGCCCGATTTCAATTGGAACAAATGGAGGGCTCTTTTCAAAACCTCCACCGATGGCATATCACCCCGAGTGAACACAAACAAATCGTTCGCAAAACAAAGGTGAGTAATTTCCAAAGCTTGACAATCCTTATGGTACCCAAAACTCTCCGCCTCCTCAATACACTTTTTGAAAATCATTGAGAATCCTTCCATAAAAATAGTAAATAAGTAGGGGGATAGAGGGTCCCCTTGTCGAATACCCCTACCACTCTTAAAAAAACCATATATATCTCCATTGAGAGCCAACGAATAGGATGGGTTGCAAACCATCTCCTTTATCCACTTAATCAGCACATGATGAAAAGCAAATCCCTTCAACATGGTAAAAAGAAAATTTCAGTCAACCGTGTCATAGGCTTTATGGATGTCTATTTTGAAGGCACATCTTGGAGGGCCCGTATCTTTTTGGTACCCGCGAATCAATTCGTGTGCCATAAGGATGTTATCCGAAATGCGCCTACCTGGAATAAAAGCCGATTGAGTTGGACTGATAAGGTCATCCAACTTGCTTTTCATACGATCAACAATTATTTTGCTAATACATTTATAAAGAACTGAGCAGCAAGAAACTGGACGGTAATCTGAAACCCTCGAAGCATTCGCCTTCTTGGGGATAAGGCACAACAGAGTATGATTTAGCTCTCTAGCAAGCCGGACAGAGTAGAAAAAATTATGGATCGCAATTTCTACATCCGAACCAATAACGGGCCAAGCAGACTTGAAAACTTTTGACGAGAAACCATCCGAGCCGGGAGCTTTATCATTACCAATGTCAAAAATTGCCGAATGGATTTCCACGTTTGAGATGGGCTGAATCATGAAATTAGCCTCTCTTAATGTGAGATTTTTTTAGAACACCACATTCGCCATATTGGGATCCATGCTAGCATCCCTCTCACCCAAAATGGACCGAAAATGGTCCATAAAAGTGCTAGCAACGTCGTCACCATAGAAAAAAGTACCACTCGTGTCGCAAACGGAATGAATGAAATGGGAGTGACGTTTTTCCTTTACCACTTGGTGAAAGTATTTCGTATTGGCATCCCCCTCGTTTAGCCATTTGACTTTTGCCCTTTGTCTCAAAGCCGAATATTCATCAATGCGCGCTTGGTGGTAAGCCACTCTTAGGGCATTAAGATCTTCCCTTAAGTTCGGATTAAAAGGTTCCACGTCGCAAGCCTCTTGGATCAAATCAAGTTCACATTTAAGAGTGCCAACCCGTTCCGCCATGTTTCCATAAGAAGCGCGGAGGCGCCTAAGTGGCACTTTTAGCAATTTCAATCTCGACGTCACCTTATACATGAACGAACCATGTACCGGGGATGACCAACTATCTTTTAAAATCTGCAAAAATAAAGGGTGATCAACCAAAAAATTATCAAACTTGAAGCCCCAAACCTTTCTCCGCGCCCCACCCGAGAAGGAAATAATAGCCAGGGAGTGATCCAAGATGCCTCTCGGTAGGAAAGAGGCGGAAATATCCCCACACCGAGAGGTGAGCTCCGTGTTAGCCAACACTCTATCCAACTTTCGTCTCACGCCTCCCTCTTCGTTTGGTTTTTGGCACCAAGTGTATTGAATTCCGGAATACTTGACGTCAAAAACCTCTATGTCCTCTACACAAGCATGAAATTCCATCATGTCTGGGTTTCTTCTCGAGGAGCCTCCCAAACCGTCACGGGGAAATAGAATTGCGTTGAAATCTCCCAATATAGCCCATGGTTTGGGTCCCAAAATGGCCCGGAACTTCCTTAGGCCCGACCAAAGTTCCCGCCGGCTAATAGTGTTATTGGTCCCGTACACAACCGAAATAAAAATAGGAGACGCCTCCCCATTTAAGCGCACTTCACAATGCATATATTGGTTGTGCGTTTCAAGAACCATAACGTCCATACAAATAATATCCCATACAATAATTATCCGGGTACCTCCCTCCAAATAAGCTTGGTTGGATCGCCACTCCCATCTACCAAACGTGCGCATACACACATCATTTAGACAAACACTTTTGATATGAGATTCCACAATGCCATAAAAACTAATATTATTGTTATGAATAAGATCTTTGACTTCCTTTTGTTTTATCGAGGTGTTCAAACCCCGAACGTTCCATGAGATGAACTTAACCATTAAGACTTAATGGTGATCCCCTTCTTTTCCCACGACCCTTCTTGGTCTTCGTTTCCTTTCCCACGAGCCATACTATCCATGAAAGAATATTCCTCACCACTTGAGTTGCTATCTGAAAGGGTTTCAAATCGGTTTGAAATGGACGTCCTACGACGGGGTCTAAAGGTTACCCCGGGGTGGTTTCGTTGAGAGTGTATGGATGGGGCCGACGCACCCCCCTCCAATCGGTTCCCATCAGCCAAATTCCTTTCTTTTTCGCTGCTCACGCCCACCTCTTCCCTTTGCGTTCCAATGTTCACGTTCTCCTCCACCATTGCCTCCGACCCCCCTTCCCCGTTCCTGGGTTGTTTAATACCTTTTCCCCCCACTAGACTCACTAGACTCACTGCTCTCTTTTGAGTTTCTTTTGCTTTCTCCTTTACTATACCCGACGACGAAGGAGCATCCTCCCGTGGCTTGGCAAGAGGAGGTTTTGCGTCCTTTCGCTTCCATTGCTTTGTCACAACGCGAGTAAAGCCATCCTTATCAATGGAATCTTTTCGTCCAGTTGCCGTTTGACTCCCACTCGCCACAGCCTTTGAGCACGAAGAAAGTTTATGCCCAAAAACTTGGAAATGGGGGCATTGGGACGGTTCCTAAATATATTCTACTCGTACATTTACTTTTTCCTCCGGACCCCCATTTAGGTTTGGAATAACGACCTCTATGTCTCTTTTCAGATCACCCACAACCCATACGTCCACAAGGACCTTTGCAAAACCCGGTCATCCCCAAAGCTTATCGTACATGGAAGCCGTGCATGCATCCATCTGTTTTGGGATTCCAAGTGCACTAGCAATCCTACACACACCTTCACGGTTAAAAGCGACCAAAGGAATGCTATGCAATTTGACCCACAACGGACATGAAAAGTGTTCCGGTCGATGCAAACCTTTTGTTGGATCCCACGGGAATACAAAAAACGGTACCCCTCCTAACCATTAAGATGCCTTGTTCCACCACTTGGTTACATCCTCCCTCGTCATTGAAGCGAAAAAAGAAAAACCCGTTTTCATTCATCATGAGTTCCTGAAAACCATATTTACTCCATGCCGCTTTTACAACCCTTTGGATGATCGGATATTGAACACGAGGCCCTAAAAATATCTATAAAGGGTAGTATGAAAAGACTTGCATACCTCTTTTTCCAAATCGACGGGAATGGCAACCGAAGCATCCTTCTTATCCGGGAGAGGAAAGAAGTCAAGAGAGTTCTCGACCGCTTTTCCAACCACTTCTGCAAAGTTCCTCTTCTTCTCCAAGATTTTAACCTCCTCATATCTCAATTCACCTACTGACGAGTTTGATGCATTTTCCGCCACGTTTTTTACCGTTGAAACCCTAGCTGGCGACGTGTGCATGGGCCTCTCCGGTGGAAACCCATCGCCATGCACAGGCAAAACCTCCGACAAAACCTTTGACATCCCTCGGTCGCCCTCATCTCCTATCGCTATGTCCCCATCCATATCAAACCACCAAACGCTGGAAGACCACACAACACCAAACAGGCGTGGTGCCGCACGACGGTGCAAAACCACGCAGGATAAAGCCCTAGCCTGTGCCGGCGCTCCTAAAAACCTGGAGTCGCTTTTTCAAAACTGTATTCCATTCATTCCTTCGTTTGGTTCATTCTTTTTCACGGAATGAATCTCTGAATTCCATCAAGTTCCACAAATAAGGGAATTCAACATTCCTTAGCAACTATGAGGTATTTTAATGGAATAAAATTTTGTATTTTCATAATTCCAAATATACCTTTTAACTTAAATATAACATAATTTAATTTAATACTTTAGTTTTTTATTTTTTATTTTATTTATTTTATTTTATTAATGTAATTTAATACATTGTTTTATTTTCTCGAAATATTTTATTTTTCGAAAACATAATTTTAGAGATCTATCAAATTTGATCAACCATTAACAAATAATCCTAATATGAGTAGATTTAATTAGAGAGATACAAAAAGAGTACATTTTTCTATAAAAGTTGGCCTTAACAAAATCCTCAAATATTTCTCCCAAAGAAACAAGAAGAAAACCTCTATAAATAGAGAAAATCTCTTAAATTTGTTTCGAAAAGAGAATGCGTTGTTATGTTTTTTTTTCTTTTTAAATTTTTGTTAATTCTCAACCAAAAAATATCATTAATTTTTTTTATATTTATATCATTTGTTTAAGTGTAACACCCCCGACCTTTGGAAGGTATTGACATTTTAAGATAAATATGAAAAATATGATTTTGGATTAAATCTTAGATTTTATAGTCTTGTTGGATGGGGAATTCAAATACGAACCCAATGGGCCTTTCCGGGGCAAAAACAGAGCAAAAACGAAGAATTTATGGCCAAAACAACTTTCGGTACGACCTCGGCGAAAGTAACCAGCTGTTTGGGTAAAAAATCACACCCTCGACCGACTTGGGAAATTCCCTCGACATGACCCATAACCAGGGATATCTGTTAATGCCAAAAATCGCACCAAAGTACAACTTAAGGTCGATATGGACTTTAACAACCAAAGAAAGGAATCGTTCGAAAAAAGCGTGCGATAAAGACATAAATGTAAACGAGACAGAGAATTTGGTGACGCGGGAAAAACCTCAACGAGAAAAAAAAACCCGCGGACAACAGTGGATGTCGTCGCTACACTATGGTCGCCAAACAGGGGCGATGTCCTTTGTTACTGGTGTCGATCGTACAGAGATTACAATACAAATGAAAGAAAGACTTCGAAATGTAAAGTAACAAGTGTTTTCTAATGTGAAACAGTGTGCGTCGTGTATAGAAATGATGTGTCGTGTGTGATTGTCTTGCGTCGAGAACGATCTTCTATGAGTGGTTTCTTCGTCTTGAGTGTTCTTCGGAGTTCGAGTGCTTGTGTCTCTTGTTCGATCCCTGGAACCGACGATTTAACTTGGAATTTATAGTCTTCGGGCGCTTTAATTGGCTCATTAAATATTTCGTTAACTGTCGTAACGGCTGCTGTCTTTAATGCTAGAATTGACTCTGTCGGTTATAGCCGTTGTCCATTAATGATGTTAACTCCTGCATTAAACATTGAACAACGTAACAGTAATATCGCGCGTTAGTTGGTCGAGGTCGCATGGTTTTATACGACGGTCGTGCGAAATAGACGACACTATGGTCGAGTGTCGTGAGGAACTCTCGACCTACCTTTTAGGAGGGGCGACGGAGGTTTCAAGGGTCTTTGTCCCAACCTTATCTTAATCCAAGATATGGCTCACAATATGTGTCTTACCTTTTCTGGTCGTGGTCGAGACTGGTGAATTTTTGCCCAAACAGTTTGCCCCCAACGACTATAGTAACGATGTATTTTGGTTCACGTAACCGTGTGAGTGACATGTATTTAACTAAACGATTATTTTGGCCTTTAAAGGCTTGATTATTACTCAAATGAGTCTTCTGAGTATTTGCCGGTTTTGGTGACTCGAGGTGGAGTCTTGGGTGTGTTACATGCTTAATCGCATTTTATTTGAATACGTGTCGGTTTAAGTGTTGGTCTTGTGTGTGAAGACCGTTTGATGATTTTGTATTCTTAGTACCTTTGGGACTAATGAACCTTGGTGAGTTATATGCATTGTTGAGTTATGAAAAAGTTACATATACGTGTACATGTAGATGCATATATGATTTGACTTCATTGGGAAGGTGGCAATGAAGGGGTTGTGAGATTATCATGCCTCGGAGCACGTTTTTGCATGATGTGGGTCAGATGCATTTCATTTGCATGAATTGATATTGATAAATGATCATTAGATCTTTTAAGCAGAAGGCTCGGTTTTGGACTCGGTTGAGTCTCGAGGGCATTCGCCCGATTTTTAATAAGCTCGACTTGGGCTTGGGGTCTGAGTTGCATGAATTGCATTATATTTGATGTTTACATTATTTGAATGCATTAGTTATTCTTTTGGGGTCATGTATATATTTACGTCAAGTAAGCTTGTTTTGGATGGTGGGTTTCCAAGGTAAAGACCTAGTATGGTTGAACTTGGTAGTTTTAAATGGACTAAAGACCTAGTATGGTTGATGTCTAAGATAGGCTAAAGACCTAGTATGGTTGATGCCGAAGATTGACTAAAGACCTAGTATGGTTGATGTCAAAGATGGGCTAAAGATCTAGTATGATTGATGCCGGAGATGGACTAAAGACCTAGTATGGTTGATGTCTAAGACGGGCTAAAGACCTAGTATGGTTGATGCCGAAGATTGACTAAAGACCTAGTATGGTTGATGTCATCTGCTTTCCACATCCAAGAAGCTTACTTGCGTTTATTAATTGTGGTTTAATTTATGTGTTTGCCACATTCGATGAGATCGGGTCTCCCCCGTCACCGAAGGGTGTTGACTTCGGGTATTTTATTTATTCGCATTGTTGAGGTTATATTATATGCATATGGATTGTTTTCCATGATTGATGGACGGATTTATGTTACATCCTTATTGGATGTTTTAACTATTGGAGTTTTATCCGCATTGGCGATTATTTGAGAAATTATTATTAATTGACTCTTGATGTGAGTTTTGGATTTGAGTCCTTTGCAGAGAAATGATTTTCATTAGGAGCTTTCCTCTCAGAAATTGTGTGTGTTTGGAGAATGGGTTGTCGATGTCTTTTATACAAACCCTTTTAGAAAATCATTTATTAAGTTGAAGCTTTTGGTTTATCAAATGATTTGCTCATGATGTAAACTCTTGAACTCACTAGGCGTTAGCCTAACCTTTTTATTTGTCGGCATGTGCAACAGGTTCAGGTTGGGAATAGCTTTAGCTACACTGCGAAGTGATGAGTGCTAGTAGAGTGCACGAGAGATGACTTGTTTAGTGAAGTCTTCCGCAAATTGTTTGGACTAGCAACTTGTGTTGTGATAAGTAACACCCGATTAAGTCATTTTATTGTAGACTTATGATGTTTTAAATTCTGAGGTATTTAAAGGAATGAATTGTAGAAGTGATTATATCTATTTTGGTTATTTTATTGAATTTTAAAGTTAGTTGCTCGTTCCAAATTTGAGGGTGTTACAAGTTGGTATCAGAGCATAAGTTTGAGAGATTTAGGTGTTGATTTTGTATACCTAGACTCAAACTAGCGTTTGTTTAAGTAAATGAGAGTGAAATTCACCTTTAGGCACTTTAGGATAAGATGTTTCGAGGTCAATGGATGTTGTTAGAAACGAGAATCACGTCGAGGGTAGCAAGGATAATCATGTACGGTGCGTTCATAGTGACACCTGGCCAGTGTCATGGTGAACCTACTAAGTACATGTGCATACTTGAATTACTTTAATGTGATGATCGTTGGGGTAGCGAAGGAGGTTCTAAGCTAGTAGTCGTTGGAATAGATGGATGATTCTAGTATTAGTCACTTGGAGTGACGATAAGCATGATATTTGCTTTAAGTAGACCGTTTCGGGTTGAGGTTGATGGTTGGACTAGAACCATAGGCTTATTGAGCCGACTCTGATTTGAGGAAAAACCGTAAGGTTAATGGATGTAATTTCCGATTTAGCCTTAAGAGGTTTGAATGTCCAGGCGACAATATTGGACCGGAGGATTTTGGAGGAGTATGAGTTGAGACGTTGAGTGCCGACTAAATTATGCACAAAATTTATTTTAAAAATAAATTGCATTAATTATTTCTTGTGTTTCGAATCCATATATGGATTGTGTTACAAATTTTTGGGAAATGTTTAGCACACACACAAGATTTTAAATCATGGGTTTTGAACCTGCACGAAAGTATTTTATTACGGGAGTTGTGAGCCCCGTCGGAACTTGTTCCATTTTATTATTGTTCAACATTACTTTAGGATACAGTGATATCCATATTTTATGATGTTTAAGATGTTGGGCAAGTGACTACGGCTTATAACTTTAACATTGGATCTCCTCCACATATGTTAGAGTTTGGACGGAAAGTTGTCTTCCATTACGTCTATGTAAAGTTATTTTGAAGAATTTGTTTAACGTGAGTTGTTAAACAATGTTGTTTACATGGTACTACCATGGAAAGGGATTTTTGGGATTTTGGGCGTCTTAATTATGATTTTGCTTATAGCAATTTGGCTTTGGAAGCATGATGTTTAGCGCCGTTTTATTGACTTAGAGTCATTGAGTCCATTGAGGTTCATGGAGTTTGTTTTACGACATGTTGAGTCGTGTGAGTATAATTTCACGCGGTGCATACTTTAATTACTTATGTGAAAGGTTTATAAGTTATGTTGGGCATTTGGTCCCACTCGAGTTTTGTTGAGAAAAGTTAATTGTATGCCATAAGGCGACTAAGAAGAAATGAGTTTGGAACTCTAGTGTCACGTAACTTTTCTTTCAAGAGTTTGTGTTACTAAGTATTTGATTGCAAATAGTTCAGTGTATGGATTGACTTATACATGGCTTAAGTGATGCATGAAAGAACCTTTTTAGTGACATTTCATAATAAATTGTTTGGTGCGCTTGCGGTCGGTTAAATGTTTTATTATCATTTTCATGTAAATGCGTTATATCGACTTGGGGTATGCATAGCTTGGTAACTATTGTTTCTCGACACTTTGTTAAACGAGTCGTGAGTGAAATTATTTTATTAACTCGTTGTATGAATGATGACCATTTGGTCAAAGGGTGTTTTGGTGTTGTGGAAATCATGCATAGTTCGCAATACTTTACATTTTGAAAACACAAATGCGTGAGTCGTTGACATTTGGTCAACTTTGATTCGAGGAACAATTTGGAAAATTGTAAACCTTCGGTTATAGAGGAAATGGGTATTTTGGGTATTTTTAGCAGGTAAACTTTTAAGCATCAACGTCTTAACGTTTTATGTTACTAGTACGCAACTTTTGATGAAAATACTTCGTGTTGAGAATTTTGGGAAAATGAATTGCTTAAACTTGGGGAACATGGGAACATATGTTTTGAACATTGATGCGCACCGTTGGTGCGATTTGGGATTTGAAAATAGGTTTGAACCCTTTTTGGTGTCAACAAAGTATTAACACTTATTTCCTCGTATGTTTTGGAAAAAAAACGCATTGTTGGGTACAAGTTTTGCCAGAAACGTTTTACTCAAATGTCATTGTAGGATCGGATGAGAAATTTTGGGAAATAGATTTAAAGAATTTCATCTTTTGAAATTTGGTCGTAAACTATTTGTTGCCTGTTATTTCGTTTCAGGAAATTTCTAAGAAAGTGTTACAAGCTTGCATGTCTACCCTAATTTGAGATTTTCTCATGATGTTTTAGTCGATATTTTCAAATGTTGGAAACGTATTGGCCATTGTCTTAAATGTGGAATTTGCACAAGTCGTTTTGGGTTTTAACTGAGGTGTAATTATGAATCGTTTCCTTGTTTTTGTATAATAAACTGACACGCGCAAATTTTATTGGTAAATCTTGCTCCATGCCATTTTATGGCTAGAAAGGATTTTAGAGTTGAAAGTCGTTGGGACGTCTTTTGAAGTAAGTGCGAAACTTTTGTTCCACCTTGTTTAAAGTCGGGCAATTACTTTACGTGCATGTCATGAGTCAATCCATACTAGAACCGTGGCGGTTCATTTTAAAGAAGTTGTTTATTACGCTTTTGCGTTTTGTGGGTAAACTGAACTGCAATGAAATAATTTTCAGCATGATTTTCATATGTGGGACGAGCGTGTCCATTTTTGCGTAACTACCGAATTGATAATAGTAGTTTTGTGCGTACGATTATTTTGATATGAAAATCCTTGTGTTGAAAATTTCTATGAAAAGTTTTATCGATTGCCATATTTATTTGATGACGCACTTGAAACCTTGAACTCATTAGGACCTTGGGAAAAGTTAAGTAACCCGATTAAGAGTAAGTTGTATAGAACCCCAACTGTGAAAAGTCGAGCGTTCGGGCTGGTGTTGTGACTATAGGCCGGATGATATCGACAGCAAAGTCGAGGTGCTTGTAGAAATTGGAGGGTTAGACTTGCGGTAACGCATGGTGAGGTTGGTATAACCGTTTTGTTGACAACCTTAGTTTCGTGGAAACACTCGGTAAACGGAACTCCTATGTGGAGTCCTGATAGAGTTCAAAACTTGGTGGTATAACTAGGTGTCAACCTTGTAGGTCTGAGGTCGGAGACCGTTAGCGAATTCGGAGGGTGTAGTCCGATTCTAAATGAAATAATGGTAACGGTTGTAGTAACCTTAAGATGCTCAATTGTGACGAGTGGTTTTTGTGTAATAACCTCCGTGTATGGTTACAGAACCTGTCGGTTTAATGATTGATGTTGGGATGGATTCTTGGAGTCTATTAGAACTCGTTGGAGGTAGATGGCAAGTAATGGTAGGAATAATCAGAATTGATGATTCTGTTGGGTTCGTTAGCGAACAAACCTTAGATTGACTTAAAGTCGGAAATCAAAATCAGGATGTATGGAACATCTAAGGTTGGGAGACAACCGAAGTCGTCTGACTAGGAATTATTCCAGTTGTCGGAGTGTTCTCCCGGACATAAGTACAGTTTACGTGAAGGGCTTTGTTGATAAGCAATTGTTCGAGGATTTGTCTTTATAGACTGTGTGTAGGGAATTTAGATTCCAGTTAGGAACTGATAAATTATAGTCGGCGTTGAGTCGGTTAGTCTTGGGTTGTAAAGGATGTAGATTTCGAGGACGAAATCATCCTAAGGTTGGGAGGATTGTAACACCCGTAATTTTCGGATAAGTACAATTTCGAATTAGTGTGAAACCGGTCTTTGAAGAAAAATATGAAAAATAGGATTTTGGTTTAAATCTTAGATTTTATGGTCTTGTTTGATGAGGAATTCGAATACGAGTCCAACGGTTCTTTCCGGAGCGAAAACGGAGCTATAACGAAGAAGTTACGGCCGAAACAGTATCCGACCTAAAATGGGGCCGCGGAACCGCGCGGCTTGGTGCGCGACTTTTAGGCCGCGGCCTAAACCGCGTAACGCACTGAGTCCGTATTAAGTCGCGAATTTTTAGCTCAAACTTCAAACCTTCATAACTTTTGCCTCCTAACTCTGATTTTGATGATTCAAGTTGCTACGGTTTCGTTTTTGAGAGCTCTTCAAGGATCTAGAAAGAGTTTTGAAGTATGATGAATGATCCAAGAGTATTTGGTGGTGGTTGAGGTAAGCTTCTCACTTTTCTTCATCTAAGAAGTTAGGGTTTTGGTATTTTTGGTGGTTTTGGATGATTTATATTGGGGGAAGTGTATATAAGTGTTTGAGAATGATTATTTATGGTTGGAAACTTGTGGATCTAGGTTTTGGAAGAGTTGACCTAAGGATTCGGGTTGCATCAAAGGAGTTTACGTTTGGGGAAAATCTAGATTTACCCTAAATCTAGCAAGGTGAGTTCAAGTTGATTTGTGAAAACATTGTATATGCCAAAATGTGTGTTTTAAAGTATTTGTGTGCTTTATGTGAAATTATCCCTTGTTGAGTTATTTGGTGGTTTTTGATTTAATCAAAGTGTTGAACTTTACATATCTTGTAAAACACCCACATTTGGGATTTTGGGTGATTGAGGAATAAATAACGAGTAAAAGAGGTTTTGTTAAATTATTGCATAAGTGAAGAGGATTTGGTCAAAATTCACTTTTAGTGTTTTTGTGATTATGCGATAACTATGATGTGTTACATTTTAAAGTGTGAACGTGTGGGTTGGGGAATTTGGTCATCAAATGAATGTTTTGAGAGTTATAAACCTTTCATTTTAGGGCCGATGGCCAATTGAGGGAGTAAAAGAGTAAAGAGTTTGAGTAACGATGTATTTGGGTTCACGTAACCGTGTGAGTGACATGTATTTAACTAAACGATTATTTTGGCCTTTAAATGCTTGATTATTACTCAAATGAGTCTTCTGAGTATTTTCCGGTTTTGGTGACTCGAGGTGGAGTCTTGGGTGTGTTACATGCTTAATTGCATTTTATTTGAATACGTGTCGGTTTAAGTGTTGGTCTTGTGTGTGAAGACCGTTTGATGATTTTGTATTCTTAGTACCTTTGGGACTAATGAACCTTGGTGAGTTATATGCATTGTTGAGTTATGAAAGAGTTACATATACGTGTACATGTAGATGCATATATGATTTGACTTCATTGGGAAGGTGGCAATGAAGGGGTTGTGAGATTATCATGCCTCGGAGCACGTGTTTGCATGATGTGGGTCAGATGCATTTCATTTGCATGAATTGATATTGATAAATGATCGTTAGATCTTTTGAGCAGAGGGCTCGGTTTTGGACTCGGTTGAGTCTCGAGGGCATTCGCCTGATTTTTAATAAGCTCGACGTGGGCTTGGGGTCTGAGTTGCATGAATTTCATTATATTTGATGTTTACATGATTTGAATGCATTAGTTATTCTTTTGGGGTCATGTATATATTTACGTCAAGTAAGCTTGTTTTGGATGGTGGGTTTCCAAGGTAAAGACCTAGTATGGTTGAACTTGGTAGTTTTAAATGGACTAAAGACCTAGTATGGTTGATGTCTAAGATGGGCTAAAGACCTAGTATGGTTGATGCCGAAGATTGACTAAAGACCTAGTATGGTTGATGTCAAATATGGGCTAAAGATCTAGTATGATTGATGCCGGAGATGGACTAAAGACCTAGTATGGTTGATGTCTAAGACGAGCTAAAGACCTAGTATGATTGATGCCGAAGATGGACTAAAGACCTAGTATGGTTGATGTCTAAGACGGGCTAAAGACCTAGTATGGTTGATGCCGAAGATTGACTAAAGACCTAGTATGGTTGATGTCATCTGCTTTCCACATCCAAGAAGCTTACTTGCGTTTATTATTTGTGGTTTAATTTATGTGTTTTCCACATTCGATGAGATCGGGTCTCCCCCGTCACCGAAGGGTGTTGACTTCGGGTATTTTATATATTCGCATTGTTGAGGTTATATTATATGCATATGGATTGTTTTCCATGATTGATGGACGGATTTATGTTACATCCTTATTGGATGTTTTAACTATTGGAGTTTTATTCGCATTGGCGATTATTTGAGAAATTATTATTAATTGACTCTTGATGTGAGTTTTGGATTTGAGTCCTTTGCAGAGAAATGATTTTCATTGGGAGCTTTCCTCTCAGAAATTGTGTGTGTTTGGAGAATGGGTTGTCGATGTCTTTTATACAAACCCTTTTAGAAAATCATTTATTAATTTGAAGCTTTTGGTTTATCAAATGATTTGCTCATGATGTAAACTCTTGAACTCACTAGGCGTTAGCCTAACCTTTTTATTTGTCGGCATGTGCAACAGGTTCAGGTTGGGAATAGCTTTAGCTACACTGCGAAGTGATGAGTGCTAGTAGAGTGCACGAGAGGTGACTTGTTTAGTGAAGTCTTCCGCAAATTGTTTGGACTAGCAACTTGTGTTGTGATAAGTAACACCCGATTAAGTCATTTTATTATAGACTTATGATGTTTTAAATTCCGAGGTATTTTAAGGAATGAATTGTAGAAGTGATTATATCTATTTTGGTTATTTTATTGAATTTTAAAGTTAGTTGCTCGTTCCAAATTTGAGGGTGTTACATCAGTCTTACATCGACAGTCTCCTGTTGTCGGCCTTATATCGCTCAAGTCATGCGAAAGCATCGTCCTGACATCCTGGTCATGCGAAATGGTCTTACGACCTATTCCTATGACATAATCATCTTGGTCTTACGACCAAATGGTCTTACGACATTTTTATCCTAGTCTTGCGACATTTTCGTAAGACCATTCTTATATTAAGATAAGTTCTTAAAAGACATTTACAGCCATATGCATGGTCTTGTATTTCGGCAATGGTCGTATGCTCCATAAGACCGACGTCCTGAACTTAAACCGGTCTTGCGATTATACTAACCATTCATGCTCAACAGCCGTTTCTTTTTTTCATTAATGCAGGTCTACGGGCATTTATGGCACAACGACCAGTAACGGACGAATCATCAATGACATTAATGGCCCGACAGTGGTTACAAAACCAATCATCAATGGCATTCAGAGCCCGACAGCGGTTACAAAGTGCGCCATAAAGGCACCATTAATGGCCAACGGAAGTTATATAAGAGCCTATGCTGCAACTAATTCGGATTCATTCCAATTTTCTCCATCGACTTTCTTAGCAACTCTTCACCAGAAACACAGTAATTCACAAGACATTCGCACGAATACCGCAAAAGCATCTTCGCACGACAGCAGTACAAACCGTACGACAGCAGTACAAACCGCACGACAAGCATCCTTTTTCGCACGATTTACGCACGACACACGTCATTTACCGACGACTAAGTTTTTATTTACATTTATTTGTAATCTGTTGTACACAAATCATCTGTAACACAAGGACTTTCACCCCTGTTTGGCGACTATAGTGCACCGTCGACTCTCATGAGTCGACCGTGGTTTTTTCCCTCGTTTTGGGGTTTTCTGCGTCACCAAATCTCCTGTCTTTTTACTTTTTTCCTCGCGATTGTGTTGCTTGGCTTAAGATACATTTCTTTAGATGTTTAAAGTCCACATCGACCTTAAGTTGTACTATTGTGCGATTTTTGGCATTAACAGTTTGGCGCCATCCGTGGGACCCCATCTAGAGAAAATCTCAAGCCAACACACATATCGCTCTAACGATCTTGTACAGTTTTTTCAGGTATATGGCAAACTGTCAAGATCCCCTAATTCAACTTCAATCGGAATTGAATACGGCTTGAAGCCAGATTCAAGCCTTGATGAAAAAAAAATGCTCCGTCAAAGTATTGCATGTATCGCATCATCCAAGGGATTCAGGGGCTCGGAACACCCTTCATAAACTGAAAAATACCACATTTGATTTCAAGAGTCCTCGGGAAAAAGGCGCCTATTGATAACGCCACTTTTTGGCGTTATTTTCGGTTCTCAAACCAATGAGATTGGCTTGTATTTAAGCAAAGAAGCGGAATTTTATGGTTTATCGAGTGAAATGTGCAGGTTATTTAAAAGGCAGTAATCATCGAGAAAAGAAGCTAAAAAGAGCCCAAAAAGAGCCAAAACGAAGCCCAACGGAAGCCCGAGATCCAAGCCCAAGACCCGCGCCCGAACCAGGACCTGAACCGCGAACCAGAAACCGATCCAGAAGTCTTCTGGAAAGCGCGCGACTTTCCACGCGACTTGCAAGTCGCGTGGAAGGTCGCCTAACCCTCTGTTTCGTTTTTAAAGTTAGTTTTTCCGGGTTTTAGGTCATTATTCAGCACACGACGAACGGCAGCAGTGGAGGGGCGACTTTCAGAGTTTTTTCGGAGCTTTTGGAGCCACGAGAGAGGATCAATCGAAGAGGAAGTCATGACGCGACGCAGATTAGAGCCGGGAGAAGGGAGTTTATCACTACATCTTTCACGTTCACGTTTATCATGTTTACATACAGTTTTTCATCCCCTTTTATTGCGTTTTTGTCCCCCAACATCATGAACTAATCTTTAGATGTTGGGGGTTGGAATGAATTCGATTTAGGTGTACAAACATGTGATTAGTGACTTTTATCAGTTTTTCCTATCTTAATGAAGCATGTGATTTGGTTGTTAATGCTTTTGTGAGTCTAGCTAGCTTTCAATTGTTTTGTTGTTTTCAATTAAGTTCGAGAGAATTAATTGTTAACTAGAACTAGGAATCGCATGCCTAAGGTGAGAAAGGGGATATAGATATTTCGAGTAAGCCTTAGTCCCGTTAAAATCTTGAGCTTAATGTATTTTGAATTCCATAGGTAATATCGAGAGATAAACTTGTGCTTTTCAAGATAAAACCCGTAGTTGCTCGAAAGAGAACAACGGTGATTTTTACAAGATTAGGTATTCATTATACGGAATAACTGGCAACTGTTTTGAGTCAATTGTTTGTATGTGAAAGTCTTAGGATTTCCAACCCTCAACTGTTTTCTCTATCTGAAGTTCTTAAGTTGTTTACTGTTTGTGTGTTGATTTAGTTTTGTTTGCAATTAAGTAGTTTATAAACCAACCTCTCAAAGTTGCGACGTTCAGTTAATAGCAATTGTAGTAATTGTGATACTTAGTTCCTAGTTCCTGTGGATTCGATACTCGTACTTCCGTACGTATTACTTGATTTCGACACCATACACTTGCGGTTAGATTTAGGGGGGTGATACCCTCCTATCAAGTTTTTGGCGCCGTTGCCGGGGAACTAGTTGCAACTGATAGCACTACCAGCTATAAGCGCTATTAGATTGAACATTTTTTTTATTATTAATTCTGTTATTTTATTTTATCACCTTCAATTTCTGGATTACTGATTTTGTTACCTTCCATTTCAGGTACTAATTGGTTTATGCCAAGGAAAACCCGAGGGGAGAAAATCGAACCGATCGATCCGGAGATTGAAAGAACCGCCCGCCGATTATGAAAAGAAGCAAAAGCAAAACAACATATCAAGATCAAAATGGGTGACGAAGCGAGACGTCCTATGCGGTCGTTTGCCAACCCGAATGTGGCAGCCGCACGCATAGGCATCCAAGCGCCTGCTACTGGGGCGAATTCTTTTGAGCTCAAACCGAGTACCATCGTAATGGTACAACAAAATCAATATGGAGGAGCACCGACCGAAGATCCTCATGCACATCTCCGTGCATTCGAGAGGATTTGCAGCACATTCAAGATTAATGGCATGAACGAGGATGCCGTCAAGTTAAGATTGTTCAACTTATCACTCAAGGGTAGAGCTAAAATGTGGATAGAGAGTTTACCAGCGGATCAGATCACCACCTGGGCAGACCTGAAGGCCGCATTCCTCCAGAAATTCTTCCCACCGGGAAGAACTGCTCAATTGATGGCCGATATCACCACTTCGCGCAGTGGGAACAAGAGACCTTATACGAGGCATGGGAGCGATACAAGGATATGTTGAAGAAGTGTCCTCACCATGGGTTGCAAGGTTCGGTTATTATCCAAACCTTCTTCGGAGGACTTCACCCGCAGTTCAAAAATGATATCACTGCTGCAGCGGGTGGAGCCCTAATGGAAAAGACGTATGAAGAAGCGGTCGCCTTGATCGAGAACTTGGCCGAACATAGCTTTTCTACTCCAAGTTCAGCTGTTAGAAGAGTTGCTAGTGTTCAAGATTCGGATGAGCTAAAGGAAATAAAAGCTCAATTAGCTGCGATCTCGAACCAATTGAAGGGAGGTAGACCGGAAGAACCCGAGCAAGTCCAATTCTTACAAAACCGGAACAACCAACCGAGGAATGATCCGTTCTCGAACACTTATAATGAGGGGTGGAAGAAGCACCCGAACTTCTCATGGAATCAACCCGGTCAACAACAACAAGGTAATTTTTCTAACTTTTCTAATTCCTCCAATACTAACAATGTTTATCGTCCTCCAGGTTTTAACCAAAGGAATTTCAATGAGGGACCATCTATGGAGAAGAAACCGGGGCTGGAGGATATGATGATGAAGTTCATGACCAAGATGGACAGCACGGTTGGAGAGTTAGCGAGCACGGTTAATACTGTAAAAGCTGCGACCGATCAGAACACCGCATCCATCAGAATTCTAGAGAGGCAAGTGGGGCAGATTTCGGAAGCCCTACAAAACCGACCCCCCGGAACCTTGCCGAGTCAAACCAAGAGGAAAAACCGGGAAGAATGTAATGCCATTTATCTAAGAAGTGGCAAGGAGCTGATCAAGGAGACTACACGAGAACCGCCATCAAAGGAAACCGATCCTAAAGAGAAAGAGGTTGAGGCTGTAGACATGGATGAGTTGGAAGCTGATGAAGAGGTGGTAATTGAAGAAAACCCGGAGGATGAAGAGAAGAAGAAGGAGCAATCAAGGGTCCCAAAGCAACTACCGGTCAAGCCGGTAGTCAAACCGTTCGTGCCACCGCTTCCATTTCCGAATCGGGTGAGGGCGCATAAAGATGAGGAACAGTTCAAGAAGTTCCTCGATGTCTTCAAGAAGCTACACATCAACATTCCCTTCGCAGAGGCACTGGCACAAATGCCAACCTACCTCAAGTTCATGAAGGAGATTCTATCCAAGAAGAGGGCGATCGATCACCAGTCCACCGTTGCACTTACTGAAGAGTGCAGCGCGATCATCCAGAACAAGCTTCCCCCGAAGCTTAAAGATCCAGGGAGTTTTTCAATCCCTATTCAAATTGGAAAGTTTAATTTTGATAAAGTGTTGTGTGATCTAGGAGAGAGTATTAACTTAATGCCTTTATATGTTTTTAGGAAACTCGGCTTGGGTGAGGTGAAGCCAACGTACATGACACTTAAGCTCGCAGATCGATCGATCGTGTACCCGTATGGAGTGGTAGAAGATGTGCTAATCAAGGTCGACAAGTTCTACTTCCCGCTGGACTTCGTGGTGCTAGACATCGATGAAGATATAGAAGTTCCGCTGATCTTGGGAAGATCTTTCCTGGCCACGAGTAGAGCTTTGATTGACATGGAGGAAGGAGAGATGACCCCGAGGGTTGGTGGCGAGAAGGTAGTATTCAAGATGTTCGAGAGTAGAGGCAGAGTTGAAGAGGAACCGGGCAATCACGAAAAGCTGAATGAGTGATCCGAAGGAAGGTCGAGCCACGACCGAAACCACGGCGCTGGGTGGGAGGCAACCCACCGAGGTTTGCGTTTTCTTTTACTTTCTGCGTTTTTGAGTGTTTTTATTTACAAAAAAAAAATTCGAACAGAGACATACGCGCCCTTTCATGCGACTTGCAAGTCACGTGGAAAGTCGCGAGACTCTCTGCCATTTTTTCGCTTTCTCGCTTTGTGTGTTTCTTTTTCGTGCATTTTTCGTCCGTTGCTTTGTTTTATTTTTGCTTGTGCAATCTCTCTCTCCCTTTCCCCCGATGTCTCTGATTGGCGCTCGAATCTTACAAAAATCTTCTCCATCCGGGCAAACAGGTATGCTCTAAATCTTTATGTTAACGAGTGGTGTATGATGTTTTGGTCGTTATTAGTTAAACGAGATGCAACAAACCTAAGTTTCACTTAGGTTTGGGGTGCCTCATCTTTCAACATCTACACACTCACTTTTATCCCTGTGCAAACCTCGGTTTCACCGAGGTTTGGGGTTGGCGTTATTTGACAAACCTAGGTCACGGCCTAGGTTTGGGGTGCCCCGTATTGAAAATATTTAGGCTAGCTCTTTGATGTTTCTTGTTAATATTTTTCCTTGTCTGTTTGATAACTGCCATAACTGCACAATGAGTTGGGTCGCCTGAACCGACACTTGCACATTGGGGACAATGTGTGGGTAAGGTTTGGGGTTGCCCAATCGGGCCCACGTTATGCACGTAGATTTCCAGCACTTCTGAGTACCTAGATCACTTCAGCTAAAATTTTTGTTTTGAATGATTGAGACCGACCAGTGTGTGAAGAATCTTGTGATAGTAACGTGACCATTAGGGAAGGACTGGGAAAAGACATGACTAGGGACATTAGTGGAGACCACCCAATAGCGAGTTTTGAGCCTTAAAGACGTTGTTCATTTCGAGGGATTCATACACTTGATTCATATACACTTTTTCGAGTTCCTTGTCGTGAATATAGAATGATCTCGCTATATTATTGCATTGGATAGCAAAGACAACCATCGGGATATTGGGAAAGGGTATAGTAGACCAAATCGTGTGGACCTTAAGATGTGATTCCAGGCAATGTGTGTTTTGTTTTAACCTATGTTTAGCTATCGTACCTTTTTACCCATTTGGGTGTATCCATAACCCTTTTTGTAGCCAAACACTCACCTTGTTCGTTTTTAAACCCACCTTTAAACCCGAACCGAAAGCCTTAGCCAACCTTATCCGGAAGTGTATCAATCAGAAGCAGTACATGCCAGTTATGAAAATAAATAGAAAAGAGGGCCAATGCAGCCCCAAATAAATAAAGAGGACCAAGGAAGTCCCAACTGAAAAAAAAACAGTTAGTTTAGATATTATCTACAGCAGAAAATAAGAGAGTCAAAGCGACTCCAATAGTGAAAAAGAGGGCCGAATGATAGAATCGAAACCAGAAAAGTTAAGAACTGTTAATGATTGACACGCCGAGGATTTTTGTTCCTTTATACCCTTCATTTCTTAGCCATAACCCTAGCCCCATTACAACCCTTGTAAAGACCTGGATGATCTTCTGGAAAACGTGATTAGAGTATACGACTATCTTTACCAATATTCCCTGTCTTGCTACTTGATTCCTTTCTGAGATCAACCGTTTGGACATTTGTGCGTCTTTCTTTAGAGTTGTCATGTGATTTTGAGTATTCTTGTACATAACTTCCCTAGATATGACAACATGTGCGACAACCTAGGTTCGAGCGAAATGAGAGCATCCCGTGAGGTAGGGTCGAGGCGAAATGTTTTCCCTAATATGTCTGGACTTAATACAAACTTAGTGTAATCGAAGCAGTCACGAGTTCAACTCACAATGAAAGGTCATAGATCAAACAGAATAAGGATGAGGTGAAAGTGAGATAAGCATTCACGGGTATGGGAAATCACCAGTGCATTACATGGTACCGATTGGGAGTTGTGCAGTTACTATATTTCACTGATATATGCTTTTATTCTATTTTATCGCTAATTTTCTTGGGGACAAGCAACGCTCGGTTTGGGGTTGTTGATAACGCCACTTTTTGGCGTTATTTTTGGTTCTCAAACCAATGAGATTGGCTTGTATTTAAGCAAAGAAGCGGAATTTTATGGTTTATCGAGTGAAATGTGCAGGTTATTTAAAAGGCAGTAATCATCGAGAAAAGAAGCTGAAAAGAGCCCAAAAAGAGCCAAAACGAAGCCCAACGGAAGCCCGAGATCCAAGCCCAAGACCCGCGCCCGAACCAGGACCCGAACCGCGAACCAGAAACCGATCCAGAAGTCTTCTGGAAAGCGCGCGACTTTCCACGTGACTTGCAAGTCGCGTGGAAGGTCGCCTAACCCTCTGTTTCGTTTTTAAAGTTAGTTTTTCCGGGTTTTAGGTCATTATTCAGCACACGACGAACGGCAGTAGTGGAGGGGCGACTTTCAGAGGTTTTTCGGAGCTTTTGGAGCCACGAGAGAGGATCAATCGAAGAGGAAGTCATGACGCGACGCAGATTAGAGCCGGGAGAAGGGAGTTTATCACTACATCTTTCACGTTCACGTTTATCATGTTTACATACAGTTTTTCATCCCCTTTTCTTGCGTTTTTGTCCCCCAACATCATGAACTAATCTTTAGATGTTGGGGGTTGGAATGAATTCGATTTAAGTGTACAAACATGTGATTAGTGACTTTTATCAGTTTTTCCTATCTTAATGAAGCATGTGATTTGGTTGTTAATGCTTTTGTGAGTCTAGCTAGCTTTCAATTGTTTTGTTGTTTTCAATTAAGTTCGAGAGAATTAATTGTTAACTAGAACTAGGAATCGCATGCCTAAGGTGAGAAAGGGGATAGAGATATTCCGAGTAAGCCTTAGTCCCGTTAAAATCTTGAGCTTAATGTATTTTGAATTCCATAGGTGAGATCGAGAGATAAACTTGTGCTTTTCAAGATAAAACCCGTAGTTGCTCGAAAGAGAACAACGATGATTTTTACAAGATTGGGTATTCATTATACGGAATAACTGGCAACTGTTTTGAGTCAATTGTTTGTATGTGAAAGTCTTAGGATTTCCAACCCTCAACTGTTTTCTCTATCTGAAGTTCTTAAGTTGTTTACTGTTTGTGTGTTGATTTAGTTTTGTTTGCAATTAAGTAGTTTATAAACCAACCTCTCAAAGTTGCGACGTTCAGTTAATAGCAATTGTAGTAATTGTGATACTTAGTTCCTAGTTCCTATGGATTCGATACTCGTACTTCCGTACGTATTACTTGATTTCGACACCATACACTTGCGGTTAGATTTAGGGGGGTGATACCCGCCTATCAAGTTTTTGGCGCCGTTGCCGGGGAACTAGTTGCAAATGATAGCACTACCAGCTATAAGCGCTATTAGATTGAACATTTTTTTATTATTAATTCTGTTATTTTATTTTATCACCTTCAATTTCTGGATTACTGATTTTGTTACCTTCCATTTTAGGTACTAATTGGTTTATGCCAAGGAAAACCCGAGGGGAGAAAATCGAACCGATCGATCCGGAGATTGAAAGAACCGCCCGCCGATTATGAAAAGAAGCAAAAGCAAAACAACATATCAAGATCAAAATGGGTGACGAAGCGAGACATCCTATGCGGTCGTTTGCCAACCCGAATGTGGCAGCCGCACGCATAGGCATCCAAGCGCCTGCTACTGGGGCGAATTCTTTTGAGCTCAAACCGAGTACCATCGTAATGGTACAACAAAATCAATATGGAGGAGCACCGACCGAAGATCCTCATGCACATCTCCGTGCATTCGAGAGGATTTGCAGCACATTCAAGATTAATGGCATGAACGAGGATGCCGTCAAGTTAAGATTGTTCAGCTTCTCACTCAAGGGTAGAGCTAAAATCTGGATAGAGAGTTTACCAGCGGATCAGATCACCACCTGGGCAGACCTGAAGGCCGCATTCCTCCAGAAATTCTTCCCACCGGGAAGAACTGCTCAATTGATGGCCGATATCACCACTTCGCGCAGTGGGAACAAGAGACCTTATACGAGGCATGGGAGCGATACAAGGATATGTTGAAGAAGTGTCCTCACCATGGGTTGCAAGGTTGGGTTATTATCCAAACCTTCTTCGGAGGACTTCACCCGCAGTTCAAAAATGATATCACTGCTGCAACGGGTGGAGCCCTAATGGAAAAGACGTATGAAGAAGCGGTCGCCTTGATCGAGAACTTGGCCGAACATAGCTTTTCTACTCCAAGATCAGCTGTTAGAAGAGTTGCTAGTGTTCAAGAGTCGGATGAGCTAAAGAAAATAAAAGCTCAATTAGCTGCGATCTCGAACCAATTGAAGGGAGGTAGACCGGAACAACCCGAGCAAGTCCAATTCTTACAAAACCGGAACAACCAACCGAGGAATGATCCGTTCTCGAACACTTATAATGAGGGGTGGAAGAAGCACCCGAACTTCTCATGGAATCAACCCGGTCAACAACAACAAGGTAATTTTTCTAACTTTTCTAATTCCTCCAATACTAACAATGTTTATCGTCCTCCAGGTTTTAACCAAAGGAATTTCAATGAGGGACCATCTATGGAGAAGAAACCGGGGCTGGAGGATATGATGATGAAGTTCATGACCAAGATGGACAGCACGGTTGGAGAGTTAGCGAGCACGGTTAATACTGTAAAAGCTGCGACCGATCAGAACACCGCATCCATCAGAATTCTAGAGAGGCAAGTGGGGAAGATTTCGGAAGCCCTACAAAACCGACCCCCCGGAACCTTACTGAGTCAAACCAAGAGGAAAAACCGGGAAGAATGTAATGCCATTTATCTAAGAAGTGGCAAGGAGCTGATCAAGGAGACTACACGAGAACCGCCATCAAAGGAAACCGATCCTAAAGAGAAAGAGGTTGAGGCTGTAGACATGGATGAGTTGGAAGCTGATGAAGAGGTGGTAATTGAAGAAAACCCGGAGGATGAAGAGAAGAAGAAGGAGCAATCAAGGGTCCCAAAGCATGAACTAATCTTTAGATGTTGGGGGTTGGAATGAATTCGATTTAAGTGTACAAACATGTGATTAGTGACTTTTATCAGTTTTTCCTATCTTAATGAAGCATGTGATTTGGTTGTTAATGCTTTTGTGAGTCTAGCTAGCTTTCAATTGTTTTATTGTTTTCAATTTAGTTCGAGAGAATTAATTGTTAACTAGAACTAGGAATCGCATGCCTAAGGTGAGAAAGGGGATAGAGATATTCCAAGTAAGCCTTAGTGCCGTTAAAATCTTGAGCTTAATGTATTTTGAATTCTATAGGTGAGATCGAGAGATAAACTTGTGCTTTTCAAGATAAAACTCGTAGTTGCTCGAAAGAGAACAACGGTGATTTTTACAAGATTGGGTATTCATTATACGGAATAACTGATAACTGTTTTGAGTCAATTGTTTGTATGTGAAAGTCTTAGGATTTCCAACCCTCAACTGTTTTCTCTATCTGAAGTTCTTAAGTTGTTTACTGTTTGTGTGTTGATTTAGTTTTGTTTGCAATTAAGTAGTTTATAAACCAACCTCTCAAAGTTGCGACGTTCAGTTAATAGCAATTGTAGTAATTGTGATACATAGTTCCTAGTTCCTGTGGATTCGATACTCGTACTTCCGTACGTATTACTTGATTTCGACACCGTACACTTGCGGTTAGATTTAGGGGGGTGATACCCGCCTATCACCTATCGACTCCGTGTAACGGGTAACTGTGACGTCTGTTTGGGTAAAAAATCACACCCTCGACCGACCTGAGGAAATCCCCTCGACATGACCCATGGAAATTGATTACCCTGCCCCCGACCGACAAGGATAATACCCATTATTATCATATCCCCGACATACGTTAAATAACCACTATAGTTGACTTATTGGGTCAGTAGTCATCTTACATCTAGCGATCGCACGTCACGTGTCGCACGTCGCACATCGCCAGTCACACGTCACTAGTCTTGTGTCGCCAGTTATGACTCACGTCGACAGTCTCCTATCATCGGTGTTATATCGTTCTGGTCCTACGGCAACATCGTCCTGACATCCTGGTCCTACGACCAAATGGTCTTATATCTTGGCGATAGTCGTATGTTCTATAAGACCCACATCCGAGACTTAAGACGGTAGTACGATTATACTAACCGTTAACAGTCAAACATCCTTTTTAATGCAGGTCTTGACCACGAACAGAAAAGGTAAGACACTCGTTATGAACCATATCTTAAGATAAGGTCCCGACAAGAACCCAGAAAACATCCGTCGTCTCCCGTAAAAGGTAAGTCGTACGTCTCCCATGACGCACGACCATAGTATCGCCCGTCCCGTACGACCACCGCGTAAGATCGTTGCACCTTCGACCGAACTAACGTTAACCTTGACTGTTACGTTTGTTAAGTGTTTAATGCAGGAGTCAAAGTCATTAAAGAGCAACGGACATAATGTAACAACCCAATTCCCATATACACAACAAATCACACAATATAACACAACATCGATATAACAAAAGAGACATCATATTACAAGTACGGTCCCATAGTCTTTTACATTTAGCAGAAGCCATTCTAATATAAAACTATGTACTAAATACATACATAACATTTAATATTGTAATACAACTACTAAATATGCCAAAATCTTCATCATATAATCCTTCACAAAAGCCATCCATCGGTTACTCTAATTACTTGCTCTTACTCGATCCACCACCTGGAATACATATTTTTAAAGTAAAAATGAGGGTTAGACCTAAGGGTCTAAGTGAGAAAAATCCATGTTAGTTCGAAATCATATATATAAACCTTATTTATATAAATCACACAGCACGATCAAATATATCAATTTGAACTCACACATCATATACCTTCCCTTCTTATTCCTCCTGGCCATATTAGTTGGTTGCAAGCCAACTAATAAATTTACAACGCTGTACAACATCTACAGCCGAACAACGCTATACAGTTTCTATAGCCAAACACACCGGTCCTAAGCCCGGCCCACGTATTATAACACATTATAATACTCATGTAATTATAATACCTCAATATATTATAATTCACATATACCATACATATAAACACGTAATCACCAATTATCACATTCCCAAACCATACGTATATGTATTCCAGTTAAAAATACTTTTAAAGTAAAACTCACCTGTTTTGATTATTACACACGCTCGCAAGCTCCTTTCACAATGGTCTTATCTCTTACCACGACTCCACAGAATCTGAAACAATTTAAGGTACATACACCTCTTTACTAGCCAAACATATAAAGCCTACCAGTCCCTGTTCTCAACTGTATCACTAAACTTAACAACTACCGGGACTGCACAGAGTACCGGGACTATACAGAGTACCGGGACTCTTGGTACCGGGAGTATACAGTACCGGAACTCTTGGTACCGGGAGTATACAGTACCGGAAGTTCGATCACCGGGAGTTAGTGTTACTGGGAGTCGACTATACCGGGACTCCACTTTACCGGGACTCCACTTTATCGGGAGTCTACCGGGACTTCCCCGGGACTCTCAAGAACACAGTCGGTTCCTTTTCTCAGATTCAATTGAAACTAATGCCAAACAATAAAAACGATCTTTCTAAACTGATAGATATCTTCTACTTATGATTACAAGCACAAAATGTAAAGGTACTTACCTCAAAATCAACTTCAACCAAATCAATTGAAGCCTTATCCGTACGTTTCTTCTTCTTGCTTTCTTTCGCACATAACACACACATACACTTTCTAAATTTAGGTTATTAGAATATATCTGATGCTTAAGGGGTAATATCAAACCACAACTACCAAATGAACCTTGAACTTCTCTTTAATGACCCAAACACCCCTAAACTTATAATTTACCCAAACTTACCCTAACATCCAACTTTAAGGTTAACTAAATTTAACGGAAAAAGGGATTTTAACTAACGAACTTACCCGGGGTATTACATCATCTCCCCCCTTAAAAGAATTCCGTCCTGGAATTCAGTTTAAGTAAAAAGATGAGGGTATTTGGCTCTCATTTCCGTCTCTGATTCCTACGTAGCATCTTGACCTCTATGATGCCTCCACTGAACTTTCACTTGCCTGATCTCCTTATTCTGCAGCACTTTAACTTTATGATCAACTATAGCTTCCGGTTCTTCCACATAATTCAATCTTTCATCGACTTGTATTTCTGGTAGGGAGACTGACTGATCTGGAGTAACCAAACACTTTCGGAAGTTCGATACGTGAAATGCATTATGGATCCTGCTCAATTCCGGTGGAAGATCTAATCGGTAAGCTACTTCACCGATCCTTTCTGTAATTGCAAACGGTCCGATATACCTTGGGCTAAGTTTACCTTGTCTCCCAAATCGGATGACTCCCTTCCATGGCGAAACTTTTAACATTACGAAATCCCCGACTTGAAATTCCAAAGGCTTTCGACGTCGGTCAGCATAGCTCTTCTGTCTATCTTGAGCCACTTTCAATCTTTCTCGGATCTGAGTAACCTTATCGGCGGTTAACTGAACTATTTCCGGCCCCGCTAACTGTTTCTCTCCCACTTCCATCCAACACAGAGGCGTTCGGCATTTCCTACCATACAGTACTTCGAACGGTGCCGCTTGTGTGCTGGAATGATAACTGTTGTTGTAAGCGAATTCGATCAACGCTAAATGCTTATCCCACGATCCCCCAAAATCAACAATTCAAGCCCGGAGCATATCTTCTAAGGTCTGAATCGTTCGTTCACTCTGTCCATCTGTTTGGGGATGATACGCCGTACTTAACTTTATCTGTGTCCCCATTTCTCTTTGAAAACTTCTCCAAAATCTTGAAGTAAAAGGACTATCACGATCAGAAATAATCGAGATTGGAACTCCATGCCGAGTTACTATTTCGTCAATGTATAGCTTAGCTAATCGTTCCATCGAATCGGTTTCCTTTATCGGTAGAAAATGTGCAGACGTTGTCAATCTATCGACGATCACCCAAATAGAATCAAATCCCTTCGGGGTCCTTGGTAGTTTCGTGATGAAATCTGTGGTAGTTTGTTCCCACTTCCACATAGGTATTTCTAGCCGCTGTAGTTGACCAAACGGCTTTTGGTGTTCGATCTTCACTTTCTTACAAGTATCACATCTTTCCACATACTGAGCAATCCCTCTTTTTATCCCCGGCCACCAATAGAACTGCTTTAGATCTTTATACATCTTGTTTGTACCTGGGTGAATAGAGAAACGGGATTGATGAGCTTCTTGTAAAACACGATCACGTAACCCACCCAAACGAGGTACCCACACTCTGTTTCCCAGACACAATAACCCACGATCATCCTTTACTAGCAATGCTGACATCCCCGCTAACCGTTCTGATTTCAGATGTTCATCCTGATAAGCCTCCACTTGACACTTCTGCAATTCGTCAAATATGTTGGGTAAGAGTTCAGTTCGTAGCGAAATAACTTTTATTGTTCCACCCTTTTCTTGACGACTCAATGCATCAGCTACCACATTTGCCTTTCCCGGATGATAAAGGATTTCACAGTCGTAATCATTCAGTAATTCTAGCCATCTTCTTTGTCTCATATTTAGTTCCTTCTGATCAAAGAGGTGTTGGAGGCTCTTGTGATCAGTATAAATCTGACATTTGGAACCATACAGATAATGTCTCCAAATCTTCAACGCGAAGACAACTGCTGCAAGCTCCATGTCGTGCGTAGGATACTGTCTTTCATGATCCTTTAATTGACGAGAAGCATAAGCAATAACCTTTCCCCGCTGCATAAGTACACATCCCAATCCCAGTTTTGACGCATCACTATAAACAACAAAATCTTCCGAACCTTCAGGTAGTGATAGAATCGGTGCGCTGCACAGTTTTTCTTTCAATATCCGGAATGCCTCGTCTTGTTCTGCTTTCCACTCAAACTTCAGGTTCTTCCGGGTCAGCTTAGTCAAAGGTGTTGCGATACGAGAGAAGTCTTTTATAAATTTCCGATAGTAGCCGGCTAAACCCAGAAAACTACGTACTTCGGTTGCTGTCTTCGGCGGTTCCCACTTTTCAACTGCTTCCACTTTCATCGGATCAACTTGTATACCTTTCTTAGAATCCACATGCCCCAGAAACTGAACTTTTCGTAACCAAAATTCACATTTCGAGAATTTAGCGTACAACTTCTCCTTCTTTAATAGCCCCAGAATCAAACGAAGGTGTTGCGCATGCTCTTCCTTAGATCGGGAATAAATAAGTATATCATCGATAAATACAATAACAAATTTATCGAGATACGGCTTACATACCCGATTCATTAAATCCATAAAGGCAGCTGGAGCGTTCGTTAGTCCGAACGGCATTACTAAGAATTCATGATGACCATACCTTGTTCGAAAGGCAGTCTTTAGAACGTCTTCTTCTTTAACTTTCAACTGGTGATAACCGGATCTTAGATCAATCTTGGAGAAATAGTAAGCTCCAACTAACTGATCGAAGAGGTCATCAATTCGGGGTAACGGATACTTGTTCTTTATCGTGCGCTTATTCAGTTCTCGGTAGTCGATACACATTCTCATCGAACCATCCTTCGTTTTCACAAATAACACTGGTGCTCCCCACGGTGAAGAACTAGGTCTAATGAAGCCTTTATCGGATAGATCTTGTAGTTGTGCCATCATCTATTTCATCTCTGGAGGTGCCAGACGATAAGGTGCACGGGCTACATGAGTGGCTCCAGGAATCAGGTCTATACCGAACTCTACTTGTCTAACATGCGGAAGACTATTCAAGTCTTCGGGGAATACTTCAGGGAATTCACTAACAATAGGAATATCTTCCATTCTATTCTTTTCTGGCTTAATATCTATCACATAAGCCAAGTAACTCTGACAACCCTTATTCACACACTTACGGGCTTTTATCATAGATATAAGGCTAGACTGATGATTCCTACGATCACCATAAATCACTATTGGTCCCTTCTCAAGTAATACCACATTTATTAACTTCTTATCACACACTATGTTAGCCTGATTCTCGGCTAACCAGTCCATTCCCACTATGACGTCAAACTCTATCAAAGTTATAGGAAACAATTGTATCGGCACTCTACACTCCTCTATATTTATCACACAATCATCAAATACTTCTTTAACTGACACTTGATTATCATTTGTCGTATCTACTGATAGAGCATGTTCTAGCATTTTAGGTTTCAAACACAGGCAAGCAGCAAATGCAGGAGACACAAACGATCGGTTTGCACCAGAATCAAATAACACCTTAGCACGTGTAGAGTTTATTAAAAATGTACCTGTGACCACATCCGGAGTTTCCTCCGCTTCTTTCTCAGTCATTTGAAATGCGCGACCCCTGGTTACTGGCGGTTCCAGTCTTGGTATTACTGGTTTAACAATTGATGGCCTGCCCGATGACCCACCTTGCTGTATCCTCCCCCGCGGACAGTCCGACTGAAGGTGATCTGGAGAATTGCATAAGAAACATAACCGCGTTACCTTACAATCTTTAATGACGTGCCCGGTCTTCCCACACTTATAACACGCTCGTAAATCACCTTGGCAATTTCCTTGGTGGACACGGTTGCACTTCTGACATGGTCTTTCCGCTGGTCGAAACGGCGGACGGTTATCATACCTCTGAAATCGGGACTTCTTCGAATCATGTTGTGGTCCTTCCCACTTTCTCTTCCCGATACTTTTATCGCTAGTATCCCTTCTAATATCTCTTTCAACATTCTCCGCGGCATCAACTGCAGCTGAGAAGGTATCGGATCCTTTTGCAGTCACTAGCCTTCTGACTTCTGAGTTCAGCCCAAAGATAAACCTTTCCGTCTTCATCACCTCCGTAGCAACGTAGTATTCTGCGAACCGAGACTTTTCCAGAAAGCTAGCGGTGTAATCTCGAACGGATAAGTTTCCCTGTTGCAAGTTCATAAATCCCCCTTCCAATTGTTTGACGGCTGCTTGGGGACAAAATGCGTTCCTGTAGGCTATCACAAATTCTTCCCAAGAGAGGGTAGAATAAACATCAGATCCTTTAGAATGAATAAAAGATTCCCACCAATACAAAGCATCCCCTTTTAACATTGCTGTCCTGTACAATACCCTATCTTCATCTGCACACTTGCTTGTCTTGAAAATAGATTCTATTTCCTTCATCCATCTCATTGCTTTCACGGGATCCCTGTCTCCTGAGTAGGTCGAAGGTCTACAGCTCAAAAACATTTTGTAGTCGCACCTCCTTTGTACTGGTACAACAGTCGGTGTAATTAGCATTTCATCTTCCGGTCCGGGATCCGGTATTCCAGTTTCATTATGACGGTTTCGATCAAACATTGTTTGTATGCTAGCCTGCAATCTTCCCATTTCTGCCATTAAATCATCCCTGGTAACAAACTCTGTACCATGTGGCTGGACTCTGCCTCCTGCTCGACCTCCAGCTCTACCCCCAGTTCTACCCCCGACTCTGCCCCCAGTTCTGCCTCCTCTGTCCCCCGTTCCTATCGGCGGATTCGTACTATTCGGATTTCTTCCTCCTCATCGATTTGAATTCCGTGTACCGCTTGCCATTCTATAGATTTAAACAAGGTTAATATACACATAAGCACATACCCTATATAACAAGGTATTCCATTTCAAACATGTACCTGTAAGATCACAATTACCTTGGCCAGGTGTAATATGAAATTACCTTACATGATGTTCCTTCTACCTTTTATACTTAATATCCCAAGGTTCTACAATTATAGGGACATCCTACTTCACATGCAGTTTAAGTCTAGGTACAAATACAAATACCTAAATCCCTTAAACTAAGGCTCTGATACCATTTATAACAACCCAATTCCCATATACACAACAAATCACACAATATAACACAACATCGATATAACAAAAGAGACATCATATTACAAGTACGGTCCCGTAGTCTTTTACATTTAGTAGAAGCCATTCTAATATAAAACTATGTACTAAATACATACATAACATTTAATATTGTAATACAACTACAAAATATGCCAAAATCTTCATCATATAATCCTTCACAAAAGCCATCCATCGGTTACTCTAATTACTTGCTTTTACTCGATCCACCACCTGGAATACATATTTTTAAAGTAAAAATGAGGGTTAGACCTAAGGGTCTAAGTGAGAAAAATCCCTGTTAGTTCGAAATCATATATATAAACCTTATTTATATAAATCACACAGCACGATCAAATATATCAATTTGAACTCACACATCATATACCTTCCCTTCTCATTCCTCCTGGCCATATTAGTTGGTTGCAAGCCAACTAATAAATTTACAACGCTGTACAACATCTACAGCCGAACAACGCTATACAGTTTCTATAGCCAAACACACCGGTCCTAAGCCCGACCCACGTATTATAACACATTATAATACTCATGTAATTATAATACCTCAATATATTATAATTCACATATACCATACATATAAACACGTAATCACCAATTATCACATTCCCAAACCATACTTATATGTATTCCAGTTAAAAATACTTTTAAAGTAAAACTCACCTGTTTTGATTATTACACACGCTCGCAAGCTCCTTTCACAATGGTCTTATCTCTTACCACGACTCCACAGAATCTGAAACAATTTAAGGTACATACACCTCTTTACTAGCCAAACATATAAAGCCTACCAGTCCCTGTTCTCAACTGTATCACTAAACTTAACCACTATCGGGACTACACAGAGTATCGAAACTACACAGTACCGGGACTCTTGGTACCGGGAGTATACAGTACCGGAACTCTTGGTACCGGGAGTATACAGTACCGGAAGTTCGATCACCGGGAGTTAGTGTTACCAGGAGTCGACTATACCGGGACTCCACTTTACCGGGACTCCACTTTACCGGGAGTCTACCGGGACTTCCCCGGGACTCTCAAGAACACAGTCGGTTCCTTTTCTCATATTCAATTGAAACTAATGCCAAGCAATAAAATCGATCTTTCTAAACCGATAGATATCTTCTACTTATGATTACAAGCACAAAATGTAAAGGTACTTACCTCAAAATCAACTTCAACCAAATCAATTGAAGCCTTATCCGTACGTTTCTTCTTCTTGCTTTCTTTCGCACAGAACACACACATACACTTTCTAAATTTAGGTTATTAGAATATATCTGATGCTTAAGGGGTAATATCAAACCACAACTACCAAATGAACCTTGAACTTCTCTTTAATGACCCAAACACCCCTAAACTTATAATTTACCTAAACTTACCCTAACATCCAACTTTAAGGTTAACTAAATTTAACGGAAAAAGGGATTTTAACTAACGAACTTACCCGGGGTATTACACATAACCGACGCAACCATTAACGATCGATAGCCGTAACGGACGAAGAGTATTATGAACATTCATCTCGGCGACCGTTTCCAGCCGTTGTAGCCGTTGATCAAATCATTAATGGAACTAATTAATGACGCGAAGACTATAAAAGACAAGCTAAAGCTTCATTTTAAGGGACATCAGTGAACACCGGATATACATCAGCGAACATCACCAGACAGCAGGGAAAATCATCCAAACTCATAGCAAAGAGCATTCAAACTTTGGAGATCAAGTACTGAAAGCTAGAACCTTATAGCGAACTCAAGAACACTCGAAGGAAAGCTCAAGTTATCGCTCTCGACGCACGGCCGCAGCTTTCGACCAACAGTCGATTACACTTTGTACTCACACACGACAAACACCTGTTTTTACATTCAAACACGTGTAATTTACATTTCGAAGTATTTCCTTCATTTGTATTGTAATCATCGTACGACCGACGCTAGTACCAAGGACATCGCCCCTGATTGGCGACCATAGTGCAGCGACGACACCCACTGTCGTCCGCATGTTTTTTCCTCGTTTGAGGTTTTTCCTGCGTCATCAAATCCGTTGTCTCATTTATTTTTATCTTCGTCGCACGCTTTGTCGAGAGGTTCCTTTCTTTAGTTGTTAAGTCCACATCGACCTTAAGTTGTCCCTTTGGTGCGATTTTTGGCATTAACAGTTTGGCGCCATCCGTGGGACCCCATCTAGAGAAAATCCTCGACGAAACGTGCACCTTACTAACAGTTTCTTGGAGTTTCCTCTACTTTCATCACAGGAAAATGACGGATAAGGGAAACCCAGAACGAACTGCTATCCCGGTGACTGGAGGATTCAAAAATGCTCAAGGCACTCTCGAATCAATCAATGATTATCGCATGAAAGAAGTCATCCCAGATCAAAGCAAACCTGAGCAAAAAGTCCTCATCGGATCATCCCCCGATCTCAACCTCCAAGAAAAGCTGATATCTTTTTTGCAGGAATATGCTGTTCCCGATATCATCTCACACAAGTTCAATGTCGACCCATCGTTCAAGCCTGTCAAACAGAAGCGAACAAATCTTCAAGATCCTGTGATTCAACTTCAATCGGAATCAAATGCGGCTCGAAGCCAGATTCAAACCTTAAAAAATGCTCCGTCAAAATATCGCATGGATCGCATCATCCGAGGGGCTCGGGGGCTCGGAACGCCCATCACAAAGTAGAAAACACCATATTTCAATTTCAAAGGTCCTTGGAGAAAAAGGCGCTTATCGACTCCAAGTTACGGTAACTGTGACATCCCGCTTGGATGGAATATGGTATAAACAACTCTATATATATACTCTAAGTATATTTTCCTCATTTAAATTATTTTGATCTAATATATGATCGTTGATTCAAGCATCAAAAGATCATTGGTCAAAACCAACGACCACCCCCGATTTTACATTGCAGGCTCGTAAGATCATATAGATACAGGTCTTACGATTTACATTGTGAGAAACAAAAGTCTGTACGATTTAAAATACAAGTCTTACGATTTATATCGTGAGGAGCAAAGTCTCTACGACTTAAAACGCAGATTGCAATTTATAGTCGTCGATAAATGATGACTCACATTTTTTATCTTATGATCGCCAGTCACGGCAAGCACATGTGAAAATTCTCGGTCGCCAATAAAAGCGACTCGCATGTTGAAATCTCATGATCGCTAGTCATGACATATGTCTTCAATAAAGATGACTTGTACATTGAACCTCACAATCACCAGTCATGATTCCAAGGGATCAGAATACTCAAATCGACGCTTTAGCAAACCTTGCGTCCGCTTTGGTCGAACCAATACTCGACAGCATTCCAATCTGGCGACATCGTCCATCGAAAATGACGACGACATCCAGATGGAAGACCAAGAAGATAATTGGTCGAACGACATCCGAAATCGTCTACGACAATGGATCCCAGTTCATAAGCTACGAGACTCGACCGTTCTGTGAAGACAGCGACGTCAAGCTGACGACCTCGACACCCAGGGGCAAGCGATCGAGCGACATTTCAACAAAAACGTCGAAGCTAAAGTCTTTCAAGAAGGTGACTACATCCCCTGTCAAGTATTCCAAATCACTCAAAAGCTCAACGCAGGTAAACTTTCCACCAAGTAGGAAGGTCCTTATCGTATCTCAGAAGTCGTAGGTAAAAATGCATATCGGCTACAAACCCTCGACAGTCGAGATATTCCACGCATCTGGAATGCAACACATATGAAAAGGATCGCACGACATTAGTTGCATACGACTTTAGTCTCGCAGGATCGCACGATATATATTGCTAAGTCTATCGTACGACTTTAGTACACTCTCACAGGATCGTACGACATAAACGATCAGGTTTATAACTTGATTATCCTTTCGCAGGAACACATGATTCAAGTTCATCGTATGATCGAATCACACGATCGTAAGGTCTAGCGACCCCACAATCTAAGTTCTTTAACTTAGAAATATTTCACGTTCTGAATGAATGCTTTGATCGCACGCGTTTACGTTTGCTGATACGATTCGAAAATATAAAAGTCTTATGACTTACGTTCTAGTCGTTGTATTACAATGTCGCACGACTTCTTGTTCATTTTTGTACTTAATGAATTTTTACAGTCGACATTACACCTGTCCATGACATGTACGAATCAGGTTCAATAGAAAGGTACACTTTTTACCGACTATCGCTAAAGCGAAACTTACAACTAGCTAAAAATGCTAGACACAACGTATCATAGGTTTCTAGCGACCGTATCGGCTGTAAACGCCAGATCAAAGGTCTTTAACGACCAAATCGGCTCGAGCGCCAGAACATATGTCTCTAAATGACCGTATCAGCTGTAAACGCCAGACCACAGGACCACGTTGACCGAGAACACCAACCCGACGACATGGACCCCTGTCTCCTCGATAGGAAAGCGTTCCCTGAAAGATAGGAGCAAATATTTCCTCAGATGAGGAAACAACGTCGTCTCGTCTAGGACACCAACACCGTCGTCCCGTCTAGGACACCAACAACGTCGTCCCGTCTAGGACACCATCGGCCGATGACCCGTCCCCCTTGTCGGCAGACGCTGGGGACAACACCTTAGACACTGGCTTCATCACTATCGCAGGAAGCGCCGAACTTGCTGGTGTCGCGTCCATCGCACCAGAACGGCTGGATGACGCCCTTGCCTCTTTAGGCGTAACAATTCTCGACGAAACATCAGCCTGCGAAGACGGTTCCTTCAGGACTACCGTTCTTGTCTTCTTCAAGATTCCCGACCCAGCTGTCGGGGCATTCTTTCTCCTTTCCCGGCCTCGAAGGGCAAGCACAACTTGCGTCGCCTTCTTTGGCTGACCAAGTCAGTTTTCCTCTGATGATCTTAGCGAAAATAACACGTCTCCGTAGCAACGCATTTTACTTTAGTGCGAGATCTGAAATTCCAATGGCTTTGAAATTCAGATCTCGGGGGGCTAACTGTTTGGGTAAAAAATCACACCCTCGACCGACCTGAGGAAATCCCCTCGACATGACCCATGGACATTGATTACCCTGCCCCCGACCGACAAGGATAATACCCATTATTATCATATCCCCGACATACGTTAAAAAACCACTATAGTTGACTTATTGGGTCAGTAGTCATCTTACATCTAGCGATCGCACGTCACGTGTCGCACGTCGCACATCGCCAGTCATACGTCACTAGTCTTGTGTCGCCAGTTATGACTCACGTCGACAGTCTCCTATCATCGGTGTTATATCGCTCTGGTCCTACGGCAACATCGTCCTGACATCCTGGTCCTACGACCAAATGGTCTTATATCTTGGCGATAGTCGTATGTTCTATAAGACCCACATCCGAGACTTAAGACGGTCGTACAATTATACTAACCGTTAACAGTCAAACATCCTTTTTAATGCAGGTCTTGACCACGAACAGAAAAGGTAAGACACTCGTTATGAACCATATCTTAAGATAAGGTCCCGACAAGAACCCAGAAAACATCCGTCGTCTCCCATAAAAGGTAAGTCGTACGTCTCCCATGACGCACGACCATAGTATCGCCCGTCCCATACGACCATCGCGTAAGATCGTTGCACCTTCGACCGAACTAACGTTAACCTTGACTGTTACGTTTGTTAAGTGTTTAATGCAGGAGTCAAAGTCATTAAAGAGCAACGGACATAACCGACGCAACCATTAACGATCGATAGCCGTAACGGATGAAGAGTATTATGAACATTCATCTCGGCGACCGTTTCCAGCCGTTGTAGCCGTTGATCAAATCATTAATGGAACTAATTAATGACGCGAAGACTATAAAAGACAAGTACTGAAAGCTAGAACCTTACAGCGAACTCAAGAATACTCGAAGGAAAGCTCAAGTTATCGCTCTCGACGCACGGCCGCAGCTTTCGACCAACAGTCGATTACACTTTGTACTCACACACGACAAACACCTGTTTTTACATTCAAACACTTGTACTTTACATTTCGAAGTACTTCCTTCATTTGTATTGTAATCATCGTACGGCCGACGCCAGTACCAAGGACATCGCCCCTGATTGACGACCATAGTGCAGCGACGACACCCACTGTCGTCCGCAGGTTTTTTCCTCGTTTGAGGTTTTTCCTGCATCATCAAATCCCTTGTCTCATTTATTTTTATCTTCGTCGCACGCTTTGTAGAGAGGTTCATTTCTTTAGTTGTTAAGTCCACATCGACCTTAAGTTGTCCCTTTGGTGCGATTTTTGGCATTAACAACGTCCTACTTAGAACAACTCTATATATATACTCTAAATATATTCTCCTCGTTCAATTACTACGATCTAATATACAAATGTTGATTTAAGCATCAAAGGATCATTGGTCAAATCAACGAACCCTCCCGATTTTACATTGCAGGCTCGCAAGATCATATGAATACAGGTCTTACGATTTGCCTCGTAAGTCCCTACGACTTAAAAACACAGGCCCTACAATTTATAGTCGTCAGTAAAAGACGACTTACATTTTTTCTTACGATCGCCAGTCATGGCAAACGCAAGTTGCAATTTATAGTCGTCAGTAAAAGACGACTTACGTTTTTTCTTATGATCGCCAGTCATGGCAAATGCAGGTTGCAACTTATAGTCGTCTCACATTTTTTGTGATCGTCAGTCACGACAAACACAGATTAAAATTCTCGGTCGCCAATAAAAACGACTCGCATGATGAAATCTCATCGCTAGTCATGGTATATGTCTTCAATAAAGACGACTTGTACAATCACCAGTCATGGTAAGACGCATGTCAAAATGCAAAAGTCGCCACTAAATGTGACTCGCATGCTTTAATCTCAGGATCGCCAAGAAAGGCAAGTCGCGAGATTAATCATACAATCACGAGTAAGGTAAAAAAATTTACCCACTTATAAAAATGCTAGACACAACGTAACTTAAGTCTCTAACGACCGTATCGGCTATTGTTAGTCCCAGATGGCTTAACAAGTATTGTAGAAGGGGGGGTTGAATACAATACACAAAAATTTCACAATTTTAATTCTTATATTTGAAAAACTTTCAAAAGAATTACACACAGAAAACTTAAGACTGTTGCGGAAAAGAACAGATAAACTATTCTAACAATCTTACACAAAGTATACAACAAAACAACTAAGAACACTGAGAGCAAAGCTATTGAGTTTTAAGGCTTAAAAGAAGGTTTCTTGCACTGAGAGAATTTCTTGAAAGCGTGAGAATTGCATGAAGAGCACTTCTCCTTTTATAGTGCCAAGGAGTGCCCAAGCATTAAATGCTTGGGACACTTGTCATCTTCACATATGCTGATAATGTTGACTTCAGGAGAACTGTGAAGTCCTTGTCACTTTTCACTAGGTGCAGACAGAGTAGCTTGAGCAGATAAAAGGGACCTTAACTGAAAGTGGATAAAGAGACAAACTGTCACTTTTCTCTGCTGGAGGATATTGTCCCATAATAAATGATCTTCTGTCTTGAGCTTTTAGCACCGAAGTGGTTTCCACCGAGATTGAGAAATCTTCGGTGGAAAGAAGACTAGTCCACCGAAATTGCAAGCATGTTTCGGTGGTGAGAGGACCACCGAAATTACAAGTATATTTCGGTGGTGAGAGGAGCACCGAAAGAGTCATCGGTGGTGGATGGGGCCACCGAATTTGTCCATGCACTTCGGTGGAAGAAGGCCACCGAAATTGTCCTATAAATTCGGTGGAGAGAAGGCCACCGAAATGTCAAGGAATTTCGGTGGTGATGACTTGTTTGAATGTTGCCGAGAGTCTTCTATTTTCCACAAGTAGAGAGTCTTCAAGCTTGGTTTCGGTTGATCTTCGACTTCACCGAACATTTGATATCTTGTACAAGTCATTCAAAGAACTGAACTAAAATATTCTAAGTAGGAGTTTTAGGGAAAACATCGGTGAGTCAATTTCAAATCCTTGGTGACCCAACAATCTCCCCCTATTTGAATTTGAGCTCCTTATCTTAGAATATTCAAGAGTAAATAAAAGTAAGTGCGTTTTTGACCCTTTTTACTCTTTTGGGTTATTTTCACATAGACCATTCTTTTTGTTCTTTTTGATCTTTTTCTTTTGTATGCGTATGTATACTATGTACAGTATTTACAGGTAACGAAAGATAAAGTATGTACAGAAATAAAATTCAAATAGAGATACTTGTATTAAGATAAGTTCTCGTACAATTTACAAAATGAGAAACTAACTTTTACAAGTACCAAATGGAGAGAACTTACTTCTTTGAGGTTTTGCGGCGCTTGATTTCATCCAGTAAGTTTCTATAGAACGGTTGAGCTTCGGGGATGTTCGGAAAGAGGTTGTGAATGCCTTCCAGAAATATAGTATCGGCGATGGATATCTGGGCAAATCTGAAGAATGCCCGACGACCGAGACCGTCGTTAAAGAACAATCCTGGTATTGGTGAGAGGCTTAAGGTTGTGGTAGGATAGGGAACAGAAGTGGGAATGGTAAGGTTAAGATTGTTTACATTCGAGATCTTACCTTCTCTTGCCATTTCCTTGAAGACTGAGTCAGGAGGATTTTTGACTTTGGGGAGGATGATCTTGTCTTTCAGAGACTGCAGTTTGGCTCTTTCTTTGGTGGAGAGGGTGATGTTATGTTTTCTTTTGATCTCCTTCATCTTATTCATTAGACCATCAATGTATTTGACAAAGATGTCTTTCTTTGGATTTGGACTCCTGGCAAGGTGTTGAGTGATTTCATACCATTCCGAGAGACCGAAGAGTTGGAGATGGCTTTCTTTCACACTCTTCATAGAACCATCTTCCCAGTTAATAATCAATCTGATGTCTTGAGGGTTTGCCTTGGAGGTGGCAATCTTTACTGAAGAAATTTGTGACCTATAGCTTCGGTGGTGCATGGTCTTTTTGTACCAACTAATTTCTTCATTCTTTTCTTGTTCCAAGGCACTGAGCACCGATTTCTGTGTTTGGATGGCATCGGTGGACTTGACTTTTGTAGCTTCTTCTGCGGCAGCTTTGAGAGACAGATCTCTGGATTTGTCTAAGTCGATTTGAGCTATTCTTGCTTCCTCAATTTCTTGAGCAGAGAGGCCAAGTTCGGTGGTGATAGGTTGAGAAGCAGGCTTGAGTTTGAGAGTTTCAGCGTCCTTCGGTCGAGCCCCATATCTTGCCAGATCCTTTTTCTTCTTTGCTTCTCTGGCCAATTCTTCGGCCGAAAGAGTTCTTTTTCCTTTGTCTTCGGGAGCTTTGCTGGACTGCTCCCCCTCAACTGATGCATTAAGGTCAAGAGCTTCGGTGGAGCCAGTATGGGTCGGTGAGAGTGAGACATTTTTCGGTGGAGAAGAGGGTTTCGGTGAAGAGGTAGAGAGTTTCGGTGGTGAGGAGGATTTCGGTGAAGAGGAGGATTTTGGTGAAGAGGGTTTCGGTGGAGGCTGGTTACTGGAAAGTTTCTTGATGGATGGAAGTTTCGGTGGAGCCGCGGTTTTCTCCCCCTCAGGAACAGCCGGTAACTTGAAACCCAACTCATAGAAGGCCTTATCAAACTTGGAGTGTAGGAAGGCCAGACTCGTTTCGGTGGTATGGGGAACCAAGGCAAAGTCACCGAGATCCATTTCCCACTGGGAACGTTCAGGATTGGGTGAGTCGGTGGAAGGGTTGGAGAGGGACTCCACTGTGGTAGAAAGGGTAGATAATTTTTCTTGAATGGGGCGTAGGGCTTCGGTGATGGCATCAAGAAGAAGATGCGGTAGCTGAGACTCGAGGTTAGAGATGCGGGAATTGGCTTGGGAGATTAAGGTGATGGTAGATTTAAGAAAGGTAGAGGTGCGGTCGATGTGCGGGGAAGTTTGGCCACCAATTTCGGGGAACGAACAGTGCCATCGAAGGGGATCCGCTTCGGGAAAAGGATGTCGTAAGTGAGGCGCGAGTGCGTCGGTGTAGAGGGTTCGGGGAGGTCGGGGAGGTGAGGGTGTACGTTGTGGAGAGTGTTGCCTCGGCGAGGGAGGCTCGATGGGATGTTCTTCGGGGGACGGGATGGTTCGGGGAGAACCAGTGTCCGCTAAAAGAGATGCAAAGAAATCATGTGGGGGTGAAGTCTGTGGGGGGGGAACCCTGATTGGGTTGTGCAATCTCATCGATCCAAAACTGATCGGGTGAAAAGCTGTGAAGTGAAAAATCAGAACCCTCGAGAGGAGAGACCTCGAGGTCATCTCCACCACCCAAAGAATCGAGTGGGGAGGTTTGTTGAGGGTTCTCCAAGTGTACAACTGAGGCCTTTTGAGAGGCAACAGAGGAGTTGGTGGGGTCTGAAACGGATACCCTTGGCCCGGAGGGATGAAGTTCAACAACCGGCGATTTTTGAGAATCGACAGTTGGATTTGTTGGAGGGGCCGATGGTTTCCGGGACCTCTTTGGAAGAGATCCCGAAGGGGAAGATGAGTGCCTCCGCTTATGAGAAGGGGTTTGAACCGGGGAAGCCTCCGAGGGAACTCTCGGTGACGTAGTTCGAGAAGCGGGTGCAGAGGTGTCGGTGGCCTTTCGTCGTTTTGTTTGAGTGCCACCCGACGTAACTCGGTAACGGGGAGTAGGGGCCACTACAGTTGGAGGGACCTCGGGAATTTCTAGGTGTTGAAACCCGGGAATTTCCGCATCACCCCAATGTAGTTCGGGAGAAAGAGCAAAAGAGATCATACCTGGTCGTAATGGGCGATCGGTGGCGAGAGGCTTAACGTTGAGAGTTTTGGTGCCTACACACGGAGAAGACCAGTCATAAGAGAAGCGCGGTAAAGGGGATTTGCGATCTGACTCCAATGCCTTAGAAAGTTTGTGCTATATGATCATTGAGATGAAGCGTGGAAAGGCAACATAGCATTTCTTGGGAGTCTTGATGACCTCGACAAGCTCTGAGAAGAAATATTGGGCGAAGTCGACTTTTCTTTGGAAGATGAGGGCATGAGCGAGTTTGTTGACGTGTGAAGGCGATTGATCATGCCCACTTGTTTTGCGTGAGAGGCAATGGATAACGTGGGCAAAGAAGAAATTCCAAATGCCTCCCATTTTGCTGCGAAGAAGAGTACCGGGGCCTTTGGAGCTTTTGGAGGAGTCGTCGAGCACATAACCGGTGGTAAGAACAATGTCTTCATGTATGGTGTCCAAATACATGTCTTCATAGTCGGAAAAGGCGTCGATCTTGAGAGCGAGACGAACATCATCGACTCCAAAAGTGAGGTCGTGATCACCGGCGTCGTCGGAAAGAATGGAGGCGTGAATGGCTTCGTTGGAGGGATCGTACACACATGTTAACCAAAATCTGCCAATGAGCATTTTACTCATCTTGGGGTTGCATGAAAAGGCATGAAGAAGAGGAGAGCGAGTGAGGAACTTTGCGACTATGGAGAACTCGGGATGAGATGGATCCGGGTCGAAGCGGGCAACGTGATTGCATTGATTAAACTTAAGCTCTTCAAATCGTGTGGGAATAGGGTATCGAGAAGATGCCATGAGAGAAATGTGTTTGAGAGAGAAGAGAGAGTGCAGGTTTGAAACTTGAGGAAGAAGTGGAAAAGATGTAGGGGACGGTATGTATATATAGTGAAAGGATAAGGTACCGTGATGATGATTTTGCATGGGGAAATGGGACATGTGACTCATGAGATGAAAGGTTTCTTGGGGAATCGGGACACGGAACGGCGGATAGGCGAAAAGTCTGACACAAATGCAATTGAGTGGTCACAAGTGGGCGTTGGGAATCGTAAGGATCGGTGTAGACTCGGTGATGGTTCGGTGGACATTTCGGTGATTATTCGGTGGACAATCGGTGAGAGATCGGTGGAGGATCGGTGGAAAAAGTCGTAGGGTTTCACCGATTGAGGAGATTACCACCGAAATGGAACTTCGGTGGTAGAGTGGATTCACCGAATTTGGATTTCGGTGGTGGAATGGTATCACCGAATGGAGATGACCACCGAAATGAGACTTCGGTGGTGGACAAGTTTCACCGATTTTGAAGATTATCACCGAAATGAGGCTTCGGTGGTAGAAAGGTTTCACCGAATTTGTAGAATTTCGGGGAGGGTTTAGATAACTTCTACCAAAATGTGGACCGAGAAGATGCCACCGAATTTTGATTCGGTGGTTGGAAAGAAAGAAGAAAAGAAAAGATTTAACACATAGATTTGTCCACCGATGAGAGATCGGTGGTGAGAGAGAGGTAGATAAAAAAGAGTCCACCGATGTGAGATCGGTGGAGTATGAACACTTGTTTATTCTTGTAGATTGCACATCCCAAGTTCACTGATGAGAAAGTTGAACCTGGTTTCATCAAGAGGTTTGGTGAAAAGATCAGCAAGCTGCAAATCGGTGGGAATGAAGTGCAGTTCAATGTCACCTTTGGAAATGTGGTCCCTGATGAAATGATACCTGATATCGATGTGTTTAGATCTAGAGTGAAGAACAGGATTATTTGCTATAGCTATAGCACTGGAATTATCACACAGAATTGGGACTTTAGAAAAGAATTGATTATAGTCCCGTAGTTGGTTTCTCATCCATAGAATCTGAGCACAACAGCTCCCAGCAGCTACATATTCAGCCTCAGCAGTAGAGGTTGATACAGAGTTTTGTTTCTTGCTGGACCAGCTTACCAATTTTCCACCAAGGAGCTGACAGCTTCCTGTAGTACTCTTTCTATCAATCTGGGAACCTGCATAGTCTGAATCTGAGTAACCAATTAGTTCAAAACCCGAGTCTTTGGGATACCAAAGACCCAAGTGCAGTGTGCCCTTAAGGTACCGAAAAATTCGTTTTACAGCCTTTAAATGTGATTCTTTAGGATTGGCCTGATAACGAGCACATAGACAGGTAGCAAACATAATATCCGGTCTGCTAGCAGTTAGGTAAAGCAGAGAGCCTATCATACCTCGGTAAAGAGTGACATCCACAGATTCACCTTTTAGATCAGCACACAGTTTCAAGGGAGGTGCCATGGGAGTTTTCATAGGAGAGCTATCTAGAAAGTTAAATTTCTTCAGAAGGTCACGAATATATTTGCTTTGATTTATAAAAATCCCTTCTGAAGATTGTTTGACTTGAAGGCCCAAGAAAAATGTAAGCTCTTCCATCATGCTCATCTCATATTCACTCATCATGAGAGAAGCAAACTCATCACATAGGCATTCATCAGTGGCACCAAAGATGATGTCATCAACATAGATTTGAACAAGAATGATATTACCTGAGGTTTCTTTGATGAAGAGAGTATTGTCAATTTTACCTCTGGAATATCCATGCTTGAGAAGAAAGTTGGCAAGAGTGTCATACCAAGCACGTGGAGCTTGCTTGAGACCATACAATGCTTTGTCAAGTCTGTACACATAGTCTGGATGAGCTGGGTCTTCAAAGCCAGGAGGTTGTTTCACATAGACTTCCTCTACAAGTTCCCCATTGAGAAAGGCACTTTTAACATCCATTTGAAAGACCCTAAAATTTCGGTAGGCAGCATGAGCCAGGAAGATCCTTATAGCTTCAAGTCTTGCAACAGGGGCAAATGTTTCATCATAGTCAATGCCTTCTTCCTGTCTGTATCCTTGAGCTACTAATCGGGCCTTGTTCCTGATAACAGTACCATCTTCATCCATTTTGTTCCTGAATACCCACTTGGTTCCAATGATTGTCTTGTTTCTGGGTTTGGGAACCAATCTCCAAACTTTATTTCTCTGGAACTGAGAAAGTTCTTCTTGCATGGCAGTGATCCAACAAGGATCTGATAGAGCTTCATCCACTTTCTTGGGTTCAGAGAGAGAGAGGAAATTCACATAGAGACAAATATTTCCAACTCCTCTGCGAGTTTGGACACCTGCTTGTTGGTCACCAATAATTTGATCTATGGGGTGATCTTTGGTCCATTTTAGAGCAGGGGGTAAAGGTGATGGGGTATGAGAAGTAGAGTGAACTGGAGTAGTGGGATCAGAGGTTTGGTGTAAGATGGGATTTTCGGTAGTGGATGCCATGTGATTTTCGGTGGGATTAAGGATGGAAGAAGGGCTTCGGTGTGGAGTTTCGGTGGGAATAGAAAAATCGGTGTGAGAGATGGGTTGATCAATTTCGGTGGGAGAGAGTGATCCAGCTGGGTTTTTTGAGGTAGATGGATTTGAGGGAATTGAGGAGATATCGGTGGAAGTGACTAAGGGGATATCACCAATACATGATGAGATCCATCTGTGTAAATCATCCTCATCACTTGAAAGTGATGAACATCTGAGATCATCAAACTTGACATGAATGGACTCATCAATGCATTTTCTTCTGAGATTGTACACCCTATAAGCTTTGGAGGATAAGGAGTACCCAACAAATATTCCCTCATCTGCCTTGGGATCAAACTTCCCAAGATTTTCACGATCATTAAGAATAAAGCAGATACACCCAAAGACATGAAGAAAGCCAATATTTGGTTTTCTGCCATGAAAAACTTCATACGGGGTTTTATCATGTCTTTTGGATATTACTGACCTGTTTTGAGTGAAGCAGGCAGTATTCACAGCTTCGGCCCAAAAATAGGTGGGGAGATTTGATTCACTCAGCATGGATCTAGCGGCCTCACACAGTGTTCTGTTTTTCCTTTCCACCACTCCATTTTGCTGAGGAGTACGAACAGCAGAGAAGTTCTGAGAGATCCCTTTCTCGGTGAAGAAGTCTTCAAGAGCACTATTTCTGAATTCAGTGCCATTGTCACTCCTTACCGAGCGGACAAGCTGGCCATTGAGAACTTCATTTTTCTTGACAAAGTTGATGATTTCTTCAGTGGCATCACTTTTGTACCTGAGAAAGAACACCCAAGTATATCTGGTAAATTCATCAACAATAACAAGAATATACCTTTTGCCTCCAAGACTTGGAGTGCTGACTGGTCCACATAGATCCATGTGCAGCAATTGAAGAGGAAGAGTGATGGAAGAGCATTGCTTCGTCTTGAAGGATGTTTTGGTGAGCTTTCCCTTTTCACATGCATCACACAGCTTCTCTTTGACAAAGTTCAACTTTGGCATGCCCGTCACCAGCTCTTTGTTGGAGATTTTATGCAAGGTCTTGAAGTTTAGATGAGAGAGACGTTTGTGCCACAACCAGTTCCTTTTGGATGCATCATTTGACACAAAGCAGACATTTGATGAAGAATTGGATTGTCCCATATCTATGACGTAGACATTTTCCATCCGTCTTCCCGATAACACCACATTGAATTGTTTGTCTACCACGGAGCAGACACAAAGTTCAAAGATAACTTTGTATCCAAGATCACACAGTTGGCTAATGTTGAGGAGGTTATGCATGAGGCCGTCCACAAAAGCCACTTTATTGAAGGTTACAGATCCATTAGAGAGAGTTCCGTATCCTTTGGTGTAACCCTTAGAATTATCACCAAAAGTTACAGATGGACCTTTTCCCGGCACATAGTTGATGAGAAGAGACTTGTTTCCCGTCATGTGGCGTGAGCACCCGCTGTCTAGATACCAAATTTGATGGTGCTCAAAAGCCTGAGCGTAGGCTGTGGAGCACCCAGTTGCCACCAGAGCCATAGGAGAAGTGGCCTTTTCGGAAACTTCCATTTCTTCTGAGATGGCCACGAAGCATCTATTCTGAGAATCACTGTCGGAGGTGTCTTCGTCGTCCCAATCGTGGGTTTCTGCCATGAGACCCTTCCCTTTTCTCTCTAGACCCTCACTCCTTTCCTTCTCTTTCTTGTACTTGGCCTTGTATTTCTCAGCACGCTCCTGATGATTTAAGAAGGATGGTGGGGACTCCTTTTTGGGAAAGGTTGATTTGAAAGGCATGTGTTTGGATTTTTCCCTTTTTGAAGAGGGATTGTCAGAAGAAGTAAATCTGGACTTGGAGATACGCTTGCTTCTACACTCAGATGCAAAATGTCCTTTCTTGCCACAGTTGTAGCATTCCTCATTAGACTTGTCAGAAGAAGTTTTGAAAGATGAAGTTTTTCTAAGACTTCGAGATTTGTTGAAGGGACGAAACTTGTGTTTAGAACCGGCCATCATTGCCATCTCATCCGACAACTGTTCAACCATGATATCCTCACCTTCATCATCAGCATCACTAAGATATGCTTCCGTTTGGTGGGTTACATTTGTTTGGCTGTCATTGTCAGAGTCAGATGAAGGATAGGTGATTCTAGGAAGATTTTGAGAATTCTTGGAACTTTCACTAACAAGAGCTATAGAGGAGCTCTTTATTTCTTTGATGAAAGATTTCTGTTGAAGCTTGGTTTTCTCAAAATTGAAAAGAGTACCATATAAAACAGTTAAGGGCATGAACTCAAGGTCCTTGGTAGTTTTAATACAAGTACATATGTTTTCCCAAAATTCTGGGAGACAGTCCATGAACTTGCATAAAACTTCCTCATTATCATAGACTCTGCCCAATAACTTGAGATCATTAATAAGAGAGTTGAAGCGATTGTAGAAGCTAGGAAGAGATTCTCCTTTTTCAAAAGAAAATAGTTCATACTTTCTGATAAGACCAATCTTTTTACATTTCTTGACTTCCTCTGTACCTTCGTACAGAACACATAGAGTGGTCCACATTTCTTTGGCAGTTTCAAAGTTCACCAAAGAGTGATAGACCTCATCAGGAAGAGAGAGAGCAATAATAGCTCTTACCTTGGAGTCAAGAGTAACTAAACGTTTTTCCTCATCAGTATACTTTTTAGGATTTTTGAGAATATACCGACCAGTAGCACTGGATTTTTCCTCATCAGAATCACTAGAGATTTCCTTTTCAAAGGTCTCTTTACCTGGCCTCTGCGTGTCATAGCGAGCCCAAACTCTGGGGATAATGGGTCCCTCTTTGAGAATGGTTGGATATCTAGTATCCACTCCTTCCATGAATAGCATCATGCGGCTTTTCCACAAGGAGAAGTTGTTGGCATTAAACTTAGGAGGTTTTGAAATAGACCCATTTTCTGAAAAGTTGATTTGAAGAGAGTTTTCAACAGTAGAAGAAGAAGAGGCAGCCATCGCAGATCAAGTTTATGGGATTAAACTTTCTGCTCTGATACCACTTGTTAGTCCCAGATGGCTTAACAAGTATTGTAGAAGGGGGGGTTGAATACAATACACAAAAATTTCACAATTTTAATTCTTATATTTGAAAAACTTTCAAAAGAATTACACACAGAAAACTTAAGACTGTTGCGGAAAAGAACAGATAAACTATTCTAACAATCTTACACAAAGTATACAACAAAACAACTAAGAACACTGAGAGCAAAGCTATTGAGTTTTAAGGCTTAAAAGAAGGTTTCTTGCACTGCGAGAATTTCTTGAAAGCGTGAGAATTGCATGAAGAGCACTTCTCCTTTTATAGTGCCAAGGAGTGCCCAAGCATTAAATGCTTGGGACACTTGTCATCTTCACATATGCTGATAATGTTGACTTCAGGGGAACTGTGAAGTCCTTGTCACTTTTCACTAGGTGCAGACAGAGTAGCTTGAGCAGATAAAAGGGACCTTAACTGAAAGTGGATAAAGAGACAAACTGTCACTTTTCTCTGCTGGAGGATATTGTCCCATAATAAATGATCTTCTGTCTTGAGCTTTTAGCACCGAAGTGGTTTCCACCGAGATTGAGAAATCTTCGGTGGAAAGAAGACTAGTCCACCGAAATTGCAAGCATGTTTCGGTGGTGAGAGGACCACCGAAATTACAAGTATATTTCGGTGGTGAGAGGAGCACCGAAAGAGTCATCGGTGGTGGATGGGGCCACCGAATTTGTCCATGCACTTCGGTGGAAGAAGGCCACCGAAATTGTCCTATAAATTCGGTGGAGAGAAGGCCACCGAAATGTCAAGGAATTTCGGTGGTGATGACTTGTTTGAATGTTGCCGAGAGTCTTCTATTTTCCACAAGTAGAGAGTCTTCAAGCTTGGTTTCGGTTGATCTTCGACTTCACCGAACATTTGATATCTTGTACAAGTCATTCAAAGAACTGAACTAAAATATTCTAAGTAGGAGTTTTAGGGAAAACATCGGTGAGTCAATTTCAAATCCTTGGTGACCCAACAGCTATAAATGCCAGAACTTGGGTCTCTAACGACCGTATCGGCTGTAAACGCCAGATCATAAGTCTCTAACGACTGTATCGGCTGTAAACGCCAGATCATATGTCTCTAACGACCGTATTGGCTCGGAACGCCAGATCATATGTCTCTAACGACCGTGTCGGCTCGGAACGCCTGATCATAAGTCTCTAACGACTATATTGGCTATTAACGCCAGATCACAATTCGATAACGACCATATCGGCTCGGATCGCCAGAACATAAGTCTCTAGCGACTGTATCGCAAGATTCTTAAATTTTTATCTCGGTCCAATCATCTTATGATCGTCACCAAAACTTTATTTCGACACAATCGTCTTACGATTGTATCCCATCCGATACGTCTCATTTTGATAAAGATCGCCTTACGATCACCATCGGTTCCTTACATTTTAAGATCGTCTTACGATCGTCGAATGAATACCACAAGTATCTCGCGCATTAAAGATCATCTTTCAATCGCCGCAACTTACTTAATATCATCGACTGGTCACACGATTTTAGCTGACCAAGCCAGTTTTATTCTAATGATCCAATCAGCAGAAACAACACGACTCATCATTTTACTTTGGTACGAGATCTGAAATTCAAATGGCTTTGAAATTCAAATCTCGGGGGGCTAACTGTTTGGGTAAAAAATCACACCCTCGACCGACTTGGGAAATTCCCTCGACATGACCCATAACCAGGGATATCTACGACGGTCATACCCCAGACTGAAAAGGGAAATACCTATTATTGCCATATCCCCGACATACAACGATAGTTGGTTATCAAAAGACATCTTGTGTTAATAGTCATTCAAGATAGTGTCTTTACATCTCATGACCGCACGTCACGTGTCGCACGTCACGTGTCGCACGTCACATGTCGCATGTTACATGTCGCACGTCACACATCGCCAGTCACACGTTACTAGTCTTACGTTACTAGTCTTATGTTACTAGTCTTATGTCACTAGTCTTATGTCGCCAGTTACATGTCGCCGGTTACGACTCGTCAGTCTTACGTCGACAGTCTCCTGTCGACTGTCGTCGGTCTTATATCGCTCAGGTCATGCAAAAGCATCGTCCTGACATCCTGGTCCTGCGAAGTGGTCTTACAACCTAGTCCTATGACATAATCATCTTGGTCTTACGACCAAATGGTCTTACGACATTTTTATCCTAGTCTTGCGACATTTCCATAAGACCATTCTTATATTAAGATAAGGTCTTAAAAGACATTTACAGCCATATGCATGGTCTTGTATTTCAGCAATGGTCGTATGCTCCATAAGACCGACGTCCTGAACTTAAACCGGTCTTGCGATTATACTAATCATTCATGGTCAACAGCCATTTCTTTTGTTCATTAATGCAGGTCTACGGGCATTTATGGCACAACGACCAGTAACGGACGAATCATCAATGACATTAATGGCCCGACAGTGGTTACAAAACCAATCATCAATGGCATTCAGAGCCCGACAGTGGTTACAAAGTACGCCATAAAGGCACCATTAATGGCCAACGAAAGTTATAAAAGAGCATACGCTGCAACCAATTCGGATTCATTCCAATTTTCTCCATCGACTTTCTTAGCAACTCTACACCAGAAACACAGTAATTCACAAGACATTCGCACGAATACCGCAAAAGCATCTTCGCACGACAGCAGTACAAACCGTACGACAACAGTACAAACCGCACGACAAGCATCCTTTTTCGCACGATTTACGCACGACACACGTCATTTACCGATGACTAAGTTTTTATTTACATTTATTTGTAATCTATTGTACACAAGTCATCTGTAACATAAGGACTTTCGCCCCTGTTTGGTGACTATAGTGCACCGTCGACTCTCATGAGTCGACCGCGGTTTTTACCTCATTTTGGGGTTTTCCGCGTCACCAAATCTCCTGTCTTTTTACTTTTTTCCTCGCGATTGTGTTGCTTGGCTTAAGATACATTTCTTTAGATGTTTAAAGTCCACATCGACCTTAAGTTATACTTTTGTGCGATTTTTGGCATTAACACCAGCGAAAGTGACACTTGTGTCACTCTCGCATGTCACTCTCGCCGGTTTTGTACCAAGAGTCTTGGGACCACGATGAGAGTGCCTAGCGAAATTGACACTTGTGTCACTCTCGCACGTCACTTTAGTCGTCGGGCACCTGGAGCATAAAAGCGCGATTTTCAGCCCCAAAACTTCATTTCTTCATTCTCTCTCATTTCAACTCCGATTTTCTTGATTCAAGATGTTATGGTTTCATTTTTGAGAGATCTTCAAGGATGGATTATTAGTTTTGATGTTCATTTGAAGATTCAAGAGTATTTGGTGGTGGTAAGCTTCTCATTTCTCACTCCCAAACTCCATCTCTTATCTCCCAAATCATTTCCTCTTCTCCCCCCTTAAACCCTAACTGATTTTGGGGTTTTTCATGAAGATTAAAGTGTTCCTTCTCCATCATATGTTAGTGGTTTCATCTATTAATGCAAGAGCAAGTTTTCATCTCCAACACTAGAGATTTTTGGGGTTTTCTAGGTTTTCATCAAAACCTACGTAGTAAGTTCATTTCCTCCATTTACAAGCTTCATTATGAGTTATAAATGTTCCATTGATGATCTCCTAGTGTTTTGTCTCTCTAATTTCGGTTTGGATGATTTTGAGAAAAGTTAGGTCAAATTGGGGTTTTGGGCAGTGGCGGATCCAGAAATAATTATAGTAGGGTGCCCAATATAAAATAAAATAATAGTTAACCAAAAAATATGAATTCTTATAAAATGGTAAAAAATTACCTTTTACGATTGTTCTACGGCTCTTGAATTGGTCGATTACATCACACTCGTAACATTGAGAAGTGCCTCTTTTTCTATAGTACAGATTCGGATGTTGATGCTTTACGTTTGATTTTTTTTCCCATTTTTTCTAGCAATAACAATAGTCAAGCGTTAACAATTTACAATTTACAAAATCAAAATTATCCAAAATACCAACAAACATTAACCTAACAATTAAATGTTAACAATTTAAAACCAAATACCAAGCAAATAGCAATTACCAATTACCAATTACCAATTACCAAATACTAAGAAGTAAGAAATTCAACAAAATCAATGTTTAACACTTAACAGAATAATATTAGTCAGTTGAAAAAAAAATTAGGTTTTTACCATGAACAATCAAGCAGCAGCCAGCGGCAGAGAGGCGTGACTGCTTTGTGAGGTTTCGTTTGCAATCAGGTCGAAGAAGGCAAGAAGCATTGAAGCAACCAGCATGTGTGACCGTGTGAGCAGTGAGCGACTGAGCCGAGTGAGGTTGTGTGTGAGCGGCAATCGGCAGATGACCAATTTTGTGAGGCGGACCTGTGAGGTTGTGGCCTATGTGTGAGGGGCCTCAATATTAAATTGTTAGGCCCAGTTCCAATAGAATCAGAAAATAACTTTAAGAAAAAGAAAATTAACATGTCTGGACCTTGCTGGTAGGGGCCCAGGACCCCTACGGCTCCTTCTTCAGTCCGCCATTGGTTTTGGGTATACATGGAGATTTTGATGGTTGATGTTTGGGGAACAATTCTAAATGATTAAATGTGGTTATTGATAGTTGGAAACTCATGGATCTAGGTTTTTGGAAGATTTGGCTTGATGATTCAATTTCTTCAAAGGAGCTCAAGTTGGTTTTATTACATAGTTATGTGACCCACTTTTGTGCCCCGTCACGTGCGATGTAACCGGGTCTCCCCCGTCACCGGAAGGTGTTGCTTTGAATGTTTATTTTATCCATGTTTTTGGTGACGTATTTTAGTTACATGAATTGTTTTCCATGATTTATGGGCGAAGTACTATGCTTCATCCTTATTGGTTGTTTTTAATATTGGAGTTTTATTCATGTTTATATTACTTGGGATATTTAACGTCAAATCACATTTTGAGTGAGTTGTGGAGTACGTTTATTTTTGGAAAATGTTTCATATGAAGGCTTTCGGCTTAAGATTTGTGTGTGTTGGGAAAATGAGTTGTTTACATAATTGTTATAAATCCTTTTGGGAAAATTATGTTTTCAAGCTACATCCTCCTCGTTTATTGATTTACGCAATCATGATAAAACTCTTGAACTCACTAGGCGTTAGCCTAACCTTTTTATTTGTCGGCATGTACAACAGGTTCCGGTTGGGAAGTAGTTCTAGTGACACGGTGAAGAGGCGGGTGCTTGTAGTGTGCTCAAGAAGTGAACTGTTTAGTGAAGTCTTCTGCACTTATTTTGGGATTAGCAACTTGTACACATGTTAAGTGACACCCGACTTTATGTGGACGCATAGTATGACTTGAGTTATTAATTATGGGAGTTGTTATATTTTATCTTGAGGTAATTCCAAGAATGGTTTGTAGAAGGGATTTTATCCCTTAAGTGGTTATTTCATCGAAATTTTAATTAGTTGCTCTTTCCAATTTTGAGGGTGTTACAAGTTGGTATCAGAGCTTAAGTTTGAGAGAATTAGGTGTTGATTTTGGATACCTAGACTCAAACTAGCGTTTAATTAAGTGAATGAGAGTGAAATTGCACCATTAGTATGGACGCATAGTATGACTTGAGTTATTAATTGTGGGAGTTGTTATATTTTATCTTGAGGTAATTCCAAGAATGGTTTGTAGAAGGGATTTTATCCCTTAAGTGGTTATTTCATCGAAATTTTAATTAGTTGCTCTTTCCAATTTTGAGGGTGTTACAAGTTGGTATCAGAGCTTAAGTTTGAGAGAATTAGGTGTTGATTTTGGATACCTAGACTCAAACTAGCGTTCAATTAAGTGAATGAGAGTGAAATTACACCATTAGGCACACTAAGATAGGATAAACTGAGGTTGATGTAGTCACTAAAAATGAGAAATCACGTCTAGAGTAACAAGGACGATCATGTACGGTACGTTTATAATTGCATGTGGCCAGTGTTATGGTGAACCTACAAGTTACGTGTGTGTACTTGGACTACTTTGATGTGATGTTGGTTGGAGTAGTGAAGGAGTTTCTAAGCTAGTAAACCGCTATAAGAGGTTGATGATTTTAGCATTTGTCACCAGAATGACCGTTAGCATGGTGATTACATTAAGTGAATCGTGGTGGATCAGAATGGTTGGTGGGATTAGAACCATAGGCTTATGGAATTAACGTTCTTCGAGGAAATATTATAAGGTGAACCGATGAAATTCTCTATTAATGCCTTAAGATGTTTGAACACCCGAATGACGATAGTGTGACCGATGGAGTTTGGGGAATGACGATAGTGGTTCTGAGACGTTGAGTGCCGACTCAATTCATGCACGAAATTTACTTTCAAAAAAATAAATCGCATCAACTGTTTCTTGTATTCCAAACCGTCACGTGGATTGTGTTACAAAATCTCGGGAAAACGTTTAGCACACACAAGATTTTAAATCATGGCTTTGAACATGCATAAAATTATTTTATTGCGGGGAAGTGCAAACTCTGTCGGGACTTGCTTCATTTTTGTCGTTGTCCAATGTTATTTTCGGATACCATGTTATCCATATATTATTGTTGTTTAAAATTTTGGACAAGTAATGACGACGTATGACTTTGACGTTGGATCTCCTCCACATATGTTAAGGTTGAACGGAGAGTTACTTTCCGCTATTTTGGTGTTTGAGTTTTAATTGGGAATTTTATCCCATGCGAGTTTTCTTTTAGAGTATTACCTTATGTTGTATTGCAACAAGTGGGAATTTGTAGAATTATGATATTTTAGTCATAACCTTGTTTTATGGGATTTGATCGTTGGAAACAAAAATTTTGGTACTATTTGATTGATTGGGTGCCGTTGAGCTTTATTGAGTTTTATGGAAGTGTTGTTGGGTAATTTGGAGTTTTGTTTTACGACGTTTTGTGTCGTGTGGGTGTAACTTTGAAGTATGAATACTTTAATTATTATGTGCGTTAATTTATGGACCTTATTGGATATTTTGTCTCATACGGATTTTGATGAGAAATATTATTTTATGGCGTGGCAACCAAAAGGAGTAGCTTTTACAGGTTTGGTGTCACATGGTTTTCTCTTTTGAGACTTGTGTTAGCACCTTTTTGTTACAACTTGTTTAGCGTACGAATTAATTTATACATGGCGTTAGTAATGCATTTAAGAGCATCATGACATTTTGTCTTAATGTTTTGCTTTATGCACTTTCAACTAATTGGTTTGTTATTTTTTTGTTATTAAATTGATTTATTGGTATACATGGCATTGTAGCTACTACTTTTGGAACATTGATGCGCACTGTTTGTATGGCTCAAAATTTGAAGTTGATTTAAATCCTTTAAGTGTCAATCAATTACTTGCACTTACGGTTTTCCTAAGTTTTGAGAAAATGCTTTAATGTGTGAGTCTTGTCAGAAGGTTTTACTTCTTTGTCATTGTCTGACTAAATGAGAAAATTTTAACATTTGATTTAATGAATTTTCTCTTTTGAGAATTTAGTATGAACTATCGATCTGCTACATGCTATCTCATTTCAGACAACTACTAGGAGAGTGTTACAAGTCTGCATGCATATTCCGATTTGAGATTTCTTCACAATATTTTAGTCGATATTTTCGAATAATGAAAACGTGATTGTTATTTGGCTTTAAACTTGGAGCCGACACAAAACATTTTAAGTCTTTAACCAAGGTGTATATATGGATTGCTTCGTTTCTTTGCGAACAAACTAACACATGTGAAATTTTACTACTGAATTCATTTCATGTCGTTTTATGGTTAAAAAGAAGAACTTTGGAAATTGATGTCGTTCAAATTCCTCTTTTGAAGTTTTGTACGTAACAGAAATAAATTCATGCTAGGACCGTAGTGGTCCATTTTAAAAGTTTGTCAAACCTACTTTTGCTTTGCTAGTAAATCGAGTAATGATCGAGTAATTTTCAAATGATTTTCATATGTGGGACGAGTGTGTCCATTTTGCACAACTACCAAATAGGTAGTAATAGATTTTATACGTGCTATTAATTGTTATGAATTCGGCCGTGTCGAAAATTTCTAATAATTGTTGAGTTTATCACTTAAAAACCTTGAACTCATTAGACTTGGGATGGTTAAGCAATCCCGATTAGGAGTGAGGGCGTGTAGAATCTTTTGGTGAAAGATTAGTGTTCTCTGACGCGTGATTGTATCGTAGGCCAAGTAGTATCGTTTGCAGGGTTGGTGTACTTTTGTAACTGGAGGGTTAGACTCGCAGTATCTTTTATTAATGCTTACGGTTGATCAATTGGTGTGAGAGATGGGTTGATCAATTTCGGTGGGATGGGGAACCAAGGCAAAATCACCGAGATCCATTTCCCACTGGGAACGTTCAGGACTGGGTGAGTCGGTGGAAGGTTTGGAGAGGGACTCCACTGTGGTAGAAAGGGCAGATAATTTTTCTTGAATGGGGCGTAGGGCTTCGGTGATGGCATCAAGAAGAAGATGCGGTAGCTGAGACTCGAGGGTAGAGATGCGGGAATTGGCTTGGGAGATTAAGGTGATGGTAGATTTAAGAAAGGTAGAGGTGCGGTCAATGTTGAAGGGACGAAACTTGTTAGTCCCAGATGGCTATAACAAGTATTGTAGAAGGGGGGGGGGGGGTTGAATACAATACTCAAAATTTTCACAATTTTAATTCTTTTTATTGAAAATCTTTCAACAAGAATTACACATAGAAAACTTAAGACTGTTGCGGAAAAGAACAGATAAACTATTCTAACAATCTTACACAAAGTATACAACAAAATAACTAAGAACACTTAGAACAAAGCTATAAAGTTTTTCAAGCAAACTGGAAATTCTTGCACTTAGAGAATTCTTCCAGTTTGCGTAGAATATCAAGAGCTCACAGTAATCTTCAAAGTCTCTCAAGATGTGTTTTTTTTCTGTATGGAGAGCTCTTCCTTTTATAGTGACAAGGAGTGTGCAAGCATTGAATGCTTGGGACACTTGTCATCTTCACACTTGCTGAGGATGTTGACTTCTGGAAAGTTGTGAAGTCCTTGTCACCTTTTACAAGGTACAGTCAGAAGAGCTCATGCATGAGAAAAGAGCTTTGCATGGAAATGGATAATAAGACAGAAGGTCACTTTATCCATGTAGAAAATATTTTCTCAATTTGTCTTCTTATGTCTCTCATTTTTGTCTTCTTTTGCTTCTCAAAATCTCTTTCAACAAATGCACCACCGAAGAAAGGTTGTAAGATTTCTTCCAAGACAAAATGAATTTGCTTCTCATTTTGTCTTATTATGTCTCTCACTTTTGTCTCCTTTTGCTTCTCAGATTTTCTTTCAAGAAAAGCACCACCGATGGAAACTTGGGATATGTGACACATCTTTGGAGAAAACATCTTTGAAGCTTCTTTGAGGTCCCACCGAAATGTCATTTGGGATATGTGACACATCTTTGGAGAAAACATCTTTGAAGCTTCTTTGAGGTCCCACCGAAATGTCATTTGGGATATGTGACACATCTTTGAGATATGTGACATCATCTTTGAGATATATGACATCATCTTTGGGAAAAGCTTCTTTGAGACTTGGCCGAAATAGAGAGAAGTTTCGGTGGAGATACCACCGAAATTGTGAGAACAATTTCGGTGAACAATGACTTGTATGTTTGAGAAAAGATCTTTCACTTCCACAATGAGAGAATCTTTAATCTTGACTTTGGTTGATCTTTGACTTCACCAAACATTTGATATCTTGTACAAGCCATTACAAAGAACCATGCATCCAAAATTTCTCTAAGTATAAAATGTTTTTCAAAGTATAAAAGGAGATCATGAGGTCATCTTCAAATCTTGATGACCCAACAATCTCCCCCTATTTGATGATGACATCCATACTTAGAAAAACATGAGTAAGACAGTGAATAATGCAAGTTGACCCTTCTTTACTCTTTTGGGTTCTTTTTCACACAGTCCATTTTTTTTTTGTGTGTATGTATATATGATATTTACATATAAGAAAAAATAAAGAGGTATAGCTGTACAAATAATCGAAAGGAAAAGGAAAGAAGTATAAACAGTATAAACAGAATGAATATTACTTGCATCTTTGGAGGGGCGAGTTGAAACTTGTGTCTGGCTTGAGGATTCTTCATTTTGATCAGCAGCCTTAGGATACTTCTGCCCAACTGTTGCATCTTGGCATCTTTTCATGTTTAGCATCAGCATCCTTTGTCTTTGTTTTGCTCCCCCTCAGTTAGATCAGACGGTCTTTGTGTTTCTCCCCCTCAGTTAGATCCGCCCGGACTGAAGTGCTCCCCCTTGACCGGTCCGTTGATTTCCTCATTTTTTCAAGTTGGTCGCTATATATGAGTACTGAGGGTTTATGTTGCTCCCCCTCAGATGAATTCTCCCCCTCAGCGGCCGACGTAGGAAAAACACCAAGAGAAAATGAAAAGATCGGCCAGAACCAAGACAAATTTTTTTTTTTTTTTTTTTTTTGACTTTCCACCGAAAATTGAGGAAAATCCACCGAAAATTGGCTATTTTCGGTAGGATTTTCGGTGGAAAATCGGTAGGATTTTTTTTTTTTTACCTTTCCACCGAAAATTGAGGAAAATCCACCGAAAATAGGCTATTTTCGGTAGGATTTTCGGTGGAAAATCGGTAGGATTTTTTTTTTTTTTTTTTTACCTTTCCACCGAAAATTGAGCAAAATCCACCGAAAATAGGCTATTTTCGGTGGAAAATCGGTAGGATATTTTTTTTTTTTTTTACCTTTACCTTTCCACCGAAAATTGAGGAAAATCCACCGAAAATAGGCTATTTTCGGTGGAAAATCGGTAGGATTTTTTTTTTTTTTTTTTTTTTGCTTTTCCACCGAAAATGAAGGAGAATCCACCGAAAATTGGCTATTTTCGGTAGGATTTTCGGTGGAAAATCAGTAGTAAAACTTCTGAGACATTATGGAGAAAATCTTCAAAGTGAAGAAAAGATTGGAATTTCATCTTCCAATTTGATGACCCAAAAAGATTGAGTTTGAGGATTTGGGGTGACATCTGTAGAAGAGTTTGTAGTGGGTGGATTGGTGGAGGGATTTGAGGTGGTGGATCGGTGGAGGGATTTGAGGTGGTGGATCGGTGGAGGGATTTGAGGTGGTGGATCGGTGGAGATTCGGTGTGGAATCGGTGTGGGTCGGTGTAGACTCGGTGGTGGATCGGTGTGAGGATTCCACCGAGGAGTTTGAAGGATTGTACCGAATTTAGAAGGGTTTCACCACCGAATTTGAAGGGTTCCACCGAATTTGAGGGGTACCACCGATCGAGGAGGCAAAACATATGATGGGAAGTAAAGTATGGTGGGATATGGTTTTGGTTTGGTGGTTAAGGAAAATTTCGGTGGTGAGGTTTAGAAAAGAAATGAAATTTTAAGAGATTGGAGATGGTGATGTCATGAGAATGACATCAACATGCTTATGATGTCATGAGAGTAAAGAATTCTAAGGTTTTGTCAACTTTCTCACTTGTTCACATAGATCCATCTGCCCAGCTCAAAATCTGCAATCACAAAGAATTTAATTTCCAGGTACCCATTTTGAAGGTGGGTCCTTTTGGGTTAGAAGAAAAAGAATGAAAAGAATTTATATCACTCAGAATAATTCTTTATTTCACACAGTCTTTGGCAAAATGAGAAATATCACCACAGATATAGCATTTTCTATAAAGAGAGTTCCTTTTAGAAACTTGACATTTTTCCTAACTTTTGCTCAAAGATTTTGAAGAGATAACAAAGAATGGGGGTGCATCACATAGAATTCATATTTCAAAAATTGGGAGTACATAAATCCTTTCTTTTGAATTGGACATTTTGAAACTCACAGATTTAAGAAGAAAATCGGTATGAGAAGTCATAAAGTTATTTTTGGAAAATTTTTGGAGGATTTCCTTTTAAGACAGAAACAACACCCAGAGACTAGCCAAATAAAATTTCCAAAATTTATGTTTTCAGATGTGATGGCAGAAATTATGAACACATAGCAAAAGAGTTTGAAATAAGAGAATTCATAAAAGATAGATAAAACACATAGTATGTACCAGTGAAGAGTAGAAGAAGCACTTAGCTGATACAAGAGCAGTTGAGGAGTCATTCGCTTTCAGATGTGGGTTCATCTGCCAAATCATAAGATTTAGCAGGCAGACCCTTTCCTCTTCTGACAAGTCTTTCATTTCTTTCCTTTTCTCTCTTGTATTTCTCCTTGTATCTTTCAGCCCGGTCAAAATTTGCAGAAGAGGAAGATTGGCTGAAATTTTTGGAAAATCGGTGGGAAGCACTTCTAAGTCTTTCAAGGTTTCTACTTTTACACTCAGAAGCAAAATGACCCTTTTTACCACAGTTAAAACATTCCTCATTAGATTTATCCAAAGGAGAGTGTTTGGAGAGAGAAGAGGATGAATTTCTATCGAACTTAGATTTTCCAGAAGAGAGATGAGATTTGGATTTAGAGTGCCCATCCAACATGGCCATTTCATCAGATAATTTATCAGCTGAAGTTTCCTCACATTCATCCTTAGCATCACTAAGATATGCTTCTGAATGATCATTGGGATCTTCTTGACTATTATGGTCAGAGTCAGATGGGTAGGTGATTTTTGGAAAACACTTAGTCTTTTTGGAAGAGTCACTCAGGAGAGCTAGAGAAGAGTTCTTTATAAACTTTTGCAGTTTCGTCTGCTCATAGTTGAAAAGAGTACCATAAAGAACAGTAAGAGGCATATGATCAAGATCCTTGGTTGTCTTTATACAAGTACAGATATTTTCCCAAAAATCGGGAAGACAGTCCATAAATTTGCACAGGACTTCCTCATTGTCATACACTCTACCTAACAGCTTTAAGTCATTAAGAAGACTGTTAAAGCGATTATAGTAGTTGGAGAGAGATTCTCCTTTCTCATAAGAAAAGAGTTCATATTTTCTAACAAAACCAATTTTTCTGCTCTTTTTAACTTCATTTGTACCTTCGTACAAAACACACAGAGTGGACCACATCTCTTTGGCAGTAGAGAGATTTACCAGAGAGTGGTACACTTCATCAGGAAGAGAGAGAGCAATGATAGTTCTAACTTTAGAATCAAGACACAAGTCGTTTTTCCTCATCAGTATATTTCTTAGGATTTTTAAGAATGTAACGACCAGTAGCAGCAGATTTTTCTTCATCAGACGAATCATCAGAATCATCTTTTTCCATGGTTTCTTTACCCGGCCTCTGCGTTTCATAGCGAGCCCAAACTCTGGGGATAAAGGGTCCCTCTTGGAGAATGGTTGGATATCTAGTATCCACTCCTTCCATGAACAGCATCATGCGGCTTTTCCACAAAGAGAAGTTGTTAGCATTGAACTTAGGAGGTTTTGAAATGGAGCCATTTTCAGAAAAGTTATTTTGAAAAGAGTTTTCAATAGTTGAAGAAGAGGATGCAGCCATCGCAGATCAAGTTTATGGGATTAAACTTTCTGCTCTGATACCACTTGTTAGTCCCAGATGGCTATAACAAGTATTGTAGAAGGGGGGGGGGGGGGTTGAATACAATACTCAAAATTTTCACAATTTTAATTCTTTTTATTGAAAATCTTTCAACAAGAATTACACATAGAAAACTTAAGACTGTTGCGGAAAAGAACAGATAAACTATTCTAACAATCTTACACAAAGTATACAACAAAATAACTAAGAACACTTAGAACAAAGCTATAAAGTTTTTCAAGCAAACTGGAAATTCTTGCACTTAGAGAATTCTTACAGTTTGCGTAGAATATCAAGAGCTCACAGTAATCTTCAAAGTCTCTCAAGATGTGTTTTTTTTCTGTATGGAGAGCTCTTCCTTTTATAGTGACAAGGAGTGTGCAAGCATTGAATGCTTGGGACACTTGTCATCTTCACACTTGCTGAGGATGTTGACTTCTGGAAAGTTGTGAAGTCCTTGTCACCTTTTACAAGGTACAGTCAGAAGAGCTCATGCATGAGAAAAGAGCTTTGCATGGAAATGGATAATAAGACAGAAGGTCACTTTATCCATGTAGAAAATATCTTCTCAATTTGTCTTCTTATGTCTCTCATTTTTGTCTTCTTTTGCTTCTCAAAATCTCTTTCAACAAATGCACCACCGAAGAAAGGTTGTAAGATTTCTTCCAAGACAAAATGAATTTGCTTCTCATTTTGTCTTATTATGTCTCTCACTTTTGTCTCCTTTTGCTTCTCAGATTTTCTTTCAAGAAAAGCACCACCGATGGAAACTTGGGATATGTGACACATCTTTGGAGAAAACATCTTTGAAGCTTCTTTGAGGTCCCACCGAAATGTCATTTGGGATATGTGACACATCTTTGGAGAAAACATCTTTGAAGCTTCTTTGAGGTCCCACCGAAATGTCATTTGGGATATGTGACACATCTTTGAGATATGTGACATCATCTTTGAGATATATGACATCATCTTTGGGAAAAGCTTCTTTGAGACTTGGCCGAAATAGAGAGAAGTTTCGGTGGAGATACCACCGAAATTGTGAGAACAATTTCGGTGAACAATGACTTGTATGTTTGAGAAAAGATCTTTCACTTCCACAATGAGAGAATCTTTAATCTTGACTTTGGTTGATCTTTGACTTCACCAAACATTTGATATCTTGTACAAGCCATTACAAAGAACCATGCATCCAAAATTTCTCTAAGTATAAAATGTTTTTCAAAGTATAAAAGGAGATCATGAGGTCATCTTCAAATCTTGATGACCCAACAGTAATCGTTCTCTTCAACAACCTTGTTTAGGGTTTGTCAGTTTTTGCATAAAGGACATGTAGGACCCTTCAGACACCATGTGGATAATCTTGGTTGTGTGGGGATTCTCGACGAAGGAAACTCGTGTGTGGAGTTCTGTTGTGGTTCAAAGCTTGGTGGTATGACTAGGTGTCAACTTTTGGGTTTCGAGGTCAAGAATCGTTAGCGTATTTGGACGGTTGTAGCCCAAATTTTAAAGGATAGTGATATCGGTTGTAGTGGTCTTAAGAAGTTCAATTGTGGCAAGTAGATTTAGTGGGATGACCTTCCTCGAATGGTAAAAGAATATGTCGATTGGATGATTGGTAATTGGACGTATTCTTGGAGTCGTATAATCAGTGGGTCAGGGGCAGCCGTCTGTTTTGGAGTCTGACAGTGCTTGTTAAAGTGAAGTGACAGTTCAACAGCGGAAACTGTTGGATTTGGGAGAATTTGTTGATTTCGGTAGTGATCAAACCATGGATTGATTGGAGAAAAGGTTTTTGAGCGTGGAGACATGGACTGACTGAAAGTCGGGATCCACCGTTAGGTAAGTATGGATCACCTAAGGTTGGGAGGCAACCGAAGTCTTGCGGATTGAAGCTACTCTAGCAAGTTAAACGTTTGTTCGGATGTTTCTCCTCTAAGTTTGGGTGTAGTGTGGGAAGTTAAAGTCTCTTGGCATCGGTGTTCGAGAGAAATCTATGGCCAAAGTTAACCGATACCAGAATGATACTCGAATTTCAGTTGGAAACTGAGGGAACATGATAAGTGTTGAGTTCAGTAACCTTGGAGTGTAGATGAACCAGATTTCGAGGACGATATCTCTTTTAAGGTTAGGAGGATTGTAACACCCCGACCTTTGGAAGGTATCGACATTTTAAGATAAATATGAAAAATAGGATTTTGGATTAAATCCTAGATTTTATAGTCTTGTTGGACGGAGAATTCAAATATGAACCCAACGGGCCTTTCCGAGGCGAAAAGGGAGCAAAAACGAAGAAGTTATGGTCAAACAACTTTCGGTACGACCTCGGCTAAAGTGACCAGCGAAAGTGACACTTGTGTCACTCTCGCGTGTCACTCTCGTCGGTTTTGTACCGAGAGCCATGGGACCACTGCGAGAGTGCCCAGCGAAAGTGACACTTGTGTCACTCTCGCACGTCACTTTAGCCGTCGGGCACCTGGAGCATAAAAGCGCGATTTTCAGCCCCAAAACTTCATTTCTTCATATCTCTCTCATTTCAACTCCGATTTTTTGATTCAAGATGCTATGGCTTCGTTTTTTAGAGCTCTTCAAGGATGGATTATTAGTTTTGATGTTCATTGGAAGATTCAAGAGCATTTGGTGGTGGTAAGCTTCTCATTTCTCACTCCCAAACTCCATCTCTTCTCTCCCAAATCATTTCCTCTTCTCCCCCCTCAAACCCTAATTGATTTTGGGGTTTTTCATGGAGATTAAAGTGTTCCTTCTCCATCATATGTTAGTGGTTTCATCTATTGATGCAAGAGCAAGTTTTCATTTCCAACACTAGTGATTTTTGGGGGTTTCTAGGTTTTCATCAAAACCTAAGTGGTAAGTTCATTTCCTCCATTTACAAGCTTCATTATGAGTTATAAATGTTCCATTGATGATCTCCTAGTGTTTTGTTTCTCTAATTTCGGTTTGGATGATTTTGAGAAAAATTAGGTCAAATTGGGGTTTTGGGTATAAATAGAGATTTTGATGGTTGATGGTTGGAGAACAATTCTAAATGGTTAAATGTGGTTATTGATGTTTGGAAACTCATGGATCTAGGTTTTTGGAAGATTTGGCTTGATGATTCAATTTCTTCAAAGGAGCTCAAGTTGGGAAAAATCTAGATTTAGCCTAAATCTAGATTTAGCCTAAATCTAGCAAGGTGAGTTCAAGTTGATTAGTGAAAACGTTGTAAGTGTCAAAATGTCATTTTTAAAGTGATTATGCGTTTACATGAAAATTATCCATTGTTGGGTTACTTGGTGGGTTTTGATTATTGAAGTGTTTAACTTTATAAAATCTTATAAAACACTCACATTTGGGATTTTTGGATACTTTGATAAATAAGTCATGATTGAAAGTTTTTATTAATTAATTGCATAAATGGAGGTTATTTGGTAAAAATGCATTTTTGTATTTGTTGAAAATATGCATAGTTTGTGTTATGGGATGTTTTGAAAATACCCACGTATGGGTTAATGGATTTTGGTCATTCCCGACGTTGCAAACATTTGGGAATTGAAAACCTTTTAATTTTGGAGAAAAGAGGTATTTCAAGTATTTAGACGAGTAAACCTTGGGTGTTGGTATGTTCAACGATTTATTTTACGAGTGTAAGTCCTTTGGTATAAATGCACCTTGATGGGTGTTTTGTAAAATGATTTATATTAATCTAGAGTTGTGTGTAGTTATTTATTTATTTTTATGGAGCATGTTTCGCATAAACGTGTGGTATTTGCGTTTTTATTTATTTATGACTTTTAACACGGAATCTTTTGATTACTGAGCGTGTGTCTCGGAAATTGGTTATGTTGGGTTTTGGGGACATTTGTCCAGTTGATAGCTCGACGTAGAGTTTTGGTCATGATTTATATGTATATGAGAATTACATGTTTTGAATGCGCTAGTTCATTCGTTTATAGTCGTGTAATGTTTATTTGCTATGGATCCATAGGCACTTGAGTTTTTACGTTCAATGATGAGGTGCTAGTTTATCTCATTGTAGCACGGAGTAGGCATCGGGTTTCATGGTAATGGTAAGTAAAATGTGGGCCTATATGGTCGGGCATTGTCTCATGAGTAGTAAGATGTGTAATTCCAATGTGCTTGGCACGGGATAGGCATCGGGATTCATGGTAAGTAAGATGTGGGCCTATATGGCCGGGCATCATCCCATGGGCAGTAAGGTGTAATCCCAATGTGCTTGTTTTTGTGGATTTGGAGTGACCCAATGTATAGACCTGGAGTGGTTGAAATTGGGGGCTCCCAAGTCTCCACGGGCAATAGACCTGGAGTGGTTGAGCTCGGTATATTATGAGAATAGTCCACATGTTGGTTTTATTACATAGTTATGTGACCCACTTGTGTGCCTCGTCACGTGCGATGTAACCGGGTCTCCCCCATCACCAGAAGGTGTTGCTTTGAATGTTTATTTTATCCATGTTTTCGGTGACGTATTTTATTTACATGAATTGTTTTCCACGGTTTATGGGCGAAGAACTATGCTTCATCCTTATTGGTTGTTTTGAATATTGGAGTTTTATTCATGTTTATATTACTTGGGATATTTAACGTCAAAGCACATTTTGAGTGAGTTGTGGAGTACGTTTATTTTTGGAAAATGTTTCATATGAAAGCTTTCGACTCAAGATTTGTGTGTGTTGGGAAAATGAGTTGTTTACATAATTGTTATAAATCCTTTTGAGAAAATTATGTTTTCAAGCTACATCCTCCTCGTTTATTGATTTGCGCAATCATGATAAAACTCTTGAACTCACTAGGCGTTAGCCTAACCTTTTTATTTGTCGGCATGTGCAACAGGTTCCGGTTGGGAAGTAGTTCTAGTGACACGGTGAAGAGGCGAGTGCTTGTAGTGCGCTCGAGAAGTGAATTGCTTAGTGAAGTATTCCGCACTTATTTTGGGATTAACAACTTGTACACATGTTAAGTGACACCCGACTTTATGTAGACGCATAGTATGACTTGAGTTATTAATTGTGGGAGTTGTTATGTTTTATCTTGAGGTAATTCCAAGAATGGTTTGTAGAAAGGATTTTATCCCTTAAGTGGTTATTTCATCGAAATTTTAATTAGTTGTTCTTTCCAATTTTGAGGGTGTTATATTAAAAGTATCCACTATCCAATGCAAGCAACATTTTAATATTATACTTCCTATTATTTTCTAATAAATTCTTTTATTATTGTTTTAGTTTGTTCTAAAATAAATGTAAACTTTCAAAAGTTAATGTCGAATCTCATATTTTACGGAGAAAATTTCTTTTTTGAGGTAAAATTGTTTTTTTGTTAATTAAAAAACTTAATAACTACACATACTTATCCACATATTCATTGACAAAGTCGTTATAGGAATGGAGACCTTCAATCCTATAGTTGTGTATCTTTTTCATTGTGGACATTTATTTTGACATAGGAAGTGATGAATACTGAAATCTTTAAAATATATGAAATAAAAAATGGGTACAATGTAACAAAGATAGTTCTTGTTTAGGGGTCATTTACCAAATTCTTACCAGTAAAAGATTTACCTTTATTTACCTTATCCTATAACGTCATTGCCTATGAAAATGGATTATTGGTAAACATCCTAAACCCAGTAAGCGCTTACCAGGTAAGAGTCGTTTTCCACACTTACCGATTACCCGGTAAGACTCTCGGTCCTTGCCTTGTCTTTAACCGGACAAGCTTCTCGATCATTACCATGCTCGATCAATAAGGTAAATGATATCAGTAATCACTTACTGTTGTTGGATAAGTGTGTCATCGTCTAAAGGATATGCCGATATAGATAGAGATAAACATATTAGAGATCTTATATATCTTGTAGTTATCTACTTGTATCTCATCCCTATTTAAAGGGTTTATGATTAATGAGAATTACAACTTCATTTTCTCCATCTATGTTTAGTTTTTCCTGTAACACGTTATCAACACGTAAGGTTAGAATTCATTGTCTCTATCGTAAGTAGCGGAGCCAGGATTTTGTTCTAGGAGGAGCAACAAATATAATAAAACAAATTAAAGAAAGCAGATATTTTTTTTCTTCTGAAAATAGCAAGCAAAAGTGATGATCGTATATTGTTGAAACACTAGCCTATAAAATTTCAATAGTGACCTCGACGAGTTTTCATTTTCTAAAATTTATTTGTAATGTGTTCATTATCTATCTCAATAAAAATATCCTTTTTAATATAAGAAATCAAGCAATCGTTTATCCAGCACAATTTATTTTTCACAATGTTCATAGTTAAAAATGCTATATTGAGAGGAACTCTGCTTAAAGATGGTAATTTGGAAGACTTTATTTTTTAAGTTAACTTTAAACAAAGTCACGTGTATAATCTATGGTGTAGTGGTGTACCCATTTAAAAAAACTTACCCCATGAATTATTAGTATTAAGTTAATGGACCTAAAGAGGGATTTAAATAGAAGTAAATTCAGTCCATGAATTGTCAAGTATTAAAAAATTAGTATATCAAAAAATTAAAAGTTGAGGGTTAGCGGTTGCTAACCCTTGTTACAAGGTAGTCTGCCCCTGTCTATCGTCCGCCACCAAAGAACTACTCGATCCATTGTCTGACCTCAATTCAAGTAAGCATCTTTACATGCCCGTTCCTAAGGGTGTTCCAAGAGGTTCTACCGCACACGGCCTCCGATCGTCGGAGGCCTCTGTTTTTTTTTTTTAAATTTTAGCTATAATATTTGTTATATAAATCACTTAAGAAAAATATTATAACAAAGTAGAACTTGGCGGAGTGGAAGTGGCGCTAGTCTCTCTGTAAGCACCTCAGGTTCGAATCTCACAATTTGGGATTTTGTGTTTCATTTTGTTTTTTAATATTAATATTTTCATTTAGTGTTGTTTTACTATAGGGAATTTAATTAAAATACCCAAAGTTTGACTTTGACTTACCAAAATACACATTTTTCTTCTGAATTTGCCAAAATACCCATTTTTTCCGCGATTTGTCCCGCGATTGCGGGATAGGGTGTTTTTTGAAAAATTGCATCCCGCGACCACCCCCATAAGTGTTGTGTGATTTAGGAGCTAGTCTTAACTTAATGCCCTTGTCTGTTTTCAGGAAACTCGGCTTGAGAGAAGTGAAGCCGACATACATGACACTCAAGCTCGCAGATCGATCAATAAGGTACCCGTATGGAGTGGTAAAGGACGTGCTCATCAAAGTTGGAAATTTCTATTTTCCGGTGGACTTCGTGGTGATCGACATAGATGAAGATGAAGAAGTTCCGCTGATACCGGGAAGATCCTTTCTGGCCACAAGCAGAGCACTGATCGACGTGGAGGAAGGAGAGATGACCCTGAGAGTCGGTGGTGAGAAAGCGGTATTCAAGATGTTCGAGAGTGGAAAGCATAGAGACGGAGCTGGTCTCGCGACACACACTAAATTGTGAATTGAATTTGATATTTACACTTTCAACCCCTATACTTATTTACTTACTTTACTTTATACCTTTTACTTTCATAATTTTAATTTTACATTTAACACATATAATCGTTTATCAACTAAAATACGTTAAAAATACATTTTAATTTTAACAAGTTACACCATTATAACCGTCTCTTCGATACGTTCGAAATGAGCCCAATATTGAATATTTTTTGATTTATATATTTTAATATATATCATATACACTACATAAAAATATTTTTTATATTTAAAATTCATATTCTTATAGTTAATTATTTAATTTATGAAAGAGATGAACCATAAATTAAATAATTAATTATAAGGGTATGAATTGTAAATATTAAAAATATTTTTATGTAGTATATATGATATATATTAAAATATATAAATTAAAAACTATTCAATATTGGGCTCATTTCGAACGTATCGAAGAGACGATTATAATGGTGTAACTTGTTAAAATTAAAACGTATTTTAGTTAATAAACGATTATATGTGTTAAATGTAAAATTAAAATTATGAAAGTAAAAGATATAAAGTAAATTAAGTAAATAAGTATATGGATTGAAAGTGTAAATATCAAATCAAAATCACAATTTTGTGTGTGTAGCGGGACTATTCGCGGGACATAGGTTCTGTCGCGGGATGCAATTTTTCAAAAAATACCCTATCCTGCGATCGCAGGACAAGTCGCGGAAAAATGAGTATTTTGGCAAATTCAGGAGAAAATGGGTATTTTGGTAAGTCAAAGTCAAACTTTGGGTATTTTAATTAAATTCCCTTTATTATAAGTTTTCTCGGGATTATCTAAATATACGAAATTTAACAAAAAAGAAAATTTCTAATTTTTTAAGGATGATTAAGTATATAATTTTTGTATTCTTTTTCCTAAATTTTTATTAATTGAATAATTAAATTATGTAACTATATTTACTAAGCTCTTTTTATAAATTGAAGTTCAAATTCTAAATTTTTTAATTTGTATTTTACTTCTTTATTTTTGTTTTCATTGGTATTCATTTATCTCCATCCAGATTTTCTTTTTTGATAAATCAGGTTTTAAAGATTTAACGATTTCTAATAGATATGCTTTAATGTATGTTAAAATAGAAGAAAAAAAATAGAGAAGGTAGAAAATTTTAATATAGAGATATTTGAGTTGAATATATTCTTTTATTAAAAAATTCTCTATTTTTGATAAATTATACAATAGATGTTAGAAATGTTCTGAATAACTTTAGTTGTTTAATATTTTTATAATAACTAGTGTGGGAACCACGTGTTGCGTGGTAGAATGACTAATTTAGATAATAATTGTTAGATTAGTTGATAAATATAATAAACAATATATTGAGATATTCAAATAAAAATACTAAATATCATGAGAAGATAAGAAAAGAAGGTTCTTATGTAAACCATTAAACTAATCTAATATATTTCAACATAAAATATATAATCATTTGATAACACAATTAAATACTAACTATATCAAATCAAGTAAGAATTACTAGAAGAAAAGAACTCATACCTTGTAACGACCCGGTATCCCAAGACATACATAATATACATCAATTAACATGTTATACATAACGTCGTTACATTCATAACAAAAGATACATAATAATTCATATACGGTCCCAAAGTCTCAAAACTATACAATACAAAACATAAGCCTTTCCTAATCTTCGTCAGCTATCAACCGCATCCTACACTTTATCCTTTCCTTTATACCTTCTTGAACCTGGAATACATATTTTTGAAAACAAAATGAGGGTTAGACCAAACGGTCTAGTGAGATAATCCCTGTCAGCTTAGTAATCTTTTTTTGTAAAAACACACATATATCACAATATACTTATATACCAAACAAGACTCGTGCATCGTGTACCACTCATCCTTCACATGGCCAAATTAGTTGGTTGCAAGCCAACTAATTAATTACTCCACCGTACGACAATTACAGCCAACACCACCGTACGACAATTACAGCCAAATACTCCGCCGACTATTAGTTCGGCTAACGTATACTCGTGTAGTGTAATGCTCATATAAATAAAATATATATCTCAATATATCATATTTTCATTTATAAAAACGTTATCACATTCCAACCACATATCCATCTCAAATGTAAACACATAATCACACCATCTATCACATATCCAATCCACACATATACGTATTCCAGTTTGAAAACGTGTTTTTTAAGTAAAACTCACCTGATTGCTTTATTACAACTCTTCCAAGCCTTTCCAATGATTCAGTCTTTCAATCCAAATCCACTGAGTCTGAAACAGATTAAATACAAATATCCCCTTACTAAATAAACACATAAGACATACTAGGCTAAGAACTCGAGATAACTTAAATCCTCAAAAAGTGACCAAACAGCTAAGGTTTCCGGACACCACAAGACTATCCGGACAACTCACACAATCCAGACAGCATAACTTTCCGGACGGCATAAACAATCCGGACGATACCCGAAAACCAAAGAAATCCAGACACCATCCGGTAACTAATATTATCTGGAAACCATAGGAAAAGAGGAACTTACCCGGATAAAGAACCCGTCCGGACACCTTTAGAATATCGTCCGGACACCATCAACAAAACTACCCGGACACATTCTTTCTATCCGGAAACCACTGTCTATTTACCAATTTCTATCCAGAAACCGACTGAATTTAACCCAAAACATGAAATCGACTATTCTAATCCGATAGGAACCTTCTATTAACAATTACAAACATAAAATGTAAAGGAACATACCTCAAATTCACTTTCCAAGCAAACCAATTGAAGCCCTAACCTTGTGACTCTTTCTTCTTCTTCTTTTTCTCTCAAAACACACACACACACACCTTAAATCTGATATTTTCTGCTGAATGAATATCTGGAATCCTAAAGGGATAATATCTAACCATTTTACCATTTAGACCCCACACTACTCACTAATGACCACAATACCTTTTAACTTATTAATTAATCCAAACCTACCCTAAAATCAAACTTTAAAGTTAACTTTATTTAACGGAAAGGGATTTTAACTAACGAACTTACCCGGGGTATTACATCATCTCCCCCTTAAAAGAATTCCGTCCCGGAATTCGGTTAAGCGAAAAGGTATGAATACTTATCACTACTACTTCGAACTCAATCAAAACCATAGAAACTAACTGAATAGACACCCCACACCCACCTATATCTCTAACACAGATAAGCAACAAAAGCACGGAAATACCAATAACCATTTTGCACCGAAGTCAGATAACACCTTAGCACGTATAGAGTTTATTAGAAATGTACCTGTAACCTCATCCGGAATTTCCTCCTCTTCTTGTGTTGTCATTTGGAAGACACGACCTTTTGCTTTCGGTACCTCAGACCCTTGTACCTCTCCCGACCTAACACCCGTTGGTCTCACCGTCATACTACCCTGCTGTACTTTCCATCATGGACAGTCTGACTGAATATGATCAGGGGAATTGCAAACGAAACAGAATCGAGTTACGTGACAGTCCTTAGCAATGTGACCAGTCTTCCCACACTTGTAACATCTTCGGGAATCCACATAACAGTTTCCTTGATGAACACGGTTGCATTTTGGACATGGTCTTTCAGCTGGTCTGAAAGGTGAATGACTATCAAACCTCGGGGATTCGTATTCCTCCAAATCGTACGTCATTTCTTCCAATTTTCTTTTTCCAGTACTCTTATCACCAACGTCTCTCCTATTATCCCGTTCCACATTTTCCGCGGCATCTACTGCGGCTGAGAAGGTATCGGGTCCTTTTGCAATCACTAGCTTTCTAATTTCTGAATTTAACCCGAAAATAAACCTTTCCATCTTCAGAGCCTCCGTGGAAACATAGTACTCCGCGAAGCGAGACTTCTCCAGAAAACGAGAAGTGTAATCCCTAACTGATAAACTTCTCTGATGTAGGTTCATGAATTCCTCTTCCAGTTGTCTAACTGCCGCTTGAGGACAAAACTGTCATTTGAAAGCTGTTGTGAATTCGTCCCAAGTAAAAGTTGAGTACACATCAGATCCTCTAGAGGTAATAAGAGCCTTCCACCAAAATAGAGCATCTGCCTTCAACATCGCGGTTCCGTATAGCACTTTATCCTCTTCTGCACACTTGTTGGTCCTGAAGACAGCTTCTATCTCTTTCAGCTACCTCATGGCCTTCACTGGATCTCTTTCTCCTGAATATGTCAGGGGCTTGCAATTTAAAAACATTTTATAGTCACACTTCCTTGGCACCGGTATGACAGTATGTGTAATGGGCATCTCATCTTCCAGACTAGGATCTGGTATTCCAGTTTCTGTGTGACGAGTTCTATCGAACATAGCTTGTATATTGGCTTGAAGTCTTCCCATTTCCGCCGTCAAATCATTTTGGGTAACAAATTCGGTACCTCGCCCCTGAACTCTGCCTCCAGTTCTGCCCCTACCTCTTTCTCCCCCTCTTCCCCTTGTTCCGACTGTGGAGTTCGTTCTGTTAGGACTTTCTCCTCCTTCTCTATTCTTATTTCGAGTACCGCTTGCCATTTTGTTGATTCAGACAAGATTAATATACACGTAAGCACATACCCCATATAACAAGGTATTCCAGTTCAAACATGTACCTGTAAGATCACAATTACACTGTCCAGGTGTAATATGAAATTACCTTACATGATGTTCCTTCTACCTTTTATACTTAATCATCCCAAGGTTCTACAATAACTGGGACATCCTACTTCACATGCAGTTTAAGTATAGGTACAGATACGAATACCTAAATCCCTTAAACTAGGGCTCTGATACCATCTGTAACGACCCGGTATCCCAAGACATACATAATATACATCAATTAACATGTTATACATAACGTCGTTACATTCATAACAAAAGATACATAATAATTCATATACGGTCCCAAAGTCTCAAAACTATACAATACAAAACATAAGCCTTTCCTAATCTTCGTCAGCTATCAACCGCATCCTACACTTTATCCTTTCCTTTATACCTTCTTGAACCTGGAATACATATTTTTGAAAACAAAATGAGGGTTAGACCAAACGGTCTAGTGAGATAATCCCTGTCAGCTTAGTAATCCTTTTTGTAAAAACACACATATATCACAATATACTTATATACCAAACAAGACTCGTGCATCGTGTACCACTCATCCTTCACATGGCCAAATTAGTTGGTTGCAAGCCAACTAATTAATTACTCCACCGTACGACAATTACAGCCAACACCACCGTACGACAATTACAGCCAAATACTCCGCCGATTATTAGTTCGGCTAACGTATACTCGTGTAGTGTAATGCTCATATAAATAAAATATATATCTCAATATATCATATTTTCATTTATAAAAACGTTATCACATTCCAACCACATATCCATCTCAAATGTAAACACATAATCACACCATCTATCACATATCCAATCCACACATATACGTATTCCAGTTTGAAAACGTGTTTTTAAAGTAAAACTCACCTGATTGCTTTATTACAACTCTTCCAAGCCTTTTCCAATGATTCATTCTTTCAATCCAAATCCACTGAGTCTGAAACAGATTAAATACAAATATCCCCTTACTAAATAAACACATAAGACATACTAGGCTAAGAACTCGAGATAACTTAAATCCTCAAAAAGTGACCAAACAGCTAAGGTTTTCGGACACCAGAAGACTATCCGGAAAACTCACACAATCCGGACAACATAACTTTTCGGACGGCATAAACAATCCGGACGATACCCGGAAACCAAAGAAATCCGGACACCATCCGGTAACTAATATTATCCGGAAACCATAGGAAAAGAGGAACTTACCCGGATAAAGAACCCGTCCGGACACCTTTAGAATATCGTCCGGACACCATCAACAAAACTACCCGGACACATTCTTTCTATCCGGAAACCACTGTCTGTTTACCAATTTCTATCTAGAAACCGACTGAATTTAACCCAAAACATGAAATCGACTATTCTAATCCGATAGGAACCTTCTATTAACAATTACAAACATAAAATGTAAAGGAACATACCTCAAATTCACTTTCCAAGCAAACCAATTGAAGCCCTAACCTTGTGACTCTTTCTTCTTCTTCTTTTTCTCTCAAAACACACACACACACCTTAGATCTGATATTTTTTGCTGAATGAATATCTGGAATCCTAAAGGGATAATATCTAACCATTTTACCATTTAGACCCCACACTACTCACTAATGACCACAATACCTTTTAACTTATTAATTAATCCAAACCTACCCTAAAATCAAACTTTAAAGTTAACTTTATTTAACGGAAAGGGATTTTAACTAATGAACTTACTCGGGGTATTACATACCTTTATTATGATGTCACCTAAAAGCTTCAATAGATTTTACTCCAACCAAAAATAAAATTAAGAGAAGAACAAAGTAAATCTCTCTCCAACTCTCTATGGAACTCTCTCTAAAAAGTAAAAACACACACAAACAAAATTTGGATTGAAAACTTATCTTCCACACAAAAGAACGGCGGTGATGGTGGTTTTTATAACCAAAATTTTCACATAAACCTTTCATCTATACGAAGTTAACAAAAACGCCCCCTAGACTTTTAATAAATAAAACAGGGGTGTTGCATATCAATTATGCCAAAACTAATTGAAGAGGAATAGATTGAGAAATAAAGAGACCAAATTATAACAATCAAGAGAAAAGAGCATAAAAATATAAAATTACCCTTCTCGGCAAAATATCACTTTGTGCTAATCTTCCAATATGAAGTAGTCCTGGTTGAACTGGAGTGCATGTGAATTTTTTGAAGAACATGATTGATTACTTCTTGATAACAATTATGCCAAAACTAAATGGAGATAAAGAGATTAATAAATAAAGAAACGGATAGATGAAGAGTTGGAGAAAATAAATCAATTGCAACAAACAATAAAGGAAATGTGTATCAAGAAGTTGAATAGTTTAGGAGGTTAAACTTAAGGTGGATGTAAAATTACCAAAAAATCCCATTTATTATGAAGCATACAATTTTTCCATAGGGGCATAAAAGTCTTTAATTTAATTAGCATTTTAATAAGTTGAAAAAAGGAGAAAAAAGATAGAGGTGTTCCTAGCCTTTAGAAGATGTCATGTCATGCATAGTGGTTTTTTCTTTAATATATATATTGATTGATTGATTTTAAAGCATAACGATTATATCTTTTAGCTGACATGGCATATTAGTTGGCATTAACTTGGACCATGTCATCATTAATATGTAATCAGGTAAATTAGTCCCTTAAATATATCTAAAGTATTGTTGAGACCCTAAGACGATAACTTTAAAAGTTGGTTCCCTAAAACAGGAATCTAGTGAAATTTGATTCCATTTTGGTACAATATTTTCTAATATTAATTATCTTAATTTAGTGGGGATCTCACATATCTTAAAGATTATATATGATAATTATATTTTAAGGGTTGAGTTCACGTGAGACCAATCTGTTTTCGTGAGACCGTGAGATCACAAAATAACACTAAAACGTCACAACGATTCATCGTGAAGGTATGAAAAACAGCAAACCTTCATAACAAATACACTGTGAAGGTTTAGTGTTATTTTTGTGGTCTCACGAAAATGGTTTGGTCTCACATGATCTCAAGTGTATATTTTAAAGGGAAACTAATTAAAATACCCTAAGTTTGACTTTGCTTTACCAAAATACCCTAAATCTCGTTCAGTTTGCCAAAATGCCATAAATTTCCGCGATGGGCCCCGCGATCGCGGGCCCCAGCCCACGTGTCACACATCTTTGGCCAAATAGCCCGCGAAGGTCCCTCAAGAATACCCGCGGAACAGGTTTGGCCCCTACCCGCGGAGGTTGCCCGCGATCGCGGGATAACCCGCCACGCGTCGGTATGGGGTTAACCCTAAATTTTTTTAATGCATACCAACCCCCCCAAACCCTAAAATTGTCGCCGCAAGTATAAGAGAGGGTGGGGGGGGGGGGGGACCAAACGGCTACACTTCATTTTTTTAATCAATCCTCTCTTCTCCTCTCCCAAACTCTCTCAATTTTGTCGTATGGAATACGCGCTCGAGTTTTTTTGAAGATGACTCGTGTTACTCTGTTGGTAAGTTTTTCTTAAGTTTTTTGTTCTTTTTTTGTATGTTGTTATTTTAAGTTAAGATATATGATATGTATGTTGTTAGAGTGTTTATAACTTGTTATATGTTTGAATATGATATTTGTTCTATGTTTAAATTTTAAAATATATGATATGTATGTTTTTATGTTTGAATGTGATATTTGTATGTTATAATGTGATATTTGTATGTTGTTATAGATGTTAGAGTATTTTTATAAAAAAATGTTAAGAGTGTTTTTATAAAAAAAATGTTAAGATGGTGTTTTTATAAAAAATATTTCTTAAGAGTATGTTTTTATAAAAAATTGTTAAGAATGTGTTTTTTATAAAAAAATGTTAAGAGTGTTTTTATAAAAAAAATGTTAAGAGTGTTTTTATAAAAAATGTTAAGATGGTGTTTTTTATAAAAATATTTCTTAAGAGTGTGTTTTTATAAAAAAATGTTAAGATGATGTTTTTTATAAAAAATGTTAAGAATGTGTTTTTTATAAAAAAAAATGTTAAGATGGTGTTTTTTATAAAAATATTTCTTAAGAGTGTTTTTATAAAAAAAATGTTAAGATGATGTTTTTTATAAAAATATTTCTTAAGAGTGTTTTTATAAAAAAAAATGTTAAGATGGTGTTTTTTATAAAAATATTTCTTAAGAGTGTGTTTTTATAAAAAAAATGTTAAGATGGTGTTTTATAAAAATATTTCTTAAGAGTGTGTTTTTATAAAAAAAAAAAGATGTTAAAGTGTTTTTTATAAAATAAATGTTAGAGTTTGTTTTATAAAAAATTGTTAAGGGTTTTTTTTATAAAAAAAGATGTTAAAGTGTTTGTTATAAAAATAAAAATAAATGTTAAATTGTTTTTTATAAAAAAATGTTAAGAATGACAACTTAGGTCCCCTAACTTTGGTGAATGACAACTTAGGTCCCTAAACTTTTAAGAATGACAACTTAGGTCCCTAAACTTTGGTGAATGGCAACTTAGGTCCCTTAACTTTGGTGAATGACAACTTAGGTCCCTAAACTTTTAAGAATGACAACTTAGGTCCCTAAACTTTGGTGAATGACAACTTAGGTCCCTAAACTTTTAAGAATGACAACTTAGGTCCCTAAACTTTTAAGAATGACAACTTAGGTCCCTAAACTTTTAAGAATGACAACTTAGGTCCCTAAACTTTGGTGAATGACAACTTAGGTCCCTTAACTTTGGTGAACGACAACTTAGGTCCCTAAACTTTTAAGAATGACAACTTAGGTCCCTATCTATATATAACACTATTATATGTTGAAATAAAATAAACCGCAACATCTATATATAACACTATTATATGTTGAAATAAAATAAACCGCAACATCTATATATAACACTATTATATGTTGAAATAAAATAAACCGCAACATATCTATTTATAACACTATTATATATTGAAATAAAATAAACCGCAACATATCTATTTGGATTTTGTCAAACGGGTGTAAATAGCCCTAAGGTATGTCGGGATTTAAGCAATCCTTGTGATTCCCCTGCTACCTGGAAGTCCAATAGATTGAGTGGTTTCTTTTCTAAAAATAAAACAAACGAATAATTATCAACACAATAAACCAAACAATCAAAAACATCTATATATAACACTAACTATAACATCCGTGAATGACTATGTAGAGGGATTTATTTCACATTGACTTGACGTTAAAGTGCAAAGTTGGCTACATGGTGGAGTTAAGAGACCGCTTCAGGGGATTAGGTGATCGCGCAGCTACCCTTGAGGACATCTTTAGAGGGACACCTTTCGGTCCATGGATGGATCTGAGTTACTCTGGTGGCGACCCCACGCTAGTCCACATGTTTCTACAGTTGGAGGTCGAGGTCTCCAATGGTGAGCCGGAGGAGATGCATTTTGATTTCTTCGGCCATCAATTGCGGTTTGGGCGTCGTGAGTTCTGTCTAATTACAGGACTACTTTTTGGAGAGGCTCCCCCCTTCCTCCCATAGCAGACTGCTCCTTCGTTCGTAGGGTTTGGGGCGTGCATGCATCTCGTTTGAAGCTGAAGGCAGTCGTGGAGACGATGAAAGAGGGCCTTAGGTTCCTAAGCGACGCCGATGCTGTCCGTGTATGCTTGGTGGCGATCGTGGATATGGGCTTCATGGGCCGTGAGTATAGCCAGACTGCTTCCGAGACGGTCATTAGGGCCGTCGAGGACTTTGATGTGTTTAATAGGTACCCGTGGGGTAGCCATATCTGGACACATTGCTACTCTATTTTGCAACGAGCCATTGCTAGACGCCCCGATCGACATGCCAAGATGAATCTTTGTGGTTTTACATACGCCTTCAAGGTTAGATACGTAGTATAACATAAATAATAATACATACAAACTGTTTGGCTTTCCTTTTTACGTACTTGCTCTTCTTGTGTAATTCCAGATATGGATCTTGGAGTCGTTTCCCGCATCCATTCGTTATTTCGTCAAGCGCGACGACAAATTACTTAGGGGAACCCGTTGGGACAAGAATCTTTCCCTAAATAGGGCGCTTTGGATTGAGTTCTTCAGTCAATCTAGACATGTAATTTATTTTACTATGTTTACAATGTTGCATACGTTAGTCCCGCTTATTAAATTTTTTATGTTTTATCATATATTTAGGCGCCGTTTTTGCCTTTCGATCACCTTGAGCCTACTGACTACGAGAGGGACATACATTGGTACAGAAACAGCGTGGCCTTTATTGACAGAGAGGTGGCAAGGGTTCGACGTCCCTCTCCTTCCACATCTGACGAAGATGAGGAAGACGACGCGAGGCCCCCTTCCGATCGATATCAGCCGCCCCCTTACGATCGATATCAGCCTCCCCCTTACGATCGATATGAGGCGCCCCCTTCCTCCTCCCATCAAGATCCGACTTCCACCGAGCCATCTTATGGCACTTTACACGACCTATGGGACTACGTTCGGGGGCCAGTACACAAGCGTCTTGATGATCTGGAGGAATTCAGGGGGCCAGTACACAAGCGTCTTGATGATCTGGAGGAATTCAACAGAAAGTTTCGCGCTGTAAATGTTAGTGTTTAACTTAATTTATCGGCCACGATCTTTTAGTTTGTATATTAATATTACGTTCTAAATTTGTTTTAGCTATCGAGTACGACGCCGATCCCCGCGCCGTTCGGACAGGGGGCACAGGCGACGTTTGGCACCACATCCTATCCGTCATTCTGGGAGAGTGTAAGTCACACTGAGTAACCATTATAGTTATATGTTAGTTCCTAAATTTGTGGGACTAATAATGATCAATGTCACACAGGTCGGGATGTCGGGGGCAGGGGGATACACATCCCAAATGCCACTGTTTAGCACCACATCCTATTCGTCAATCCCGAAGAGTGTAAGTCACAATGAGTAACCATTATAGTTATATGTTAGTTATAGTTATATGTTAGTTCCTAATTTTGTAACTCTTATAATGATCAATGTCACGCAGGCCGGGATGTCGAGTGCAGGGGGTTATTCAGACCCAATTACGACGTTCGGCACCACAGCATTCACGACCATCTTTGGCGGTTCGGCTGGAGAGTATTACAGGCCGAAAATGCCGAGGTCGTCGTACGTCACACCGCTACCTTCCATGCATACTGTAAGTTATTTTGGTAGTTTTGGTTTAATTGTGAACATTTCCTAAATTGTACTTAAAATATCTAATAACTTAATTTTCAGATGATGGGGTCGGGACAAGACTTCCGTGAGCCGGAAATTTCCGACGAGCACTTCTCGGAGCCGGAAGATGACCCGATGGATGTTGTAGATCCACATGAGACACCGCTCCCTGAAAAGCGGGAGCCGAAACGTTCAAAATATTTTCGTTACCCGTGGACAAAACAAAAATCTACGACACCACTGTCCCCTGAAAAGGGAGGAAACAAGGGAGGAAAGAAGGCGGGAAAGAGAAAGGGAAATGTGGCTTCACCAGAGCGTCTACCGGCATCGGATATATTGAGGATGTGCCAGACTGGTGACCTCCCCCCCCCCCCCCCCCATGATATTCGTCCCTTACTTGAGCCTGGAAATTACCCCCCGCTTTTTCAAAGTATTGTTGGCGGATAACCCTGTGGATTCTGACTTAGAGGATGTGGTTAGTATGAAGTTTAACTATAGTCATATAATCAAATATATTTATATTACATGTCTAACCATCTATTTTTTATGTATAGCACATGGATTCTTGGGTCTCGATGCTCCAAAAATCCCGTGGAACAGACACGAGGTGGACCATGATGCACTCTATTTTCTTTCCCTACATGGTGCTTCAACATCAAGGTCCCGCCTCCGTGGCTAACTCATGCAATGACCATATATGACAGCGACAGTGCCAATCTCTTCAGAGAAGTCCTGAATGACCAGATTGCAAGCTTTAAAGCTGTGCTATTTGACTTCTTTAGTCAGATCAAGGATTTTCGGCGTCGCGACGTTTCAGAGAACTTTCGCCATAAGTTCGCCAAGAATGCACCCCAGCAGGCCGGGATGAATGCGGATTGCGGTGTCTGGGTATGCCGTAATGCCAGCATGTTGATAAATAACGATGTGGTAGATGTACACCCTGACCACACCGAGGCCGAGGCCAACGCATTTCACATACATATGGCGGAGTCCATTTATGCGCATTGTCAAATACAGCAATGTTAGGTTGTTTATGTAACATTAAATAATTGTTATTTTTAGTATTAACTTATTTTGTTAAAGTATTGTGATTGACTTAGTGTTTACTTCATTTGGTTTTTGCTAATTTCATCTAATTACTCAACTTTGAGTATCGATATCTCTTTCACACATACTCAATTTTGGACGCATTATATATCGTTTAGAAGCTCTCATATAGGAGAACATAAACCTACTAAGAGTTAGTTATATATAACACACACACACACACACACACACACACACACACACACACACACACACACACACACACACACACATATATATATATATATATATATTTAAATGTGTCCAAAGTTTAGTAAAACCCATATTTTTACTAAAATTTTCCAACACCTAGTAAGTAGGTTTATGAAACTTGCGATAATCCTAATACAAAGATTATTGGATGAACAAGCATTTATTTCTTGATTCACATGTGCATTAATCCTTAGACTACTTAAAGACTAATTTTCATGCTACTGAGTGAACTCAATGAACCGGCGAAGGGGTTTTTTTAAATGGAAGTCTTATTGTCGAAGCCGAGTTTTGTTTGCTTGGAATGCTTAAAAATTTCAACTGAAAATTGGTGTATTGGTTCTTGTTGTATGGAAGTGATTCATATGATGAAAAAATTGGTATTATGTAATGTAGAACAATATCTATATTATAGAATCTTGCATTTGACAGTACCATATAAATCTGATCTAAATTCTCATTAATTAGCTATGTTTGACTACTTAAAGACTAATTTTCAGCCTAATGAATGACCTTTATTCAAGAGCAGACGAATATTGCAGTTACTTTTTCAGTCGAATCTTACAGGCTCTTTTGCAGACGAATATTGTAGTTACTTTTTCAGTCGAATCTTACAGGCTCTTTTCAAACGAATCTTGCAGTGAACTATTCAGACGAATCATGCATGCAACTTTTCAGACGAAATCTTTGACCATATCCACATCCCTGATGAAGAACATACATTTTAACGGCTATAAGTAGATGGCATGATGAAGTAGTAATTCACAACTTGCTATCTATCTTTTATACATTCTCTCATCACCGTTTACAAACATTCTGTGACACCCGTCAAACCAAAACACTCAGGTTAGCAACTGAATAGTATAATACTTGTTTTAAAAAGTAGGAATAACTCATAATGACTTAATATTGATGGCTAAGGGTTAGTTTCCTAAGAATTCCAACAGTACACTGAGAAAATCCTGTTACCGCACGGAACTGCTTAAGCTGTCTTATAAAATGCCGATTGGAACAATTAACATTTAATTACAAGAATAATAATAATAAGAGGAGTAAATATATAGTTTAGATATATACCCAAATCTAAATTATAAAACTTTAAATAACCAAACCAAAAATTAAGTAGATAAATGAGGTTTTAGCTACTTTAAATCAAGCTTTTTATAAAATTCCATAATATAAATACTTATACAATATTAATTAACACTTAATAAAAAAAATAACTAAAATAAACCAGAATTTTAGCCCAAAATTCGGCCCCCTCTTTATGGCCCATTATACCCAAATATTAATTCTCCTATTTTTCAAGAAACCCTTCCATTTTCCTACCTTCCTCTCTCTCTCTACATTCAAACACCCTCTCTTCTCTCCCTCTCTAGTTTCTGGCCGAAATCAGCCCCAATCCACACAAGAAATTCGATTTTGAAGACTTTGGAAGGTAAACATCAACACTAGAAGGGGTAAAACTCATCCCTCTTGTGCTCTTCTTCATTTTTCTTCCTTTTCTTGTAATTTCTCCATCTTTTTCTCAACTTATTTTCATTACTCTTGAGTTTCTGGAAAATAGGACCTTCATGGACCTTTTAATGGTAGATTAATCACCAATGACATGTTAAATGTCAAGCAAATGGTGATAATCCATAATCCATACAACTAGAACTCAAGAAAATGAAGTTTTGACTACATGCAAGTGGATTTTTGCTATAATCTGAGATGTGTGAGTTCATGCATGTGTTCATACAAGTTAAAGGATGATTTTGACCTAATAAATAAGTTTTCAAATCAAAGAAAATCATATGAGTGAAAATAAAGAACTAAAAACACTCATTCTTCATGAAATAGCATTTTTAGTTTCTGGCAGATTACATGCATGCACTTCATCCGACCATATCTTGAAAACTACTTAACTAAATGATATGAATCTTTTTCTAGAACTTTGTTTATTGAGTTATGTTTCAAACCCAAGTAGTTTCATGTAAAAACTCGGAGATTTGACCCTTCATCTACCCATATCAAATAAAGAGTGCAAAGACAATCTGACAGAGAAAAATCTCTACTTAAATCACTCATAACTCTCTTATTATTCCACTAAAATTATTGATTCTTCTTCTGGAAATTATTTTAATGAGTTATAGTTCAAACAAAAGTGGATTCACAAAAAAGTATTAAGATTTGAGATCTCAACCATTCAAACCAAGATAAGTGTGCAAGAAACCAGAATCTGGCATGGTAAAATCTCTACCTTAAAACAGTCATAACTCCCTCAATATGTAACCAAAAATGATGAAATTGTTCTGGAAGATAAACCTTTGAGTTAAGGTTAAAACCCAATTTGAATCACTGAAAAATGTTGAGATTTGACCCTCCAAATGGACGTGACAAAAAGAATGTGCAGACTGTCTTGATAACTGTGACACTTAAACTTAGTCATAATGATTAAAATACATAACCACCTCTAAAAATGGTTCTACTTATGTCAAAAGTTCCCTAAGACATTAAATTTAAATATATAAAAATTTGGTTAAATAAATAAATCGAGAAAACATTTAATTATGACCATAAGTGTACTTAAAATTCTGCCAACAGAAAAGCAAAAACCCTAATTCAAGAAAAAGAGATTTTAGGAATATTAAAAGATAAAAAGCATATAAATGGTAGAATTTGTCAAAACCCCAAATAAGAACAATATATACATGTATATGGATGTATGAATGATACCCTAACAAATATGAGATTTATAAGAAATCGAACTTGGTTAACACACAAGGTAAATAAGAAATACAAATATATCTGTGTAATTAATGAAAGTATTCGTCATGAAGAAAATATAAAACGTGGTACAAAGGACTAAATGCTATATGTAACATATAAATTTTATTATGTAACAATAAAATTCTACAAACCTTTTAAAACCAATAAATTACATGTAATCAACAACGCGAAATAATACTTACACTTAATAACTAACACTAAGGCATTTTATAAGATATGATGAGCTAAGCAATGCGTTAGCCCTAAGAGTTAGACCCAAAACTGATAATGTGTTTCACTTCCATAGGAAGGACCTAGAACCGGGCATTTGGGCAACCGTGTGGCAACTCTTGGAAATCTTTGCTGAACATTGTGAGTTTTCACAGCCCCTTTTTACTCTTTTGTTACAATTTGGGGTGAAAAGCATGATATTGAATTTCAAGTTGATTGAATTATGCTATGAAATGTTGAATTTTAACTTTAAAATGTTTGTGCACTAAGGTATGTATACTTTCTGATGTGCTTGAGTTTTAAATGAAAAAGTCCCCACTTGTTAGACACTACTTATTAACTCATTACGAGCCAATGGTATCTGTGGGTAGCGCTATTTGGATTAACAACCCCACTTTAAGCTGACGAGCTAGAAGTGCACTTTACCAGTAACAATAATGGTCTTACCCATGTGGAATTAATCCACCGCTGAGGTAGGACGCGAATAATTTAAGGGGCGTTGGTTTGTCAGAAGGTTTGGTAGTGGCTCAATGCGATGACATCATTGTATACTTTATACCTCGTGCAAATACTCGAACAACTGGTTACGTAAACTTCATGTGAACAAACGTTTCACAATAAAAATTTCTGCATACAAATTTATTTTTAGTGCATACGAAAACCTGTAAACTCACCAACTCTTTGTAGTTGACCCTTTTCTTTTCATCATGCTTTTCAGGTGCTAATAAGTAAGTGAAGGCATGTAGGGTGCATTTTGCATGATGACATCAGCATCAAGAACATTTAAACTTCTACTGTTAATTTTTGTATCCGGCGTCTTCTTTTTGGAACAATTTGCTTAAAACGTTGTAATGTAATATTTTGAACTACTATATTGAATGTTGTGGTTGGTGTTGTCTGTTACCTTTTGAATGAAACCCTACACTGTTATACCTCGTGTTTCCGCTTTAGCGGGGTGTGACAGATTTGGTATCAGAGCCTAAGGTTATACAGAATGCCGGTTTTCTTATGGAAACCACAAACTATAACCCAACTATAACGCAAACTATTTTCAAAACGGTTTTCGAAATGATTGTCAAAATCTGAGGCATATTGCTAATATAATTAAGTTGAGTGCCACATTATTATACCTCAATTAAACAAAGCCTGATCACCAATGTTTAATTCAGGTATATATAATGAGAGACTTGGATTGGTTATATTGGAAGTATACTTAAAATAAATTTTCTACTTAAACATGGAAAGCATGATTTTTGTGTGTGCATGCATAAACATTGCATATCTTAGGCACTTACAATAGCACACTTAGTAACTAAGTCTGCTATTATCGCAGTTCACTATGTCGTCCACGTCCACTCCCAATGAGCACTCTGCCGACGCCTCTGGCTATGTTACTAGTCGACCTAGGAGCTTTGTATCACTAGAGTTTAGGACAAAAATTAACTTGAAACCCCAAAAGTTGAAACAGGTCTACGTTATCGAATTTGCTAATGGGCAAGAAGTTAAGGTCAGAGATGTAATTACGGATTGTACTTTAAACTTAGCTAATAAGAGCTTTAGTATAGACCGTATTCCGATTGAGCTAGGAAGCTTTGACATAGTCGTGGGCATGGATTGGCTATCCAAAAACTGGGTAGACATATGTTGTTCTGAAAAGATCATCCGAATTCTGCTACCAGAGGGTAAAACACTCGTCGTACATGGAGAGAAGTCCGGAAAGAACTTTAAGTTAGTGACGTGTATGAAGATGCGGAAGTACTTGAAAAAGGAATGCATCGCATTTTTGGCTCATGTCATAGTCAAGGAAATCGAAGAAAAACGCATTCAGGATTTTCCTGTGGTTCGGGATTTTCCCGAGGTGTTCCCGGAGGAGCTACCAGGACTACCCCCGTCAAGACAAGTCGAGTTTCACATCGACTTAATTCCTGGAGCTGCACCTGTGGCTAAGTCACCGTACCGATTGGCCCCATCAGAAATGCAGGAATTGTCAGGACAACTCCAGGAGCTGCTCGACAAAGGACTTATAAGACCTAGCTCTTCGCCATGGGGTGCACCAGTTCTTTTCGTTAAAAAGAAAGATGGATCCTTGCGGATGTGCATCGATTATAGAGAACTCAATAAGCTAACTATCAAGAACCGATACCCTCTTCCCCGAATCGACGACCTGTTCGACCAACTCCAAGGTGCTACCTACTTTTCAAAAATTGATCTTCGATCTGGATATCATCAAATGAGGGTCCGTGAAGAGGATGTTCCCAAGACGGCGTTTAGGACTCGATACGGCCATTACGAATTCCTGGTTATGCCTTTCGGGCTAACCAACGCACCAGCTGTCTTCATGGACTTAATGAACAGGGTTTGTAGACCGTACCTGGACGAGTTCGTGATCGTGTTCATAGATGATATACTAATTTACTCGCAAAGCAAGGAGGATCATGAGCGACATCTAAAGTTGATACTAGAATTGCTCAGAGACCAGAAATTGTATGCAAAGTTCTCCAAATGCGAATTTTGGATTCGAGAGGTACAATTTCTTGGCCACGTGATTAATGAGAAGGAAATTCACGTAGATCCGGCAAAAATTGAGGCCATCAAGAAGTAGGAAGCCCCGAAAACCCCGACAGAGATTCGCCAATTTCTCGGTTTAGCAGGCTATTATCGGCGATTCATTGCGAATTTCTCAAAAATTGCGCAACCACTAACGGCATTAACCCAAAAGGATAAGAAGTTTATTTGGGGAGAGAAACAAGAAGAAGCGTTCCAAACACTTAAGCATAGGTTATGTAATCCACCAATTTTGGCATTGCCAGAAGGCGCGAAGAATTTCGTAGTCTACTGCGATGCATCACACCAAGGTTTGGGGTGTGTGTTGATGTAGAAGGACAAGGTCATTGCATATGCTTCGAGGCAACTTAAGGTTCATGAGAAGAACTATACTACTCATGATCTAGAGTTAGGAGCCGTAGTGTTCGCACTTAAGATCTGGAGACATTATCTTTACGGCATGAAATGCACCATCTACACCGATCATAAAATCTTCAACATATCTTTGACCAGAAAATGCTTAACATGAGGCAAAGAAGATGGGTTGAACTGCTTAGCGACTATGAATGTGAAATAAAGTACCACCCATGCAAGGCTAATGTGGTAGCCGACGCACTAAGCAGGAAGGAAAGGGTGAAGCCGTCAAGAGTGCGAGCAATGGGTGTGTTCGTTCAGACGAGGCTAAAGACACAAATTCTTGAAGCTTAGAAAGAAGCGTCGAAAGCATAGAACTTGAAGGACGAGACCCTACATCACTGGGAACTTAGATTTAAAACAAAGTCAGATGGGGTACGTTACCTTGAAGACAAAGTTTGGATACCAAAGGTTAATAACCTACGATCAACAATTCTGGATGAAGCCCATAAATCAAGATATTCGATTCATCCAGGAGCTGATAAGATGTACAAAGATCTAAAGGAATACTACTGGTGGCCGGGTATGAAGAGAGACATCGCTTTGTACGTAAACGAGTGCTTAAATTGTGCAAAAGTTAAGGCCGAACATCAGAAACCATCTGGTCTATTACAACAACCCAAGATTCCCCAATGGAAATGGGAACAAATAGCTATGGATTTCGTAACTAAGCTACCCAGGACTAGGAAAGGGCACGACGCAATATGGGTTATAGTGGACCGACTTACGAAATCTGCGCATTTCCTTCCTATTCGGGAAGACTACAAGATGGAAAAGCTTGCACAAATTTACATCAATGAAATCGTTATGCGTCATGGAGTGCCTATTTCCATCATCTCGAACAGAGATAGTCGTTTTACGTCACGGTTTTGGCGATCACTCCAGAAAGCGTTGGGTACGCGTTTGGACTTGAGCACTTCCTACCATCCTCAAACGGACGGTTAGTCAGAAAGAACTATACAGACGCTAGAGGATATGCTGCGTGCATGAGTGATAGATTTTGGTGGAAGTTGGGATACTCACCTACCGTTAGTTGAGTTCTCCTACAACAATAGTTATCATACCAGCATTCAGTGTGCACCGTATGAAGCCTTATATGGACGCAAGTGTAGATCCCCACTTAGTTGGTTGGAAATTGGCGACAGACAATTGACTAGGCCTGAAATCGTTCAAGAGACTACTGACAAGATCGCAATTATTAAGGACAGAATCAAGGCCGCAAGAGATCGTCAGAAGAGTTACGCAGATAACCGCAGGAAGCCATTAGAATTCCAAGTGGGAGACAAAGTGCTTTTGAAAGTATCGCCATGGAAAGGATTAGTACGCTTCGGAAAAAGAGGCAAGCTAAGTCCGAGGTATATTGGCCCATTTGAAATAGTTGAAAGGATTGGTCCAGTAGCATATAAACTCAATTTACCGCAAGAGCTAAGTGCCATCCACAATACGTTCCATGTGTCAAACCTTAAGAAATGTCTAACTGACGAATCATTGGTTCTACCCCTAGAACACGTTCAGATCAACGATCGGTTACACTTCATAGAAGAACCGATTGAAATCCTTGACCGAGAAGTCAAACGAACAAGGCGTAGTAAGATCTCGATTTTAAAAGTTCGCTGGAATTCGAGGCATGGACCTGAGTATAATGGGAACGAGAAGATTACATGAAACGTAAGTACCCTCACCTATTTGCAAAGGATCAGACGGGGAATAGCAATCAACGAATTTCGGGACGAAATTCTTCTAACAAGAGGAGACTGTGACACCCGTCAAACCAAAACACTCAGGTTAGCAACTGAATAGTATAATACTTGTTTTAACAAGTAGGAATAACTCATAATGACTTAATATTGATGGCTAAGGGTTAGTTTCCTAAGAATTCCAACAGTACACTGAGAAAATCTTGTTACCGCACGGAACTGCTTAAGCTGTCTTATAAAATGCCGATTGGAACAATTAACATTTAATTACAACAATAATAATAATAATAGGAGTAAATATATAGTTTATATATATATACCCAAATCTAAATTATAAAACTTTAAATAACCAAACCAAAAATTAAGTAGATAAATGAGGTTTTAGCTACTTTAAATCAAGCTTTTTATAAAATTCCATAATATAAATACTTATACAATATTAATTAACACTTAATATAAAAAAAATAACTAAAATAAACTAGAATTTTAGCCCAAAATTCGGCCCCCTCTTTAAGGCCCATTATACCCAAATATTAATTCTCCTATTTTTCAAAAACCCTTCCATTTTCCTACCTTCCTCTCTCTCTCTCTACATTCAAACACCCTCTCTTCTCTCCCTCTCTAGTTTCTGGCCGAAATCAGCCCCAATCCACACAAGAAATTCGACTTTGAAGACTTTGGAAGGTAAACATCAACACTAGAAGGGGTAAAACTCATCCTTCTTGTGCTCTTCTTCATTTTTCTTCCTTTTCTTGTAATTTCTCCATCTTTTTCTCAACTTATTTTCATTACTCTTGAGTTTCTGGAAAATAGGACCTTCATGGACCTTTTAATGGTAGATTAATCACCAATGACATGTTAAATGTCAATCAAATGGTGATAATCCATAATCCATACAACTAGAACTCAAGAAAATGAAGTTTTGACTACATGCAAGTGGATTTTTGCTATAATCTGAGATGTGTGAGTTCATGCATGTGTTCATACAAGTTAAAGGATGATTTTGACCTAAAAATCTATGATAAAGTAACGGTAAATAAGTTTTCAAATCAAAGAAAATCATATGAGTGAAAATAAAGAACTAAAAACACTCATTCTTCATGAAATAGCATTTTTAGTTTCTGGCAGATTACATGCATGCACTTCATCCGACCATATCTTGAAAAATACTTAACTAAATGATATGAATCTTTTTCTGGAACTTTATTTATTGAGTTATGTTTCAAACCCAAGTAGTTTCATGTAAAAACTCGGAGATTTGACCCTTCATCTACCCATATCAAATAAAGAGTGCAAAGACAATCTGACAGAGAAAAATCTCTACTTAAATCACTCATAACTCTCTTATTATTCCACTAAAATTCTTGATTCTTCTTCTGGAAATTATTTTAATGAGTTATAGTTCAAACACAAGTGGATTCACAAAAAAATATTAAGATTTGAGGTATCAACCATTCAAACCAAGATAAGTGTGCAAGAAACCAGAATCTGGCATGGTAAAATCTCTACCTTAAAACAGTCATAACTCCCTCGATATGTAACCAAAAATGATGAAATTTTTCTGGAAGATAAACCTTTGAGTTAAGGTTAAAACCCAATTTGAATCACTGAAAAATGTTGAGATTTGACCCTCCAAATGGACGTGACAAAAAGAATGTGCAGACTGTCTTGATAACTGTGACACTTAAACTTAGTCATAATGATTAAAATACCTAACCACCTCTAAAAATGGTTCTACTTATGTCAAAAGTTCTCTAAGACATTAAATTTAAATATATAAAAATTTGGTTAAATAAATAAATCGAGAAAACATTTAATTATGACCATAAGTGTACTTAAAATTCTGCCAACAGAAAAGCAAAAACCCTAATTCAAGAAAAAGAGATTTTAGGAATATTAAAAGATAAAAAGCATATAAATGGTAGAATTTGTCAAAACCCCAAATAAGAACAATATATACATGTATATGGATGTATGAATGATACCCTAACAAATATGAGATTTATAAGAAATCGAACTTGGTTAACACACAAGGTAAATAAGAAATACAAATATATCTGTGTAATTAATGAAAGTATTCGTCATGAAGAAAATATAAAACGTGGTACAAAGGACTAAATGCTATATGTAACATATAAATTTTATTATGTAACAATAAAATTCTACAAACCTTTTAAAACCAATAAATTACATGTAATCAACAACGCGAAATAATACTTACACTTAATAACTAACACTAAGGCATTTTATAAGATATGATGAGCTAAGAAATACGTTAGCCCTAAGAGTTAGACCCAAAACTGATAATGTGTTTCACTTCCATAGGAAGGACCTAGAACCGGGCATTTGGGCAACCGTGCGGCAACTCTTGGAAATCTTTGCTGAACATTGTGAGTTTTCACAGCCCCTTTTTACTCTTTTGTTACAATTTGGGATGAAAAGCATGATATTGAATTTCAAGTTGATTGAATTATGCTATGAAATGTTGAATTTTAACTTTAAAATGTTTGTGCACTAAGGTATGCATACTTTCTGATGTGCTTGAGTTTTAAATGAAAAAGTCCCCACTTGTTAGACATTACTTATTAACTCATTACGAGTCGATGGTATCTGTGGGTAGCGCTATTTGGATTAAGAACCCCACTTTAAGCTGACGAGCTAGAAGTGCACTTTACTAGTAACAATAATGGTCTTACCCATGTGGAATTAATCCACCGCTGAGGTAGGACGTGAATAATTTAAGGGGCGTTGGTTTGTCGGAAGGTTTGGTAGTGGCTCAATGCGATGACATCATTGTATACTTTATACCTCGTGCAAATACTCGAACAACTGGTTACGTAAACTTCGTGTGAACAAACGTTTCACAATAACAATTTCTGCATACAAATTTATTTTTAGTGCATACGAAAACCTGTGAACTCACCAACTCTTTGTAGTTGACCCTTTTCTTTTCATCATGCTTTTCAGGTGCTAATAAGTAAGTGAAGGCATGTAGGGTGCATTTTGCATGATGACATCAGCATCAAGAACATTAAAACTTCTACTGTTAATTTTTGTATCCGGCGTCTTCTTTTTGGAACAATTTGCTTAAAACGTTGTAATGTAATATTTTGAACTACTATATTGAATGTTGTGGTTGGTGTTGTCTGTTACCTTTTGAATGAAACCCTACACTGTTATACCTCGTGTTTCCGCTTTAGCGGGGTGTGACACATTCTCTCGCTTTTCTTAACACCATTGCTGGAGGTTCAAGATCAAGGGGGAACAGGTCGGCGAATGTGGCTGGAACTTCACGTTCGGGAGCCTACCAACCACTGAACGATGGAGCTCGCCGGAGTACCTGGAAGGTACCGGAAACAGACGAGGAGTGGAGAAACTGTGGGCGAACTGCGGCCGATTTTCCATTCACGCCTGAGGAGGAAGCAGACTGGGAGATGGCATGCGACAATTACCACTTCGATAATGGCATGAGAACCCCACCAATGTATCATTATACCCAGCCGACGGGTATTCCCCAAAGTCAACGAATTACTCCCGCAGTGCAAAAAGCCATTGATGAGGTGAACGCCGATATCGAAAAGGTAAAGGGTATGTGGAACCATAACAGGGGGATTCAGCAGGGGAAAATGGAGAATCTAGCGGAGAAGAAACGAGAACAGGCCATGACTAGGGCTCACGTTCGGCAGCTGCAACGAGAGATTAAGGAAGCTGAAGAGGAACTAGAAGAACTCGAATCGGACTACATGGGAATGGAGGACGTGATCAAGGAAAAGGTTAATTTGATCACTGGACTCAGGACGCCTTCCAGTAATAGATTTATTTGTTTACCTGCACTGTATCCGTTTCGGTTGGTAAGATGATTTGCAATAATTTCTAGATGATCTTTTTAATAAATTTCCTTGTTAAATAACTTAAAATGGGGAAAACATTTTCTTAAGTTATTAAAAACATTAAAATGGAAAGGAAACAATACATTAAAAACCACATAAAATGATAACCTAAAAACTATAGGGACCATTAATGGTTTTTTAAATTTGCCACAAACTTCATGGGCCAAAAATGTAATTTCGGCATACCGCGAGACCACCGCGGGGTACCCTCGCGGGACAGGGGCCAAAAGTGTAAACGCAGGCATTCTTGAGGGGCCAAACCTGTTCCGCGGGTATTCTTGAGGGACCTCCGCAGGCTATTTGGCCAAAGATGTGTGACACGTGGGCTGGGGCCCGCGATCGCGGGGCCCACCGCGGAAATTTGTGGCATTTTGGCAAACTGAACGAGATTTAGGGTATTTTGGTAAAACAAAGTCAAACTTAGGGTATTTTAATTAATTATCTTAAAGACGGTTAAGAAATAAATAGATTAATATATATATATATATATATATATATATATATATATATATATATATATATATAGAGGCGGGTTCAAACGAGGAGCGTACCAATTTAAGAGAACGTGAGGAGCAATTGACAGTTATGAATCACATGTGATTGACAGTTGTGGATCACATGTGATTCACAACTGATCTGGACTCGAATTGACAGTTATGAATCATTAATGATTACAGTGTTGAATCACATGTGATCCGCGACCTGCAGCATCGCGCCACGCCTCGCGCCACTTTTGCTCGAATTTTCGAGAAGTTCCGATTTTTTAGCAGTGTAAATCATATGTGATCCGAAGCACGGGAGTGCTCCTCACGTTTTGACGCGCTCCTCACGTGAACCTTCCTCTATATATATATATATATATATATATATATATAGGCTGGGTATCTTTTGCAAACCAGTGTATTTGTACAAACTCGTACAAACCATACTTAGCTTTATAATTTTGTAAATTTGGCTTCATGAATATATATATATATTTTGGCTTCATGAATATATAATTTGGCTTTATGAATATATCATTTGGCATTTTTAACTAATTTTTTTCGTTGAAGCCCTAAAATACCCTTATTTTTGTAAAAAAATTAGTTAAAAATGCCAAATGATATATTCATGAAGCCAAATTATATATTCATGAAGCCAAAATATATATATATACATATTCATGAAGCCAAATTTACAAAATCATAAAGCTAGGTATGGTTTATACGAGTTTGTACAAATACATTGGTTTGCAAAAAATACCACCCATATATATATATATATATATATGGGGTAAAATCCAAAGCAGATCTTTCTCATAATCCCAAGAAACATTGAATAATGAAACCAACTTTTGAGAAACAAAATCTAATATCAAAATAGGACCCTAAATCAATGGAAAAGGGGGAAAGCAATGGACAATGGTGAAACTGAAGCAGTATTTTCATGAGCGAGTATTTTCAGCAAACAAGCAAAAACCCAAAAGATGCACGATACCACCCTTTGAATTATTTAGCAGAGAAAACATTTGATGATAATTTTGCCTCCAACACTCTGTTTTGTTGTTTTTCTTCCTCCATCTTCTTAGCAGCCATGATGCCCTTGATATCTTCTTCTGTGGCAAATTCAGTACAAGATTCATTACTCAAAAAAACTCCAGCTTTATTGTCTAATACCCCAACTAGTACATTGCAAATTACTAACACTGCAATTTTCTTTTCCTGTTGGATAAGTATTTTTCTCAGACATTATCTTTATTAACATAGGATAGGATTAACCGCTAAGATTTAGATATTTATTTTATAAAAACAATTGAGAAAGAATACCTACCTGAGGTAAATCCATGATGAAAAGTGACACTCGGAGAGCTCTCAAGAAAGTAGTTTTGGAGTCGAGTGGGCATTGTTGCTATACACTCCTTTTGCTTCACACACTTCAAGTTTTTGAACGGACAAGGTTCATGCAACAGTTGATCATCGGATTCGGATAGAGCCTTCAAACATAATATACAAATAAACAAAAACATAAGAAGGTAGAAACTATATATATATATATATTAAGACGGACTACTGTCTTCATAGAAATAGATAACCACGAAAACTGATACTTGTATGTATTGTATACCTCAATGATGCCCTTATCAAGAATAAGAAACTTAGCACTGCGGAGTTTCTGAAACAAATCCAGTAGTTGGGGAACAAAGTTCCTATTCTTACGCAATGACTTGGAGAGATCGACTTTCTCTAAAGAATCCAATCCTGTTTGTGGACAAGCGGAAAAAATTATAGCTGTTGAACCTGGTATTACAGTTGACTGAAGTCGTAATATTCTCAAGTTGAGGAGCAACCACGTTGAAAACTTTAGAATAGTATATGGGATGTGTAATTGTGAGATTAGAAAGTCGTGGAGCACAAACACTGAAACTTTGCATGCCGAATATGGAACACCAATGCAAAGTGAGGTCTTTCAAGTTCACACACTTGGAAAAAAGGTCGACATTCTTATCTCTGCCATCACCTAATTGCACGTATCTTAAATCCAGAGTTTCTAAAACAGGAAAATCCCAAGCTGATTTTGGTATGCACAGCAAACCAAAATTCAAAACAGTAAACCTTTGTTTCCCTGTAAGGGTGAGATGTTTGAGAGTGTGAGAACTGAAAAGACATTTTGGGAAATCAGTGAGTTTCACATTGTCGGACCACCTCACGCTCATTTCCCTTACGTTACGCAAATATGCATAATCTACAATACTTGTGGCAGAAAATGATTGGGTGACTTCTTCGCTGAATATGAGCTCGACTGAAGAAACTTGGTTGCAGTGAGATAGTGCATTCCTCACAAATTTGTCAAATTGAGGCAAAGTAGGGAACGATCCAGTATTTAGGCTAAGATGGCGCATTGAAGTCCAAATATGTTTCGATTGCTTATTAGACAATAATATACTTGTTTGAACAGCATATTTCAAGTCGAGGAAAGATAGAATGCGAAGAATAATATCATCTGGCAACTTGCTTATTCTATCTTCTTCTTCTTCTTCTTCCGACGCAATGATCATACTTGCTCTATCATGTACCGGATCCATTTGCTCTTAATATCGCGCCCTACATGAAATAGAAATAACAATAAGATCAATTGGAAAAAAAAAATGAAAGGAAGTAAAAACCACATTATAACAATAATACATGTAGACTTAGAACGTCTGCTAAAAGAGAAAATAGATCCCAATTTTCTATTTTCTAATGTCCAAAGCAAATCTCTTTAGTACTCAGAGATATTCACAGCACTAGGACATCAATTCTGAGGTACAATCAGCTATATATATATATATAGATAGATACATTGGGTTCCGGTGAGAAGTTTAGGTTCACGTGAGAAGCGTGTGAGAAGTGATTATCAACCGTTGGATGAGGGGATGAGATGCACCGAGATACTGATAAGCCACGTAGCTTTTAGATAAGTCTAGAAGGTATTTAATGTACCATCTTTGCATTTTTAGAATCGTGGGCTACAAATTAGGGTAGTGGTTGAGTACTTTTCTCATTTTCTTTGTGTATTTAAGCCTGTGACTTCATAGTAGTAGGGATATCAATTCTGAATTAAGAAAATTGTGGTTTAGTTCTCCCCCTAAGCAGAACACTATCTTCTTTTCTTTAAGCTCTGGTTGGGACCTATAGATACACAAAATCAATTCCCTTCTAAGACGCAATTCATGGGAGGGCATTGATTAAAAGTGATCAACAGTTCAAATCCACTTCTCACGCTAGCCTCAACTTCTCACACGATTCTTCGCTTATATAGAGAAAAATAATCGTGACCTATATATATATATATATATATATATATATATATATATGTGTGTGTACATATATATAGACGAAGCATCGTGGATTTTGACTCTCGATCACTTTTAATATCAAAACAACCGACGAATTGTGCTTTAGAAAGAGATTGATCCGATACATCTCACTGGTGTTGATCTAGATTGGATTAAGGGTCCAAATCCCTTCTTACCCTTCTCACTGTATACATATAATATATATATGAGATTTACAACTTAATAACAAAATTAGTATGCTCTAATTAGCACCAATTTATTTGGTCACTTGTTATTTTCTTAATAACAAAACAATATAGAAAGATCGTTGAAGATAAAAATTAATTAATTATGGTTCATAACAAAGTGAATTGATCAATCTGTAGTCGCTTCAAATCCTAATGGCCACAGAAATTTATGAACATGATTGCATACATTAAACTGTAACAATTGCAATTAAATACAACCAAGTAATATATATTTATATTGAATATGAATCTAGGCATCCAGCTAGGGTTTAAAGTTCACATATATTAGAAGACAAGAAGACGAAGAAATAACTTGCTCTGTGGATGAAAACAAGTGCATACAACGAGAACGATGAATGGAGCCGTAAGAGAAACAGCCGCTTTAAACCTTGCGAATCGAAATTCGCGGGTGGAATTGTAAACGGAGTGGGCCACCACTAGTCTATATATTTAATGGATGATTCGATCTCAATATATCTGCTAATACTATTATTTTTTATATTTTAATGTGTAATTTAATCTTAATCTATACTATATTATATAAAATATTTCAGAAAAAAATTTAAAAACAATTTTTTATGCATTAAGTACCGATGCATACTACTTAAAATTCGACACAGGATAAATATCACATTTTAAATATAATTTTTTTTAAATATGATCAAGATAGTTATTGAATTCTAACAGAATACTTAATTACTAGTTTATGAAAAAAACATTACATTAATTAAAATAAACATTCAATGTAATGTTTATTTTACCATGTTTTCGGTGACGTATTTTATTTACATGAATTTTTTTCCACGGTTTATGGGCGAAGTACTATGCTTCATCCTTATTGGTTGTTTTGAATATTGGAGTTTTATTCATGTTTATATTACTTGGGATATTTAAGGTCAAAGCACATTTTGAGTGAGTTGTGGAGTATGTTTATTTTTGGAAAATGTTTCATATGAAAGCTTTCGGCTCAAGATTTGTGTGTGTTGGGAAAATGAGTTGTTTACATACACTACAAGGGAAAAGGGTTTTAGAGAGGGAAACTTTAGAGAATGATTTGAAAGGGTATCTAAAAATGACCTTTAGGGAAGAAACTGCGTGACAGAAATGAAAAGTGTCACAGAATGTAAGATGATTTTTAGAGAGGGATTTTAAACCAAAATAATACAATATGAAAATCCTCCCTAAAACCTTTAGAGACACTTCTTACAAAAACCGTCTCTAAAAACCAACCAGAAGCTTTAGATACGTTTTCAAAAGCGTTCCTAAAAAGTAAAGCATTTTTAATTTTATTTTTAAGTTAAATAAAAAAGTTTTAGTCACGCTTTTATATCTTTCTAAACGTATCTAAAGGTTTTTCAATTTTGATAAATCAAATTTATGTAACAAAATTAGAAAGGAAACGAAGCGTGTGCTGCGCATATGACTAATACGAGAGTCCAGATCGGGAGTCCTGAAGTTTTACGATATCTCTTCGATTTCTGTTCGATTTTCCTTCAACTTTTGTTCGATTTTTCTTCGATTTCTCAATTTAGGGCTTGAGGATTCATCGATACGGTAGGAGACTTCGAGTTTGTGTTCATATCTTCATTTTGACGATTCATTGCAATCAATCAGGATGTAATGTTTATACTGTAAAATTGTGTTTGATTTTGTTACATGATTGACCGACTTAGCACAATTACCTCTGCTTCTGAACACGATATTTGCGATTCTTCTTCTGATTCTGCGATTCTTCTTCTGATTCTGCTTTAAAGGTATATTCGTATGTTTTTGTTAGCATTGGTGCACATGAACTGTTTGTTATAATGTCAAAGTGAGTTTTGCTTTTGGAATAGACCAAATTAAGTTATGATATTGTTTGGTCTGAAAGTTTAACAAAAGTTTTAGAGAAATGAGTTGAAGTTAACGGGCATGTATATGAATTTATGGTTGATGCCCAGAGAAATGAGTTGTCAAGCAATGTATACGAGTTGCTGGATCAATTAATCAATTAATGGATATTTCCAGTTAGGTATGTCTCACTAATTGATCTTAATTTGTAGGTTCTATATTGGGTTAAATGTTATCTTATTCAATATTCATTTTGAATGTTGACTTATTTAGTGTTGGGGACCATTTTGGAAGTATAACAACTTGTTATTAAAGATGCATATTCTTATTACTTATAACCTGTTTGATTTAGGCAAGTGGTAAGATTTAATATAGAATGAGTGATGAAATTTTATAATCAACAACCAACAACACAGAAGAAGGACAGCCAAAATATTAAATGAATATATCCTTGCAACATTTTTAATTATTAAATTATATTATTTATTACTATATATCTAACACTCCTACGTAACATTTTCAGAACAAACTAATTTCTCCTTCAAAGTCAATGGATAATGACCGAGCATGGATAGTAAGTAGAAATCGCATAAGTCTAGAGTACACTCTTGGGTTGAACTATTTTTTAGATACTGCTAGACATCACTTGGATTCAGATGAAAAGACGTTATGTCCTTGTAATCGATGTGAAAATACATGGCTACAGCGACTCCCTACGATTCGAGCTCATATTCTACAACATGGTATGCTTGCAACATACCAAAGGTGGATCCATCATGGTGAATCTCTTACTGACGAAGAAGAAGACGACCACTTTGAAGATTCGTCAAATAACGATGAAGATGACCATACATTGAGGGACGCTATTGTGGATGAAGAAGGACGCGTGTTTTTCAACGTGGACCGTTCAATTGAAAATGACGTTGAGGATGAGTCAGATGTTAATCGTGGTCGTTTTGACAAGTTGATTGGGCAACTCAACAAGGAACTGTATCCAGGATCAGGGAATCTGACATTACTGCAATATGTAGTAAAGTTGATGCACATCAAAGTGTTGAACAAGTGGTCAGATAAATCTATAAACATGTTCTTATAGTTTGAACAAAGTATTCTTCCATCGGGGCATAATCTTCCAACATCATACTATGAGATGAAGAAAATCTTGATGGAGATTGGTCTGGGATATCATAATATTGATGTTTGTAGTTATGATTGGTATGGGATATCATAATAACGAGAAGTTCAACAACGAATGCGGCATAATATGTCGTAAGCAGTGTCCCTTCAATTACACGGATTGGAGGAAGGTCCCTAAATCCATCAAGGATGGTCTTCGCGAGAGGATTTTGGTAAGATAACCACGAGTTATATGTCAAATATTTTGTCATTCTTGTTCATTATCGTTAACGAATTTATTTCATTTTTATATTTATTTTATAGCTAAATTTTGACGTCGACTTGTCTTCAAAGATTGTGGTTGATGTGATTGACTTTCAAATGGGTCGATCTTTCAAAAATCACCGAGCAAAGCTGCAGGAGCATTTCCTAAGATGCAATGGCGAGGAGGACGTGGAAAGAGCTAAAGGAATGAAGCCAACAGAATCGAGCGTTACAAATGAGGCTTGGCATATACTTTGCGATTATTGGAGTTCGGAGAAGTTTCAAGTAAGTTTCAAGCAATTTTACAACAGTAAACTATACATGTTTCATTCAGAATTCAGAGACCAACTTACCAGCTGTGATGTTTTACAACACTAAACTTAACATGTTTCACCAGCTGTGATGTTTTACCAGCTGTGATGTTTTACCAATTTTACAACAGTAAACTATACATGTTTCATGCTTAAACAGATCTATTATTGTATAGTTCAGCTGGTAACATGTTTGTGGTAAAACATTCTGTTCGCTTACTGTTGCAAAATTGCTCAGGCTTAATAGCAGCTTAGTTGTTAATTAGTTAGAAAATTATGATTATGTTGAGGTTGCTGTTTGTGTAGGCTATGTCAAGGAAAAATTCTGAGAATAGGGGAAAGCGAAAGTATGTTTCTTTAAATGGTACGGTGAGCACTCCAAATCACCATTTCCGAAATAACGATTCTTCTATCGGGGAGATAGATACTTTCAGAAAGTTGCATTATAGAGAAAAAGGGGGTTGGGTTAACGACTATTCTCGCTCTTCATATGTAAGTTACGTTTAACGAATTCATTTTTTATGTCTTCATCGTTTTATAAATCACTATGTATATATATATTTTTTCGTGTTCATAGGAGAGTATGGTAGAGATGAAGCGGCATACCGAATCAACTGAAAACCCGCCGGATGATCTAGAGATTATGCAACAAGTCTTAGGTAAAAGACCTGCATATATTCGGGGATGGTCTAGGGTCCCGAGCACTAGGAGTGACGCTACGAGTTCACGACATAGTGCCACTGGTCGATTGAGCCACGCCGAGATGTCTGCAAGACTTGCCTCGACGGAGTCCGAGCTTGCTTCAACCAAATCCGAGCTCGCCGAGATGAAGGGTGACATGGCCGACCTACGTCTATTGGTGAGGAAGTTTATATCTGGTCAACCACTTCCTAGTTTTTCAACTTCAGTAGACGTTCAAGAAAATGGTTCCGAGACCCGAGATCGTTAAATATTGCACTATGATTTCGTTTGCTTTTTTATAAATTTGGATGGATGCGAATTGATTGAACGTTTGGTTTCTTTTAATAAAAATTATCGTTTTGGGATTTTCAAGAATTTGTTCTTATCAATTTAATATTATTTATTTGTTATATTATATAATATATATATATAACTATATATGAATATGCACCTGAAATAGTGACGAAAATAAATAGAAAATATACTCTTCAGAGAAGGAATTGGATTTTTAAAAGTGCAACTAAAGATGACTTTTAGAGAAGATTTAGAGTTTATGTATCTAAATAGCATGTTTAGAGAAGGTTGTGTTAGCGTAACTAAATGATACTTTTAGAGAAGGTTTTCAAAAAATGTTACTAAATGCAACATCTTTAGAGAAGCTTTTCCATTTCCTTCTCTGAAAGTGTATTTTTAGTTGCTCTTCCAATCTGTCTTAAAAGCTTAAAAAGCGTCACTAATAATGACTTTTAGAGAAGCTTTTTGAGAAAATTTGACTAACCTTTAGCGAAGCTTTGAAAGTGTATCTAAAGCCCTAGAAAAGCGTCTCTAAAGGCAACATCTTTAGAGAAGCTTTAAAAGTGTATCTAAAACCTTTACCTACAGTTACATAGAAAAACTTTTTGACGGAAATGAAAAGCTTCTCTAAAGGCTTTAGAGAAGCTTTGAAGGCTTTTAAATACAAAATAAAACCTTCCCTGAAGGTAATTTCTCTTGTAGTGATAATTGTTATAAATCCTTTTGGGAAAATTTTGTTTTCAAGCTACAGCCTCCTCGTTTATTGATTTACGCAATCATGATAAAACTCTTGAACTCACTAGGCGTTAGCCTAACCTTTTTAGTTGTCGGCATGCGCAACAGGTTCCGGTTGGGAAGTAGTCCTAGTGACACGGTAAAGAGGCGAGTGCTTGTAGTGTACTCGAGAAGTGAATTGCTTAGTGAAGTCTTCCGCACTTATTTTGGGATTAGCAACTTGTACACATGTTAAGTGACACCCGACTTTATGTGGACGCATAGTATGACTTGAGTTATTAATTGTAGGAGTTGTTATGTTTTATCTTGAGGTAATTCCAAGAATGGTTTGTAGAAGATATTTTATCCCTTAAGTGGTTATTTCATCGAAATTTTAATTAGTTGCTCTTTCCAATTTTGAGGGTGTTACATTAAAAGTATCCACTATCCAATGCAAGCAACATTTTAATATTATACTTCCTATTATTTCATAATAAATGCTTTTATTATTGTTTTAGTTTGTTCTAAAATAAATGTAAACTTTCAAAAGTTAATGTCGAATCTCATATTTTACAGAGAAAATTTCTTTTTACACGTAAAATTGTTTTTTTGTTAATTAAAAAACTTAATAACTACACGTACTTATCCACATGTTCATTGACAAAGTCGTTATAGGAATGGAGACCTTCAATCCTATAGTTGTGTATCTTTTTCATTGTGGACATTTATTTTGACATAGGAAGTGATGAATACTGAAATCTTTAAAATGAAATAAAAAATGGGTACAATGTAACAAAGATAGTTCTTCTTTAGGGGTCATTTACCAAATTCTTACCAGCAAAAGATTTACCTTTATTTACCTTATCCTGTAACGTCATTGGCTATGAAAATGGATTATTGGTAAACATCCTAAACCCAGTAAGCGCTTACCAGGTAAGAGTCGTTTTCCATACTTACCGATTACCAGGTAAGACTCTCGGTCCTTGCCTTGTCTTTTACCGGGTAAGCTTCTCGATCATTACCATGCTCGATCAATAAGGTAAATGATATCAGTAATCACTTACTGTTCCCCATCCAAATAACTATGAATATAACTAATACCATTTAGTTTCCTTCTTTTTTGGGGCAAAATTAATTATTTCGAAATTACTGCAAAAATTAAACAAATTTCGAAATTTATTAATTATTTCGAAATTGATTTCCTCATCCAAATAGACAAAGTGTTTATTTTATTTTTCAGGATAAAATAAGTCAAACAATCCCAAACACCCCCTTCGAAAAAAAATATTATAAGAAGGTATGATCAATTTAATTATTTCGAAATTACTGCAAAAATTAAACAAATTTTGGAATTTATTAATTATTTTGAAATTGATTTCCTCATCCAAATAGACAAAGTTATTTTGGGGGCTTATTTTAAATGGTATTAATCAATTTTGATTATTTCCTTAATTATTTCGAAATTGAAATCATTAATTGTTATGGATGTATTTATGGACGTATTAACTGAAATATTTAATTAAGTATTTGTAGAGGGTCCCTGGTTTCCAAAAAAAGTTCATGGTTTCCAAAAACAAAAGAATTAGGTTTCTCTCTCTAAAAAAATTAAGTAAAAATGCTTTAAGTTGTAGTACATAGTGCTTAAATTGTTGTTTTTAAGAGTTTGGGGACTTCTTGCTTTATAATATAGTATAGATTACTTAAAATCTCTTAAAAACAACTAATGAAGCTTTATGTACCGTTGTTAATGCTAATTACTTGATTACTACTTATCTCTAACAACCTTCAAATCCTTAAATCGTGGATTTATTAATTAATCCTTATCTCTAACCACTTTCAAATCCTCAAATCATGAACTCCTTAAATCAAATTAGAACATTAAAATCGAGATATATTGCCATGTATTGCACGAGTAGACTTCTAGTAATATATAGCCAACATACATATGTAAACTCCTCATTTAATTGCAGTATTATGCTTTGTTATTGTTATGCATGAAATTTCGTTGTATTGTACCCAATTAGTATAATGACCATATTTAATTTATATGTATTCATTAATTGATTTATGCATCCTAATTCACTAGTAGTATGTTAATATGTTCATTGAGGCATAATTCTAATGAAATATTTAATTAATTCGTTCAAACTGATCGATTCATAAGATGATTATTTGAATATTTAACTATAGTGTGCAAATCCTTATTAGTTTAGCTATGGATTTAGGTTTAAAATTGATATCTTCAAATAATATTCAAATCGTTATCTTAAATTGCGATCTTATAAAAAATTTTGGAACCGGCGAGATTTTATTAAGAAAGCTCAGCAAGCAAGGCGCACAGCCGAGACAAAAACAAAGAAATTACAAAATGCTAAAGGGATTACAGCACCGACAAGCCCAATTACAATTAACAAAATTACCCCTGTATTTTAACCACCCAAAAACTAACGTAGTTACGCTATCCGCTATTTTTTACGGCCTCGAGAATACTTTGTTGAATAGCTTATCGTTCCTCGCCTTCCAAAGACACCAAATAGAACCATACACGATTGCTAGGAGAATTGTTCTCTTCTTTGGACAGTTTCCCCAACCAGCTGCATAATTAATGATCTCCGATAAACTCGAGAAACTTTGAGCTCCAATACCACACCATTGAAAGATCCATTTGAATGCTTCAAGAGAGAACGGGCACTGAGCAAACAGGTGATCGGCCACTTCCACACTGGAATTACATTGAACACAACTTGTATTATCAATCTGCACACCCCTGTGTGCCAAAGCCGAGGAAGTGGGGATACGATTCAATCAAGCTCTCCAAATAAAACTCAATACTTTCAAAGGAACAACTTTTAACCACTTGAGGGGGTTTACCGAAGAGCTGGTTAACCGACAATCAATCATTTTTCTCAGAGTGCCCACTTGAAAAATACCATCAGGGGCAAAATTGAATTTCCAAGAGTCACAAGAGGAGGAGAAAATATAAGAACTTATCAGAGATTGGAGATGCGAAAGCTATGATAGCTCAATGGGGGAGGTTGGTTTCTTTTTCCAATGCCCATCGAGACAGTGATGCGAGACTCTCTCCGAAATAAGAGCTGATTTGCGCTTCTCCAGTTTGAACAGGGCCGGGAACCGAGCGGAGAAGGGCATATTGCCGCACCAAGTTTCGTACCAGAAAGTTAATTCAGTTCCTGTACCAGCCAGACATGAAAAGATAGAGTTCGGGTCAAGGCCATAGCTTCCCAGATCTTCTTTGGCTTTGATGATATTGCTCCAAATACCAGAATTGGACTTTTTTGCCAATTTCCCCAGTGGTTTTCTGTCCAAATTATGGATGCCATTAATGATGTTTTTCCAAATAGATCGCTTATCAGTTTTGAGTCTCCAAATCCATTTGATCAGTTACACTTTCATCTCTAAATATACTTTGGTCTTTTATCAAATGCTCGAAATATATAATTGAATGTTATAAGTTTGAAGTTGGCTTTATGTCAAAACCAATATTTATTTGTCTAAGGATAATCTCCTAAAATATTATTAAGGTATTAAAACATTGAAATTGTCTTCATATGCCAAACTCATATTCATTTTGGCATCATGCCAAAAGTTTTATAATTAACAATGTTATCTTCAAATTAAATAAATCACATGATATCGATTGGATTTTGTCAAACGGGTGTAAATAGCCCTAAGGTTTATAGGGACTTAAGAAGTCCATGTGATTCCCCTACTACCTGGAAATCCAATGGATTGAGTGGTTTGTATTCGCAAATTGAAATATTGATGAAGTATTATCAACAAAATGTAAGCATACAAAAATCCAATATTATTATGATAATGAAATTTCATGCATAGCATAATAATTATAAATCATAATTCACTATTAGAAAATAATATATTCTTCATTTTCTACGACATCTTCGACTCAGAAGGATTTGATTACCATAAGATAGGTTCGGAAAAACACAAGAAGATATGCAAAAATCATCGAACCCTTTCGACCCTAAAAAGGAAAACTAGATGTTAAGATACAAATAAATAAACACTTTGAAATTTTTGAGACGATACATTAGTCACAACCTTCTGAGGGAATAACTAGAAATCCCTAAGAACCGTGGGACGTCCCAAAAAGCAAATTCGGGAATATTCAGTACCATATATTTCCCAAACTAATTATACATTAGAATGAAACCTACTAACTTGATTACAAGAAGGTGACTGATTTTAACAAAGAAATGTCATGTCTCAAAATGCGTCTCAATCTTTATGGCAAGGAACTCACAAAAGATTATGTGAATCATATCATCTTTTCATCTTTCCTATATCACCAATCATACTAATGAAACAGAATAAGCTGCAATATAACCTTTAACAAACTCATTAACTTAATGCAAGTGGCTAAGAGATGTAAAAGGTTTTTTTAACAACGCTAGACAATACTCGGATAAAGAAAGTTCTTGATGTTAATAAGACAAGCGTTGGAGGTGGAAAGAACTCTAAAGGATAGTGAGTTAAACATATTGATCCACATACACGTGTCATTTATGTACCATGTGGACAAGGTTGTGAAAAAGGTCAAATTCATAGCAAGAGTCGGGAACGAACTCTTAATAGAAAATGGAACAAGTAGAAAAATGAACTATGTCATACTTTAACTATCATTAATTGCATTTGTGTATATATACACTTGCGTTTATAGTCATTATAGATGTAAATAAACACATCAAAAACAAATACAAAACTCTCAATATTCTTCATTCCATGTAGGAATGTATCGATGAGAATTTTTTTAGGACCTCTAATCCTAAGATATAGACTAATATTTATCCCCCTCCCCTATCACCATAATACGTAGACGACGGACTGTCGTTTTCTTGTTAATACAAGATTAATAGTTACTAAATCACCATATTAATAGAAACGTTGTTAAGATATTCGTATCAATTGAAAATCATTTTATAAGAATGGAAACGGGTATATCAAGTCTAATGATATGAAAGTAACATATATTAGAGAAATTAATGTGTCAAATTAATGGATTATCTAGGTCATTAAATCATATTATGTCACCAAAAAAGAACTTTGGGACAATGACACATATATGTTTTGACATGACCACGTGGGACACCATGGTCATGACATAATGAACTGTGATGAAAAACACACATAGACACATTCTCTTTCCATTGAAAGACATTATGAGGTGATTAACCAAATTGCAACTATTGACTTCTACAGTACAAGAAGCAACACCACCATCGTAGTATGCGTCTTGAATACATAGAAATCTTGTATACCCTGATTCTTAGCCAATACAGGAATGAGACCATCCTAAAGCTAAAGACATAATACCAAAATATTCCATTCTTACAACGAATACAAGGTGATATTTATGGACATAAACATCCAGAATGTGGGCCATTAAAGTACTTTATGGTTCTGGTTTCGACACGATGGACGCATGTCGTATTATTGTCCGCACTCCTAGCACTAGCTATACGATTAAGGGCTCACCACCCTGATTATCTCATCAAGTGTACATGACTTGGAATGCTGGAGAATATACATCATAAGAATTTGATAATTATTGCATATGTATTAGGATTAACGTAGAGTTTCCTATACCCCATGTGTATATAAAAAGGTCTTGTAGAAATTATCATCAAAAGAATATAGATGGTAGCTTGGGCATTGCTTATGCGCACCAATTACCCACATCTTCATGAGGTTATGCAATATTACACGCAGCTTTACTTATTTGTTTTTAGACCTACTACTAGTCAACCAATATCATGCGTACCAGTTACCAACTGGATATAAGCCTGATATTTTACATACACATGTTTGGTTGTAGTATATGTGCCAATTGCGCCCCCACAGCGCACCAAAATGGGTCCTTAAAAACGATTAAGTATATATGTTGGATATGAATCTCCAACAATTATCCGCTATTTAGAACCTTTGACGGGTGATCCTAATATCGCATGATTTGCGAATAGTCAATTTGATGACATTCTTCCTGTTGTTAGGGGAAGATAGGAAAAAGTATTTTCCAAGGGAACGACATGAACTGTCAAGGAATGTTCCCACTTTGTCTAATTTTGATCCCCAAACTTCACAACGTAAAGTTGAAGTCAAACGAATCAGACTCGATACCTGATACGTTAAATGTTATTCCAGAAGTGACAAGATCACATATATAAGCTGCTAATATACCCGTAAGGTTAAAAGTCCCCAACAGGGGCACAACTCCATTGGAAAGTGTGTTGCAATCACACATAGTGGAGGTGTGGTTGAGGTTGTAGCTACCAAATGGAAGTGGTGGAAGCTACTTGGTTCGATGAATACTATTCTAAAGGAAGAGAATAGTAAGGCACATCCATTTATCATTAATACATAAAACTCTCATGAGATTATATCTAATTATAATTATGTTCATAAATCATCACTGGAGGACGCTCTGAAGTTAATATTGATTCTAGAGATAAAGAAAATCTTAAATGAACTATGAGAGTACATATGAGTCGATGGACATATCATATATACTCATTGATAACTTATTTGCATATACTATTGTTCATAAGATGATAGAGCACGCCGACATCGAACCACGCTCAGTTGAATAATATCAACAAAGAGCATATTGACCTAAATGTAAAGGAACAATCCAGAAAGAATTATATTCTTTGACAAAGAATCGGGTATTTGGTCCGGTAGTGCTAACCCACCAAGTGTAAAGCCCGTAGGACATAACTAAGTATTTGTCAGAAAGCGTAATGAGAATAATAAAGTCCTAATGTATAAGGCTCTCCTTTGGCGCAAGGTTTCTCACAGCGCCCTGGATTGACCATGAGGAGACTTACTCTCTCATGATGGATGTTATGACGTCCGAATAATTTATTAGCCTAGTAATTTCTGAAGGACTAGAAATACAACTCATGGATGTAGCTGCTACATATCTCTATGGGGATCTATATTCAGAGATATATAAAAGTGTTTGATGACATTGCATTACCAAAATCAAGTAACTCTAAACCACAAAATGTTTTTGCTATAAAACTGAACAATCACTTTATATATTAAAGCAATCTAAGCGGATGTGGTATACCCGCATAAGTGAATACTTGATTGGGAAAGGATATAAGAACGATTAATTGTGTCATTGCGTATTTATTTACGAAAACAAGTTCTGATTTTCAAAGTACCTCTATATGTCAATGTTATGAACATAATAGTCACTCTTGATGAAATAAGAGAAACCACGAGCTATTTGAAATCTGATTTTGAGATGAAAGATCTTGGGAAAACTTGGTTTTATCTAGATACTTGAGTTAGGACACCGAGTTTGTGGAATACTAATCCATCGATCCGCATATATCTAAAAAAATGATCAGACGATTTAATATGGACAAAGCGCATTCGGCTAGCACTCCCATGATAGGTCAAAGTGTTGGATATAAGGAAATATCCATTTCGTCTAAAGAATGAGGACGAAAAGGTGTTGGGAGCTGGAATTCCATGCCTAAGTACAATAGGCGCATTATTGTACTCATCACAATACACTTGACCGTATATTGTATTTCTCAGTGAACTTGTTAGCGCCAACGCAACGTCATTGGAATGATATCCAAGTAATCTTTTGGAACTATTGACATGGGCTTATACTTTCCCGACGAAAAAAAGAAGATTGATAATGGAACTTCAATACTTACTTAGATTGTGAGCGGCAAAAGGACTAGACCTTGTAGAAAAACCAATTAATGTCTTGGTATGTATTTGTTGATATTAGGTATATTTCAGACCCATACAAAGGTCATTCCCAATTTGGAAAAGGAATTACCATAGGGATTACTTGAAAGTAAAACTAACCAAACCCTTGTATATACCTCCCCGAATTATTCTAAGAATATTAACTCTACATTATTGAAGAGTGTATATGGTTACGAACTATCATATACACCAGTTGGGTACCCGTGCAATGCGGAGGGACATAAATAGTGCGTTAAAATTTATACAATTTCCAAATATCAAATTCTTCCAAGATGTCATAAAACTTACTTACATTTTAACCACGTTAGATTCAAATAACCATACATCTAAAATTTGGTGTTAGTATGGCCTAAAACTCTCTAGTTAAGACCAACCATCAAGTCACCTTTCATATCTTCTACGTAGCAGATGAAAGTAGTAACATAGCAATGCAAAAGAAACGAAGACATTGATACACATTAAAGTAAACCAATCTAATTACCTTGATTCTTAACACTGATTCCTAAGGTCTTGGAGAGGTCCAACCTCAACAATCAACATCATTACCCACTTTTGCTGATGAATCAAAAGGTAGAGAGCTCACCTCTGAGTTGTGGAGCAACCAAAGATCTTCAAGAGCACAATGACCAGCCATTCAATGTACAAAGTTTCCATCACGATCAAGAGAGCTTCCATCTGGAGAAATCTTGCTTCTTTCTTTCTCATTATCATGGCACACTGAAACTCACCCTATGTATATTCATAGGTGACTTAGGGGTTGTTTATCGGGTAAGATTTTAATCTATTAAAATGACATTGTAGGTAACATTTTTATACGGTAAGCGCTTACCTGGTAAGAGTCGTCACTCTCACTTACCACGTAAGACTCTCGATCCTTGTCATTGCTCTTACCGAGTAAGATTCTCAATCCTTGTCATGTTCATCCGATAAGGTAAAGTGACCCGCTAAGCACACTTACCGGGTAAGAATTTAGTAAACGGAACCATATCCAATAATCTTACCTGGTAAGCACTCGCCCTTTACAAAATGGCTAAAAGACAAACACCAAATTCAAGCAGCATAGCTTGTACTTACTCATAAAGGTTTGAAGGAGTTTCGGCCATTTACAATGAGATAACTGTTGGAAAAATAATTCCCAATATGTTCTTAAGTATCATAAGACCATCAGTTTTACATGTAAAAACATAAGAAATCATGAAATCTATTTACAGTGAGATTTGGAATTCAAATTCCAACACTCTGCCTATTCGGTACCTGTGCTAGTCATCATGGTCGAAATCATAGCCAAGAGCCTGCACACAGAAACAATTGGTTCGATTACACCCTTTTTACATTTCCTTAATAATCTCTAACACCTGAGATCATTAATCATACCCAAAGACCAGCAACAAGCCATTGTTGTCCCATAATCCTTGTAGAGTTGACACACATTTCCAGAACTTTGCTTTCCTCTATATAAAATGCAAGATGATCAAACAAATTTCTCATATATATATATATATATATATATATATATATATATATATTATCTATTACTACCTTATAATACATATATGAAATACTCTTAATTACAACTATTAAAGCAAGAGGTACAACATTTTTAAGCATGATTTTTGAAAAACTATGAATTACAAGTCTTTGAGCAGGATGTACAACAGTTTTATACTTTTGCTTTTTCAGTTGCTTTATGGTACAATTTATAGTAGCTTTTCAGACTCTAGGTTGATTCCCGCTATGTTTTTTGAATTCTCGATACCCACACTGAAATCTTTCCCTCTTAAATCCTTAATTGATATCTCACCCTCTCTTTAATCTCTTTCCATCGCTCACAGACCGGACAATTCAGAGAAGGTAATGGGGTTTTTAATCGTTATTTGCTTTTGATTGATTTTTCTTCATCTTTTTTTGCTTCAGATTTCTGCAAATGAACGCTGGAATGAACACCCCATCTTAGTAAGTTTTCTCTGTAAGTTTTTCACACCGTTTTGTACCATTTGCAGGGGTGGGTTTGAGAGAGTTTCCAGGGACACAGAAGTAAGAGAACGTCTCAAGCCCACCCATCTCCTCCCTACAAGTCTTCATCGAAGTGAAAAAAACGCAGATCTGCGGGTTTCTTTCAAGTTCAGAGACGAAAAGGAGATGCAAAGACGAGAATGATCTGTCGGTTTGTTTGAATTCAAACACAGGGGCAAAATCTAAAACCCCTCTCTCTAGGTTTCCTTTATGGGTTTCTGGATCGCCAACCATGGGAAGGAAGCCGATGACCGGGGATTCCTCTGCACAAATTTATTGGTAACACCATTCAAGGTGTTTGAATGTTATTTTTTAATAGTCTTTCTTACGATTTGTTTACATGTAGGATTTTCAACTTGTGGTTCCCAGCTATGACCACCATGAGAAAATTGTGTATTATTGCATAGATTTTAGTGGTTTTTCTTTAAAAAATCTTTTTCATGTAGAAAGATTTTATGTATAATTAATGTTGCTAATAATAGCGTATTTAGACATTAGAGCATATTGTTGTTTTTGATAATCTTGATCCAAGGGTTTTGTTTCGTGATTTATGAGGATTTTATATTTATGAAGCATTTCTTTTCATTTTTTAATATACTTACATTGTTTTCTGATTATAGATTTTTATATCTAATGATTTCAATTTAATAAAAGCTTGTTTATATCTAAAAGTAATCTTCCGACTATCAAATGTTGGAGAATTTCCAACAGATTCTTATGTATATTTTGGAGTTATTTGTTTATTTTTTTTCTCCGACGAACTCTCCAAAACTTCTTTTTACATCTGGTCTTGGTTGGCAGTTGTTTGGATTTGGATTCATAATATATGGAGGTCTAATTGGTGCTTGTTGTTTGAAATAGCCAGTGTTCAAACCAATTATAATTCTGTAAAATATGGGTGTTTGGTTCTACTTTTACCAGATTCCACACTGGATCAACATCTATTTTGGAATTGTTTTTGGTTTTAAACCTATTTATCTGATCCATTTAAGCAATATTGAAATATTCTTACTCATAAGGGATGTTGTTTTTTGGTTTAAATCTCTTCACAAGCTCATGTCTAGAAGTCTAAGGATCAATTGTTTTTGGTTCCTCTCTAATGGTAGTTGGATTTCCCTTAGTCTTCACTGGATGGATGGCTCTAATTTGTTATCTAAACATGGGATGTCGTTTTGGATGTGTTTGTTTGCAATGGTCGGCCAAACTGCAAAATTCCATTTTGATATGCGCTTTGATGATCAGACATTATATAGAGATTTAAGGTTTTTTTTGAAGGAAGACGGAAATTCATATTAAAAGGAAATGGAGTCATACACAAGAGTCTCCAACATATAAGGAGGAGGAGACATGATAACATTGTAGCAATTAACCAGACAAGGGATTCTAGCCATCAAATGGGTAGCCTTGTTAGCATGCTTTCGAATATACTTAATCGAGATATCACCACGATCTTGGAGTTTCAAGCGAGAACTTTTGATGTAGTTCCCAACTTCGAGATGGTTGTGGTAAGACCCTTCAAGCGCCTTCATTGTAAGGAGAGAGTCGGTCTCAATAGTGACATGTTGGAGATGTAGCGAACGAATCCAAGAGAGAGCTTCATTAACGCCTATAGTTTCCGCTTCAAAGACAGAAACAGTCCCTCCGAGCCGCAAAGTTTTTCCTTGGATAAAGGCTCCCCTATTATCCCGAATGAGCATTCCCACCGAGAAGGAAGAGGTGCCATGCACAACCGATGCATCCACATTCAACTTCAAATGACCGAGTGGGGGGGGGGGGCATCCACCTTTGGTTATCAACTCTTCTAGTTTGGTTGGTTTGCGCATTGTTTCCGACCGACTTCAATCTTGCCATCCGCCATTGAGTGACAAAATTACTGCTCCAATCCATAGCCACAGAAGCCGTAACGGTTTTGTTTCCCCAGACCTTCTTGTTTCTAAAAAACCAAATGCCCCATAGAACAGTGACAATTTTGATGAGAGCCTCACTTGGTTGGGAACTTAACTTTTCAAGAAGCCATGCTGGAGCATCCTCGACCATCCGCATGTCATAGACGCGCCCAATATGTTGCCAGCATTGAGCAGCAAAAGTGCAATAAAAAAATACATGAAGCAAGTGCTCCACGTCGTTCGTGCAAAGGGGGCAGGCGATGGGTGTGGCAACGCCCCTTCCTGCCAACATATTACGGACGGGGATATTATTACGACAAAACCTCCAAATGAAAATTTTCAATTTGGGAGGAATAGAGAGCTCCCATATTTTTTTCCACCCGGCACAATTATGAACATCAACTTGACGAGCATTGGAGGTATGCCAAAAGTGGTACCCAGACTTCACATTAAAAAACCCATCTTTCGAGTGTTGCCAAATAACACGGTCCTTCACATTGTGTTGGGGAATGGGGGTGGCCAGAATTGCCTCAACATCACATTCCGTGAAGTTAGCCTTTATCAACTCGGTATCCCATGATTTTGTGTTAGCCATGAATAGACTGTTAACACGGCTCGCATCGTTCAAATGTGCATAACTGTTCTCTATACAAAAATCACTCTTTCCATGAAGCCAAGGGTCAGAGTGGATTTTGATGTCTTCACCATTTTCGAGAACCCATCGGAAACCTTTAGAAAAATCCTCCTTTGCATTCCAGATTCCCGTCCAAATGAAGCTCGAGCCATTACCTTTCGCAGCTTTTAAAAAATGATTATCCGGAAAATAACGAGCTTTGAAGACTCTGGAAACAAGAGAATTGGGATTTTCCATGAAGTTCCAGCAATGTTTTCCGAGTAGAGCGATGTTAAAACCGTGAAGGTTTCGGAACCCCATACCTCCTTTATTTTTAGCCATACTCATAGCATCCTAGCTCAACCACCGTACGCCTTTTCTATTGTGAGAGTTTGTGCTCCACCAGTACCCGTTAAGCATTCGCTCAATCTCCTCGCAAAGAGATTTGGGAATCAAAAAACATGACATGCAATATGAAGGAATGGCCTGTGCCACATTCTTGATTAGGACAGCCTTTCCTGCCCTCGATAGCATCTTGTTGCTCCATCCTTGAATTCTCTTCCAAACTCTTTCTTTCAAGAAATTGAAAACACTCCTTTTCGACCTGCCAATAAGAGATGGTAACCCCATGTATTTGCTCTCTCGGAGGTCGTTGGAAACCCCTAAGATATTGGAGATCTCGGCCTTTTTATCACAGTGCACATTTGCGCTAAAGAAAATACCAGACTTCTGAAAGTTGACCGATTGGCCGGATAACCTTCATAGTTCTGAAGGAGAGCTTTGATGGCGCGAGTTTCATCCGTATTTGCTTTAAAAATAAGAAACTATCATCAGCAAAAAGCAGGTGCGTCAGAATGGGAGCACCAGGGCTGATTTGGCAGCCATGAATAACATTAAGAGAAGCTGCTCTTGTGAGGGATCTTGACAAACCTTCTACACAGAGTAGAAATAGATACGGAGATAGAGGATCTCCCTGTCTCAGACCCCTGCTTGGTACTATAGGTCCGATCGTTTCCCCATTAAACATCACCGTATAAGAAACGGTGGTAACACATAACATAATCCAACCGATCCATTTGGAACAGAAACCCATGCGCTGCATCATATTCTTTAGATATTGCCAACTTACCCGGTCGTAGGCTTTGCTAATATCAAGTTTTAGAGCCACTTCACCATCTCTCCCATAGTTCTTCCTCTTCATATAATGGATGACTTCGAAAGCCACCAACACATTGTCAGAAATGTTTCGACCAGGGACGAAAGCCGATTGATTCTCAGAGATGATTCCTGGAAGGATTGTCTTCAAACGGTTAGCTAAAACCTTGGCAACGATTTTGTAAAGAATGTTACACAAGGCAATAGGCCGTAGATCTTTCATATTGCTAGGATTCTCTTTCTTGGGGATAAGGACCACATTAGTGTTGTTCAAATTGGACGGGAACAAACAATCAGAAAGCCATCCTTTGCATGAGGTATAGACCTCTTTTCCCAAGATCGACCAAAAATGCTGGAAAATAGCGGGGTTGAGCTCATCCGGCCCCGAGGCTTTATCGGGGTGCATTTGCTTTATTGCAATTGTGAATTCCTCAAAGGTAATATCAGCAACAAGTCTTTCGTTATCAGCAACTGTAATCACAGAGTCAATAATGTCATTGCTCACAGTAGTAGTGTTAGTGGTCTCGGTAAAAATTGTATCGAAATAACTTTTGACAATAGAACACGTACCGTCAAGGTCATCTACCACGTTGCCGGTTTCGTCCGTGAGATAAGAAATGTGATTCAATTTTTTCCGGGTTGAGGCTGAAGCATGGAAAAATTTGGAATTTGAATCCCCCTCCGTAATCCAGAACATCTTCGCTCGTTGTCTCAAGAAGTTCATTTAACTTGTCTTTCTCAATGAAGTACCGTTGAACACTAGCATCATCGACACAATTAACAAGACTCTGTATCACCTCCTTTTGGTTTTTGATTTTGTCCCGGAACTTGTGGAAGAAGTTTCGTCCCCATTTGGCCATAAAGGATGATACAGAGATCAACTTTGGCAAAAGGTGACTAGAAGGGATGCTCTTCCAATGATTCGTAACCTCTTCGTGGAAATTAGCCTCTTTCAACCAAGTGTTCTCAAACTTGAACCTGAACTTTTTCTTTGTGAAGGAAGTGCTAAGAATATCAAGGAGGATGGGATCATGATCAGAAACACTAGCATGGAGTAAGGATAACTTACAAAGAGGGAATTTTTGCCACCAGGATGCAGTCGCGAATGCCCGATCGAGCCTCTCACGGGTCCAGTTAGGGGATCCTCTACTTTTTTCCCACGTAAAATTCCCCCCTGTGAGATCAATCTCAGTCAACGAGCACTCATCGATGGCCGACCGAAAGCCATCAAGAAGAGGTTGAGGATGGAGGGGATCGCCCCATCTTATCAGCAGCACAAAGAAGGTCATTAAAATCACCCATTATACACCATGGAAGTTGAGATGTGGAGTGAAGGTGCCGAATAAAATCCCAAGAGTCTCTCCTATGAGATCTCTCCAGAAAACCATAATAACAAGTGAGTCTCCAAGAAGCAATGTTGTGTTCCATAATAACGACATCGATGTGATTAGAGGAGTGGTCAACAATATTGCACGACATATTACTTCTCCACAATACAGCAAGGCCCCCTCCTCTACCGACCCTGTCAACCGAGAAACAATTTGCGAAACCAAACTTCGAACACAGTTCTGAAATTTTATTAGAATCAGAGAGAGTTTCAGATAAGAAAAGAAGATCGGGTTTGTGAGACTTTATAAGGTCCCCCAAAGTGCGAACTGCTCGAGGATTCCCCAACCCTCGGCAGTTCCAACTTAAGTAATTCATTGTTGTCGGCTAGCCTGCTTTGCAGGTGTAGCCAAAACTGTAGCGAAAGACCCTGCACAATCACGAATGGAAAGAGCAGCATCTGGGTTGTAGGTGGTGTCTAAAAGGGAAATGGGTTGAGAGGTGGTGGCTTTTAGGATTGCGAGGGGTTGCATGTAAAAATCGTTGTTTTGCACGAGAGTTTTTTGTTTTTGGCTAGGGGGGAAAAGTTTGTAGGTGTAAGAGGTAGGACCCCACTCTCTAAAGAGTGGCCTAAATGAAAGAGGTTGGAGTTGTAAAATTGTTTTTTTAAAGAGGGTGAGGGGTAAGGTTTTTTAGGATAGGTGTTTGACTTTGGATTTTGGATGTTACTTAAAGGAGGAGCAAAGGACGATTTTTTAGTCCCATTTCTACTTTTTGCAGTTTCTAAATCTTGGAAAGTGTGGTTGTCTTTTACCATAGATGTATTGGTTTTGACCATGGGGTTTTCAAATTGTTGCAACCAATATGTTTTACCAGTTTTGGATTGGGTACAAGAACCAAAATAAAAGATGAGTTTACCTTTTTCTTTTTTGGCATGGGTTTCCTGTTTTCCGACGAGGGTGCCGATCAGTGGCCGGTTGAGGTCGTATGGAGTTTGCTCCTCCATGAGAAAGCCTCCGGTGAATATCCGTCGGAGTCGGTGTAAGGTTGGTTAGACCGTTAGAATTGGGTTGTTTCTAATTTATTTGTCTATTTATATGATAGTGCTCCTTCCCTGTCTGTTCAAAATCTCCTCCTTTGTTTTTTGTAATTTTGGTTGTACCATATGGCAGAGATGGGGGTATTTTTTGTGTTTATAGGGATTTTAATGTTTGTAGGTTAGTTCCTATCCAATGAATCTACTAGGGAGTGGAGTTTTGGGGCAATTGGGACTGATAGTTACTGTTTTTTTTCAACATGTGATGGATCAAAAGTTGTAGATGCTCTCAAGTTCACATGCCCTGATGAGAAGCAATTGGTGTATTGGGTGTATTGGTTGAGCTGTAAGGATGGGGTTTTAAGGAGGTTAGTTTGGGAGTTCTAAGGGTTTTCTAAAAGTCTATGGAGTTGGACATGAGTTTGTATAGAGGAGGAAAATTTTCTTCTAAAATCTCCTGGTTTGGACTAATGGTGTTTTCATTGGTGATTTTGGTGTATGCGATTGTTATATGCAACCTAGGCATTCAATTTGAGCAGCTTCTATTTTAAAAGGACATTTTGTTGTTTTTGAAAATATGGACTGGGCTTATTAGAAAGTCTCTAATCAAATTATGGAAATTTTAGACCACTCTCTCTTATCCTTGTGACGTAAAAGTTTAGACCACAAAAGTCTTACCATGTAAACAAAAGTCTTACCCGGTAAGTTATCAACTGTCGGTCACCACTCTCACTTACCTTGTGACGTAAGATTTGCGGCCATAAAAATGGCATAGTAAACAACAATCTTACCGGGTAAATGCCAACCGAGTAAAAGTCGTTACTCTTGCTTACTTGGTTCTTCCAATGTTCACGGAGTAAGATAAGGGATCCAACGTGTTAGCCCCAAGTATCTCTTATGTAAAAGTATTGAAAATATTACAAAGTCAGAAGACCACCAGAGATCCAGCAGAAGACTTGGAAGAAGTTCAACCAGAAGAGCAACAGAGCTCGACAGAGCTCTGGCGGAACAAACAGAGCTCTGGCAGAAGACTTCTTCTATTCAACAGAAGAACTGTTCATCAACAGAAGACCAACAGAGCTCTGGCGTAAGAGCTCTGGTGACTGAAGACCTCTGTGAAGCCTAAGTCTCGTAGAAATCTCTAAGTGTTAGACACGTGTCTGTACTTTCCATGTAAGCCCTAAAAGGACAAGACACACTTTCCACATTTCATTCCAGGGTTAGATAGTACACTGTCTAGTGCTTTATCAGGCTATAAATAGAGTGGTAGTGGAACACACAATTGTAATCTTTTGGAAGAATAGTTTTCCATAATTGTTAGAGCACACACTGCAGTATTCCATAGCACTACCACCGTACGATATTGTTCCCTAAGAGATTTCTGAGTACACACACTTGAACGTATTCTTGGTGTTATTCATTGTTATCAATATACGAGCAGCTTATTTATTTGATCTAGTTATCATATTATTGTTTGTTATTGATCTCTCACTGTTACATTATCGTTTGCACAATCACTCACAGTTTAATAGCTTTATATAATGCTTCCGCTATCTGATTTATGCTATTTATGTGATACGACATGAATCTGGGAACCTACAGTTGGTATCAGAGCCTCTTTGATTTGCTTAAATCAAACGATCCAATCTACCAAGGTTGATTCATTGTTGTTGATTTTGTGTGTGTGTTTTAAAGCTTCTTAGTATACTCTGTTTTACTGTTTAAAGTTTAAAGCAAGCTTTCAGAGTTCATTTAAACACCTAAAGATCTTCTCTACTCAAAGTTACTGTTCCGTTGGTTATTGTACATCCACTTTCAGTTTAAACTCTTTCAAAATCTTTTAAAACCGTTATACTCTGTTTTTCTTCAAAATGGCTGATAACATTATCAATGCCATCTATACTGCTGGTTCTCTAACCAAACCTCCTACTCTTTTGAGAGATGAATATCCTCAATGGAAGATTAGGATGGTTAATTTCCTTGATGGAATGGATAGAGATTTAATGCGATCTGTCACAGATGGACCATGCCAACCCATGGTTTTGGTTCCACGTGTATCCGTAACAGAAACTACTGCTGAGATTCCTGCTTACTTCAAACCTAAAACCACTGGGTTTACTGAAGATGAGAAGCTAAAAATGGAAAATGACCTTAAGGCAGTTAGACTTCTGATTATGGCCATTCCAAATGATATTTTCCAAGAACTTGATTCATGTGTTACTGCCAAAGAAATCTGGGATCAACTTCTTAATCAACTTGAGGGTGGTATCAAGACCCAAAAGAACAGAAGGACCCAATGTATAAATGAATACAATGATTTCAAGGCACTTCCTGAGGAAACCTTACAACAGACCTACAATAGATTTAATGTGTTGATAAACAAATGTAAAAAGTGTGGGGTTGTTAGGTCGAAGGAAGATAACAATGTTCTATTTCTGAAAAGTTTGAATGATGAATGGCTAAATCTGTCCATGTCTTTACAAGCTAATCAAGATTTGTATGCATGGTCTCTTACTGATGTGTATGGCACTCTTGATGCACAAGAGAAGGATGTTGTCAAACAAAAAGGCAAATCCACCATTGCAGGTCCAATTGCTTTGATTTCAGATTCAAAGAAACCCATTGAAGGAAAGTCTAACAGAGAGAGTTCTAGCAGAGATAAGAAGAAAGAGAAGAAGAAGGGAAAGAAGAGTCTGGTAGCTGAAAGTGATGCTGAAGAAAGCTCATCAGAAGATGATGATATCAATGCCTTTGCTCAATCTCTTGCGTTAATAACTCAAAAATTTAACAAGAGATTTGGCAATAAGGTATTTGATAGAAGAGGTAGGTACGAGAGAGAAGAGAGATGAGAAAAGAGGTTATGCTGCACCTACCCACCAGAATAGAGCTCCACCATAACAGAGACCCCAACAGAAGTATAATCCTCCAGCACCTCAGAAAACCGATGCTGCTCAACCCATCAACCAGAATGATGGACGTTGCTTTAGATGTGGCAAACCTGGCCATTTCTCTGCTAATTGTAGAGGTAAACTGGTAAAAAACCAGGATTACTATAAAAACAAATACAAGTATAATTACCGAGAAAGAAGCTACGTTATTGAGATGGAAAATTGGATCTCTGATTCGTCCTCTGATGACGAACCAGAGCAGGCCAATTTTTGCGGGGTTGCTGTGGATGATGAAAGTCTAGAAGAGGTAGCAGATTGGATGACTGGAGAGATGCCACAGAGATCAATAGAGGAAGATTTGTCTCATGCTTTTGCTCTTACTGTAACAGAGCCAAATGAAAGAGCGATGGAGACCACCAGACCCAGTGCCAAGGTATGTTCTGCTTCTGAATCAAAATCTGACTCTGAGTTGGAGATGCATGTTTCGTTGTTAACAAAGGGATTTCAACTTTAAAACAAAAACTTTCAGAAGAAAAGGAATTAAGAAAACTAGCTCAAAAGGATCTGTCCTTTTACAAGAGAGAGAAAACTCTCTTGGAACAAGAAAAGGAAGAAATCTTTAAAGAAAAGTCTGAGCTAGAGATTTTGCAAAAACAAAAGGAAAACACCTTTTCTGAAAAAGTCAAAGAGTTTGAGGAAGTTTTAAAACAAAAGACTGAAGAGGTTAAGAAGTCAGAAACAGAAAAACTTAACTCTGTTGCTTTAAAAGATTATTTTCAAAGAGAAAGAGAGGTTTTGCATCAATCCCTGCAAAGAAAAGAGATTCAAATCAAAGAGTACCAGAATGCACAAGATGTGCACAGCAAGATAAACTCTCAAAAGGATACAAAAGGTTTTGGTTTCAGTAACCTTGCTCCCTATAATGGAAGGAAGAAGACATCTCTGTCCTCTGCCTTCTGTGTTGGGAAGATCCAGGAAGATGTGATCTCTGGTACTACTGTTTTCAAGAGAATCAAAACCTCAGATGTTTCAAGGACCAGAAAGTTAAATTTCAGGAATGTCAGCTATGACTCCTTGGATCGAGAAAAAGTTTCAAAACCATCTTCAAAGTTTATTCTTGATCAAGGAAGAGCTAGAATCATACTTCCTAATTCTGTTAAAAGTCTAGATCCTAAAGAGATTTTCAACTTTAACTCTTTTAAGGGACAGAAGTCTGTTACTTCTGTGGCTGAACCCGCTGACGATAAACCACAGAGCAAGCTCAACCCTGAAGCACCAGTCTTCTCCCCTTCCTATGAATCAATCAGAACATCATTTGAAGAGGATTAAAAAAGAGTTCTTGAGGAGAATATTGCAATTGATGCTTTAAAACCTAAGTTAAGAAAGTTCAAGTCTGCCAAAGCTGATATCTCTGTGATACCCAAAGAGTCTAACACTTCCACCAGAGCCACCAGAGACTTTCTAGGCTCTGACAGTGACTCTGATTCTGAAGTGGATGAGCAAATTTTCTATGCTCAAGAGACTGTTTTACACAAACCAAAGCGAGTAACTGTTGAATCTGAACCTTTGAAAAATGTGTCTTTCTTTAAGAAACAATCCAGATTCATTCCAGTTCCTACTTTTCAAAACAAGGGTGTCAAAATTCTTTCTTCTAATGAGATAGAAGACAAGTAAAGAGAGAAAGATAAAAGTGCTTATGTGAATAACACTTCAGTTCCCTTTGTCTACAAACCAATCAGATTTACACCAGAGCAGAAGGGCAAATGGATAGTCAGTGACAAATCTCTTCCTGCCTCTGCTGTAAATCTAAGGAAAAACTCTTTTTGGTCAAAGGAATCAGTTCCAAGAAACAACAGCTTTAAGAAACCAAACCAGGACATAATGTATGTGAAGGCATCTGGTCCTAAGGTTTTTCGAAATCAAGTACCATTCAACCAACAGTTTTTGAATAAAAACAACAATTTGCATCAATCATCATGTTCCATTAATTGCAATTGTATTCAACTTCTGCTCAAGTTACAAAATCACTTGAATGGTCCTCACTGTGTTCTGAATCAGTCATCACAAAGGAAAAATCCTAAGACTGTTCAGGATACACAGAGAAACACCTCTGGCACACCATCAAAGAATGGAAAGCCAGCTAACAGAAATGTTAACACCCCTAAGCCTAACAAGAAAGGACCCATCATGCAATGGGTACCTAAAAGTAACTAATCTATCTTGCAGAAGCCTCATGTGCAGATCTGGTACCTAGATTCAGGATGTTCCAGGTACATGACAGGCAACAAGGAGCTGCTGACTTCATTCAAGAACAAGATAGGAAGTGCAGTGACCTTTAGAGGAGATAATGGTGGACAGATTAAAGGCTATGGTACTTTAAATAACGGCGGTGTTTCAGTTTCTAAGGTTGCTTATGTTGAGGGATTAAATCATAATCTGCTCAGTATAAGTCAACTTTGTGATCATGGGTTCGATGTCAATTTTAGGAAGAAGTATTGTTCTTTGTTACTTTCCGAGTCTGGTCAAGAACTTTTAAGAGCCGACAGAAAAGGCAATCTGTACAAAATGAATTTCAATCCAAACCAAAACTCTACAACAGAAAAACTCTGTTTAGTGTCTTTGAAAAATGAAGATGCCTGGCTCTGGCATAAAAGATTTGCCCATTTAAATTTCTCAAATCTTGACAAACTCGTGAAGTTGAACTTAGTGAAAGGTCTGCCTTCGCTTAAATTTGACAAAGACCATCTTTGTTCTGCCTGTGAGTTGGGTAAGATGAAAAGATCTTCACACAGAACAAAGAGTGATCACAATTGCCCCAGAGCTTTGCATATTCTTCATGTGGATCTTTGTGGTCCAATCTCTGTGCAAAGTCTGTCGGGAAAGAAGTATATTCTTGTCTTAATAGATGAATTTTCTAGATATACTTGGATTGAGTTCATCAGAGTAAAATCTGATGTCCCAGAAATTTTGATAAGTCTGTTGAAAAGGATACAGGTTCTGTTAGGTCTTAAAGTCCAAAAGTTGAGAAGTGATAATGGGACAGAGTTTAAGAACGCCAGAATTGATGCCTACCTATCAGAGGAAGGAATCTCCCAGAACTTCTTAGCTGCCAGAACTCCACAACAAAATGATGTGGTAGAGAGAAAGAACAAAACTCTGGTAGAAGCCGCCAGAACCATGTTGGCTGGTTCCATCCTTCCAATCAACTTCTGGACAGAGGCAGTCTCAACAGCATGTTTTACCCAAAACAGAGCTGTAATTGTGAAAATATTTAAGAAGACTCCATATGAACTCATCAACAATCGAAGGCCAAACGTGAAATTATTTCATATTTTCGGCTGCAAGTGTTATATCTTGAATGACATAGAACAACTGGGCAAATTCGACAAGAAGGCTGACGAAGGAATCTTTATTGGTTATTCCTTAACCTCTAAAGCCTATAGAGTCTACAATACCAGAACCAGAGTCATTCAAGAAAGCATTAATGTGTCCTTTGATGAAAATACATCAAGTTCCTCTGATCGCAAATCACCAGAGGGGACACAGACCAAAGAAAAGCCCAGTGCTTCAAAGTCAAGGGACAAAGATATCAATCTTATGTTCAACGATTTCTTCGATGATGATGATTCCTCTGTCGACATCACCAGAGGCAATCAGGCTCAGAACTCAACAGAACAGAATCTGACAGGTATAACTCTTACTGGTCCCTCCAATTCTTCACCATCTACTTCTCTGTCTACAGGTGTCATTCAGAGAAATGAGGAACCACAAGATGTAAGAGAACCTGAGCAAGAGCCATCATCACCCCTGTTGACCCATATTGGGAGAGATTCCCTATTTGAAAGCTCACCATCTCAGATCCCTGTTGGGACATCACAGAGTAATGAGGCCACTCTCCAGAGTTGTGTGCCACAGAGCCCTGGTCCCAATCCACAGAGCTCTGATGCTGAAGTTCTTCTTTTCCCATCAGAAGCATAAACTCCACCTGTTGTCCATGCTTCCATGACAAGATGGACAAAGGATCACCCCCATCATTTAATCATTGGTGCTGCTGAAGATGGTGTGAAGACAAGATCGGCCACAATCAATGATGCTTTCTTTGTCAATTTCCTAAGCATGTTGAGCCGAAGAAGATATCTGAAGCTCTTGATGACCCAAACTGGATCGAAGCAATGCAAGACGAGCTTCTGGAGTTTGAAAGAAATAAAGTTTGGTCCTTGGTTCCACTTCCTAAAGATAAAGCAGCTATTGGAACCAAGTGGGTGTTCAGAAATAAAAAGGATGAAGATGGGATTATCATCAGAAACAAAGCTCGGCTGGTTGCAAAGGGATATTGCCAAGAAGAAGGCATCGATTATGATGAAACTTTTGCTCCTGTGGCTAGGCTAGAAGCAATCAGAATCTTCCTAGCTTATGCTGCCCATAAAGGTTTTAAGGTCTACCAAATGGATGTGAAATCGACCTTTCTAAATTGCAAACTCCAAGAAGAAGTTTATGTCCAGCAACCACCAGGTTTTGAAAGCCCAGAGTTTCCAGACCACGTTTACAAGCTAGACAAAGCTCTGTACGGCCTTAAGCAAGCTCCCAGAGCCTGGTATGAAACTCTGTCAAATTTTCTGTTGACTAATCACTTCGAGAAAGGTACTGTCGATACAACTCTATTCTTTAGAAGGTACAAGAATGACATTCTTCTGGTACAGATATATGTTGATGACATTATCTTTGGGTCTACAAGGCAGGAGTACTGTGATAGGTTTGAGGATTTGATGAAAAGTGAATTTAAAATGAGCATGATGGGAGAACTTTCTTTCTCCCTTGGTTTACAAGTAAAACAATCCATCAGAGGGACTTTCATAAGTCAGTCTAAATACATCTCTGATATTTTGAAAAAGTATAAGCTCAATAATTCAAATCCAATGAAAACTCCTATTGCCACTGGAGTTAACCTTGACTCTGACCTTAATGGTGAACCTGTAGATGTCAAGAACTACAGAGGCATGATAGGGTCACTTCTGTATCTTACTGCAAGCAGACCTGATATAATGTTTGCAACCTGTCTTTGTGCCAGATTTCAAGCAAATCCTAAAGAATCCCATTTGTCTGTTGTCAAGAGCATATTTAAATATCTGAAAGGGACTCAATTCTTGGGTCTCTGGTATCTTCTTAATTCTGGTTTCGAGCTTATTGCATATACATATTCAGATTATGGAGGATGCAAGAATGACAGAAAGAGTACTTCTGGTAGCTGCCAATTGCTTGGAGATAAATTGGTGAGTTGGACATCCAAGAAACAGAACTGCGTATCAACCTCTACAGCAAAAGCAGAGTATGTCGCTGCTGCTAGTTGTTGCTCTCAAGTGATCTGGATGAAAACTCAACTCAAAGATTATGCATGGAGTACAACAAAATCCCAATTCTGTGCGACTCCAAGAGTGCCATATCAATTACAGCAAATCCAGTTCAGCACTCCAAGACAAAGCACATCGACATAAGGTATCATTTTATAAAGGATCATGTTGAAAAAGGGACAATTGAAATGTATTTTGTTTCAACTGACTTCCAACTTGCTGATTTGTTCACAAAAGCCCTTGATGAAAGGAGATTTAACTTCTTAATCAGCAAGATGGGTATGCTGAACATGTCCTCCTAACTCTGTTTAAAATCAACAAAGCCTCTGATGTTCCTACCAGAGCTCTGTCAAAATAGTTGGGTAGGATAGTTCACCAGAGCCTCTGATGTCCTCACCAGAGCTCTGCTAGCATACTTTTTCAATGTTTTCCTCTTGTAAATTTCTTGCTTGTATACATTTTTTTTTCTTCGTATATAAGTTTTTTTTGTTAAAAGCTGAAAAGAAAAATCTGTCTATTAAGCTCACCATTTTAGGGGGAGCTTAAGAGAAAAAGAAGCATGGTTTTAGGGGGAGCAAGTCCAAATCAAATTTTCAAATCCAAATGACTTTGCTCTTTGAAAATTAAAGGAAATCTTTTGGAAAGAGGAAAAACCTATTCTGATGAAAACCTTTTGATAAAGTCAAGAACTTACCAGAACTCTGATATTTCACCAGAGCCTCTGACGACTTTTCACCAGAACTCTGTGAAATTTCTGATTCAGTCCTGATCTCGTTCTTTGACCACTTTCACATCATAATAGAATTTTTAAATGATTTTTGGGTAAAGGTGAAACATCTTGGGATACTTGAAAAGAAATGAAAAGGTCATTCAACAGAGGCAAAATTGTCCTAAGTTCCACCAGAGCTCTGTCAGTTTTCTGCCACGTCATCAAAAGTGTTGTCATCAGAGGTGCGGGTTATTTCTAAACGTCAACCACATGTCACCCACACATCTCTAACCGTGACGGTTTACTTGCCCGAAAGTTGTCAGAACCAAATCTACGTGGCAATCTCTGATTGGAAAACCAACCGTTAGCTGTTCCCACGTTCTACTGTTGAGGCCACTCCACTATCTGACACTCGAGTGCCTACAGTACCTACGACGTTCATCCAGCCACATGATTCGAGTATAAATATCAATACCCATGACCCATTTCATTCTTGCGTTTTTCTGATCATTCAAAACCCTTCATCTTTCCCTCTCAAAGTTCAAAACCCTTGAGTTCTTCAAGAAACCCTAACCCGCAACAATGGCGGAACAACAAAACTCAGCTGAATCTAGCCGAATAGGACCTGTAGACCAAATCATTATCCTTCCATATGAGTTAGCAGACAACAACTACCGTTTCGATGCTAACCCAGGTCTCTATTTACCCACCTATCACATTTTTGTAGAGTTTTTCAAAAACTCTGAAGTTTTTAGAGCCCTAACTGAGTTCGACGACAACCTTCCCGAGATCTACGTCCAACAATGGTGGACTACGTGCCAGTACATTGAAGAACAAGATGGGATCGTTGGAAATGTCGATTCTAGAAATGGAGGCGCAGGTACAATCCGCATTCATGCCAGCACTTTCAGAAGGATTTTCAGGATGAAAACAAGAAGAGAGCTTGGAATTGAAGCTTATGAGAAACCCCAAAAGTAGTTGTTCTTCTTGACTTTATGAAGTTCTTAGGCTACAACAAAGATCTGAACAAAATAGGCGAGTTCAGAAGAGGAAACCTACCCACAGTGTGGAACTTCATGTTCTCAAATCTGGTAGTCAAGATCAAGCCAGCACCGAAATCTTACAAATCATGTATGGATTATTCTTTAACAGAAACTTCGACTACGCCAGCATTCTGTACAATGATCTTTTTGCCGTTGTTAACACCAAGACTTCAACCATAGCAAGAGGAGGAGTTGTTGGAACTCACAAATTTCTGAAGACCATCAAATTCCCTCTATTCATAAGTCTGGTAATCAGAAGAGCCTTCCAACGCTTGGAATTAACTCAACAGGGAAATCCTACACCTGTTTAGGTAATGTCCAGGTTCCTTCCCACAACATCAGGTGAATATCCTTTTATTAGACGAGTACCAAGAACAATGCTCGCTCTAATTGACCCTCAACATATTTCTATCCAAAACTATGAGAGTGCTGCTCAACCTCCAGAACATGAGGTGAGAACCCAAGCATACTTAGGATCTGAGCCCTCATTAGTAAGTATGAGTGAGGAAATAGGAGTAGAAGTTAACAGACCAGAGGCAAGAGCACCCGAAGTGGGGTCTTCCTCTGCAAGAGTGATGGAGGAGGAAGTACAGAACAGAGCATCCCCTATGGAGACTGTTTATGAGGGAGTAAAGGAAACTACAGAGGTGGAAGTAATTTCGTCCTCCTCTGGTAGTGGTGAGAAAGAAGAAAATGAGAGAGAGAATCCCGAGTCTTCTAAAACCCTAGGAGCCGAGGGAAATGCGAGCTTAGAAGAAGATGTTCAAGAAATGAACACACATGTGCGATTTCCAAGCCCAACTCCCAGTGCAACCACACAACCTATCCCTAGTGATCAAGACCAGAGGGACATTGAAACAGAGGTGCACACCTCGAACCCTAACCAGCAAGAACCACCAGAGGCACCTTTTCACGCCTCTGGTATGCACGAAACCGGGGAATCTATTTTCGGTAATGATGGCAATTCGCCCCAAGCCATCCGTAGGTCACCTACACACGTTGATGCCTCTGTGGCTCACATAGATATGACACAACATAGTCCTGAGATCTTTCGTATCTCACGTAGGCTCTGTCCGACTCAGGGACAATGGGATGACCTAGTTTCACAAGGGAAGACTTTGCTTGATCCAAGTTCTTCTCATCACATCAGATTTCCTTCTCTAGTACCTGAGCTGGAAGAGGAACCTCTGATCAGAACACCTGTAGTTGTATCCCCTCCAAGGGAACATCAAGGATCAGGTGGAAGTCCTCCAAGAGCCAACCTAAAAACAACTCTTGATGGAGACACCTCTGGACTCGAGGCTGAATTGAATCCATTCATTGGAGACAAGGTTACCCCCGCTGATATTGTCACCAGAGCAGAGTTCAAAAGCTTCTGTGACAGTATTAGCAACTCCTTGAATAAGTATAAACTTATCAATGAATCTAAAGAGGAGCTGATCCGCAAGGAGAATGCTTCTCTCAGAGAAGAGCTGCAACAGATCTCAGCGAAATATGCAGAGTTAAATCAGAAGTATGCAGATGCTGAAAGGGTAAGAGCAGAGGAGACACCAAAGATTTCAATAGAGTTCGCTGATCTAGAAAGGCTTATGGCAGAGAACCATACTGCAGCGATGAACAGAACCTTACCCATACCTTCAGTTCTTCTATCAGAATCCAACGTCAGAACCCTGACAGAGTTAATCAACAACTCTATTAAGGTTGCCATCAAAGAAGCCACGACATCATCTGCTACTCCACTGAACATTTCTGGCCCGAGCCCCAACGATCTTCCAATGACAGTCGGCCAGATGGGTGAGTTCAGCAAAAAGGTCCTCAGCAGAATGATGACTATTTCATCAAAGTTTGTCATGAAGGCACAAGCGACAGAGTGACATGTGCAGACATCCCTTGACACTCACAAAGTCAACTTTGAGAGTCAAGTGGATGAGATCAGAACCGCTGCAACAGAGGTCGAAGATGCAATGAAAAGGCTGTCTCAAATTTCACAGATGCCATCCAAAAGACTGCCACACTGAAAAGACCTGCAGACGGACCCCCAGAGGGAGAGCCTTCAAGCAAAAGAACCAAGGCTGCTTCAAAATTTGTTGTTCCGTCCTCACCAGCTTCTAGCATTGACGCTTCTGATGATGAAGATGATTTTGAAGATGCTCAAGAAGGTCATTCAGATAGTCAGATGGGTGAGTCCGCAGAACAACAAAAGGGGGATAAAAAGCAAGAGGAGAAAGAGCAAGAGAAGAAGAAAGAGCAAGAGAAAGAAGCTAAGAAAGGAAAAGGGAAAGGGAAAGCGACAGGGGCAGAGATGGAAAAAGATAAAGGAGATAAGGGGATGACAGAAGAAGAAACACCAAAGACAACTATGGTAGTATTTGACTACATGTTCAAAGACAGAGTCATCAGAACACCAGAAGAGTCAACTCAACAACCACCAGAAATCATCATACTTGACACCCCTCCTACATCTCCAAGAACTGAACCAGAGAGATCAATCCCAACCTCTGTTGATGAACAAATAAGCCAAGCTCAACCCCAAGTCCAAACCCAAGTTCTACAAGAGCCCGGACGCCATGTTGACATTCTTATGGCTGAAACCCATGAAGATCAGAACTCAATTCAGCCAGAACAGAACCCAGAACCATCAACCCAACACATCGAGAAACCGTCCTTAGAAGAATTATATGCATTTCTCTATGCTGACAGAGATATCATACCACCCAATGCCGCACCCATCAACCCATACCTAAACCCCAGCAGAATAAACACAATCGGAGATGCAAGGCGAAAGTTCATAGAAACAAAGTCAAATCTGAACAGAGCCATAAACTCGAACTTTGGAATTCGCAGAATCATGAACATCAAGCATAGGAAATTCCAATACGATAGTTGTGTATCATGAGTACACGGTTGAATCAACAGAAGGCAAGATCGAACACTTCAACGACAGCGATCTTGTGCTTCTGAATGCATATGATCTGGTAACACTTCACGGCTATTGCTTAAACTTCAATGACAGATACAAAGAAGCCAGAACAGCATTCCCAGAGGTAAGATTCGCTATGCAAGAGCATGTCAATCTCAGAACACAGATCAACTTTCAGCTAGGCATAGAATTTGAAGTTGAGAGACTGGCGATTGCACCCCCAAATGAAAACCTTGAGGGTTATGGCCATTACAGAACTGGAACCGTAGTTGGAGATCCTCCAGTCTTCATCTGCCGACAGAAGAAAATCATGAAGGCCATCAGAGCTGCTGAAACCCACAAGTACTCAAGTGAGTCGCTACAGTATCTCAAGAACGTAATCCAGAATCTCCCAAGAGAAAAATGTCCAGAAGAGCAACTGAGGCTCTACATCAACCAAATAGATCTTATGCTGGACTTCCGAGAGCTGATCAGAAGATCCGACAGAATGCTAAGGGGAGATTATTATGCTTAATGTACTTATTCTTTGTTCTGTATTGTAACATCTTAAAAGAATAGTGCAAGGTTCGTAGAGGTAAAAGTTCTCTGTCTTTTGTTTATATCTCTGTAATTTCCAAATTTTTATTTTCAATACTTAGGGGAGATTGTTAGCCCCAAGTATCTCTTATGTAAAAGTATTGAAAATATTACGAAGTCAGAAGACCACCAGAGATCCAACAGAAGACTTGGAAGAAGTTCAACCAGAAGACCAACAGAGCTCGACAGAGCTCTGGCGGAACCAACAGAGCTCAACAGAGCTCTGGCAGAAGACTTCTTCTATTCAACAGAAGAATTGTTCATCAACAGAAGACCAACAGAGCTCTGGCGTAAGAGCTCTGGTGACTGAAGACCTCTGTGAAGCCTAAGTCTCGTAGAAATCTCTAAGTGTTAGACACGTGTCTGTACTTTCCACGTAAGCCCTAAAAGGACAAGACACACTTTCCACGTATCATTCCAGGGTTAGATAGTACACTGTCTAGTGTTTTATCAGGCTATAAATAGAGTGGTAGTGGAACACACAATTGTAAGCTTTTGGAAGAATAGTTTTCCATAATTGTTAGAGCACACACTGTAGTATTCCATAGCACTACCACCGTACGATATTGTTCCCTGAGAGATTTCTGAATACACACACTTGAACGTATTCTTGGTGTTATTCATTGTTATCAATATACGAGCAGCTTATTTATTTGATTATTGTTCGTTATTTGTCTCTCACTGTTACATTATCGTTTGCACAATCACTCACAGTTTAATAGCTTTATATAATGCTTCCGCTATCTAATTTATGCTATTTATGTGATACGACATGAATCTGGGAACCTACACAACGTTTGGTAAACATTCCATAAGAAAGTTTCCGAATGATACCTTCTTCCCCCATTAAAACATAAATTTTGGTTTTCTAATTAGTAGATGCATTAATATTGTAATACAAGTTTCAATCATTTTAAAAGATAATGTACATCCCGCCGCATTGCGCGGGTACATGGCTAGTTATATATATATATATATATATATATATATATATATATATATAATCTGACAAATGCAAGATGATCTAACAAGGGTCATATAAAAAATGCAATAACTCTGATATTTTTGGTGCATTCTGTAGACAGTCTAGAGCTTAAAAGATAAAGAATATCATCGACATCTATAAATCGATTAGAAAAAGGTTTCAAAATTCCATTGAAGATTAGTTCAAAAATTGCAATCTTGACCGTACATAAGAGAAAACGTCTAAAACTCACTGGGAAAATTAGAGGCTTGCCAAAATAAAGGCATTCAATTTTGATTTTGGGATCTGTTCTTAGTATCCATTTTCGTACTCCATTTTGAACTAATGTGTTAAACCTGGACGCCCATACAATCATCAGCAGCTACTCCAAATCCAGAAAGTAAAATTTAAACGTCCTTCAAGAAAACATAGTCTCATCTCTTAAAGATTCGCATAGTAAAACTGCCAGCAATCGATTTTTAGCAGATAAGAAGAATTGTCTTTAAAAATATCAAGCAAACAGCTCCATGGATAAGGAATTGAAACAAAAATACGTTTATTTCAATTGACGATGTAAAAGAAGTCCATTTCATCGAACAAATACTCAAAAATGAAAACTAACCAAACCCTCGATAGACGAAAAAGGGCAATTTGATCCAAGAAAAACACAAAGTATTCATGTTCCAGAAAAAACAACTCCATCAATTAGTTAGAAACGCACACATAGAAAGAAAAATGAAAAGTCGTCAAGTATTTCGAGTTTTAAAACGGATCAAGCAAAAGAAAACCTAATCAAAGTTACCATGAAACAAAATAATCACAATAAGAAGACCTAATCTGTTGATCCAAACCCTCAATGATTTGATAATGACCCTCTCTTAAACACTTAGTGAAAATTGTAAGTAAACAATATGTATTAGAGTTTCACTATCGCTGATAAATACTAAGACTTTACAGTACCGCTGATAGGAACTCTCACTCTTTAGATTAGATATTCAGCGAACACTGTTCATCATCATATAGCTCTGAGCCTGTTCAGTTCTATTGATGATCGCTGATAGTTTAGTTTGTTTACTTATGATCTCTGAAAACAAGTTTCACGTCAACCAAAGTTCTACGCTGAAGTCGAAGATCAAGCTCAAGAACCAGCGACAAGTCTACTCATGAACTGATGCGGATATCAGCGAAGCAAGACCTGTCCATTCAACGTGAAGTATCAAGTAGAAGACTGTAACATCCCGCAAAACGAAACATACATATAACATACATTCCATAACATGTTTACAACAAAGTACTTCATCTTTCACATTTTGTCTCATCTAAAGTCTGAACATAAAAATTCATTACAACTTGATCCACTTTGAATTACATAGTAATAACAAAAATTATAACTACAAAAGCATCCGTAGCATCATGATGATAATCTTCTCCAAAGCTAGCCAACAAGTATTCTATTTACTTGTTCTTACTGGAATCACCACCAGGAATACATAATTTTTAAAACAGAAAATGAGGGTTAGACCTAAGGGTCTAGTGAGTAAATCCCTGACATTCGTAATTCATTAAAATTCATTTATATAAAACACACTTTATATAAATACACATACATCACACGTAAGTTAATACCAATTAACATTTATGCATCATACCTGTCTCATTCCACCTTATCCCTCCACCAATGGCCAATATCAATTGGTTGCGAGCCAATTTATCACACCGGTCCAAAGCCCGGCCACGTATTATATTACCATATAATACTCACGTAATTATAATATCTCAATATATTATAATCACCCACGTATGACATATTCATACCACATATCAAATATTTGTTATTCGCGTAAGGCATTCCAGAAAAAAATACTTTTTAAAGTACAACTCACCTGATCTTTTAAGCAAGGTCCTTCAAACTTTCTTCAAAATAGATTATCTTTTAACCCAGATCCTTAGTATCTGAAACAAATTAAAGTATACATACTCTTTAACACATAAACAGGAAAACCCAACTTTTCGCAACCCACTATTACGAAAAGTTTACTTTTCGCAACCTACAGTTGCGAGTTCCTCACTTTTCGCAACCAACAGATGCGAAAACCTCACTTCTCGCAACCCACAGTTGCGAGTTCCCTACTTTTCGTAACCAACAGATACGAAAACCTCACTTTGCGTTTTAGCTGCTTGCGCAAAGTGGACTTTTCGCAACCAAGGCTTGCGAATTCCCACTTTTCGCGAAAACACTGTTCATCGCTCCTATCAGAAAAGTTCAGTTTAATTGCAGGAATTTCATCTTATACCCAGATTGTACAGAAGTGTTCTAAACCCCTTTTAACACTCTAAATTGCAACTAAAATTCACAAATTCATCTAAAATTACCTAAACCCACCTCAAAATCCAAAAGAAACCTAATTCTTATAAAAGAGTGTTTGAATAAGAACATTACCTCTTTGATTTACTGCACCAATTAAAATCCCAGCTGAGTATCTTTCAATTCTTCTTCTTCTTCTTCGAATTTCTTCCTCTCTCTCTCTCTCTCTCTGCCGTATTCACTCACACACACAAACACTTTGGATATTCTTTTTGTTTACTAAATGAAGACTTCATCTGATACATGATATACTAGAGTCGGTCAAGTGGAGGAGTTTGGCAAAAAGACCAATTAGACCCTAGACTTTACTCATTTGGCAAAACTTATCCCCAACCTTCCAATTAAAATTAAACTTATCCCTAAATTTCTTAACTCCATAAAATACTAAAATAAAGACTTATAAAATACCAATTTTAAATTAGATAAAATACCTGGTTATTACAACATCTCCCCCTAAAAAGAATTCCGTCCCGGAATTTGATTTAAGCGAACATATGAGGGTATTTGGCTCTCATTTCCGACTCTGATTCCCACGTCGCATCTTGACCTTTATGATGTTTCCACTGAACCTTTACCTGTCTGATCTCTTTATTCCTCAATACTTTGACCTTGTGATCAACTATAGCTTCCGGTTCCTCCACGTAGTTTAGCTTTTCATCAACCTGGATATCTGGTAGAGAGACCGCCTGATCTGATGTCACCAAACACTTTCGAAAATTCGATACATGGAACGCGTTGTGAATTCTGCTTAATTCTGGCGGAAGATCCAATCTGTAAGCTACTTCACCAATTCTTTCCGTAATTTCAAATGGCCCAATATACCTTGGACTGAGTTTACCTTGCTTCCCAAAACGTATGACTCCTTTCCAGGGCGATACTTTCAACATTACAAAATCCCCCAACCTGAAACTCTAACGGTTTCCGACGTCGATCATCATTGCTTTTCTGTCTGTCTTGAGCTGTTTTCAATCTATCCCGAATCTGAGTAATCTTATCCGCTGTTAACTGTACTATTTCTGGCCCCGCTAATTGTTTCTCCCCCACTTCATTCCAATATAGAGGCGTTCGGCATTTTCTACCATATAATACTTCAAACGGTGCCGCTTGGATGCTAGAATGATAACTGTTGTTGTAGGCGAATTCTATCAAAGGAAGATGTTTATCCCATGATCCCCCAAAATCAACTATACAAGCCCGGAGCATATCTTCTAAGGTCTGAATTGTTCTTTCACTCTGTCCGTCAGTCTGTGGATGATATGCTGTACTCAATTTTATCTGCGTTCCCATCTCTTTTTGAAAGCTTCTCCAAAATCTAGAAGTAAATCGACTATCTCGATCGGAAATAATCGAGATTGGAACTCCATGGCGAGTTACTATTTCATGTTAGGACTGATCAATCACGATTAAGAAATGTGTAGAAGAACAGAAACAACTTCACATAAAATAATGAATTCTTTTACAAACGTTTTGATACAAACATAAATTACAACGAAATCGTAAACCTTACTTGATACGAAGATTCTTGTAACAACGAAAGAGATTGAGGCCTGCTAATCGCAGTGTCCTAAGACAAAAATTCGCCTCGAGTATCGGCGTTGTCTTGAGGATACAACAATCTATTCAAGTCAATACTTGAACCTAGCGAATCGTCATACGTTTGGTGATGAACGAGAGGAGAGAGAACCCAGATTTTGTGATGAATTTTTCGTGTATCTTGTTGTCTAAAACGAATGGGAATTGATGTGTATTTATAGGTATGTCTCGCTAACCAACAGAAACTGCCAGGCGTCCGCGCTACTTGCGGCGCGGGTAAACTCGCGCGAAAAGGCGTGCCGCGGTCTGTTCGTCGAAACCCACAGTGACCCGCGCGCCTTGTGGCGCGACTTAAGTAGCGCCGTTATGCGCGCCGAGCACTGTTTGATGTTTCTTCAGTATCCCGCGCGGCTCGGGTCGCGCCGTTATCCGCGCCAACCTGCACATCACATTCGTTCTTCAACTATTGAATCTCGACCCCAAGAGCCCCAAGGCCCAAGGCCCAATCTTTGACATTTAATATATATATATATATATATATATATTTATATATATGTCAAAGAGAGCCCACCAAGAACACCACACACCAAGCCCAAGCAATTAAATGATTCATTTAATGCTCAATGGTTTGTGTTTATTAAGTGGTATAGACTTTGCCTTGGCTCCTATGTGGGACAAGTTTGCTCACCTCTTCACTAAGTTCCAACAATACCCCACATTTTCTATTCAAACCCAAATAATACCCCACATTTGAATAGAAAATAAGCAATATTATGGAACTTATGTTTCTATCACCAAGCTAGTTATAATATGCATCGGAAAACGGTGTCTTTTGGACTTGAACCTTTCCTAGTGAATGCCAATCGGATCTACTTCGTGGATAGTGAACTAAAGTCTTGAACTAGCCACTTTTTGTAGTAAATCGAGACAATAGGCATCACACATATTATAGCTATACATAATTCGATTCTTACCGTTGTGTTCATTTCGGTCGTGAACATATCCTTTCTTCATGAGAGTTTTAGAAGACGTAGCCATATCCGTCCTCAAAGATGCGACCCCACATCAGTCTCACATAGGTAATGCCGATCAAGAATATTCCGTTGTATTCTACTAAGAAGCTATCAGCATTATTAAGAATAAAATATTCATCCCTATATCATCAACGGAAAACACAAAGGAAACATCATAGGAATAGGCATACCTTTGTTTTATTGTTGCTTGAGTTGACCCCGACTAGTTTGCCTATTGAACCTAGACCATGGGATCTCCAATTCCGCTAGGTTAGGTTGCCGCCGAGGAAACTCATTGTGTTGGCTTTAAGCCCATTCCCCTCGATGAGAAGGATACTTGCTCTCTACTTAGGCCTTTTGTCAAAGGATCGGCAATGTTCTCCTTTGACTTTACGTAGTCAATGGAAATGATTCCATTTTTCAGCAAGTCCTTTATAGTGTTGTGGCGCCTTCGTATGTGACGGGACTTTCCATTGTAAATCTGATTCTTCGCTCTTGTGAGAGCAGCCATACTGTCACAATGGATACCAATAGCAGTCACTAGTTTTGGCCACAACGGAATACCCTCTAGGAAGCTTTTTAGCCATTCGGCTTCTTCAGCGGCTTTGTCTAATGCGACAAATTCTGCTTCCATAGTTGATCTGGTATTCACCGTTTGTTTAGAAGATTTCCATGAGATCGCAGCACCACCAAGTGTGAATACATATCCACTTGTGGACTTACTCTCCGAATGATTGGAAATCCAATTAGCATCACAATACCCTTCTAGAACGGGAGGGTATTTGGTATAGTGTAACCCATAACCCATTGTGTATTTTAAGTATCGAAGCACCCTTACTAGTGCATACCAATGGTCTTTTCCCGGGTTATGTGAGTACCGACTCAGTCTACTCACACTATACGCAATGTCCGGTCGTGTACAGTTCATGATATACATCAAGCTTCCAAGAACTTGAGTGTACTCCAACTGAGCAACACTATCTCCTTCATTCTTCTTCAATTAACTTGAAGGATCAAAGGGGGTCACAACCGGTTTGTCATCAAAGTGACCAAACTTTCGTAGCACCTTCTCAACATAGTGAGATTGGGTAAGGATGTAACCATTTGGATTTCTTTGAATCTTTATACCAAGGATAACATCAGCAACTCCCATATCTTTCATATCAAATGCGGAGTGTAGCATCTTCTTGGTTTGGTTTATTACATCCAAGTTTGATCCCATGATGAGCATATCATCAACATATAAACATATGATAACATAATCATTCTTATATTGTTTCACATAAACACATTTATCACATTCATTTATGTGAAATCCATTTGCTAACATAGTGTTATCAAATTTCTCATGCCACTGCTTTGGCGCTTGTTTAAGTCCATAAAGAGACTTAATCAACTTACAGACTTTGTTCTCTTGGCCTTTTACAACAAAACCTTCCGGTTGTTGCATATATATCTCTTCTTCTAATTCACCATTCAAGAACGCGGTTTTCACATCCATTTGATGTATTTCCAAATTGTGGATAGCCGCTATTGCAACCAACGTCCGTATAGACGTGATTCTAGTAACCGGTGAATATGTGTCGAAGAAGTCTTGACCTTCCTTTTGTCGGTACCCCTTGGCAACTAGTCGAGCTTTGTATTTCTCTATAGTGCCATCGGGTCTCAACTTTCGTTTGAAGATCCATTTGTGGCCAATGACTTTATGACCCGGAGGCAAATCAACCAATTTCCATGTGTTGTTTTGCACAATGGAATCAATTTCACTGTGGATGGCCTCTTCCCAACAAGGTGCCTCGGATGATTCCATGGCGGCCTTATAGGAGAGAGGTTCTCCTTCAACATTGAAAGCCATAAAGTCCGGTCCAAAGTCTTTAGCGATTCTTCCCCTTTTGCTTCTTCTAGGCTCAACCTCTTCTTGAACTTTAGAGGTTTCCGCATTCCTAGATTGATCACTCTTAGTTGAATCAATGTTCACTTGAGAGTGCAAATCATCAATCGGTCGTTTACCAAGGTTAGAGGTGTTACCCTCCTTTTCTTTATAAGGGAAGATCGTCTCAAAGAATTCCGCTTCAGCAGATTCTATAATCGTGTTATTGCTTATGCCATCTACATTTGATTTATGAACTAAAAACCTATATGCAGCACTATTATGGGTTGGACCAATATATACACAATCAACCGTTTTCGGTCCAAGTTTAGTCCTTTTTGGTAAAGGTACTTGAACCTTAGCAAGGCAACCCCACACTTTCATCCTTTTGAAGGATGGAATCTTTCTTCTCCAAAGTTCATATGGAGTTTTGTCACTTTTCTTGTGGGGGATCCGGTTAAGGATCATATTTGCAGTAAGGCACGCCTCACCCCATAAATGATGCGGAGCTCCAGACGTAATCAACATTGAATTCATCATGTTCTTCAATGTTCTATTCTTCCGCTCAGCCACTCCATTTTGTTGAGGAGTGTAAGGAGCGGTAGTTTGATGTATAATGCCATGCGTTGCACAAAATTCTGCAAATTCGTTGGATTCATATTCTCCTCCACGATCAGACCTCAGAATTTTGATTTTCTTTTCAAGTTGATTTTCAACTTCAGCCTTATAAGTCTTGAACATGCTTAAGGCTTCATCTTTAGTATGTATAAGGTAAACATGGCAAAATTTACTGCAATCATCAATGAAAGAAATATAATAATTCTTTCCTCCTCTTGTAGGAGTTGCCTTGTAATCACACAAATCACTATGGATTAACCCGAGAACTTCATTGGATTTTTCTACCGATCTATGTGGGTGATTTGTGTATTTAGCTTCTACACAAACCTCACACTTAGATATTTTATCATTAGAACATTTAGGAATCATGTCAAGTTTGATCATTCTTTGTAATGATCTAAAGTTAACATGTCCTAATCTAGAATGCCAAAGGAAAGTAGGATCCACAATATACACGGAAGCAGTGCTAGTGCCTGCCTTATTTTCATTAATTACAATGGCGGCATCAACGGTATTTACAGTGCTATTTACAGAGAGTTTGAAGAGTCCCTCATCGAGGTAACCCTTCCCCACATAGGCACCACCTTTGGTGATGACAAATTTGTCCGATTCGAATACAAGTTTGAACCCTTTCTTGCTAAGAATAGGGCCAGAAATCAAATTCTTAGTTAAATTAGGTACATGTAACACATCACATAGCATAAGATCCTTTCCGGAAGTCAACCTCAACGTGACCTTCCCCTTTCCTTCGATCATCGCGGTAGAAGCATTTCCCATGAACATCGGTTCCTCTTCCTTCACCTTTTGATACGTTTCGAACAAGCCTCTCGAATTGCAAATATGACGGGTTGCCCCGGTGTCGACCCACCAATCCACAACATTGGTTACCATGTGTGCTTCAACGACTCCAACGAATTGGTTTGGGGAGTGAGCGAGGTTTGCATGATTGTTTCCCCCGCCGGCTCCTCCACCGCCGTTTCCACCACCACCATTGTTATCTCGTCTATGTCGACAATCCTTGGCCCTATGACCCGGTTTCCCACAAACCCAACAATGCATGACTTTCTTGAACGGTTTCCTTTGAGGAGCCATAGTGCCTTTCCCGAAAGTGAAAGGCCTTTTTGTCATGATATTCTTCCCTTTGAATTTAGGGAATTTCTGCCTCGAAGTACTTCCTTCAACCATGTTGGCGTTTGGTTCCAAAGGGTTGGCATCGGCTTTATCGTTGAGTCGATTATCTTCCTCCACTCGTAATTTGAGGACTAATTGTTCAAACGTTATGTCCTCCGACAAATGCTTCAAATAGAGTTTGAAGTTTTTCCATGAGTGAGGCAGTTTGTCGATTATTGACCCAACCAGAAAATTGTTGTTTATTCCCATGCCTTCCACTTCTAGTTCGTGGGATAGAATCTGCAATTCTTCAACTTGTTTCATCACCGGTTTTGTATCCACCATCCGATAATTCAGAAATTTCCCAACAACGAATCTTTTGGAACACGCTACTTCAGTTTTATATTTTGTGTCCAAAGATTCCCAAATCTCCCTTGCGGTACCAAGGGTGGAATAGATATCGTATAGGGAATCATCGAGGGCGTTCAGAATATAATTACGGCAATTATATTCATTTGATCTCCATGCCTCGATCGTTCTTTCTTGCGCAGCCACTTGTATTTGAGTGGGTGGCGCTCCATCCTGACTTACCGGTGGCGTCAGTGATGGTTCCTCCTCGGTGAGGACGTTAGAAACACGAAGTGTTGTTAGATAAAACAACATCTTCTGTTGCCAACGACGGAAATCCGATCCTTTGAACTTTTCGGGTTTCTCCACGTGATTTTTCATCACGTTCGATTGATCCATCGCTCCTAACAGAAATTTTTGTCTTAGATTGTTAGGACTGATCAATCACGATTAAGAAATGTGTAGAAGAACAGAAACAACTTCACATAAAATAATGAATTCTTTTACAAACGTTTTGATACAAACATAAATTACAACGAAATCGTAAACCTTACTTGATACGAAGATTCTTGTAACAACGAAAGAGATTGAGGCCTGCTAATCGCAGTGTCCTAAGACAAAAATTCGCCTCGAGTATCGGCGTTGTCTTGAGGATACAACAATCTATTCAAGTCAATACTTGAACCTAGCGAATCGTCATACGTTTGGTGATGAACGAGAGGAGAGAGAACCCAGATTTTGTGATGAATTTTTCGTGTATCTTGTTGTCTAAAACGAATGGGAATTGATGTGTATTTATAGGTATGTCTCGCTAACCAACAGAAACTGCCAGGCGTCCGCGCTACTTGCGGCGCGGGTAAACTTGCGCGGAAAGGCGCGCCGCGGTCTGTTCGTCGAAACCCACAGTGACCCTCGCGCCTTGTGGCACGACTTAAGTAGCGTCGTTATGCGCGCCGAGCACTGTTTGATGTTTCTTCAGTATCCCGCGCGGCTCGGGTCGCGCCGTTATCCGCGCCAACCTGCACATCACATTCGTTCTTCAACTATTGAATCTCGACCCCATCGAGACCCCAAGAGCCCCAAGGCCCAAGGCCCAATCTTTGACATTTAATATATATATATATATATATATATATGTCAAAGAGAGCCCACCAAGAACACCACACACCAAGCCCAAGCAATTAAATGATTCATTTAATGCTCAATGGTTTGTGTTTATTAAGTGGTATAGACTTTGCCTTGGCTCCTATGTGGGACAAGTTTTCTCACCTCTTCACTAAGTTCCAACATTTCATTGATATACAATTTAGCTAAACGTTCCAAGGAATCAATTTCTTTTATCGGCAAGAAATGAGCAGACTTCGTCAACCTATCCACAATCACCCAAATAGAATCGAATCCTTTTGAAGTTCTAGGCAACTTGGTAATGAAATCAGTAGTGATCTGATCCCATTTCCACATTGGTATATCTAGTCGTTGTAACTGACCAAACGGCCTCTGATGCTCAATCTTTACCTTCTTGCAGGTAGTACAATCTTCTACATACTTAGCAACATTTCTCTTCATTCCCGGCCACCAATAGAACTGTTTCAAATCTCTATACATTTTGTTTGTACCTGGATGAATAGAAAATCGGGATTGATGAGCTTCTTGTAGTACACGATCACGTAATCCACCCAAACGAGGTACCCAAATTCTGTTTCCCATACATAGTAACCCACGGTCGTCTTTCCCAAGCAATACTGATAATCCCACTAACCGTTCAGATTTCAAACTTTCTTCTTGAAAAGCATCTATTTGGAATTTTAGTAATTCGTCAAAAATGTTTGGAAGAAGTTCAGCTCGAAGCGATATTGCTTTTATCGTTCCACTCCTTTCTTGACGACTCAGCGCATCTGCCACCACGTTTGCTTTCCCTGGGTGATATAGAATTTCACAATCATAATCATTTACCAATTCCAACCATCTTCTTTGCCTCATATTCAGTTCCTTCTGATCGAATAGATGTTGGAGACTTTTATGGTCCGTGAAAATTTGACATTTGGAACCATAAAGATAATGTCTCCAAATCTTTAATGCGAAGACAACTGCTGCAAGCTCCATATCATGGGTAGGATATTGCCTTTCATGATCCTTTAATTGACGAGAAGCGTAGGCAATCACCTTTCCACGTTGCATGAGTACACATCCCAAACCCAGCTTAGAAGCGTCACTGTAGACCACAAAATCATCGGAACCTTCTGGCAATGCTAATATCGGTGCGCTGCAGAGTTTCTCCTTTAATATTCTGAATGCTTCGTCTTGTTCTGCCTTCCATTCAAACTTTAAATTCTTCCGAGTCAGCTTGGTCAATGGCGTCGCGATTCGAGAAAAGTCTTTTATAAACTTCCGATAGTATCCCGCTAGACCCAGAAAACTACGTATTTCAGTTGCCGTCTTCGGCGGTTCCCATCTTTCAATTGCTTCCACTTTTGCTGGATCAACTTGTATTCCCTTCTCTGAAACTATATGACCCAAAAACTGCACTTCCCGCAACCAGAATTCACATTTAGAGAACTTAGCGTATAACTTTTCTTTCTTCAATAACTCCAATATCAAACGAAGATGTTGCGCATGATCCTCTTTGGATCGGGAATAAATAAGTATATCATCGATAAATACAATGACAAATTTATCGAGATAAGGCTTACATACCCGATTCATCAAATCCATAAAAGTGGCTGGAGCGTTCGTCAATCCAAAAGGCATTACCAAAAATTCGTAGTGGCCGTATCTTGTGCGAAAAGCAGTCTTTAAAACATCCTCTTCCTTAACCTTCAACTGATGGTAGCCAGATCTGAGATCAATCTTTGAGAAGTAACAAGCTCCAACTAATTGATCAAAAAGGTCATCAATTCTTGGAAGTGGATACTTGTTCTTGATCGTTCGTTTATTCAGCTCCCGGTAATCGATACACATTCTCATTGAACCGTCTTTCTTTTTCACAAATAAAACTGGTGCACCCCACGGCGAAGAGCTGGGTCGGATGAAGCCCTTATCAGATAAATCTTGAAGTTGTGCCATCATTTCTTTCATTTCTGGAGGTGCTAATCTGTACGGTGCACGAGCGATTGGAGTGGCTCTAGGTACCAGGTCTATACCAAATTCTACTTGCCTAACAGGAGGAAGACTATTCAAATCTTCAGGAAAAACTTCTGGGTACTCTTTAACAATAGAAATATCTTCCAGCTTAACGTTTTTAGGCCTACTATCTATCACATAAGCTAGATAACTAGAGCAACCCTTATTGACACATTTACGGGCTTTTACCATCGATATAAGACTGGACTGACGATTCTTACGATCTCCGTAAATCACTATCGATCTCTTATCAGGTAAAACGACATTGATTATTTTCTTATCACAAACTATATTAGCCTGATTCTCAGCTAGCCAATCCATTCCTACTACCACATCAAATTCAATCAAAGCTATTGGGAACAGTTGTATCGGTACTCCACATCCCTCTATATTTATTATGCAACGATTAAAAACCTCTTTAACTGCCACTTGGTTATCATTTGCAGTGTCTACTAATAAAGCATGTTTTAACATTTTAGGCTCTAAATGCATGTGAGCAGCAAAGGAGGGAGACACAAAAGATCGGTTTGCACCGGAATCAAATAACACTTTAGTACGCGTGGAGTTTATGAAAAATGTACCTGTGACCACATCCGGAGTTTCCTCCGCCTCTTTAGCTGTCATTTGGAATGTACGACCCCTCGTTCTAGGCGGTTCTATTCTTGGGACTACTGGTCTCGTAATGGCCGGTTTCCCCGATGTACCCCCTGATTGTATTCTACCTCGCGGACAATCTGATTGGAGGTGATCCGGAGAGTTGCACAAAAAGCAAAACCGTGTTACTCGACAGTCTTTAACAACACGACCGGTTTTCCCACATTTAAAACAAACCCGCAACTCCACTTGACAATTTCCCTGATGGTAGCGATTACATCTTGGACATGGTCTATCCACTGGTCGAAACGACGAACGATTATCGAACCTTTGAAATCTAGGCTTCCTTGAATCCTGTGGTGGTCCTTCCCATTTCCTTTTTCCCAAACTCTTATCGCCAGCATCTCTTTTATTATCCCTTTCCACATTTTCTGCAGCATCCACCGCAGCCGTAAAAGTATTTGGCCCTGTGGCAGTCACCAGTCTTCGAACCTCTGCATTTAATCCATAGATGAATCTCTCCATTTTCATCTTTTCTGTAGCAACATAATATCCTGCAAAACGAGATTTTTCTAAAAACCGTGCAGTATAATCCCTAACCGATAGATTCCCCTGTTGTAGATTCATAAATTCTTCCTCCAATTGTCTAACAGCAGCCTGTGGACAGAAGTGTGTTGTGAAAGCTAACACAAATTCCTCCCATGCAAAAGTAGTGTAAACATCCGTTCCTCTTGATTCTATATGAGCCTCCCACCAATACAGAGCATCCCCTTTTAGCATCGTTGCCCCATAAAGCACTTTGTCTTCTTCCGAACACTTGCACGTCTTGAAGATGGCTTCTATTTCTTTTAGCCATCTCATTGCCTTGACCGGGTCCCGATCTCCTGAATAGGTAGGGGGCTTGCAACTAAGAAACATTTTATAGTCGCACCTTTTCATCACCGGTAAGATAGTAGAGGTAAGTGGTATTTCAACTTCGTGTTCCGGATTTGGTCTTTCAGTTTCATTGTGGCGATTATGTTCAAACATAGCTTGTATGTTATCTTGTAACCTCCCCATTTCTTCCATCAAATCATCCCGTGTAACAAACTCTGTGCCCTGTGGTTGTGTTCTTCCCCCAGTTCGGCCCCCAATTCCCCTTCCGTTTCTGCCTCTACCACGATCTCCTCATCTTCCCCCTGTTCCTATTGGTGGATTCTCTCCACCCGAAGTCCTTCCTCTTCCTTGATTCCTTCGTCTAGTGCCACTTGCCATTCTGTAGATTCAAACAAAGTTAATATACACATAAGCACATACCCCATATAACAAGGTAATCCAGTTCAAGCATGCACCTGTAAGATCATAATTACACTGGCCTGGTGTAATTTGAAATTACCTTACATGATGTTCCTTCTACCTTTTATACTTAGTATCCCCAGGTTCTAAAATACTAGGGACATCCTACTTCACATGCAGTTTAAATCTAGGTACAGATACTAATACCTAAATCCCTTAAACTAGGGCTCTGATACCATCTGTAACATCCCGCAAAACGAAACATACATATAACATACATTCCATAACACGTTTACAACAAAGTACTTCATCTTTCACATTTGGTCCCATCTAAAGTCTGAACATAAAAATTCATTACAACTTGATCCACTTTGAATTACATAGTAATAACAAAAATTATAACTACAAAAGCATCCGTAGCATCATGATGATAATCTTCTCCAAAGCTAGCCAACAAGTATTCTATTTACTTGTTCTTACTGGAATCACCACCTGGAATACATAATTTTTAAAACAGAAAATGAGGGTTAGACCTAAGGGTCTAGTGAGTAAATCCCTGACATTCGTAATTCATTAAAATTCATTTATATAAAACACACTTTATATAAATACACATACATCACACGTAAGTTAATACCAATTAACATTTATGCATCATACCTGTCTCATTCCACCTTATCCCTCCACCAATGGCCAATATCAATTGGTTGCGAGCCAATTTATCACACCGGTCCAAAGCCCGGCCACGTATTATATTACCATATAATACTCACGTAATTATAATATCTCAATATATTATAATCACCCACGTATGACATATTCATACCACATATCAAATATTTGTTATTCACGTAAGGCATTCCAGAAAAAAATACTTTTTAAAGTACAACTCACCTGATCTTTAAAGCAAGGTCCTTCAAACTTTCTTCAAAATAGATTATCTTTTAACCCAGATCCTTAGTATCTGAAACAAATTAAAGTATACATACTCTTTAACACATAAACAGGAAAACCCAACTTTTCGCAACCCATTATTACGAAAAGTTTACTTTTCGCAACCTACAGTTGCGAGTTCCTCACTTTTCGCAACCAACAGATGCGAAAACCTCACTTCTCGCAACCCACAGTTGCGAGTTCCCTACTTTTCGTAACCAACAGATACGAAAACCTCACTTTGCGTTTTAGCTGCTTGCGCAAAGTGGACTTTTCGCAACCAAGGCTTGCGAATTCCCACTTTTCGCGAAAACACTGTTCATCGCTCCTATCAGAAAAGTTCAGTTTAATTGCAGGAATTTCATCTTATACCCAGACTGTACAGAAGTGTTCTAAACCCCTTTTAACACTCTAAATTGCAACTAAAATTCACAAATTCATCTAAAATTACCTAAACCCACCTCAAAATCCAAAAGAAACCTAATTCTTATAAAAGAGTGTTTGAATAAGAACATTACCTCTTTGATTTACTGCACCAATTAAAATCCCAGCTGAGTATTTTTCAATTCTTCTTCTTCTTCTTCGAATTTCTTCCTCTCTCTCTCTCTCTGCCGTATTCACTCACACACACAAACACTTTGGATATTCTTTTTGTTTACTAAATGAAGACTTCATCTGATACATGATATACTAGAGTCGGTCAAGTGGAGGAGTTTGGCAAAAAGACCAATTAGACCCTAGACTTTACTCATTTGGCAAAACTTATCCCCAACCTTCCAATTAAAATTAAACTTATCCCTAAATTTCTTAACTCCATAAAATACTAAAATAAAGACTTATAAAATACCAATTTTAAATTAGATAAAATACCTGGTTATTACAAAGACTTCAGCAATCGCTGAACTTTATCATTCACTGATAAAGATCTGACTCAACGAAAGCTGATCATGAAGTCTCCCTGTTTGTTACTATTGTCTTACCTCCCTTGCACGTCTCCGTACGAACTGTCAGAACGGACATCCCTTTTGTCTGTAATCGTACAACAACTCTGATTCTACAATGTGCACCATGCGGCTACTAAGGTTGTCTACAAAGGTCAATGACATGCAACCACTCAGCTGCTGCCACGTGTAAAGCCATACTGCCATGCATTAAATGCATGCAGTATATAAGAAGAACCTTACTTCAGTTTTGAAGTGTGCTCGGACCATCTTCTTATTTCTCTCTTATTGTTAAGTTATTATTCATAATTTCTTTAACTCTTTCTAGTGCAAGAAACTTAGTGTTTCTCAAGACTTGTTTAGATTAGGTTTATCCTTAATCTTGTTCCGCAACAGGTTGTAAATTGTCTTGATTTGTCAATAAACAATTTAGAAAAGTAAAAACGTGTGTTTGTATTCAACCCCCCCCCCCCCCTTCTACAAACTTGTATAGCCCTTCGGGACCAACAAGTGGTATCAGAGCATATTTGTTTAAACTCATAAACAAGATCTGATCTATACTAAGATTTCTCTTCCTTGCTATTTCTTAAAATGGCTACCAACACAAACACCAACTATATTGACAACGGTTCTCTTGCAAAACCCCCTAGATTCTCCAGAGATAATTTTAATCTATGGAAAAATAGGATGATTCTCTTCTTAGAAGGTGTAGACCCTACTATGCCTTACTATCTTGAAAACGGCCCATATATTCCTATAAGAATTGACACTGCAGTTCCAGCCGCTGAGAATAGACCTGCTATTCCAGAAAGGCTAATTCTCAAGGAAATTCATATGTGGACTGATGAAGATAAGAAGAAAGTGGCTATCGACACCAAAGCCAGATCCATACTCTCCATGGCTCTTCCTGACGAAGTCTACCATTCCGTCATGAACCTGAAAACCTCAAAAGCTATGTAGGACACAATCTGTGTTCAGTATGAAGGTACTTCTGAAGTCCAGGACTCTTGAAAGATCAACCTGGTAAGACAGTATGAAATCTTCATTTGTGGTAAGAATGAAACTCTCTCTGAAGTACACCAACGTTTTAACTGCTTAATAATAGATCTGAAAACTATTGGTAAGGAATATTCTAACTTTGAAGTACTGACAAAGTTCTTAGAATGTTTACCTGAAATCTGGGACAGTTATTCTATGTGTCTCAAGTTGTCAAAGGATCTAAAATCAATGACCCTTTCTACTTTATATGGCACGATGCTGAATCATGAGCAATCGAGTCATCTTAAGAAGAATCTTGTAAAAGATTCCAAAAGCACCCCTGTTGCTTTAATCTCAGAGTCACCTTCCACTCAGCGATCGACTATCATTGTCACTGAGTTGGAAACTAACTCTGAAAGATCATCAGACTCTGACGTTTCAGATAATGATGAAACTCTGGCATTCCTGGCTAATAAGTTCAGGAGATTTGCTAGAAAGAGTAATTTCAAGAAGAACAAACCTCTTGCTATTACTGACAAGCCAAGATCATCAACCCCTGTTGATAAGGCTACTGCTACTTGCTATAACTGTGAAAAGATAGGACATTTTGCTAGCGAGTGTAGGTCAAAGAAAGTCTCTAGACCCTCAGCTTTTCCCAAGAAAAACTTTACTCACAGGACTAGAGATGAAAAATACAAAAAGCTGAAAGAAAGGTATTCAAAGCTGAAAACCTTTAAGAAGAAAGGCAAAGGCCTTATGGCTGACTATGATTGGGCTGCCTCTGACGAAGAAGAATCATCTGACTCTGAAGATGATGATGAATCCAATCTATGTCTCATGGCAAAACTTGAAGATGAGGAAGAAAATTCTGACATTCCCTCCACTTCAACCTCTGCTACTAAGGTATCACCTTCCTTCTTTACCAATATTTTAAATATTGATGAAGCTGATAGTCTTTGAAAGATCGATCTCTTGACTAGAAGTTTATATGAAGCCATGAATGGCAAAACTATTGTTGAAAATCAAAATCTTGATCTTGCTGAACAGCTTAAAAACTGTCACCTTCAAATAGAAAATCTTTCTAAAATTGAAGAAGATTTTAAAGATCAAGTTCACTTAAATCAGCTAGTCAAAATCGAGCGCGAAGAAGCTATCGCTGCATTAAAAGTTGAAAAAGCTACTGTTGATGGATGGTATAATTCCTCAACAAAGATCACTGAGATAATTAAGTCTCAGATTCCCTTGAGTGATAAACGTGGTCTTGGTTACAAAGCTGATACTCTAGAACCAACCACTGACCGTTCCATGCTTAAGTTTGGAATGTTCGTATCCTCTATCCCTGACACTTTCTCATCTCAGTGTTCTTCTTCTAAACCGCCTATCCCTGAGGAAATCTCTACCTTAACTTCTAAAGGTAAAGAAAAAGTTGTTTATCCAAAACCTACCTCAGTCTTTAAAAACAAAGGTAAAGGAATTGCTTTTAACCAAAATCCTCATAAGGGTACCTCTGTACCAAAGCTGAATGCTTCTAAAGCTTCAGTGACTTATCCCTCTGGTTCAAAGAATAAGATCCCTGGATTTATTCAGCATGGATCTATTCAGCGATCTACTCCTAGAATCAAAGTGGAAATTATTGGTAAGAAATCCGAAGAACTGAATGTTCCTCCCATTTCAAAAGCCAATAGCTTACTTGGTGCTAGTCCTTCTAATTCAAAATCAAAAGCTCAGCATGCAAATGGTCCTAGAACTACTTTTAGTTATAGGAAATGTTATCATTGTGGACTTACCAATCATATTGCTAGTAAGTGCCCCACAGCCACCCAAGCTGAAAAGATAGCTAAGGTGAAGATCATTGCCCCTAAGGCAAAGAAGACCACTGAGGTTAAGAAATTAACCGAAGTGAAGACTGACAAAGCTGAATCTTCAAATGCTGCGAAGACTGCTGAACCTTCCACTTCCTCTTCTACACCCACTGACAAGTGTGTACACATGGTTAAGTGGGTACCCAAGAAAAACTAATCTTCCTTTGTAATGCAGGTTAAGAAGGGTATCTGGTATCTCGATAGCGGATGCTCTAGACACATGACTGGTATGAAGAACCTGCTCACTGAGTACAAAGAAGAGAAGGGTCCCTCTGTAACTTTCGGTGGAAATGGAAAAGGACATACCCGAGGGTTTGGTGTACTCTCTAATGGTACAACAACCTTCAGAAGAGTCGCATATGTTGAAGGGATGAAACATAATCTTCTAAGCATTAGTCAGGTTTGTGACAAGGATAACAAAGTAATCTTTACTAAGGAATCCTGCTTTGTCGCTGACAAAAAGGAGAAGATAGCTCTCAGCGGTTATCGTTTGGAAAATTTTTATGTAATAAACATGGACTCAACAACCACTGAGAACTCCTGTTTCTTCTCAAAAGCCTCATCTGATGTCAACTGGCTATGGCATAAGAGGCTCTCTCATCTCAACTTCAAGACACTGAACACTCTTTCTTCAAAAGAGTTAGTCACTGGTCTACCTCAGCACTCATACGCCAAAGAATCCTTATGTTCAGCATGTGAGAAAGGCAAGCAGACCAAAGCAAGCTTTAAGTCTAAGCAAGTTTCCTCAGTGTCATCTCCTCTACAACTTCTCCATATGGATTTGTTTGGCCCTGTTAACAAACAATCCATCGCTGGAAAGAAATATACACTGGTCATAGTTGATGAATTCTCTCGCTATACATGGGTAATGTTTCTCCGTTCTAAGAGTGACACACCTGAAGAACTCATCACCTTTGTCAGGAAAATGGAAACCCTGAACAACTTGACCGTTCGCTCAATAAGGAGTGATCATGGGACTGAATTCAAAAACAGTTCTCTTGATTCCTTCTTTGAGAGTAAGGGTATTTCTCACAACTTTTCTTCAGTGAGAACACCGCAACAAAATGGAGTCGCTGAAAGAAGAAATAGAACTATTATTGAAGCTGCACGTTCAATGCTCAGCGATTCTCACCTGCCTACTCAACTTTGGGCAGAAGCTGTCAACACTGCTTGTTTTACGCAAAACAGGTCGCTAATAGTCAAAAGATTTAATAAAATAGCCTATGAACTTTTTCATGGGAGAAAGCCTTCAATTAGCTTTCTTCACATCTTTGGATGTCAGTGTTTCATACTGAACAACAGAGATGCCCTTGGAAAGTTTGATCCTAAGGCTGATGATGGAATCTTTCTTGGATATTCTTCAATCTCCAAAGCCTTCAGAGTTTTCAATCGAAGAAGACAAACTGTTGAAGAAACTATTCACGTCACTTTTGACGAATCCCGTTCAGCGAATTCTCGACCTTCTGCTGATACTGAAGAACTGAATCAATGGATGTTTTCTAATCTTGGTGATTCAGAAGATATTCCCACTCCTCATACTCATACCGGTGAAGATGATGGTCCTACTATCATCCCAAACATGCAGAATAGTGAAGCTGAAACTTCATGGGTCTCAGATGTTCCTTTAAACACTATGCCTGCTTCTGAACCAAATGTCTCAGACATTCCATCTACTTCTCAGCAATCAGTAAATGAGATAACATCTGCACCTACTCCTCTCTTGGCTGATATTCCAGAAGTTGCTGAAGCTTCATCTTCAGCTCCTCCAGTCCAATTTGAGTCAGCGACTTATGCTCCGGCTCAGCGATGGACTGTAAATCACCCAATTGATCAAATCCTTGGTGATCCAAACGCTGGTGTTCAGACTCGACGAAGTGCAGGTAATATTTGTTTATTTGTTAACTTTATTTCTCTGATTAAACCAAAGAAAATAGATGATTCCCACAAAGATCCAAATTGGGTCAGCGCCATGCAAGAAGAGCTGACTGAATTCGAAAGAAACAAAGTTTGGAATCTTGTTCGAAGACCAACTGACAAGACAGTGATAGGCACTAAATGGGTCTATCGAAACAAGTTGGACGAACATGGAACTGTAACCCACAACAAGGCTCGACTTGTTGCTCAGGGATACAGACCAGAGGAAGGTATAGACTACGACGAAACATTTGCCCCCATAGCAAGACTAGAATCTATTCGTCTATTCTTAGCATGCGTTGTACACAAAGACTTCAAAGTATATCAAATGGATGTTAAGTCAGCATTTCTCAATAGAAAGCTGAATGAAGAAGTCTATGTGGAACAACCTCCAGGATTCTCAGATCCTAAGCGTCTAGGTTATGTTTATAAACTGGATAAGGCACTTTATGGATTAAACCAAGCTCCACGTGCATGGTATGACACTCTATCCTCTTATCTCCTAATTGAAAATTTTGAGTGTGGTAAAATCGACAAAACTCTATTTTTCAGAATAGTAAAAGGTCATATCATTCTTGTTCAGATATATGTTGATGACATTATATTTGGTTCTACTAACCCTGATCTTTGTACTCGTTTCTCTGAAAGGATGAAAGAAGAGTATAAAATGAGCATGATGGGTGAGCTAACATATTTCCTTGGTCTTCAGATAAAACAAAATGAAAAAGGAACTTTCATTAATCAGGGAAAGTATGTTAAAGATATGCTGAAGAAATTTGATTTAACTCAGAGTTCAGCTATGAAAACCCTTATGGCACCACCGCTGACACTAAACAAGGATTCAAATGGAATACCTGTTAATGTCACGTTGTACCGTGGGATGATCGGCTCTCTCTTGTATCTTACAGCTAGCCGACCCGATATTATGTACGCAACCTGTTTGTGTGCACGATATCAAGCTGAACCTAAGGAATCTCATATGATCACTGTAAAGCGAATCTTTCGTTACCTTAAGGGTACTATGAACCTAGGTCTTTGGTATCCCAAAGACTCAGGGTTTGATCTAATCGCCTATTCAGATAGTGATTTTGCAGGTTGCAAATTGGATAGGAAAAGCACCACAGGAGGCTGTCAGCTCCTGGGTGGAAAGCTGGTGAGTTGGACAAGTAAAAAGAAAACTTAGTGTCCACCTCAACTGCTGAAGCTGAGTATGTAGCCGCTGGAAGCTGTTGTTCTCAGGTCTTGTGGATGAGAAATCAACTACTAGACTATGACCTTCAGCTCTCGAAAATTCCAATCTATTGCGACAGCACAAGTGCCATCGCTATAGCCAACAATCCAGTGCTACACTTAAAGACCAAACATATCGAAATCAGGTATCATTTTATCAGAGATCATGTGATGAATGGTGATATAGAACTTCATTTTATTCCAACTGACTATCAGTTAGCTGATCTGTTCACCAAACCTCTTGATGAGACAAGATTCAACTTTCTCATCAGCGAGCTTGGAATGCTGAACTTTGAAGAGTAAAGATTTTCAGTGGTTCACATTTGATCAGCGATAGGATAAAACAATTGTATAACCCATTCTATCATTCTCTCTCTGAACATAATTGATTCGCTGATATCAAGGTATGTTTTCTCTCTTGCTCGCTGACGTTCGCATATGAATGTAAGATTTCAAAACAAACTGCATCGCTGAATATCTCTTCCTTAACAGCGATACTTTGAAATTTCTTAAACCAACACTGATATTTCTATTCAGTGCTTCATGTTTTTCAAAATAGTCCCTGAGCTTTCAAAACCTCAGAGACATCCTAAAATATGAAAGGACGTTTGTGACATCATCACAACGGATAAACCCTGGCACGTTCTTTTTCTGACACACGTTTGCACGTTTCGTTTACCATCAAATCAAATGTAAACACGTGTCCGTGTCATGATGAAAAACTTTCCCGCTCTAGTTTTCTCTCTCTCAAATCTCTCTATATAAACTATTTCGAGTTTATATTTTTCCTTTACGCGAACAATACTTCTCCTCCAAGAAAGAAAAGATTTACTGTTGCTTATTTCCAGAAATCTGTTCATCTTCTTCTTCGATTACCAAGTTAATATTCTTATTATTCACCTGCATAACTTGTTTCTGGTCTTCTTATTGCTTTTAACAGATCAAACAAAAGAAACCTTTTCAAAAATGAAATCATTTCTTTCATGGTTTTATGAACACAACCTTTTCATGGTTGTTCTTCAAGTTTAAAACTCAAAATCTTAAACTTGTTCTTCATTCGTTTTTCCAGAATCCTTATCTAAAGGAAAATGGAAAACAAGACTTTTACTGGGTTTGTTTTTCTTTTTCAAAACAAGAAAACCCTAATCTTCATTAAGACATTTCTGTCTGAATGAAATGGACAAAAAAATCGGAAAACATCTTATTGGAAAATCTTTCACATTAAGACTGTACTTTTTTTATGATTCATGGTTGATATGTTAAACAGAAATGGCATCTTCTACTCCTGCTCCTACCACTGAGAAATCCTCTGCTACAAAGAAACTGACTCTCGTCAAAGCTCCTCAGGTCAAGTTCAAGCTTGAGGAAATCGATTTTTCAAAATCGAACAACCTTCATGCGCTTTTCGAGTTTCCTCCTCGAAAGCAAGTCACACATCTGGATGATGTTGTGAACTACCTCAAAACATGTTGCTTATCTACAGCACTGACTATTACACCCCCTGCTCATCAATTCCTACTATCTCAGTTCTGGTATGCTTCCAGAAGAGCTCAGGTACCCCATGCCAAAGACCCAACGAAGATCGTTGACTCTATTCTATGTGACACCAAATTTGGCACCACCAAAATCAACCCTGCTATTATTAGGAAAGCACTGAGTCTTCCTACCTCTACCAAAGAAAACCGCTTTGTCCCTCTCCCAAACCACAAAAACCATGCTGATAGGGAAGCCATCACTGCATTCTTCGATGCAATGGGTTACGCATGGGACACTGGAAGGGACAAGAAGCCTGAGAAGAAACTGACCTTGATCAAGAAGTCCAAAATGCCCAGCGAGATGAACTTCATCTTCGCACATCTGATAAGCTGCATGACAGCGAAAAGTGGCTCTTCTGATCAAGCTGCTCAACCTCAGCAAGCAATTGGCTATGCATTGCTGAAAGGTCTAAATGTTGACTGGGCCTCAATCATCTACGACGACCTTGCGTTCAGAGTGGATATGGCTGAAAGACCTTCATGGGTTCCTTATCCCAGATTCATCAGCGCCGTCTTTCAACAAGGACTTGGCGAGAGGTACCCAACAGAGGGTGATCTGAGACTCTCTCAGGTTGGCCCTAAGGTGCTCGACTTCAAGCCACTGGAAAACGAGGTACGTCTTTCTACTATCTTATCTCTTCTCAATCCTCCTTCTTCTACTTCTGCAGCTCATTCAGTGGAAATCCCCACCGCTGATACCCATGCTGCACCCTCCACTCCTTCTCGAAAAAGGAAACACTCATCTTCCCAACTTGGTTCCAAAAGAATCAAGAAAACCAAGGAGCAACCCCCCCCCCCAGCATTTACACGCTGAAGACTCCACAGCTCATCTTGAAGAGCTGATGGAAAGTTCCGTTGTACGCTCTGCCACAGCTGATCAAGCCACCCCTTCCATCCCGGCTTCAGCGTCTCTAAACGCTGAAGTTATAAACTTGGAAATGAACCCACCTCCTTCAGCCTCTCTACAGACTGAAGTGATTGACAGCGGATCCAACGCTGAACCTCGCACCCAACCATCATTCTCATCCCTCATTCCTCCTACTCAATCGTTGGTCTCTCCACCAATTTTCCCAACTTTCTCAGGGACACCCTTCATCGTACATGACTCAGCTGCAGACACTCTAAATACGATGATGGATGCAAACTTAGGATCTGCAGGCACCTCCATGCGCCAAGGTACTCTTGAAGGCGACATGGAATATCATTCAGGACACAAAGGGTTCGACAACTTCGCCAACCCGCCTGCAGGTCCTAATTTGGGGGATATCAACACCTCCCTGAAGGCCCTGGAAACAAAGGTGGAAAATTACAACACCATTCTCTCCACGAACTCTTCAGCGGTTACAGACGCTGGAGAGAAACTCAAAACGTTGACCGAGATCGTTGATACGAAAGCCTCCAAAACTGATCTGGAGAAGGTGGATGGTAGCATTGCTCAATTTTCTACCACCCCCGCTGACAATTCAACCGCCACCACTTCTCTTTCAACAAACTTCACCACTCTGTCCAATGAAGTCACATCATTGAAGACAGAGGTTGGTTCTCTTAAGGGTGAAGTCTCCACGATCAAGGCTGACGTCTCCGCCGTCAAAGAAATTGTTCAGAAAGTACTCGATCGCCTGAATGCCCCCAACTTCTCATTTTACTCAGGTCGATCGAGAAGCTCTGCAAAAGATCAATCCTGCTATAACTGGCCTGGAAGTCAGATTAGCAAAGATTGAGAACTGTGTCGGGATCTCTGGCCTGGAAGACAGAGACCAAATACTCACTGCTGCTGCTAAACAATCTGTTACCTCCCCCAACCATAATGTGGAAGAGGGGGAGAAGACTAAAGAAGACCTTCCCCATAATGCTGAGGGGGAGGGTATTGAAACTGTTGTTGCTGCTACTTCTACTTCACAACCTCAGGGAGTTGAAACCCCTGAGGAAACCGAGAAACCTTCCTCTGTATCTGAGGGGGAGCAACTCGATGAGCAACTTAAGGAAGCTGTTGTTGACGTGACCGAACCTTATGCTGAAGAGGTCGAGTCTGAAGAAGAAGCTGAAGATGATGAACCTGTCGACATCTCTGATGAAGAACCATCATCATCCCCCAAAGATGATGATGATGACGATGATGATGACGATTTCTTCTACGTCCAGCCTGTTGCAAAAGCCCCAGCTCAAAAAGGGATCGAGATAAAAGAACCTTTAGGGGAGCGGACCAAGACAAAGCCTGCAGCGTCTGAAGCTGACAAAGGCAAAAACAAAGGCCTCGCTGAAGAAGACAATTTGACGATCTTGCTTCTAAAGCCAGTTTGTCAGGTACACTACCTTCTATTCCCTTACACTGCATCCCTCCTCTATCCCTTCTCAATCTCAATCCTTCTATCCTTAAAACCTCTATTCACTTAACCACATTCTTTTCTCTATCTCTTTCTTCCCATATTCTTACTTAAACAATCGATATGTTTCAGCTAGTCCTCTCCCCTGTTTGAGGATCCCGCTGAAGCTCCCACGACTACACCAAAAATAATCCCAGCCACAAGAGCTGAAGAAATAATCCCAGTCTTGGATTTAACCACTGAGACTGATGAACCTGAAGAACAGCTGCTCTCTCACAAAAACAGACCTTCCTTGGCTCCTCAAAATCTAAGTGAAGAGGATCAAGAAAAGAGAGATGCAATGATCAAACAGCTTGAAGATCAGCGAATCATTCTTCCTCGTAACAAAATCCCTGCTCCCACAAAGTTCAGGATTTCAAGGAAAGAATACGAGGATCATCTAAGAGCTGAAAGATTACTCGCCGAAAAAAAGAAAGCTGAAGAAAAAGATAAGGCTCTCGCCATCCAGCTTGTCCAACAATCGGTGAAAGACCCCACGCTGAAAAGAACTCCCATTGATGTCCAACGTCAGCTATGGGATGATGCCCAAAGGATCGTTGAAGAAAAGACTAAAGTATCTGATTCAACTTTGGAATGGTGTAAAGAAATGCTGAACTATCGATCTCGACCATCCAAAATCATCAAGGTAAATATCAGAGGAAAACTATTCGTAAACGTTCCTGTTGTTGAAGTTGATGTATTCAGAGAAGACAAAATCAAGCAAACCTTCTATGCTGCTACTTTAGAGAAATTTGGTTTCTCTGAATGGTTGGAAGTGAAATTAGCCATTCAGCGATCTCGCTCAAAGTTCAAGAGCCATGTCGAGAAAATTTTAAATTCTCAGATCGACTTGGTTTCTTCTGCTGTGGATATTCCTCCTTCCACTCTTCTTCCTCCTCAACAAAGAAGAGCCTCTGCAAAGGAAAAGAAAACCTCAGACTCAGGTCCTCCTATACGGAATGAAACAGGTATTGGTTTCTCTCGTGCTGAAGTTCTTGGTCCTGATGCTGACCGCTCAGCGCTTGACACCTCCCTACCACCTGGTGAAACTTTCATCCCTGGCAAAGTCCTAAGTGATCCCTATGGTATATTCTTTCTAGACTGCCATGGAAATCAACACTTTCAACGCATCTCTGAGCTTCCAATCACTCCTATCGAACAGCTCAGAGACCTCATATACGGGTGTGAAGTCAGACGTGACATTCAGGCACGTCACCTCAAACCCCTGATCTTTGAAGAAGCAAAGAACAAAAAGGATCAAGGTGTAACGGTCCCTGACTGGATGATTCCCACATCAAAGACCCTCGATGAACTTCTCATCAAGGAAGAACCTTTTGACGGATAGGATCGCCTTGTAATTCTTTCTATCCTTATCTGTCTACATCTTCTGTACTTGTAATTTTATTTGTTGTACTTGTAATTTTTCCACTTCCCTCTGTAATCTTTACGAAGTTTAAAGAAAAATTTCAGCGAATGTACTTTACTCCATCAGTACTGAAAAGATCCCAGAAAACAGTAAAAGGGACAAATATTTTATGAGTTCTTTTTATCCTTATGTTTTCATTAAATAGCAATTTTCTCTGTTGCTATGTCATAATCAAATAGGGGGAGATTGTTGATCCAAACCCTCAGTGATTTGATAATGACCCTCTCTTAAACACTTAGTGAAAATTGTAAGTAAACAATATGTATTAGAGTTTCACTATCGCTGATAAATACTAAGACTTTACAGTACCGCTGATAGGAACTCTCACTCTTTAGATTAGATATTCAGCGAACACTGTTCATCATCATATAGCTCTGAGCCTGTTCAGTTCTATTGATGATCGTTGATAGTTTAGTTTGTTTACTTATGATCTCTGAAGACAAGTTTCACGTCAACCAAAGTTCTACGATGAAGTCGAAGATCAAGCTCAAGAACCAGCGACAAGTCTACTCATGAACTGATGTGGATATCAGCGAAGCAAGACCTGTCCATTCAACGTGAAGTATCAAGTAGAAGACTTCAGCAATCGCTGAACTTTATCATTCGCTGATAAAGATCTGACTCAACGAAAGCTGATCATGAAGTCTCCATGTTTGTTACTATTGTCTTACCTCCCTTGCACGTCTCCGTACGAACTGTCAGAACGGACATCCCTTTTATCTGTAATCGTACAACAACTCTGATTCTACACTTTGCACCATACGGCTACTAAGGTTGTCTACAAAGGTCAATGACATGCAACGACTCAGCTGCTGCCACGTGTAAAGCCATACTGCCATGCATTAAATGCATGCAGTATATAAGAAGAACCTTACTTCAGTTTTGAAGTGTGCTCGGACCATCTTCTTATTTCTTTCTTATTGTTAAGTTATTATTCGTAATTTCTTTAACTCTTTCTAGTGCAAGAAACTTAGTGTTTCTCAAGACTTGTTTAGATTTGGTTTATCCTTAATCTTGTTCCGCAACAAGTTGTAAATTGTCTTGATTTATCAATAAACAATTTAGAAAAGTAAAAACGTGTGTTTGTATTCAACCCCCCCCCCCCCCCCTTCTACAAACTTGTATAGCCCTTCGGGACCAACATAATCCAAGTTACATCGATCTACATTGAACATTGATTCCAATCGTACAGAAAACAATAACAAAGCCAAATCCATGCTTAAAATTTACACCAAATCATAAAGTCGAACAACTTTGAATACACAGATCCAAATTTGCTAAAGTTGCAATAGCGTTTGAACAAATAAAAATCAATGTCTGAATAAAATTTAGAAAAGAAAGCGACTTACAGAAGCGAACATACATATACATAGAGATTTTGAAGCCATCCATTAAACAACCTGTAAATAAAAGATCAATACCTTCAAAATACCCTGACTGAGATAATATTTTAAATCAGACCTAGAACTCAGTTGGAAAGAGAAAAATGGAGGCTCGAATGAAACAATAGCACAAAAGTGAAGATAAAGATAAATGGAACAATGGGACAAAGGATCGAATGGAACAATCGAGAATGGAATCGGGAGTTTTGAGAATGAATGCAATCACCGAAAATATTTTCTAAATCGTCACTTTGAGGGAGGCAATTGCAGGAGCGTGTCTTGGGATGGATGAAGCGTGCCATTGAGATGAAGCAGATGAGCGTGTCTGTTCGATTTCTGTAAGACTTCATAAGCATTCAAGACTTTAGGCATAAAAGTGTTTGTACTTTATGCTTAAGCAATTGTATTTAAGACTTTTAGACTTTAGGTATAAAAGTGTTGTACTTTATGCTTAAAGAATTGTATTTAAGACTTTAAGACTTTCTTTCAATATGCTTTATAATGTAGTTTAGATATTAGAGGAGCTAGTGGTTTGAGTTCAACCACAATCATACTTGCATTTATGGAAATAATGCATCATGTATGGAAGAAATGAAAGTAAGATACATTAAGGGTTATAACATAAATCATATTTCGCTTAAGTTTTGACAAACTCTCCTCAATATTCAAATGAAAAAAGGGTGTGAGACGAATGTTACATATTTGCTTACTAAACCATTACCTAAAACCATATTTTGGAAACATATAAAAAGTATTAAAATGCAAATGTTTCCAAACTCCCACGATTAATGTACAAATCAGGGGGGGTAGTAGACAAAAGGACGAGTCTATTATACATGCGATATTGATATGTTGTGTTCTTTCCTTTACCCAAGATTTTATTTTTTCCACTGAGTTTTGTTCCTTGGTGTAAGGTTTTAGTGAGACAACAATTTATTTACCATCATGCTTTCTTAACTCTTATGATTAACATCTAAGAGAAAATTAGACTAAAGGAAAAGTCAATGTATTGCAAAGAAACTGATGCATTGTACTCTTTCCTTCGTCCTAGTTTTATTTTTTCCCACTGGGTTTTTATTTTGGCGTAAAGTTTTAACGAAGCAACAATTGTGCACCATTACTCTTTCGATTCGGCACAAGGGAGGGTGTTGTAGGATAAATGTGCTATCGTCTAAAGGATATGACGATATAGATAGAGATAAACATATTAGAGATATGTTAGATCTTATATCCCTAGTAGTTATCTACTTGTATCTCATCCCTATTTAAAGGACTTATGATTAATGAGAATTACAACTTCATTCTCTCCATTCTATTGTGTTTTGTTTAGTTTTTCCTTTAACACTTACCCGGTAATTGTTAATAAACGGCCCCTTAGTGTAACAAATTATTTCATTTTTCCTAAATCAATGTAACCATCTTTACATTTCTAGATTAACAATTAAGCATTAAATCATGAGCTGAATAAAAGTTTCTTTTGAGTGAACTTCATTTTTTGGTCCTGTGTGTTTTTCTTCCTTAGTTTGAATCCTTAAATTTTGTTTGGTTTAGTGCAAATTTACCATGGTAGTTTGAACTTAATTAAAAAAGGTTGCAAAATCTACTCACCAACACCTGAACGATTACTTTGTTTCTATGAAGACCCCCGGCTTTCAAAAACATGTTAAATTGCGACCACCTCTAATATGGATGAGCGAAAACAGAGTTTAACAATTTGTGTGATTGCGGAAAGGGTGGCATATACAAATACAATGAATCTTATATCTAATCATCAATCACCCATTTGTTGAGGTCGAAAACATACATTCAGCACATTGTTGTATGCATCGATATGGAATTGAAGAAGCTAGTGCTGTAATGAAATCAAGTAAAAATCGTCTAAAGAATTCCATGTACGACTTTCTTGTTTGCTGTGTTAAGTTTGCTGTTCCAACCATTTTGCACGAAAACCAGTTCCCTTGCAATCGGCACAAGAAGTTGCACCCTGGTACAAACATACAGCTTGTCAGCACTCTTGAATCAATCCCCCAAATGAAGAAAAAAAACAATTTGGTTATGGTGTCAACTTCAACTTCAAAATGACTGCATTTTATAACAAATACCACCAACAGAAACTGATCTATGGAGGTTTTGCAACAAAATCTATGGAAATTGAAAAGCAAGACTTGACCTCAAAAGATGCAGGACAGACATCATGATTTTTTTGGTATTTTGCTATTTGGTTCACAAGATTTACAACATTTTAACCGCAAGGTTGTGGCGTAGTGGTTGAGGTCCTGGGGTATGTGGTGGAATATCCCATCTGCCCAGGATTCAATTCCAGGCGTACACAACAGTTGTGCCACTGAGATTATCAGGGCTGATTTCTTGCGGTATAAATTTGTCATGATTAGTCTGGGCATAGCCTGGGGCACCCTTCAAAAAAAAATTACAACATTTTTCCTAATCAACTTCTTGTAAACTCAGCTAAAACAATGTTCTTCACTTCCCAAAAATAGCAATTAACTTATATAAACAACTCCTTCCATGAAAGAAAAGCTTATTTTCCACAACAAAGTCTAGGGTTCAAATCTGGCCCCGCCCACCCTAGGACACCACGATGTACCTCCTTTGGTGGGGGCGCAAACCCTTTGTACACAACTTGTTATAAAGAAGTTGAAACCATAATGAGCTAAATATAATGCATGGTGTCAAGAGGTGTGGCAGGTTCTACATATCCTTAAAGGGAATGCTGAGTTAATTAAGTTCACCTTTCCAGCACAAATAACGCAGCTGGTGTTTCTGGATGGTACTTGACATAGCATGTTATCACCAAGAATAAAAAATCCTGTGCCACCACACCATTTGCACTCCACATGTCCATTCGAATCACAAGAAGAGCAAGCAACTGGCCTTGGTTGCTGCAACAACCGTCACCACAACATTTAGAACCAACAAAGATATAAATTACACAAAAACAACAAAGTTACTTACATCTATATAATCATAAATTCATTCCCATTATGCTTCACCATATAAAATCTCTTTTTTATGGATACATACACCAGATAATATATTTGCTAACATTTACTTGTAGAAAAAATCCATGTTTTGGACAAATAAGGAAGTCTGAGCCTTTTCTTCCCAGCTTTGGTGTTAGAGTGCCACTTTATAAAAAAAATAAACTGATGCAGCTGATTGCAAAACTGCCATATCTAAATATCTAATTAAGCTTCAGGTGGTCAGTCTTACAGTCGAAATCCCTTATTCGACTTGGGTACTTGTAGAACTACATTTACCCGTAACTTCAAGAAGATAAATCTAGAAAGAAGAGTGAGTATGGTGATTTACCAATTTACCAAAAAACAAAGTATTTGGTAAGGATCAAAGTACATAATAAAGACAGCAAGTGTATGAATGCTTATGCATGGATAGGCACATGTTTAGACTTTAAATACTCCACAGTAACAGTGAACAAGTGCTTTAAAGGTCAGATTAATCAAAGGTTGCATAGATAAAAGACTAAGAAGAATCAGAACAGGTGCATTTGATACATATTATGTGGGCAGGTTTAATTGGTATGGTTAAAAAATCATAGTATCTAAACTCATAAAAGATACACCAAAGTACTTACCGTCTGTTGGTAGTTTTAATATATTTTAATCATACAATCGATTAAATATTAAATCAAGAAATCGTTATAGAAATAAGATGAAACAGAATTAGGAAACAAATTCCTAGAAAAGTCGATAATCGCTGAGGCTCGTGTTACACACGATTCCCTTAAACAGATTTGTCGTCTGTTCCCAGGGTAGAGCATTTTAGAACTGCCGGAGATGACCAGTTGCCTGAAAAGAAATCGTATACTACTGTTTCGAGAGAATATCGAGTGTCAATTCTGTACTGATTTTCGTGTCTTTTGTATGAAAACCGAGACCCTCTATATATATTGAATTTTGAAACCGAAAACAATTAATCCGTAATTAACAAATTAATTACTGTAACCGAAATGAATAATTATCATTCAATACAGTTTCAACTGGGTCAAAACGGAAATTAGCAAAACCGAGCTGCGTGAGCACGAGATTTCGGAGCTGCATTCGTGTCCGCAGGTTGCGCCCACATACAAGTTCGACGATTTTAGCTTACAAAATCGTCAATCAGCAACCCCCCCCCCTGCGCACGGGTAGGTGTTGGAGTAAAACCATTCAAAGAGCTTGTCAACTCCTCATACTTCTTTGGTTATAAACCATTGAAATTTTACTCGTCCTTCTTATGTGGGACACATTCCCACACCCATTTGGTTTTTGCTAATTTCATCCAAACACTCAACTTTGAGCATCGATATCTCATTCACACATACTCCGTTTTGGACACATTATATATCGTTTCGAAGCTCTCATATAGGAGAACACAAACCCACTAAGAGTTAATTATATATAACACATATATATATATATATATATATATTAAATGTGTCCAAAGTTTAGTAAAAACCATATTTTTACTAAAATTTTCCAACACCGTCTGCATCCACAAAGGGTTAGTCATCAAAATCAGAAGCTAAGAATAATAAATATGATAAAACTTTTAAACCATTGAGGTGTGGCTATGTTGGGGAGAGAACGGTGCCGCGTGGCTGACGGAGCTTTTCAATGTCACATGTGCCTTCTCAGTGGTAAGGCACCATCATCTTAACCCATTTTTTTTAGAATTAGTGAGAAATGCAAAAGGATTGAAATGAATATTGAACAACTCCGGAAACAATTGTTGAAAGGAAAGAAGGAGAAATCACATATGACAAGAAGTAAGAGTGGAAAATGGTAAAAAGGCTTATAACCGCCCTGGGAAATGTACCTGACACGCCTCGCCTACACGGGTGACAAAATTTGAATAAAAAGTCATATGATGATTCGAGTCCAAAAACAAATAACGAGCAGATTCCAATCCAACAGATATCCTTGAGCAAGATGAACACATTGACTATAGGCACGAGTCTAGGTCCAAAGTAACTCATGTCAACCTGACCAAACTAAGGGACTTAATGGTCTACTATCCTGATTATGTGTATCCAACACCTTCAATGGTCAAGTCATTCAAAATGTTGAGGGGTTGTTTACTTTTTTTGTTTTTTTTTTGTTTTCATGTATGAGTTAGACCAACTCCAACCATACTGCAAAAGAGGAGATTTGCAGTATGATGGAACCCAACCACACCTCATATCTTCAAAAAATTTGGTGACCCATCATCTCTATTTTTAAAACACACCAAATACTGCATAACTTCATTGACCCCACCATTATCACTTTATTTAATTTATTTTTATGTTTTAAATAATATAATTATTATTTATGATATTAGTTTTAATAAATATTAATCTAAGTTAACATTTTATATGTTTTTGTTAATTCGTTTTTTTATTTAAAATTAATTTATGAATAAAAGATACCATTAAAGAAATTTGACAAAATATAATTTCATAAGAAATTAAAATTACATAATACTTGAAATTAAAATTACTTAATACTTGAAATTAAATAACATAAACTAATACATAAGAAATTTGGTGTTTTTTTTAAGTATGATTGGAGTTGAATTGTTTTTTTAGTGTTAAGGGTCCCACCAATTTTAGTGTTTTAGTGTTATTTTTGGTGTTTTGGGTTGGAGTTGGTCTTAACTTGTCTTATCGGATAAATGTGTTTCACACGAGAGTGATGGGCTTGAGGGAGGCAAAGGGAGAGGATTGGATTATTTATGGGGTATTTCTAGTATTAATTTGTTTGAGGTGGCTCAACGTGACTTATTTCATATAGCCATTTTACCTTAATGGCTTAAAAAGATACTCATATATATGGCTGAGCTAATAAGACGTCCAAGACCACTAGAAGCAGCCCCTAAGGCTAGCATGTCTAAGGGAAAACGAAATTGCTCATACGTAATGAAGTTGAACTTGAACTAATAATTTGATCGAGAAATAATTGAGCAAAAATAAGAACGAACAACAGAAACCCTAAAACATTATTTTGATCTATATACCTGAGAGATTAACCAAGCTTGTTCCATACGCTTCGTGAAATTGGAGGAATTCTCGGAGGAGGACTCCACCATCGAAGCTTTCACAATACAAATTCCCCCGCTGTTCCTCCCTTTCTTAATTAGACCTAAATCCCGATGAAGATGATGATGATAATACGTTCCCGTAACTAATGATTTTGTCGAAATCAACAACGGCTTACAAGAACAACCGCTATATGTACTGGAAAGCATCGATTCAAGGATAGTATTGATTCGTAAGAACAATTTCAATAGACGAGCTTGTTTTTGGTCGTAGATGATGGCTTTCTGCATTACTACTCCACCGGTGGCCCACCGGCGTTTCTTTTTATATTTTCTGTTGATATCCATAAATCAGTAAATTCAGTCAAGGCCCCTGAACTAACGCTTAATGTTCACGTTTTTCCCTTTTCATAAGTTATTTACACTATTAGCCCCAAATAATCTATTTTATATCAAGTTCATCCCTTAAATTATAACTAAGCATCAAGATTTCATCTCAGACAAGGGTGTATACAATTTTTTTTATAGCATTTTGTAGTGTAAATGATTGTCATTGAAGTGCATTTAAAAAAAAAAAACTGTTACAATAATATGTTAAATTTTGTTAATGTTTAGTTGCTTATTTTTTATACTGAATTTAATTTAATAATTTTGAATGATACAAATAAATCAAACAAATCACAATCTTAGAAACAACAATTCAAATACTTGTTTTATTTGGGAAAGAGGTCTTGAACTAAAAAACTGAAACAATCTCCTTACCCTTTGGGGTAAAACCCAATCGTCCGGATGGTTTGGCCGACCATCGGACAACGTGTCTTTGTTGCACGGAAATAAAAATTTATATGATTTGAGACTTTGATGTTGATTTCCGTTGTTTTGGATTTGTGATTGTTTTCAAGTTATATTTCGGATCATCATGATTTCGGATTATCGATTCATTGAATATATATATTTCAACCGAGTCGGTTTCAATGATTTATTTATTTTCATTGTACCTAATTTTATCGATTTGTTCTTTGGATTACTATTATTTGTTTTATTATTTTATAATCCGTTCACTGAGTATGTCGCTCAACCGTGTGTTTTCTGTGCACGGCAGGTACATGATGTAGACTAGGGATTGGGGCAAAGTGACGAGAGTGACACAAGCGACTTTTTGAGATGATCCTTCCTAGTATCAATTTCTCTTTTGGTTATGAACGTGTAGTTATGTTAAGCTTTTGGATTTGTATATGTAATGTACATAATACTTAGCACACTCTGTATGTTTTTTCAACCTCCTTCTCCGGATGAGGTTCTTTTGAGTTTATGTGTATGTATTTATGTGTGACGAAATCTGTCCTAGATCACTCGGGACAGGGGTTGTTACAGTTATGCTATAAATTTTACGTACATCTTATCCTTCTAAGATTTTATGTTTACATGAGATTTACTGGATTTGTTTGATTGTTTTAAACTGAAAAGTCACTAGTTTGACCAAGTCAAACCCAAAGTCATGCGGGAATTCTTCTTTTGCTAACAAAGTAAATGTGAAACTAGCATCTTATCAGCCACGGGGTTAAACTTCAGACACCACCCATATGCACGAGACTAATATAGTGGCGCCACTTCAAACAGTGGTATCATACCCTTTTCCCAAAATCTCATCCGTGTGCCAATTCCCTTTGGCACTTCCTTATATTAAAAGGGACAGATCTTGCCGGAAAAAAAATCAAACCAAACGATAAACTTAGGGGCCGTTTACCTAATCACTTACCCGGGTAAGTGCTTATTGGTATAATTCAACACTATCGTTTACTTTCCAGGTAAAATTTTAGTCCACCAAAATGGTATCGAATGCAACAATTTAGCCGGTAAGCGCTAACCGTGGTAAGGGTCGTCGCACTCACTTACCGGGTAAGACTCTCGGTCCTTGCTTTTGACTCTCGGTCCTTGCTTCCGCTCTTACCGGATAAGATTCTTGGTTCTTGCCATATTTATCCGGTAAGCTAATGTGACTTGGTAAGCACTTACTCGGGTAAGCGTTTTGTAAACGGCCCATTAGTATATCTTACACAAAGACTTAGGGGTTGTTTGGTACTTTGGTTTGCAAAACTCAAAGGAATTTGATGGAATTGGAATGACAAATTCCATTGACCAAATTCCTTAGTGATGTTTGGTTCACGGAATGAATTGATAGGATTCCACCAAATTCCACAGTTGAGAGATTTGACCATTCTTAGCATATGTGAAGGACTTGAATTCCAATTTGTGGCAAATGTAACATAAGTTATAATTTTGTTTTAAAAAGACAAAAATAACCTTTGCATCCAATTTAACCACCCTCACCCTACCCAGTCGTGCCCCTCGCCCCTTACCCCACCCCTAACCCAAACGTGCCCCTGCCCACCCCGCCCCCATCCTTGCCACACCTCACCCATTCTGCCCCCGCCACCTCCCTCCCCCAAACAAAGATGGAGATTCAAATTATTTTTAGAGATTCCATCCCAATTCTATCCAACCAAACGCAATCAAAGTGCATGGTCAAATTCCATCAAATTCCATTACAATTCCCTTCAAAGTCAAATTCCTTTGAAGGATTCCAATTCCATCAAATTCCATTCTACGAACCAAACGCCCCCTTAGGGTTTAGTATCTATATGATCTTGCCAAAACAAGTTGAAAATTATATAAAAAAACAGATAACCAAAAACCTCACTCAAATATTGCATAATATAACCATATAATAATACGAAAATATGTTTTAAGATATGCATTTTGAATGTTTATGATACTTTTTTTGTGCAAAACAATGTGAAATCCCCTTAAAGCATAACTTGCTAAAACAGAAGTCAAAATTGTTTTTTTTTTGTTACACAAGTAGCTTTATAATCACTCTCACCCTAAGTTGCAGCAGCATACTGCATAATTAGACTTCTTTGCTTCACAAGCTCATGAAGATCTTGAACGATTTTGAACACCGAATCGGGTCGTGCCAGCCTCAATGCGTTTTGCGACATAGCCTGGAGCTCGTGTGCTTTCGGACCAAACCATTGACCAACAATATGCGCAATCTCTTTTGGCGACTTAGAAAATTTCCCGCATCCGTTTTCCACCACATATGGTACGTTCCCGACTTCCTGCAGAACAAGAATCAAGCCATAAGTGATATAAAGATGACCCAATGGCCAAGGGTCAATGTCGGCTTAGTGGCACAGCCACTTTTTAGCCTAGACTGAGGGGTAAAATAGTCATTTACGTCATTCAGACTGTTTATTCAGCACAACAAACAAACAACAATTTAGCTTAATCCATACAGGACTTAATGAAAAACAACTGAACTGCCCTAACTCAATATATCCTGCTCGGAGGCCAGGGAGGTGAGATGTATGCAGACCTGACATCATATTTCTACAACGACTAAGAATCAAAGGTCTGTTACCATAGATTATTTCCGTGAAGACCCTCAACTTTTCTGAATAGGAATGGAAAGTATTTCCTCCATCCAAAAATAAGTGTCCACATTTCTATTTCAGTTTGTCCCAAAATACGTATCCACTTTCAAAAGTAAGTGCTTACTTTCTGATTCTACCCTTGGTTATGAGATGAAGAAATTTCATGACTCCCTCTATTATTAAGGGTAAAATTGTCATGTAGTTAATTAAAAAATGAAATAAATACAGTTTACAAGCATTTCTTAAATTGTGTCTTTTTCATTGTGGACATTTATTTTGGGAGGGATGGATTACCATGATGCATAGATACGAGGTTAACAAGTCCATTATACATAGATACTACAATTCCTTGAGTCCATGCCATTCATTTGAGCTATAATTGATGATTATGAATAGTTCATTAAGAAAAAGAACCAATTGACGTGTAAAAAGCTACTGAAAAACCAAACCAAACACATTCGGTATGTCCCACTCGGAAGTAGAATCTGGGAGGGTAAAATGTACACCAACCTGACCTCTCTCCTAAAGAGTAAGATTCAAGAAATAAACACGATGAGGGGAAACAAATGCTACATCCTTCTATTTAGAGTTGTTTGAAGGGAAACCAAACCAAACATACCCGGTATATGTCACATGGAAGTAGGGCCCATGAGGGGTGGGAGTAACTTCCCTCAAGACCCCGGCTTGAGAAAAGGTTTTAGGAAGTCAAGACCAAGGTTAGGAGATTTTGGGAAGTTATCGGAAAAATATTGTAAAAAATAGTGTGTACCAATACAAAGGGGTAGTTTGGTTGGTTTTCCATTAAGTCCTATATGGATAGCTGTCTGTGTGGATTAATCTGTCTATATAGATTGGGAAGGTTTTTGTTTAGGAGGGTTTTTTCATTGATGGAAGGAGCGTGTTTTTTAATTGGGAGTGGCAGGTTTGGACAAGACTTGATTTTCTGCATAAAGAAAACCCCTTAAAAGCTTACTGAATAAGCCACTTTCTATATCATTAAGCCACTACCACACAATCATGTATAGCTAACCGAATAAGCTGCGAGTGCATTAAGCTGCTAACAAACATGCCCAACGTAGAACAAACTAGGCAGTAAGACAGTAGAACAAACTAGCAAGGAAGTCCACAAATACGTTGGAAATCGAATAACAAAATTACCTGCCCAGCAATGTAATCATTTAGGATTATGGGAAGTCCTCGGATCATAGCTTCAGCAATGGTTCCTGGACCAGCCTACCAGAAATAAATATAATAGAATTAAGTCTCCATTAGACAAACGTGACAATTGATTTTTAAGTTTTTAAGTGTTAAATAAGTTATATTATAACTTCAAAATTGGCAAGAATCATTTTATTTGTGTAGAAAGAAATGACAAGTACATAAAAAAATATATTTCCTCCGTCCCAGAATAGATGCAAGGTTTGAGTGAATCAAAGCGTTCAACTATTAATCAAACATGATCGAAAACTGGACGAATCTTGCGGACAAACATCAATGTTACATTTTTTTTAATGATCGCGAATGAAAAGAAAATGTTGCATTTTTTTGGGACATCCCGAACACAGGGAGTATCACAATTGACTATTTTGGGGCTAAAAAAACAAAAAAAATTACGTCAAATTTGAATTTGGAAAGTACTAGGTTTAAATCTCGTAAGGGTGAAAAGTGGATTGTTTCTTTGGGACGAATGGATCGAATAAAGAACATGTTTACCTTGGTAATAATACAATCACAAGCACCCATGCATTCTTCCATCTTAGTGACAAACCCCTTCACCTGATGATGGTTGTATACCGTTATGATGATGATGATGATGATGATGATGATGATGATGATGATGATGATGATGATGATGATGATGATGATGAATTATCATTGAGATGATGATGATGAATTATCATTGAGATGATGATGATGATGGCAATACCTGGATGGGAATCTTCCACTCAGTTGAAAGCAATTTGTTGGCGAGCTTTTTGTTGCGACCACAAATTACGAGTACCTGACCAATCGGCTCACCAAGATTTTCATCAAATAAAGCATTCCCTAGAGCCCTAGCAGTGGCCTCGATGGGACCCATCCCCTCGCCACCGCCCATCAGTAACACGGCCGGAAGATCTTCATCCATACCAAGCTCCCTCCTCAATTCATCCTATTCCAACACATAATATCATTTAAGTTTGACATGAAAATTCATAGTGAATACTATTTTTCAACAAAGACTCCAACCTTGGGACGAATAGGCTTAACAAAAGACGGTCGAACGGGGAGTCCATAAACTTTTATCTGAGAAGATTGAAGACCAGCTTTTAAGGCCCGTTTCGCCACCTCTTCTGTAGGGCAATAGCATCTTGTTACAAGCTTATGGAACCTATTACATACGCAAGAAACCAAATGCTCAAATTTAACATTCAAAACAATTTAAAACCAAACTAAACCAAACCAAATGAGCCCAGTGCATCCTACCCTGAGGTGGGATCAGGGGGTATGATGTACACAAATCTCGCCTCTACCCCAAAGAGTAGAGCGGTTGTTTGTTTCTACGTACATCCGGCTCCATATTATATCCTGCTTGAAAGCAGGTTTTGGGGGTGGGATGAACGTAGAGTTGCCCTCTAACCCTAAAAAGTAGAACAATTCTTTCTGCATACACCAAACCCCCCCCCGGGGGGTGGGGGGTGGGGGGGAGAATATCCTGCTTGAAAGCAGGGTCTAAGGGGTGGGATATACGTAGAGTTGTCCTCTTCCCCAAAGAGTAGAGCAGCCTTTTTGCGTACATCCCACCCCCCAGAATATCCTGCTTGAAAACATGGTCAGAAGGGTGGGATGTACGTAGAGTTGTCCTGCGTACATCCCACCCCCTAAAATATCCCATGGGGTGGGATGTATGTAGAGTTGTCCTCTACCCCCAAGAGTAGAGGAGTTCTTTCTACGTACATCCCACCCCCCAAAATATCCTGCTTAGAAGCAGGGTGGGTGGGATGTACGTAGAGACGTAGAGTTGTCCTCTATCCCAAAGAGTAGAGCGGTTCTTTCTGCGTACATCCCACCCCCAGAATATTCTGCTTGAATGCAGGGTTTGGGGGTGGGATGTACGTAGAGTTGTCCTCTACCCCAAAGAGTAGAGCGGTTGTTTTTGCATACATCCCACTTTGAAGTAGGGTCCGCCCCGGGGGGGGGGGGGGGGGGGGTACGTAGAGATGTCCTCTACCCCAAAGGGTATAGTGTCTATTTCCGTGAAGATCCCCAACTTGTGAAAAAGTGTGGATGAAAAGAAAAAAGTGTTTCGGGTAATATATTCAAAGTGCAAAACGGACCATGTAGGATGGCAGGTGCTTAAATCTGTAACCACCGTAGTGAATACAATCTTGTCCAAAAGACCCTTTGACCTCAAGATTCGAAGAGGTACATGTTGCATTAGAGGATGTACACTGATGATAATATCCGGCCGGTACTTCATAAGACCTTTCGCAACCTCTCTGTGGAAAATACATATAGAAGACACGCAGATTAGCCACAGAAATCAACTACAATTCCTATTGTGTAAAGGGTAAAATGGGAATATCATGATAAGAAGGCAGCTAGCTTGAAACCATACATACAGAAAACAAAAGTTATTTTTTGAAGTATATAATATTTATATCCGACAAATAGTGAGTATGAGCTTAATATAGTGTGCACAATTTCTCATATAATAGCAAGATATAAAAGATATAACACTTTAGATACTTTTGGGAAGCTATACCATCTCCATTACATGAATATAAACAAAACCAACATCAAAAAGCAACCAATTTGAATGCAAGATAAGAAGCTTCACCGCGCTATAAACGTAGAAGTAGCCGCAAAATTCGACTGGTGCACCACACGAGGAGCCGAAGCATAATATGTCATTCTCCACAACGACCCATGTTTAACCAAAAAGTTATAACTTCTTGGCAATTGATTAAACGGCCACGGAGTGTGATCCGTCCATAGATCAGTCACAAACACCTGGAAAAAAACACATATTTTATGCATAACAAACACATTGACATTTCATCAAGATTTTCTTTTAACAATAGCAATCAAAACCCAATATACGAAGAAAATTAACCTCATATTCGTCGCCAAATTTTTCGTTAAAAGCCCATTTGATGGCTTCAGCAGAAGCCCTATGACCACCACCAGTATCACTCATCAAAATCAGCACTTTTTTCTTGCCATTTGACTCAAAACCAGCCAAGGGCAATGTTTCATCCTCCAAAACACCACCATTATTACCTTCTCCAAATCCACAAATATTCTCTGAACTAAGCTTAATTGAAGCAAACCCAAGTGGAATCCTATCGCAATGAAACCTAATAAACTTATTAAACTCATTGAAGAACTTATTAATGGTGGAACCACCGCCACCTCTACTTCCTGAACTCAAGGAACCCACAACCTTATTACATGATTTCCTTCTAAAATCCCCAATTTTTCTATCGTAATGAACAAAATTAGAGACAATCGAAGAATACCCATCTAAACTCAAGCAGTTAGAGTTGGAATCGTATGCGAAATTACTCAATTTGGATAAAAAATTGATGGCATTATTGGTTTCTAGAGTTACAGATGACGATGAAGATGATGACGATGAAGATGAAGATGATGACTGCATAGCTAATTTTATTCTAATTCTTACCAGAAATCAATCAAGTCATGAAATGGGTGTTGTTGTAAAGAAAAGAAATTGAGAGAATCGACAATGAATTGACAGAAAAATGGATAAAGATTTGTGGGTTTTTGAGGGAAATATGAAGAGGGGTTTGTAGCCACATAGATAGGATTTAGGAAGGGAGGTAATATTCCATGGATTTACAAGTTAAATACCCTTTTTTTTCTTTTCTTTTAGAGGCTTTGTAATGTATGTGGGAAATACGTTAACAAGAAGTCACCCAATCAGGAAGTGGTGGTGATATGCGGTGGTGGTGGTGGTGGTGGTGTCGACCATGGTCGGGTTTGTTTGGTACTTTGGTTGCTTAACGTTTACTGCTTTTCTTTTCTTTCTAAAGGATTTCATTTTTAGGGTTTTTGGGAAGAAAAAATGATTTGTCAATTAAGTTTTTTTTTAAAATGGAAAATTAAATTTTTCAAAAATTTTATTCAGTTTTAAGGATTTAGAACAAAAATATATAATATTAATTATATTATTAGAATATTTTATATATTTAATAAAATATTATTTATTTTTCATAAACATTGAATATTAAAGTTTTTTTATTAATAAAATATAATAAAAAAATACTTGTTTCTTGTAGTAATCATTTGTAAGAAGTTTTCTAAAGACATCTTCCTAATTCTCTATTTTACTCTATATTATAGAGTAAAAAATAAATGATGTGATATGTTTTTTTAATGTATTACTTTGCTTTCTACTCTAAAAAGAAATATTTCAAGTATATTATCTTTTATTTTGACTACATATATTTTCAATAATATTTTTATATTTATTAACTTTATAAATTATATTCTTCTATTTTTTATTTTCAAAATAACCATATACTTATTAACTTTATCATGTTATTTTAACAACATTATAGTTCATATTTAATTCCGAATTAAATTATCAAAAACCAAATTTCATTAAATAAAAATGTTTACATTTTCAACACACATCTAAATTTAAATTGAATTTAAAAAATTAAAGATAAATATAATTCTAGTTTATTAAATTGGTATTAGACAACAAATAAAATAAAAATACAACAATCCAAAAAATTGAAAGACCATTTTGTAATTATCAAAAATTTAGAGAAAAATAGAGATTATGAATAGTTTTTCTCTATATTTAGAGAGTTACTATTCATTACTCTATTATAGAGAGTAAAATAAGGGTTCATTTGTAGATGTTTTATAGAGTAAAATAAAGATAGAGAGTAAAATAGATGGTTCATTGGAGATGGTCCAAATATTGAGAATTTCACAACAATTTCCAACAAAATCTCTATTATTTCTTTAAAATAGAGAACCAATAATTAAAATCTATAAATGAATACAAATTCTGTATTTTAAAGATTTCAAATCGATTATATTATTGAAACATTCTATAAATTTATCATGACTGTTTGGGTAAAAATTCACAAGTCTCGACCACGACCAAGGTAAGGAAAACATTTATTACACTCTTTCATAGCAAGGCAAATTCATAGTACTTTATCCCCTGATCAAAGGTAAAATCGAAAGTTATTCACCTCACGACACTCGACCATGACGTCGTCTAGTTCACAAGACTGTCGCATGGAACCTTGCGACCTCGACCGACTAACGTGCAATATTATTGTTACGTTTTTTCAGTGTTTAATGCAGGAATCAATGTCAATTATGATTAACGGCTATAACCGACAAAAGCCATTAACAGCATTCAACTCGATGTCCGTTACAGCAGTTACCAGAAGCATTCAAGAAAGCAATCAATACACCCGAAGACTATAAAAGCAAAGGCTCAATCAACATTTCGGGGCATCGCATTGCATGACATAATCATCCGAACTCTGAAGAACACACAAAGCAATGAATTCTCTCTCGAATAACCGCTCTCGACGCACGACATTCGCACACGACAAACAGTTTTTACACACGACACACACTGTTTTTACATTCAAAACACTTGTTACTTTACATTTAAAGTATTTCCTTTCATCTGTATTGTAATCTCTGTACGATCGACACCCGAAACATAAGGATATCGCCCCTGTTTGGTGACCATAGTGCAGCGACGACTTCCACAGTCGTCCGCGGGTTTTTTCCTTGTTGAGGTTTTTCCCGCGTCATCAAATCTCTGTCTTATTTACGTTTTTCGACTTTGTCGTACGCTTTGTCGAGAGATTCCTTTCTTTAGTTGTTAAATTCCACAATCAACCTTAAGTTATCCTTTTGGACGATTTTTGGCATTAACAGTTTGGCGCCATCCGTGGGACGTCATCTAGAGAAAATCTTCGACAAACGTGCGTTTTATTAACGGTTTCTTGGAGTTCCCTCTTTTCTGTTTCAGCAAAATGGCAGGTGATGGGATCACAGAGCAAATCACTGCCCAGATGCCCAAGGATCTTGAAAATGCACAAAGCGTTCCTGGGATAGTTGACGAGTATCACCTGAAGGAAGTTGTCTTAGATCCAAGCCAGCCTAATCAGAAAGTCCTCATAGGATCGTCCCTTGATCCCTGCCTAAAAGACAACCTAATATCTTTCTTATAGGAACATGCTGATTGTTTTGCCTGGTCGCACGAAGACATGGTCATCATAGACCCTGGCATCATTTCTCACAAGCTCAACATCGACCCGTCGTTCAAACCTATCAAGCAAAAGCGCGGGAAATTTGTTCCTGAAAGGAATAAGGTGATAAATGACGAAGTCGACAACCTCTTGAAGACAGGGAAAATTCGAGAAGTAAAGTACCCCGACTGGCTCGCTAATGTCGTGGTCGTGGCCAAGAAAAATGGCAAATGGAGGGTCTGTATTGACTTCACAGATCTCAACAAAGCCTGTCCAAAATATCCTTTCCCATTGCCGCATATCGATGCCATGGTCAACGCGACGGCATGGCATGAATTGTTGACGTTCATGGACGCTTATTCTATATATAATCAGATCTTGATGCACGTCGAGGACCAGGAAAAAATTGCGTTCATGACGGATCGAGGTATATATTGTTATAAAGTTATGCCCTTCGGCCTAAAAAATGCAGGTTCTACCTACCAGCATCTAGTGAATAAGATGTTCAAGGATTATCTTGGCGACACAATGGAAGTGTATATCGACGACATGCTCGTCAAGTCAAAGCAAGCAATCGACCACATCGAGCATCTAAAGCAGTCGTTCGACATCCTTTGGAAGTATAGCATGAAGCTCAATCCGACGAAGTGTTCCTTTGGTGTTAGTGCTGGGAAATTCCTGGGTTACATGGTCACTCGTCGAGGAATCGAGGCTAACCCCGACCAGATCAAAGCTATTATAGAGATCAAATCTCCGAGAAATTTCAAAGAGGTCCAAAAGCTCACTGGTCGGGTGGCAGCTCTGAACAGGTTTATCTCTCGACCCTCAGATAAATGCCATCTATTTTACAATGTCCTCAGGAAAAATAGAGGCTTCGACTGGACCGACAATCATGAACAAGCATTGCAGAAACTTAAGGAGTACATGACGTCGCTTCATCTGTTATAAAAAACTCACGATCATGAGGTCTTACAGCTATATCTGGCCGTTAGTCCTAATGCAGTAAGTGTCGTCCTAACACGAGAGGATGAAAAGAAACAACTGCCGATCTACTATGTAAGTAAATCCCTCTTGGACGCCGAAACCAGGTATTCCTCTATGGAAAAGTTGTTTTTATCGCTAGTCACAGCTGCCAAGAAATTGCGACATTATTTTGAATCACACTCTATTACTGTCGTGACTAACTTTCCTCTTAAGTCTGTCTTGAGGAAACCTGAGTTGACAGGTCGTTTGGCAAAATGGAGTATATATCTCAGCAGTTACGACATCGATTTCAAACCCAGGACCGCGATCAAATCGCAAGCATTGGCGGATTTCATTGCTGATTTCAGCCCTGAATTGGAAAAAGAAGCAGAACTCGAAGTGTCTACTGTGGCGACTCACGACGACGTACCTTGGACTCTATACGTCGACGGGTCGTCCAACAGTAGAGGTTCAGGGCTAGGCGTCGTCTTAAAGTCGCCACAGGGGGGCAAGATGGTGTATTCAGTCCGATGCGACTTCAAAACCACCAATAACGAAGCTGAGTATGAAGCCCTGATCGTGGGAATGCATATGGCCCACGACTCGGGGGCAACCGCGTTACATGTCAAAAGCGATTCTCTCCTGGTCGTGAATCAGATCAATGGAGAATTCGCAGCCAAAGATTCAAAAATGACAGCGTACCTAAAAGTAGCAAAAGAAAAATCCGAAAAATTTAAATCTTTTTCTATTGAACAGATTCCAAGGGACCAGAACACTCAGGCTGACGCTTTAGCAAACCTTGGGTCTGCTCTGTTTGAACCAATATTCGACAGTATTCCCATGATCCACCTGGCGACGTCGTCCCTCGAAAATGTGGATGTCATCCAGATCGAAGACCAAGAAGATGACTTGTCGTGTGACATCCGAAATTTCCTCATGCACGACCAACTCCCGGAAGACAAGATGGAAGCTCGGAAGATCAGATTTAAAGCATCCAAGTATGTCATGATCGGAGATAGGCTCTATCGATGATCATTGACAGGCTTAAACCTAAGATGCGTCATCAGCAAAAGTCAAGTTCAGAAAATCCTTCAAGAGATGCACGATGGAGAATGTGGCAATCACTCAGGAGGTCGCAGTCTAGCCAATCGTATCTCTCGACAAGGCTATTTTTGGCCAACCCTGCGACAAGATGCCGTCAGGTATGTCCATAATTGTAATCCCTGTCAACGATATTCAGGTACGTGCCACAAACCTTCTGAACCTTTACACTCGACACTTATCCCATGGCCCTTCATGAGGTGGGGAATGGATATGGTCGGCAAGCTACCTCCTGCTCCAGGGCAAAAGGTATTCCTCCTTGTTCTTACGGATTATTTTTCTAAGTGGGTAGAAGCGGCTGCTTTTTCCCAAGTTCGGGACAAGGAAGTCATCTCTTTTATCCAGACTAACATCATATGCAGGTTCGGGATTCCATCCGAAATTGTCTGCGACAATGGATCCCAATTCATAAGCAACAGGACTCAACAGTTCTGTGAAGATCGCAACATCAAGCTGACGACCTCGACCCCCAGATATCCCCAAGCAAACGGACTCGCGGAGTCAAGCAATAAGACCATTATTGCTTCAATCAAGAAAAGGTTAAAAGCTGCAAAGGGAAAGTGGGTCGAAGAACTCCCTTCGGTCCTGTGGGCAAATTGCATGACACCACGCACGTCCACGGGACAAACCCCTTTCTCTCTAGTCTACGGTTGCGAAGCAGTCCTGCCGGTCGAGGTCCAACTCCCAACTTCGAGGCATACTTCCGTCGATCACAACCTGGTCGATTTAAGTTATGACCTTGACGCCCTTGAAGAGCTCAGAGAATCAGCATTGATTAGAATGGCGTCGCAAAAGCAAACGGTCGAGCGACATTTCAATAAAAATGTCAAGGTTAAAGTCTTTCAAGAAGGCGACTATGTCTTGCGTCGAGTGTTCCAAAGCACTCAAGAGCTCAACGCATGTAAACTTTCCATTAAGTGGGAAGGTCCTTATCGTATCTCCGAAGTCGTGGGCAAAAGTGCCTATCGGCTCCAAACCCTCGACAATCAAGACATTCCACGTAGCTGGAATGCAACACATCTAAAAAGGTATTTCTTTTAAAACCCCTTTTCTCTCATACGACTTTTTATTCACCTCGACGGTTAGTGACTTAAGCATCGGAGGGTCGTTGGTTAGCCAATGATACGAGGTTTTCTGTAACGTCCCAAAAATTACAAGGAAATTTAAATTTTCTAAAACATATATTCCATTATAACACAACCACATTTTTAATAAACCGTAACTCAATTAAAGTTAATATCGTCAACTCAAACAGTCAAAAGAATTTATGCAGCGGAAATATTATAAATAAAATCTAAAAGTTCAAAAGTGTAAATTCCAACAATTCCCGACGCCTGCGCTTTGTGTGTACCGTCAAGCCCGACTGCCGCTCGCACCTGCAGTCACAACATATTGGGGAAGGGTAAGCTAAACGCTTAGTGGATCCAACCACACACGTAGGTAGCAACCCCACGCATATCACCCCTACTCGCAAGTAGGCAACATCACCATCACTACGAATATCAAACCACATAATGATTATTATATAAGTACGAACCTCGGTCCCACCGAGTACACAAAACACATTAATACAAGCTCAGTCCCACCGAGCCCTCGGTCCCACCGAGTAAAGATTACCGTACTAGCTTAGTCCCACCAAGCCCTCGGTCCCACCGAGTAAAGATTACTGTACTAGCTTAGTCCCACCAAGCCCTCGGTCCCACCGAGCCCCTCAGTCCCACCGAGGTGTACACATGCATATATATATTCCACATACGAATTTAACAAATCACAACCAGTTATCACATCCCATCTAATTCATGTAAGCACATAAATACACGTAATAACATGTAGCACAAAAGAACGACATACATGAAATTCCTAACTACGCGGTGAGAGAACTCACCTCAAAGCAAAGCGACGCGCTCCCGAGCCGCAACACCAGCAAGTCAACCTTCCTCACATTTTCCCACCTAATTACGCACTAAAAACGTCAACGGAAGGTCCCAACTCACGACACCTTTACTAGATTTTATAAGACTAAACATTCCAGCTTTTTATCTAAAACACGGGTCTGTTCGGGACCTGATTTACCCCCTAAAAACTGATAAATACAGAAATCAAATTCCATAATCACGAAGTTCTAAGTTTCACGGTTCCAGGGACGTATCGCACGCGTCCTAACGATTTTTCTATAATTTAATATGGATTTTACAAGAACGATTCGCAGAACAGCGAGAAACAGAACCTTTCATTACAAAACGACGATTTGACATAGGCTACGGTCCGAACTGGTTTTTCCCCAACACATAGAAAAGTTACTAGGCTCAGAATGGGAACTTTTGACACCAGTTTCATCCCAATCCGACATTCCTATCAGGAGTTATGCTCCATACAAAACAGGGACAGAAAGCTGTCTAAAATCCCGACCTGCTGTAAAAACCACACTTTTTCGCCTAGCTAGAGGCCGAACCAAACTTTCTCTAAAACACGAAAAACGTGCCCGACACAGAATGTGAACCGTGGGCACCGGATTCGCCTCAATCCGGGTTACGACGCGAAAGTTACGCACGATTGAAGAACTGGACAGAACACTAAAAAATTACATAAAATGATAACCTTTTGAACTTGATCCCAATAAGACGTCTTAATCCAAACAGACCCGCAAAACAACTTGACTTACTGTTTTAGGGTTACCATGGTCTGAAACACACCAAGCACCACCCACTGCCGCCTCCGGAGGTGGTGGTGATTGGCGGTGACACGGTGGTTGCGGTTTACAATTTCCGACGAAGAAAACATCAATAAAACGAACGGGACACTTACCTTAACGGAATCCTTCTTCTTCCTCCTTTCCGACCAGTCCCGACGCTGGTTCCCTCACGCCGGTGATCGCCTCCTTCCTCCTCTCGACTCTCGCTCTCTTTCTCTTTCGGTCTCTCTCTCTTTTCTTCTCGGTTTCACTTCCCTTTCTTCTTGGCCGAAAACAACAAGGGGAAGGGAAAGAAAATGGCTAAGGGTTTTGGGGGAGGATTGTTAAGATGAAACCGAAGGGGAGGGGAGGGGTCGTGCCTCTTGGCCGATCCTCTTGCCCCACTATGGAGAAAGTCCCAAACAGCCCCTCAACTTACACTTCTTAGCAAAATCCCACAAAGGTTACTTCACTTAACTTTTTGGCCCGACTCGGCTAACCCCGCTAACGGAAACCACGTTAATTAATTAAATGCTCCTTTTTAAAAAAAAAAAGGAATAACGATAATACATACCGGGATACGGGCTTTACATTTTCACACCCCGAGAATCTAACCGCAAGTGTACGGTGTCGAATCAAGTAATAACGTACGGTAAGTACGAGTATCGAATCCACGGGAACTAGGAACTAAGTATCACAATTACTATAAGCTCTATTAACTGAACTATCGATAATTGAACGGTTGGTATTAAACTACTTAATTGCGAGAATTAAATCAAACACAAGACAAAACAGTAAACAGCTTTGGAAAATCAGATAGAGAAAACAGTTGAGGGTTGGAAATCCAATGGTTCTCGCATACAAACGTCTGACTCAATTCAAATACCAGTTATTCCTATCAATGAATACCCAATCTTTATCTAATCATTGTTCTTTCTCAAGCTACAACGATTTTATTTGCAAAGCATGGTTCGTTTTCAAGCAACCGCGATTTCTATTTTGAAAACATAAGTTTTATCTTTCGATCTCAACATATAGGGTTCAAAACGCATTAAGCTTAAGATTCAAACGGGACTAAGATTTACTCGGTATATCTCTATCCTTTCTTAACTTAGACATGCAATTCCTAATTCTACTTCTCAATTACTTCTCTCGAACATAAATTGAAAGCAATAAAACAATTGTAAGGTAGCTAATCTCACAAAAGCATTAAACACCAAATTGCATTCATTCATTAAAATAGGAAAACTGATAAAGGTCTCAGGTCATATGTTTACAAGCTTAAACCACATTCATTCCAACCCCCAACATGAACCGGTTAGTTCATGTCGGTGGTGGATTCAAACACAATAGAAAAAGATGGAAACAAGTATATAGACATGATAATTGTGGCAACTGTAAATGGAATGGTTACTCCCTTCTATCGTGCTCGTCTCTACTTCGCGTGATGAACGTGTATCTGATCCTCCCTATATCGTGGCTCCAACGGGTGTCACTCGGCTCTGAAAATCGCCCCCAGAACTGCTCTGGCCGTCGTGTGAAAGTTGCGTATCGAATGAATGACCTAAATCCCGAAATTAACAGCTTAAAATCGACAAACAGTGGGTTACGCGACCTACCACGCGACTTGCAAGTCGCGTGGCAAGTCGCGCGTATGCTTTTTGCTGCGTGGGTCGATTTCTGGTTCGCGGATCGGGTCCTGGTTCGGTTGCGGGTCTTGGGCTTGACTTTTGGGCTCTTTTTAGCTTCTTTTCCCGAGGAATGTCGCCTTTTAGATAACCTGTATATTTCACTAGATAAAACCATAAAATTCCGCTTTTCTACTTGAATACAAGCCAATCTCATTGGTTTGAGAACTGAAAATAACGCCAAAAAGTGGCGTTATCAACAACCCCAAACCGAGCGTTGCTTGTCCCCAAGCAAATTAGCGATAAAATAGAAATAAAGCACACATAAGTGAAATAATAATAATAATAACTGCACAATTCCCAATCGGTACCAAGTGGTGCATCGGTGATTTCCCATACCCGTGAATATTTGTCTCACTCTCACCTCATTCTTATTTCGTCCGATCTATGACTTTCCATTGGGAGTTGAACTCGTGACCATTCCGATTACATTAGGGTTAGACTAAGTCCAAACATACTAGGAAAAATATTTCGCCTCGACCCTACCTCACGGGTTACTCTCTTTGCACTCGAACCTAGGTTATCGCTCATGTTGTCATGTTATGGAGGTTATGTACAAGAATACGCAATAATTTCATGACAACTGCCATGAAAGACGCACAAGTGTCCAAAAGATTGATCTCAGAAGGAATCAAGTAGCAAGACAGGGACTATCGATAAGTGTGGTCGTATACCGTAATCACATCTTCCAAAAGATCATCCAGGTCTTTACAAGGGTTGTAATGGGGCTAGGGCTATGGCTGAGAAACGAAGGGTAAAATGGTTCAAAGATCCTTGGCGTGTCAATCATTGGCAGTTCCGAACTTCTCTACTTCAGCCTCTATCATTTGGCCCTCTTTGTCACTATTGGAGTCGCTTTGACTCTCTTATTCAGCTGCTATAAATACTATCTGACTAACAGTATTTTTTTTTCAGTGGGGCATCATTGGCCCTCTTTTCTATTTCTTGGGTTACATTGACCCATTTTATTCTCATGACTGGCCTGTTCTATTCTTTTCTGCTCTATCTTTCGTAGTTCATTACCGCCTTTAATTGACACACTTTCGGATAGGGGTTGGCTAAGGCTTTTGGCTAAAGGTGTACTGGTGGGTTTAGAAATGAATAAGGTGCGTGTTTGGCCGCAAAGGGGGTTATGGATACACACAGAAGGGTAAAAGGTAACGATAGCTAAAACGGGTTAAAACAAAACACACAATGCCTGGAATCATATCTTGAGGTCCACACGATATGGTCTACTATACCCTTACCCAATATACCGAGGTTCGTCTTTGTTACTCAATGCAATAATGTAGCGAGATCATTCTACATTCACGACTAGGAATTCGAAAAAGTGTATAAGAATTAGGTGTATGAATCCCTCGAAATGAAACACGTCTTTTAGGCTCAAAACTCACTATCGGGTGGTCTCCACTAATGTCCCTAGTCATGTCCTTTCCCGGTCCTTCCCTAACGGTCACGTCACTCTCACAAGATTCTTCCCACAATGGTTGGTCTCAATCATTCAAAACAAAAAATTTAGCTATTATGATCTAGACACTCAGAAGTGCAGGAAATCTACGTGCATAACTTGGGCCCGATTGGGCAACCCCAAACCTTACCCACACATTGTCCCCAATGTGCAAGTAAAGTCGTAGGTAATGCGACTCAAATCATTGTGCAGGTATTACAGTTATCAAAGGACGGGCAAGGCATTACAAACATCAAAAAGGAATCCCAAAGTTTCTAATATGGGCACCCCAAACCTAGGCCGTGGCCTAGGTTTGCCAAATAAAAGCCAACCCCAAACCTCGGTGGAACCGAGGTTTGCACCGGGTAAAAAAAATTGAGTGTGTGTAGATGTTTTAAAAACAAATTTTGGGCACCCCAAACCTAAGGGAAACTTAGGTTTGTTGTGTCTTGATTACTAATAAAAGCCTACACATCGTACACCACTCGTTAACTAGAGGGTTTAGAATGTACCTGTTGCCCTGAGCGATTCCCTTAAAAGATGGAGTTGACAACGACGCACCAGAGAAAGGGAGGGAGAAAACAAAAACAAACAAAACAGAAACGGAACGAACAAATAAAGCAGGAAAAGAAAGCATCAAAAGAGAAAGGAATTCCACAACAGGGCTCCCCGCGACTTGGAACGCGGTTTATAAACCGCGGCACAAGCCGCATAAGATACTGTTTCAGAATCCAACAGAAGGCCCCGCGGTTTGGCGCGCGGCTTGTAGGCCGCGGCACAAGCCGCGTAAGCCTCTGTTCAGCTATTTTTTGGCTTTTTCGTTTTTCGATTTTTATAGGTTTTTATGCTAAAACACACTAAAAATAGAAAAATTAAAACACGACAACTAACCTTGGTGGGTTGCCTCCCACCCAACGCCGTATTTAAAGTCGTGGCACGACTATGTGGGATTCAGCTAGGCTTGGTGTCCGCGGGATGAAATCGCCCACATTCGCGATTGTCCGCGGACTTCTCTACTCCTTCCTCTCTTTCACCACTTCCTCTTTCAAGCATCTTGAACCTTACGTTCTCACCGCCGACTCTGAACGTGATCTCACCCTCTTCCATGTCAATCAAAGCTCTCCCGATGGCTAGGAACGATCGTCCCAAGATCATCGGGACCTCTTCATCCTCATCTATGTCTATCAGCACAAAGTCTACCGGGAAGTAGAACTTACCAACCTTAATTAGCACGTCCTCAATCACGCCGTACGGGTATCTTATTGACCGATCAGCAAGCTTGAGCATCATGAACGTTGGACTCACCTCGCCCAATCCAAGTTTCCTGAAAATAGAAAGGGGCATCAAATTAATACTAGCCCCTAAATCACACAAAACTTTATTGAAAGAAAACTTCTCGATTTGGATAGGGATAGAAAAACTCCCTGGATCATTGAGCTTCTGGGGAAGCTTATTCTGAAAGATTGCGCTACACTCTTCAGTGAGTGCAACGGTGGATTGGTGATCAATTGCCCTCTTTTTGGAAAGGATCTCTTTCATGAATTTCATGTAAGAGGGCATTTGGGCGAGAGCATCTGCAAAAGGAATATTGATCGTTAGCTTTTTAAATACTTCAATAAATTTTGAAAAATTGACCTCATCCTTATTTGCTTTCAGCCTGCTCGGGTAAGGTACTCTCGGTACCACCGGCTTGACCGGTGGTTGCTTCAGCTTGGGCTCTTCACCCTTCTCGACCTCTTTCATCACGACTTCTTCTTCAATCTCTCTAGGCTCTTCTAGATCATCCGTTGTCTCGACCTCTTTCTCCTTGGGCTCGGTCCTCTTTCCGCTTGTCAAATATATCGCGTTGCATTCTTCTCTATTCTTCTTCTCCGCCATACTTGGAAAAGTACCGGGAGGCCGGTTTTGTAGGGCTTCAGAGGTTTTCCCCACTTGCCTCTCTAAGATCTTAATTGAAGCCGTGTTCTGGTCGGTTGCGGCTTTGACGGTATTGATCGCGCCCGCTAATCCCTCAACCGTATTGGCCAATCCTCCGACCGTGCTCTCCATTTTAGACATCAACTTCACCACCATGTCTTCTAGCCCCGGCTTTTTCTCTCCCGATGGTCCTTCGTGTCTTTGGTTGAAACCTGGAGGATGATAAGCATTATTAGTATTAGAAAAAGTATGAAAGTTAGGAGAGTTACCTGGTTGCTATTGAGGTTGACTCCATGACAGATTAGGGTGCTTTTTCCACCCCTCATTATATGTGTTGGAGAATGGGTCATTCCTCGGTTGGCTCCGGTTTTGTACGAATTGAGCTTGTTCTGGTTCTTGAGGATTGCCTCCTTTCAGGTGATTTGTGATGAAGGCTAGTTGAGCTTTTAGCTCCTTCAGCTCATCTGATTCCCGAACACTCGCAACTCTTCTAACATCGGCTATTGGAGTAGAAAAACTGTGCTCGGCCAGGTTCTCGATCAGCTCGCATGCTTCTTCATAAGACTTGTCCATCAGTGCTCCACCCAATGCGACAGTGATATCGTTTTTGAACTGCGGGTGGAGTCCACTATAGAAGGTCTGGATAATTACCCAGTCGTGTAACCCGTGGTGTGGACACTTCTTCAACATGTATTTATACCGCTCCCAAGCCTTATATAACGTCTCTTGGTCCCATTAAGCGAAATGGGTGATCTCGGCCATTAACTGCGCGGTTCTTCCTGGTGGAAAGAATTTCTGAAGGAAGGCTGCCTTCAGTTGCGCCCAAGTGGTGATCGAGTCTGGTTGGATGCTCTCGGTCCATGTCTCGGCTCGGCCTTTGAGAGAGAAACCAAATAATCTCAGCTTTATGGCATCCTCGTTCATGCCATTGATCTTAAAAGTATTGCAAATCCTCTCGAATGCACGAAGATGTGCATGAGGATCTTCCGTCGGCGTTCCTCCATATTGGTTCTGTTGCAACATCACGATGGTGCTCGGTTTAAGCTCAAAATAGTTTGCTCCGGTCGTGGGAGGTTGGATCCCTATACGTGCGGCTGCCACATTTGGGTTGGCAAAAGACTGCATAGGTACCCTTTCCGGAGGTGGTGGTGGTGGATTGTTGCGAGGTGGTCTCTCGTCGTCTGACATCTCGATCTTGATATTTTTCTTGGCTTTAGCTTCTTTGCGTAAACGACAGGCAGTTCGTTCAATCTCCGGATCAAATTTCTCGAGCTCTTCCCCTCGGGTCTTCCTTGGCATCAACCAATTAGTACCTGAAATGAAAAGTGAACAAAATCAGCAACCCAAAAATTGAACGTGACAAAATAAAATAACAAGGAAAAAAATGCTCAATCTAATAGCGCGTATAGCTGGTAGTGCTATTAGTTGCAACTAGTTCCCCGGCAACGGCGCCAAAAACTTGATACGAGGTTTTCACACCCCGAGAATCTAACCGCAAGTGTACGGTGTCGAATCAAGTAATAACGTACGGTAAGTACGAGTATCGAATCCACGGGAACTAGGAACTAAGTATCACAATTACTATAAGCTCTATTAACTGAACTATCGATAATTGAACGGTTGGTATTAAACTACTTAATTGCGAGAATTAAATCAAACACAAGACAAAACAGTAAACAGCTTTGGAAAATCAGATAGAGAAAACAGTTGAGGGTTGGAAATCCAATGGTTCTCGCATACAAACGTCTGACTCAATTCAAATACCAGTTATTCCTATCAATGAATACCCAATCTTTATCTAATCATTGTTCTTTCTCAAGCTACAACGATTTTATTTGCAAAGCATGGTTCGTTTTCAAGCAACCGCGATTTCTATTTTGAAAACATAAGTTTTATCTTTCGATCTCAACATATAGGGTTCAAAACGCATTAAGCTTAAGATTCAAACGGGACTAAGATTTACTCGGTATATCTCTATCCTTTCTTAACTTAGACATGCAATTCCTAATTCTACTTCTCAATTACTTCTCTCGAACATAAATTGAAAGCAATAAAACAATTGTAAGGTAGCTAATCTCACAAAAGCATTAAACACCAAATTGCATTCATTCATTAAAATAGGAAAACTGATAAAGGTCTCAGGTCATCTGTTTACAAGCTTAAACCACATTCATTCCAACCCCCAACATGAACCGGTTAGTTCATGTCGGTGGTGGATTCAAACACAATAGAAAAAGATGGAAACAAGTATATAGACATGATAATCGTGGCAACTGTAAATGGAATGGTTACTCCCTTCTATCGTGCTCGTCTCTACTTCGTGTGATGAACGTGTATCTGATCCTCCCTCTATCGTGGCTCCAACGGGTGTCACTCGGCTCTGAAAATCGTCCCTGGAACTGCTCTGGCCATCGTGTGAAAGTTGCGTATCGAATGAATGACCTAAATCCCGAAATTAACAGCTTAAAATCGACAAACAGTGGGTTACGCGACCTACCACGCGACTTGCAAGTCACGTGGCAAGTCGCGCGTATGCTTTTTGCTGCGTGGGTCGATTTCTGGTTCGCAGATCGGGTCCTGGTTCGGTTGCGGGTCTTGGGCTTGACTTTTGGGCTCTTTTTAGCTTCTTTTCCCGAGGAATGCCGCCTTTTAGATAACCTGTATATTTCACTAGATAAAACCATAAAATTCCGCTTTTCTACTTGAATACAAGCCAATCTCATTGGTTTGAGAACTGAAAATAACGCCAAAAAGTGGCGTTATCAGCCAACGACCAACCTCTGACGATATTTTATCGCAGGATCGCACGACATAAAGTCTATCACATGACTTCCGCATGATCGCATAACATAAGTAATCGGGTCGACTATATAACTTGGTTATTTTGTCGCATAGATGCATGATTCAGATTCACCGTACGGTTTAAATTATGTGATCGACCCACAATCTAAGTGTTTTAACTTAGAAAAATCTCATGTTCTGAACAAACGCTTCGAGCGCATGTACATATATTTGTTTACACGAGTTATGTTTTGATCGTTATCTTTCGATAAATGCTTTCGTCGCACTTACCTACATTTGTTATATATGACTTATGTCTCTTATCGTACGATCGGTGTTACGCTCGATGTTTGTTTATTGATTGATAATAAAATAATGTACAAGTTCACCAGAAGTGTAAATTCCATTTCATCAAACGATCGATTACAAATGACTCGACCACCAACGGTCGAGCAATCAGAACAAAAACCCCTAAAACTTCCTAAGGCTGAGGAGAAACGTCAGTTGCATCCTTACCAGAGACCTCATATGTTGGACCTTCGTTCATCTCCTCCTCCTCGATCTCCTTCTCGTCATCTGAATCGAGATCTCTCGCAGATCCGACATCCCTCAGGTAGACGGCAAGCTCCTCCGACGCCGAAGCAAGAGGATTCTTCCCCGACAAATGTTGCCTCATGATCGCCGGCCTGGCAGTCAGACGAGCTAAAGCAAATACGATCTTCGCTTCGTCTTTGAGGTCCTTCACCTCTTTTTCTAAAGTCGCCACCCTGGATTTGGAGTCTTCGGCCTCTTTTTCACTCACGGCCAAAGACCCCCTGACCCTGTCCAGCTCTTCCCTTTGGTCGGCAATCGCGGACAGAGATTGTTGCCAGCGCAGGTTTGCCTCATCCTTCGCACGTCCGACGACCTCCAGCTCTTTCAGAGCCTCGTCGAGACGTTTGGACATAGCCTCTTCACGCTCCACGGTAGCGTTCGCCCTGTCCAACGCCGCGTTCCCCTTCTCGTGAGCAGAAGAAATCCGACCCCTTATCTTCTCTGTTTCAGCGCGTAAGGCAAGAGAAGACTGGAATGCCTATAAAACCAAAACACACGTCAGTAAACGTTCGACAAAGTTAAAACCATGACGAAATAATGCAAGTTTTGAAAGAAAACTTACCAGAAACGCTAGTCCGGCAACATGAGATCCCGTTTCCTCGATCGGGAATCCCTCGAAACGCTCCCTGAAAGAAGGAAGCAAATTCTTCCCCAGATGGGGAAACAAATCTGTCCCGTCTAGGACGTTGGCAGCCATAAAGTCCGACGGCAACGTGAAGTTGACCGTCGTGACTTTAGCCTCTCCCGTCGCCTCTCCCTTTCCCTTATCGGCCGACAAAGGGGTCGATGTGGTAGACGGAGACTTCGTCGTTTTCGCCGGTGGCGCCGAACTGACAGGTATTGCAGCGATCGCATCAGTAGACTTCATCGTCTTCGCAGGCGATGCGACCGATACCTTCGCCTTCTCAGGCGTGACGACTCTCGATGAGTCGTCAGCCCCTAAAAACGGTTCCCTCGGGATCATCGTCCTCGCCTTCTTCGGAACCTCAGGACCAGTTGTCGAGGTCCTTAGCCTCCTTTCTTTGCCCTTATGGGCAAGCTCAAGTTGAGCTGCTCTGATAGCAGAGACAGTCGGCACCTTTGGCTGAGACTCTCCTAGAAGCCAAAAAAGGAAGAAGTATTACGAAAAGCATAAGAGAAAAGGATTAAGATTAAGCAGAAGAGAATGTGAAGGTACACTTACCGGTCATTTCTCCTTCTTCTCTCGACTCTTCTTCTTTCTCCTCTGTCTCCTCTTCTTCCTCTTCTTCCGCACGTTTCTCCCCCAGATTCTCTCCTAAATATACCAAGTCTTCGTCGTCGCCCACCAATTGTCGTACGACAAACGACCGTTCTACAACGCTAAACGCCAAGAATGCGTCGACCTTCGCTTGAGAGTTGGCGTAGGGCTTCACGTCCTCAAATTTTATTTCTGTCGATACGGAGAAAACAGGTCAGAAATAAGTAAAAAAGTAACACGCGACATACGACGAAAAACTAGAAAAATCATACCCGACATATTCCAGTCGGCCCTAATCCAACCGCTCTCAGATTCGAGAGTCGACTTACACACGAATGCATACTTAGTCTTCCATTTACGATCGTTTACAGCAGTCTGTAGGACCAAGGTACGATCACCCTTATACCTAGAGTATAAAATACAGCGGTGGCATCCGTCCTTTTTGACTTGATAAGCCAAGAGAAGGTCGCGTACATTCATGGGAGACTCCCATTTCTCAGTGAGGCTCTCGATCACTTGTACGACTCGCCAGAACTGGGGCATTAGTTGGCCTGGCGCTAAGTCGAATTCTAGCATAAAAGTCTTAGCCAACGGCGAGTAGGGCCAATCGAAACCTATCTTAAAGGGATATTCGTATATCACGATATACCCCTAGGGACATTTATTTGGTCGAGTCTGGCCTGCTCGAATTAATTTAACCCCTGCAGGAATTTTCGCTAGACTCCTAAGATCATCGAGATCCGACTGTTCTCGAATCGAACTTTCTGGTTCCGTCGACATTTCTAAACAGACTTAAAAAAGATCAAAGAAATCGTACCTTATATAGGCGCTATAAATCATTGAAAACTCTAACTCTTGCAGGTTTGGAAGAGAATCGCTAAAGGACAGCAAGAAAATCAGTAAGAATCTTTCTCTTAAAACTCTTCGAAATCGTAAAAAGGAAAGGATCCGTCAAGGGTCGCTATTTATATAAAGGATCGTGTCAGGTCGAGTCCTCTGATGATCGACACGTGCCCTTGCCTTTTCGTATAACCACACGGATCGTCGACACCTGGCGCCTACAGCTGTTCAGCATGATCGTGCGTCGGCATGATCGTGCGTCGGCATGACGTCACGACCTAATCCCCTTTTCGACTTTCTCTCTAGTTAGAATTGAACCGGTCCAGTTCCGAGACAACTAAAGTAACTTTCGACACGTGTCACAATCCTAAGCGTCCGACTGACAAAATTTAAAATTTGAATTTGCCATTCTATTTTCAAATTTTTGGGGCAAACTGTTTGGGTAAAAATTCACCAGTCTCAACCATGACCAAGATAAGGAAAACATTTATTACACTCTTTCATAGCAAGGCAAATTCATATTACTTTATCCCCTGATCAAAGGTAAAATCGAAAGTTATTCACCTCACGACACTCGACCATGACGTCGCCTAGTTCACACGAATGTCGCATGGAACCTTGCGACCTCGACCGACTAACGTGCAATATTACTGTTACGTTTTTCCAGTGTTTAACGCAGGAATCAATGTCAATTATGATTAACGGCTATAACCGACAAAAGCCATTAACAGCATTCAACTCGATGTCCGTTACAACAGTTACCAGAAGCATTCAAGAAAGCAATCAATACACCCGAAGACTATAAAAGCAAAGGCTCAATCAACATTTCGGGGCATCGCATTGCATGACATAATCATCCGAACTCTGAAGAACACACAAAGCAAAGAATTATCTCTCGAAGAACCGCTTTCGACGCACGACATTCTCACACGACACACACTGTTTTTACATTCAAAACACTTGTTACTTTACATTTAAAGTATTTCCTTTCATCTGTATTGTAATCTCTGTACGATCGACACCCGAAACATAAGGATATCGCCCCTGTTTGGCGACCATAGTGCAGCGACGACTTCCTCAGTCGTCCGCGGGTTTTTTCCTCGTTGAGGTTTTTCCCGCGTCATCAAATCTCTGTCTTATTTATGTTTTTCGCCTTTGTCGTACGCTTTGTCGAGAGATTTCTTTCTTTAGTTGTTAAATTCCACAATCAACCTTAAGTTATCCTTTTGGACGATTTTTGGCATTGTTCACTTATTATATAAAATAATAAAAAAATTCAATCTCGTTGGTATGAACGAATAAAAATTTATGCACTGCATTACACAACTACACTCGTTATTTCTTTACATTTTTTAGTTTTTACCCGAAATAATGGAAACCCTTTGACAAATTTACAACAAGATTGTCTTTTTTTCTATATTAGTACTTGTTATAAAATACATAATAATTATGTTCTCATATTAAATTATTAATTAAATATGTTGTTAGTAGTTTGTGTCGGGTGGTATCAAGAGGAAACAACCTGTTCGTATTGGATTATGAATTTATGATGGTGGCTTTTGTTATTGTTGTAATTTCATGTCGTGAAAATTTGAGAGGGTCTTTTCGTATAGTATTGTGATTTCGAGGCTTTCATTATCGTTTTAATTTCTTGTCGTGAAATATGGTCTTTTCGTTACAACTATAAAACATCGATTAACATTTAATCTTTTATAATTTTTTAGAATGAAAAGTAAAAACTCAAACTTCGTTTGTTTTAAATATTACAACATTAATTATATCATCAAAATATTTAATGTATTTAATAATCCAACAAACTTTAAAACAAACTAGATTTAGAGAGTGTGTGTGGGAAACAATTAAAATACATGTATGCCTCTTAATTTTAAAGTGCTTCCAATCGGCTTTAAGGTTAAAAATAAATGTGGCGAAAAGTAAGTTGTATGGATAGGGGTGCCTGAAAATGAGGTCTCGGATATGGCTAAGGAGATGGGATGTAGCCATGGTCATCTATCGTTTAGCTATCTCAGGCTTCCGGTGGGCAAAAACATGAGCAAAGTTGATAGTTGAATCCAAATTATCGAGAAGTTCAAGTGAAGACTTTATGCGTGGAAGATTCGTTGTCTTTCGTTCGAGGGAATATTAACGCTAATTAGATCGGTTTTGGGAAGCCTAGTTTTGTATTTTTTTTTCTCTCTTTCGCACTCGAGCTCGGGTCATACATATTCTTGAGTGTGTGAGGAAGGACTTGGGTTTGATTCTCACCTTAAATGGGCTTGGGTAAAATGGGACACCGTCTTAAATTGTTCCAGATTAGGGGGACTTGGGGTGAATAGCCTTCAGGCTGCGAATTGGAGTCTTATCGGCAAAATGGTGGTGCGGTTTAAGTCGACCTCGGATGCATTATGGGTTCAGGTTATAAAAAGTATCATTGGGGAGGATGGGGGGATTGGTAGCTTGCCGATTTCAAGTTTTAATCATAGAAGGGCCTATATGTCGGGAGCGTGGAACGAGGTTCTTAGAACAGTTAACGACATCTAGAGGCTTGGTATTCCTTTCTCTAATTCTTTTGGGAAAAAAGGTTGGCAATGGAGGGGACACTTATTTTTGGCAGGACAAATGGCTCGGGGATTTTAAGTTATGCAACAACTTTCCTAGGTTGTTTCATCAAGAAAGGGAGAAAGAAATTTTGGTTCAAAATTGTGTATGGTGTGGATCGACGGTTCGTGGTGTGGGTCGTAAGGATGGCTTAGTGAGCCTAGGGGGAGAACCTTTAGTGAGTTATAGGATTTAAAATCTTGTCTTAACAACGTTTCTTTGAATCTTTTGGAGAATGATAGTTGGATTTGATGGTTAAGTGAGGATAACTTGTTTTCGGTGAAATCTATTAGGACTTTGATTGAGGCAAAAATTTTGCAGGTCCCAAGGAATGTCTCCTCTACTCAATGGTGTCCTATTGCGCTAAAAAAGGTTTGTATTTTCATTTGGAGGCTTCGTTGGGGAAGGATTCCGGTTAGGACGGTGCTTCATGACAAGGGGTTGGACCTTAACTCTTTGCTTTGTCCATGATGTGGAAGTGAGAGAGAAACTATCGAACACTACTTCATCAAATGTTCGTTTTTCGATCAAATGGTGCAAGATTTCTGTTGGTGGGGCTTGAATTTTTCGTCGACAACTTCGATTAAAGACTAGTCACGTGTGCGTCTTCGCTTACCATACCAATTTCAAGACAACTTATTTGGAAGACGGTAATATGGACGACTCTTTACTTGATTTGGAATCATCATCATAATAAGGTCTTTTCTAATCGGGAAAACACTCATATTGATTGTTTATTTGAGCTCCAACTTCTAACGTTTCATTGGATTTCTAAACGAGCCAAGGGCTTCAAGATTTCGTGGTCGGAGTGGTGTGGAGGCCAAGGTTTCGATGTGTTTTCGATGTTGGTTTTTGGCTTGGTCTCCAGTTTTTCGTTGCTGGAATGAGCTTAGGTCTTGGTTTCTTCGTTGTTTTAACCGGCGGGTTGTAGTTTTTGTGTTCGGTTTTTGCCTCCCCGCTGGGTGCTGGCTTTTTGTTTGTTCTTCCCCTCATTTCGTTCCCAGCCTTGTTAGAGTTGTTGGGTGGTTTATTCTGCCTCTTGCAGAATGTTTCCATCTTCTTCTGTAATCTTTTGTGTTTTTGGTTCTAATTTATCTCTTTCTTGTCGTTCAAAAAAAAGAAACATTTAGGCCTCTTGATATCAAATTTTGTAGAGTTCTCCAAATTCGAGAAAATTTAAGCATCTTCAACAGATTTTGCATAATTTCTCCAAAATAGAAAATCAAGAGTTAATTAAAAAACATTACTGTTGGGTCACTTAGGATTTGAAGTTGACCTCCAGTCTTTCATTTTACACATTTCATACTTAGAATACTTTTTAGGTTCTTTACAAGCAGCTTAATTATGTAACACAAAATGTTCGGTGAAGTCGAAGATCAATCGAAGAAACAAAGTAGAAGTATATCTTCAATGCGGATTGAAGATGGACTTCTCAACCAAAGGTTAAGCTGCTACTTGAAGACATCCTAAGTCTTCGGCCAACACTACTTGAAGACATGTTAGGCAAGATACTTGAAGACATCTTAGGCAAGATGCTTGAAGACATCTTAGGCAAGGAAATCTTGAAGGCATGATCGGCAAGATCACTTGAAGAAATCTTCAGCAAGGATACTTGTGTACATCTTAGGCAAGGATATTTGCCTACATCTTCGGCAAAGAAGTCTTCGGCAGGTATTGTACTTTATCTGCACAATATATCTGTGATATCTTGCACTGATGGAGACATCATCCGAAGATCAGAAAAAAGTTGTTTGGTTTTCTTATCTCTTTCAAGAAAGATCAACTTCAACAGCAGGTCAACGCTTCAAGACAAAAGTACATCTCAGTACTTTTCAGAAGACCTGCCTTCAAAGACCTGCCTTCCTATCTTCCTACCCCTGCTTGACAAGTGTCCATGCATTTAATGCATGAGGCACTATATAAAGAGACCATTTTCAACCTTGCAAAGATAACCAGTTTAAAAGATCCTCAAGACTCCAAGTGCTGGCATTTCCTCTTCTCTCTCAAAGAAGTTCATTGTTTATCTAAGTGTATTTTCAATTGTTCTTCATTCTCTGTGTGTCTGTGTGTAAGATTGTTTGAACTGATTTATCTGTTCTCTTCCGCAACAATCAATAGTTTCTGTGTGTAATTCTTAGTTGAAGTTTTTCAATAAAAGAATTAAATTAAGTGAAAATTTTTGTGTATTGTATTCAACCCCCTTCTACAATACTTGTTACCATTGCTACTCAATAGCTGAGACCAACAATTACATTCAACTTCGGCAACTTTCTTATTTTAAAGATTCGGTATCAATTATATTATTAGAATATTCTATACATTTTTCTTTTCTAGCAATAAATTTTTAGAAGTTATTTAAATTTGAAGAATTTTAAAGCATCTCTATTACATTTTGTAGAATCTCTCTAAGATAGAAATTAAAAACTGAAAAAAATTTACCTTCTACTATATCAGCGTTTTAATTCAAAGAATCTAATACTATTAAATATTTAATTACTTTATTTAATTTTCCATGATGAGAAACATTTAAAAATTGTCTATCTTTTCTGCATTAAATTTAAATAACTTTCTAAATATTAAGATTTTAATCTTCTTTCTTTTGTCGTTCTCTATTCTATATTTTGTTAGGTCATCCGTATCAATATCCAAAAGCCCTAAAGCCACCTCAGCGTCACATCAGCTTTTCTTCAAACCCTCTACACACCCAAAAGTGGAGTAGCAATACCCTAAAGCCCTCTTGCCACCTCATTTTTTTAATTCTTTTATTTATACATTTAATTATTTAACAAAATAAAAATATTTATATATTTTTTAATAAATAAAAATAAGATAAATAATAAAACTAAAAATTCATATCATTCATTAAAAAATTAAAAATTACAAAATACGAATTAGAATAAATTATGTAATTTTCTAATTCTCTCTTTCTTCGCTAAAGTAGCCCTCAAAATATCTCCCTCAAGGTGATCATGCGGGGCTATGAAAAACTCGAAGTCTTTATCAAATCGTTTTTCTAACTCGAGTTGCAACTGTTTTTCTTCGAGTTCAAGTTTTTTCATTTTATACTCCATCGTACCATCCACATGCTCGTTGAACGAGTTTATGGTTGTCAAGAGTTTTGAAACATTTTCGTCCGATAGCGACCCGGCCGTATTACTCGTTGACGCTTTTTTGGCCTTATTTCTTCCGATGGGTCGTTGAAGTTGCTCGACCTCGACCTCGTTGACGTCTTCATCGTCATCATCGGAAGGTTTGGTACGTTTCGAACCCCGCGATGAATTTGTCGTCATGGTTGGAACGGTTGCCCATTTTGGACATTTTTTGAGGACTTCCCAAGCTTGTTCGTGTGTGAAAGCAAGCCCAAGTTCCGTTCGGTACCGTTCGTGTGCCGTTCGCGAAATGTCGGCCTCACTCATTCCACTTGATCTATTATTGACCAAGTTGTTGTAGATGCCGGCAAATATCGTTATTTTTTTATTGAGGTCTTTGAATTTGGTGTTGAGTTGATGAATTGTTCTATAATTTCCGCGACCCATAGAATTAAAGAACACTTGCCCGATTCGGTTCCAAAAACTCTCTACATTTATGTAAATACAAACATTAATAATAATATTAATAATCTTAATAATCTTAATAATAACAATAATAATAATAATAACAATAATAATAATAATAACAATAAAAATATTACCACCGGTTTGTGCGTTACCGACAACGGAGTCCTCTGAAACGTCAATCCACGCCGACACTAACGCGAGTTCCTCCGGTTTACTCCACTTTTGTTTGGCGGCTCTATTTTCATATTTTGTGTTTTTTCCTTTTCCCGTTGGTGTCGGGTTTGATGGTTCCGGGATAGATTGTTGTGTGGAGATGGATTGTGGTGTGTGCGGGATAGAATGTTGGGTTTCCGGAACGATGTCGTCGTCGAGATCGATTGCGGGTGAAGGAAGTGGGTAGTTGGCCGGAGTAAAACCTTGTTGAATCAAACCGGGATATGTAAATTGGTAAGGAAATTGTTGCGGAAATTGTTGGGGAAATTGTTGCGAAAATTGTTGCGAAAATTGCGGATGATAACCTTGTTGTGAAAACGCTTGGAAACCAAGCTCCGGGTCTTCTTGCGGTTGCGGTGTATCCGGTCAGTTACGACGGGATGTAGGTGTTTTGTTTGGATTCATGATGAAATTTGAGAGAATTTGAGAGAGTTTGAGAGAATTTGAGAGATTTTGGTGTGAAAAAATAAGAGGTTTGGGTTAATATATATAGTGTGATAAAATTGAAAAAAAAATTAAAAAAAATATAAACAAAGAGCCGTTGAAAGAGCCGTTAGTTTTTAATATTTTCAAAATTTTAAAAAAAAAATTAAAAAAGAAGAAGAAATGATCGGGATCAATCGGGTTGGGGAACCCGGGGTTGGAGCCCGCCCTCAAGCCCGATCACCCCCGTAGCGGTACCCGCCCAAACCCGCTCCCAAGCCCGCCTCCGCTACGGATGGTCTTATAGAGGTTTATGGACGGTTTGTTTACCTCTTTATAGTTTCATTAAGAGGCAACCTCTGAATCGCTCAGAAGTGAATCTTGTTTGGCAAAAAAAAAGTCCGCATCTTAATGGTTCTAAAACCCACTAAATGATTTAGGGGGTGTTTGGGAGTGCTTATATTTTTAACTTATGCTTATGTTTAAAAGTGCTTATTTGCTTATGTGGTGAGGAAAAGGAGTTTTTAAAAAAGTGTTTGGATTAGCTTATTGTGGTGTGGAAACATGATAAGCAAATAAGAAGTTTTTTAGTGTTTGGCAAACTTTTGCTTATTTATGTAAAATGACCAAAAATGACATTTCTGATATGGGTCACCTTGGTCTCCAAAAGTTGGGACCTGCAACACAAAAAATACAGGTTTTTAATCACTTTGCAGTTTGCAAATCAAGAAAAACCAGTAACTACGACTCCCTCGATCCTAAAACACCCAAAACCCTAAAAAAGAATCAAAATCCCAAAATCCCATTTGGTATCAAACAGTATATATCAATTTCATGAAATTAGTAGGAAACACAAATCTGGGTTGTTAAACACAGCACCAAATCGATGGTAATTTTCGAGAGCACAACACCAATAAACACCAATTGATCAATAAAATGATAGATATACCTGTTATGGCGATTTTCGATCGTGAAGGAGAATATCGAACAGAGAGACTGTGGAGAACGGATGGAGGATGGTGGTGATGTCGATCCTGTGGAGAAGATGGAGGATGGTGGTGATGTCGAGTGGAGGCGATGGAGGATGGAGGCGATGGAGGATGTCGCTCCTATGAAGAGAAATGGAGATGGAGGCGATGGTAACTGATGCGTTTGTTAGGGTTTGTTAAAAAATGAGGGTAAAAAGGTAATTTTGATAGACAAGCAAATAAGTAGCTCTGGACTGACTTCTCAAAAACAATTTATCAGTGGTGAGGAAAAGTCATAAGCTGTTTTAATTTTTTGTCATCCAAACACTCCAAAGAGCTTATCAGTGGTGAGGAAAAGCTATAAGCAAATAAGTCAAAAATATAAGCACTCCCAAACACCCATTTAGTATCTTGGGCCTCACTTAACCATTCAGCACCCTGATTTCATTCTAAACTGATACGAAACAACCATATTTCATTTTGCACTATATCATAAAAGCATCTTGATCATTCTGATCACTTAATCATTCTGCACCAAACCATTCAGCAACTACCAAACAACCCCTTAGGTTATTTGAGTTCAAATATTTATTTTCTTTATTTTATAAATTTTGTGGAAGATACTTTATTCTTTTCTATTTTTTAAATAAAATGTTGACTATAAGACATTTATTTTCTTTATTTTAGACAATTTATATATAAAAATGCTCTAAATATTTAGTTCCTTGTTTATTTATAGGGAAATTAATTAAAATACCCCAACTTTGAAAGTGACTTACCAAAGTACCCCCCAAAAAAAAATTCTTACCGAAATGCCCTCTTTTTCCGCGATAGGATCCCGCGATCGCGGGCAGGGACCAATTGTGAAAATAATAACAAATCCATTAGTGCTTCAACTTTATTAATAATTAATTCTACTAATATAAATAAGGGAAATTAATTAAAATACCCCAACATTGAAAGTGACTTACCAAAGTACCTCAAAAAATTTACTTCTTACCGAAATGCCCTCTTTTTCCGCGATAGGATCCCGCGATAGCGGGCAGGGACTGAAAGTGTAAAATTTTGCAAGATTATTTACACTTTCAGTCCCCATAGCGGGCCATCGCGGGCCGCGTTTGAGCCATCGCGGGCCTCGATCGCGGGGGCCAGGGACTGAAAGTGTAAATATTTCTTGCAAAAAAATTCACAATTGGTCCCTGCCCGCGACCGCGGGATCCTATCGCGGAAAAAGAGGGCATTTCGGTAAGAATTTTTTTTTAGGGTACTTTGGTAAGTCACTTTTAATGTTGGGGTATTTTAATTAATTTCCCTTATTTATATTAGTAGAATTAATTATTAATAAAGTTGAAGCACTAATGGATTTGTTATTTGAAGATAAATGATTATGAACCTAAAGTTAACCAATAGACCCAAAAAGCAAAAAGCATGAGGGTCACGTGACAAGCACGTGTTCAATTCATATTTTTTTTATAAGTGGATATTTGGAGTGAAACTTTAATTATAACAATCGTGTTGGTCAATAATACTACTTCGTTCCATCATTTTGAACCTAACTTTTAACCATCAATTTCAAACAAACACTTGCTTTTTATCATGCAACATTTTGTATTTCCCATTATCCATTCCTGTTTATTTTGCCTTAATTCAAGTAATTTTGTCGTTACATTTTTCATTTTATTTAAGTTAGTGGTTCTTAAGAGATTCGTGTCATTTTCATGCTTACAATGTCAGTACAAGAAGGTTTTTGTTCTAATTGATATACTAGTGCTAACAGTGACAACAAAACTGAACAATTTTTTACATCTCATCCAGTAGTAGGGTTGAGATGAAATGTACCTATACATTTTCTTTACCTCAATATTAGAGAAGTTTTCATGAAGATCTTGACTTGAAAAAAGATAATTGCAATGCTTTTGAAAGTTTGGGAAAGAAAGAAGTTTGAAGCATTTGAAAAGTAATCAACTTAAGATGAAATAAGTAAATGAAGAAGTTTTTTAAAAAGAGCCACTAAGGAAAGCCTACATAAAATTTTACATAAAAACTAACATCCTTCCATCTATGAATGAAGTGGAACAATACTACAATAGTTAACGATGTGTAAATATTACACCATTTTTTTCATCATGAATGGAGTGGAACACTCGTTCTTCTATATAAAGATAGTCTTGTTTGCAAATGTTAGTTAATTTTTTTGACTAAGTTCACGTTTGATATCTTCAATTTGATGATTGATAATAAGGGCATACCTACAATATTTATATCGGGTTATGTGAAACTGTCCAAATGCCTAAACAAGACAAGAACTAACTATATGCTTAACACACGAATCTCTTTCAACTGCTTTTTCTTAACTTAGGGCGTTAGCTAGCAATAACCATCCAAATCTAGTAGTAGGTAAAACAGTAATACCCCGGGTAAGTCCGTTAGATAATTTACCTATCCGTCAGATTTATTTAACTCTATAAAGGAAGTTTAGAGCAAGTTCAGGTAAAATCATGGGTTAAAGGGTCTGTTAGCCATTAGTTAATAGTTGAGGGTTCAATTGGTAAATTTAGTTAAGATATTATCAAAATAGGTATCAGATGTATCAGAGTATCCTAAAATAGAAAGAGTGTGTGTGTGCGGGAGTTCTGGGGGCGAAAAGAAGCAAAGGAGGAAAAATACGGAGAAAGCATCGATTGATTTGGTTGAAGTTGATTTTGAGGTAAGTACCTTTACATTTTGTGCTTGTAATCATAAGTAGAAGATATCTATCGGTTTAGAAAGATCGATTTTATTGTTTGGTATTAGTTTCAATTGAATCTGAGAAAATGGAACCGACTGTGTTCTTGAGAGTCCCGGGGAAGTCCCGGTAGACTCCCGGTCATTTAGACTCCCGGTAAAGTGGAGTCCCGGTATAGTCGACTCCCGGTATTGTCGACTCCCGGTATTGTCGACTCCCGATAGCATGAACTCCCGGTGATCGAGACTCCCGATACTGTGTAGTCCCGGTACCCTGAGAAGTCCCGGTAGTTTGTTAAGTTTTGATTTTTAGCTACAGTGGACAATGAAACAGTATAGGAACTTGGTAAGTCTTATATGATTGGCTTGTAAGGCAATATATGTACCTTAAATTGTTTCAGATTTTGTGGAGTCGTGGTGAGAGATAAGATCATTTTGAAAGGAGCTTGCGAGTGTGTCTGATAAACAAAACAGGTGAGTTTTACTTTAAAAATATTTTTACTGGAATACATATACGTATGGTTTGGGAATGTGATAATTGGTGATTATGTGTTTATATGTGCGATATATGTGAATTATAATATATTGAGGTATTATATTTACAAGAGTATTATAATGTGTTATAATACGTTGGCCGGGCTTAGGACCGGTGTGTTTGGCTATAGAATCCGTATAGCGTTGTTTGGCTGTAGATGTTGTACAACGTTGTAAATTTAATAGTTGGCTTGCAACCAATTAATATGACCAGGAGGAATGAGAAGGGAAGGTATATGATGTGTGAGTTCAAATTGATATATTTGACCGTGCTGTGTGATTTATATAATTAAGGTTTATATAAATGATTTCAAACTAACAGGGATTATCTCACTTAGACCATCAGGTCTAACCCTCATTTTCGTTTTAAAAATATGTATTCCAGGTTGTAGATCGGGTAAGAGCAAGTAATTAGAAGAATCGAGGGATGGCTTTTGTGAAGGAATATATGACGAAGATTTTGGCATGTTTAGCAGTTGTATTATAATAACTAAATGTTATGTATGTATTTAGTATAAAGTTTGTAGTAGAATGGCTTCTTCTGATTGTAAAAGACTACGGGACCGTATTTGTAATATGATGTTTTGTTTGTTATATCAATGTTATGTTACATTATGTGATTTATTGTGTATATGGGAATTGGGTTGCTACAAATGGTATCAGAGCCCTAGTTTAAGGGATTTAGGTATTCGTATCTGTACCTAGACTTAAACTACATGTGAAGTAGGATGTCCCTATTATTGTAGAACCTTGGGATATTAAGTATAAAAGGTAGAAGGAACATCATGTAAGGTAATTTCATATTACACCTGGCCAGTGTAATTGTGATCTTACAGGTACATGTTTGAACTGGAATACCTTATTATATGGGGTATGTGCTTATGTGTATATTAACCTTGTTTAAATCTACAGAATGGCAAGCGGTACACGAAATTCGAATCGAAGAGGAGGAAGAAATCCGAATAGTACGAATCCACCAATAGGAACAGGAGGCAGAACCGGAGGTAGAACCGGGGGTAGAACAGGGGGCAGAGCTCAGCCACGAAGTACAGAGTTTGTTACAAGGGATGACTTGATGGCAGAAATGAGAAGACTGCAAACTAGTATACAAGTAATGTTTGATCAAAGTCGTCACAATGAAGCTGAAATACAGGATCCCTGACCGGAAGATGAAATGCCAATCACACCGACTGTTGTACCAGTACAAAGGAGGTGCGACTACAAAATGTTTTTAAGCTGTAGACCTCCGACCTACTCAGGAGACAGGGATCCCGTGAATGCAATGAGATGGATGAAGGTAATAGAAGCTATTTTCAAGACAAGCAAGTGTGCAGATGAAGATAGGGTATTGTACGGGGCAGCAATGTTAAAAGGGGATGCTTTGTATTGGTGGGAATCTTTTATTCATTCTAAAGGATCTGATGTTTATTCTACCCTCTCGTGGGAAGAATTTGTGATAGCCTACAGGAAATAATTTTGTCCCCAAGCAGCCGTCAAACAACTGGAAGGGGAATTTATGAACTTGCAACAAGGAAACTTATCCGTTCGAGACTACACCGCTAGCTTTCTAGAAAAGTCTCGGTTCGCAGAATACTACGTTGCTACGGAGACGATGAAGATGGAAAGGTTTATCTTTGGGCTGAACTCGGAAGTCAGAAGGCTAGTGACTGCAAAAGGACCCGATACCTTCTCAGCTGCAGTTGATGCCGCGAAGAATGTTGAAAGAGATATTAGAAGGGATGCTGGCGATAAAAGTATTGGGAAGAGAAAGTGGGAAGGACCACAACACGATCCGAAGAAGTCCCGATTTCAGAGGTATGATAACCGTCCGCCGTTTCGACCAGCGGAAAGACCATGTCAGAAGTGCAACCGTGTCCACCAAGGAAATTGCCAAGGTGATTTACGAGCGTGTTATAAGTGTGGGAAGACCGGACACGTCATTAAAGATTGTAAGGTAACGCGGTTATGTTTCTTATGCAATTCTCCGGATCACCTTCAGTCGGACTGTCCGCGGGGGAGGATACAGCAAGGTGGGTCATCGGGCAGGCCAACGATTGTTAAACCAGTAATACCAAGACTGGAACCGCCAGTAACCAGGGGTCGCGCATTTCAAATGACCGAGAAAAAAACGGAGGAAACTCCGGATGTGGTCACAGGTACATTTTTAATAAACTCTACACGTGCTAAGGTGTTATTTGATTCCGGTGCAAACCAATCGTTTGTGTCTCCTGCATTTGTTGCTTGCCTGTGTTTGAAACCTAAAATGCTAGAACATGCTCTCTCAGTAGATACAGCAAATGATAATCAAGTGTCAGTTAAAGAAGTATTTGATGGATGTGTGATAAATATAGAGGGGTGTGGAGTGCCGATACAATTGTTTCCGATAACTTTGATAGAGTTTGATGTGGTAGTTGGGATGGATTGGTTAGCTGAGAATCAGGCTAACATAGTTTGTGATAAAAAATTAATAAATGTTGTATTACCTGATAAAAGACCAGTAGTGATTTATGGTGATCGTAGGAATCATCAGTCTTGCCTTATATCGATGGTAAAAGCACGTAAGTGTGTTAATAAGGGTTGTCAGAGTTACTTGGCTTAAGTGATAGATATTAAGCCAGAAAAGAATAGGATGGAAGATATTCCTATTGTTAGTGAATTCCCTGAAGTATTCCCCGAAGACTTGAATAGTCTTCTGCCCGTTAGACAAGTAGAGTTCGGTATAGACCTGATTCCTGGAGCCACTCCTGTAGCCCGTGCACCCTATCGTCTGGCACCCCCAGAGATGAGATGATGGCACAACTACAAGACCTATCCGATAAAGGCTTCATCATACCTAGTTCTTCGCCGTGGGGAGCACCAGTGTTATTTGTGAAAAAGAAGGATGGTTCGATGAGGATGTGCATCGACTACCGAGAATTGAATAAGCGCACGATCAAGAACAAGTATCCGTTACCCAGAATTGATGACCTCTTCGATCAGTTAGTTGGAGCTTGCTATTTCTCCAAGATTGATCTGAGATCCGGTTATCACCAGTTGAAAGTTAGAGATGAAGACGTCCTAAAGACTGCTTTTCGAACAAGGTATGGACATCACGAATTCTTAGTGATGCCGTTCGGACTGACGAACGCTCCAGCTGCCTTTATGGATTTAATGAATCGGGTATGTAAGCCGTATCTCGATAAATTTGTTATTGTATTTATCGATGATATACTTATCTACTCCCGATCCAAAGAAGAACATGCACAACATCTTCATTTGATTCTGGAGCTATTAAAGAAGGAAAAGTTGTACGCTAAATTTTCGAAATGTGAATTCTGGCTACGAGAAGTTCAGTTTCTGGGGCATGTAGTTTCCGAAGAAGGCATTCAAGTTGATCCAATGAAAGTGGAAGCGATTGAAAAGTGGGAACCTCCGAGGACGCCAACCGAAGTACGTAGTTTTCTGGGTTTAGCCGGCTACTATCGGAAATTCATAAAAGACTTCTCTCGTATCGCAACGCCTTTGACTAAGCTGACCCGGAAGAACCTGAAGTTTGAATGGAAAGCAGAACAAGACGAGGCATTCCGGATATTGAAAGAGAAATTGTGCAGTGCGCCGATTCTATCACTACCTGAAGGTTCGGAAGACTTTGTTGTTTATAGTGATGCGTCAAAACTGGGGTTGGGATGTGTACTTATGCAGCGTGGAAAGGTTATTGCTTATGCTTCTCGTCAATTAAAAGATCATGAAAGACAGTATCCTACGCACGACATGGAGCTTGCAGCAGTTGTCTTCGCGTTGAAGATTTGGAGACATTATCTGTATGGTTCTAAATGTCAGATTTATACCGATCATAAGAGTCTCCAACACCTCTTTGATTAGAAGGAATTAAATATGAGACAAAGAAGATGGCTAGAATTGCTGAATGATTACGACTGTGAAATCCTTTATCATCCGGGAAAGGCAAATGTGGTAGCTGATGCATTGAGTCGTCAAGAAAGGGGTGGAACAATAAAAGTTATTTCGCTACGAACTGAACTCCTACCCAACATATTTGACGAATTGCAGAAGTGTCAAGTGGAGGCTTATCAGGATGAAGGTCTGAAATCAGAACGGTTAGCGGGGATGTCAGCATTGCTAGTAAAAGATGATCGTGGGTTATTGTGTCTGGGAAGCAGACTGTGGGTACCTCGTTTGGGTGGGTTACGTGATCGTGTCCTACAAGAAGCTCATCAATCCCGTTTCTCTATTCACCCAGGTACAAACAAGATGTATAAAGACCTAAAGCAATTCTATTGGTGGCCGGGGATAAAAAGAGGGATTGCTCATTATGTGGAAAGATGTGATACTTGTAAGAAAGTAAAGATCGAACACCAAAGGCCGTTTGGTCAACTACAACGGCTAGAAATACCTATGTGGAAGTGGGAGCAGATTACCACAGATTTCATCACGAAGCTACCAAGTACTCCGAAGGGATTTGATTCTATTTGGGTGATCGTCGATAGATTGACAAAGTCTGCACACTTTCTACCGATAAAAGAAACCGATTCGATGGAACGATTAGCTAAGCTGTACATTGACGAAATAGTAACTCGGCATGGAGTTCCAATCTCGATTATTTCTGATCGTGATAGTCGTTTTACTTCAAGATTCTGGAGAAGTTTTCAAAGGGAAATGGAGACACAGATAAAGTTAAGTACGGCGTATCATCCCCAAACAGATGGCCAGAGTGAACGAACGATTCAGACCTTAGAAGATATGCTCCGGGCTTGCATTGTTGATTATGGGGGATCGTGGGATAAGCATTTACCGTTGATCGAATTGGCTTACAACAACAGTTATCATTCCAACATACAAGCGGCACCGTTCGAAGTATTGTATGGTAGGAAATGCCGAACGCCTCTGTGTTGGAACGAAGTGGGAGAAAAACAGCTAGCGGGACCGGAAATAGTTCAATTAACCGCCGATAAGGTTACTCAGATTCGTGAACGATTGAAAGTGGCTCAGGACAGACAGAAAAGCTACGCCGACCGACGCCGAAAGCCATTGGAATTTCAAGTTGGGGATTACGTAATGTTAAAGGTTTCGCCGTGGAAAGGAGTCATCCGATTTGGACGACAAGGTAAACTTAGCTCAAGGTATATCGGACCGTTTGCAATTACAGAAAGGATCGGTGAAGTAGCTTACCGATTAGATCTTCCGCCGGAGTTGAGCAAGATTCATAACGCATTTCACGTATCAAACTTCCGAAAGTGTTTGGTTACTCAAGATCAGGCAATCTCCCTACCCGAGATACAAGTCGATGAAAGACTGAATTATGTGGAAGAGCCGGAAGCTATAGTTGATCATAAAGTTAAAGTGCTGCGGAATAAGGAGATCAGGCAAGTGAAAGTTCAGTGGAGGCATCATAGAGGTCAGGATGCTACGTGGGAATCAGAGACGGAAATGAGAGCCAAATACCCTCATCTTTTTACTTAACTGAATTCCGGGACGGAATTCTTTTAAGGGGGAGATGATGTAATACCCCGGGTAAGTCCGTTAGATAATTTACCTATCCGTCAGATTTATTTAACTCTATAAAGAAAGTTTAGAGCAAGTTCGGGTAAAATCATGGGTTAAAGGGTGTGTTAGCCATTAGTTAATAGTTGAGGGTTCAATTGGTAAATTTAGTTAAGATATTATCAAACTAGGTATCAGATGTATCAGATTATCCTAAAATAGAAAGAGTGTGTGTGTGCGGGAGTTCTGGGAGCGAAAAGAAGCAAAGGAGGAAAAATACGGAGAAAGCATCGATTGATTTGGTTGAAGTTGATTTTGAGGTAAGTACCTTTACATTTTGTGCTTGTAATCATAAGTAGAAGATATCTATCGGTTTAGAAAGATCGATTTTATTGTTTGGTATTAGTTTCAATTGAATCTGAGAAAATGGAACCGACTGTGTTCTTGAGAGTCCCGGGGAAGTCCCGGTAGACTCCCGGTCATTTAGACTCCCGGTAAAGTGGAGTCCCGGTATAGTCGACTCCCGGTATTGTCGACTCCCGATAGCATGAACTCCCGGTGATCGAGACTCCCGATACTGTGTAGTCCCGGTACCCTGAGAAGTCCCGGTAGTTTGTTAAGTTTTGATTTTTAGCTACAGTGGACAGTGAAACAGTATAGGAACTTGGTAAGTTTTATATGATTGGCTTGTAAGGCAATATATGTACCTTAAATTGTTTCAGATTCTGTGGAGTCGTGGTGAGAGATAAGATCATTTTAAAAGGAGCTTGCGAGTGTGTCTGATAAACAAAACATGTGAGTTTTACTTTAAAAATATTTTTACTGGAATACATATACGTATGGTTTGGGAATGTGATAATTGGTGATTATGTGTTTATATGTGCGATATATGTGAATTATAATATATTGAGGTATTATATTTTACAGGAGTATTATAATGTGTTATAATACGTTGGCCGGACTTAGGACCGGTGTGTTTGGCTATAGAATCCGTATAGCATTGTTTGGCTGTAGATGTTGTACAGCGTTGTAAATTTATTAGTTGGCTTGCAACCAATTAATATGGCCAGGAGGAATGAGAAGGGAAGGTATATGATGTGTGAGTTCAAATTGATATATTTGACCGTGCTGTGTGATTTATATAATTAAGGTTTATATAAATGATTTCAAACTAGCAGGGATTATCTCACTTAGACCATCAGGTCTAACCCTCATTTTCGTTTTAAAAATATGTATTCCAGGTTGTGGATCGGGTAAGAGCAAGTAATTAGAAGAATCGAGGGATGGCTTTTGTGAAGGAATATATGACGAAGATTTTGGCATGTTTAGCAGTTGTATTATAATAACTAAATGTTATGTATGTATTTAGTATAAAGTTTGTAGTAGAATGGCTTCTTCTGATTGTAAAAGACTACGGGACCGTATTTGTAATATGATGTTTTGTTTGTTATATCAATGTTATGTTACATTATGTGATTTATTGTGTATATGGGAATTGGGTTGTTACAAAAACCGACCGAAAGCCCCAGGCGGCTCACCTGAATGCCCAGTGTTTCTCTGCCGTCAACTCATGAGATGGATTTGTGGTTACCTTCTATTCTGATGGTGGCAAAGAAAAAGAGAAAGCGCTCTTGTTGCACGGACCCCCACCCCGTAGTCTAGTTGAAACCCTCTTTTACAAGAAGGAAAGCAATTGATGCGGAATCGGACTTGAGAATGCGATTCATGCCCACTACTTTTATGTTGTGTAATGTAATTTTTTTTAAATCGTTGGACGATGCAACCATATTTTTTGTTGGGTGGAACCATGTATTTATCGTGTGTGATTTATGAGGTACCTTAACCCTAACTCTTCAAAGTTCAAATTTCATTTGATATTGATTTATGTTAATATTTAGAGTAACTTGTTTTTTTGTTGATATTTGGATTTTGGGCTTAATCGATATATGTTTGTGTAATTATGTTTAGGGTTAACTTTGTTTATATTAATGTTATCATGTTAATTCCGTTATATTGATGTTAACATGATAACATATAACGTTCAGACTTAGGCATCGTTTGGCAAAAAAAAATTAGCTTATAAGCTAGCTTTTTGAAACGCTGTTTGAAGTAGCTTTTGAGTAGTTTTTGTGAATAATTCAATATTGCCCTCGTTATTATTAATTAACTATTATTACAAATAAGTATTATTTTTAAATTTAATTATTATTAATTAATAAATATTAATTAATATTAACTGAAAATTATTAAATTTTTAATTTTTAATTATTCAGAGATATTGTTGATCATATAAACTATTTTTATATATATATTTTTAATATTAATCAATATATTTTAATTCTTATTTGATTATTTTTTTATATTATATGTAACGGCTATTTAAAAGTATAAGTTAATATATATTTTTTCTAAAACTTATTTTAACAAATTCAAAATTTATAGTATATATGTAATAATTAATTTTAAATTCTTTTAATTAACATGTTATATTATTTAATTTTTCTTTACTACATTGGTTACATTAACATATTATATTGTTATAAATTAGTTTTAATTATATAATTAAATGTTTTAATTGATATTTTTTGAAGATGTCATTTTTGGTCATTCTACATATTTATAAACTAGTTTTTGCCAAATATGACTTTTTCATCAGCTAACTTATCAGCTACCAGCTAGCTTATGATTCAACAACTAGCTTATCGGTTACCAACTAGTTTATCAGCTAGTTTGTCAAACTTAGCCTTAGTCTTTATGGCTAATTTGTGTATATTTAGCTCTAACACTTTATACTTAGAGGTTAATTTCTATGTACAATAAATTTATTTATATTTATGACCAACTCTTTAGAATTTACAGTTATCTGTTTAAAATAAAATTGTTAACATTGTTAATTGTTTGAATTAGTTGGAATGATTTTTTCAAATAAAAATACCATCCGTTGCATTTGGACCCAGTTGTATAGAATTCATAAGTGCAAATGTATATCGACCAGTTTTAACTTTTAATATATAATTTTGAAAAAAGAGTATATCAATTTATTAATGACTTAAATATTTAATTTACATTTAATAACCCTAAAATGGCCAAAATCTAATCCTCTAAACCACAAGGATTGTGACGTACTGGTTAAAGCCCTGGAGATGTGGTGGAATATCCCATATGCTCAGGGTTCGAATCCAGGCATATACAACAATTGTGGCCATTGAAGTTTAATCAGGACTGATGTCTTACAGTCATAAATTGCCAAGGGATTAGTCTAGCAATAGCCAATGACACCTTTCCCAAAAAAAACCTAATCCTCTAATAATGTATATTTATTTGTTATTACGACGATGATTTTTTTTTGTAACAAGCTTGTTTAAAGCAATTTGTTTTTCAAGTGTTTGTAGCTTCTAGATTATTTATTTGTACGCAAAGGTGGGGAGGGTTCAAACCTAAGGTGAAAGGTGTACAAGTTTATTTATGGGAATTTAATTAAAATACCCAAAGTTTGACTTTAACTTATTAAAATATTCATTTTCTCTCTATTTTATCAAAATACCCATTTTTTCCGCGAAGGGGTCTGCGATCGCGGGCTAGGGCTACGTGTCACCCCCTGTTGGGGCACAGTGTCCCGCGGAGCCCCCCAACTATGGCCGCGGTGACACTTTTGGTCCCTCCCCGCGGTGGTTGTCCGCGATAGGCCCGCGGTGGGCAAAAAAATTACAATTTTGGTCCCTGTATTTGAACGAATCTTGCATGCTTTTACTGTTTTTTTCACAATTATTGTACTTTGAAGACCAATTTGTGGTTGAAATTCACTGGCATGTTTGAGATTTCATCCATAAATATCAATAATATGCAATCCATAATTCACACCCATTCCATCATTCTTTCTTTCTTTCTTGCTTTCTTTCTTCAGTAAACAAATGGCATCGTCATCTAACCCATCGTCTACACCTGAAAGAATACCACCTAAACTCCAAAAGGTGATAGCAGCAAGGGAAAAGGAGATAGACCAACTGACAGAAGAGTGGAAACAGATGATCGCCAGGAAGAATGTCCACTTGACAAAAATCGAAGTGGAAGAAAAGGAGATCAAAAGGATGAAAGGGGATATAAAAGATAGGGAGGCTCGTATTCGTCGAGAAAAAGAAGAAATTCACCACATTACGCAAGACTTCGCAATTCTTCAAGCGAAGGTAAGCGAGAAGCAAAGTTGGATTGATCAAACTAAAGCAATTTTTGAGTAGGTGGTGGTACGGGTGTTGCTTTAGCACTTTGTTGTTTATGTGTTGCTGTTTCGTTCATTTCCTGTTTGTATGTTGTTGTTTAATTTGTCATTAATAAAGGTCTTTAATTTGTCTGAAAAGTAGTGTTTAAGTAGTCTGAAATTTGTCTAAAAAGTGGTTCATATTAAAAATACAACTCATAGATGTTATACAAGATTATTTCATAACAAACACATACTAATCAATACAGTACAAAACATGAAGGTTTGGGGATGCCACTTTTGAAAAATCTTCTCCCGCAATTGAATGATTTTGATTGTTTTGATTTGCAATTTACACTTTCAACCCCTATACTTATTTACTTACTTTACTTTATACCTTTTACTTTCATAATTTTAATTTTACATTTAACACATATAATCGTTTATTAACTAAAATACGTTAAAAAATACGTTTTAATTTTAACAAGTTACACCATTATAATCGTCTCTTCGATACGTTCGAAATGAGCCCAATATTGAATATTTTTTGATTTATATATTTTAATATATATCATTATAATCGTCTCTATATAACCATTACTATTCTCTTCATTTATACTACTACCATTATGATCATGTTAGGGTCAATTTATGTTGATTAGAAGTTCAAGGGTCTGTTTTGTAATACTTTAGTTTGAGCTTTGTTAGTGAACGGGCCGTGGGCTTGTTAACCACGGGCCCATTATATATAATGTGCTTTAGCCTGAGAAAATAGGCTAGTTGTTCATTTTGCTTTCCTTCTCTTAATTGTAATTCTCTCTCAATTGAAAGCAATATATGGATGATCAGTTGAAATCATAAACATCATTGTTTTTATCTGTTGATTTCATTGTTCGTTGCACGGATCTGGAACTCTCAATTGGTATCAGAGCAGACGGACAGAATTGATTCAAAGCTTTTTTATTGATTTCTGGTAAGTTGTCACTTTTTCACGTCTGTGTTCTTGCTTGAAATTCAACTCTTTGATTCTGGTAAAATTGATCGATTTCGTTAATTGGGTTTTGTTAGTATCATTGTTATTAGTGATTCTGCAAATTTTCACACCCTAATTCGATCATTTGAGTGGTTTATTAAGCAAATTAAGTTCAAAAGTTTTGAGTGTGTTCTTCACTAAAAATCGGATTTTTACCATCAAAACTTGTTGTTTTTGCTTCAAAATCGATTGGGTTAGTGTTATTTTTGTGTTTGGTAGTGTTTCTAATCTTTCAGGAACATTTTTGAGCAACCCTAGTCGATTCCCAATCGATTGGAAACCCACAGCCGCTGTTCCCGGACAAAACCAACCGCACTTTCCGGACAGTATCATTACTTTCCGGACGTTTGTGTGATATCAATCCGGGTACGTTCTTCTTTCCGGGTAAGTCTTCCGGGTACGCCAAGCTTTCCGGGTAAGTCTCATTTTCGTAATCTATCCGGGTATATTTGTTCCGGAAACCCAAAGTTTCCGGTAACCAATCTTCCCGGACAATCCTGCATCCGGTAAGTATTGTTTATTCGTTATATCATCCGGAAACTATTGTCTTCCGTTAACCTCTTGTTATCCGGAAAATATAGTTTGTCCGGACTCTTTATATTACTAGGACACTTTTGCTATCCGGTAACCTTTGTTATCCGGAAACCTAAGTTTGTCCGGATTCTTTGTGTTATCCGGAAACTTTTGTGATATTTGAACTGTTTCCATTTAATCTGATCCGGACACTTCCAGATCAGACTCTTATTTGGATTCCTATCCAGTAAGCTCATTCCTAGTTCATATCAGTCGTAGAACCTGCGTTAGGACTCCACTCATAGTGCCTTGCGTTAGGTTTACACTTTGAATCAATCAATTCGTCTGACGATCACTCCGTTGCAACCAAAGATGACTTCACGTGACGCTCTTGCAATCGGTACCGACACCAAACCACCTTGCCTCTATCAAGGTGAGTATAGCCAGTGGCGAGACAGATTCACGATCTTCATAGAGTCCAAGGATAACTACGTGTATATCAAGAGAGCTCTTGAAAAGGGTCCAATCCTTTGGCCAATGAAGACCATAGCAGCAACTGAAGATGCTGATGCTCGTCGTGAGGAAAAGACTCTCACCGAAACGACCGAAGAAGAAAGAGGCATGATTGAAGGTGAAAAGCATGCAAAGAGATATTTAGTTCAAGCCCTCCCCAACACGATCTACACTGCCATCGATAGTTACAAAGACACAGCAAAGGGCATGTGGGATCAAGTGGCCAGAATGATGCGTGGAAGCGATGTCGGAAATCAACTGAAGATCAACAGCGCAATAACCAAGTTCGATGCTTTCAAGCAGCGCACCGACGAGTCTCTCACCCAGGCCTATGAACGTTTTTGTTTACTTCTTAATGAACTGAGCAAGAATAAGATCACTCGCTCCAACACGGAAAACGCGCTCAAGTCTCTCAACAATCTGCTGCCAGAATGGAAGGTGTTTGCTTCTCATGTCAAGCACAACAACTTGATAGAGAACATTGGCATCAATGAACTTTACGAGACGCTACTTCAAGACGAAGATGAAGTGAATGAACTTCTGAGCGAGAAGAAGACTGCATCAAAACCAGCTGCTGATCCTATTGCACTCATGTCCTCCAAGCAAGGGAAATCTTCGGGCCGTCACTCCAAACGTGCTCAAAAGCAAATCTCTTCCGAATCTGAAGAAAAGGAAGACGGTGACTCTGATGATGAAGTATCTGACTTCAAGAAAGTGATAGCTCTGCTCACTAAATCTTTCCAACAACAGAAGTTCTATAAGAAGCCTTCGTCCAATAATCAGCGCTACTCCACCTCCTCCAACAAGCGCCACGATCATCAGGACAAGTATGAGGGAAAGAAGAAAGCTGATGAGCGGGATAAGTCAGAGAAGAAGGAGAAGACGGAGAAAGTAGAAAGTAAGAAGAAAGATGAACCAGTGACCTGTTACAACTGCGGAAAGCTTGGTCACTTCGCCAAAGATTGTAAGAGGCATGTGGTAAAGAATTCTTATTACTACAAGGCTAAGCTCGCCCTGATTGAGCAGAAGGAAGCTGGAGAAGCTCTACTTGTGGAAAACGACCACTGGTTGGGTCGTTCTGATGATGAAAGCGATTCTGATGGTGCTAATGCTTTCATGGGATATCACTCTCCAGCCGATGAAGAAACGACAAGTCAGGTATGTGATTCTAGCCAACAAGAATTTTTGAATCAAATGCAATCTCTTACCGAACAGGCAGATTCTTTTAAGGCCACCTCTAAATAACAAAAGCTTGAGATTAGATCTCTAACCGAAAAGCTAGATGTTCAAACAAGAATAACAGAAAAATATAAGTCTGAAAATGCTAATCTAAAAGACAAATGCAAAAATCTCTCATTAGCACCTAAGGACTTAAGGGCCAAGTTATCTGAACTTCAGTCTCAGTTTGATCAGTGTCTGAATGAGAAAGCAGAAATTGTTTATCAATGTTCTGCTCTTCAAGTTCAGCACAAGGAGTTTGTTAATAAAATCATCGATCTTGAAACAAAACTCCACAAAAGAGGTCAAACCGATCAAACCATCTTTATGAATAAACCCAAAGAGTTCACGTACTTTAACAAAGAATGGGGAATCGGATACAATAACCCACACTATTTGAAAAAGGGTATCTACAAGACACCTACTCTGTATGACTTTGGGTGTCTTGGTTTAGATAAGAAATACCCGAAATATGCTATTAAATGGACTGGTCCTCTTGAACCTGAAAAGGAAGAGGAAACCGAGGAATATAAACGAGCACACAAACGAGGAATACAACTTCCATTTTGTTATGAACCTTTAAATTATTCTTATCAAAAGAACAAGAAGTATCTCTCGAATGACTACTTCGATGGCTACAAGGTTGCAAAGCCCAAGGATTCCTCCAACAAGGATGAGGTCCAAGCAACCACAACCAAGACTGAGACGGACGAGTACAAGCTCTATGTTCCCCTCTCATCTTGGAAGCAAAGATAGTCGAGTTGGAGGAGTCACTCGAGAAAGAAAGGTCAAATTTTCAAAAGGAAAAGCAAGCGCTAATCTCTGAGCTTGAAAAACTCAAATCTGAGAAAACCGAAGTTATGTCAAATGGAGAAAAGGAAACTCTTTAGTGTGAAATCAATAAGCTCTCATCGAAACTGTCTGCCATGACAAGAGAAACGATGAAAGAGCATATGATAAATGGTCAACTCCAAGTGCAACTTGACCTGCTCCAAACTGCGAAGCAGATTTCACCTGAACTTTCCTCTGACTCATCTGACACATCCTCGTGTAAAGCTTTCATAGGAAATATCTCTTCACAAGAAAGTAAAGTTTCTCAAGATGAGTGTGTTAAAAGGAATTTAAACTCTGATTTTTCAAACGCTTCCGCACCAAATTCCCCAAAGCACACTGACACTAAGTGTTCCTTGCCTTCCTTGACCAATCCAAGTCCTGAAATTCCGGAGATCGATTTTTCTGAATACATGAACTCCGAAGGCAATTCTGATGGAGAGTTTGAGTCGTTCCCCTTCGACAAAACTCTTCCGAGTCACACTGATTTTCTGTCTCCAGTGGTAAATCGAACGGTCAATTTTCTAAAGGGTACATGTTCTAACACCAAGGCCCCAACTGTGATTGAGATCTCAAAATCTAAACCTGTTTCTCAAAACAAATCACAGCCGAGGCAAAAGACCGAGCGATTGCCTACCAAAAATCCTGTTTCTTCTAAAGTCACTGACCGTTCTGTCCATGTTGTTTCAGATAAAAATGGTCGCGCAAAACAAGAAAAACCCAAGTGGCTAAACAAGGAACCTGTCAAGGATGCAGCATCAAAGTCTTTCCCTACTGCTTTTAATTCTAGAATAAACAAAGACAATTGTGTTTGGAATCATTGGAATCGTTTTGAAGTTTCTTTTCCGATTAAACTTAATTCAGTTCATCAATTGATTCAGTTATCGCGTGATTGTTTATGTTGTTCTAGATGTGGTTGGAATGATTTTGATGAAATTAACATTAATGATTGGTTTGGGTCATATCACATGTATAATCATACACCCAAACGCAAACCCCGTAATAACAAGAGAAAATACCATAAACAACGGGGTTCTCAAACAGAGGTTAAACCACAACGGGAGACCAAACCCATTCCTAAATGGGTTGCTCCTACTGAGGTTAGACCGGCACCTAAGAGGCAACCTGCTACAAAAGGTGTAAATTCTACACCTAAGAGGCAACATGTGCCAAAACCAGTTACTCCAAACGGTGTACAATCTACATCTAAGGGGAAGTCTGTGTCAAAGCAAGTTCCTCCACGAGGTGCCAAACCTAACCCTCCAGGACCCAAGCAAATTTGGGTACCTAAAATCCGTTAAACTCGATTTTGCAGCACGGTCATGTGTGGTACTTAGATTCTGGATGCTCCAAGCACATGACCGGAAGGAGGGAGCTTCTCACGAACTACAAAGAAGAATATGGTGGAGACGTGAGATTTGGCAACAACGACAAGGCGCCGATCGTGGGCTACGGCGACATTGTCCAAGATAAGATCACAATCAAGAAGGTATCACACGTCGCGGGATTGGGACATAATCTGTTCAGCATTGGGCAATTCTGCGACAAAGATCTCGAGGTCCGTTTCAAAGCTAAAAGGTGTAGAATCCTTAATGACGACGGAGATGAGCTACTGGTTGGGAAACGCAAGACCAACCTCTACACAATCAACCTCGTAGCCCTGAAACCCGTTAACCCCGTCTGCCTCCTGTCGAAGGCCAATTCCGAACAAGCGTGGATTTGGCATCGGCGTCTATCGCACCTGAATTTCAAAAGCATTAACAAACTGGTGCTGGGCAGACACGTGAAAGGCATGCCCGATCTTCAATTCGTGAAGGATCGTCTCTGCGGGGCATGTGAAAAAGGAAAGATGAAGCGAGTGCCGCATCAACCGAAGGTAACTCCGAGCACGTCCAGGTCTCTCGAACTCATCCATATGGATTTGTGTGGACCGATGCGTGTTCAGAGTATCAACAAGCGCAAATATGTCCTGGTGATGGTGGATGACTAATAACGTCACTTTTTGGCGTTATTTTCAGTTCTCAAACCAATGAGATTGGCTTGTGTTCTAGTAAAAAGGCGGAATTTTACGGTTTATCTAGTGAAAATGTGCAGGTAATCGAAAAGGCGGCAATCATCGAGAAAAGAAGCGGAAAAGAGCCTAAAAAGAGTCCAAAACGAAGCCAACGGAAGCCCGAGATCCAAACCCAAGACCCGTGCCCGAACCATGAACCAAACCTGACCCGGAGAGCATCAGGAAACCGCGCGGTTTCCCACGCGACTTGCAAGTCGTGGCACAAGCTGCGCAACCCCCTGTTTGTTTCCTATACTTTGGCGTTTTTCCGGATTTTAGGTCAGAATTGAATCATCTCCCACACGACGAACGGTAGCGACTTGGGGGCGAATTTCAGAGGTTTTTCGGAGCTTTTGGAGCCACGATAGAGGATCGATTGAGGAGTAATTCACGACGCGAAGTGGAGTAGAGCCAGGAGAAGGGAGTACATCATCACATTCATCACATCCACATTTATCATGTTTACACACATTGTTTTCCTTCCCTTTTCCTTTGTTTTCTCCACCACCAACATGAACTATTCTTTAGATGTTGGGGGTTGGAATGAATTTGGTTTAAGCATGTGAACATATGACTTGAGACTTTTATCAGTTTTTCTATTTTAATGAAGCACGTGGTTTGGTTTTTCATGCTTTTGTGAGTCTAGCTAGCTTCCAATTGTTTTGTTGTTTTCAATTGAGTTCGAGAGAATTAATTGTTAACTAGAACTAGAGATTACATACCTAAGGTGAGAAATTGGTGATAGAGATATACCAAGTAAGCCTTAGTCCCGTTTAAATCTTGATTTTAATGTGTTTTGAATTCCATAGGTTGAGATCGAGAGATAAGTCTTGTGCTTTTCAAGATAAAACCTGTTGTTGCTTGAGAAAGAGCAACGATGACTTTTAGAGATGGGGTATTCATTAAATGGAATAACTGGTAATTGTTTTGAGTCAGATGTTTATATGTGAAAAGCTTAGGATTTCCAACTCTCAACTGTTTTCTCTATCTGAAGTTCCTAAGTTGTTTACTGTCTCGTTTGTGATTTATTTTGTTTGCAATTAATTAGTTTAATACCAACAACTCAAAATTGCGACCGTTCAGTTAATAGAGTTTATAGTCATTGTGATATTTAGTTCCTAGTTCCCTGTGTTCGATACTCGTACTTTTTATACTATTACTTGATTTCGACCCGTACACTTGCGGTAAGATTTAGGGGGGTGCATACCCGCCTATCAAGTTTTTGGCGCCGTTGCCGGGGAACTAGTTGCAACTGATAGCACTACCAGCTATAAGCGCTATTACATTGAACATTTTTTTTGTTATTTTATTTCATCACTTTCGGTTTTTGGATTGCTAAATTTGCTTACTTTCCATTTCAGGTACTAATTGGTTTATGCGAAGGAAGACCCGAGGGAAGGAAATCGAACCACTCGATCCGGAGATTGAAAGAACCGCCCGTCAGATAAGAAAAGCATCCAAAGCTCAAAAGCAATTGAAGATGGGCGACGAAGCACCTCCAGCGAGACATCCTATGCGGTCGTTTGCCGACCCGAACGTGGCAGCCGCACGCATAGGAGTCCAAGCACCCACCACTGCGGCGAATCACTTCGAGATCAAGCCGATTACCATCGTAATGGTACAGCAGAACCAGTTTGGGGGAGCACCGACTGAAGATCCTCATGCACATCTTCGTGCATTTGAACGAATCCGCAACACGTTCAAGATTAATGGGATGGAGGAGAACGCGATCAAGCTAAGACTCTTCAGTTTTTCCCTAAATGGTAGAGCTGAAATTTGGATAGAGGGTCTACCATCAGATCTCATCACTACATGGGCAGACCTAAAAGCTGCATTCCTCCATAAATTCTTCCCATCGGGAAGAACCGCTCAACTAATGGCCGACATTACCCACTTCGCGCAATGGGACCAAAAGACTCTATATGAGGCGTGGGAAAGGTATAAAGACATGTTGAAGAAGTGCCCTCATCATGGGTTACACGGCTGGGTGATTATCCAAACTTTCTTTGGAGGACTGCACCCGCAGTTCAAGAATGAAATCCCTGCTGCAACGGGTGGAGCTCTCATGAACAAAACGTATGAAGAATCCGTCGACTTGATCGAGAACCTAGCCGAGCATAGTTATGCCACTCCACGATCTTCCATCACACGGGTAGCGAATGTTCAAGAGAATGACGAGCTGAAGGTAATCAAAGCTCAACTAGCTGCGATCACGAACCATTTGAAGGGAGGTAGCCCGGAAGAACCCGAACAAGTTCAATTTTTACAAAACCGGAACAACCAGCCGAGGAACAACCCTTTCTCGAATACCTATAATGAGGGGTGGAAGAAACACCCTAACTTCTCATGGAGTCAACCCGGTCAACCACCACAAGGTAATAACTCCAACTTTTCTAATTCTTTTAATGCTAACAATGTTTACCATCCTCCAGGTTTCAACCAAAGGAATTTCAATGAGGGACAATCTGGGGAGAAGAAACCGGGGCTGGAGGATATGATGATGAAGTTTATGGCAAAGATGGATGGCACGGTTGGAGAGCTAGCAAGCACGGTTAACACGGTCAAAGCAGCGACTGATCAGAATACGGCATCCATAAAGCTCCTTGAAAGACAAGTGGGGCAAATTTCTGAATCCCTACAAAACCGAGCTCCTGGAACATTCCCGAGCATGACTGAAAGGAAACCAAGAGAAGAGTGCAATGCCATTTATCTGAGAAGTGGCAAGGAGCTGATCAAGGAGCCTGTACGAGAACCGTCATCAAAAGATACCAATCCCGAAGAGCAAGACATCGAGATCATAAAAGTGAATGAGTTGGGGGCCGAGAAAGATATAGTGATTGAAGAGGCCAAGAAGAGTGAAGAGAAGAAGAGGCAACCACCAGTCAAACCGTTCGTACCACCACTACCATTTCCAAACCGAGTGAAAGCACATAAGGATGAGGAACAGTTCAAGAAATTCCTCGACATCTTCAAGAAGCTTCACATCAATATCCCTTTCGCAGAAGCGCTTACCCAAATGCCAACGTATCTCAAGTTCATGAAAGAGATCGTATCAAAGAAGAGGGCAATCGAACACCAGTCCACCATTGCACTTACTGAGGAGTGCAGCGTGATTATTCAGAACAAGCTTCCCCCGAAGCTTAAGGATCCAGGGAGTTTTTCGATCCCTATTCAAATTGGAAATCTTTCTTTTGATAAGGTGTTGTGTGATTTAGGAGATAGTATTAACTTAATGCCTTTATCTGTTTTCAGGAAACTTGGCTTGGGAGAGGTGAAACCAACGTACATGACCCTTAAGCTCACGGACAGATCGATAATATATCCGTATGGAGTGGTAGAGGTCGTGTTGATCAAAGTCGACAAGTTCTACTTTCCGGTGGACTTCGTGGTGATCGACATAGATGAAGATGAAGAAGTCCCGCTGATATTGGGAAGATCCTTTCTGGACACGAGCAGAGCGTTGATCGACATGGAAGAAGGCGATATGACGTTGAGGGTTGGCGACGAGAAAGCGGCGTTCAAGATGTTTGAGAAGGAAAGAGGTGGAAGTGAGGAGAAGCCCGATAATCAAGGAAAGCCGACGGAGTGATCAGCAGGAAGGTCGAGCCACGACCGAACCCAAGGCGCTAGGTGGGAGGCAACCTACCGAGGTTTGATTAGATTCATTTTTCTTTGTAGGAACTGCGTTTTAGAGTGTTTTTATTTACAAAAAAATAATAATTTTTGAACAGAGACATACGCGGGTTTGGCCGCGGTTTACAAGTCGCGCGCCAAACCGCGCAGGTCTCTGTTGTTGTTTTTTTTCTTTCCTGCTTCGTGTGTTTCGTTTCCTTGTTTTCTTTCTCCTTTTTTTTGTTTCCGTTTGCTTTTGCATTGTCTCTCTCTCTCCCTTGTTCTCCGATGTCTCTCAACCGGGCGCTCCAATCTTTCATGAGGATCTTCTCCATCCTGGCAAACAGGTATGTTCTAACTTTGTATGTTAACGAGTGGTGTAAGATGTTTTGGTTCCCTTAGTTAAGTGAGATGTAACAAACCTAAGTTTCACTTAGGTTTGGGGAGCCTCACCTTTTAAACATCTACACACTCACTTTTAATCCTGTGCAAACCTCGGTTCCACCGAGGTTTGGGGTTGGCGTTATTTGACAAACCTAGGCCACGACCTAGGTTTGGGGTGTCCATATTGAAAGTATTTAGGCTAGCTCTTTGATGTTTCTTGTTATTATTTTATCTTGCCTGTCTGATAACTACCATAACTGCACAACGATACGTATCTCATTTTGTATCGCCTACACCGACACTTACACATTGGGGACAATGTGTGGGTAAGGTTTGGGGTTGCCCAATCGGGCCCACGTTATGCACGTAGATTTCTTACACTTCTGAGTGTCTAGATCACATTAGCTAAATATTTTGTTATGAATGATTGAGACCGACCATTGTAGGAAGAATCTTGTGATAGTGACGTGACCATTAGGGAAAGACCGGGAAAAGACATGACTAGGGACATTAGTGGAGACCACCGAATAGCGAGTTTTGAGCCTAAAAGACGTTTTTCATTTTGAGGGACTGAAACACTTAATTCATATACACTTTTTCAAGTCCTTGTCGTGAATATAGAGTGATCTCGCTATATTATTGCATCGAGTAGCAAAGACGACCATCGGGATATTGGGTAAGGGTATAGTAGACCATATCGTGTGGACCTTAAGATATGATTCCATGCAATGTGTGTTTTGTTTTAACCCATTTTGAGCTATCGTTCCTTTCGACCCATTATGTGTGTACCTATAACCCATTTTTGCAGCCAAACACTCACTTTGTTCGTTTGTAAACCCACCATTAAACCCTAGCCAAAAGCCTTAACCAACCCTTATCCGAAAGTGTGTCAATTAGAGGCGGTAATGAACAGCAAGAGATAGAGCGGAAAAGAAAGAGTACAGGCCAGCCATAAAAATAAATAATAGATAGAAAAGAGGGCCAATGCAGCCCCAATCTGAATAAAGAGGACCAATGAAGTCCCAACTTAACAAAAATAAAAAATATACAGTTAGTTAGATAGTAGTTATGGCAGCTAAATAAGAGAGTCAAAGCGACTCCAGTTGTGATAAAGAGGGCCAAATGACAGAAGTTGAAGCTAGAAAAGTTCAGAGCTGTTAATGATTGACACGCCAAGGATTTTTGATCCTTTTTACCCTTCGTTTCTTAGCCATGACCTTAGCCCCGTTACAACCCTTGTAAAGACCTGGATGATCTTCTGGAAAATATGATTACGGTATACGACCAACTTTACCAATAGTCCCTGTCTTGCTACTTGATTCCTTTCTGAGATCAACTTTTTGGACATTTGTGCGTCTTTCAATAGAGTTGTCATCTAATTATTGAGTATTCTTGTACATAAATTCCTTAGACATGACAACATGTGCGCCAACCTAGGTTCGGGTGAAAAGAGAGTATCCCGTGAGGTAGGGTCGAGGCGAAATGTTTTCCCTAGTATGTTTGGACCTAGTACGACCTTAATGGAATCGGAGCTGTCACGAATTCAACTCACAATGGAAGGCCATAGATCAAACAAAATAAGGATGAGGAAAGAGTGAGATAGGCATTCACGGGTATGAGAAATCACCAGTGCATTACATGGTACCGATTGGGAATTGTGCAGTTATTATTTCACTGATATGTGCTTTTACTCTATTTTATCGCTAATTTGCTTGAGGACAAGCAACGCTCGGTTTGGGGTTGTTGATAACGCCACTTTTTGGCGTTATTTTCAGTTCTCAAACTAATGAGATTGGCTTGTGGTCTAGCAAAAATGCGGAATTTTACGGTTTATCTAGTGAAAATGTGCAGGTAATCGAAAAGGCGGCAATCATCGAGAAAAGAAGCGGAAAAGAGCCTAAAAAGAGTCCAAAACGAAGCCAACGGAAGCCCGAGATCCAAACCCAAGACCCGTGCCCGAACCACGAACCAAACCTGACCCGGAGAGCATCAGGAAACCGCGCGGTTTCCCACGCGACTTGCAAGTCGCGGCACAAGCCGCGCAACCCCCTGTTTGTTTCCTATACTTTGGCGTTTTTCCAGATTTTAGGTCAGAATTGAATCATCTCATACACGACGAACGACAACGACTTGGGGGCGATTTTCAGAGGTTTTTCGGAGCTTTTGGAGCCACGATAGAGGATCGATTGAGGAGTAATTCACGACGCAAAGCAGAGTAGATCCAAGAGAAGGGAGTACATCATCACATTCATCACATCCATATTTATCATGTTTACACACATTGTTTTCCTTCCCTTTTCCTTTGTTTTGTCCACCACCAACATGAACTAATCTTTAGATGTTGGGGGTTGGAATGAATTTGGTTTAAGCATGTGAACATATGACTTGAGACTTTTATCAGTTTTTCTATTTTAATGAAGCATGTGATTTGGTTTTTAATGCTTTTGTGAGTCTAGCTAGCTTCCAATTGTTTTGTTGTTTTCAATTGAGTTCGAGAGAATTAATTGTTAACTAGAACTAGAGATTGCATGCCTAAGGTGAGAAATTGGTGATAGAGATATACCAAGTAAGCCTTAGTCCTGTAGGTTGAGATCGAGAGATAAGACTTGTGCTTTTCAAGATAAAACCCGTTGTTGCTTGAGAAAGAGCAACGGTGACTTTTAGAGATTGGGTGTTCATTAAATGGAATAACTGGTAATTGTTTTGAGTCAGATGTTTATATGTGAAAACCTTAGGATTTCCAACTCTCAACTGTTTTCTCTATCTGAAGTTCCTAAGTCGTTTACTGTCTCGTTTGTGATTTATTTTGTTTGCAATTAATTAGTTTAATACCAACAACTCAAAATTGCGACCGTTCAGTTAATAGAGTTTATAGTCATTGTGATACTTAGTTCCTAGTTCTCTGTGTTCGATACTCGTACTTTTTGTACTATTACTTGATTTCGACCCGTACACTTGCAGTAAGATTTAGGGGGTGCATACCCGCCTATCAAGTTTTTGGACTTCTCACGCTACACATGGGTCAAGTTCCTTCGCTCGAAAGACGAAACTCCGGAGCTGATCATCAACCACCTGAAGACCATCCAACTGAACAAGCAACAACAAGTTCAGACCATAAGGACCGACAATGGTACGGAGTTCAAGAATCAAACGGTGGATGACTATCTAACTTCAGTCGGCATTTCCCACACCTTTTCTGCCACACGCACTCCTCAGCTAAACGGAGTGGTGGAACGATGCAACCGTACCCTAGTCGAAGCGGCTCGCACCATGCTTTCTCAGTCCAATCTGCCGCTATTTCTATGGGCCGAAGCGGTGTCAACAGCTTGTTATACGCAAAACCGCTCCATCCTCAACAAGCGGTTCAACAAGATGCCGTACGAGATCATCAACAACCGCGTTCCGAATATCAAACGAAAGAAGGAGTTTTCATCGGATACTCCATGCAGGCTCAAGCGTATCGCGTTTACATCAAACGGAATAAAACCGTTGTCGAAAGTGTAAACGTGACATTCGACGAAGCCGCAGATTTGGCTTCTGAACAAATCGGTTCAGAACCCGGTTTAACTGGCGTGCTAGCTTCCGGACCTCCAAGTTCGGGATCTGCACAAGCGACAGTAAATCCAAATCATGCATCTTCATCGAATGCCGATTCTTATGATTTAGATTTATTGTTTAAGTATTTTTATGATGACATTTTTAACGCTTCCACTGCTGTCTCAGCACAACCTAGACTTGAAGCTGCTCGTAATGAGGATTCGGCGAATCTATCCAGTCCGCCGCCTTCTACAAGTACGCCGTCCATCACTGTGGAGACAGCTCAACCGTCATCGTCATCAACTTTAACTGATACCACCGTCCCCCTGGAGGAACTAATCACAAACACGAAGATCGCTCCAAGTGATTCGTCATCTGCTACTACCGACGATCAACCTCTGAACTCCTCGGAAGCAGAAGTTGGTCAACCCTCGGCGAATCCTCCCCCACCTCCTCCAAGAAACCAGCCTGCTACACTTGAAGCGGTTCAAGATCTTCCGTCCGGTGAGTACGTGGATTCGGACGCTTCTCATTCTACTCAACAGCCGCTTCCGCACACCACCAAGTGGACCAAAGCTCATCCCTTACATCAAATCATCGGTAATCCCTCCACTCCTGTTCAAACGCGAGGCGCTTCCGCCAATTTTTGTCTCTTCTCCGGCTTCTTAAGCAAGATCAAGCCGACGAACGTACGTGAAGCACTTGAAGATCCGGACTGGGTCATAGCTATGCAAGAAGAACTCAACCAATTCGAGGCTCTGAAGGTATGGCGACTGGTCCAACGTCCAACCCACAAGACGGTGATCGACACCAAGTGGATCTTCAAGAACAAGACGGACGAGGACGGAATCGTTGTCCGCAACAAGGCGCGTCTCGTGGCCAAGGGATACCGACAACAAGAAGGGATCGACTATGACGAGACATACGCTCCGGTAGCAAGGATAGAAGTGTAACGACCCGGATTCCCAAACAAGCATCACGTAACATACATTGCATAACATCGTTGCATAACAAGATACATCATATAACAAATACGGTCCCTTTAGTCTTTACACTACAAAATAAGGTATTTCATTACAAACTTTTCGCTAACTAAATACATGATATCTGATAACGAGGTTATAACTACAAAACACATCTTAATCTTCATGACATAAGTCTTCACAAAAGCTATCCCCTGACTATCCTTGTCATTTGCTCTTACCTGATCCACGCCCTGGAATACATATTTTAAAACAAAATGAGGGTTAGACCTAGCGGTCTAAGTGAGAAAATCCATGTTAGTTTTAAAATCATTTGCACAACCATCATATACATAACACAAATACAAATACCAGTTATGACTCATGCATCATATACTTTCCTGTCTCATTCTCTTGGCCATATTAATTGGTTGCAAGCCAACTAATAAAATAACTCCGCTGTACGACAATTACAGCCAACACCGCTGTACGAATATTACAGCCAACACCACCGGTCCTAAGCCCGACCAACGTATTCTCGTATAGTGTAATGCTCATGTAAATACAATATCTCAATATATTATATTTCAAACATAAACACATAATCACACCATCTATCACATTCCCAATTCACACATATATGTATTCCAGTTTAAAAACGTTTAAAAGTAAAACTCACCTGTTTGCTTATCAAAACGCTTCCAATCCTTTCTCAAAAACAGTTCAGCTTTCACCCCAAATCCACAAAATCTGAAACAAATAGATACAAGTATCTCTTTACCAAATAGAACACATAAGACTTACTAGAGCTAAGAACTCTAGATAACTCAATTCCTCCAATGTTACCCCCAAGCCCGAACTTAAGTCTAGTCCACAGAATAGTCAGTTCTCATTCGTTCCCTATCTAAGAATCAACAAAGCATAGGTTACTGGATACTCAAAAGCATCTGAACTCTCAAAAAGTGACCAAACAGCTAAAAGTATCCGGACAACATAACCTATCCGGATAACACAACTTTCCAGTCAGCATAACCAATCCGGACAACCTGACGTTTCCAGACAACACAAACAATCCGGATAACACCCGGACACCAAAGCAATCCGGATACCATCTGGTATCTCATTTTTAACCAGAAACTTAAGGGAAAAGAGGACTTACCCGGATAAAGGACTCGTCCGGACACCACTAGAACAACTTCCGGACACCATCAATCAAACTACCCGGACACATTCAACTTGTCCGGAAACCTCTGTCGCTTTACCACATTTTAACCCAGAAATCGGCTGAATCAACCCCAGGCATGAATTTGACTATTCTAATCCGATAGAAATCTTCTAATAACAATTAGAAACACAAAACGTAAAGGAACATACCTTAATAACACTTCCAAGTAATCCCAAATGAAGCCCTAGCCGCAAAACCTTCTTTCTTCTTCTTCTTGTCTCAAAAACACACACACACACACACACACACTAAAATCTGATCTTGTGCTGATATGAAATATCATAAATCCTAAAGGGGTAATATCTAAATATATTTACCATTTATACCTTGAACTATTCAATAAAGACCCAAACACCCCTAAACTTATAAATTTACCCGAACTTACCCTAAACATCAATTATAAAGTTAAACAAATTTAACGGAACTAAGATTTAACTAACGACCTTACCCGGGGTATTACATCATCTCCCCCTTAAAAGAATTCCGTCCCGGAATTCGGTTAAGCAAAAAGGTACGGGTACTTAGTTCTCATTTCGGATTCTGATTCCCAAGTAGCATCCTGACCCCTATGGTGTCTCCACTGTACTTTTACTTGCTTAATTACTTTTTTCCGTAACACTTTATCTTTGTGGTCAATTATAGCTTCAGGTTCTTCCACATAATTCAGCTTTTCATCAACTTGTATATCCGGTAGAGAAACGGCCTGATCTAGTGTAACCAAACAGTTTCGAAAATTCGATACATGAAAGGCGTTGTGTATACGGCTTAATTCTGGCGGGAGATCTAACCGGTAAGCTACTTCACCGATTCTTTCTGTTATTGCAAACGGTCCGATGTACCTTGGACTGAGTTTACCTTGCTTGCCAAATCGAATGACTCCTTTCCAAGGCGAGACGTTTAACATTACGAAATCTCCAACTTGAAACTCTAACGATTTCCAGCGTCGGTCAGCGTAGCTTTTCTGCCTGTCTTGAGCCACTTTAAATCATTCCCGAATCTGAGTAATCTTATCCGCGGTTAACTGAACTATATCTGGCCCCGCTAACTGTTTCTCTCCCACTTCGTTCCAACACAGAGGCGTTCGGCATTTTCTACCATACAGTATTTCAAACGGTGCCGTTTGTATGCTGGAATGATAACTGTTGTTGTAGGAAAATTCGATCAACGGCAAATGCTTATCCCACGATCCCCTAAAATCAACAATGCATGCCCGTAGCATATCTTCTAAAGTCTGGATTGTTCGTTCACTCTGACCATCGGTTTGAGGATGATATGTTGTACTTAGTCTTATTTGCGTTCCCATTTCCTTTTGAAAACTCCTCCAGAATCTTGAAGTAAAACGACTATCCCGATCAGAAATAATCGAGATTGGAACTCCATGTCGAGTTACTATTTCGTCGATGTACAACTTGGCTAACTTTTCCAACGAATAAGTTTCTTTTATTGGCAAGAAGTGAGCAGACTTCGTCAATCTGTCAACGATCACCCAAATGGCATCGAATCCCTTCGGAGTCCTTGGTAACTTCGTGATGAAATCCGTAGTAATCTGATCCCATTTCCACATAGGTATTTCTAAACGTTGCAACTGACCAAACGGCTTTTGATGTTCAATCTTTACCTTCTTACAAGTAGTACAACCTTCCACATGTTGAGCAATGCTTCTTTTTATTCCCGGCCACCAATAAAATTGTTTTAAATCTTTATACATCTTATTCGTACCTGGATGAATAGAGAAACGAGATTGATGAGCTTCTTGTAGTACCCGATCACGTAAACTACCCAAACGAGGCACCCAGATTCTGTTTCCCAGACACAATAACCCACGATCATCTTTTACGAGTGATGCTGATATTCCCACTAACCGTTCTGATTTCAAATGTTCTTCTTGAAAAGCTTGTTAGTGTCTATTTTGTAAGTTGTATTCAAGTTGAGGGGTCTTTTTGTTAAATATGTATCTAGGTATAAATAGCCTAGATTTACTCATATTTCACTAACACTTGAAATATTCATCCTTAGAACTCTCTGTGAGTTTCTCCCAGCATTGTAATCTTTTGCTATTATTGATAATGAGAGATGGACAGAACTTTGAGTAGATCTTGATTACATTACTTGTAAATTGGGATTACAAGTGGTATCATATCCTAGCAGGAAGAATTTGTGAAGAATTTTCGGATTTTTTTGGGCATTTTTTTGTGTTTTTCGAAGTATTAATCATTTCTGCGATTTGAGATAGTTTCTGGTTCGTGTTTTTGCTCAGATTTGAACGAATTGATATACTGAATCAATTCGTACAAGTTAACAGATCAGAAAACAGATTATCGAAGGATTTAGAGGATTTTTTTTGAGTTTTGGAGAAACCTACTGCACAGATCGAAAGGTGTTATTCTGCTGTTTTCTTGGTGTTTTTCGCAGAATTAAAAGTCTTCAGAAGGTGACCGCGATCAACCCTACGAAGTTTCAGATCATTTGGAGTTGATTTGAAGATTTTTGGATACTTAGAATTTTTTTTTGTGTAAACTCATAACTGTCGTACGTATCAGTGTTCTTGGTGTTCATAACTGTCACAAGCTACTTAGCATCATAACTGTCGCACGCTTCTTGCCCGACTACTTCTAGTCGTACAAGTATCATACGACAGTTAGGCCGACTACTTCTAGTCGTACGTGTACCATACGACAGTTACTGTACACAAGTTCTAGTCGTATCTGTTTCATACGACAGTTACTATTCACTATCCAAGTCGTATAAGCTTCTTACGACAGTTGGTCCAAGTCATACCGTTTCATACGACAATTATTGTTACCGAAGTCTTGTCGTATACGTTTCATACGACAGTTACTGTTCAAACCAACTGTCGCATACGTTCTATACGACAGTCGTACCCAATTGCCCGACAGTTTGCCAACTTTTTCACAAGTTCAATTCCGTGTAAAGATCAAGTCAAGTAATTTTTCAAGATGAATAGTAATGATATCATGAACTCTTTGGGATCCGATACGAGACCTCCAATTTTGATTGAGAAAGAATATGAGCAATGGAAGGAAAGGTTTGAAGACTTTCTTGAACGACAATCGAATGGTGTTCACTTGTTAGATTCTCTTCACAATGGTTTGATGCAACCCGTATATGTAAATGTTCCAGTTCCAAATAGTCCAAATGTCACAATGCCTAAGTTGGTTCCTATATCTGAATACAGTGTTGTACAAAAAGCTAGATATGAGGCAGATAGAAAGGCAAGATCTTTTGTGATCATGGGAATTCCAAACGAAGTATTCAACAAGATAGATAGCTACAAAGACATGGCCAACAACATGTGGAGACAATTGGAAAAGATGTTACAAGGGTCAAAGATTGGAAATCAGATGAAAATAACAATGTGCATCAACAAGTATGAAGAGTTTAGAGCTAAGGAAGATGAATCGCTTCACGACACTTATGACAGATTCATGGTTTTACTTAATGAATTAAGTAAAAACAAAATCAAAAAGGACCCAAAACTCAATGGGTACCTAAAAATGTTTCAACCTGATTGATGCAGAAAAATAAGTTATGGTATTTAGATTCGGGATGTTCGAAGCATATGACAGGACAACGACACATGTTAAAGAATTTTGTGGGGAAAGATCTTGGTCGTGTAAGGTTTGGAAACAATCAGGTTGCTCCTATCAAAGGTTATGGAGATATCATTCAAGATAATCTCACGATTCAAAAGGTCAACTATGTTGAAGGATTAGAGCATAATCTTTTCAGTATAGGTCAGTTTTGCGACAAGGATTTGGAGGTATATTTCAAGAAGACAAGATGCTGTGTCAAAACCGAGGAAGGAACAGAACTTCTTGACGGGACTCGCAAATCTAACCTCTACACAATCAACTTGTCAAACATCAAACCAACCAATGAAGTGTGTATTTTATCCAAAGCTTCCGAAGAACAAAGTTGGCTATGGCACCGAAGGTTATCTCATCTAAATTTTCGATACATTCGAAAGCTGGTTTTAGGAGATTCAGTTCGGGGACTTCCAACTTTGAAATTCAATACTGAAAATCTATGTGATGCATGTGAGAAAGGAAAGATGAAGAGGGTTCCTCACAAGCCAAAACCGGAACCGACAACGAAGAGTGTACTTGAATTATTGCATGTGGATTTGTGCGGTCCAATGAAGACGGAAAGCATAAGTGGGAGGAAATATGTCTTGGTAATTGTCGATGATTTCTCAAGATACACATGGGTTAAGTTTCTAAGGTCAAAAGATGAAACTTCAGAACTTCTCATTGGTGTTATCAAGGCAGCTCAGAACAACATGCAGATTTCAGTTAAAATAGTGCGTTCGGATAATGGTACAGAATTTAAGAACAGAGTCCTAGGTGATTTCTATGAATCAAATGGGATTATGCAACATTTTTCTGCCGCCAGAACTCCTGAACAAAACGGTGTTGTAGAACGACGAAACAGAACGTTAGTCGAGTCTGCGAGAACAATGTTGGCTTATTCTAAGCAACCTCTCTTCTTATGGGCCGAAGCAGTGGCAACCGCATGTTACACACAGAATCGTTCTATCATACACCGCCGGTTTAATAAAACTCCTTATGAAATAATGAATAACCGGAAACCTAACATAAAACATTTTCGTGTTTTTGGTTGTAGGTGTTATGTCCTGAATGACAAAGAACAAAGGAACAAGTTCAGTCCAAAGGCGTTTGATGGTATCTTCGTTGGATACTCTACCTCATCGGCATCATATAGGATATATCTGAAGCAATCCAGGAGTATAATGGAAAGTGTCAATGTCAAATTCGACGAACATCACGAATTGGCTTCTGACCAAAACAGTTCAGAACCCGTAATAACTGGAATATTAGCTTCTGGACATATCAGTTCAGAACCTGGTTCAACTTCAAATCAGGATCAACCTTCATCCTCAAAATCTCAATTAACTGATCATGATTTATTATTTGATGAATTCTATGATGAATTCTATGGTACTTACAATAATTCTACTAATTCTAACAGGATGGAACAAGCACCTACAACTATTTCCGCTGCGACAACTACTCAAAATGGTGCATCTACTTCAACACCGGTTAATGTGTCCATTCCTGTTCAGAATGTTCAAGAACATGAAGTTGTTATTCCACAACAAGAGACTACAAGTACAGTGGAAGGATCAACACAAAATCCAAGTTCTTCGGTTATTGAACCAATCATCTCTCAGTCACAACCGGAATCTTCTAGTATTCCTACAGAATTTCCAAGTGCTGAACCACTAGTTTCTCCAACCGAAGAAGAGACGAATGCTACTCTTGAAAATGTTCAAGAATCCTATGCTCCTCATCCTCATACAACCAAGTAGACGAAGGCTCATCCGATTCATCAAATAATCGATGACCCAAGTTCACCAGTTCAAACTCGTTCATCTGCTTTATGCGCTACCGTAAATGAGTGCATGTTCTCAATGTTTTTAAGTAACATTGAACCACTCACAGTAAAAGAAGCCTTAAATGATCCGGATTGGATTTTAGCTATGCAAGAAGAGATAAATCAATTCGAAGCGTTAAATGTATGGAGGTTAGTTCCTAGACCAGCCGATAAAAGTATCATTGGAACAAAGTGGGTGTTCAAAAACAAGAAAGATGAAGATGGCATCATAGTTCGTAACAAAGCGAGACTTGTAGCTAAAGGCTATCGACAGCAAGAAGGGATAGATTACGATGAGACTTACGCTGCAGTCGCACGCATTGAAGCAATCAGAATGTTTTTGGCGTACGCGGCATACAAAAACTTTACGGTCTATCAGATGGACGTAAAGACAGCATTTCTTAATGGAATACTAAAAGAGGAGGTATACGTCTCACAACCCGAAGGCTTTGTAGACAAGGAGAATCCAAATCACGTTTACATTTTGGATAAAGCCTTATATGGGTTGAAACAAGCCCCGCGCGCTTGGTACGATGTTCTATCTCAATTTCTACTCGTCTCGGGCTTTGAAAAAGGTAAAGTTGATACGACTTTGTTTGTCAAACGTGAAGAAGGTGAGATGGTAATAGTACAAATATACGTAGATGATATTATATTCGGTGCTTCTAACCCTGGTTTATGTACATGGTTCTCTGATCTGATGACTACTAGATTTCAGATGAGTATGATGGGGGAGATTAACTTTTTCCTTGGATTACAGGTCAAACAATTTTCCACGGGGATATTCATTAATCAGTCAAAGTATATATTTGACATTTTGAAGAAATTCAAAATGGAAAATTGTACTTCCATTGGAACACCGATGGCAACACAATCAAAGATAGGTCCGGATCCTCATGGTAAGGAAACTGATATACGACACTATCGAGGTATGGTCGGATCTTTAATGTACTTAACCGCTAGTCGCCCGGATATTATGTTCGCTACATGTCTTTGTGCTAGATTTCAGGCGAATCCAAAGGAATCTCATGTTGGAGCCGTCAAACGTATCTTCCGTTATCTCAAAGGAACTCCCTATCTTGGTCTATGGTATCCTAAAAGCATAGGATTTGAACTTACCACCTACTCCGACGCGGATCATGGTGGTAGTCTATTGGACATGAAAAGCACATCCGGACACATCCAATTCTTGGGTGATAAGTTGGTAAGTTGGGCATTCTCATTGTATGCACTAATCTGGGATCCACAACCTCCTATAAATCTACAAAGCGGGATTCACTCCTAAACTTATCACACATTACAACATAAGTCCGCCACCCAACATAACGGCAACTCATTAACACAACAAGGACTTACACAACTTTCTTAGCATGAAGTGCAACCAACTTGCCCACACAACCATCACACTGCAACAAATTCTTCATGATCCCCTTTTCACATAAAATAGATACCGCCTTCTTCATACTAATCGTAACAGAATTGCGTGTCACTTTCTACGGCGGAAGCAGAATATGTCGCGGCCGCTAGTTGTTGCTCGCAAGTTATTTGGATGAAAACCCAACTGACGGATTTTGCATGTAAGTATGAAAAGATTCCAATATATTGTGACAGCAAGTCCGCAATAGCAATATCTGTGAATCCGGTTCAACATACGAAAACCAAGCACATCGAAGTACGATATCATTTTATTAAAGATCACGTTGAAAAAGGTACAATTGAACTCTATTTTGTTTCTACTGAATTTCAACTAGCCGACTTGTTTACCAAGGCTTTGGATGAGAAACGTTTCAACTTTCTCGTCTCAAAGCTAGGCATGTTGAATTTGAAAGTTTGATAAATCATAACTTTTATTCAAAATTGTGAAAATAATTCTTAGTCATTCAGATTTTGATAAATTTGAGTGAAGAATACTTATTTTCACAATATTGAATATTCATTATGATTTGTTCAAATTTAGATTTCTTTCAGTAGTTTACAAACTAGATTTCAATTTTATTTTTTTCTTAAACCATATGTACTTCAATAGATATTATCTGTGCAGTTTTATGTGTGGTTCATGTGTTTAGGGGGAGCTATATAATTGATTATGAGCATGTTTCAAGGGGGAGCATTTCACAAAGAAGAGGTTTTTGATCTAAACAACAAAGGTATGTGTTCTATCTCAAATGATTTTCGCAAACCCTACTAGATGAAAATAATTTTGTTAAATCTTATGCATCTTTGTAGGGGGAGCAAAAGATTTCTTTGAACACTGATAAGTTTTTAAATCTGAAAAGTTTTTAATCTGAAAAGTTCACATTTTGAAAACTTGAAAAAGTTCAAGTCTGGAAAGTAGTCGTACACGAGGGATACGACAGTTACTGTTCATGTCCGACTGTCGCATGACTCATATACGATAGTTACTGTTCATAAACGACTGTCGCACGACTCTTATACGACTAGCAATCCTTGTCGTATGAGTTGGGTACGACAGTTACTGTTCCAACACGACAGTCGCACGACTAGCAATCCTAGTCGTATGAGTTGTATACGACAGTTACTGTTCCTCATGGCAAGTCGTAGATGCCTTAAACGACAGTTGGTTCCACCTTAGTCGGATATAGTTTCATACGACTAAGAAGAGGTACTCGTATCTTGTTTCATACGACTACCTTGACACGTGTTGGTCAAACGTTGGACCAATCCTTGTGTGACACGTGTCATCGAACCTGAGTTCAAATAGAGCGGTTTTTCAACTTTTTTACTTTTTACGACCTTGAAACCGCCCGACTCTCTCTGGAAGTTCAAAAGACGATTGGTGATTCGTTGTTGTTTTCGTTGATTCTCAGTAACATCAATCGATTCAGGTTTGTTTCTAATCATCTATTGTATCATCAGTTTGTATATTTGATTTTGATACTTACTGTTAGGGTTTAGTGAGGGTTTTTAGAAAAACCTTCTAAAATCATTCTTTGTGTTAGTGTTAGGGTTTTCTAGGATTAGAATATGATTCCTAATAGAAAACCGACACTAGGGTATTTGTTTGATAAGCCGTTCATTGAAAATCTGTAGAATCTGGGTTTGAAAGTTCAAGTTTGTTCGAACATTCAAAACTGTCGGATGACACTGTGTTCTTCATCACTCATAACTGTCGCAAGCAACTGTTACTCATAACTGTCGTACAAAGCTTGTACGACAACTCTTAGTCGTACAGCTTCATCCGACAGTTCATGCGACTTGACGTTTCATCCGACAGTAACTCATACTTAGCATTTTTTTTTGAAAAAGGTTTGGTGAAAGGTCTCATGTTCGAATGATTCTTATTTGCAAATCATAGACAATGGCACATTTGCAAGAGCAGGGTGACGGCAATTCTTCCAATGAAAACACGGTGATTCCTTCTCATCGTTCTTCACATCCGTCAGTAAATGCCAGAAATTTAGATGATGAACTGATTCTACCAAAAGACAAAAAGGAGTTCAAACCGAACAATTATTCTCTAGATTTCAATGTCAAGATGGATTATCAGCTCATCATGGAAATTCTTCAATGTCATCCACTTCGCACTGCTCTTGAAAAGACTATACAAGTTCCGGAGATTTATTTGCAACAAGTGTGGCATAATATTAAGTATGTTACTCGAGAAGATTCATCTGGCCACTTTACTCTGAAAGTAGATCACTTTGAGGCCAAACTTACTTTGAAGAGGTTGCGAAGAGTTCTAGATCTTCCTTATTCTCTGAATTTTGAAGATATGATGTCTGAAGAAGACTTGTGCCGAGATATTATGCTGATGGGTTATAATGATCCACGTCCGCAATTTAGAGTGCTGACTAATACTTCAAAGTTGAAAAGGAACTATCTACCGCCAATCTATTACACACTGTTTAGTGCTGTAAATAGATGTATGACTTCTAAACACACGGAAGTTGATACGGCAAGCATTTCGGTTATCAGAATGTTCCATGCCATTGTATTTGATCGGAAGATTGACTTCGCTATTTCTATCTGGAATGATCTTATTGAGGTTGTCACTGATAAAGCCAAGACTGGAAAAGACAGATATTTTGTACCGTTTCAAAGGTATCTTCAGCTTATTATTCATTCTATCATGGAGACGAATACATCAATACCCAGACGTGCCGGAGCAGCTCTTGGTCCTACAACTTACATGAAGTATCTTCGACTTCCGAAAGGTCTTTCTTTCCCTAATATTATGATACTACCTGAAGCACTACTCTCATACGCTGACCAAGAGTCACCATACTTGAGTGAGTATAGAGAAGAGAATGCACTTATGGCCCGACCAGAACCGGTAGGGCCTACCCAATGTGCCAACCAATTAGGTGAGCATGGTGAGGGTTCTAGTGTTAGAAAGAGAGTTCGAGATACTGGGGTACCTGAACAGGGTGTGTTGAGAGGTAAAAACGATGTAAGGGGAAAAAAAGATGGGGGTGCTCTTGGTCAGTCGTCCAAATCTAAAAAGATGATTCACATCTTTGAGGACGATGATGAAGAAGATCTTGGTTCTGATGATACTGAAGAAGACTCTGAGGATCTTGATGCGGATATTGATGATCCTGCTAATCTGGTTTATAGTTCAGATGATGATGATGCGAATGCTGATGATGAAAAAGAGGATGATAGTTCTGATGATGATAACGATGATAACAACAATGATCAACTCATGGAGAATATTGATACAGTGATTGAAAATGTCGTTACTACTATTTCTGATGGTGATGGAGGAGTCATAAGGGGAAATGAGGGAGTATTAGTTGAAACAGAAAAACAAGTGAGGTTAAGTGAGAAGGAAAGAAAAAAAGATGGTGAGTGTGAGACAGGATCAATAAAAGTTTTAACTACTGATCCTTCCCAAACCGTGTCTAGCCGGGTAGCCACATCTACTGTCGGTGCGCGTTCGTCGCCACATGACATTGAAGAAGACATAGTCCGCCCAACTATGCAATGCACAACCCCACTCATCCACTCATCAACTTCTTCACAAGTTGATGTTTCATCTTCTCACAGGGGATTAGCACAAAAATTATCGGCGACACACTCGGTGTCGGCTGGTATTGAAACAGGATGGAAACTGCCCCGGCCACCACCTTCATTTGTTCACAAATCGAGTCTAGAACCTTTCGATTTTACTTCCTTTCCTAGGACACGGAGACCGTTTGTCACTTCATCTATGGTGACACAAAACGTTGGTGTTATGCGTGACCCAACCGGAACGCCCCGAGTGTTGCCACCATTTGTTGGTACTTCACGAGGACCGGGCGGAAGTCCTACCAACGTTAACACTATGCCAGCATTGAACGTAGGCCATACAGTCTCTATGACTGCTATGCAAACCAGTAACCTAAGTGGTCTGGGTGTTACCTTGGAACAAGCGCGTGGTATTCAGTCTTTGGTGGGTCCTCCTCCTCACAACTATGTATCTAAGAAGTTGCTTGAAATGGCCATCCAGTCTCTCTCCAACACTCATAAAGCTCAGGTGTCCGAATTGACTGATATTGTTAAGAAACTGTCTGCCTAAGTACAAATCTTTGTTAAAGGAAAGTCTGTTGCTGATTCTTCGTCCGCACCATCCGACACTCAACTAGAATCTCAGCCGAACCCAAAGGTACATCAAACTCTACCTTTACACGAATTGAAATCCCAGTTACTAACCAGTTTACTAGAACAAGGCGATGCAAATACTCAAGAAGAAGTAGATATTCTTGGTCTACTTAGACGCCAAACCGAAATACAAGCCACTTTACCAAATTCACTTGATACCCTTCAAAAATCCATAGCCAACCTAACCGACGCTATCTCTTCTGGCTTCACATCACTATCTAACCGAATCAAAGCGGTGAAGAAAAGTGTGGAATTCAATCCCAAACCACCAAACGAAGGCATGATGATCAAGATCCCGATCATGATCACCATGAGGGGGAGAGAAGTGTAAGACAAAGGGTTGAACAAGGCAGTGGTTCGGGTGTTCATGTTACTGAAAATGTGGAAATTACTGAAGAAACGGGTACCGGTAATGTTGGTGGTACACAAGGGGTTCAAAGTGCTGTTGTTGGTGTTCTGGATGATATCAATCCTACGGTTGAAAAGCCTCAAGGATGTGATAACAGAACTGATGAGGAAATTATGGCTGATGATTTCTTACAGGATCTGATTTATATTGATTCGGATGAGGATCTAACTGTGGTAAAGATTAAAGAGGAGATGGATGATGTATTTGATGGTGGAAACGTACAACCTGATTCTGATTCCGAGAAAGAAAGCAATCTACCTGATCCAGTGATACAAATTCCGGTAATTTCTGATCTACCTGAAGGCAAAATCAGAGATGAAGTATTCCAAGGCAGAATTAAGTAATCTACAGATGTTAATTAATAGAGAAGCTTTAATTGTCAGACGTGCTCATCGAACAAGAATCATTACTCCATTTAAAAAAGATATAAGGAGCGACTTATTTGTGAAAAAGGTTCAGCCAATTGACAAGGTAAAGTTGTATTCTATTGAAAAACTTCCACGTCCAAAACAGATTGAATACTTGTATATGATGGGTGACAAAGATCAAAAGCTCAGTACTGTCAGAACAGATAAAGAGATTGTTAAGCTTGTGAAGATAGAATCGGAGAAGATTTTAAAAGTCTTTTATCCGAGGTTCTACGTCCTTAGATCAGATGAAAAAGAATGGAATTTCTGTGAAGCCGACTTCAAATCCCTAACCTGTGCATATTTCTTCAGGCTGTATGACATTCTTGCCCGGATGCCGAACAAAGATATTACCTACTCTGAAGCCTATCAAGCCCTAAAATGTTTCATGAAAAATCTGATCAAGCTTTCATACCTAACCGATTTTCAGATGGCATTGCAAAGTAATCAAATCAGAGTCAACAAACGAAGGCCAAACAAAGGGTTACCCGACATGCAAGGTATTCCTCTATATACCGTGTTAGAAAAACCAGATTTTGGTGTTGTTTATCATAATGGGAAAAAGAAGAAGAAATTCTTGAGGTTCATTGAAGTCAATCTGTATTCTGATGGGACGCTCAGAATGATAAAGATTATGTTGAATGAAAGGCTGAGATTGGATGAACAAAGAAAGGTGCCTCTGAAGGAGAAAGAGATAGTTCTGATTAACAATGCTGTGAAAGCCATTCAACAAAGAATTGATTATAGGGATTCACTCAGGAGATTTGAAATCATCTTTGGGATCAGAAAGAAATACATTCCACCAGAAGAACTTCATGGTTAAAGCTTACTTAGCTCACTTGAATACAAAGGGGGAGAATGTTAGTGTCTATTTTGTAAGTTGTATTCAAGTTGAGGGGTCTTTTTGTTAAATATGTATCTAGGTATAAATAGCCTAGATTTACTCATATTTCACTAACACTTGAAATATTCATCCTTAGAACTCTCTGTGAGTTTCTCTCAACATTGTAATCTTTTGCTATTATTGATAATGAGAGATGGACAGAACTTTGAGTAGATCTTGATTACATTACTTGTAAATTGGGATTACAAAGCTTCCTCTTGACACTTCTTCAATTCGTCAAAGATGTTAGGTAGAAGTTTAGCTCGTAGTGCAATGGCTTTTATTGTTCCACTTCTTTCTTGACGACTCAGTGCATCAGCTACCACATTCGCCTTTCCCGGATGATAAAGAATTTCACAGTCGTAATCATTCACCAGCTCTAGCCATCTTCTTTGCCTCATATTCAATTCTCGCTGATCTTGGAGACTCTTATGATCGGTAAAAATTTGACATTTAGAACCGTAGAGATAGTGTCTCCAAATCTTTAGCGCGAACACAACTGCTGCAAGTTCCATGTCATCCCTCTCCTTCCTCTCGACTTATCCTCTTCCTTTCTCTTCACACTTCTCCCCCTGATTCTCTCCTGAAGATTCTAAATCGTCGTCATCCGCCGAGTGTCGCACGACGAAAGACCTCTCGGCGACGCTAAATTCTAAAAACAAATTGATATTCGCTTGAGAGTTAGCGTCTGGCTTCACGACCTCGAATTTTATGGCTGTTAACATACAAAAATCAAGTTAAAAATCATATGTAAATCATCTACAGCGCACGCCAGATGAAATAACGAGGCTCACCCGGCGTATTCCGGCTCGTCCTAATCCACTCACTCTCAGAGTCAAGGGACAACTTACGCACGAAAACATATCGAGACTTCCACCCACGGTCGTTACACCCGTTCCTAAGACCAAAACGCGATCGCCCTTGAATCTAGAATGTAAACTACATCGATGACATCCGTCCATCTTGGCTTGATAAGCCGAGAGGAGGTCATGTACATTCATGGGAGAATCCCATTTCTTAGTAGCATGCTCGATCACTCGTACGACTTGACTGTTACGTTTGTTAAGTATTTAATGCAGGAGTCAAAGCCATTAACAGCAAGCAGCCGTAACGAACGAAGAGCATTATGGATAATCACTCCGGCGACCGTTTCCAGCCGTTGTAGCCGTTGATCAAAGCATTAATGGAGCTAATTAATGAGGCGATGACTATAAAAGACAAGCTAAAGCCTCATTTCAAGGGACATCAGGTAACATCCAGGATACATCAGCGAACATCACCAAACAGCAGAGAAAATCATCCAAACTCATAGCAAAGAACATTCGAACTCTGGAGATCAAGTACTGAAAGCCAGAACCATACAGCGAACTCAAGAACACTCGAAGGAAAGCTCAAGTATCGCTCTCGACGCACGACAAACCGCCCTCGACCAGAAGTTCACACTTTGTATTCACACACGACAAACACCTGTTTTTACATTCAAACACTTGTACTTTACATTTCGAAGTATTTCCTTCATTTGTACTGTAATCATCGTACGACCGACGCCAGTACCAAGGACGTCGCCCCTGATTGGCGACCATAGTGCAGCGACGACACCCACTGTCGTCCGCAGGTTTTTTCCTCGTTTGAGGTTTTTCCTGCGTCATCAAATCCCTTGTTTCTTTATTTTATTCCTCGTCGCACGTCTCGTCGAAAGATTCTTTCTTTAGTTGATTAAGTCCACATCGACCTTAAGTTGTCCCTTTGGTGCGATTTTTGGCATTAACAGTTTGGCACCCACCGTGGGACCTCATCTAGAGAAAATCCTCGACGAACGTGCATTCTACTAATAGTTTCTTGGAGTTTCTTCAATTTTCTGTTGCAGGAAAATGGCAGCCTCTGAAAATCCGCAGCTAGTCGTCGCTCAGGTGAATCAGGAGCTCGAGGTTGCCAGGAATTAGCTCAATATGGCAGAGCAGAATCGCAAAGCATCTGAAGAGATCGCGCGGTTAAGAAATCCTCTTGGGCCTCAAAATGGTCCTAGGCCGTTCGTGCAGAACCAAATTCCAAGATCGTTCGACCAGAATGGCCCTAGACCATTTGTCCCGAATCCAGGTTCATCTGCGCAGAATCAGCATCCAGGTCCATTCATGCAGAATCAACAGCCGGGTCCGTTCATTTCGAATCCCCAGTCTGGGCAGATTCCCCCTCAGCACATCCGACCACCACCCTTGAACAATGGATCCCAACCATTGCAAGGTGGCGCTCAGCCGTTTCAGAATGGATCCCAGCCATTTTCCCAGCCGTTCCAAAGTGGTCCGCAACCTTTCCAGCAAGGATCACAATCTTTCCAGCAGAGATCGCAGCCATTTCAGCAGGGACCACAGTCGTTTCAGAATGGACCGCAACAATTCCAATATGGGTCGCAGCCATATTTTGTTCCGTTCAACGGGGACACCAATGGTTCGTCGCATGGTAATGGCACTAGCCCAGGGACCAATCCCTCGACAGGGGCAAATTCTGATCTTAACGATCCCATCGCCCAACGTTTGAAGATGTTAGAAGACCAAAATGAGCGCGTCCTGTCCTTGCTCGCCAAGTTGCCTGGGGCAGTCGTGCCTGTCGACGTTGAGCCTCGCTCGGGGTATCAGGCGTCGCCCTTCATCGACGAGATCGCCACCGTCAAGGTCCCGAAGAAGTATAACATTTCTGCCTTCACTCCCAAGTATTCTGGTGTGACTGATCCGACTGAGCACGTCGCGCAGTACAAGCAGCTCATGTGGACAATCTCGATTCCACACATGTACCAGGAAGTATGCATGTGCAAGAGTTTCGGGGCGACTCTCACTGGTCCAGCTCTCCAGTGGTTGATCAATCTCAAACCCAAGTCCATCGGGTCGTTTGCTGAGTTGGTTAATAAGTTCTCCCAGCAATTCGCCAGCAGTCGTAAGATGGAGAAGCAGACCAGCGACCTATATTACATCGTGCAGAAAGATAATGAGTCTATTCGAAGTTATTTCAATAGATTCAATGCCGAAATAATCAGCATCCACAATTGCGACATCAAAACCGCGATCGAAGCCTATAAGCGTGGTCTGGACGATAGTTCGGGTCTATACACCGACCTGACCAAATATCCCCCAGAGAATTTCGAAGACGTCCGAGCTCGAACCTTAGCATATATGAGGGTAGAAGATGATGCCGCATTTCGTCGCAAGCACACTGACGACAAGAAGTCGTTAGGCGTCAGAAAGACAGAGTTCAAGACAAAGGCTGTTTCCATAGTAGAGCCAACGCGCCAAATTTCAAATGTTCGTTTCAAGACAAAAGCAGAGGCCAAGACCGCGACTAAGTTCACTCAGTACCCCAATATATCTTCTTACGGATTCAAAGGATCTGTAAAGGACTTAGTCGAAGCTCTGAAGACCGCTCAAGCTACCATTCGATGGCCAAAAAAGTCCGACCTGGACGATGCTAAGAAAGACAAATCAAAGTGGTGCGACTTCCATGCCGATCATGGTCATGCGACAGACGACTGTATCCCATTGAAGAAGGAACTATCATATCATTTCCCGAAAGGAAATCTCAAGGATATCATCGACGATGTCGCTGTTCCAGCAAATGGCCATCGACCGTCGACTCCCGAGCATGCAAAAGTTATCAATTGAAATTCCCTACGCCATGGGGAATCCAGGAGATCAAAAGTGAGCCAAAAGTCACTCATGAGTGCTACAAGTCTACCTTAAAGCCGCGAAAATAAACTGAAGTCGCAAGATCAAGTTCTCGACAGGTTCGTTCTTCTATCCCTAAATTAATATCTTTTCCACAGGGATAAATCTACTATGGTGCCTCGTCGCACGACAACATAGTCGACCGCAGGACAATATTTCTCCGTGTCATTTCTGTCATTTAAAACCTATCTTTTCCTCCCAAAAAGAATACGGTAATAAATGACAGGGGGCAAATAGAGAGAGTCTGAAATGGTACGTTCTCTAGCTCTTTCTCATACGATTTTTTCTCACAAAACGTTTACTGACTTAAGCATCGGAGGATCGTTGGTGAGCCAATGACCAACCCCCGACATCCTGACATCGTTTTATCGCAGAATCGCACAACAGATTATCGCAGAATCGCACGGCAGTAATCATTAAGTCTACTATATGACTTTAGTATCGCAAGGCCGAACGACATAAACGATCAGGTCTCTAACTTGATCATTTCTCCACAGGGGCATACGACACAAACTCACTGTACGATCTGGTCGTACGATCACAGAGTCTAAAATGACTTTACCCCTAAGTTTCTTAACTTTCATACACTGAATGGATGCTTTAATCGCGTGTTTTTATATTTGTTTTACGTTCTTATCATCGTATTACAATGAATACCTTAGTCGCATGATTTCGTATGTATTTTATGATCAAATTCATAACCAATGTGATTTGAATAAAGCACAAGTTCAAACAAAAAGTGCATTTAAAAAGATCGTCAGGTACACGCTCGACCACCAACGATCGAGCAGCAAAGCAAACAAAATAAAATTCTTAAATTAAAGGAGGAACATCCGTCGCATTCATGCCCGAAGTACCGTCCTGCAGGCTTTCTCCTGCCACCTCCTCCTCAGCATCCTTCTTATCGTCCGAGTCAAGATCCCTCTCGGTCCCAACACCATTCAGATAGATGTCCAACTCCTCCTTCGCCGAAGCAAGAGGATCTTTCCCCAGCAAATGTCGTCGCATGATCGCCGCCCGAGCAGTCAGACGAGCTATGGCAAAAACTGACTTACCCTCGTCCTTTGCAGCTTGCACTTCTTTCTCCAAACTCTCTACCTTGGATTTATAATCCTCAGCCTCTTTTGAAACAGCGACCAAGGATTCCTTAATTTTTTCCATCTCCTCCCTTTGTTCAGCAGTCATGGACAAGGATTGCGTCAGACGATGACTAAGATCTTCCTTGGCAAGATAAACGATCTTCAAATGTTCTAAAGCATCGTCAAGCCGCTTCGAAAAATCCTCAGCACGACTTATAGAGGCACTCGCTCTGTCCAGCGCCGCTTTCTCTCTTTCACGTGCAACAGACAAGAGATCTTTCACCTTCGCCGTTCCACTTCGCGAGGCCAAGGAAGCCTGAAGTGCCTGCGAAAACATAAAAAACAGACATCATCAGTGGACAACGACAACGACAACAAAGTCTGGGCCTAGACAAACTAAGTCTTGAAAGAAAGACTTACCATGAACGACAAGCCGGCTACATGGGCACCCGTCTCCTCGATAGGAAACCCCTCAAAACGCTCCCTGAAAGATGGAAGCAGGAATTTATCCAGGTGAGGGAACAGGTTCGTCCCGTCTAGGACATCACCTGTCATAAAGTCCGATGGCAGCGAAAAGTTGACCGTCGTGACCTTCTCCCCTCCCGTCGAGTGATCCTTGCCTTTGTCGGCTGACAAAGGATTCGACGCGGCAGACGGGGACTTCACTGTTTCCGCCGGAGGCGCAGAATTGATGGGTGTCGCTGCAATCACCTTCTTAAGTGATCCGACCCCTACCTTCTCAGGTGAAGCGACTCTCGACGAGTCATTAACCCCAGCCGACGACTCCCTCGGAGTCATCGTCCTCGTCTTCTTCAGGATTTCAGGGCCAGCAGACATGGCTTTTAGCCTCCTCTCCTTGCCCTGACGAGCACACTCCAGCTCAGCTGCTCTCTTAGCAGAAACCTTCAACACTTTAGGTTGAGACTCTCCTGGAAAAAAGGAATGTCATAAAGTACGCAAAGGAAAAATACTCGAGGTAACATAGGAAGAAAAGGAAAGTAAAACTTACCCGTCATCCCTCTCCTTCCTCTCGACTTATCCTCTTCCTCTTCTCTTCCTTTCTCTTCACACTTCTCCCCCTGATTCTCTCCTGAAGATTCTAAATCGTCGTCATCCGCCGAGTGTCGCACGACGAAAGACCTCTCGGCGACGCTAAATTCTAAAAACAAATTGATCTTCGCTTGAGAGTTAGCGTCTGGCTTCACGACCTCGAATTTTATGGCTGTCAACATACAAAAAACAAGTTAAAAATCATATGTAAATCATCTACATCGCACGCCAGATGAAATAACGAGGCTCACCCGACGTATTCCGGCTCGTCCTAATCCACTCACTCTCAGAGTCAAGGGACAACTTACGCACGAAAACATATCGAGACTTCCACCCACGGTCGTTACACCCGTTCCTAAGACCAAAACGCGATCACCCTTGAATCTAGAATGTAAACTACATCAATGACATCCGTCCATCTTGGCTTGATAAGCCGAGAGGAGGTCATGTACATTCATGGGAGAATCCCATTTCTTAGTAGCACGCTCGATCACTCGTACGACTCGCCAGAACTGGGGCATCAACTGACTCAGTGCCAAGTCAAACTCTAACATAAACGCCTTGGCCAGAGGAGAAAAAGGCCATTCGAAACCTATCTTAAAAGGGTATTCATAGATTACGATGTACCCCTCGGGACACTCGTTTGATCGGATCTGGCCTGGACGGATCAATTCGACCCACGCAGGAATTTTAGCTAACTTTCTAAAGTCCCGGAGGTCCGATGACTCTTGAATAACACTCTCAGGATCCCTCGACATTTCTAAACAAAGTTTGCAGAAGTCAGAGAAATCGTACCTTACTTATAGGCGCGTTAACCCTCGAAGAAACCTAACCAAGTTAGAGATTTTCACAAGTTCGGAAGATATAAGACAAAGAATGGCAAGGAAATCACAGCACAAACTCTTCAAGGGCGAAATAAGGAAATGATCCGTCAAAATCCCTATTTAGACCGAAAAACAGGGTTGGATCGAATCCCTGGATAACCGATGCGCATCCCCGTCCATTCGTATATCCGCCCGGATCTTTGACACCTGTCCTCGACAGCTGGTAAGCATCATCGTGTGTCAGTATGACGTCACGACCTCATTCCCTTTTCAACTTCTCGTTCAGTTAGAAACGGACCAGTCTAGCTCCAAGGCGATTGAGGTAATTTCTAACTCTTGTCTTATTTCCTATGCGTCTGATTGACAAAATTTAAAACTTAAATTTGACATTCAATTTTCAAATTTTGGGGGCAAACTGTTTGGGCAAAAAATCACGTCGTACGACCACGACCAGAGTAGGTAAGACGCACGTTATAATCCAAATCTTGTATTAAGATAAGGTCTCGACAAGAACCCAGAAAACATCCGTCGTCTCCCGTAAAAGGTAAGTCGTACGTCTCTCATGACGCTCGACCATAGCATCGCCCGTCCCGTACGACCATCGCGTAAGATCATTGCACCTTCGACCAAAGCTAACGTTAACCTTGACTGTTACGTTTGTTAAGTATTTAATGCAGGAGTCAAAGCCATTAACAACAAGCAGCCGTAACGGACGAAGAGCATTATGGATTCTCACTCCGGCGACCGTTTCCAGCCGTTGTAGCCGTTGATCAAAGCATTAATGGAGCTAATTAATGATGCGATGACTATAAAAGACAAGCTAAAGCCTCATTTCAAGGGACATCAGGTAACATCCAGGATACATCAGCGAACATCACCAAACAGCAGAGAAAATCATCCAAACTCATAGCAAAGAACATTCGAACTCTGGAGATAAAGTACTGAAAGCCAGAACCTTACAACGAACTCAAGAACACTCGAAGGAAAGCTCAAGTATCGCTCTTGACGCACGACAAACCACCCTCGACCAGAAGTTCACACTTTGTATTCACACACGACAAACACCTGTTTTTACATTCAAACACTTGTACTTTACATTTTGAAGTATTTCCTTCATTTGTACTGTAATCATCGTACGACCGACGCCAGTACCAAGAACGTCGCCCCTGATTGGCGACCATAGTGCAGCGACGACACCCACTGTCGTCCGCAGGTTTTTTCCTTGTTTGAGGTTTTTCCTGCGTCATCAAATCCCTTGTTTCTTTATTTTATTCCTCGTCGCACGTCTCGTCGAAAGATTCTTTCTTTAGTTGATTAAGTCCACATCGACCTTAAGTTGTCCCTTTCGTGCGATTTTTGGCATTAACAAATACCCTTCTCGGAAACTACATGCCCAAGAAATTGAACTTCCCGTAGCCAGAATTCACATTTTGAAAATTTAGCATACAACTTTTCTTTCTTCAGCAATTCCAGAATCAAACGAAGATGCTGTGCGTGATCCTCTTTGGATCGGGAATAGATAAGGATATCATCGATAAATACAATAACAAATTTATCGAGATATGGCTTACATACCCGATTCATGAGATCCATAAAAGCAGCTGGAGCATTCGTCAGTCCGAACGGCATTACTAAAAATTCATAATGACCGTACCTTGTGCAAAAAGCAGTTTTCAGAACGTCTTCTTCTTTAACCTTCAGTTGGTGATAAACGAATCTTAGATCAATCTTGGAGAAATAGCAAGCTCCAACCAATTGGTTGAAGAGGTCATCAATTCTGGGAAGCGGGTACTTGTTCTTGATCGTGCGCTTATTCAATTCTCGGTAATCGATACACATTCTCATCTAACCATCCTTCTTTTTCACAAACAAGACTGGTGCACCCCACAACGAAGAACTGGGTCTGATGAAGCCCTTATCAGATAGGTCTTGTAGTTGTTCCATCATTTCTTTCATCTCTGGAGGTGCCAGATGATACGGTGCACGGGCTACCGGAGCGGCTCCAGGAATCAGATCTATACCAAACTCTACTTGTCTAACGGGAGGAGGACTATTCAAGTCTTCGGGGAAAACTTCTGGAAATTCACGGACAACAGGAATATCTTCCAACTTATTCTTTTCGGGCTTAGCATCTATCACGTAAGCTAAGTAGCTCGGGCAACCTTTATTGACACACTTACGAGCTTTTAACATAGATATAAGGCAAGACTGATGATTTCTACGATCACCATAAATCACTACCGGTCCCCTCTCAGGTAAGACAACATTGATCAACTTCTTATCACAAACTATGTTAGCCTGATTCTCGGCTTACCAATCCATCCCTACTACTACATCAAACTCAATCAAGGCTATAGGAAATAATTGAATAGGTACTCCACACCCCTCTATATTTATCACACAACTATCAAAAACCTCTTTAACGGATACTTGATTATCATTTGTAGTATCTACCATTAAAGCATGATCTAACACTTTAGGCTTTAAATGCATATAAGCAGCAAATGAAGGAGATACGAACGATCGGTTTGCACCGGAGTCAAATAACACTTTAGCACGTGTAGAGTTTATTAAAAATGTACCTGTAACCACATCCGGAGTTTCCTCCGCTTCTTGTGCTGTCATCTGAAATGCACGGCCCCTTGCTCTTGGTTGCTCTGGCCTTTGTACTACTGGTCTAACACCCGCTGGTCTCCCCGACGTACCCCCTTGCTGTACTCTTCCCCTCGGACAATCAGACTGAATATGATCCGGAGAATTACATAAGAAACAAAACCGCGTTTCTCGACAATCTTTAGCAACATGTCCGGTTTTCCCAAACCTATAACACACCCGAAGATCAACTTGACAATTTCCTTGGTGGATACGGTTGCATTTCGGACAAGGTCTTTCCGCTGATCGGAAAGGCGGACGGTTATCAAACCTCTGAAACCTGGACTTCTTTGGATCATACTGTGGTCCTTCCCACTTTCTTTTTCCCATACCTTTATCACTAGCGTTTCTCCCTTTATCCTGTTCCACGGTTTCCGCGGCGTCTACTGCGGCTGAGAAAGTTTCTGGTCCTTTAGCAATCACCAGACTTCTAACTTCTGAGTTCAACCCAAAGATAATCCTCTCAATCTTCATTGCCTCCGTGGCAACGTAGTATTCCGCAAAACGAGACTTTTCCAGAAAACGAGCGGTGTAGTCCCGAACTGATAAATTCCCTTGCTGCAAGTTCATAAACTCCCCTTCCAATTGTTTAACTGCTGCTTGGGGACAAAATTGTTTCCTGAAAGCTATAACGAATTTTTCCCAAGAGAAAGTAGAATATATGCCAGATCCTCCAGAAGAAATAAGAGCTTCCCACCAGTATAGAGCATCGGCTTTTAGCATTGCAGTCCCATACAGTACTATATCCTCTTCGGCACACTTACTAGTTTTGAAGATAGCTTCTATTTCTTTCAACCACCTCATAGCTTTCATTGGTTCCCTTTCTCCTGAGTAAGTCGGATGTTTGCAACTTAGGAACACTATATAATCACACCTCTTCGACACTGGTACGACAGTAGGTGTAATAGGCATCTCGTCTTCATGAGTAGGATCTGGTATTTCCGTTTCCGTATTATGAGTTCGGTTGAACATAGCTTGGATATTTGCCTGTAATCTTCCCATTTCAGCTGCTAAGTCGTCTCTCGTAACAAATTCTGCACCTTGCGGTTGAACTCTGCTGCCTGTTCTGCCTCTACCTCTTTCTCCCCCTCTTCCCCTTGTCCCAACTGTTGGATTCGTTCTATTAGGATTTCCTCCTCCCTCTCGATTTGTTTGTCGAGTACCACTTGCCATTCTGTAGATTCAAACAAGATTAATATACACATAAGCACATACCCCATATAACAAGGTATTCCAGTTCAAACATGTACCTGTAAGATCATAATTACACTGGCCAGGTGTAATCTGAAATTACCTTACATGGTGTTCCTTCTACCTTTTTATATTTAACATCCCAAGGTTATACAATAATAGGGACATCCTACTTCACATGCAGTTTAAGTCTAGGTACAGATACGAATACCTAAATCCCTTAAACTAAGGCTCTGATACCATCTGTAACGACCCGGATTCCCAAACAAGCATCATGTAACATACATTGCATAACAAGATAATCATATAACAAATACGGTCCCTTTAGTCTTTACACTACAAAATAAGGTATTTCATTACAAACTTTTCGCTAACTAAATACATGATATCTGATAACGAGGTTATAACTACAAAACACATCTTAATCTTCATGACATAAGTCTTCACAAAAGCTATCCCCTGACTATCCTTGTCATTTGCTCTTACCTGATCCACGCCCTGGAATACATATTTTAAAACAAAATGAGGGTTAGACCTAGCGGTCTAAGTGAGAAAATCCCTGTTAGTTTTAAAACCAGTTGCACAACCATCATATACATAACACAAATACAAATACCAGTTATGACTCATGCATCATATACTTTCCTGTCTCATTCTCTTGGCCATATTAATTGGTTGCAAGCCAACTAATAAATAAACTCCGCTGTACGACAATTACAGCCAACACCGCTGTACGAATATTACAGCCAACACCACCGGTCCTAAGCCCGACCAACGTATTCTCGTATAGTGTAATGCTCATGTAAATACAATATCTCGATATATTATATTTCAAACATAAACACATAATCACACCATCTATCACATTCCCAATTCACACATATATGTATTCCAGTTTAAAAACGTTTTAAAGTAAAACTCACATGTTTGCTTATCAAAACGCTTCCAATCCTTTCTCAAAAACAGTTCAGCTTTCACCCCAAATCCACAAAATCTGAAACAAATAGATACAAGTATCTCTTTACCAAATAGAACACATAAGACTTACTAGAGCTAAGAACTCTAGATAACTCAATTCCTCCAATGTTACCCCCAAGCCCGAACTTAAGTCTAGTCCACAGAATATTCAGTTCTCATTCATTCCCTATCTAAGAATCAACAAAGCATAGGTTACTGGATACTCAAAAGCATCTGAACTCTCAAAAAGTGACCAAACAGCTAAAAGTATCCAGACAACATAACCTATCCGGATAACACAACTTTCCGGACAGCATAACTAATCCAGACAACCTGACATTTCCGGACAACACAAACAATCCGGATAACACCCGGACACCAAAGCAATCTGGATACCATCTGGTATCTCATTTTTAACCGGAAACTTAAGGGTAAAGAGGACTTACCCGGATAAAGGACTCGTCCGGACACCACTAGAACAACTTCCGGACACCATCAATCAAACTACCCGGACACATTCAACTTGTCCGGAAACCTCTGTCGGTTTACCATATTTTAACCTAGAAATCGGCTAAATCAACCCCAGACATGAATTTGACTATTCTAATCCGATAAAAATCTTCTAATAACAACTACAAACACAAAACGTAAAGGAACATACCTTAATAACACTTCCAAGTAATCCCAAATGAAGCCCTAGCCACAAAACCTTCTTTCTTCTTCTTCTTGTCTCAAAAACACACACACACATACTAAAATCTGATCTTGTGCTGATACAAAAATATCAGAAATCCTAAAGGGGTAATATCTAAATATATTTACCATTTAGACCTTGAACTATTCAATAAAGACCCAAACACCCCTAAACTTATAAATTTACCCAAACTTACCCTAAACATCAATTATAAAGTTAAATAAATTTAACGGAACTAAGATTTAACTAACGAACTTACCCGGGGTATTACAAGAAGCCATTCGTATGTTCCTCGCTTACGTCGTGCACAAGAATTTCACGGTCTTCCAAATGGATGTGAAGACCGCATTCCTCAACGGCGAGCTCAAAGAGGAAGTATATGTGTCGCAACCGGACGGGTTCGTGGACGAAAAGAAGCCTGGTCATGTCTACATCCTGGACATGGCTCTCTACGGTTTGAAGCAAGCTCCACGCACCTGGTATGACACTCTGACCAAGTTTTTGACAAAGTCCAAATTCACACGAGGTAAAATTGATTCTACTTTGTTTATCAAAAACGAAAAAGGTCACATAGTTCTAGTTCAAGTGTATGTAGATGACATAATCTTCGGCTCTACTAATCCCACATATGCTAAGAACTTTGCCAATCTAATGGGAGAATTTTTTCAAATGAGTATGCTTAGTGAGATGAATTTCTTCCTTGGTCTTCAAGTTAAACAACTGTCGACCGGGATATTCATAAACCAGGCTAAGTACATCCGGGATATTCTTAAAAAATTCCAGATAGAACAGTCCTCACCCATGAAAACTCCTATGGCACCCGGTACTAAATTACACGCCGATCTTAACGGAACGGATGTGGACACTAAACTATATCTGGGTATGATCGGTTCTTTGATGTATCTTACTACGAGTAGACCGAATATCATGTTTTCAACATATTTGTGTGCCCGGTATCAATCAAAACCTAAAGAGTCTCATTTAACTGTCGTTAAACGAATCTTTCGTTATTTACGTGGTACTGTTGATCTTGGCTTATGGTACCCGAAGGAGACAGGTTTTGAGTTATCCGCTTATTCTGATGCGGATCACGCGGGCTGCATGATGGACCGGAAGAGCACCCCGGGACATATCCAGTTTTTAGGAGATAGCCTGGTGAGTTGGGCGTCCAAGAAGCAGCAATGCGTTTCAACGTCAACTGCCAAGGCGGAGTATGTGGCCGCCGCAAGCTACTATTCACAAGTAATCCGGATGCGGACGCAACTCAAAGACTACGGCTTCACGTATGTCAAGGTGCCCATCTACTGTGACTCGAATAGCGCCATTGCCATATCAAGCAACCCGGTCCAACACACTAAGACCAAGCACATCGACGTTCGGTATCACTTCATTAAGAATCACGTCGAAAGAGGTACAGTCGAACTCTACTTCGTAAATACTGAGCATCAGTTAGCAGACCTTTTTACAAAACCCTTGGACGAAAAACGTTTTAATACTCTTGTGTCCAAGTTAGGTATGCTAAATCTGAAGACTTAATCCGATGGTGTGCCCGTTACAAGTTCCATACATCTACGAGTAATTGTCTTCTCATCATTCGGTGTTTACACTCCTGATGATTGAGTATACACTTTCTCGCACTTCTTTCTACTTGTTCCAGCTACACAGTTAGATTTAGTCTATGTATTTATTTCGTAGATTTCGTTTGTTTTTCCTTTCTTTCTTCGTGTGTTTCTTTGTCTTTCATACTGTCGTCTACTCTTATACGTCTATATATGTGCTTTCACAATGTGTTCATGTGTTCAAGGGGAGCACAAAGCGGTATCAGGTTAGTTTACTCATTTGTTGAGGGGGAGCGTCACACACAGTTTTTATTCCAAATGTTAAAAAGTTTTTTTTGTGTGTGTGGGCACTCTCGTGTATATTTTCACTTATGATCATCATTTGAGGGGAAGCGACACAGTATTTTTCTTTACAATGCCTAAAAGTTTTTTTTGTGTCGGACTCTCCCCTGCACTATCCGAGAGGGAGCAAGTTTTGCCCCATGCTCAGTTTGAGGGGGAGCGAGAGAACAATCTGTCAAAATCCTAAGGGTTTCAGATTTTTGAAAAATGAAAATTTTTGAAGTGTCAAAGTGTCCGGACACCCATCAGTCCGGATGACTTTTCGGACCGGATGGGTATCCGGGTTATCTATCCGGTTTCTGTGGCCGGTGTATATAAGCATCCGGATTCCATAAATCACTTTACCCGGAAAATTCTTGCAAAACCCTAAACCCTCTCTTTTTCTCTCTCGCACTCGGTCTCACTCACATCTCTGGATTAGCACTCGCGTTTTGCTCCATCTTCAGGTATTCTATTTGAATCTTCATCTCGATAATGTGCAGTCAAGTATCTGTCACTTCACACCACAAATCGACCACCATCTTGGTCGATTCACAGCATCCACGAACCCCTTATGGGTCCTTTCGATTTTGGGTCCAATCGGTGGTTTAGAGGTCATTTTCGCTGACCTGGTGTGGTTATCTCCTACCTTGACTCTCATTATATGTGTTAACACCTATTTGGGACTGAGAATTGCATGTTTGCTCATGATGAATGTCGTCCAGAAACACTCATTATGTCCGGACACATTCATCCTGTTGATGTTTCATCCGGAAACTCTCATTGGTTTAGTTAATTTATCCGGTATCACTCCACACCCGGATACCTTGTTGTCCGGAAACCTCAGGGTTTCCGGTAAGTTCAACTCCCGGTATGTTGTTGTGTCCGGAATCCGTTTTGTCCGGAAAACTCTCTCACACAGAAACCATTTTGTCCGGATTGTCTAGTTTATCCGGGAACATTCTTCCCATCCGGTAACATGTGTTGTCCGGACAGTATGGTTCGTCCGGAAAGTTTGGTTTTTTCCATTCTTTTGTCCGGACTCCTCTGTGTTTGTCAGTTCTGTACCCGTTTTACTCACTGCCAGTCCTCAATTTGTCTCAGCTTGAGCCATCAAATACAAAGGTACGCGCCTGAACTTGATTATCCGCCTTCTTTACTAACTTGGATTCTCTTACAGATATTCAATGGCGGATCAACAGCAAAATCCACAGAACCCCGAAGGATAAAATCCTCCGCACGAGGAATTTATAGACGAGGCAGCTGATAATGCTTTGGTCGACCCTGACCATGGCACTGAATTGGAGGCAAACAACCATCATCTGGACCCGACTCAATTTAGACCACAACCACAACACCGAGTCCTTGTGGATATCTTGATGCGTCACCCTCTCCACGAGGCCCTCACTGCTACAGCCGACGTTCCACTATTGTACGTTCTTCAAGTTTGGCTTTCTGCACAAGTCATCACGGCCGGAAATTCTCAGACGATCACAGCTCAGATTGATAATCATCCTTTCACACTGACACCTGATTCTTTTCGCCGACTTCTATCACTGCCCGAAGCCACCGCCGACGGACATCAACGGTACGACCCCGCGGTCAATGACGAAACCTTATGCGCTCAAGTCCGCGCTCTTGGATACAACTACGCTCTTAACCGTCCTTCCGCGTTCAATTAGAAATACCTGGGGCCCATCTGGTACACCCTGTTTACGATTCTGAACAGGTGTCTTTCGTCCAGATGGAAAGGTATCGACCAGTGTACCGGTGACTTCCTGCGACTATTCCATGCCGTGTGCTACAACCGCCACGTGGACGCAACAATGATTATCTGGCGCGAACTTGTTCAAGCCATTCGTCAAATCAGAGGTACAAAGCAGAAGAAGTTCCTCCCCTACCCTCGTTTCCTTGCATTGGCAGTGCGACAACATATGGACTCCAATCCAGCAATACCGCGACGTCCGAATCATCCGGTATGTCCTCCTCACCACCTACAATACATGGTAATCCGTAACCCATCTAATGCCATTGCCATGCACATACATGAAGCCCTTCTGACACACGCGGATCCTACTGCACCGGGTGTTATAGCATATAGGGAAGCGATAGGGAATCCCATGGTCCAGCCAACGCCAGAGGGACCTGCCCAGGGACTTAGACCCGAGAGACGTGAGGGTCCGAGAGTAAGAGGAGGAAGGGCCCGAACAGCAGGTGCTGCTATGCGGGGTGTGTTGAGAGTTCATGGGAGGGGAACGAGCGGTGCAGTGGAAACTCGTCCCAGTACTAGCCAACCCCGAATCTCTATCACCCGACCGACAGGCGAAGCCGGAGCATCGTCCTCACGACCGATGCTTCAACATGACTCCGAACCATATCTTTCTGACCCTCCTTTACCAACCCCACATGTCGAAAATGTGGAATCTGACTCCACGCAATCCGATACGGACCGGAACATACGCCTAAAGTTAATACCTCATGGCATCGGCCCAAACCCGGACTTCACCGAAGGAATCCCACTTGACTCACCTCCTCATACTGAACAGCCTGAAATAGGAGATATTAGGAACGAGGGAGTAGTAGATGCTGAATTAGAATATGTGAGAAGGAGAGAACTGCGTTCGAAAGCGAACCAGGAAAGATTGAGCCGTAAAGATAAAGAGGCTCCTGAGCGAACCCAACCGAGTGATATCCGGGTAGCCACATCTACTATCCCGTCTCATTTGTTGGGACAGGGTATTGAAGAAGCCTCCGTGGACCCAACGGATCAATTGCACAACCCCCTTATCCACTCATCCGTCTCTCAAAAGACGAATGTTTCAGTTTCTCATGGGGATCAAGCACAACTTCCACCGGTCTCTCACTCGGAGAGTACTGGTGTTGAAATAAGAGACCAACAGCTCCTGGTCTCGACTTCATTTCGTGCACCATCGAGTCTAGAGCCATTTGAAATTGAACATTCTTCGCCTAGGACACATAATGAGGAACACCAAATCGAGACTCTTCGTGACTCGATCGGAACGTCTGTAGTGTCTCCGTTAGGCAGAACACGAGGATCGGACGGAAATTGCCAACTGTGAACGTAGGTGGCTCTGCCTCTAAGGTAGTTGCTTCAACGGGTAATCTAAGTGATCCCGGAGTTACATTACCCGACTTTGTGTCACAAGGGTCCCTGGACAGCACCCTCAAGGCGGTCCGCGAGGCGATGGAGCAGCACGTCGCCGCCGAACTCGAAACCGTTAGGCGCTTAATCAAAAGTAAAGGGCATATCGTCGACACTGAAACCGCTCACACACCTCCACCGGCTCCTACTCAACCTACCTACTCGGTGGACACCCTCAAGACGATACTTCTGGCCCAACTGCTCCAGCAATCTGAAACCGACGCCTCAACCGAAGCAGACCTGCTATCCGTTCTGAAATCTCAGGTCACTGCTCCTTCATCGTCCATTACCACTCGCTTGGATACAATTGACTCGACTCTTAAGGACTTCAAACAAGCGCTCACAACGCTGTTCGAGAGAGTCCGTTCACTCTAAGATACCTGCAAGAGTCAAGCAGGCGGTCTAAAACGCAAGCACGATGACCAGGATGATCCTGATCACCGTGAGGGGGAGAAAAGACTAAAACCTACCGACACCGCCCCTATCCTCACCGAATCGACAATTGTGGTTCAACTAGAACCAGCAACTGCGGCAACAACAGCCGACGCTGAACCTGAAGCCGAGTTGCCTCTAGCCGAGATGGTAATAGATATGGATATTTCAGACGATGAAGACCCGATGGTTGAAAAGCCTGAGGGTTCAACACAGAAACTGGTTAATTTTGACTCATCAGACAGCCCAATACTGGATATGATTGATCCAGACTGCGAGACCAACCCGGAGACCAAAGATGCATGGTATGAAAAAGCCGCCAGTGCCGCAAATCTCCAGGTTAATTTGGTCTTCCCTACTGATGAAGATGATAACGTAGACTATGATCAGTTCTTGCTCCAGAATTTATATGGAACCCCCGTTCACTCTGCTCAACCCGCTGAAACTTCAACAAGACCCGAGACCACAACTGCCGATATTCCGACAACTCCTCAGCAACCGACAGCTTCTGATCTCCCTCCTCAACAGCAACATCAACAAATCCGTTGGGAGAAGATCCCGATCTTTATTCCTCACCTGGAGGAATCCATGAAGAAGTTATTCGTCCACAAGCTTCGCCCAATCGAGCCGACCTTTTGCCTTGGCATTTACAACCTCAACCCCGAATACCAACGCCGGTACATCAGTGCAATGAAGCGGTGTCTACCAGTTATCCAAGTCAGAACCAAGCATCAGATCACAAAGGTACTCAACATCCAGTCAAGCCGCATTATGAAAATCGTTTATCCTGTATTCACTGTCCGTCGTAAAGATGGGAATGAATGGAAATTTTCCGAAGCTGACTTCCAGCACCTCTGACCGTTTGACTTCCTGGCAATTCTGAAAGACCTTCGTACAAGAACCATCTGACCGCTACCTGTCACAAAGGCGCTCGAAGCTGTTCGTCGATTCCTGGTCCGTACTTTTATGATGTCATATCTCACGGATTTCCAAATGGCAATCGAGAACAGGGCAAAGAAGGTAAATCTGATCAAGCCGAATCTAAAAGTTCCTGAATTGAAGATGTATCCCGAGAACGCTCTGCTTCTAGAACCTTAATTTGGGATAGTCTTCATCAACGAACAGAAAGAGAAGAAATTTCTGCGATTCAGTCAGGTAGACAGATTCTGCGACGGCACGCTCTTCAAGGTTCGAGATGCTCTTCGAAAGATCATTACGTACGAGTCTGAAAATCAAAAGTATTCGTATGTTCCGAATCCGAATGAAACAACTGCTCGGAATGCTTTGGAAATGGTTGAAGAACGCATCGACTATCGCCGTGCTATCAGATGGTTCGAGATTGACTTTGCGCTTCGTAAAAGATATGTTTATAACTGGCGAGAGCTAGAGCGCGAACTCAAACTTCAAATCAAAGGGGGAGATTGTTAGGGTCAATTTATGTTGATTAGAAGTTCAAGGGTCTGTTTTGTAATACTTTAATTTGAGCTTTGTTAGTGAACGGGCCGTGGGCTTGTTAACCACGGGCCCGTTATATATAATGTGCTTTAGCCTTAGAAAATAGGCTAGTTGTTCATTTTTCTTTCCTTCTCTTAATTGTAATTCTCTCTCAATTGAAAGCAATATATGGATGACCAGTTGAAATCATAAACATCATTGTTTTTATCTGTTGATTTCATTGTTCGTTGCACGGATCTGGAACTCTCAGATCATCATCCCATGTTCTATTTCAAGTACCTTTCAAAAGATACCTGGTCCCAATCAAGGGAAATCAACGTTCAGATCAACGGTATCATATGATGGGCCCTGCGTGTTACTTACTTGGCTGACTGAACGTCTACTCGGCACGGTTGAAGGGGCGGGATTCGGACACTCTCCACGAGTATGTCCTACTGCTTGGCACCGAGTACATTTTCGTTGTATTGAACCTTCACCACGTGATGGACGTCGGTTGTTCTTTCTCGGTCTCCCGACTCTATTCTTATCGTTTAAGGGTGGATAGCATGGCGGAAGGGGGTCGGGTGGATACACCCATGCTTCAGGGGGTCCAACTGGATTTATTACCTATGCGTATGTTCTCCGGTAAGTTTCGGACGTGAAGAAAGTTACAACCAAGTCACTGCAATCTCTACGACCCATATGTCTTGCCGCAACGATGGCATGGCCGCACGGTAACCCAGATTTTTGCCATTGGAAACACGAACAAACATGGTCGGTCATATGGACAGTCGCGTGAAGATGGTTATCCCGAACCTCGTGCCTCCCATACCCGATTTCGCTTACCCTCCATGTCGACGCGTGACACGCCCTGAAGAAAACTATCTCCTCCGCCTTTGGTGTGAGTCTATTTTGCAGCTCAGCTCCTTTTCGGCGTCGAAGTTGGTACCACTCTTGTTAAAAGGTCCGAAAGTAGTCCATAAGATTAACAATCGGACATCTACGCGCAAAACGGGAGAGTGCATTCACCGACTCTGCACTATTGGAGGTCAGAATGTCATACCGTTGTGCAGGAAAATGGGCCGCGGACTACCTCTCCGGTCCAACATCGTCCATCACTTTGGCTGCATTCTTGGCACTAACTCGTAGAAGATTCATGTACCGGTTAAACTCCCGATCCGTATATGCTCCGCATGCCGCCCAGTAGACATCCTTGTCGGTGGTAATACGTTTGTCCTGGGTTTTGGCGTTCATCTCCAAATGTCGACAACAATAGGCGTGAGGGGTGTTTGGGTACATGGTAGAGATTGCGGCGCTTATGGAAGGAGCCCTATCGGACATAAACACCAACCCTTGTGGGTCTCCGATAGCTTGTGTCAACATGGACAGAAACCAAGTCCACTCGTCCCCAGTTTCGGACTTGCCTACTCCGAAAGCTACTGGAAGGATGGAGTTATCCCCGTCCATGGCAACCGCCAGGAACATCATACCCAAGTAAGGGCCCTTTAAATGGGCAGCGTCTATTACCAGGACACGACGCAGATTTGCCAGAAATGTGTGGATCTTCAAAAACGTAGGTGGTTTCCCTTTGTAAATGTTATAGTTTATAATGTGTAAACATATGACGTGTTAAAATACGTACCGCGGGTCCAAGGGCCACGAAGCACATCTCAAACCGTCCATGTGAATCGGTCCTTAGCTGGGTGACAGTACCTGGATTCTGCAGCTGCAAATTATATAAATATGCTAGGAGTCGTTCATACGACTCCTCGAACGTGCCTCTCACCAATAGCAGTGCCCTGCATCGCACACACCAAGCTTGGTGGTAACCAATCATTACGCCGAACTGCTGGTGTACATCGTCCATGATGTCCTTTGGACGCAATGACCTGCTAGCATCAAGAAATTTGCTTTTCAGTATCGCACCCAAAGTCCTTTTGGTGGCTTGTTTGTGGTGGGGATTCAGTTGCGTCCTCGAACAAGTGTGTACGTCGTGCAACTTTCTAATAAGTAACGCCCCTCCTTTCTCTCCTGCGGGAATCGCGTACATCCTCCACTTACAGTTTTCTCTCGCACATTCAACTACGTATCTGCCTTTGTCGGATATCGGCGTGTGACTTTCGAAACCCTCTTCCATGAACTTAAGTCCGACCTAACTTGCTAAGTGATCCTTCGAATCAGATTTCTGACCTACTTTTAACCTTAAACTGCGATTATAAGGTGTAGGTTCGTAGGTTTGTGTATGGGTATTTTGGTCTGGAAGAATAGGGGGCATATCAAAATAGTCATTTAACTGACTAAATGATTTATTACTAGGGATATATTCTTCGTGATCATCACTATCGGTATCTGATATGTCTATATCAGCATTACCCGTTTTGAAAACATAGGTTTCGTCATCAGCAACTCCAGCACAGCGTCCTTCTTGTGGTTGTTGTTGTTGCGTCTCCGAAACATAATCAGGAATACAGTCGTTAAGACCATATGCATGATCTAAATGAACTGTTGGGCCGTGGGACGGCTGAAATTGAGAATCAGGCTGCTCTATTTGGAGGTCTTCGTCGTCAGCGTCGTCATCACCTTCGTCGTCACCGTCGTCATCACCTTCGTCATCGTCTTCGTCGCACACCGAGGATTCGGCATACACAAAAAGTAATGGCGGTCTTTCTGATTCGACTGGAAAGTTCAAAAAACCAGAGATATCCCCATCGTTGGATAACTCCACAAATGACCCATCACCATTCTTAAACACTAACTTGCAAACATCAGAAGGGTTGATTCCACATTTTTGCATGGCGTATGCAACAAACTTCTGATAAGTATAGTTTACTGACAATTTTACACCATGCTTAGATTTATAAGCAAAATTCCACTCATTGTTGCCTTGCACCCATTCACCATCGAAACAGAAAAATAGCTTAGCTTTTGCAACAGATGAACTCATTTTTTCAGTAGTATCTCAAAAAAAAATACTGAAGAAAGAAAGCAAGAAAGAAGTATGGAATGGGTGTGAATTATGGATTGCATTTTACTGATATTTATGGATGAAACAACCAACATTGATGAAACAACCAACATAAATTGCAACCACAAATTGGTATTCCAAATACAATGATTCAACATTGATGAAACATGCGAGTGAATTTCAACCACAAATTGGTCTTCAAAGTACAATAATTGTGGAAAAAAACAGTAAAAGCATGCAAGATTCGTTCAAATACAGGGACCAAAATTGTAATTTTTTTTGCCCACCGCGGGCCTATCGCGGACAACCACCGTGGGAGGGACCAAAAGTGTCACCGCGGCCATAGTTGGGGGGCTCCGCGGGACACTTTGCCCCAACAGGGGGTGACACGTAGCCCTAGCCCGCGATCGCGGACCTCTTCGCGGAAAAAATGGGTATTTTGGTAAAATCAGAGAGAAAATGGGTATTTTGGTAAGTTAAAGTCAAACTTTGGGTATTTTAATTAAATTCCCTTTATTTATTGCATTTATTGTATATAAATATTATATATTTTAAAAAAGGTTATTAATAAATTATTAAAACTCGAGAGTTTAACACCGCAACGTGCCAAAAGACAACATATACAAATGCTTTAAATTAAAGAATAATCTTCATAATCATTTACACATAAATATTCAATAAATTCAAGTATAAATGGCGAAATAGGGACCCGTCCAAGAGAGATTATGCCTATTGCCCGAGATTGGTTACATTATTTATAGCACTAGCAAGAAGCTATAAAAAGAAATAGTTACATATAAAGAATTGCAAGGGAACGATTTGTTAGCCAACCAACCCAATTAATAGACAAATTGCTACTTATATAGTTAACCCAAAAATAAGCACGAGTTATAATATTCTCCAAGATCATCACCTTTTTTGGCTTCGGATTGCCAAATAGAACATCATTCCGAAAGACCCATATAGACCACAAAGTTATAAGCATAACAACCTTGAAACACCAAAAACCTTTTTATTCAACCGTATTGAATCGATCCAAGAAATCCACTCTGAATAGGAGCGGAGGACGGAATATCAATTTGCCACCATCGACCAATAAGGACTCATAAGTCTTTAGCAATGGGACACAAGAAGAAAAGATGATTGCAGTCATCTACCGCCGTATGACAATTGGGACAAAAGAGACGAAACGTCGATACATCTTTTATCCCCGGGTAGGGAGCCGATTAAGACGCACCGCCACGCGAACACGTTGACTTTGATGAGAACAAGTCTATTCCATTTACTAGGAAGAGGCTCCACCTCCAAAAATCACCTGTATTGATCAATACAACGGCTAGCCGAAGCCACCGAAAAATCACCCGCCCGTCTAACAACCACACCCACCTATCATTTTGAGGCGATAGTACAAAGGAGCACAAAATTTGTTGAAGATCACGGAATTGGACGACCTCTACCCCACTTCTTGGTGCCCTTCGAAGACATAAATTCCAACACCCTAAGGCCAAACGAGACATGATATTCGTCGAGTTATCCAAATCTAAAGCATAAATTCTAGGAAATTGAGTTTTAAAAGAAGACTCTCCAAGCCAAACATCATCCCAAAACGTGGTCAAACCACCATCGTCCACCTTTTTCTTACAAAATGAAAAAAGATCGATGCCTTTCTTCTTTAGAGAGTTGTCCGATTTTAAAATAGAAACCCAAGTGGAGTTCGAAATTTGCCTAGACAAATTTGAACCAATTAGAACGTTCATGCCATAGATAAATTTAATAATTTTAACCCAAAACATCTCATCCTCTGACCAAAACCGCCAAATCCACTTGAAAAGCAAATCATGGTTAAACGCCATAATGCTACCAATACCAAGTCCTCCAAATTTAAGACTAGCCATAACTTTTCTCCACTTGATCCAAGACATTTTCTTTCCCTCTGCGTCACCGCCAATAAAGAATTTATTTCGCAAAGATTCCAAGCCTTTATCTACCGACTTTGAAACTTTGTAAATAGACATGAAGTAAGTCGGAGGCTTCCCAAGACAGAGGGGTGTTTGGGATTGCTTATTTAAAACAACTTATGCTTATTTTTAAAAGTACTTATCAACTTATGTAGTGATAAAAAAAAGTTGGAGGTAAAAATGTAATTTGGATATATAAGTTATAAACAATTTCATATAAGTTAAAATTGATTAACTTATCAAAAACAACTTATTTGTGGTAGGGAAAAGTCATAAGCACTTTTCCTTTTTTTCAATCCAAACACTAAAAATAGCTTGATTGCGGTGAAGAAAAGCAATAAGCAAATAAGTCAAAAAAATAAGCAATCCCAAACACCCCCTTAAGAAGAGTAACCCGACCACCAACCAAAAGAGTTTTAACTTTCCAATTAGAGAGTTTGGCCAAAAATTTATCGAACACCACCTTCCATCCCTCCATTTTGGACATATTACCCCCAATGTTTATGTAACACCCGTAATTTTCGGATAAGTACAATTTCGAATCAGTGTGGAATCGATCTTTTAAGAAAAATAAGAAAAATAGGATTTTGGATTAAATCCTAGATTTTATGGTCTTGTTGGATGGGGAATTCGAATACGAGTTCAACGGTTCCTTCCGGAGCGAAAACGAAGCTAAAACGAAGTTGTTATGGCCAAAACAGTTTCGGTACCGCTGAGCTACTATAACCAATGACTATGACCAATGTCAAAGTCGTTGTCATAGTCGCGGCCAGACACCTGGTTGCTGTCAAATACGATTTTCAGCATTTTTCTTCATTTCTCACCTCCCAATCAACCCCTTTCTCTCCCAAACTATCTCCCACCCTCTCATATGAACCCTAAGTGATTTTATGGCATTTCCTTGGGGTTTCAAAGTGCTCTTTCATCATCAAACTAAGAAGTGGATGCTAGGATCAAGAGTTCATCTTCTCCATCTCCATCTCCATCTTCAAGCTTCATCTCCATTTTCTTGGATTTCTAGAGTTTTGAGGTTACTCAAGATCCACGGGTGATAGGTGGGTCTCACCCCCCCTAAATCTAACTGCAAGTGTACGGTGTCGAAATCAAGTAATAACGTACGGTAAGTACGAGTATCGAATCCACGGGAACTAGGAACTAAGTATCACAATTACTATAAGAACTATTAATTGAACTGTCGAATTTGGGAGATTGGTTTGATTTAAAACTACTTAATTGCAACGAATACGAAATCACAACGAAACAGTAAACGACTTAGAAACTTCGATAGAGAGAGAAGTTGAGGGTTGGAAATCCTCAGGTTCTACACATGCAAACAACTGACTCAAAACAATTACCAGCTAATCCCCTTAATGATTCCCAAATCTTTTAAGATCACCGTCGTTCTCTTTCGAACAACAACGGATTTTATTTTGAAAAGGACAAGTTAAATCTCTCGACCTCAACTTATGGATTCCAAAACACATTAAGCACCAGATTTATATTAAACGGCTAGATTTCATCTCTCGATTTCATCTCTCGATTTCAACCTAACGGTTCAATTGGGACTAAGACTTATTCGATATATCTCTATCACCGATTTATCGTCTTAGGCATGCAATTCCTAGTTCTTTTTAACAGTTAATTCTCTCATACTCAACTGAAAATAATAAATCAATTGAAAGCTAGCTAGACTCTCAAAGGCATTAAACACAAAATCACATGCTTCATTTATAACGGAAAAACTGATAAAATATCAAGTCAATTGTTTACATGCTTAATAAACCGAATTCATTCCAACCCCCAACACGAACCGGTTAGTTCATGTCGGTGGTGGATTCAAACACAAGAGAAATAGATGCGAAAGTGTATGTAAACATGATTAAGCGTAAAAGATGCAATCGTAAACAGTAAGATGATGAACTCCCTTCTCTCGTGCTCGTCTCTACTTCGCGTGTTGAACGTCTCCTTGATCGGCTCTCGACCGTGACTCCGAAAGCTCCGAAAAGTCTCCAGGAATCACCCCAAAATCGCCCCTGGTCGTCGTGTGAAAGTTGCCTATTGAATGAATGACCTAAAAATCGGATTTAAAGCTGGAATTCGCGAAACAGTGGGTTACGCCACTTGCCACGCGACTTGCAAGTCGCGTGGTAAGTCGCGCGTATTATTTTTACAGCGTGGGTCGTCGTCTGGTTCACGGATCGGGTCCTGGTTCGGTCGTGGGTCTTGGCTTTTGCTTTTGGGCTTCCGTTAGGCTTCGCTTGGACTCGTTTTGGGCTCTTTTTAACTTCTTTTCCCGAGGAATGCCGCCTTTTAGATAACCTGTATCAAATACTAGATAAACCGTAAAATACACGCCTTTTTACTTGAATACAAGCCAATCTCGTTGGTTTGAGAACTGAAAATAACGCCAAAAAGTGGCGTTATCAACAACCCCAAACCGAGCGTTGCTTGTCCCCAAGCAAATTAGCGATAAAAATAGAATAAAAGCACACAGTGAAATAATAATGACTGCACTATTCCCAATCGGTACCAAGTGATGCATCGGTGATTTCCCATACCCGTGAATATCTATCTCACTCTCGCCTCATTCTTATTTCGTTTGATCTATGACCTTCCATTGGGAGTTGAACTCGTGACTGTTCCGATTACGTTCGGGTTAGACTAGGTCCAAACATACTAGGGAAAACATTTCGCCTCGACCCTACCTCACGGGATACTCTCTTTGCACTCGAACCTAGGTTATCTCTCGTGTTGTCATGTTTAAGGAGGTTATGTACAAGAATACTCAAATAATTACATGACAACTCTAAGGAAAGACGCACAATTGTCCAAAATTTTGATCTCAGAAGGAGTCAAGTAACAAGACAGGGAATATCGATGAGGGTGGTCGTATACCGTAATCACATCTTCCAAAAGATCATCCAGGTCGTTACAAGGGTTGTAATGGGGCTAGGGCTATGGCTGAGAAACGAAGGGTAAAATGGTTCAAAGATCCTTGGCGTGTCAATCATTGGCAGTTCCGAACTTCTCTACTTCAGCCTCTATCATTTGGCCCTCTTTGTCACTATTGGAGTCGCTTGGACTCTCTTATTCAGCTGCTATAAATACTATCTGACTAGCTGTATTTATTATTATTATTATTATTTTCAAGTTGGGACATCATTGGTCCTCTTTTCTATCTTTTGGGTCACATTGACCCATTTTATTCTCATGACTGGCCTGTTCTCCTCTCTTCTGCTCTATTTCTCGTAGTTCATTACCGCCTCTAATTGACACACTTTCGGATAAGGGTTGGCTAAGGCTTTTGGCTAAAGGTTTAATGGTGGGTTTAGAAGGAATTAAGGTGCGTGTTTGGCTGCAAAAGGGGTTATGGATACACACAGAAGGGTAAAAGGTAACGATAGCTAAAACGGGTTAAAAACACATAATGCCTGGAATCATATCTTAAGGTCCACATGATATGGTCTACTATACCCTTACCCAATATCCGGAGGTTCGTCTTTGCTACTCAATGCAATAATGTAGCGAGATCATTCTACATTCACGACAAGGAATTCGAAAGAGTGTATATGACTTAAGTGTATGAATCCCTCAAAATGAAAAACGTCTTTAGGCTCAAAACTCACTATCAGGTGGTCTCCACTAATGTCCCTAGTCATGTCCTTTCCCGGTCTTTCCCTAACGGTCACGTCACTATCACAAGATTCTTCCCACAATGGTTGGTCTCAATCATTCAAAACAAAAAATTTAGCTATTATGATCTAGACACTCAGAAGTGCAGGAAATCTACGTGCATAACTTGGGCCCGATTGGGCAACCCCAAACCTTACCCACACATTGTCCCCAATGTGCAAGTAAAGTCGTAGGTGATGCGACTCGAATCATTGTGCAGTTATTATAGGTATAAAAAGGATGGGCAAGGCATTACATAGCAAGCAAAAGAAAACCCAAAATTTCTAAAATGGGCACCCCAAACCTAGGCCGTGGCCTAGGTTTGCCAAATAAAAGCCAACCCCAAACCTCGGTAAAACCGAGGTTTGCACAGGGTTTAAATGTGAGTGTGTAGATGTGAAAGATGAGGCACCCTAAACCTAAGTGAAACTTAAGTTTGGTGCATCTCGTTTAAAATTACAGAACCCAACATCATACACCACTCGTTACTATGCAAGGTTAGAACGTACCTGTTTTGCCCGGACGGAAGAGCAGATCTTGAGAGATTGAGCGAGCGGAGGAGATTCTTCTCAAAAGATTTGAGCACTTAGAGGAGACGGAGAGAGCATGCAAAACCAAAACACTCAAAGCAAAAGACAAAAGACAAAAAACAAGAAAAGGAAACACACAAAGCAAGAAAGGAATAAAAACTGCACGAACAACGAACGAGACACAACAGGGGACTCCCGCGGTTTCGGCCGCGGGATGTAAGTCGCGGGATAACCCGCGTATGTCCCTGTTTCAGAAAACCAACAGGGTGCCCCGCGACTTGCTGCGCGGTATGCAAACCGCGTGGCAAGTCGCGTATGTCTCTGTTCGTTTTTCGCTTTTTCGATTTTTTTCAATTTTTATGGTTTTTTTTCGGAAATAAAAGCACACTCAAACAAAAGTAAAAACTAAGCACGCAAATAAAAGGGAAATCAAACCTTGGTGGGTTGCCTCCCACCCAGCGCCGTATTTAAAGTCGTGGCACGACTGTGTGGTTTTCAGCTTGGCTCGGTATCTGCGGGGTCAAATCGCCCACACTTGCGATTCTTCGCGGATTCTTCTATCTTCGGTCTTCCATGACCAGCTCCGGATCCTTCTTCTCTTCCAACTCGCACTTTCTCAAACATTTTGAACATCACCTTCTCGCCGCCAACTCTGAAGGTCACCTCTCCTTCCTCCACATCAATCAGTGCTCGGCTCGTGGCCAGGAATGATCGTCCCAAAATTAACGGGACCTCTTCATCTTTGTCTATATCTATGACTACGAAGTCGACTGGAAAGTAAAACTTACCGACCTTGATCAACACGTCTTCGATCACTCCATATGGGTATCTGATTGATCGATCGGCGAGATTTAACGTCATGTATGTCGGGCTTACCTCACCCAGGCCGAGTTTCCTGAAAATAGAAAGAGGCATAAGGTTAATACTTGCCCCTAAATCACATAAAACTTTATTAAAAGTAAGCTCCCCAATCTGAATAGGGATCGAAAAACTCCCTGGATCTTTAAGCTTCGGGGGAAGCTTATTTTGGAAAATCGCGCTGCACTCTTCAGTGAGTGCAACGGTGGCCTGGTGATCAAGTGCCCTTTTCTTTGACAGGATCTCTTTCATGAACTTCATGTAGGATGGCATTTGTGTCAACGCATCTGCAAAAGGGATGTTAATGGTTAACTTTTTAAAAACATCAATAAATTTCGAAAAATTAACATCATCCTTATTATTTCTCAGTCTGTTCGGATATGGCACGCTCGGTACTGCCGACTTGGTCGGTGGTTGCTCATGCTTCTTCACTTCTCTCTTCCCGCTCTCTTCAATCACCACTTCTTCTTCATCATCCAACTTTTCCATATTTTAGTTTTCGGGCTCGGTCTCCCTTGATGACGGTTTTCTTGTAGGATCCTTGATCAGCTCCTTGCCATTTCTCAGATAAATGGCATTGCATGTTTCCCGGTTAGTCCTTTCGGTTTGACTGGGAAAGGTTTCGGGAGGTCGGTTTTGTAGAGCTTCACTAATCTGCCCCATTTGCCTCTCGAGAATCTTAATTGAAGCCGTATTCTGATCGGTTACAGCTTTGACTGTACTCACTGTGCTCGCTAATCCCTCAACCGTGCTTTCCATTTTCGTCATGAACTTCATGAGCATATCTTCCAGCCCCGGTTTCTTCTCCATCGATGGTCCTTCATTCCTTTGGTGAAAACCTGGAGGACGGTACACATTATTAGTATTAGAAACATTAGAAAAGTTAGAGAAGTTACCTTGTTGTTGCTGATCGGGTTGGCTCCATGAAAGATTAGGATGTCGTTTCCACCCCTCATTGTAAGTGTTCGAGAAACGATCGTTCCTTGGTTGGTTCCGGTTTTGCATATATTGAACTTGTTCAGGTTCTCCCGAATTCCCTCCTTTCAGTCGGTCCGCGATAAAAGCTAGTTGAGCTTTGAGTTCCTTCAGCTCATCCGATTCCCGAACACTCGCTACCCGTGCAACAGAAGATCGTGGTGTGGAATAGCTATGCTCGGCTAGGTTCTCGATCAAGTCAACCGCTTCTTCATACGTCTTGTTCATGAGAGCTCCACCCGCTGCGGCCGTGATGTCGTTTTTGAACTGCGGGTGGAGTCCACTATAGAATGTCTGGATTATGACCCATCCATGCAACCCGTGGTGAGGACATTTCTTCAACATATCCTTGTATCGCCCCCATGCCTCGTATAAGGTCTCTTGTTCCCACTGAGCGAAATGTGTGATATCAGCCATCAATTGAGCAGTTCTTCCCGGTGGGAAGAATTTCTGTAGAAATGCAGCTTTCAGGTCTGCCCATGTAGTGATCTGATCGGCTGGCAAACCCTCTATCCAAATTTCAGCTCTACTCTTGAGTGAGAAGCTGAATAGCCTTAGCTTGATGGCATCCTCGTTCATGCCATTAATCTTGAAGGTGCTGCAAATCCTCTCGAATGCACGGAGGTGTGCATGAGGATCTTCGGTCGGTGCTCCTCCATATTGGTTTTGTTGCACCATCACGATGGTGCTTGGCTTGATCTCGAAGTAATTCGCCGCAGTATTGGGCGGTTGGATACCGATCCGTGCGGTTGCCACGTTTGGATTGGCAAACGACCGCATCGGAACTCTCGCCGGCGGAGGTGGAGGATTGTTGCCAGGTGGTCTATTGACGGGCATTTCGTCACCCATCTTTAACTGTCTTTGGGCTTTGGACGCTTTTCGCAGATGGCGGGCGGTTCTTTCGATCTCCGGATCAAGTGGCTCGATTTCCTTTCCTCGGGTCTTCCTTGGCATAAACCAATTAGTACCTGAAAAGAATGTAACAAAATCAGTAGTCCAGAAATCGAAGGGAATAAAATAAAAAAACGAAAAAAAAAATGTCCAATCTAATAACGCTTATAGATGGTAGTGCTATTAGCTACAACTAGTTCCCCGGCAACGGCGCCAAAAACTTGATAGGTGGGTCTCACCCCCCCCCCCCCCTAAATCTAACCGCAAGTGTACGGTGTCGAAATCAAGTAATAACGTACGGTAAGTACGAGTATCGAATCCACGGGAACTAGGAACTAAGTATCACAATTACTATAAGAACTATTAATTGAACTGTCGAATTTGGGAGATTGGTTTGATTTAAAACTACTTAATTGCAACGAATACGAAATCACAACGAAACAGTAAACGACTTAGAAACTTAGATAGAGAGAGAAGTTGAGGGTTGGAAATCCTCAGGTTCTACACATGCAAACAACTGACTCAAAACAATTACCAGTTAATCCCCTTAATGATTCCCAAATCTTTTAAGATCACCGTCGTTCTCTTTCGAACAACAACGGATTTTATTTTGAAAAGGACAAGTTAAATCTCTCGACCTCAACTTATGGATTCCAAAACACATTAAGCACCAGATTTATATTAAACGGCTAGATTTCATCTCTCGATTTCAACCTAACGGTTCAATTGGGACTAAGACTTATTCGATATATCTCTATCACCGATTTATCGTCTTAGGCATGCAATTCCTAGTTCTTTTTAACAGTTAATTCTCTCGAACTCAACTGAAAATAATAAATCAATTGAAAGCTAGCTAGACTCTCAAAGGCATTAAACACAAAATCACATGCTTCATTTATAACGGAAAAACTGATAAAATATCAAGTCATTTGTTTACATGCTTAATAAACCGAATTCATTCCAACCCCCAACACGAACCGGTTAGTTCATGTCGGTGGTGGATTCAAACACAAGAGAAATAGATGTGAAAGTGTATGTAAACATGATTAAGCGTAAAAGATGCAATCGTAAACAGTAAGATGATGAACTCCCTTCTCTCATGCTCGTCTCTACTTCGCGTGTTGAACGTCTCCTTGATCGGCTCTCGATCGTGACTCCGAAAGCTCTGAAAAGTCTCCAGGAATCACCCCAAAATCGCCCCTGGCCGTCGTGTGAAAGTTGCCTATTGAATGAATGACCTAAAAATCGGATTTAAAGCTGGAATTCGCGAAACAGTGGGTTACGCCACTTGCCACGCTACTTGCAAGTCGCGTGGTAAGTCGCGCGTATTATTTTTACAGCGTGGGTCGTCGTCTGGTTCACGGATCGGGTCCTGGTTCGGTCGTGGGTCTTGGCTTTTGCTTTTGGGCTTCCGTTAGGCTTCGTTTGGACTCGTTTTAGGCTCTTTTTAACTTCTTTTCCCGAGGAATGCCGCCTTTTAGATAACCTGTATCAAACACTAGATAAACCGTAAAATACACGCCTTTTTACTTGAATACAAGCCAATCTCGTTGGTTTGAGAACTGAAAATAACGCCAAAAAGTGGTGTTATCAACGGGGTAAGTTCATCCTCTTCTTTTCTAAATCTTTATTTGAGTTATAAATACTCCATTTATGACTTCCTAGTGTTTCATTTCTTCAATCTTTGGTTTGGATGATTTTGGAAAAGTTAGGTCAAAATTAGGGTTGTGGTATAAATAGAGATTTTGATTTAAGATGTTTGGGGAACGATTCTAAATGGTTGAATAAGGATATTTATGGTTGGAAACTTGTGGATTTAGGTTTTTGGAAGATTTGGCTTGAGGATTCAAGTTTATTCAAAGGAGCTCAAATTTGGGGAAAATCTAGATTTAGCCTAAATCTAGCAAGGTGAGTTCAAGTTGATTTGTGAAAACGTTGTACATGCCAAAAATGCTATTTTCCAAGTACTTATGTGATTACATGAAAATTATCAATTGTTGGGTTATTTGATGGATTTTGACTTTTGAAGTATTTAACTTTGTAAATGTGGTCAAATGCTCATATTTGGGATTTTTGGGAAACTTGATAGTAAATCATAAATGATAATGTTTTGATGATTTATTGCATATATGGAGATCATTTGGTGAAAATGCACGTCTAGTGCTTATTTGGAAATATGCATAGTTTATGATACGTTTTGAAAATACGAACGTGTAGGATTTTGAGCTTTGAATAAATGAAACATGCATGAAAGTATTTAAATGTTTTGTCCTATGGATGGAGATTTGTATAAATGCCCCTTCAACGTATGTTTTGGAAATATGCATAGATTATGTTATGGGACAGTTTGAAAGTGTAAACGGTATGAGTTCCTTTGGAAAATGGGATGTCCAACCCAATGTTGTGTTTTGGGTTATTCATGAATTTAAAACGGGTGTTCGCATAAACGTGTGTTGTTTACGTTTAATTCATTTTATGACTTTTACTAATGGTCATTTGATTTATGTAGCCCACGGCTCGGTTTTGACTCCGTTGGGTCTTGAGGACATTTGTTCGATTTTGATAGCTCGGTGTTGGACGTTTGGTTATGATTTGCATTTAATGCATCTTATTTGAGAATTACATGTTTTGAATGCACTAGTTCATTCGTTTGGAGTCATGTAATGTTTTATTTGTAATGCAATGGATCCATAGGCACTTGATTTTCTTATGTTCAATGTCGGGACAACTAGTTTCCCTTCATTGTAGCACGGTTTAGGCATCGACGGTACGGTGTAAGACCTACGTGCTAATACATTTTTATGTCCAATGATGGAACGCTAGTTTTCCACATTGAGGCACGGTTCAGGCATCGACGGTATGGTGTAAGTCCTGCGTGCTAGTACGTTGTATCACTGTTTAGGCATCGACGGTATGGTGTAAGTCCTACGTACTAAGACATGAAATCTAGATAACATTGATAAGTGACCTAACTTTGTGTGCCTGTCACATTCGATGGAACCGGGTCTCTCCCGTCACCGAAAGGTGTTGTTTTGGGTGTTTACTTTTATTCATGTTTTCGGTGACGTAATTATATATCTATATGGATTGTTTTCCATGATTTATGAGCAATGTGTTATGTCTAATCCTCGTTGGGATGTTTTGAATAATGGAGTTTTATTCACGTTTATATTATTTGGGAAATTAATGTGTATTCACATTTTAGGTGAGTTTTGGGTTTGAGCTTACATCTTAAAGAAATGGTCTTACATGGCGTTGCCATCATCTAAAATACGTATTTTTGGATATCAGATTGTTTTCATATTTAACGCAAATCATTTTGGGAATCATGATTAGAGTCTAACTCTTTTCTTTTAACGATTTATATAATCATGATGAAAACTCTTGAACTCACTAGGCGTTAGCCTAACCTTTTTATTTGACGGCATGTGTATCAGGTTCCGGATGGGAAATGGTACTGGTGACACTATGAAGAGGTGAGTGTTAGTTGTACGCTCGAGAAGAGAGTAACTTGGTGACGTCTTCCGTAATTGGGAATAGCAACTTGTATGGGTTTAGTAACACCCGACCTTATATATATAGATTTGGTTTATTATTTGTCGAGGTTAAACCTAGAATTATAATCGAGGTGATCCAAGTATTGAATATGTTAGAGCATTATTGTATTCAAGATTTATTGTAAAGTCTTGAATAATGTCAAACATTGTAAAAGTCAAAGAAAGTCTAAGTCAAGGGAAAAGTCAAACTAGCTTTAGTGTTTAAAGCTTTGTAATTAGGTGGTATAAATAGGTTTTGTTAGCTTATGTCTAAAGAGAGGTTGAGAGAAAATCTAGAGAGTTGTTAGAAGAGAGCTTTAGAGAAACACTTAATGTTCATGTCATTTGTACTTTGAAGATCAATACATGGATGACTTTCTCTCTAGATATTATTGTGTTTGAGTGCTAGATCTGGGAACTCACATTTGGTTTATTATTCTCAAATGAATCTATAGCTAAAACATTTGATTCCAATATCAATGAACCTGAACCTGTTAAATCTGAATCTAATGTTGAAATGGAGTCAAATACAAATTCAGATTCTGACAAAAAGGAGTTTGTTCAAGAAACCTCTTCTGGATTTCCTGATTTGGATTATGCTTTACGAAAAATTGTTGATTTAGAAAATCAAATTTCTAAATTACAATTAAATTTTGAAATATTAGAGGATGATCATGATAATATTGGGATAAATTTTGATCATAGTCAAAAAGTCAATCTTGAACTTCAAGTTGAGATTCGACGACTTAAATCCCGAATATTAGAATTATCAAAATCTAAAGGTTCAATTACTTGTGAAAAGTGTTCAAATCAAAGTGAAACAACAGATCAACCTAATTCTTCAAGTTCGGTCAAAGCAAAAGAAAAATGTTCTTTCGAAGGAATTAATCTTAAGCCAAAAGAATCATCATTTGTATGCTTTAATAATTCTTTGTTTGAATCTAATTCAGATTCAAATGATAAAGAATATAGTGCTTATGAGAAAGGCGAATCATCCGGAACCAAATCTAATTCTTGTTCGAATGATTCTTCTAACTCTAAAAGCTCTAACATTTCTTCTTCTTCTTCTTCAGAAATGGATGAAGAAAAGTGCGTGGAACTGAAGGAGAATGTTACAAATAGCAAGAATAGGAGCATTGATGATGAGAAATTTAGTTCTTTGAATAAAAATTGTTTACATTCTTGTAATGTTTACAATGCTTGTGGCAATAAAAATTCCGCAATTTCAGATTTCAAATTGTTGACACAAGCTAAAAGAAGAATTCATTGTGCTCGTTGTTGGGACAACTATTTCAAGCTAAATAACAATGCTCCTAAGAACAAAAAGTCTAATACTTCATTTTTTTCTTTAAAATCTTCAGCGAACAAATTTGCTAAAATGTTCGGTTTCAGATCAAACAAACAGAATAAGAAGAAGAAGGAAACAAAAACAGTTGAAGTGAATATGGTTTGGCAATGGATTCCAAAAGATGAAGTTAATAAACCAAATTCACAAAATGACCTTACATTTAAAGGCAAAATTCAAGGGTCATCAACTGTAATAAATTAACTGATCCGTACTAACAAGAAAGGACCCATACAGATATGGGTACCTAAGTTGAGGTAATTTTCTTTTTACAGGATCGTCATGTGTGGGTTATTGATTCGGGAGCGTCTAGACACATGACGGGGTACAAGCACTTATTGCAAGATTTTACTGTACATCTTGGCGGATCGGTGGGATTTGGAAATGATTCAAAAGGTCATGTTCGAGGCTATGGAACGTTGAAGAATGACTCGATGCAAATTGAAAAGATCTTGTATGTCGAAGGTTTAGGGCATAATCTTTTCAGTATTAGTCAGTTCTGTGACAAGGATTGCAAGGTTATTTTTGACAAGCAGTATTGTTATGTTGTGGATAAGAACTGGTCAGAGATTTTCAGAGCGAAACGATGTGGCGATTTATACGAAACAGATTTTGCGACTCTTGTTGCTTCCAATCAAGTTTGTCTTGTATCAAAAGCTTCACAAGACGAATGTTGGTTGTGGCATCGAAGACTTTCGCATCAGAATTTTCTAAGCATCAACAAGCTCAGAATAGATGGATTAGTTTCTGGGCTTCCTGACTTGAAGATTGACAAAGTTTCTATTTGCCCGGCGTGTGAAATGGGAAAGATGAAACATGTCTCGCACAAGTCCAAAACTTTGTCTAACTGCAACAATGCCTTGGAATTAATTCACATGGATCTCTGTGGCCCAATGCGGACTCAGTCAATGGGAGGAAAGAAGTATATATTAGTGATAATTGATGAGTATTCGCGATATACTTGGCTGGATTTTCTCCGACTCAAATCTGAAGCACCAGAGCTGATTATTAAGTTCATCAAGAAGATTCAAACTCTTCTACAACGCCCGGTTCGAAAAATAAGAAGTGACAACGGAACTGAATTCAAGAATGCAACATTACAAACTTTTCTTGACTATGTTGGCATTTCTCACAATTTTTCTGCACCAATTACTCCACAACAAAATGGAGTGGTTGAAAGGAAGAATCGGACTCTTGTAGAAGCGGCTCGAACAATGCTTGCCTATTCGAGTCTTCCACCAAGTTTTTGGGCTGAAGCGGTTTCCACAGCATGTTTTACTCAAAACAGGACAATCATTAATAAACGCTTTAATAAAACTGCATATGAATTAATTAATAATCGCAAACCTAACATCAAATTTTTGCGTGTTTTTGGATGCAGATGTTTTGTCCTAAAAGATCGTGAACATCTTGCGAAGTTCCAATTCAAGGCTGATGAAGGAATTTTTATCGGTTATTCCTTGAACTCGAAGGCATACCGGATCTACAATAATCGAACAAAATCAGTCATCGAGAGCATCAACGTTACGTTTTACGAGACTGTGACTTTGACTTGTGAACAACACAGTTCAGGACTCGGACAACAACCTGAAGCTTCTACTAAAAAAGGAGTAGAACCTGTGGCGAAAACGTTTTCTAATTCAGTCTTAAATACTAATAATAATATAGAATTAGATTTGTTATTTCATGATGCATTTATGGAATATTGTGCAGATATGGAACCACCTATTCCTTCCGTGAATGCATCTCAACAACAGACGAGTGACAGCTTCTCCGGTCCATCTGAAGATGTCGGTGCTGGCACTTCTGGTACACACAACGAGACTTCGAATGAAACTACAACTATTCCAGTTTTTGAGCCTGAACATCAACCTGATGTTCCGGGTTCAGTAAACACATCATCGGAGGTCTCTACACCTGAATGTCAAATACCAGAAGTTCAAATACCTGAACCGACACAACTATCCTCAGCTGAATCGACCGAAGAAATTCTTGCAGTTCTGGATGAGAACGATTCAACGAACACTCGTGCAGAAATTCCAACTCTTCCCAGTACACATAAATGGACAAAAGCACACCCCCCAGCAGATATTATTGGTGATCTCAATGATGGAGTGAAGACACGATCTGCGACTACAAACGAATGTTTGTACGTCAACTTTCTTAGCACGTTAGAACCCAAGAAAGCATCTGAAGCTTTACAAGATCCAGATTGGATAAACGACATGCAAGAGGAGTTAAATGAGTTTAAGCGTAACGAAGTTTGGCATTTGGTAAAGCGACCTAAAGACAAGACCATTGTTGGAACTAAATGGGTCTTTAGGAACAAGAAAGACGAAGCAGGGATTATAGTCATAAACAAAGCAAGACTGGTTGCTAAAGGGTATAATCAACAAGAAGGAATAGATTATGATGAAACCTATGCACCAGTAGCAAGGATTGAAGCCATCAGATTTTTTCTTGCTTACGTCGCGCATAAAAACATGAAGGTATTTCAGATGGACGTCAAATCTGCGTTTCTGAACGGAATACTTCATGAAGAGGTATATGTAAGTCAACCTGAAGGTTTTGTGGATCCTAAATATCCAAACCATGTATATGTTTTAGACAAAGCACTCTACGGTCTAAAACAAGCTCTGAGGGCATGGTATGAGACTCTGACTATTCATCTGCTTGAAAAAGGATACACCAAAGGTACAATAGATACAACTCTTTTTCTCAAGAGGCAAGGTAAAGATTTATTATTAGTACAAATATATGTTGATGACATAATATTTGGTTCTACTAATCCTAAAATGTGTAAAGATTTTGAAGAGGTAATGAAAAGCCGTTTTCAAATGAGTATGATGGGAGAACTTAAATTTTTCCTTGGACTCCAAGTAACACAGTCAAATGAAGGCATTTTTATTAATCAATCGAAATATATAGATGATATGCTTAAGAAGTTTGACTTATTCTTCTTCCACCATGAAAACTCCCATGGCTACCGGTAAGCTTTTGGACGCTAATTTATCTGGTAAATCAGCCGATCAAAAGTTATATCGTGGCATGATTGGATCTTTACTATATCTAACGGCTAGTAGACCGGATATTTTGTTTGCAACATCTTTTTGTGCACGTTTTCAAGCTAACCCGAAGGAATCTCACCTTGTGGCTGTAAAGCAAATCCTTAGATATCTCAAAGGCACAAGAAACTTGGGCCTTTGGTATCCTAAGGATTCGGGGTTTGAGTTAACTGCTTACACAGATGCAGATCATGCGGGAAATATGATGGACAGGAAAAGCACATCTGGTGCTTGTCAATTTTTGGGAGATAAGCTTGTAAGCTGGTCATCAAAGAAACAAACCTGTGTGTCAACATCTACGGCTGAAGCAGAATATGTGGCCACTGCCAGTTGTTGTTCACAAGTGATCTGGATGAAGACTCAGCTAAAGGATTATGGATATATCTTAAACAAGATCCCAATTTATTGTGACTCCAAAAGTGCCATCGCAATAACTGAAAATCATGTTCAACACTCCAAGACGAAACACATCGATGTAAGGTACCATTTTATTAAAGATCATGTTGAGAAGGGAACTATAGAAATGCATTTCGTACCGACATAACTAGAGCTTGCTGATTTATTTACAAAACCTTTAGATGAAAAAAGGTTCACTTTTCTAATCAGCAAACTAGGAATGTTGAATACTTAGGCATTTCTTAGCTTCCTTTAAAACATTGAGGGGGAGTATCTGTTCTTGTTTATTTAAATATATTCATCTTTTGAGGGGGAGTTAGAATTTTTCACAAAGTGATACATCTAACAATCTGGACTCATGTTCTATGAGTACCAAGTTCTCATATGTCTGTGCAGATGTTTTCTGAAGAAGAGACAACTGATTATGCATCTGTTCAGGGGGAGCAGATTGGCATAAGTCTGTAAGTACGGTATAGTATATAGTTGTTTACTTTCAAGGGAGAGCAAAGAGATTTTGGCTTCTGAACAATTCAGTTCAGGACCCGTTCTTCAAAGTCTAAGACTTCTAAACAAATCAGTTTAGAACTCATACTTCTCAGGTGATATCCTTAACTGTCAAATCTTTCTGTTTCAAGGAACAAGTGGTGAAAGGTAACATTGCATTATATTTTATTACTACTACTTTGAATTCTTGAACCTTCACAAATTTAATTCAATGAAATGAAATCTTTCAATTTTCATTCAATGAATAAAATGTGTGTCAGGGATGATTTTACAAGCAATTTTGTATTATCTGAGTTATATTTGTTTCAACTTTCACTCCTGAAATAAATCGAAAGGTCAGCAAAACATGAATGAAATTATGCTGAATACTCAAAATTATGGAATTCTAGACTTATATAGAATACAATGCTCAAAAAGCCTAAATGTTAGAATGATGGATGGAAACGAAAATATGGGAGAAGCACTATGTTTTAGAACCAAGTGATTGAGATGCACTATGTTTTAAATCTAATCATTTAGTTTGAAAGTTTGTGCCTGTGACCTTTCTGGTTTGGGAGATTAAGTCCTAAGGGGTGCTCTTCACCTAGTCCCTAAGATCAACTGGTCTGGGATCGGCTGACCCAAATCCTGCTATAGAACCAGATAGAAAGCCATGTTCTACTGGTACAAATGAGTTTAAGATATATCGATGTGGCCTTTCTGGTTTGGGAAAGTAAGTTCTAAGGGGTGCTCGACACCTAGCACCTAAGGCCAACTGGTCTGTGATCTGCTAACCCAAATCCTGCTATAGAACCAGATAGAAAGTCATGTTTAACGGTGTATCTTATTCCTACTAAACTTTTTGATCAAAAGATGCCAATGTGCACAAAATCAAAAGATGTCAATGGACACAAAATCAAAAATTGCCAATGTGCACAAAATCAAAAGATGCCAATGAGCACAAATCTCTTGAAACTTGGGGAAAATTCAAAGTCGTGATAAACCTGTAAATTTGTGGAAATCCTGATTTTGGACAAATAGTGTGAGTAGAGCAATGTATTCTTATATGTTTTAGAATGGCATATGCTTGAAGCCAATCATATTTCGCATGCTAGCACACCAAATAGATTTAATAAAGGGGTTGAAACTGAACACTTTTTTAACTTGATATACAATGATGTCTTGTACTTGAATCCAAACACATGCTTTTGATTTCATTTGTTTGAAAAATCTGTTAAATTTCATTAAGTTGGATTTCTTTTGTAAAGTTTTCAAATGATCAAATGTTAGTAGTTATAAAATGTGGTTCAATGAATTTTATTTTCCTTGAATAAATGTTTTCATTGCTCCAGAATTCTTATTTTAAGGGGGAGCAAGATTATTCATTAAGGAGGAGATTGTTAGTGATATTCAGAGACGCGACTGAAATTGAAAATTGTTTTCGATAATCATGATGCTCACCATCATCGAAAAAGGGGGAGAAATGTTTAATTCAATTTCATGTCAAAGAGCTTTCAAAGCTTTTCAAAGCTTCAAAGTTTAAAGTTGCAAAGTTCAAAGCAACAAAGATCTGAAATTCGCGTTCAAGAATTGAAGACAATTTGTTGAAGATCGTATTGAAGAAGATTGACTTTTCAATATGGAAGACGAAGACTTTTTATGTGTCTGACTGAAGATTCTTCAAAGATGAGAGTTTAAAGACTATTAAAGCATCAAAGTTCAACGTGAACTTGTGAAGATTCAAATGTTTGAAGAGTGCCAAAGCTTCAACGTTCAAAGTGGTCAAAATTAAAGTTTTGAAGATCAAGAGTTGAAGACTACTGCAATTTTTTTAAATCTTGAATCCAAAGGGGGAGAATGTTAGAGCATTATTGTATTCAAGATTTATTGTAAAGTCTTGAATAATGTCAAACATTGTAAAAGTCAAAGAAAGTCTAAGTCAAGGGAAAAGTCAAACTAGCTTTAGTGTTTAAAGCTTTGTAATTAGGTGGTATAAATAGGTTTTGTTAGCTTATGTCTAAAGAGAGGTTGAGAGAAAATCTAGAGAGTTGTTAGAAGAGAGCTTTAGAGAAACACTTAATGTTCATGTCATTTGTACTTTGAAGATCAATACATGGATGACTTTCTCTCTAGATATTATTGTGTTTGAGTGCTAGATCTGGGAACTCACAGAATGTAGAAAAGGAATTTTATCCTTTATTTGATGTATTATCGAAAGTTTTAAATTAGCTGCTATTTCCAAATTTTAAGGGTGTTACAGTTTAAACCTAAATACGAAAAATGAGGCTTTGATCCACCACACCCAACGCAAGAGGCCAAACGCTCGATATCATGCGGTTCCACCCCCATACCAAAAAGTTTGCTTTTATGAAAATTAATTTTAAGGTCTGAGATAAGATAAAAACATCGAAGAATACGAATAATACTCCTAGCATTCGATAAAGACCATTCACCCAAAAAGATCGCATCATCCGCATAAAAAAGGTGGGAAAGAATGTACCGAACGTTACCGATAGATGCACCCTGGAAGAAATTCTTCGAAACTGCATCTTGAATAATGACATGTAATCCTTCCATGGCCAAGATGGAAAGAAAAGAAGAAAGAGGATCTCCTCGCCTTAAACGTCTACGAATGCAGAATTCTTTAGTTAGAGAGCCATTAACAAGAACCGACCCCGTCAAATCTTCAAGACATCCATGAATCCAACAACGCCAAGCTTTGCCAAATCCCATTTTCGCTAGGATTAGATCCAAGTAATCCCACCTTAAACAGTTGTATGCTTTCTTGAAATCAACTATAATAATCAAAAGTTTGGACGAAGTTAATTCAACTGACAATAAGACTTTAACTTTTAGAGATTCTCTTTAGAAGCCACCGATTCAAATCCTGCAAAATTATTGGATTTTTTTTTACTTTTTACAAGATCCCTAAAATTAATCGATATACTCACAAACTGATCCATACACTCACAGTTAAAAAAATAATATATGATTGTTAAATTTTGTTTTAAAAATAATCATCAATATATCAATATCAATATATATATATATATAAAGGAGAATGTAGGGAGAGAGGATTAAGGAGAGGCCTCCATGGCCTTTTATCTTTTTTGTTATAATTTTGATTTACTTTTAATTGATTTCAACACATTAAATGCTTAAACTTTTTATTTTCTTTTTTAATTTAAATTAAAAACCATTAACCAATATATATTTATTATTATATAAAATATTATTTACCTTTCATTTTTAATTATATAATGAAACCAACATTTTTTAATTAAATTTATAAACTTATTATTGTTTTTATTTAATCAATAATGTATATATACTTTTATTAAATGAATTTATTTTTATTTAACTTTTTATATTTCTTTGTAAGCTAACATCAATATTCAATATATATATATATATATATATATATATATATGTAACATCCCAAGAACATAACAAGATAACCATAGCATTAAATCATACTCTTGTAATAAAACTGGATCCCAAATTCTGTTACATCATTCCCGAACTAAGGTTGGCGGAAACAACCTATACACAACTGAGAACAACTGCTACTACAAGTGGCATCGGCACTGTCTCTAGCTGCATCTGTACTCTATCATGCTCTTACTCACTTACTTGAGCCTCTTACTACTTGTTTACCTGAAAATGGTTTAGTTTGAAAAGCGAGGGTTAGACCAAAAGGTCTAGTGAATTCCCTCCGAAAACAACATATATAAACATTGGGAAAATCGTTTATAAAATTCATCATCAAACTTCACATAACGTCAAACATGGTACTGCACCGTGATGAGGACCGCATAAACTAACCACGATCGGGGCCCAAGCAGACTCCTCTCTCGCCGCGATCGGGGCCCAAGCAGACTCCCCTCTACTCGAATAGGAGGGAAACAGATTCCAACCTATCGGCTCATCATCCATGTCCAAGGGATCATCGGATCCCAGAGCATACCGATCCCACAGTGCAGACCGACTCCTCATAGCATACATAACATGTCATACTTCATACAACTTAGAATCTCGTAAACCATATAATCATTTCATCATGCTAAATATTCTTTGAATAAAGTATGAGCTTTCATGTAAAAACATGCATATCGATTTGGTAAACATTTCGTGCTCAAAATGAACCATTATCAGTAAAAGAACAATTAACACATTGCGTCGTAAATAGGTTTAGGGAACTCACCTTGATTGTCGTACAATGCACTTCCTAAACACCTTCAAGCTACACCCACCGAACACCTAAGGCAAAAGATCCACATCAGGTAAATAGCTCAGCCTCATTGTCCGGATACCCTTTTCCGGATGCTATACTTATCCGGACGCTACACTTTTCCGGACACTGAATTTATCCGGACACTACACTTTTCCGGACACACCACTTATCCGGACACTACACTTTTCCGGACACTGAATTTATCCGGACACTACACTTATCCGGACACTACACTTTTCCGGACACACCACTTATCCGGACACTACACTTTTCCGGACACACCACTTATCCAGACACTACACTTTTCCGGACACACCACTTATCCGGACACATGCAACATATCCGGACACATGCAACATATCCGGACACCTTCAAACGCTGGTGTCCGGAAAACGCTGCTGTTCGAACTTAGAAATTCTAGAACCGATTTAAACTCCGATTTAAGCCATTAGTTTGATTAGACAACTATAAGGGTTCATCCACCAACCCCAAACACCCACTTAATCCATCTGTAACCCTCTTAAATCGATTTATTAAGACAAAACCCAAGAAACCCACTTTTTAGGAAAAAGTGATTGAAAACTCAATGAATCTCCCCATTCAGACTTATGAATCTAGAACAAGTGAGAAAGGATTCACACAACAATAAGAAAGATGAAATTAGAATGGGTTACCTTGACGATTTCTTCTCTTTTGATTTCTTCCCCAAAATTCCTTTCTCCTTCTCTTTTCTCTCTTAGCCACCAAACACACAAAGAACACCTCCAACACTGATTTTTAGAACAAAAGGGGGGTTGCCCTAGGGATTTGAGGCCATACATACTATCAACTAATTGCCCTAAGGCCCCTCAAGTCCAACTTTCATTCTTTAAACTTCGGCCCCCAAACTTTCGATACTTACTTAGAATTTCGGGTTGTTACAACACTCCCCCCCCCCCCCCCTTAAAAGAATTTCGTCCCTGGAATTCCTTATTGGGAAAGGATGCGGGTATCTTGTCCACACCAAAACTGACACTACCCCAAGGTAAAACCACTTCTGACCCAGACAAACACCTCATTAAATTCGAAACAATAAACAATGGGTGCACTTCCTTCAATTCTTACGGTACCCCTAACTCGTAGGCTATTGTTCCTACCCGATCGGTCTTGACAACAGAAGATTAACTAAGGCTTCTCAAGCATCTATACTTCCTTTAAGGAGGAACCTGGCTAAATCTCCGTCACAACATAGTATTCACTTACCAAGAGACAAACACACACTTGACAGCTTGGCACCAGGCCAAACCCGTACGTCCCGACAACTCACAACCCAGAGTTCCTTCGTCGCAATACAAGCAATCCTAGATCACTTCCCTCAACCAACAATCGTCTAAGCGGCCAACATTTCCCTTACTCGGACCACCTCGACCACAGTTCGTCAACCAACTCTCTTATCCTCATCACTTCACCACTCCACACTTATACGCAACTAAGAGTAGGAACCTCCAAACCCATCGTTGAAGTGTTCACCTACTCAAATTAAACTTATCCTTAAACACATAAATTCCTCGTTGATTGCCACGTTCGCTCAAACATATAACACATAACTCCGGTTATCCTCACTCAACTGGGAGGAGTAACCATGGTCACACCATACTATTCTCACTAGCTCAATCACTGCACGACCAATTCATTTATACATTTCTCACAAGGTCACTTAACTTAACTCATTCAGTTGTCTAATCTACTTCTTTCCTGCACAAAATTATACACAAATCCCTTCCTCAAAACTCGTTCCAAAAGTTCGCACATTTATCACTGACAATCCACATAACACACCACCCTTCTGGTATTACTGCCACATTTACTACTTCCAAATTACTCACTTAATCCGACATACTATCTTCACCTCTCCACGTTAGCGTGGAGCACTGCTCATCAAACATTACTTGCCCCTCTCTCCTGACCTATCCACATGCTGATAACACTTTCTCAATACTTGCATAACCAAACAGTTGCACCAAAGTCCTAACTTAAGGCATTCAAACAAGTCGTCTTGAAACGACACTAGAGTTCGACGTCACTACACATTCTTTACTCTCCAACTTTTACTTTCTCAGACAATTCTTTCACTCATATACCACAGCTCACACTCTTTCAGGAATTCACATCTATTCCACCACACTTGACTAACACAACCCTCATCCTCTTTAAACTTCCAACGACCCCAAAGTGTTTCTTAGTAACGTCCCCTATTCACTCTAATAATCCACCCCCTTTGGAATATCTATTACAAACGGATCTAATAACTCAGGAACACCCCGAAACTCGGGTTCCACAATTCTTTCGATTAACCACCATGATCATAAAATCAGACAGATATATATATACTGTCATCCCGGCTTTCTTACTTAGATTTACCTTAAATAATTCTTTAACAATTTCTCATCTACTATACTACGGCTCGACTAATCTATTCATCATCTTCTGTACATTTACTCTGCCTTCAAGAATATACTTAACAACATACATAACCACAAAGCTTGATCTCACAGCTGGGCAATCACCCAATTCTGCCCCGACATTCCATTCTGATAATAGTCAAAATAATCACCAACTTACAAACCACGTACTTCAACAACTGGGGTTGCAAAACGTACACTCCACCCGAAATCCCAAACGGACTTCCTTTTAATCCTTCACTTTTCTAACATCACCTTACTACATCACCGACTGACACAAAAATCTTGGCAATTGAAGCTACTAGTAGTTCGTACATCCACCACTCCTATCATCACGCTACCGACCAAGTCTCTCATGGTCATTCGTACACAATTTGAACTTGCCTTCACATTTTCTCGCATACACGATCGAGTCTATGTCGCTACTTTGCCCCTTCTCACTCTAGCTGAACTATAACTCCCTAGTTCCCAGTTAGCTCAATGGTAATCGTTCTTGCTCGCTCTTTACGATCCAAGGCCATACATAAGCTGGACACAGTCCCTCACTGGATGCTAGAATCTACACACTAGCTTCGCTCGTGTTACATACCTCATCATTCTACGAACCCTCCATGCTTCGTAAAAAGAACCCTTAATCAAAACAATAACTTCTCATCCTCTTAGCACCCCTACAAGGTGTTCTATCAACTTTCAACCTTCTGGTTCAAGTCTTCGGCCTCAACTATCTTACACAACCGTCGACTTCTACATCAACTGACAACCTGTAACTACCTTCTTAACTTACTTTATAACAGGGGTTCCTTACGGAACCTAATCCTTCCACATATCATAATCAACTTCATGATCTGCCTCCCTCTTTTCGAAACCTACTCATGTAACATCAACATTACGAGCTCACCTCGAAACTCATACTCCCACGCTATAGACATTTCATTCTTCCTCCTCACACTACTCATAACGAGTTGCAAAAACCATCACCTTGAAGGCTTCGAGTCCTTCCTCCGGACACAACCGTCCCTTGACAACCGTACTTCCAGTTATCGAACAAAGGTGCAAACCCTCATACAACCGACACTTCTCCACTCTTGGGGTTCTTTCTTAGCTTCATATGTAACATCCTACGACCTAGTGAGTTCATAGCCTTCATGCATGACAACACAATAGATAAATCATTTCGTACATTTTATCATTTTGAGTAAACAACATTTAGAAACAACTCGGGTACCCATGACCCCATCACTCTTATAATTTCAAAACCCTGCACAACGATTCGAGAACCGTTGGCATGCATCTTCCCATGAACCTCAATCTTGCTCAATCCGAACAATGTTATTACGAGAGTAATATATTGCATGAAAATCTTTTCGTATGAGACAATTCTGAAAAATTTACCGACACAAAGTAAACCAGTCGGTTCTCGCACTCAATTGTATGACATCAAAAAGTCAATAAGCATTTTGGTTATAAGTGAATTGCAAGTAACCATTTTCTTGACCCTTTTTGTAACAATCTAACTTATCATTAAAAGTGTGGAATACTTTGCAAATCGTTTACCTCAAAATTTCAATGTGCGACGTACTGAAATCGCTTTTTCTTTAAACGTGCACTCGTACAAGCTGACTCATTTTGTTCAAAGTTGACATTTACATTCTTATTTTAAATCGTGAAAATTTCATGTTACATAAAAGAACGCCATGCATGAGACTCTATTTGCAATTGAAGGCTACTCACTCTAACAAGGTCAACCGCTTTGCTTACGCAACTTATCTTTGACACTCCACCTACGACCAAAGGTCGTCCTTTCGGTCACGCAACAACTTGCTGAACACACTTTCCACATCTCACTTACTCAACCCTTTCATACTATTTCGCGTTGACCAACTATCTCACTTTCCACTTCTATATGCTTTCATTTCACCATAGGTATCTTATTTCATTTACTTTGTCCTTGAAAAGCTCGAATAAGAATTCAAAGCTCCATTGACACTTCCAAGATTTCGACATCGTCCTCTCTTACCATCCCGACCGATCTATCCCATGATTTCTAGAACTGGGACTCTCCCGAAACAGGAGTCTTACTCAAACTCAACATCCATCCTCTCCGAATCCACGAAGAGCTACCTCTAGACGACTCATAACATTCTATGCAACATTCTTTCTCTACGATGTATACATACATCACATCATAGGTGACCTCTCAAGAAACTTCCCCAACAAGGGGTCTCAGTCTACCCCTCAGGGATCTTGTTGACAATCTAACGTACTGGAACACGACATGAGCACTAGATAGGTTAATAAGGTAGGTTAAGCACATACATGTACCTGTAAGTTCGCAATTTCACTGGCCAGGTGAAATCTCAAACTTACCTTACATGACAGTCCTCAGTACCCTATTAGTCCTATCTCTATAATAGTATCCTCCTAACGCATTTCTTGTATCTACATTAGTGCCCTCTTAACGCATTTCCTGATTCTCAGTTGTGATTTCTACTCCCAAGTTTAAGTTTAGGCCCGTCCGGTCACCTAAATCCCTTAAACTATGGCTCTGATACCATTTGTAACATCCCAAGAACATAACAAGATAACCATAGCATTAAATCATACTCTTGTAATAAAACTGGATCCCAAATTCTGTTACATCATTCCCGAACTAAGGTTGGCGGAAACAACCTATACACAACTGAGAACAACTGCTACTACAAGTGGCATCGGCACTGTCTCTAGCTGCATCTGTACTCTATCATGCTCTTACTCACTTACTTGAGCCTCTTACTACTTGTTTACCTGAAAATGGTTTAGTTTGAAAAGCGAGAGTTAGACCAAAAGGTCTAGTGAATTCCCTCCGAAAACAACATATATAAACATTGGGAAAATCGTTTATAAAATTCATCATCAAACTTCACATAACGTCAAACATGGTACTGCACCGTGATGAGGACCGCATAAACTAACCACGATCGGGGCCCAAGCAGACTCCCCTCTCGCCGCGATCGGGGCCCAAGCAGACTCCCCTCTCGCCTCGTATCGGGGCCCAAGCAGACTCCCCTCTACTCGAATAGGAGGGAAACAGATTCCAACCTATCGGCTCATCATCCATGTCCAAGGGATCATCGGATCCCAGAGCATACCGATCCCACGGTGCAGACCGACTCCTCATAGCATACATAACATGTCATACTTCATACAACTTAGAATCTCGTAAACCATATAATCATTTCATCATGCTAAATATTCTTTGAATAAAGTATGAGCTTTCATGTAAAAACATGCATATCGATTTGGTAAACATTTCGTGCTCAAAATGAACCATTATCAGTAAAAGAACAATTAACACATTGCGTCGTAAATAGGTTTAGGGAACTCACCTTGATTGTCGTACAATGCACTTCCTAAACACCTTCAAGCTACACCCACCGAACACCTAAGGCAAAAGATCCACATCAGGTAAATAGCCCAGCCTCATTGTCCGGATACCCTTTTCCGGATGCTATACTTATCCGGACGCTACACTTTTCCGGACACTGAATTTATCCGGACACTACACTTTTCCGGACACACCACTTATCCGGACACTACACTTTTCCGGACACTGAATTTATCCGGACACTACACTTATCCGGACACTACACTTTTCCGGACACACCACTTATCCGGACACTACACTTTTCCGGACACACCACTTATCCGGACACTACACTTTTCTGGACACACCACTTATCCGGACACATGCAACATATCCGGACACATGCAACATATCCGGACACATGCAACATATCCGGACACCTTCAAACGCTGGTGTCCGGAAAACGCTGCTGTTCGAACTTAGAAATTCTAGAACCGATTTAAACTCCGATTTAAGCCATTAGTTTGATTAGACAACTATAAGGGTTCATCCACCAACCCCTAACACCCACTTAATCCATCTGTAACCCTCTTAAATCGATTTATTAAGACAAAACCCAAGAAACCCACTTTTTAGGAAAAAGTGATTGAAAACTCAATGAATCTCCCCATTCAGACTTATGAATCTAGAACAAGTGAGAAAGGATTCACACAACAATAAGGAAGATGAAATTAGAATGGGTTACCTTGACGATTTCTTCTCTTTTGATTTCTTCCCCAAAATTCCTTTCTCCTTCTCTTTTCTCTCTTAGCCACCAAACACACAAAGAACACCTCCAACACTTATTTTTAGAACAAAAGGGGGGTTGCCCTAGGGATTTGAGGCCATACATACTATCCACTAATTGCCCTAAGGCCCCTCAAGTCCAACTTTCATTCTTTAAACTTCGGCCCCCAAACTTTCGATACTTACTTAGAATTTCGGGTTGTTACAATATATATATATATATATATATATATATATATATATATATATATATATATATATATATATATATATATATATATATATATATAAAGGAGAATGTAGGGAGAGAGGATTAAGGAGAGGCCTCCATGGCCCTTTATCTTTTTTGTTATAATTTTGATTTACTTTTAATTGATTTCAACACATTAAATGCTTAAACTTTTCATTTTCTTTTTTAATTTAAATTAAAAACCAATAACCAATATATATTTATTATTATATAAAATATTATTTACCTTTCATTTTTAATTATACAATGAAGCCAACATTTTTTATTTAAATTTATAAACTTATTATTATTTTTATTTAATCAATAATGTATATATAGTTTTATTAAATGAATTTATTTTTATTTAACTTTTTATATTTCTTTGTAATCTAACAATATATATATACATATATATATATATATATTTAGGAGAATGTAGGGAGAGAGGATTAAGGAGAGGCTTCCATGGCCCTTTATCTTTTTTGTTATAATTTTGATTTACTTTTAATTGATTTCAACACATTAAATGCTTAAACTTTTCATTTTCTTTTTTAATTTAAATTAAAAACCATTAACCAATATATATTTATTATTATATAAAATATTATTTACCTTTCATTTTTAATTATACAATAAAGCCAACATTTTTTATTTAAATTTATAAACTTATTATTATTTTTATTTAATCAATAATGTATATATAGTTTTATTAAATGAATTTATTTTTATTTAACTTTTTATATTTCTTTGTAAGCTAACAATACTTATAAATCAAAAAAATTTATTTAAATTTATAAACTAATTATTATTTTTATGTAATTAATAAGATACAATTTTTTTAGTAATCTAACATGTTTATGTGGTCCATTACACAGTGCAGTACCATGTTTGATGATATTTATGGTCATTGATAAATGTTTTCCAAATGTTTTTATGTGCTATTTTCGGAGGGAATTCACTAGACCTTTTGGTCTAACCCTCGCTTTCAAACTAAACCATTTTCAGGTAAGCGTGTAGCGAGTTCTTCTAAGTAGAACTAGAGACGGCATGGAGGTGATGGAGCTCGTGAGGCTCCCAGTTTTGGATCTTGATATGTCTAGATTGTGTTCGGCTGTGGCTTAGAAAGACTTCCGCTATTTATGATTAATGTTAACGCTAAAGTTTTTATTAAGTATGTTTTAGCATTGATGTAAGGACAAACACTTTTATGTCATTTAAATTGTTAATCTCTTGACTTTGACGGTTATGGAAAACGGGGACGTTACAATATATATATATATATATATATATATATATATATATATATATATATATATATATATATATATATATATATATATATATATATATATATATATATAATGAGAATGTAGGGAGAGAGGATTGAGGAAGGCCTCCATGACCCTTTATCTTTTTTGTTATAATTTTGTTTTACTTTTAATTGATTTCAACACATTAAATGATTAAACTTTTCATTTTCTTTTTTAATTTAAATTAAAAACCATTAACGAATATATATTTATAATTATATAAAATATTATTTACCTTTCATTTTTAATTATACAACGAAGCCAACATTTTTTATTTAAATTTATAAACTTATTATTATTTTTATTTAATCAATATTATATATATACTTTTATTAAATGAATTTATTTTTATTTAACTTTTTATATTTATTTATGAGCTAACAATACTTATAAATCAAAAAAAATTATTTTAAATTTTTAAACTTATTATTATTTTTATGTAATTAATAAGATACAAATTTTTTAGTAAGCTAACATCAATACATATATATATATATATATATATATATAAAGGAGAATGTAGGGAGAGAGGATTAAGGAGAGACCTCCATGACCCTTTATCTTTTTTGTTATAATTTTGATTTACTTTTAATTGATTTCAACACATTAAATGATTAAACTTTTCATTTTCTTTTTTAATTTAAATTAAAAACCATTAACCAATTTATATTTATTATTATATAAAATATTATTTACCTTTCATTTTTAATTATACAATGAAGCCAACATTTTTTATTTAAATTATAAACTTATTATTATTTTTATTTAATCAATAATGTATATATACTTTTATTAAATGAATTTATTTTTATTTAACTTTTTATATTTCTGTAAAAGTAAACATCAATATATATATATATATATATATGTGTGTGTGTAACAACCAGGTTTTATTTTGAGAAGAATGGGAGTTTAGTGTTTGTCTTGCTTGAATTGTAAAGTTAAGTTCAGTGGCCATCTTGGTTGTTATCGAAAGATTAGTGCTATTTGTCTAATAAATGGAAGTTTACTTGGAGGGGCCAAAATGGAAATTTTGTGAGAAGATATTTAAAGGCACATTTTCCTAGGGTTGAATAAGAAATCAGTAATTGTGTTTGGCATTTGGCGGCTAAGAGAGAAGAAGAAGGGAAGAAGGGTTTGGGAAGTAATCAAGAGAAAAGGGAAGAATCAAAGAAGAAATTGCAAGGTATTACATCCTAAATTCGTTCTTCAAATTATTGTAGTACTTCTATTCTTATTGATATGGATTCTTAAGAACTGATTCTTGTTGATTCCTTGAGTTTCCACCTCTTTTCCTTTATAATGGGTTTTTATGGGTTTGTCTAAATGAACCGATTTAAGAGAGTAATGATGGTTTAAATTGGGTATTTGGAGTTAGTGGATGAACCCTAGTAGATATCTAACCAAACTAATGACAAAAATCGGGTTAACGATCACTTTTTATAAGACTGGGTTCGAACAGCCGCGTTTTTCGGACACCAGTGTCCGGATAGGTTGCGGGTGTCCGGGTAAGTGCCCCGTGAAGGTGTCCGGGTGGTTGAAGTCTCCGGATAAGCTTTGTGTCCGGATAAGTAGTGTGTCCGGATAAGTAAGGTGTCCGGAAAAGTAAGGTGTCCGGAAAAGTAGGTGTTCGGAAAGGTGTGGTGTCCGGAAAGAGGTATCCGGACAGCAAGTTTGAGCTATTTATCTGATGTGGATCTATTGCCTTAGGTGTTCTGTGGGTGTAGCTTGAAGGTGTTTAGGAAGTGCATTGTACGTCAATCAAGGTGAGTTCCCTAAACCCTTTTTATAACGCAAGTGATAAATGTTTTAACTGATTATGGTTCTTATTGAGCATGAAACGTTTACGAACTGATTTACATGTTTTCCCACGAATGCACTTATTGTATTAAAAGGAATGTTTAGCATGTTTTCGAGGAATACATTTTACATGTTTGCATGAACGTATGTGTACACTATGTGGAGTCGGTCTGCACTGTGGGATCAAAGAGAGGTTCTCGGGGTCTTAGGACTCTTGGTTATGTATGATAGACCGGTAGGTTGGAATCCGTTTCCCTCCTATCCGGTAGAGGGGAGTCCGTGGGGATTCCAAGGCGGCGAGAAGGGAGTCTGTTGGGGCCCTGATCGCAATATGTTTATGTGGTCAATTACACAGTGCAGTACCATGTTTGATGATATTTATGGTCATTGATAAATGTTTTCCAAATGTTTTTATGTGCTATTTTCGGAGGGAATTCACTAGACCTTTTGGTCTAACCCTCGCTTTCAAAACTAAACCATTTTCAGGTAAGCGTGTAGCGAGTTCTTCTAAGTAGAACTAGAGATGGCATGGAGGTGATGGAGCTCGCGAGGCTCCCAGTTTTGGATCTTGATATGTCTAGATAGTGCTCGGCTGTGGCTTAGAAAGACTTCCGCTGTTTATGATTAATGTTAACGCTAAAGTTTTTGTTAAGTATGTTTTAGCATTGATGTAAGGACAAGCACTTTTATGTCATTTAAATTGTTAATCTCTTGACTTTGACTGTTATGGAAAACGGGGACGTTACAAATGGTATCAGAGCCTTAGTTTAAGGGATTTAGGTGACCAATAGGGCCTAAACTTAAACTGTAAGATGAGGAACACGGCCGAGACGTAGGATTGCCTCTAGGAACGATCACTATAAATGCGCTAGGAAATAAGGTGCCAAGGACAAACGTGTAAGGTAAGTTTGGGATTACACCTGGCCAGTGTAACTACGAACTTACATGTACATGTGCGTGCTTAAACTTACCTTATATAGCAAGATTATTGTGTCATGTCTAGCAAAAGTTAATTATTGTCTTCTTTCAGCGTTAGTGAAATGGCTGGAAGAACCCTGAGGAGTAGGTCGGCACCTGTCGTGCCAAGGAATCAAGATGATGAGGTACTAGAGAATGGACCGGTGGAACCGGCAAGGGCAACTGTTACCCGTGGAAGGGGAAGAGGGAGGGGTCGTGGAAGGGGTCGGGGAAGAACACCCCACCGGGCCGCCACCTAAGTGGCCGGGGATGGGGAAGACCCGAACCTGAGAACGACTCATGCAACTAGAAGGACGAGGAGTGTGGAAGCCCCCGTTCGTCAAGAAGACTCTCTTCAGGGGAGTTCAGCTTCTGTAAGGAGGGTAACACAGCCAAGGGGACGGGGTCGAGGCCGCAGATCTACATTTGTCACTCGAGAGAACCTAGCTGCTGAACTGGGTAAAATTCAGGAGACTCTGCAAGCTCTCCTGACCAAACAGAATGAGTCAGCCTCGGGAAGCAAAGAAGCAAGCGAGAACAGAGAGAGTGTAGAATTGTCAAGCCTAGTAGAGACTGGTAATGGGAGTCACTTAAAGGAAGTTTCTCTAGTGGTGAATGAGTTAGCAGCTAAAGGGTGCAGTTACAAGGCCTTTGCCTCATGCAAGCCCCCTACTTTCAAGGGCGAGTGATCCGGTTATGGCAATGAAATGGGTGAAAGAGATGGAGCTAGTGTTCGATACGTGTAAGTGTGCTGATGGGGATAGGGTGATGTATGCCTTATCAATGTTGAAATCCGAGGCCGTTTATTGGTGGGATGCGGAGACTGGGGGAAAGGGATCAGCAGTGGCAAAGGGAATGTTATGGGAAGCGTTTGTAGACAGGTTCAAAGCTCAGTTATGTCCGCTCGCAGCAGTGAAAAGATTGGAAGAAGAGTTCTTGGGGTTGGATCAGGGAGGTATGACAGTGCGAGAATATACTACAAAGTTTATCGAGAAATCTCGCTTCGCAGACTTATATGTGCCAACAGAAGAACGACGAGTGGAACGTTTCATTCACGGATTGAAGAGCAGCATCCGAGAATTAGTTCTGACAAGAAACCCCACTACTTTTCAAGCGGCCATTAATGCGGCCGAGATTATCGAAAAGGAAAAGGATCGTCAGACGACTTAGAAGGGTGGTGATAAACGTAAATGGGATGGGCCGAGTAATGATTCCAGGAAGGGGAAAGTGTTCCGACCAGAAAACCGTGCTAGTAAGGGTCCAACCAGCAAACCGTGTAGTAAGTGCAACAAGGTACACCGGGGAGAGTGCATGGCAGGTTAAAACTCATGCTACCGGTGTGGGTTGCCCGGTCATATGTCAAAGGATTGTCCCAAGGGGAAAACATGTCACCAGTGTGGGACGGTGGGTCACGTACGGTACGATTGTCCGCAGTTGAAGAAGGATGGATCAGCTCAGTACGGGAGCCACCAAGGGGGAAGAGGCGGTGATAAGGGGCAGAATCGGCGCGCCCAAAGGGACGTGCGTTCCACATGACCGCTGAAGAGGCGGAGGATGTACCGGATGTTGTTGCAGGTACGTTTCTGGTAAACTCTCTATGTGCTAAAGTGTTGTTTGGCTCGGGAGCGAATCGCTCTTTTGTATCGCATGTGTTTATGAAATGTTTGGGGGTAAGGCCTAGACGCTTGGAGAGGGCACTAGAGGTGGAAACCGCCAATGATAGTCTGGTGTACGTTCAGGAGGTGGTAGAGGGTTGCGTTATAGAGATAGAAGGGAGGTTAGTGCCTATGAAGTTATACCCCATGGAAATGGGAGAGTTTGACGTGGTGTTGGGTATGGACTGGTTGGCCGCGAATGATGCGAATATCGTTTGCAATAAAAAGCTGATCAGGGTTCGATTACCTGATGGAGATACCGTAGTGATCTATGGGAATCGCCGTAATAGAACCACTAGTCTTATCTCCATGATTAGGGCTACTAAATGTTTGAGGAAGGGGTGTCAAGGGTTCTTGGCGTACGTGTTGGACGTCAAGAAAGAGAAGCGTGGGGTGGGTGATGTGCGGGTGGTAAATGAGTATCCGGAAGTATTTCCGAACGACTTGACAAGTCTACCTCTGGATCGTTAGATCGAGTTCAGAATTGATTTGATGCCCGGAGCTGCACCTATCGCTCGCGCACCGTATAGATTAGCTCCGTCTGAAATGAAGGAAATGATGACTCAGTTGCAGGAGTTATTAGACAAAGGGTTCGTCAGACCGAGTACATCTCCGTGGGGAGCACCTGTGCTCTTCGTGAAGAAGAAGGACGGTACTATGCGAATGTGCATAGACTACCGAGAACTCAACAAGGTCACGATCAAGAATAAGTATCCAATTCCGAGAATCGACGACCTGTTTGATCAGTTACAAGGAGCCAGTTACTTCTCCAAGATTGATCTGAGGTCAGGATATCATCAACTCAAGGTGAGGGAGGAGGATGTGCCGAAGACTGCGTTTTGGACCAGGTATGGACACTACGAATTCCTGGTGATGCCGTTCGGGCTAACCAACGCCCCGACAGCATTCATGGACTTAATGAATAGGGTATGCCAACCTTATTTGGACCAGTTCGTGATAGTGTTCATAGATGACATCCTGATATTTTCAAGATCGGAAGGGGAGCACGAAAGCCACCTTCGTACAATTCTCGAGCTATTAAAGCAAGAGAAGTTGTATGCGAAATTTTCCAAGTGCGAGTTTTGGCTGAGGGAAGTGCAGTTCCTCGGGCACGTGGTGTCTGAGACGGGGATCATGGTTGATCCGGCGAAGATTGAAGCCATTCGAGACTGGGAGCAACCTAGGAATCCGTCAGAAGTTCGAAGTTTCCTCGGGCTGGCGGGGTACTACCGGAAGTTCATCAAAGACTTTTCGCGTATTGCCACGCCCCTGACCTCTTTAACGAAGAAGAATGTCAAATTCGTCTGGTTAGAGAAACAGGAAGAAGCATTTCAGAAGTTGAACGAGATGTTGAGCAGCGCTCCGGTGTTGTCGCTACCGGACGGTTCGGGCGATTTCGTGGTCTTCAGTGACGCATCGAAGCTCGGCTTGGGTTGCGTACTCATGCAACGAGGTAAGGTGATCGCTTATGCCTCCCGGCAGTTAAAGGATCACGAGACTCGTTATCCTACGCATGATTTAGAATTGGCGGCGGTGGTTTTTGCCCTGAACATTTGGCGGCATTACCTGTATGGGACGAAGTGCTAGATCTTCACGGACCACAAGAGTTTATGTCATCTCTTTGATCAAAAGAGTTGAATATGCGCCAAAGGAGATGGATTGAGTTGTTAACCGACTACGACTGTAAGATCGAATACCATCCGGGGAAGGCAAACGTAGTGGCGGACGCTTTGAGCCGTAAGGAGCGAGGTAAAACCCCCAGGATTGTGGCCATGAGGGCTGAGGTCACATTCAATCTGCTAGCCGAAATAAAGAAATGCCAGGTTGAAGCGCTCGAAACCGGAAATCTTAAGAAAGAGAGAATGGTAGGGCAAGCGTCCATGTTAGTGGAAGATAGTCGAGGGGTGAAATGTCTGAATGGGAGAATCTGGGTTCCGAAAATTGGAGAACTCCGAAAGCTGATCCTTGAAGAAGCTCATAAATCGAAGTACACGATTCACCCCGGGACTAACAAGATGTACGAAGATTTACGTCGAGACTACTGGTGGCCCGGAATGATGAAGGACGTGGCTCACCTTGTAGAGACAAGTATGATGTGTTCACGAGTAAAGATCGAACACCAGCGACCATACGGAAAGCTCCAGTCGTTAGAGATACTGTTGTGGAAGTGGGATCACATCACGATGGATTTCGTGACCCATTTGCCTAGAACTCCAAAAGGTTATGACGCCATTTGGGTGATCGTGGATTGGCTCACGAAGTCGGCACCCTTTTTGCCTATACGGGAGTCTTACTCGTTGGAGCAGTTAGCAAAGTTGTACATCGACGAGATCGTAACCCGTCATGGGGTGCCGACGTTGATAGTGTCCGACCGAGATAGCAGATTTACCTCCAAGTTCTGAAGAAGCTTCCAAAGAGAGATGGGATCGCAGATCAAGATGAGTACTGCATATCATCCTCAGACCGACGGTCAGAGTGAGAGGACGATCCAAATGTTGGAAGACATGTTAAAAGCTTGTGCTTTAGATTTCCAAGGCTCTTGGGAAAAGCATCTACCTTTGATCGAGTTCGCTTACAATAACAGCTATCACTCGAGCATCAAGGCAGCGCCATTTGAGGCACTCTATGGTAGGAAATGTCGAACTCCATTATGTTGGAACGAAGTCGGCGAAAGGCAGTTAGCCGGGCCAGAGTTAGTGCAACTGACTTTTGACAAGATAGTCCAGGTGCGTGAAAGACTGAAGGTCGCTCGCGACCGCCAGAAGAGTTATGAGGATAAGAGACGAAAAGACATAGATCTTCAAGTCGGAGATCATGTCTTGTTAAAGGTGTCTCCTTGGAAAGGAGTGGTACGATTTGGAAAACGTGGGAAGCTAAGCCCACGTTACATCGGACCATTCGAGATTTCGGAACGAGTTAGAGAAGTGGCGTATGGGTTGGATCTACCGGAAGAATTGCGAGGTATCCACAATGCGTTTCACGTGTCCAACTTGAGAAAATGTCTAGCCGACGTGACAAAAGCGGTTCCGTTATATGACATTAAGGTGGACGAAAGGTTGAATTTTGTAGAAGAACCCGAAGCCATCACGGATGTTAAGGTAAGAAAGTCACGGAACAAGGAGACTAAGCTGGTTAGGGTGCAATGGCGACACCACAAGGGCCCGGAGGCTACGTGGGAGCTGGAATCGGAAATGAAGTCGAGGTACCCGCATCTCTTCCAATAAGGAATTTCGGGGACGGAATTCTTTTAAGGGGGGAGTGTTGTAACAACCGAGTTTTATTATGAGAAGAATGGGAGTTTAGTGTTTGTCTTGCTTGAATTGTAAAGTTAAGTTAAGTGGCCATCTTGGTTGTTATCGAAAGATTAGTGCTATTTGTCTAATAAATGGAAGTTTACTTGGAGGGGCCAAAATGGAAATTTTGTGAGAAGGTATTTAAAGGCACATTTTCCTAGGGTTGAATAAGAAATCAGTAATTGTGTTTGGCATTTGGCGGCTAAGAGAGCAGAAGAAGGGAAGAAGGGTTTGGGAAGGAATCAAGAGAAAAGGGAAGAATCAAAGAAGAAATTGCAAGGTATTACATCCTAAATTCGTTCTTCAAATTATTGTAGTACTTCTATTCTTGTTGATATGGATTCTTAAGAACTGATTCTTGTTGATTCCTTGAGTTTCCACCTCTTTTCTTTTATAATGGGTTTTTATGGGTTTGTCTAAATGAACCGATTTAAGGGAGTAATGATGGTTTAAATTGGGTATTTGGAGTTAGTGGATGAACCCTAGTAGATATCTAACCAAACTAATGACAAAAATCGGGTTAACGATCACTTTTTATAAGACTGGGTTCGAACAGCCGCGTTTTCCGGACACCAGTGTTCGGTGGTGTCCGGATAGGTTGCGGGTGTCCGGGTAAGTGCCCCGTGAAGGTGTCCGGGTGGTTGAAGTCTCCGGATAAGCTTTGTGTCCGGATAAATAGTGTGTCCGGATAAGTAAGGTGTCCGGAAAAGTAAGGTGTCCGGAAAAGTAGGTGTCCGGAAAGGTGTGGTGTCCGGAAAGAGGTATTCGGACAGCAGGTTTGAGCTATTTATCTGATGTGGATCTATTGCCTTAGGTGTTCTGTGGGTGTAGCTTGAAGGTGTTTAGGAAGTGCATTGTACGTCAATCAAGGTGAGTTCCCTAAACCCTTTTTATAACGCAAGTGATAAATGTTTTAACTGATTATGGTTCTTATTGAGCATGAAACGTTTACGAACTGATTTACATGTTTTCCCACGAATGCACTTATTGTATTAAAAGGAATGTTTAGCATGTTTTCGAGGAATACATTTTACATGTTTGCATGAACGTATGTGTACACTATGTGGAGTCGGTCTGCACTGTGGGATCAAAGAGAGGTTCTCGTGGTCTTAGGACTCTTGGTTATGTATGATAGACCGGTGGGTTGGAATCCGTTTCCCTCCTATCCGGTAGAGGGGAGTCTGTGGCGATTCCAAGGCGGCGAGAAGGGAGTCTGCTGGGGCCCTGATCGCAATATGTTTATGTGGTCCATTACACAGTGCAGTACCATGTTTGATGATATTTATGGTCATTGATAAATGTTTTCCAAATGTTTTTATGTGCTATTTTCGGAGGGAATTCACTAGACCTTTTGGTCTAACCCTCGTTTTCAAAACTAAACCATTTTCAGGTAAGCGTGTAGCGAGTTCTTCTAAGTAGAACTAGAGACGGCATGGAGGTGATGGAGCTCGCGAGGCTCCCAGTTTTGGATCTTGATATGTCTAGATAGTGCTCGGTTGTGGCTTAGAAAGACTTCCGCTGTTTATGATTAATGTTAACGCTAAAGTTTTTATTAAGTATATGTTTTAGCATTGATGTAAGGACAAGCACTTTTATGTCATTTAAATTGTTAATCTCTTGACTTTGACTGTTATGAAAAACGGGGACGTTACAATTTTGATTTTGATGAGAGGCCTCCATGACCCTTTATCTTTTTTGTTATAATTTTGATTTACTTTTAATTGATTTCAATACATTAAATGATTAAACTTTTCATTTTCTTTTTTAATTTAAATTAAAAACCATTAACCAATATATATTTATTATTATATAAAATATTATTACCTTTCAATTTTAATTATACAATGAAGCCAACATTTTTTATTTAAATTATAAACTTATTATTATTTTTATTTAATCAATAATGTATATATAATTTTATTAAATGAATTTATTTTTATTTAACTTTTTATATTTCTTTATAAGTAAACAATCAATCAATATATATATATATAAAGGAGAATGTAGGGAGAGAGGATTAAGGAGAGGCCTCCATGACCCTTTCTTTTTTTGTTATAATTTTGATTTACTTTTAATTGATTTCAACACATTAAATGATTAAATTTTTCATTTTCTTTTTTAATTTAAATTAAAAACCATTAACCAATATATATTTATTATTATATAAAATATTATTTACCTTTCATTTTTAATTATACAATGAAGCCAACATTTTTTATTTAAATTATAAACTTATTATTATTTTTATTTAATCAATAATGTATATATACTTTTATTAAATGAATTTATTTTTATTTAACTTTTTATATTTCTTTATAAGTAACAATCATCAATATATATATATATATATATATATATATATATATATAAAGGAGAATGTAGGGAGAGAGGATTAAGGAGAGACCTCCATGACCCTTTATCTTTTTTGTTATATTTTGATTTACTATTAATTGATTTCAACACATTAAATGATTAAACTTTTCATTTTCTTTTTTAATTTAAATTAAAAACCATTAACCAATATATATTTATTATTATATAAATTATTATTTACCTTTCATTTTTAATTATACAATGAATCCAACATTTTTTATTTAAATTATAAACTTATTATTATTTTTATTTAATCAATAATGTATATATATACTTTTATTAAATGAATTTATTTTTATTTAACTTTTTATATTTCTTTATATATATACTTTTATTAAATGAATTTATTTAAATTATAAACTTATTATTATTTTTATTTAATCTATAATGTATATATACTTTTATTAAATGAATTTTTTTTATTTAACTTTTTATATTTCTTTATAAGCTAACAATCAATATATATATATAAAGGAGAATGTAGGGAAAGAGGAATAAGGAGAGGCCTCCATTACCCTTTATCTTTTTTGTTATAATTTTGATTTACTTTTAATTGATTTCAACACATTAAATGATTAAACTTTTTATTTTCTTTTTTAATTAAAATTAAAAACCATTAATCAATATATATTTATTATTATATAAAATATTATTTACCATTCATTTTTAATTATACAATGAAGCCAACATTTTTTATTTAAATTATAAACTTATTATTATTTTTATTTAATCAATAATTTATATATATACTTTTATTAAATGAATTTATTTTTATTTAACTTTTTATATTTCTTTATAAGCTAACATCAATATATATATATATATATATATATATATATATATAAAAGAGAATGTAGGGAGAGAGGATTAAGGAGAGGCCTCCATGACCAATTATCTTTTTTGTTATAATTTTGATTTACTTTTAATTGATTTCAACACATTAAATGATTAAACTTTTCATTTTCTTTTTTAATTTAATTTAAGAACCATTAATCAATATATATTTATTATTATATAAAATATTATTTACCTTTCATTTTTAATTATACAATGAAGCCAACATTTTTTATTTAAATTATAAACTTATTATTATTTTTATTTAATCAATAATGTATATATACTTTTATTAAATGAATTTATTTTTATTTAACTTTTTATATTTCTTTATAACCTAACAATCATCAATCAATATATATATATATATAAAGTAGAATGTAGGGAGAGAGGATTAAGGAGAGGTCTCCATGACACTTTATCTTTTTTGTTATAATTTTGATTTACTTTTAATTGATTTCAACACATTAAATGATTAAACTTTTCATTTTCTTTTTTAATTTAAATTAAAAACCATTAATCAATATATATTTATTATTATATAAAATATTATTTACCTTTCATTTTTAATTATACAATGAAGCCAACATTTTTTATTTAAATTATAAACTTATTATTATTTTTATTTAATCAATAATGTATATATATACTTTTATTAAATGAATTTATTTTTATTTAACTTTTTATATTTCTTTATAAGCTAACATCAATATATTGTAACAACCCAAAATCCTAGTGAGTCTTGGAGTTTGGTGGCCAAAATATAAGAAACGAAAGTTAAGTTAAGGGGCCATTTCTGTAATTTGATGAAGGTATAAATATGCACAAAATTCTAGGGCAGCCTCCATATTGCAGAAATCAGTGATTTCATCTTGTGTGTGTATGGTGGCGTGAAACAAGGAAAGAAAGGGAAGAAGAAGAAGAGGAAGAAAACTAAAGAGAGGAGAAATCAATCAGGTAATCCCTCTTGAATTCGTAATCTATGTAATGTAGTATTCCCTCTTCATTAGTTTGGATTCTATGATTGAAATCAGTGATTTAATGAGTATTAACCACAATTCCTAAAAAGTGGGTTTCATGGGTTTGTCTTAATAAATCTATTTAAGGGGGTTATAAATGGATTAAGTGGGTGTTTGGGGTTGGTGGATGAACCCTTGTAGTTGGCTAATCAAACTAATGGCTTAAATCGGAGTATAAATCGGTTTTAGAATTTCTAAGTTCGAACAGCAGCGTTTTCCGGACACCAGTGTTTGATGGTGTCCGGATATGTTGCAGGTGTCCGGGTAAATGCCTCGTGAAGGTGTCCGGGTGGTGTGTCCGGATAAGTGGTGTCCGGATAAGTGTGGCGTCCGGATAAGTGTGGCGTCCGGATAAGTGCTGTGTCCGGATAAAGGTAGTGTCCGGATAAGGGCTGTGTCCGGGAAGGGATATCCGGACAGTAGAACTGGGATATTTTCTTATGTGGATCTTTTGCCTTAGATGTTCTGTGGGTGTAGCTTGAAGGTGTTTAGGGAGTGCATTGTACGAAAATCAAGGTGAGTTCCCTAAACCTATTTTACGACGTAAATGTTAAATGATTCTTTTACTGATTATGGTTTTAACAAGCATGAAATATTTATGAACTGATATGCATGGAAGGAAAAAGCAATGTTTGATATGTTACAATGATGCGCGTGATTTATAAAGAGTCAAATGCTTTTATGAAACGTGTGTGCATGCTATGTGATGTCGGTCTGTACTGTGGGATCAATGAGCCTCGGGATCTGATGATCCCTTGGATATGTTTGACGAGACGGTAGGTTGGAATTCGTTTCCTCCTAGGCGGGTATCGGGGAGTCTGCTTGGGCCCCGATACGAGAAGGGCGAAAGAGGAGTCTGCTTGGGCCCCGATCGCGTATGTTAAGGGATCCATTACACAGTGCAGTACCATATCTGATGATTTATGATGCATTTTAATGAAAGGATTTCATATTGTTTATACATGTTCTTTTACGGAGGGAATTCACTAGACCTTTTGGTCTAACCCTCGCTTTTCAAAAATAAACCATTTTCAGGCAAGCGTTCCTCAAGTTCCTCGGGGAGGAAATAAGAGGGACATGGCATATTTGGAGATTAGGGCGACTCCAAGATTTAGACTACTGACATAGATAGAGCTCGGCTGTGGATTTTTGTAGACTTTCGCTGTCATTTTGTTAAGCTCATTTATTGATGTATTGAACAAGTTTAACTTTTGTAATGAAAAACGCTCAGTTTCTATGATTTAGTGCCTAGTAAGTTTTTGGAACGTTACAAATGGTATCAGAGCCATATTTTAAGGGATTTAGGTTACCTTTAGGGCCTAAACTTAAACTGTAAGACGAAGATCACAGCCGAGACATAAGGTTGCCTCTAAGAACGATCACTATAAATGCGCTTAGGAATAAGGTGCCAAGGACAAACGTGTAAGGTAAGTTTGGGATTACACCTGGCCAGTGTAATTACGAACTTACAGGTACATGTGCGTGCTTACAATACCTTATATAGCATTTTATGATGTCATGTCTAGCAAAGGTTAATTATTGCTTTCTTTCAGTATTCGTGAATGGCTGGGAGAAACTTGAGAAGTAAGTCGGTACCTGCTGTACCAAGGAATCGGGAGGAAGAGATCCTTGAGAGCGGACCGGTTAACCGCAGAAGAGGTCGCGGGAGAGGTCGTGGAAGAGGTCGTGGAAGAGGTCGTGGGAGGACAAGGAGTGTGGAAATTCCTGTCAATCAAGAGGACTCTGTTCAGGAAAGTTCTGCTACCGTAAGAAGAAGGGACCCGGCGAGGGGACGTGGTCGAGGCCGAGGTTCCGCATTTGTCACTCGGGAAAATATGGCTGCTGAGCTGGGTAAGATTCAAGAAACTCTGCAGACTCTCCTTACTAAACATAATGAGTCAACTTCGGTAAGCAAAGAGCCGACTGAGAACAAGGAGAATGCAGAATTGTCAAGCCCGGTAGGGACTGGTACTGGGAGCCACTCGAAAGCTTTATCCTTGGTAATGAATGAGTCAGCAGCTAAGGGTTGTAACTTCAAAGTCTTTGCCTCATGCAAGCCCCCTACGTTCGAGGGCGAGTGTGATTCGGTTTTGGCAATGAAGTGGGTGAAGGAAATGGAGCTGGTTTTCGAAACTTGTAAATGTGCTGATGGGGACAGGGTGATGATTGCCTTGTCCACGTTGAAGTCTGATGCAGTGTATTGGTGGGAAGCCGAAACTGGGGGAAAGGGTTCAGCGATGGCCAAGGGGATGTTGTGGGGATCGTTTGTTGACAGGTTTAAAGAACAGTTCTGCCCACTCGCGGCAGTGAAAAGGCTGGAAGAAGAGTTTATGGGTTTAGAACAAGGAGGAATGACGGTACGGGAGTACACTTCTAAGTTTATTGAGAAGTCCCGTTTTGCTGACTTGTATGTACCAACGGAAGAGCGAAAGGTGAACCACTTTATCCATGGTCTGAGAAGTAACATTCGGGAGCTGGTCCTGACGAGAAACCCCACTACCTTTCAGGCGGCCATCAATGCGGCCGAGCTGATGGAGATGGAAAAGAACAGTCAGACTTCTGAAAAGGGTGGCGACAAGCGTAAATGGGATGGGTCGGGCAGTGACTACAGGAAGGGGAAGATGATCCGACCAGATAGTCGTGCAAATAGGGATGCCATGGGGAAACCGTGTACGAAATGCAACAAGGTGCACCGGGGTGATTGCATGGCAGGTTCAAACTCGTGCTACCGGTGCGGCTTGCCTGGTCACGTGTCAAGGGACTGCCCCAAAGGGAAATCATGTTTTCAATGTGGAGCTACTGGTCACACCAAGTATGATTGTCCGCAGTTAAAGAAGGGAGGATCAACTCAGTATGGGGAACGTCATGGAGGAAAGAGCAGTGATAAAGGAGCAGAACCGACGCGTCCGAAGGGACGTGCATTCCGCATGACTGCGGATGAGGCGGAGGAAACTCCAGATGTTGTGGCAGGTACGTTTCTAGTGAACTCTCTATGTGCCAAGGTGTTATTTGATTCAGGAGCAAACCGCTCTTTTGTATCGCATGAATTTATGAAATGTTTGGGGGTGAGGCCTAGGCGTTTAGAGAGAGCTCTAGAGGTGGAAACTACCAACGATGGTTTGGTGTTTGTTAAGGAGGTGATAGAGGATTGTGTCATTGATATAGAAGGAATATTGGTACCTATGAAATTATATCCCATGGCAATGGGAGAGTTCGATGTGGTGTTAGGTATGGACTGGTTGGCCGCGAACGATGCGAACATCGTTTGCAATAAAAAGTTGATCAGGATTCGATCGCCGAGTGGGGATCCCATAGTGATTTATGGGGACCGTCGTAATAGAAACAATAGCCTGATCTCTATGATTAGGGCTACTAAGTGCTTGAAGAAGGGGTGCAAGGGATACTTGGCGTATGTGTTGGATGCCAAGAAAGAGAAGCGTGGGGTGGGTATGTACGGGTAGTAAACGAGTACCCGGAAGTATTTCCGGGCGACTTGACCAGTCTACCCCCGGATCGTTAGATCGAGTTCAGAATCGATTTGATACCCGGAGCTGCACCGATTGCCCGCGCACCTTATAGATTGGCACCGTTCGAAATGAAAGAAATGATGACTCAGTTGCAAGAACTGGTAGACAAGGGATTCGTCCGACCAAGTACATCACCATGGGGAGCACCTGTGCTCTTCGTGAAGAAGAAGGACGGTACTATGCGGATGTGTATTGATTACCGAGAACTCAACAAAGTCACGATCAAGAACAAGTACCCGATACCTAGGATTGACGACATGTTCGATCAGTTACAAGGAGCCAATTACTTTTCCAAGATAGACTTGAGGTCAGGTTATCATCAGCTCAAGGTACGGGAGGAGGATGTGCCGAAGACTGCCTTCAGAACCAGATATGGACACTACGAATTTCTGGTGATGCCGTTTGGATTAACCAACGCCCCGGCAGCATTCATGGATTTAATGAATAGGGTATGCCAACCCTATTTGGATCAGTTCGTGATAGTGTTCATAGATGACATCCTGATATTTTTGAGATCGGAAGGGGAGCACGAAAGCCACCTTCGTACAATCCTCGAGCTATTGAAGCAAGAGAAGCTGTATGCGAAGTTGTCCAAATGCGAGTTTTGGCTGAGGGAAGTACAGTTCCTCGGGCACGTGGTGTCTGAGAAGGGTATCATGGTCGATCCGGCTAAGATTGAAGCCATCCGAGACTGGGAGCAACCCAAAAATCCGTCAGAAGTTCGAAGTTTCCTCGGACTGGCAGGTTACTATCGGAAGTTCATCAAGGACTTTTCGCGTATCGCCACGCCACTAACCTCTTTAACCAAGAAGAATGTCAAGTTCGCTTGGTTGGAGAAGCAGGAGGAAGCCTTTCAAAAGCTAAAGGAGATGTTGAGCAGTGCTCCGGTGTTGTCATTACCTGACGGTGCGGATGATTTCGTAGTTTTCAGTGACGCATCGAAGCTTGGGTTGGGTTGCGTACTCATGCAGCGGGGAAAGGTGATCGCATATGCCTCGCGGAAATTAAAGGATCACGAAGTTCGGTACCCCACTCACGATCTGGAGCTGGCGGCAGTGGTCTTCGCTCTAAAGATTTGGCGACATTACCTGTATGGGACGAAGTGCCAGATCTTCACGGACCACAAAAGCTTATGTCATCTCTTTGACCAAATAGAATTGAATATGCGCCAAAGAAGGTGGATTGATTTGTTGACTGACTACGACTGTAAGATCGAATATCATCCGGGGAAGGCAAACGTGGTGGCGGACGCTTTGAGCCATAAGGAACGAAGTGAAACCCCCAGGATTGTGGCCATGAGAGCCGAGGTCACGTTCAACCTGCTAGCTGAAATAAAGAAGTGTCAGGCTGAGGCGCTCGAAGCTGAAAATCTTAAGAAGGAGAGAATGGTGGGGCAAACGTCCATGTTAGTGGAAGATAGTCGAGGGGTGAGGTATCTGAATGGGAGAATCTGGGTTCCGAAACTCGGAGGGCTCCGAAAGGTGATTCTCGAAGAAGCTCACAAATCGAAGTACACGATTCACCCCGGGACTAACAAGATGTACGGAGACCTACGACGAGACTACTGGTGGCACGGATTGAAGAAAGACATGGCTCACCTTGTAGAAACTGTATGACATGTTCGCGTGTAAAGATCGAACATCAAAGACCGTACGGGAAGCTCCAGTCGTTAGAGATGCCGACGTGGAAGTGGGATCATATCACGATGGATTTCGTGACCCATTTGCCTAGAACTCCGAAGGGTTATGACGCTATTTGGGTGATCGTGGATCGACTCACAAAGTCAGCCCACTTTTTGCCTATACGAGAGTCTTACTCGTTGGAGCAGCTAGCCAAGTTATACGTTGATGAGATCGTAACCCTCCATGGCGTGCCTTCGTCGATAATTTCCGACCGAGATAGCAGGTTTACCTCTAACTTTTGGAGAAGCTTCCAAAGAGAAATGGGTTCACAGATCAAGATGAGTTCCGCTTATCACCCTCAGACCGACGGTCAGAGTGAGCGTACGATCCAAACATTGGAAGACATGTTGAGAGCATGTGCTTTAGATTTCCAAGGCTCTTGGGAACAGCACCTACCATTGATCGAATTCGCTTATAATAACAGGTACCATTCGAGCATCAAAGCAGCGCCGTTTGAGGCACTCTATGGTAGGAAATGTCGGACGCCTCTGTGTTGGAACGAGGTCGGAGAAAGGCAGTTGGCCGGGCCAGAGCTAGTGCAACTGACTTCGGACAAGATAGTCCAAGTGCGTGAAAGACTGAAGGTCGCTCGCGACCGACAGAAAAGTTATGCGGATAAGAGACGGAAAGACATCGAATTTCAAGTCGGAGACCATGTCTTGTTAAAGGTGTCTCCTTGGAAGGGACTGGCACGTTACATCGGACCATTCGAGATTACCGAACGAATTGGAGCAGTGGCTTATAGGTTGAACCTACCGGAAGAACTGCGCAGCATCCACAATGCGTTTCACGTGTCTAATCTAAGAAAATGTCTAGCCGACGTGACTAAAGCGATTCCGTTAAATGACATTAAGGTGGACGAGAAGTTGGATTTCGTGGAAGAACCCGAAGCCATCACAGATTTTAAGGTAAGAAAGTCACGGAACAAAGAGACCAAACTGGTAAAGGTACAATGGCGACACCACAAGGGTCCAGAGGCGACCTGGGAGTTGGAGTCGGAGATGAAAGCAAGTTACCCACATCTTTTCCAATGAGGAATTCCGGGGACAGAATTCTTTTAAGGGGGAGTGTTGTAACAACCCAAAATCCTAGTGAGTCTTGGAGTTTGGTGGCCAAAATATAAGAAACGAAAGTTAAGTTAAGGGGCCATTTCTGTAATTTGATGAAGGTATAAATATGCACAAAGTTCTAGGGCAGCCTCCATATTGCAAAAATCAGTGATTTCATCTTGTGTGTGTATGGTGGCGTGAAACAAGGAAAGAAAGGGAAGAAGAAGAAGAGGAAGAAAGCTAAAGAGAGGAGAAATCAATCAGGTAATCCCTCTTGAATTCGTAATCTATGTAATGTAGTATTCCCTCTTCATTAGTTTGGATTCTATGATTGAAATCAGTGATTTAATGAGTATTCAACCACAATTCCTAAAACTGGGTTTCATGGGTTTGTCTTAATAAATCGATTTAAGGGGGTTATAAATGGATTAAGTGGGTGTTTGGGGTTGGTGGATGAACCCTTGTAGTTGGCTAATTGATGTGTGCTTTGAATACACCAACAGACGTGTGCTAATAGAACCAATAAGCAAGTATACTTATTTAGAACTATGTCGTCTTATCAAGTAATAAAGTGGTAAAATACCGATTATCGTCCCACAGAGATTGGAGTTAAAATGTCTATTAAAGTATGATGAAAGAAATGATTTCTGAAGATGATTTGGAAGAAAATCTTTTGGTTGATTGGTTGATGATTAACACAGTTTCTAGTAAACAAGATTAAAAGAGAAGCAAGGGTGTAAGACTTGTAATGTTATGATAAACCAAATTCCAGCAGATCAATGCTACAACAATGCTACAGCATGAAGCTGCAGTGATGCTGCAGCATAGCAGTGACAAAAACGAGTTTTATTATCTACTTTGAGACACGTTCCTCTCGGACTCTCACCATCCCATGATTCCAGTAGCTAGAGCAATCTCATCTCTGAGCAGAACCCAGATAATGGAACGATGGAAATGGAGTTCTCAAAGCATATGGCAAAACAAATTCTCCTTGTTAAAAGTTACTCTCTCGATATAACCCCCATACCTCCCAAGTTGTTTTACTCCTAAATAGCTTATCTCTAAGTCTATTCCATTTTAATCCTTTGAGAAAATGACAACTTATCAAGAATGAATCATTTTAGAAAACAAAAGTAACAACTCTCATTGCAAGTTACTCTCTCGATATAACCCCTTAAGTCATCCAAATTGACGTGCTATTCAATGGCCTATCTCTAGGTCCATGACACTTTAACACTATCAAAGTGGTCAATTTGTCAAAGGATTTTGTTATCTTGAAAGAACTTGGGTTGGAATAATAAGACATCATTTTTGCCACAAAAATGCCTACTTTCTTTTGGTCATCATAACACCCCTTGTCTCACACCCAAGCTACAAGATTAGCTACTCATTACACTAAATGAAACAAAATAAATGCAAGATACTAGGAAAGTAAACATGATGATTGGAAGTGTAAAGTACTTGGAAATAAAAACTAACTAAAGTAAAAGGCTAAAAATGTAAAGACAAGAATGTAAGTAATAAGCAATAAATGACAAGAGTACTAATGGAATTTAAATCTATGACTAACAAGAATATATACTGAAAAGTAAGAACATTAAACATAAGAAATAAGATGCAAGAACATTAAAGAGACGAAAATGTGCAGTGGAATACTGCCCAGTGCTGCAGCAACGCATACGTGTATCTAAGAACAAAGAAAAATTAAAGGAAGAACACTTGAAGATTTGAAGAACATGAAGAAGATTTCTGGAAAATAAACTACTGAAGTGTATAACTGATTTCAGATCAAGTCTAAAGTGGGTTATCCAAAAGGTAAGATGTCCCCTCTATTTATAACAAAAGGGAATGGCATCTTAGGTAATTAAGTACAACTTTAGCCTAACTAAATAGTACAACTTCTAACCAAAAGTACAAAAGACAACTAAGACTTTAGTTACATATTAAAACCAGATAATAACATTGTCCAGAGGTCCACAAAAGATCATTTCCACATTAGAAAATTCATATTTAAGCTCTTCTTCTTTAGTTCTTCCATTCAAGATCCATCAGCTCCATCAGCTCCATGCTGCAGCAATGCCCTGTTTTGAGAGGTTTTGCCAAAAACACTTTAAATGAGCCTACCAACATCGTAAAACAAGCAAACCATGATCCCTAGCTCCAAGAATGTAAAATAAGATAAAAAAGACTCAAAGTTGGGATTTTAGAATGAAAAGGTCCTATCTAAACCAAAGAAATAAGTGCTTAAGTACTCAAAATTGAGCACTTATCACTAATCAAACTAATGGCTTAAATCGGAGTATAAATCGGTTTTAGAATTTCTAAGTTCGAACAGCAACGTTTTCCGGACACCAGTGTTTGATGGTGTCCGGATATGTTGCAGGTGTCCGGGTAAATGCCTCGTGAAGGTGTCCGGGTGGTGTGTCCGGATAAGTGGTGTCCGGATAAGTGTGGCGTCCGGATAAGTGTGGCGTCCGGATAAGTGTGGCGTCCGGATAAGTGTAGTGTCCGGATAAGTGCTGTGTCCGGATAAAGGTAGTGTCCGGATAAGGGCTGTGTCCGGGAAGGGATATCCGGACAGTAGAACTGGGATATTTTCTTATGTGGATCTTTTGCCTTAGGTGTTCTGTGGGTGTAGCTTGAAGGTGTTTAGGGAGTGCATTGTACGACAATCAAGGTGAGTTCCCTAAACCTCTTTTACGACGTAAATGTTAAATGATTCTTTTACTGATTATGGTTTTAACAAGCATGAAATATTTATGAACTGATATGCATGGAAGGAAAAAGCAATGTTTGATATGTTACAATGATGCGCATGATTTATAAAGAGTCAAATGCTTTTATGAAACGTATGTGCATGCTATGTGATGTCGGTCTGTACTGTGGGATCAATGAGCCTCGGGATCTGATGATCCCTTGGATATGTTTGACGAGACGGTAGGTTGGAATTCGTTTCCTCCTTGGCGGGTATCGGGGAGTCTGCTTGTAACTTCCCAAATTTCATAACAAGAATTTATCTAAAATATAGCATTCAGATTACATTATTATCTTGTTCATAAACATTCATTTCACTATACTAAGCAACTTTTACAGCGGAAGTCTCTATTCCACATCCGAGCACTATATCTATAGTTATCATTCAAAACTTGGAGTTGCTATACGCTCCAAATCCTCCTTGCCAACTCTTAGTTCTTGCTAGAAGAACCCATAGAACGCTTACCTGAAAATGGTTTAGTTTTTGAAAAGCGAGGATTAGACCAAAAGGTCTAGTGAATTCCCTCCATAAAACATTCAACACAGTATAGAATCATTTCATAGAAAACGTACATTCGCATCTTTCTCATAAACATAATCCAAGGTTAAACACAGGGTTCAGGGTCGCATAAGCTACTCCGATCGGGGCCTAACGGAGACCCTCTCGTCTACGCCAAAATCCAAGTGGACTCCTCGTTCCTTCATGTAGGAGGAAACGAATTCCAACCTACAAGCTAACCTCCATATGCCCAAGGAATTAGAAATCCCAAGGTACCCTGGCCCCACTGTGCAACCGACTCCACATAGCATACACATACATTTGAAATCATATTCATGAAAACCTTAAACATCTTTCATTTGCAAGTAAACATGTAAATCATGAAAACATGCATAACTTTTATAAATCAGTTCATGCTCGGTAAAGGAACCATATTCAGTAAAAATAGTACGTCATAAAAAGGGTTGAGAGAACTCACCTTTGATTATCATAGAACGCACTTCTTATATAACTCCAAGCTAAACTAGTCGAACACCTAAGGGCATTAGATTCGCATCAGATAAACAACTCAGACCTACTGTCCAACACACACTTGTCCGGATACCAACCTGTCCGGATACCATACTTGTCCGGATACCATACTTGTCCGGATGTCATACTTGTCCGGATACCATACTTGTCTGGATGCCATACTTGTCCGGATACCATACTTGTCCGGATACCACACTTGTCCGGATACCACACCCGGTAACTCGATCTACCCGGAAAAACACCCACCCGGAAACTACCATAGAGCTTTACCCGGAAACTAGCATCCGTATCCGGAAACCACCATATCATCATGAACTGAAGGTGTCCGGGTACGGCTGCTGTCCGAAAATAAATTTCTTAAAAGTGATTTCTAACCCGATTTTAGCCATTAGTTGATTAGATAACCATAAGGGTTCATCCACCAACCCCAAACACCCAATTAATCCCACTTTAATCTCTTAAAATCGATTCATTAAGACAAAACCCATAAAACTTCATTTTCAAGGAAAATGGTGAAACTCAAGAAATCATCAACATCAGTCCTAAGGATTCATAACAATAAGAAGGAGAAGCATTATCCTAATCAGATGAACGAATTAGGATGCAATACCTTTGCAGATTTTAGCTTGATTCTTCCTTTCTCTATATTTCTCTTCAAACCTTTCTTTCTCTTCTTCCTTCTTCCTTAGCCGCCACCACCAAGAGCACACACACAATCACACTACTGATTTCAGCAATTGGAGGCTGCCCTAGGGATTGGTGTCCTTAAATACATTTCACAAAATTGCTATCAAGTCCCTCAAGTTAACTTTCATTTATTCCACTTTGACCACTAACTCTAAAACCCACTAGAATTTGGGTTGTTACAACACTCCCCCCTTAAAAGAATTCCGTCCCCGGAATTCCTCATTGGAAAAGATGTGGGTATCTTGCCAACATCAAAACCGACACTTCCTAAAGTAAAGCTATATCTGACTCAGTCAACCATCTCATCAAACTCGAAACATGGAACCTTGGGTGCATTTCCTTCAGTTCTTACGGTACTCTAACTCGTAGGCTACTGTTCCTACTCGGTCGATCTTGACTACAGAAGATTTACTAAGGCTTCTCATGCATCAACACTTCCTTTAAGGAGAAACTTGGCTAAATCCTCTGCCACAACACGAGATTCATTTACTAAGAGACGGACACACACTTGACCGCTTGACACAAATCCAAACCTGAACGTCCCGACAACTCACAACCCAGAGTTCCTTCATCGAAATACAAGCAATCCTAGATTACTTCTCCTAATCAACAATCGACTATGCAGATAACATTTCCCTTTCTCGGACCACCACGACCACAGCTCGTCAACCATTTCTTACATCCTCACCACTTCATCACTCCATCCTTGTACGTAACCCAGGGTAGGAACCTTCAAACCTAACGTTGAAGTGTTCACCTACTAGAATTAAACTTATCCTGAAACACATCAAATCCTCGCTGATTACCACGTTCGTTCGGTCATAAAACATAACTCCGGTTACCCTCACCCAACTGGGAGGAATAACCATGGTCACACCATACTATTCTCACTAGCTTAAACACTATACGACCAAATCGTTTACACATTTCTCACAAGGTCACTAACTTAACTCATTTAGTTGTCTCATCCACTTCTCCCCTGCACAAAAACTTACACAATTTCCTTCCTCAATATTCTTTCCAACGGTTCGCACACTAATCAAAGACAATCTACACAATATTGTCAAGTGTACTACTTCCAATTTACTCACTTGTTCCGACATACTATCTACACCTTCCCCACGTTAGCGTGGAGCACTGCTCACCACACATTACTTGCCCCTCTCTCCCGACCTTTCCACATGCTGCTATCGCTTTCTCATTACTTACATAACCAAACAGTTGCACCAAGATCTTATCTTAAGGCATTCAACCAAGTCGTCTTGAAACAAGACCAGTGTTCGACGTCACTACACATTCTTTAATCTCCAACTTTTACCTTCTCAGACATTTCTCTCACACATAAGCAACAATTCACATTCTTTAAGGATTTCACATCAATCCCACCACATTCTGACTAACACAACCCTCATCCTCTTTAACTTCCAATGACCCCAAAGTGTTCCTTAGTAACGTCCCCTATTCACTCTAATAATCCACCCCCTTGGATTCCCTATTACAAACGGATCTATTAATTCAAGAACACCCCGAAACTCGGGTTCCACAATTCTTTCGACTAACCACTATGATCATAAAATCAGACAGATATATATATACCGTCATCCCGGCTTTCTTACGTAGATTTACCTTAAATAATTCTTTAACAATCAGTGTGTTAGTCTCAATAACACTTCCCCAAAAATTGTAACACATCCTGTAATAACAAATGAACGTCATTACTTAACAAATCTATAAAATTTAAATCAACCAACCAAAGGCTTATACCTCTATCATGACATTTCAAATCAACTAACGATCATACTATTATTCCGACCCACAATCATCATCACGTCATTCCTTAAACATAACCAAAATTTCCAACTATTTTCTTCTAGGATCATTCCCTCACGCATAAGGAACAATTTTCATTCTTTAACGATGTCTCCTCTACTATACTACAACTTAACTAATCTATTCATCATCTTCTTTAAACTTACTTCTGCCTTCAAGAATATACTTAACAACATACGTAACCACAAAGCTTGGTCTCACAGATGGGCAATCACCCAATTCTGCCCCGACATTCCATTCCGATAACAGTCAAAATACACACCTACTTACAACCCACGTACTTCAACAACTGGGATTGCAAAACGTACACTCTATCCGAAATCCCAAAAGGACTTCCTTCTAATCCTTCATCTTTCTAACATCGCCTTACTACATCACCGGCTGACACAGATATCTTGGCAATTGACGCTACTATTCATTCGTACATTCACCACTCCTATTATCACACTACCGACCAAGTCTCTCATGGTCATTCGTACACAATTCACACTTTCCTTCATATTATCCCGTATACTACAATCGAGTCTGTCTCGCTACTTAGTTCTCTCCCAACTTGTTGAACTATGACTCACGAGTTCACACTTAGCTCAAACACGAACATCCTAACTAGCTCTTTTATGACCCGAGTCCTTTCTTAGACACGGCACATTTTCTTACAGACCGGTATAGTCTACACTCACTTCGCTTGTGTTACACACCTTGTCCTTCTACGGACCCTCCTCGCCTCGTAAATAGAACGCCTATTCAACAACAACAGTCTTTTACTAATTTAACACCTCTACAAGATATTCTATCAACTTACACTCGTCTGGTTCGAGTCTTCGGCCTCGGCCAACATACACCGTTGCCGACTTCAACAACAAAAGACAACTCTTAATTACTTCTTTAACCTATCCTTTAACATGAGTTCCTTACGGGACCTATTCCTCCCTACACATCATAGTTAACTTTATAATCCGTCGCCCCCCATTTCGAAACTTACTCATGTAACATCAATATTACAAGCTCCCTACGAATCTCATGACCCACATCGTGGACCTTTCATTCCTGCCTCACAGCACTACTCATAAAGAGTTGCTAAAAACCAATACCTTGATGACTCATAGTCCTTCCTCCGGGTACCATCGCCCCTCGGCAACTGTGTTCTCAGTCATCGAGCAAAGGTACAGACCCTCATACACCTGACACTAAAATCCATTCCCGACTCTTCCAAGGTCCAACTCTCCTCTTAAACACATATACCAAAGCTACATACGTTCTCCCCTGACTTGACCAACGCCTCTCCGCTCTCGGAGTTCTTCCTTAGCTTAAGACGTAATACTCTACGACCTAGTGGGTTCATAGCCTTCATGCATGACAATACAGTAAATAAATCCTTTTACACATTTTATCATTTTAAATAAACAACATTTAGAAACACTCGGGTACTCGTGACCCCATCACTCTTATAACTTCAAAACCCTGCACAACGATTTGAGAATCGTTGGCATGCATCTTCCCGTGAACCTCAATCTTGCTCAATCCAAACAATGTTATTATGATAGTAATATATTGCATGAAAATCTTTTCGTATGATACCATTCTGAAAGAATTACCGACACAAAGTAAACCAGTCGGTTCTCACACTCAATTGTATGATATCAAAAGGTCAATAAGCATTTTGGTATAAGTGAATTGCAGGTAACCATTTTCTTGACCATTTTTGTAACAATTTAACTTATCATTAAAAGTGTGGAATACTTTGCAAATCGTTAAGCCCAAAATTTCAATGTGCGACGTAACTGAAATCGCTTTTTTCTTTAAACGTGTACTCGTACAAGCTGACTCATTTTGTTCAAAGTTGACAGTTATGTTTTTATTTTTAAATCTTGAAAATTTCGTGTCACATAAAAGAACGCTATGCATGAGACTCTATTTGCAATAGAAGGCTACTCACTCAACAAGGTCAACCACTTACTCACGCAACTTATCCTTGATACTCCACTTACGACCAAGGGTCGCCCCCTCGATCAAGCACTAACTTGATGTACATGCGTTCCACATCTCACTTACTCAACCATTTCAAACTATTTTCGCTTTGATTGACTATCTCACTTTCTACTTCTACATGCTTTCAATTCATTATAAGTATCTTATTCCATTTATTCAGCCAATGAAAAGCTCGGCTAAAAGTCAGGACTTCATTGATACTTTCAAGGTTTTGACACTGTTCTATCTTACCATCCCAACTGATCTATCCCATAATTTCCATAACTAGGACTCTCCCAAAACTGGAGTCTTACTCAAACTCAAACATTCATCCTCTCCGAATCCACGAAGAGCTACCTCTAGACGACTCATAACATTCTTCACAACGTTTCTTCTCTATGATGTCTATATACATCACATCATAATGACTCTTACACAACACTTCCCCAAGCAATGGAGCTCGGTCTATCCCTCCGGGATCTTGCTGACCTATTCCTCAACGTTCTCCCAGCCATAGCGCTAAACTGAAAGAAACCGATAGTTAATCCTTGCTAGACGTGACACAAAAAATTTGCTATAAGTAAGGTATTGTAAGCACGCACATGTACCTGTAAGTTCGTAATTACACTGGCCAGGTGTAATCCCAAACTTGCCTTACACGTTTGTCCTTGGCACCTTATTCCTAAGCGCATTTATAATGATCGTTCCTAGAGGCAATCTTATGTCTCGGCTGTGTTCCTCATCTTACAGTTTAAGTTTAGGCCCGAATGGTCACCTAAATCCCTTAAACTAAGGCTCTGATACCATTTGTAACGTCCCAAATTTCATAACAAGAATTTATCTAGAATATAGCATTCAGATTACATTATTATCTTGTTCATAAACATTCATTTCACTATACTAAGCAACTTTTACAGCGGAAGGCTCTATTCCACAGCCGAGCACTATATCTATAGTTATCAGTCAAAACTTGGAGTTGCTATACGCTCCAAATCCTCCTTGCCAACTCTTAGTTCTTGCTAGAAGAACCCATAGAACGCTTACCTGAAAATGGTTTAGTTTTTGAAAAGCGAGGGTTAGACCAAAAGGTCTAGTGAATTCCCTCCATAAAACATTCAACACGGTATAGAATCATTTCATAGAAAACGTACATTCACATCTTTCTCATAAACATCATCCAAGGTTAAACACAGGGTTCAGGGTCGCATAAGCTACTCCGATCGGGGCCTAACGGACACCCTCTCATCTACGCCGAAATCCAAGTGGACTCCTCGTTCCTTCATGTAGGAGGAAACGAATTCCAACCTACAAGCTAACCTCCATATGCCCAAGGGATTAGAAATCCCAAGGTACCCTGGCCCCACTGTGCAACCGACTCCACATAGCATACACATACATTTGAAATCATATTCATGAAAACCTTAAACATCTTTCATTTGCAAGTAAACATGTAAATCATGAAAACATGCATAACTTTTATAAATCAGTTCATGCTCGGTAAAGGAACCATATTCAGTAAAAATAGTACGTCATAAAAAGGGTTGAGAGAACTCACCTTTGATTATCATAGAACGCACTTCTTATATAACTCCAAGCTAAACCAGTCGAACACCTAAGGGCATTAGATTCGCATCAGATAAACAACTCAGACCTACTGTCCAACACACACTTGTCCGGATACCAACCTGTCCGGATACCATACTTGTCCGGATACCATACTTGTCCGGATGTCATACTTGTCCGGATACCATACTTGTCCGGATGCCATACTTGTCCGGATACCATACTTGTCCGGATACCACACTTGTCCGGATACCACACCCGGTAACTCGATCTACCCGGAAAAACACCCACCCGGAAACTAGCATCCGTATCCGGAAACCACCATATCATCATGAACTGAAGGTGTCCGGGTACGGCTGCTGTCCGAAAATAAATTTCTTAAAAGTGATTTCTAACCCGATTTTAGCCATTAGTTGATTAGATAACCATAAGGGTTCATCCACCAACCCCAAACACCCAATTAATCTCACTTTAATCTCTTAAAATCGATTCATTAAGACAAAACCCATAAAACTTCATTTTCAAGGAAAATGGTGAAACTCAAGAAATCATCAACATCAGTCCTAAGGATTCATAACAATAAGAAGGAGAAGCATTATCCTAATCAGATGAACGAATTAGGATGCAAGACTTTTGTAGATTTTAGCTTGATTCTTCCTTTCTCTATATTTCTCTTCAAACCTTTCTTTCTCTTCTTCCTTCTTCCTTAGCCGCCACCACCAAGAGCACACACACAATCACACTACTGATTTCAGCAACTGGAGGCTGCCCTAGGGATTGGTGTCCTTAAATACATTTCACAAAATTGCTATCAAGTCCCTCAAGTTAACTTTCATTTATTCCACTTTGTTAACTGTTTTTCAGACAGCCGCAGTTTCCGGACACTGGTGTTTCAGTAGTGTCCGGATGGTTTGCAAGTGTCCAGGTAGAGTTTTGTGAGAGTTACCGGATGGGTATCTTTCCGGATAGTGTGTCCGGAAAGGGTAGAGTCTGGATAGTGTGTCCGAAAAGGGCTAGAGTCCGGATAGTGTGTCCGGAAAGGACTAGAGTCTGGATAGTGCGTTCGGAAAGTTCTAAGCGTCCGGAAAGTCTCTGTATCCGGAAAGTGTTCACTGGTCAGTAAGATTGAACCGTTTAATCTGATTCGAATCTAATGCCTTAGGTGTTCGATTGGATTAGCTTGGAGGTAGTTAAGGAGTGCGTTCAGCGTTATCAAGGTGAGTTTTTCTAACTAAAATATGTGATCTTACGTGTTTTCCAAAGAAAGTGATTATGTGGAAATGCCGGTTATTTTACATGACTTTTACGTAAATGAAAGCTTAATATTTTACTGATCAGGGTATGTTTATGAGCATGATTTATTTACAAGCTTTTACGAACGTTATTCCCATGAAAAGTATGTTCTACTGAAAAGATTGTTCAGCAAGATGAAACGAATTGTAAAGTGTATTATAAATCTCATGTTTTATGACTATGATGGTTTATGTGAATGCTATGTGGAGTCGGTCTGCACTGTGGGATCATAGATAAATCCTCGGGTTCTGATGATCCCTTGGATATGTATGACAGACTGGTAGGTTGGAATCCGTTTCCTCCTATCCGGTAGAGGGGAGTCCGTGTGGGCTCCGGAAAGGGGACTCTGCGTAGGCTCAGGGAAGGGGAGTCTGCGTAGGCTCCGGAAGAGGCGAGAAGGGAACCTACTGGGACCCCGATTGCGGAATGTTTATGTGACCCATTACACAGTGCAGTACCATGAATGATGTTTATGTGAAGAATGTGAATTGTTTTATAAATGATTTTTTTATAATGTTGATGTACACTATTTATGGAGGGAGCTCACTAGACCTCATGGTCTAACCCTCGCTTTTCAAAACTAAAACCTTTTCAGGTAAGCAAATGGTAGAAGGCTCAGGTAAGTGAGCAAGAGCAAGATAGGGAACAGATGCAGCTAGAGACAGTGCATGTGCCACTCGTAGCAGTTAGATTATTCTCAGTTGTGTATAGGTTGTTTCCTCCAACCTAAGTGTAGATGGATGTAATGAGAAATTTTGGGACCTAGTTTTGTAAATCTTATGTTTAAATGCTATGTTTGTTCTATTGTGGATTTTTGGGATGTTACAAATGGTATCAGAGCCATAGTTTAAGGGATTTAGGTGACCGGACGGGCCTAAACTTAAACTTAGGAGTAGAAAATCACAACTGAGAATCAGGAAATGCGTTAAGAGGGCACTAATGTAGACACAGGAAATGCGTTAGGAGGACACTATTATAGAGATAGGACTAATAGGGTACTGAGGACTGTCATGTAAGGTAAGTTTGAGATTTCACCGGCCAGTGTAATTGCGAACTTACAGGTACATGTATGTGCTTAACCTACCTTATTAACCTACCTAGTGTTTATGTCGTGTTCCAGTACGTTAGAATGTCAACGAGATCCCTGAGGGGTAGACAGAGACCCCTTGTTGGGGAAGTTTCTTAAGAGGTCACTTATGAGGTGATGAATGTATGCATCGTAGAGAAGGAATGTCGTATAGAACGTTACGAGTCGTCTAGAGGTAGTTCTTCGTGGTTTCGGGGAAGATGAATGTTTGAGTTTGAGTAGGGCTCCCGTGTCGGGAGAGTCCTAGTTCTAGAAATCATGGCATAGATCAGTCAGGATGGTAAGGAAAGATTGTGTCGAAATCTTGAAAGTGTCAATGGAGCTCTGACTTCTTAGTCGAGCTTTTCGGTGGCAGGGTTAATGAAATAAGATGCCTATAGTGAAATGAAACCATGTAGAAGTGGAAAGTGAGATAGTTGTTTAAAACGAAATAATATGAAAGGGTTGAGTAAGTGAGATGTGGAAAGCGTGTTCAGTAAGTTGTTGCATGACCGAGAGGGCGACCATTGGTCGTAGGTAAAGTGTCAAGAGTAAGCTGCATGAGTAAAGCGGGTGACCCTGTTAGAGTGAGTAGCCTTCAATTGCAGGTAGAGTCTCATGCATAGTGTCCTTTTATGTAACATGAAATTTTCACGATTAAGTTAAAGGTGTAAATATAAATTTTGATCAAAATGAGTCAGCATGTTGATAGGACGGGTTACCCCCCCCCCCCCCCCCTTGACTAACCGCAAGTGTACGGTGTCGTCTCAAGTAATACGTACGGAAGTACGAGTATCGAACCCACAGGAACCAGGTGTTAAATACCGCAATGACTATAGTTACTATTAACTGAGCGATTGGAAATTGATTTGGTTTGTTTGTTGAAATATCTTGACTAGCCAAACGTATAAAAGTACTAAACGTAGTTGAAAGTAGTATTAGGAGGGAAGAAGGAGGGTTGGACTCCGAATGAATTCAATTAGCAAGACTTCAAAGCGAGATATAAACGATTAAAATGATTAATGACTTGTAAAACCTGAACTCGTTACACTTTCCCAAGCTGCATCGAGACTTCACTTAATTGAGATGTTCATCTTTCGATCTTACAATTGAATTAAGTTGAAGTGTTTGGTTTAGAACACAACACCGAAGGAAATGGATTATCTCTAACTAATTCCCTTCGGTGGCTATTGAATTCGAACTAAATCTTGAGTTTCCATCGAACATTCAAGAGTTAGTAAATCATTTAACAAGTGATCAGTTTATTAAAAGCATTAAGCATGAATTCAAAGACGTCATCCATCTATTAAAACCGAAATAAAAATCGTTTGAAGCATACATCTATGAATCATCCATCGTCCAACCCCCCAACATGAAGTTTAGTTCATGTGGGGGATGTATAAAGAAAACTGAAAGATTACAAACGACGTAAAGGAAACCATGTTCGAAAAGTTCTGCAGAAAAATATAAGCAACTCCCTGAGAAGAATCCCTTCCACGATCACGTACTCAATCGTTGTTGTCTTCCAATTGATCTCTTGTCACCTCTGTATTCGGGCTCCCAAATTACTCCCAAAAATCGCCTCTCCCCTCCAGTCGCTGCCTAGTCTGATTGATAACCCTAAAATTAGAAAATAGGGCTTTTAAATCGTATCTGAGAGTTGGCGCCAGTTATGGCGCTACTTAAGTCGCGCCACAAGGCGCGCCAAGCTCTGGAATGTTGTACCTTCAAAAACCCGCGCTAGTTTCGTGCTAGAAAAGTAGCGCCAAAAGGCGCGCCAGCTTCTGCTTGCTCCACTTTCATCTTTTTCCGGATTTTGCGCTCTTCTTCGAAAAATGTACTCGCAATCCTCTTCAATTCCCTTCCAGGCCGACTAACTGTACATCTCATAAAACTCATCAGTAAAATCCACTATTTCACCTGAAAGCACCCAACAACCACTCGATTTAGTAGCCGAAATAATGTCGAAAATCGACATTATCAACAACCCCAAACCGAGCGTTGCTTGTCCTCAAGCAAAATAGCGATAACATTAATCAAAAACCAGAGTTAAAACATAATTCGCATACATGGGAAGTCGGTGGTGTCATTATGGATCTTTACATATCTTATCCAACTAACTGAATTAATCGGTTAATCCGAACCCTTTCCAAAACACCCCCAGTCCGCAGAGGTTAAAACACTAACTCGTTGAGAATAAAACTGGTCGGGACCACACTGCATCAACTTCCACCCAATTTCATGCATGATCAGGGAGGATTTCGCCTCGACCCTACCTTACGGGATTCTCTCAATTCGCTCGAACCTAGGCTGTCGCACATGTTGCTCATGCTTTGGAGTTTATGTAAAAAGAAATCTCGAGATATATGCATGAACAACTAATCATGAAAAACGCACAAATGTACAAGAAGGTGATCTCAGAAAGAATCAAGTAGCAAGATAAGGAATATCGGTAGAGGTAGTTGTAAACTCTAATCACATTTTCCAAAAGATCATTCAGGTCTTTAACAGGGTTGTAACAGGGCTAGGGTTATGGTTAGGAAATGAAGGGTAAAATGGATCAAAAATCCTGAGTGTGTCAATCTCAAAACAGTTCTGAACTTTCTGACTTTCTTTCTATCACTCGGCCCTTTTTGTCATCGCTATGGTTGCTTAACCATTTTATTTACTCGTATCTACTTTATCTAGATAGTAAGATTTTTTTTTGGAGCATCATTGGCTCTCTTTATTTAATTGGGACTACATTGGTCCCTTTTCTCTCTATGACTGGCATGCATTTCTCTTTGACTGTTCATTACTGCTTATGATGGACACACTTTTGGATCAGGGTTGGCTAGGGCTTTTGGCTAGGGTTTGATGGTGGGGTTTGAACTGAAAACTTTGGAGAGTGCTTGGCTGCAAAAAGGGCTTTGGTTACACACATAATGGGTTAGAAAGGGGTGATAGCTAAAAACTGGTTCAACAAATACACAATGCCTGAAATCATCTCTTTAGGTCCATACGATACGGTTTACTATACCTTTTCCTAATATCCTGATGGTTATCTTTGCTACTCAACTGAAAGTGCAGGATCTATTCTTACAATCAATATAGAAAGAAGTAATTGAGAAATTGTATGATCAAGCCCAATTGTATTCAATGATGCACAGAATTACAGATCTAAGAGAGAGATCACCTCAAAGATTACAAGGAAAGAATACAAGTAATATGGAAAATCAATCAGTTAGCAACGTAGTGCTAACCACTCTATTTATACTGCAACAAACATCTTAAAGCTACAGTACAAATAAGAAAGACTAATAAGAACATAACACGTGTCCTAATTAGTTTACACATTACTAAATAACGAAACTCGTCATAAGTTCTGAACAGGTAGTTCAGAACTTCTGAACATTCTTCTGATCACGCTTCTCAGAACTTCTGACTTCTCTTTCTCAGATCTCTGACTCTTCTTCTCAGAACTTCTGACTCTTCTTCTCAGAACTTCTGAACCTTCTTATCAGATCTTCAACACTTGGTTTATTGACAAAACTTCAGATCTAACATCAACACAAAAGTACAGCGAGATCAATCTATACTCACGACAAGGAAATTGAAAAATATATCAGATTTTACGCTTAATTCCCTCGCAATGAAAGTACGTCATGTTAGGCTCGAGTCTCACTATCGGGTGGTCTCCACTAATATCCCTAATACATGCAATCTGTCAAGTCTCACTTGATGCTACATTATCCGTCCCAGTTCATTCCTCAAAAAGAAGTATCTGACTTACCACTAACGGTGACTTGGAAACAAGTTTCATCATAATGATCACAATTCCGTTACTTGCCTAAGATACAGTAAAGATCAAAATGACACTATTGACTTACTTCCACCCCAAACCAGACTACACATTGTCCTCAATGTGATAATATCAGTTACAGTATTCCAAATTATGTGTGCGAATTAATTACAGTCATCCAAAATAAAATAATGCAGTTAAGTACAGTCATCCCAAATGAATTAAAATCAAAGATCATGAAGGGAAAAATAGATCAAACCGCCTTCCCTAATCGCGGTTCCGTCTCCTTGCTGATGAGCTTGCTCCTTGTTGTCGTCTCCTCGCTCGCTGTGCCGGTGGTGGGTTCGACGCTCCTGCTCCATCTAGATTCTCTCCCTCTTCATCTGCTACCCCCAAGTATCTGAGCCCCCTGTTTATTCTCGTGAATCCCTGTCGCATCTCTAGTATGGCCTCATCCAAGCGTGTGTGCAATCGTGCGTCGGAGCCAGTTGGTTGGTGGCCCTCATCCTGTACGGGATCATAATCCACATCATCAGCATCTTGATCATCAATTCCTTGAGGAATGTTCATCCTCTCGTTGCCAACTGCCTCTTGACTGGTCAACTTGTTAGCAGCTGTCACTTGTTGGCGATAGGCGGTTCGGTTGTAAGGTGCGAATGATGGAATGGTTACTCTCGTTGCAATCCCTGCATTCCTGCAAAACTGAGTTATTAAACATGGAAACGGAAGTACCCCCGTACAGTTCTCAGCAGCCGCGTCAATCATGTGCAATCGGATAATATATCCGACATCTAGTGGCATGCTATGCTGAATACAGTACATGATCCGTGCTACATATGGATTTAAGGTCGTGTAGTGAGATGAAGGTGCCAGACTTCCCTTCACAAACAACAGCCACAGCCCCAGTTCCGGTTCCATCTCACTTTTCTTGATTTCTGCTTTGCGTACCTCCCACCGTCTTCTACCACTCCGGCGAAGAGAAGATGAGATTATCTAACTATGTGATTCATCTTGTCGCACCCCAGGGATGGGTGGAATCCCAAATGTAGCATCGAGATCTTGGTGTCTCGGGACTCCGTAAAAGTTGCAGATGTCATCATTTGTCATCCGGATGGGTTGGCCTTGAACAATAACGGTCGAAAATTCGTCGAACGAAGGTGGGACCATTGCAGCATAGAACTCCAGCACGAGCGCCGGATCATAAGAATATGGGTTCTGAATGTAGTTCTGCCAGCCTCTCTCTTCTGCAATTTGCACAGCCCGCGTATTATCAACCCTCGATAAATCTAATCCCCTTTCCACTAAAATAGATCGGGGTGCGAAACTTTGGAACCGAGTCTCATAGGTCGGGTTCCGTCGTTGACTCCATTGTAGTCGCTCTTGCTGGGGAAGGTTGTAGTAGTGAAAGAACCGCCCTGCAGTGTCTGGATTTGTATGCACCATTTTCTGCAAAAGATAGTGAACTATTAGTATTTTGCCAGAATTTACCGCCACCCCAAACTTCCATAACAGAAAAGGACACCCCAAACCTCGGTAAAACTGAGGTTTGCAATGGGATGATGTGTGTGAAAATAACACCAAAAGCGGCCACCCCAAACCTAAGTGAAACTTAGGTTTGTTTGGTCTTTTAGTCTATTGAAAGCATAATTCAACATCAACCACAAGAATCATACTCCCAACCTTGGTAAAACCAGGGTTTACAATGGGGTGCTGTATGGACAAGAAAATAAAACACAAGTAGGCACCCCAAACCTAAGTGGAACTTAGGTTTGTGTATCCTATTAGGTCTAATAACCACAATTACCATACAAATTCACACAATGTCACCCAAAACTCTGACCTATCACATAGAAACTTCATAAAAATCAGCAGCTTAATCATTAAGCACAGTCGATAAGCACTGCATCCCACAATTCATCTCATATAAGCACCAAGTAGCAACACTCATGTAAGCTTATCTTGCACATTACAACCCATCATACTCACAAATCAGCAGACACAAGTTTTTAGCAAGCATAGAATCATCACAGAAGGGGAGCCCAACTAAATACTATCATGAATCCCAAAGAAAATCAAGTCTTATGCGAGAAAACTATGAAACAAGCATGGCACAACATTCACATGACATTAATCATCACAAAATCATATATACCCTCTTGAGAAACGACGAACATGGAAGAAAAACTGACAATACCTTTTGATTTTTCGGTGCAAATCTGAGCCCAATGTGAATCTAGGGTTAGGAGTTCATACCTTGATGTGTTGTGGAAGATTGGAAGGTGAAAACTTGGAAGAACCTTGCAATTGGGACCGAAAATGGTGAAGGAGTGTGCAAAGGGAGCAGAAATCGGCGCTAGATACTCTTAGGGTTTACAAAATTGAAGCTAAAACCCGAAAGTGGACTTTTATACTCATCAGAGTGCCCGCGCTAGTTCTCGCGCTAGAAAAGTAGCGCCAAAAGGCGTGCGGCCCTCTGTTCGTTTCAAGGCTTTAGAACGGCGCTCCTTTCCGAGCTAGTTTACCCGCGCCAAAATGAGCGCCAGTTTACCCTTCAGTGGTTGGCGCTAGTAATGCGCTAGATAAGTGGCGCCAAAAGGCGCGCCACTTCCTGTTCCTTCTCCTTTGGCCTTTTTTCGTTCCTTTTCGCTTCTTCCGCCGATTCTCATTCTCGAAGGTATACTCCTCAGGGAAAAACACACGAAAGTTAAAAGAATTAAAACTCACAAAAAGAATTAAAATGAAAACTAACCTATGGTGGGCTGCCTCCCACCGAGCGCCTTATTTAACGTCGTGGCACTACTTCTCTTTCAATTACTCCTTAGGTTCGTCAAAATAGATGCTCGAAATTCTTGCAACTTCACCACCCAGATATGGCTTCACCCGTTGACCATTCACCTTGAATCTTTGACCGTCCGACCCTTCTAGTTCCACTGAGCCATACGGAAACACCTCAATCACCTTGAATGGCCCCAACCACTTGGTCTTCAGCTTACCTGGAAATAAACGGAGACGAGAGTTAAATAAAAGAACTTCTTTTCCAGGGATGAGTACCTTTTCTCGAATCCGTCGATCATGAAACATCTTTGTCCGTTCTTTGTAGATTGACGCGTTCTCATATGCGTCCAAATGGATTTCCTCTAATTCGTTCAGTTGTAGCAAACGCTTTTGCACGGCTTTTTCTGCATCCATGTTCAATTGCTTCACTGCCCAGTATGCCTTATGCTCCAACTCGACCGGCAAATGACATGATTTTCCGAATACCAGCCGATATGGGGTGGTTCCGATGGGAGTCTTGAATGCAGTCCGGTACGCCCATAAAGCGTCATCCAATTTCAGCGACCAGTCTTTCCTTGATGCATTCACCGTCTTCTCAAGAATGTGCTTCAGTCCCCGGTTGGAAACTTCAGCCAAGCCGTTAGCTTGTGGATGGTACGGAGTAGTCATACGATGTTTAACCCCATACTTCTTCAATAATGCCTCTAGATAGCGGTTGCAGAAATGACTCCCTCCGTCACTGACTAGTGCTCTCGGTACCCCAAATCGAGTGAATATATTCTTCTTCAAGAACTGAATAACTGTCTTCGAGTCGTTGGTTGGAGTAGCAATTGCCTCTACCCACTTCGAAACATAGTCGACGGCGACTAGGATGTACTCGTTCCGGTATGACTGTGGAAAGGGACCCATGAAGTCGATCCCCCATACGTCGAACAGCTCTACCTCCATGAATATTTGCATCGGCATCTCATCCTTATTTGAAATATATCCCGTTCGCTGACATCTATCACATCGAGAAATGAAGTGGCGAGTGTCTTTGATCATTGTCGGCCAGAAAAACCCCGACTGTAGCATCTTCGCAACCGTTCGATCAGTGCTGAAATGACCTCCGCATTCCAAAGTATGGCAGAATGTGAGGATACTTTCTTTATCGTCATCGGGTACACAGCGTCTGATCATCCCGTCCCCGCATCTCTTGTACAAGAATGGCTCATCCCAATAGTACCGTTTAGCATCCGAATAGAACTTCTTCCGCTGATGTGAGTTTAATCCAAAGGGCTTCACATTACCTGCAAGAAAATTAACTAAGTCAGCATACCATGGGTCAACAGAACTTACCGCGAATAGTTGTTCATCAGGGAACGCGTCATTGATTGGCTTGGTATCAACTGGTTTCGTGGCCTCTTCTCCAATTCTGGACAAATGATCAGCTACCGTATTCTCCGATCCTTTCTTGTCTCGAATTTCAATGTCAAACTCTTGAAGTAGAAGGACCCATCTGATCAGACGTGGTTTTGCATCCTTCTTTGCCATCAGGTATTTCAAGGCAGAGTGATCGGTGTAGATGATGATCTTTGATCCGACCAAGTACGATCTGAACTTCTCACATGCATACACAACCGCCAATAGTTCCTTTTCGGTGGTTGCATAATTCACTTGGGCCTCATCTAATGTTTTGCTAGCGTAGTAGATAACATGCAGCTTCTTGTCTTTCCTTTGGCCCGGAACAGCCCCAACAGCAATGTCGCTCGCGTCGCACATCAACTCGAAAGGAAGACTCCAATCGGGTGCGGTCAAAATAGGGGCTGAAATGAGTTCCTTCTTCAACCTGTCAAACGCAGCAATACATTCATTAGTAAAATCAAAATTAGCATCTTTCGGAAGTAAAGAGCTTAAGGGTTTAGAAATTTTGGAAAATCCTTGTTGAATCGCCGGTAGAACCCCGCGTGACCCAAAAAGCTCCGTACTCCCTTCACCGTCGTAGGGTAAGGTAGATTCTCTATTACGGCTATTTTCGCTTTATCGACCTCGATGCCATCTTTAGAGATTTTGTGCCCCAACACTATTCCCTCGGTCACCATGAAATGGCATTTCTCCCAATTCAGCACCAAGCTCGTCTCTTGGCATCTTTTCAAAACTGCCTCTAAATGGTCTAGGCATGTGCTGAACGAGTCTCCGAAGACTGAGAAATCGTCCATGAATACTTCAATCATTTTCTTCACCATGTCAGAGAAAATGGCCATCATGTGTTAGGTCTAGAGTTTTGTCAAAAACACAACTGTTAAGATTTGATCTGAAGAATCAGAGTTCTGAGTAAGAAGACTCAGAAGTTCTGATCAGAGAATAATGAAAAGATTACAAGTATGGAAGTTGGTCAGAAGACTTAGAAGTTCTGAGTAGAAGACTCAGAAGTTCTGAGTGAGAAATCTCAAAAAGATTCTAAGTGTTGGATTCTGACTAGAAGGTTCAGAGTTCTGAGTAGGAGACTCAGAACTTCTGACTATGAAGACAAATGTTCTGAAGCGCCTATTCAGAAGTATGTTCAGAAGTTCTGAACAACATGTTCAGAACTTATATCTTAGGATATTCTCTGTTATATTCAGTTACTAATTAGGACACGTGTAATTGTTCTATTAGTCTGTTTCTTATATATACTGTAGCTTTAGCCTTTCTTCTACAGTATATATAGGAGTTAGCAACTGTAGCTAACAGAATTTTTGGAGAATCTTTGATATAATCTTTGGTGAATCCATTTAGAGAAATTCATTGTAATATCTTGTAATTCACAGATTAATGCACCGCTGAAAAGTACCTGGTGCGTTACATAATCCGAATGGCATTCTCCGATATGCGAAAGTGCCATATGGACAAGTAAAAGTCGTCTTGTCCTGATCTTCTGGTGCAATTGGGATTTGATTGTATCCCGAATACCCATCAAGAAAACAATAGTAAGCATGGCCCAAAAGTCGCTCCAACATCTGGTCAATAAACGGAAGTGGGAAATGGTCTTTCTTGGTGGCGTCGTTCAATTTCCGATAGTCTATGCATACACGCCATCCAGTTACTGTTCGCGATGGAATGAGCTCATTGTCGTTATTCTTCACGACCGTAATTCCTCCTTTCTTGGGTACCACTTGTACCGGACTAACCCACGGACTATCAGCCACATCATAAATGATTCCAGCATCAAGAAGTTTTAACACTTCTTTCCGAACCACTTCTTTCATATTTGGATTTAGTCGGCGTTGGTGCTGAACCGTCGGCCTGTGTCCCTCTTCTAGATTGATTCTATGCATGCAAAATGTTGGACTCAGCCCCTTTAAGTCTGCTATGGTCCACCCGATGGCGGATTGATGAGCCCTCAAGACTCGGATCAACCTTTCTTTCTCTACCGAGGTGAGGTGTGCCGCTATGATTACCGGTAATGTTCGATTCTCTCCCAAGAATGCATATTCTAGGTGAACCGGTAGTTGTTTGAGTTCTAATTGTGGTGGCACTTTTGATGATGGCTGTGATTTGGCAATTGGTTCACCCAAATCTTCTTTCATTTGTCTTCTCGGACCTCGATATTCAGCTGACGCATTCAGTTGCATTACACTTTCATTCTCGCTATCGGTGCACATTCCGGTCAGCGCATTCCCCAACTGATCATCACTGTGATTATCTTTGGAAGTCTCTTCGGCAATCTCTTCTAACACGTCAACTCGATAACAAGTACCTTTATCCACCCCGACTCGTGTTGTTGGAAAGACATTGAACACGGCTGTTTCTTCACCAACATGGAGGGTAAGCTTTCCTCCTTGCACATCGATTAGTGCCCCTCCGGTGGCCAAAAATGGTCGGCCCATAATGAGAAGGATCTCCTTGTCTTCATCCATATCTAAGATCACAAAATCTACTGGAAAGTAGAATTTGTCCACCTTCACCAGAACGTCTTCGATGACTCCGTACGGATATTTGATGGATCTATCCGCCAGTTGGAGTGTCACATTTGTAGGCTGCACCTCTCCCAATCCAAGCCTCCTGAAAATGGACAAAGGCATCAAGTTAATACTCGCACCTAAATCACAAAGTGCCTTACCAAAATCGGCACCTCCTATATGAACAGGAATCGTAAAACTCCCTGGATCTTTCAACTTCTGTGGGAGTTTGTGCTGGATTATTGCACTGCACTCTTCAGTGAGTGCCACGGTCGCGTGTTCCTCAATTTTCCTCTTGTTAGAGAGGATATCCTTTAAGAACTTCACGTAAGACGAAATCTGAGCTAATGCTTCTGCAAAAGGAATATTAATGTGTAACTTTTTAAACACTTCTAAGAATTTAGAAAACTGGACCTCATCCCTTTGCGCTTTCAACCGGTTCGGATATGGGACCTTCGGTGCCACCGGTGGTATGGTTGCCTTCGGTGTAGATTTTGGCACTTCAGTGTTGGAAGCTCCCTTTCCTTCCATTTCCTGCTCCTCATCCATCTTCTCTTCGTCGTCTTCTTCCGTCTTGCGATCGTGAGTTTCTTTTTCCACCTCTCTCGCCTCGAGACGTGGGTCTTTGATTAACTCTTTCCCGCTTCTCAGATTAATTGCTTTGCAATCCTCTCTTGTCTTCTTCTCGGTTTGGCTCGGGAATGTACCTTGGCTTCGAATAGCTTATGCATCTGCCATCTGCCCCATTTGTCCTTCAAGAATTCGGATCGATGCGGTGTTTTGATCCGTCGCAGCTCTTATTGTTCCAACTGAACTGGTCAAAGTACCAACGGATGATGTCAATTCTCCGACCGCATTATCCATTTTCGAGACAAATTTCATCAACATCTCTGTAACATCCCATATCCCATATACACAACATAACACGCAATATAACACAAATAGATATAACAAACAAACTTCACATTTCAAGTACGGTCCAGAAGTCTTTTACAATAGAAAGAAAACATTTGAAATACAATCCTTGTACTATTTACATACATAACATTTAACATTTCAATACAACTACTAAATAAGTCAAAAGCTTCATCTTATAGTCCTTCTCACTAGCCTTCCAATTCGTACTCTATTTACTTGCCCTTACTTGATCCGCCACCTGGAATACATATTTTTAAAACAAAATGAGGGTTAGACCTGATGGTCTAAGCGAGAAACCCCTGTTAGTTTAAAACCATTTAAATAAACTTTATTCATATAAATCACGCACATAATTACACATATCCAATTGAACTCACACATCATATACCTTCCTTTCTCATTTCTTCCTGGCCATATTAGTGGTAGCAAGCCAGCTAATAAAATACAACGCTGCACAACATCTACAGCCAAACAACGCTATACAAGTTCTATAGCCAATCACACCGGTCTTAAACCCGGCCAACGTATTATAACACATTTATAATACACATGTAAATATAATATCTCACTATATTATAATTCACATTCGAGCACATAATTATCAATAATTTCACTCTCAATTCCACAGATATATGTATTCCAGTTAAAAAGTGTTTTCAAAGCAAAACTCACCTGGTTGCTTATCAACACGTTTCCAAGCCTTCTAAACAGGTTCAGTCCTTTACCCAGAATTCACAGGATCTGTAACACATAGATACAGATATCTCTTTACCACATAAAACACATAAGTCTTACTAAGGCTAAGAACTCTAAAGAACTCAAATCCTCAAATGTTCCCCTAAGGCGACTTAACACGGGGGTTCCGCTACCCGGTTAGCAGATGGGGTCAAGGGGCAACGCCCTTGCGGTGTCTGGGGGCAGCGCCCCTAGAAAATTAGTCCTCATTCAAAAACTAGATAAAAATAACCAAACAGCTAAAGTATCCGGACAACACTACTTTTCCGGACAATCAGGACAATCCGGACGTCATCCGGATACCACAAGTTACCCGGACAACATAGGAAAAGGAACTTACCCGGATAAAAGACTTGTCCGGACACCAACAAAGAACTACCCGGATAGCATCAAAGAACTACCCGGATACCTCCAACAAAACCATCCGGACACATTCATGGTGTCCGGAAAACTCTGTCGGTTTTGCCCTATTTCTACCCAGAATTCCGCTGAATCAATACCAGATGTAATTCTAACTATTCTACTCCAACAGAAACATTCAGTTATCAATTATACACATAATATGTAAAGAAAACATACCTCAAACACTTCCAAATGCACAAATTTGAATCCTTACCCTACTTTTCTTCTTTTTCTTCCTTTCTCCACAAAACACACACACACCTTATGATAATATCTGAGTTTCTGATATTTTTGAATTATCTGATTACCAAGAGATAATATCTAACCAATATTTACCCTCTAAACCCTAAACTATCCATTAACGACCCAAAACACCCTTAACTCCTAATTTAACACCAAACTTACCCTAAACTTCCAATTTTAAAGTTAATTAAATTTAACGGAATGGGGATTTAACTAACGGACTTACCCGGGGTATTACATCATCTTCCCCTTAAAAGAATTCCGTCCCGGAATTCGGTTAAGCAAAAAGGTGAGGGTATTTGGCTCTCATTTCCGTCTCTGATTCCCATGTAGCATCTTGACCTTTATGATGCCTCCAGTGAACTTTCACTTGCCTGATCTCCTTATTCCGCAGCACTTTAACTTTATGATCAACTATAGCTTCTGGCTCTTCTACATAATTCAGTCTTTCGTCGACTTGTATCTCTGGTAGGGAGACTGCCTGATCTTGAGTAACTAAACACTTTCGGAAGTTTGACACGTGAAATGCATTATGAATTCTGCTCAACTCTGGTGGAAGATCTAATCTGTAAGCTACCTCCCCGATCCTTTCAGTGATTGCAAATGGTCCAATATACCTTGGGCTAAGCTTACCCTGTCGACCAAATCTGATGACTCCTTTCCACGGCGAAACCTTTAACATTACGTAATCCCCAACTTGAAATTTCAACGGCTTTCGACGGCGATCAGCGTAACTCTTCTGTCTATCTTGAGCCACTTTCAATCTTTCTCGGATCTGTGTAACCTTATCGACGGTTAACTGAACTATTTCCGGTCCCGCTAGTTGTTTTTCTCCTACTTCGTTCCAGCACAGTGGCGTTCGGCATTTCCTACCATACAATACTTCAAATGGTGCCGCTTGTATACTGGAATGATAACTGTTGTTGTAAGCGAATTCGATTAACGGTAAATGCTTATCCCAAGATCCCCCAAAATCAACAATGCAAGCCCGGAGCATATCTTCTAAGGTCTGAATTGTTCGTTCAATCTGCCCATCGGTTTGAGGATGATACGCCATACTTAACTTTATCTGAGTCCCCATTTCCCTTTGAAAACTTCTCCAAAATCTTGAAGTAAAACGACTATCACGATCAGAAATGATCGAGATTGGAACTCCATGTCGAGTTACTATTTCATCAATGTATAACTTAGCTAATCGCTCCAATGAATCGGTTTCTTTTATTGGTAGGAAGTGTGCAGACTTGGTCAACCTGTCGACGATCACCCAAATAGAATCGAATCCCTTAGGAGTTCTTGGTAGCTTTGTGATAAAGTCCGTGGTAATCTGCTCCCACTTCCACATAGGTATTTCTAGTCGTTGCAGTTGACCAAATGGCTTTTGATGTTCGATCTTTACCTTATTACAAGTATCACACCGTTCTACATACTGAGCAATCCCTCTTTTTATCCCCAGCCACCAATAGAATTGCTTTAGGTCTTTATACATCTTGTTTGTACCTGGGTGAATAGAGAAACGGGATTGATGAGCTTCCTGTAAAACACGATCACGTAGTCCACCCAAACGAGGTACCCACACTCTGTTCCCCAGACACAATAACCCGCGATCACCCCTTTCTAACAATGCTGACATTCCCACTAACCGTTCTGATTTCAGGTGTTCCTCTTGATAAGCCTCCACTTGACACTTTTGTAATTCATCAACTAAGTTGGGTAGGAGTTCAGTTCGTAGCGAAATAACTTTTATCGTTCCGCTCCTTTCTTGACGACTGAGTGCATCTGCCACCACATTCGCTTTTCCCGGGTGATAAAGGATTTCACAGTCGTAATCATTCAGCAGTTCCAACCATCTCCTTTGTCTCATATTTAACTCCTTCTGATCAAAGAGGTGTTGGAGACTCTTGTGATCAGTATAAATCTGACATTTGGAACCATACAGATAATGTCTCCAAATTTTTAACGCAAAAACGACCGCAGCAAGCTCCATATCGTGCGTATGGTACTGTCTTTCATGATCCTTCAGTTGGCGAGAAGCATAAGCTATAACCTTTCCGCGCTGCATAAGCACACAACCCAATCCCAATTTAGACGCATCACTGTAGACGACAAAGTCTTCAGAACCTTCAGGTAGTGACAGAATTGGCGCGCTGCACAGTTTCTCTTTCAATATTCTGAGTGCCTCGTCCTGTTCTGCTTTCCATTCGAACTTTAAATTTTTCCGAGTCAACTTAGTCAAAGGTGTTGCAATACGAGAGAAGTCTTTTATGAACTTTCGATAGTAACCAGCTAAACCCAGAAAACTGCGTACCTCTGTTGCTGTCTTAGGATGTTCTCATTTTTCAACTGTTTCCACTTTCATCGGATCGACTTGTATACCTTTCTCAGAAACCACGTGCCCCAGAAATTGCACTTTCCTTAGCCAGAATTCACATTTAGAAAATTTCGCATACAACTTTTCCTTCTTCAGTAGCTCTAGAATCAAACGAAGATGCTGCGCGTGCTCTTCCTTGGATCGAGAATAAATAAGAATATCATCGATAAATACAATTACAAATTTATCGAGATACGGCTTACATACTCGATTCATTAAATCCATAAAGGCTGCTGGAGCGTTCGTCAATCCAAATGGCATTACTAAAAATTCATGATGACCATACCTCGTTCGAAAAGCAGTCTTTAAAACGTCTTCTTCTTTAACCTTCAACTGGTGATAACCGGACCTTAGATCAATCTTGGAGAAATAGCAAGCTCCAACTAACTGATCAAAGAGATCATCAATTCGGGGTAGCGGATACTTGTTCTTTATCGTGCGCTTGTTCAATTCTCGGTAGTCAATACACATTCTCATCGACCCATCTTTCTTTTTCACAAATAACACTGGTGCTCCCCACGGCGAAGAACTAGGTCTGATGAAACCCTTATCGGATAGATCTTGTAGTTGTGCCATCATCTCTTTCATCTCTGGAGGTGCCAAACGGTACGATGCACGGGCTACAGGAGTGGCTCCAGGAATTAGGTCTATACCGAACTCTACTTGTCTAACCGGCGGAAGATTGTTCAAGTCTTCAGGGAATACTTCAGGGAATTCACTAACGATAGGAATATCTTCCATCCTATTCTTTTCCGGCTTAATATCTATCACATAGGCCAAGTAACTCTGACAACCCTTATTTACACACTTATGTGCCTTTACTAGTGATATGAGGCAAGACTGATGATTCCTACGATCACCATAAATCACTACCGGTCCCTTCTCTGGCAATACAACATTTATTATCTTTTTATCACACACTATATTAGCCTGATTCTCAGCTAACCAGTCCATTCCCACTACTACGTCAAACTCTATTAAAGTTATAGGAAACAATTGTATAGGCACTCCACACCCCTCTATATTAATCACACAACCATCAAATACTTCACTAACCGACACTTGGTTGTCATTTGCAGTATCTACTAATAGAGCATGTTCTAACATTTTAGGTTTCAAACACAGACAAGCAGCAAATGTAGGTGACATAAACGATCGGTTTGCACCGGAATCAAACAACACCTTAGCACGTGTAGAGTTTATCAAAAATGTACCTGTGACCACATCCGGCATCTCCTCCGCTTCTTTCTCAGTCATCTGAAAGGCACGACCCCTAGTTACTGGCGGTTCCAACCTCGGTATTACTGGTTTAACAATCGCTGGCCTGCCCGATGACCCACCTTGATGTATCCTCCCCCGCGGACAGTTTGACTGAAGATGATCCGGAGAATTGCATAAGAAACATAGCCGCGTTACCTTACAATCCTTGATGACGTGTCCGGTCTTCCCACACTTATAGCATGCTCGTAAATCACCTTGACAGTTTCCCTGATGGACACGGTTGCACTTCGGACATGGTCTTTCCGCTGGTCGAAAAGGCGGGCGGTTGTCATACCTCTGAAATCGGGATTTCTTCGAGTCGTATTGTGGTCCTTCCTACTTTCTCTTTCCGATACTCTTATCCCCAGCATCTCTTCTCATATCTCGTTCAACATTCTCCGCGGCATCAACTGCAGCTGAGAATGTATCGGGTCCTTTTGCAGTCACTAGTCTTCTAACCTCTGAGTTCAGCCCGAAAATAAACCTTTCCGTCTTCATTGCCTCCGTAGCAACATAGTATTCTGCGAACCGAGACTTTTCCAGAAAGCTAGCAGTATAATCTCGAACGGACAGGCTTCCTTGTTGTAAATTCATAAATTCCCCTTCCAGTTGTTTGACGGCTGCTTGGGGACAAAATGCGTTCCTGTAGGCTATCACAAATTCTTCCCAATAGAGGGTAGAATATACGTCAGATCCTTTAGAATGTATAAAAGATTCCCACCAATACAATGCATCTCCTTTTAGCATGGTTGTCCCGTACAATTCTCTATCTTCATCCGCACATTTGCTTGTTTTGAAAATGGCTTCAATTTCCTTCATCCATCTCATTGCTTTCACTGGATCCCGATCCCCTGAAAACGTAGGAGGCCTGCAGCTAAGAAACATCTTGTAATCACATTTCCTCATTACCGGTAAGACCGTATGGGTGATTGGCATCTCCTCTTCATGAGTAGGGTCTGGTCCTTCTGTTTCAGTATTATGAGTTTGGTTGAACATAGCTTGAATATTGTCTTGTAGTCTTCCCATTTCTGCCATTAGATCAGCCCTGGTAATGAAATCCGTACTATTCTGTTGGGTTCTGCCTCCGGCTCGACCTCCAGCTCTACCTCCCGTTCTACCCCCGACTCTACCCCCTGATCTGCCTCCCCTGTCCCCTGTTCCTACTGGCGGATTAGTTCTGTTTGGATTTCTTCCTCCTCCTCGATTCGAATTTCTTGTACCACTTGCCATTCTGTAGATTTAAACAAGCTTAATATACACACAAGCACATACCCCATATAACAAGGTATTCCAGTTCAAACATGTACCTGTAAGATACAATTACACTGGCCAGGTGTAGTATGAAATTACCTTACATGATGTTCCTTCTACCCCTTATACTTAGTATCCCGAGGTTCTATAATAATAGGGACATCCTACTTCGCATGCAGTTTAAGTCTAGGTACAGATACTGATACCTAAATCCCTTAAACTAGGGCTCTGATACCATTTGTAACATCCCATATCCCATATACACAACATAACACGCAATATAACACAAATAGATATAACAAACAAACTTCACATTTCAAGTACGGTCCAGAAGTCTTTTACAATAGAAAGAAAACATTTGAAATACAATCCTTGTACTATTTACATACATAACATTTAACATTTCAATACAACTACTAAATAAGTCAAAAGCTTCATCTTATAGTCCTTCTCACTAGCCTTCCAATTCGTACTCTATTTACTTGCCCTTACTTGATCCGCCACCTGGAATACATATTTTTAAAACAAAATGAGGGTTAGACCTGATGGTCTAAGCGAGAAACCCCTGTTAGTTTAAAACCATTTAAATAAACTTTATTCATATAAATCACGCACATAATTACACATATCCAATTGAACTCACACATCATATACCTTCCTTTCTCATTTCTTCCTGGCCATATTAGTGGTAGCAAGCCAGCTAATAAAATACAACGCTGCACAACATCTACAGCCAAACAACGCTATACAAGTTCTATAGCCAATCACACCGGTCTTAAACCCGGCCAACGTATTATAACACATTTATAATACACATGTAAATATAATATCTCACTATATTATAATTCACATTCGAGCACATAATTATCAATAATTTCACTCTCAATTCCACAGATATATGTATTCCAGTTAAAAAGTGTTTTCAAAGCAAAACTCACCTGGTTGCTTATCAACACGTTTCCAAGCCTTCTAAACAGGTTCAGTCCTTTACCCAGAATTCACAGGATCTGTAACACATAGATACAGATATCTCTTTACCACATAAAACACATAAGTCTTACTAAGGCTAAGAACTCTAAAGAACTCAAATCCTCAAATGTTCCCCTAAGGCGACTTAACACGGGGGTTCCGCTACCCGGTTAGCGGATGGGGTCAAGGGGCAACGCCCTTGCGGTGTCTGGGGGCAGCGCCCCTAGAAAATCAGTCCTCATTCAAAAACTAGATAAAAATAACCAAACGGCTAAAGTATCCGGATACCACAAGTTACCCGGACAACACTACTTTTCCGGACAATCAGGACTTTTCCGGACAATCAGGACAATCCGGACGTCATCCGGATACCACAAGTTACCCGGACAACATAGGAAAAGGAACTTACCCGGATAAAAGACTTGTCCGGACACCAACAAAGAACTACCCGGATAGCATCAAAGAACTACCCGGATACCTCCAACAAAACCATCCGGACACATTCATGGTGTCCGGAAAACTCTGTCGGTTTTGCCCTATTTCTACCCAGAATTCCGCTGAATCAATACCAGATGTAATTCTAACTATTCTACTCCAACAGAAACATTCAGTTATCAATTATACACATAATATGTAAAGAAAACATACCTCAAACACTTCCAAATGCATAAATTTGAATCCTTAGCCTACTTTTCTTCTTTTTCTTCCTTTCTCCACAAAACACACACACACACCTTATGATAATATCTGAGTTTCTGATATTTTTGAATTATCTTATTACCAAGAGATAATATCTAACCAATATTTACCCTCTAAACCCTAAACTATCCATTAACGACCCAAAACACCCTTAACTCCTAATTTAACACCAAACTTACCCTAAACTTCCAATTTTAAAGTTAATTAAATTTAACGGAATGGGGATTTAACTAACGGACTTACCCGGGGTATTACAATCTCCTCCAATCCGGACTTCTTCTCACTTCCTTGCCCCTCTTCTTGCCTCCGTTGATTGTAACCTGGAGGACGATAAACGTTAGTAGATTGAGTAGAAGAGTTAGAAGTATTACCGAATTGGTTCTGGTGTTGCTGGAACATGGGCTCTTTTTGCGCGTTCTGTGGTTGACTCCACGAGAAGTTTGGATGTCGTTTCCATCCCTCATTGTAAGTATTTGAGAAAGGGTCATTCATCGGCCGGTTGTTGCGGTTTTGAAGGAATTGCACTTGCTCCGGTGGAGGAAACTCTTGAGGTGAACCCATTGGTTCTTGGCAGCCCATATCTCCTTGGAATGACGGTTGAATTGCTGTCCCTTTCAGCTGATTGGTGATGGCTGCCAATTGCGCCTTAATAACTTTCAGTTCGTCACTTTCTTGCTCACTTGCCACCTTCCTAGTGGCTGACCGAGGAGTGGCATAACTATGTTCCGCAAGATTCTCAATCAACTCATACGCGTCCTCATATGACATATTCATCAGCGCACCACCAGCAGCGGAAGTGAGGTCATTCTTATGTTGTGGATGCAATCCTCCAAAGAACGTTTGGATGATCATCCATTCTTGCAAGCCATGATGAGGGCACTTTTTCAGCATACCCTTGTACCGCTCCTAGGCCTCATAGAAAGACTCTTGATCCCATTGGGCAAAATGGGTGATATCTGACAGCAATTGGGCTGTTCGCCCCGGTGGAAAGAATTTGTTCAAGAAGGCTGTCACCATGTCATTCCATGTATGAATCTGCCCGTTTGGTAGACTCTCTTCCCATTCAGTTGCTCGACCCCTCAGTGAAAACGGAAAGAGTCGGAGTTTGATCGAATCTGGGTCAACTCCATTCACCTTGAAGGTGTTGCAAATCTTCTCGAACGTTCTCAAATGGCTATGCGGGTCTTCAGATGCTGCTCCTCCGAACATGTTTGCTTGCACCAATTGGATGGTGCCAGTCTTGATTTCAAAATTGTTTGCTGCAATTGGAGGGACATAAGGCCCTCTCTGTACGGCCCCCATGTTCGGGTTGGCAAAACTCCGCATAGGCACCCTCTGTCGTGGTGGTGGTGGATGATTTACATTGTTGTTAACATTGTTGTGGATCCCATGATTGGCGTTGTTGTTGAGATTAAGATTGATCCCATTGTTGACATTGTCATTGACGCCATTATTAACATTGTAGTTGTTGCCAATACCGTGATTGACATTATTGTTGGCGTCATTATTGATGTTGTTGAGACCATGATTGACGTTGTGGTTCTGATTGTTTGCATTCATATTTGGAATTGGTTGACCATTACCCATGGGCAACCCCTCTCCCCAATCTTCCGCATGAATGTTGTTGTTGTTGTTGACACCCTCCATTTCTTGCTGAAGTCTGAATCTGGCTTGCCTCCTTAGTCTCCTTGCAGTCCTTTCAATCTCAGGATCAAACGGTTCGAGTTCACCAGAGGAACTCCTCCTTAGCATAAACTAGAAGTGAACTGCAGCAAAGAATAGAATACAAGTTAGTTCTCGTAAAACGCAGTAGCAAGAAATTTGGATCGAAATCGCGAATAAGGAGGATTAAAATAAAAATTAAAATTGCATTAAAAGAAAATGCTCAATATAATAATTTCTATAGCTGGTAGTGATATTAACACAAAACAAGTTCACCGGCAACGGCGCCAAAAACTTGATAGGACGGGTTACCTCCCCCCCCCCCCCCCTTGACTAACCGCAAGTGTACGGTGTCGTCTCAAGTAATACGTACGGAAGTACGAGTATCGAACCCACAGGAACCAGGTGTTAAATATCGCAATGACTATAGTTACTATTAACTGAGCGATTGGAAATTGATTTGGTTTGTTTGTTGAAATATCTTGACTAGCCAAACGTATAAAAGTACTAAACGTAGTTGAAAGTAGTATTAGGAGGGAAGAAGGAGGGTTGGACTCCGAATGAATTCAATTAGCAAGACTTCAAAGCGAGATATAAACGATTAAAATGATTAATGACTTGTAAAACCTGAACTCGTTACACTTTCCCAAGCTGCATCGAGACTTCACTTAATTGAGATGTTCATCTTTTGATCTTACAGTTGAATTAAGTTGAAGTGTTTGGTTTAGAACACAACACCGAAGGAAATGGATTATCTCTAACTAATTCCCTTCGGTGGCTATTGAATTCGAACTAAATCTTGAGATTTCCATCGAACATTCAAGAGTTAGTAAATCATTTAACAAGTGATCAGTTTATTAAAAGCATTAAGCATGAATTCAAAGACGTCATCCATCTATTAAAACCGAAATAAAAATCGTTTGAAGCATACATCTATGAATCATCCATCGTCCAACCCCCCAACATGAAGTTTAGTTCATGTTGGGGATGTATAAAGAAAACTGAAAGATTACAAACGACGTAAAGGAAACCATGTTCGAAAAGTTCTGCAGAAAAATATAAGCAACTCCCTGAGAAGAATCCCTTCCACGATCACGTACTCAATCGTTGTTGTCTTCCAATTGATCTCCTGTCACCTCTGTATTCGGGCTCCCAAATTACTCCCAAAAATCGCCTATCCCCTACAGCCGCTGCCTAGTCTAATTGATAACCCTAAAATTAGAAAATAGGGCTTTTAAATCGTATCTGAGAGTTGGCGCCAGTTATGGCGCTACTTAAGTCGCGCCACAAGGCGCGCCAAGCTCTGGAATGTTGTGCATTCAAAAACCCGCGCTAGTTCCGTGCTAGAAAAGTAGCGCCAAAAGGCGCGCCAGCTTCTGCTTGCTCCACTTTCGTCTTTTTCCTGATTTTGCGCTCTTCTTCGAAAAATGTACTCGCGATCCTCTTCAATTCCCTTCCAGGCCGACTAACTGTACATCTCATAAAACTCATCAGTAAAATCCACTATTTCACCTGAAAGCACCCAACAACCACTCGATTTAGTAGCCGAAATAATGTCGAAAATCGACATTATCACATGTGCAAAAGTATGTTTAAAGAAAAGGTGATTTCGCTCACATTGCACAAAGGAATTTCAAGCTTAACGATTTGCAAAGTATTTCATTTCTTGATAAGTTAAACTTTTGCAAAAGGTCAGGAAAATGGTTACTTGCATTCTTTTATAACCAAAATGCTTCTTGACCTGTTGATATCATACAAATGAGTGTGAGAACCGACCGGTTTACTTTGTGTCGGTAATTCTTTCAAAATTGTGTCATATGAGAAGATTTTCATGTAATATATCAATGGCGTACTAACATCGTTCGGATGGAGTAAGATTAAGGTTCACGGAAGATGCTTGCGCGCGATTCTCGAATCGTTGTGCAGGGCATTGAAGTTATAAGAGTGATGGGGTTGGGTGTACCCAAAATGTTCTCAAGTGTTGTTTATTTAAAATGATAAAATGTACGAAATGATTTCTCTATTGCGTTGTCATGCATGAAGGCTATGAACTCACTAGGTCGTAGGATGTTGCATGTTAAGCTAAGGAAGAACATCAAGAGTGGAGAAGTGTCGGACAAATCAGGAAAGAATGTTGTAGCCTTAGTATTTGTGTTCAAGAGGAAAGGTGAACAGGGGTAGAGTCGGAAGTGGATTATAGTGTCGGTTGTATGAGGATTTGCACCCTTGTTCGGTAACTGGAAGTACGGTTGTCAAGGGACGGTTGTGTCCGGAGGAAGGACTCGAAGCCTTCAAGGTGATGGTTTTTGCAACTCGTTATGAGTAGTGTGGTGAGGAAGAATGAAATGTCTATGGCGTGGGAGTTTGAGTTTCGAGGTGAGCTTGTAATGTTGATGTTACATGAGTAGGTTTCGAAAAGAGGGAGGCAGATCATGAAGTTGATTATGATATGTTGGAAGGATTAGGATCCGTAAGGAACCCCTGTTATAGAATAAGTTAAGAAGGTAGTTACAGGTTGTCAATTGATGTAGAAGTCGACGGTTGTGTAAGATTGTCGAGGCCGAAGACTTGAACCAGAAGGTTGAAAGTTGATAGAACACCTTGTAGGGGTTCTAAGAGGATGAGAAGTTTTGTTTTGATTAAGCGTTCTATTTACGAAGTATGGAGGGTTCGTAGAATGATGAGGTATGTAACACGAGCGAAGCAAGTGTGTAGATTCTATCGTCCAGTGAGGGACTGTGTCCAGCTTATGTAAGGTCTCGGATCGTAAAGAGCGAGCAAGAACGATTACATTTGAGCTAATTGGGAACTAGGGAGTTATAATTCAGCTAGAGTGAGAAAGGACAAAGTAGCGAGATAGACTCGATCGTGTATGCGAGAAAATGTGAAGGCAAGTTCTAATTGTGTGAATGATCATGAGAGATCTGGTCTGCAGTGTGACGTTATGGGCAAAGAGTATGCGGAGGTGTAATGACAGTAATGGTCAAGTTAAATGTGCCAGCTAGTGTCGTAGTGATGTGATGATTAGAGAGAGAGAAAGCATCAGATGGAGGCCTTTTTAGGGGTTCGGATAAGGTGTGCGATTTGTTAACCATAATGTTGGAGCACGTAGGGTGTAAGTGGACGTTGTGGGATGATTTTGTTCGGGATAGAATGACGGAGTGGTGATGGGTGGTTACCCAAAGGAGAAACCAAGTGTTTTTAGTTGTAAGAGTCGCTAAGTAAGCATATTTTGGGATCACTGGAAGTTTAAAGGAGATGATGGGTGTGTTAGTCGAAATGTGGTGGAATAGATGTGAAATCCTTAAGGACTGTGAGCTGTGGCTTTGTGTGAAAGAATTGTCTGAGAAAGTAAAAGTTGGAGACTAAAGAATGTGTAGTGACGTCGAACACTAGTGTCGTTTCAAGACGACTTGGTGGAATGCCTTAAGTTAGCATCTTGGTGCAATTGTCTGGTTATGTAAGCAATGAGGAAGTGATATCAGCATGTGGATAGGTCTGGAGAGAGGGGCAAGTAAGGATTGGTGGGCAGTGCTCCACGCTAACGTGGGGAGGTGAAGATGGTTTGTCGGAATAAGTGAGTGAATTGGAAGTAGTAAGCTGGACAGTAATGCCGAAAGGTGCAGTGTTGTGTAGATTGCCATTGGTAAGTGTGCGAACTTTTGGAAAAAGTATTGAGGAAGGGATGGTGTAGGATTTTGTGCAGGAAAGAAGTGGATAAGATAACTGAATGAGTTAAGGTAGTGACTTTGTGAGAAATGTTTAAGCGACTTGGTCGTGTAGTGATTAAACTAGTGAAAATAGTATGGTTACTCCTCCCAGTCGAGTGAGGATAACCGGAGTTTTGTTTTATGACTGAGCGAACGTGGCAAGGAGCGAGGAATTGATGTGTTTCGGGATAAGCTTAATTCGAGTAGGTGAACACTTCAACGATGGGTTTGGAGGTTCCTACCCTTAGTTACGTATAAGTATGGAGTGGTGAGGTGGTGAGGATATGAGAGATGGTTGACGATCTGGGGTCGAGGTGGTCCGAGAAAGAGAAATGTCATTCTGCTTAGACGATTGTCGGTTGGGAGAAGTGATCTAGAATGTGCTTGTATTGCGATGAAGGAAACTCTGGGTTGTGAGCTGTCGGAACGTAAGGTTAGCCTTGTGCCAAGCTGTCAAGTGTGTGTTTGGCCCTTGGTAAATGAACCTCGTGTTGTGGCGGAGGGTATAGCCGAGTTACTCCTTAAAGGAAGTATAGATGCATGAGAAGCCTTAGTAATCTTCGGTTATCAAGATCGATCGAGTAGGAACAGTAGCCTGCGAGTTAGAGTACCGTATGAACTGAAGGAATTGCACCCAATGTTCCATGTCTCGTTTTAATGAAGTGGTTGACCGAGTCAGAAGTGGCATTGCCTTGGGAAAGTGTCAGCTTTGGTGTGGACAGGATACCCGCATCTTTTCCCAATAAGGAATTCCAGGGACGGAATTCTTTTAAGGGGGGAGTATTGTAACAACCGGGTTTTATATAGCAAATTTGAAAGTTTAGTGGCTAATGTTAAAAGAATGAAAGATAAGTTAAGGGACTATTTTGTTATTCTTGTAAAGATAGTTAAGGGTTCTAATCCCTAGGGCAACCCATTTTGTAGAAATCGGTATTATTGTTGGGGGTTTTGAGGTTTGGCGGCTAAGAGAAAGAAAGGAGAGAAGAAAAGAGTGTTCTTGGGAAGAAATCAAGGAAGAGAAGAATCAGAGAAGAAATCAGTAAGGTAATTCTTATCTCTTGTTAATTTAGTGTTCTTTTCTTAAGTGGTCTAGATTCTTATGTCTGAAATCAATGATTCAATGAGTTTTCACCCACATTTCCTTAAAAGTGGGTTTTGAGGGTTTTTGTCCTTGTAAATCGTTTTAATGGAAAGAAAGTGGTTTAAGTGGATGTTTAGGTTTGGTGGATGAACCCTTAGGCTGGTCTAATTAAATTAATAGCTGAAAACGGGTTTAATGATCACTTTTGTTAACTGTTTTTCGGACAGCCGCAGTTTCCGGACACTGGTGTTTCAGTAGTGTCCGGATGGTTTGCAAGTGTCCGAGTAGAGTTTTGTGAGAGTTACCGGATGGGTATCTCTCCGGATAGTGTGTCCGGAAAGGGTAGAGTCCGGATAGTGTGTCCGGAAAGGGCTAGAGTCCGGATAGTGTGTCCGGAAAGGACTAGAGTCCGGATAGTGCGTCCGGAAAGTTCTAAGCGTCCGGAAAGTCTCTGTATCCGGAAAGTGTTCACTGGTCAGTAAGATTGAACCGTTTAATCTGATTCGAATCTAATGCCTTAGGTATTCGATTGGATTAGCTTGGATGTAGTTAAGGAGTGCGTTCAGCGTTATCAAGGTGAGTTTTTCTAACTAAAACACGTGATCTTACGTGTTTTCCAAAGAAAGTGATTATGTGGAAATGCCGGTTATTTTACATGACTTTTACGTAAATGAAAGCTTAATATTTTACTGATCAGGGTATGTTTATGAGCATGATTTATTTACAAGCTTTTACGAACGTTATTCCCATGAAAAGTATGTTCTACTGAAAAGATTGTTCAGCAAGATGAAACGAATTGTAAAGTGTATTATAAATCTCATGTTTTATGACTATGATGGTTTATGTAAATGCTATGTGGAGTCGGTTTGCACTGTGGGATCATAGATAGATCCTCGGGTTCTGATGATCCCTTGGATATGTATGACAGACTGGTAGGTTGGAATCCGTTTCCTCCTATCCGGTAGAGGGGAGTCCGTGTGGGCTCCGGAAAGGGGAGTCTGCGTAGGCTCCGGGAAGGGGAGTCTGCGTAGGCTCCGGAAGAGGCGAGAAGGGAACCTACTGGGACCCCGATCGCGGAATGTTTATGTGACCCATTACACAGTGCAGTACCATGAATGATGTTTATGTGAAGAATGTGAATTGTTTTATAAATGATTTTTTTATAATGTTGACGTACACTGTTTATGGAGGGAGCTCACTAGACCTCATGGTCTAACCCTCGTTTTTTCAAAACTAAAACATTTTCAGGTAAGCAAATGGTAGAAGGCTCAGGTAAGTGAGCAAGAGCAAGATAAGGAACAGATGCAGCTAGAGACAGTGCATGTGCCACTCGTAGCAGTTAGATTATTCTCAGTTGTGTATAGGTTGTTTTCGCCAACCTAAGTGTAGATGGATGTAATGAGAAATTTTAGGACCTAGTTTTGTAAATCTTATGTTTAAATGTTATGTTTGTTCTATTGTGGATTTTTGGGATGTTACATAAACTTATTATTATTTTTATGTAATTAATAAGATACAAATTTTTTAGTAAGCTAACATGTTTATAAATCAATATACTTTTATTAAATGAATTTATTTTTATATAATCGTTTGTATTTCTTTATAAGCTAACAATCAAATTTATTTATTTAAATTTATAAACATATTATTTTTTTATTTAATTAATAAGATACAATTTTTTTAGTAAGTTAACAATGCTTATAAATCAATATACTTTTATTAAAGGAATTTATTTTTATTTAATTTTTTATATTTTTTATAAGCTAACAATGCTTATAAATCAACATTTCTATAAAACTGATTAATTTTATAATCTTTTGAAACTAACGATGCTTATATTTTAAAACTTCTATTAAATTTTTTTATATTTTTTTTAATAAAACAAGAATGTTACTACGATTGTTAATATATATATATATAAGCAATTCTTTTATTTAAAAAAAAATATTACATTATATATTGATTATTTTCAACAATTAAAGCCACTTATGAATATAAAAAATATTTCATTTTTTCCAATTATGAATCATTAATATATACAAATGAATAATTGTTACAATCAATATCAATCAATATATAGAGGGCATAAGAATTGTGTTGTCATATTATGATTGCTTGGGACATGAGTTTTTCTTTTGTGATATTGAACATGAAACAATTGTAAGGTATACTTTTTCATTACTTTTTAAAAAAATTAAAATAAATTCTTATTCTTTATGAAAAAAAATTATTTCATTATAATTTGGTTGTTCTCTTGGTAATTTAATTGCAAGACTATGTTTAACATCCAACTGTCCAACTTCGCTCATCTCTTATAAATCTTCTCTATTCATCTCATTTCAGGTTTACTTTTTAAAGGTGTATATCATAATGGCTTTGTTTTCTCTCCGTTTCTACTTATCTTGAAAGTGTGTCTGATGACAACAACTTGAATTATGAATCGTTGAAAATTTATAAATTTAAAATTTTTTATTATTGTTTTTAATTTTTAATTCCTATTTTTATTTCTTTATCATTTATATTTGATTGGAAATGTAATAGGTAAATGCGTATTATGGTGAACTTTGTGTTATTTTCCTAGCAAGGAAATCATGAGTGACAGAGGAGAAAATAATTGTCTGTTGCCCACTTTCTTCAAAACAAATAGATTAACATATAAACTCTTGCAAGTGTGGCTATGAGAACCATTTTCATATACAACAAATCTACATGTAACAGTTAGTGGAGTTTTTTTTGGGTAATTTTGCATACATTTTGTATGTATATGGTTAATCTACAACATATCCATCTTCTTTTGGTATTTTCTCTAAAGTTATTGCTTTATCCATCTCTCAACTTCTTTTTCTCTATTGGGTTTTACTTTCTATGTTCACGATATGTTTTTTTAAATTTTTTGTTGGAATCTTAGTGGGTTATCTACTGGTTGCTCAAAAATTCACAACTAATTAACGGTAAGACAATAGTTGTTTGAATAACTTTTTTTTCTTTCGATTTTCAAACACTTAGTAGTCAAACATTTTTCAGTATTGTTGTGGATTTCATGAAAATTCCTTTTAAAACAACCATATATCGTAATTATTTTATGTTGCTTCTTTTCCAGGTTAAACTCAATTGCTACGAACTTTGGTTGTATTTCATTATCTTCATTATCTTCATATTAACATGTACCTAAAGTTCTTCATGGACATTTTTCTTAAGGACATTTTACTTATGTTGTGATCTTTTAGGAATTATTATTGTAACAATACAAAAAAAATATATGAAAGTCTCTTTGTTAATCAAAACAATATAAATTAAATTGTAAGTAAGAAATAATTTGCGTTCAAAAGTAGATCTCTTATAGAGAAAAGGGAATAGCACAATAGCTATTTGACTAGAGAATGTTAGTCGTTTGAACCACACCGGGTAACAGGAGATTGCGTTTTATTATTTGACAGTTAACGAATGGCATTTCATCTTAATTTGGTTATGTATTTCCTAACATAACTTTGTCACCGCGCATGTTGCTTTATTTTCATAAAAAATACTCTAATACATTCATCGTCTTATATTACATTTTATTATCAAATTACGTTTCATCTTAAATTGGTTACGCATTTCCTAACATAAACTTCGTCATCGCGCATCGCGCGATACCAAATACTAATAATAATAATAATTGAGCACGGATGGACGGTGCGAGGCTTAACCGGGGTACACACGGTCGTCAATTTTTTATTTTTTATTTTTTATTTTTTATTTTACTTTTTGTTAATATGCTTTTTTGTATCGGCAGAATTTGGTTCTTCACATTATTGGTCAACTAGTATCCAAGTCAAGGGTGTGGAGTCCAACCTTTTCAAAATCATGGTTTTAAACGTGGGCTTTATTATTTACATACTTTTAGCAATTATATGCTTGCTATTGAGCTTTATCATGGACATGATAACTTGTTCATTAAAGTTCGTACTAGGAAAGGTCCTCTTAATGTTATAACATCCACATCAAGTGTGGACTGAATTCCAAATGGCCTTTGATTTAGTGGTATGTGAGCCTCTTTTCTTTTAGGAGGTCAGGGGTTCAAACATCACTAAAGGTAAGGAGGATGTGTGAGTTTATTTGTTGCATTTGCCGTATATAAATATTATATACTTCAAAAAAAATGTGGATTGAATTATTACACAATGTTCTAAATCCATTTCACATACTGTTTTGTTGAGCGAACAATCTGACCTTTGGAAAAGACTATAGGCCCATGTGGTGAAGAGCCGACGTTTACCAATATGTGAGAAGTGTATATATGAATTTTGCCGTATATAAGTATTATATATTACGAAAATATTTACTTAGCTTTTATAGCTTGAGAGTAAGAGTGGTCACTTATATTGGTTTTTACTCTACCGTTAATAAGTAGTTTATCTACCAAAATCAGGGTTCTAAAAGATGCATCATGGCGTAATACGTGTCTCCACCATTAAGCGCGTTGAGGCGCGCTGCGGCGTTCGTTTACAAGGCCCGACTTTTTCCAAAATTTCAACTTCTCAAAAATAAATATATATTATTTTACACTTTTACATATATCTCAATCACATCACTTATAGTTTCATAGATTTACACAAGTTGCATACTCGTGATTAAAACAAACTTGCAAACCCTTCCAAGATCTATTTTGAATATTTGATCACATACTATTTATATAATATATATATATATATATATATAGACTTGAGATCATGTGAGACCAAGCTATTTCCGTGAGACCCATGAGATCACAAAAATAACACTACCCCTTCACAGCAAAAGACTGTGAAGGTATTGTGAAGGTAAACCTTCACAGTGTTTTTGTTGTGAAGGTTCACTGATTTTCATACCTTCACAATGAATTGTTGTGAGAGTTTAGTGTTATTTTGTGGTCTCACGGTCTCACGAAAACATGTTGGTCTCACGTGAACCCAACCCTATATATATATATTATTCTTATATGATTACCTCATTGAATACTAAATAGAAAACATATATGTAATTATATATGTGACATAAATTTGACACCTTATAGTACACATTGAAAATAAGGAATTCTCATACATAATCATATAAAACCGAGTTATAAGCATTTGAATCCATTGCATTATAGCCTAACATATCAATTCTTTTATATGAATAATCATGTATAAATAGTTATCAAGTGGGTAAAATCCCCATTTTATCAACAATTCCATGTTAAAACCAAATATATGTTTGGGTTCCAAAACTCATCAAAAAATTGAGATAATCATCTCCATACCATTCCTTACAATTATTAAAACAAAAGTCATAAAATCCCAAAAATCCCCATTTTTGGCCTAGTTGGTCTGAAATCAAACAAATGAGAAAAACATGAAATGATAGTTTTGAATAACTAAAATACAACATTTTAACATGTATATAGTTTTGTAAAAGCGTAGGATGAACTCACAAAGCTAGGTTTTGGTAAAATGCTTGGAATGGAGATGAGAGGCTTGGATCTAGGGTCCTAGTCTTGAATCCTTTACTTTGATGATGAATAAAAAACCTTTGAATTGGTTGGAAAAGTGAAATAAATGCTCCCAAATTCGGATTTTATGAGGGGGAGAGGAAGAAAATCAAAGTAAGGAAGTGTTGGTGAGAAAATGAGAGTGAAAAACCCAATTTTCGGACTTTAACGCGCAGGTACACACTATACGCATCCTTGCGCACGACTTCAAATTGCGACGCAGACCATGCGCGCCTAGGGCAACACAACAGTGAGTCGTGCGACCACTCGCGCGACTTGAGGTTGCATGATACCCAAAAATTGTCCGTTTCGATCGTTTACTTGGTTTTTCTCGCATGACTTTCTACCAAACATTTAATTATATAGATCCTCACTAAACTATCATATTTAAGGCTAAAAACAAATGATTAAACACAACACGAAGGTGAATAAAATCTGGGTGTTACACGTTTGGTTTGCAGATTTCGACATAATGATGATGGAATTGGAACCAATTTCATTCACAAAGTTTCTCGGATTTTTAGTAGACATTTGATTCACACAATGTTTTTGGATTGAATGAAATATGTCAAGAGGATTGGAATATAAATATATGATGGAACTGCAATTGAATTTGAAAGATTTTGATCACACATTTAGTTAGCAGAAATTGGAATGAAATACTTTAAATGAATTGGAATATGTGTGTTTGGTTCGCATATTCCAGCTTCGAAATTTGAAACCGGCCAAAATACCTTTTATGTTTTTTGTTTAATGGTAGTGGTTGATGGTGAGTCGTGGGTGGCAGCAGTTGGCGGTGGTCGACGGTACTTGTACCGGTGGTGTTGTTAATGGTGGTCGATGGTGTTGTGTGGTAGTGGTTGGCGGTGGTGGGTGGTCGATGGTGGTGGAAGGTGGAGTTGGTTGAGTGAAAGAGTCTTTTATTCTAAATAGAATTGTTCCTTGACTTGTTTTCATGAGGCTTTTTTTCTTGATTTTCTATTCGTTGCAGAATTCATACCCTTAGCCCTTTTGTACCTTCGTTTTTCCAACTTAATAAAATTTGTTTTTGCCTTAATTTCAAAAAAATCAAAATCCTTAGGTACATCGAAGGACTAGATTTATGGATTTGAAAACCATTAGATACATTCTACTCCATCCTTTGAATAAACTATCTAGAATTTGGTGAAAGGAAAGGATTTCATCATTCCACTTCATTCCTGTGAACTAAGGGGCCGTTTACAAAAACACTTATCCGAGTAAGTGCTTACCAAGTCACATTAGCTTATGGGATGAATATGACAAGGACTAAGAATCTTACCCGGTAAGAGCGGAAGCAAGGACCGAGAGTCTTACCCGGTAAGTGAGTCTGACGGCTCTTACCACGGTTAGCGTTTACCGGCTAAATTATTGCATGTGATGCCATTTTGGTGGACTAAAATCTTACCCAGAAAGTAAAAGTGATAATATTGAATTTTACCGGTGAACACTTACCCGAGTAAGTGATTAGGTAAACGACCCCTAAGTTGACGAAACGGCTTAATCCATTCCTATTTCCTTTTGTAAAGTTCAAATGATTAAAAAAATCACTTCTCTAAATATTAAATAATAAATAATCTTGATAGTTAATTAATAATAAATAATTTCAAAATAATAAATGATATTTTTAATAAATTCAACCTTTTTTGTTTTTCTTATTTGAATCTCGCAAGCACAACCCATGTGTTGGGTGAGATGGGTGGTCGCCAAGAACAACACAGCTCAACCTTTTAATAGGTTGCGATTACTATTTTACCTAAAAAAAACTACTTTTACATGTTCTCGCTCTCGAATCTCAATCCGACACTCTTACTCTCAACTTCAACATTTGCTATTGATCTGCCCCTCATCCTCTCACTCACTAGCCACTGGCCACGATAGCACAACCAAACGTCCGAGTTCAAACGACCTTGAACCTTCTTAGCTTCTCCCTTCCGGCTTCTACGATTCTACCTTTCAGGCCTTCATGCACCCAACGGTGCTACAAGGTGTTTTCTTTCTGATTTGGTTATTTGCTCATAAATTTGATTACTTGCCCTTATGATACACTTTGACGCTCTATTCTCGAGTTTTGGAAGGAAATAAAGAAAAATAAAAAGAAGGAAAGAAAGAAAGAAAAGAAACGAAAGAGATTTTTTTATTTGTATTCTTGATTCTTGAACGTGAAAGGAAAGATGTTATTTTTACAATATGCCCTTGTTTATTTTATAATAATGAAATGTAATTGATGGATATATGTGTAATTTTATAAGTATTTTTAATTGTTACAAATTTTTATCTTTCATTTCCTTCATTTTCCTCCCACATTTCCCTTCCCTTTTCAAAAAAAAAAAAAAAAACCTTAGATTTTTTCTTCCCCCCTTACCTCTCTCTTTCTTTCTTTCATACAAAAAGAGGTCACATGGTAAATGCCAAAATTTAGCATCAGATGGTGCTCAAGACTGTAGTGATTCAGACAAGAAAATGATTTTGGAGAACATTGCTTAATTGATAAGTGCCCTAAGATTCTTAAACAACACTAGCATGAAGAAACATAACACAAGGGATAAAGAATGAAATTCATGAAAACCGTAAACCCCCAATCACAAACAAAATCCACATCTGATCAATAATATGCAAACACCAATCGAAAACCACCAATCATTTTCAAACTAGAATTGAAGAAATCAGTCACAAAAGTGGACACATACACCCCCGATTTATGCTAAAAACTGAATTCAGCAACCACATCAAGACGCAATTTCAAGCATGTTATGTTTTCGATTCAGATAATCGATTTATTCATATATATATATATATATATATATATATATATATATATATATATATATATATATATGTGTGTGATTTGTTTAAGCAGCAAGAGAACCAACAATTGGATACTTAGCTTCGAATTTCTTCTCCCAATCATCCAAAATTCCGAGCTCCTTCTCCGTGAGTCCATCAAGATTTCCGATAACATCTTCATCGTTCTTACTCATCTTCGCTAGAGCTCTGCTCGCATCTTTACCGGCGAACATGGCGTAGGAACCGCCGGGACCGTAGAAGGATTTTCCGGTGGTTACATCGAAGATACGGCCCTTAACGCCGATGTAAATAGGGTTAGATGGATTAGTGCCGTCGTACTGCTTTAGTTGGTCTAGGGTTAGCTCCATTTGATTTGGGGTTTTTTTGGGTAGGTGTGAATTTGTGATTCCAGAATTGGGAAAGAGATGAAGATATAAACCAGAAGTGGGGGAGAAATATTCGCTCTTGTGCCATTATGGTCGCTCATTTATTTCTACAACGGTAAAATTAATTAAATGTTAATTGAAATTTTATTTAATTAATATACAGCGGTAAATATAATTAAATGTTAATTGATATTTTATTTAGAGTAAATTACAGATTTCGTCCCTGTGGTTATGTGAAAATTTTGGATCAAGTCCCTCAATAGAAAAAATTACATATATTGTCATTGTGGTTTCAATATCGTTACAGATCAGGTCCCTGACTCATTAAGGACAAGGACAGGATGGTCTTTTTACTATTTTTAAGAATATATAATTAAATTTTAAGTATTTTGTCTTTTATCTTTTCAAGCTTCAAATTATAAATTGACACGTGTTATGACCTTTGAAAGGAAAAAAGAAGAGCTCCTCTAGTCCTCTCTCCTCTCACTTTTAGTGTTCGTAAACCAATTTTTGTATGTCTTTTTCAAACTAAATCCAATCGACCTCCTATATTAAACCACCTGCAACTTTTACTTTTAAACCCCCCTTCTCCCTACACACACACACACACACACACACACACACACATATATATATATATATACACACATACGCACATACTGACATAGAGAGATTATATATCCGTACACACATAGGATCCTGCAACTTTCTCCGGCTTTAAGTTTTATATTTTTATTTTTCTTTAAACTACGTTGTGTGTAATGGAATCACGAAAGGAGATGGATTCAAAGAGAGCGTGGAGGGAGAGGGAAGGTAGTTGGTGTGAAAGTTGTTGTTCGATGGTGTGAACAATATGCTAACCGGAGCAAAAGAACGATGGAGAAAAAGAATAGGCTGGTTGGTGGCGGTCGACGGAGCGAAGGGAGCAGCGGCCAAGTGGAGATGCCTACGTCGGTGAGTGTCGACAGAGAAGGGCGCTAATATAATAAATTGTATATTATATATTTATTTTAAAAGTAAATTAAATAAAATGTAAATTGACCAAAAGGTCCTCTTATTTAATATAATTTTATTAATAAAAATTAGATGTAGGGACCTAATCCAAAACAAAATTAAAACCACAATGACCATATCTGTAATTATTTCTTTTGAGGGACCTAATCCAAAATTTTCACTAACCACAGGGACCAAATTTGTAATTTACTCTTTTATTTATAACTGTAAATTATTTTAGGCATTGTTTGGCAAAAATAAGCTAGTTTTTTTGTGTATATGTTTAGATGACCATAACCTAGCTTATAAGCTAGCTTTTTGAAACGCTACTTGAAATAGCGTTTCAGCAGCTTTTGATGAATATTCCAATATTGCCGCTTATTAGTATTTACTAATTATTATTATTATAAATATTAATTTTTAAATTTAATTATTATTAATAATAATAATTAATTAATATTAACTGAAAAAATTATTAAATTAAATTTTAATTATATATTAATATTAGTTTTTAATTATTTAAAGTTATTGTTAATCATATAAATTATTTTTATATATTTTATAACATTAATTAATATATTTTAATTACTAACTATTATTATCTTTTTAAGTATTATTTGATTATTTATATGTAACGGTTATTTAAAATCATAAGTTAATATTTTTTTTTTCTAAAACTTGTTTTAACAAATTAAAAATTTATGGTGTATATGTAATAATAAATTTTAAATTCTTTTAATTAACATGTTGTATTATTTAATTTTTCTCTACTACATTGGTTGTGTTAATTAACATATTATATTTTTATAAATTTGTTTTAATTATATAATTAAATATCGTAATTGATAATTTTTTTGAAGATGTCATTTTACATGTTTATAAGCTAGTTTTGTCAAACGTGACTTTTTCATCAGCTAGCTTATCAGCTACCAGCTTGTTTATGAGTCAACAACTAACTTATCAGCTACCAGGCCTATGGGAATAAAGTAACTCTAAGGGGTCGTTTACCTAATCACTTACTCGAGTAAGTGCTTACCGGTGAAATTCAACACTATCACTTACTTTCCGGGTAAGATTTTAGTCCACGAAAATGATATTGTATGTAACAATTTAGCCGGTAAGCGTTAACCGTGATAAGAGTCGTTGCACTCACTTACCGGGTAAGACTCTTGGTCCTTGATTTCGACTCTCGGTCCTTGCTTCTGCTCTTACCGGGTAAGATTCTTAGTTCTTGTCATATTCATCCGGCAAGCTAATGTAACTTGGTAAGCACTTACCCGGGTAAGCGTTTTGTAATAAGTTTTCAAATTATTAATAAGATAATATAAGTAATATATATCGGGTACGAGGCAGAGCGGGGGTACGTGACCTGACCCCGGCCCCAAACCCGGTTTCAATTGAACGGGGATCCCCGGACCCGGTACCCAGTCGGGTCGGATGAACCGGGTTCCTTATAGGATCGAGGCAAATCATCATCCCTAGTCTAAACGGCAAGTACGATTATGGAATGATATGATTGAACGCAAATACCCTTGCAATTTATAAACAATCGTAACCATGATATTCAAATCCACATCATTAATTTATTCATTGATAATTATCGATCACGCATGTTTTTATAAACCAAATCAAAGAAATTCAATATCTCACATCAAGATAAAATCTGAGTGAAATATTTGTTGATATTGTCTCTATCTCACAGGATGAAGAGGGCATTTTCTTGACCAAATTATAACCATGATATTAAAGTTCACATCAATGTATATTCATGATAATTATCAATCATAAACATTTTAATAATATAAATGACACGAAGTCAATATACCCCATGTTGAGGTAGGATCTGACGTGATGTTGTGTGTTAGTTCAACTGGTAATAAGACTTGGGCATTTGGGGTTTCTCCTAAAAGGTCACTGGTTCGAGTTTTGAAAGGCCACTAAGGATTTTCTTGATTGTTCTCTAAAACGCCTGAAAATACTGAAGATGCGCACAAGCCAAGGGTATTGATAGAGTTTACATATTTATCCTCTGAGATAGAAGCAAGACCAACATTAATCATGCTTAGATCCTACCTTTTCTTTGTCAACAATGGGAGTCCTGATGGGCTTGTGCGCATCTTCACTATTTTCAGGCGCTTTAGAGAACAATCAGGAAAATCCTTAGTGGCCTTTCAAAACTTAATCCAGTGACCTTTTAGGAGAAACCCCAAATGCCCAAGTCTTATTACCAGTTGAACTAACACACAACATGACGTTAGATCCTACCTCAACATGGGATATATTGACTTCGTGTCATTTATATTATTAAAATGTTTATGATTGATAATTATCATGAATATACATTGATGTGAAATTTAATATCATGGTTACAATTTGGTCAAGAAAATACCCTCTTCATCCTGTGAGATAGAGACAATATCAACAAATATTTCACTCAGATTTTATCTTGATGTGAGATATTGAATTTCTTTGATTTGGTTTATAAAAACATGCGTGATCAATAATTATCAATGAATAAATTAATGATGTGGATTTGAATATCATGGTTACGATTGTTTATAAATTGCAAGAGTATTTGTGTTCAATTATATCATTTCATAATCGTACTTGCCATTTAGACTAGGGATGGTGATTTACTATGATCCGATGGGGAACTCGGTTCACCGGACCCGACCGGGGCCGGGGATTCCCCACTCAACCGGATACCGGGTCCGAGGCTAGGGATCCTTGTTCAATTGAAACCGGGTTTGGGGCCGGGGCCAGGTAACATACCCACACTCTGCCCCGTACCCGGTATATATTACTTATATTATCTTATTAATAATTTGAAAACTTAGAGTTACTTTATTCCCATATATACACGATATAGATAGTATATATTACTTACATTATTTTATTAATAATTAGAAATTTAAAATTACTCTCTTCCCTTGGATATGTACACTATATATATAGATACATAATAGTAATAACCAGTAGGCCTATGGGAATTTTACAAAAAATCTTGACACTACTCCCTTTTGCTTGCTTTTCCTACAGATCGATCATGCGCCTGGGCATAATTCTCAACAATGATGTGTAATTTGGAGATTTTTTTTAAATAAACCGGGTTTGACCGGGGGTTGACTATTTTATTGACCGGGGATGGGTTTAGGATCCCCGTACCCGCTAAACCGGGGCCAGACAGGGTAATATGAAACCCGCCCCAAACCCACCCGTTGCCATCCCTAATTTAGACCGAAATGGTTTTTCATTTAAAGTTATATACCTTAAAATCCCAAGAATAATGGTAAAAGATCATTTAGGAGAAAGACCTTAAATCAGTTTTTGATTAAACTCATGACCTTTTGGTCAATTAAAAAATCGGCTTTATACTCGAGAATTTAATTGAAATCCCGTTTAAAGTTATCTACCTAAATATCCCAAAGTTGTTTTAGTTTAAACACAATCCACCTCCTCCATGTTCAATATGAAACCAATGTATTGAAGAAGCCGTAAAAGATCATTGCACAAAACTTCTAGAAACAAGTTTTTGGAGAAAAAACAAATTTGAAAACACAATAAGGGGTCATTTACCAAACGTTTACCCGGGTAAGTGTTTATCAAGTCACATTACCTTACCGGATGAACATGACAAAGACCAAGAATCTTACTTGGTAAGAGCTAAAATAAAGATTTACCATGGTTAGCGCTTACCTGGGAAATTGTTGCATTGAATACCATTTTTGGGGAACTAAGATCTTACCCGGTAAGATAATGATAGTGTTGAATTTTACCGATAAGCGCTTACTAGAGCAAGTTTTTGGTAAACGGTCCCTAAGTTGCAACATTTGATGACAGTTATATGTATCTGGGCAGTGAAATCAAGGTAAATTATATAGACTTTTCTCCATAAATCCAATATATCTCATCCAAAAGTTTAGAAACATAAATAAATAACAAAAAAACCCAGTATATCTCATCAAGAGTCTAGAAAACCATGGCCACCAAAAATAGAACAAGGGCAGTTCCATGTAATCCTGGTTTGACAAATTTAAGGCACATAGTTCATGGTTTTTAATGCCAAACTAACACATAGTGCGATTGAGTAACAAAGAACTATGCACGATTTCAAGATTTTAATTTGACATGTTTAGTTTAATAATTTACCAATCTAGTTTCATTTTCGAGATTTCTCTTCCAGACAAAAAAATGCATTCTTATCCTATTCAGTCATGTCCCGGTCCCATTCGAATTTCACACCAGACATGGGACGACGTGTTTTTGTTTTTAGTCATGTCCTGTCCTATCTCATGCATCTTGATTGAAATTGGTTTTCAAACACAGTTAAAACCAAGCCACAATTGTGCATCAAACTTCATTTCAACATTACACACATCATAATACAAATATCTGAGCAAATCCATAATTGGGATATTAGATCTCTAACTCAAGCTTGTTTTTTTTTGGAAGGGTATCCGAGGACATTGCCCCGACTAATCCCGGCAAGGTGAGGCAATTGCCCCAGCTGCTAAAGCGTGCAGCCCTGAGTTTATCCACACTGGCCACAAGTTGGAAGCGCCTGGATTCGAACTTGGGGTAGATGGGTTACTAGCCACATCCCCCACAAGCCTTAACCAGTACGCCACAAGCCTTGTGGTTAACTCAAGCTTGTTTCTAGGCTAGTTTCATGCTTTTGCAGCACAGCCTTGACTTGAATTTGAGGTTGATTAAGCCCAAAATCTAGATGAGAAAACAGACTCACATGTTGCTCGAGCTCAAGATTGGCTCTCTCCAAATCCAGATCGATCTCGTTCAGACTCAAACTCAATTTTTCTACCTCATGTGAAGGTAGACACCAATAAGAAAGCGTTTGGTACAAGAACAGGACTAGACAAGGCTAAAAGTGAAAAAATTGTGAAGTTTTGGGATTCTAATTTGACAAGGGTAGTTTAGTAATTACCAAACTTGTCCCATTCCCTGGATTTTATACCGCCAGTTTTGATGTCCAGCTACAATCTAATTGTAGCATCACACGCGGGATAAGAAGCGTTTATTCTTAAATGTCCCACATAACAAATGCAGCCTAAACAGCATATAATTCTAGAAATAATCTAACACATATTTCTATCTTCGATACAGGCGGTATGAAATCACATTTCAAACAATAACCATAGAAACACAATATTAGCAAATGAAGATAGTAGTAGCATACTTAGACATATGTTTAACCTTACATTAGAGCTCATAAACAGTATATAGATTCTTCTCATATTTCATAAAAATGAGTTTTAGATCTGGGGGTAGGGGGAAGATGGAGTAGAATGGAACCAACTTATTTTTATGGCTAACCAATGACAAAAACCCATTACTACTCTATCCAAAAGAATATGGAACATTCATACCTCCAGTAAAGTCAGCAATGTGTGTGCCCAGCCAAATCTCTTCACATCTGCATTGTGCCATCTTAGTTCAATTAGATGCTACTACTTCACAACTCCACCATTGGCAAAAATGACGAATTTAACCTTTGGTAATCTTCGATACTCACAATAAAAATCAGATTACTTTTTCTTGTTTCTGAACTTCTCTTTAAGCAAAGTGAACTGCTTCTTGCATTGATTAACTGTTTTCCCCGGAACAGCAGCAGCAACGCGTTCCCAACGCTGATTAGTTTCTTTTGGAAATGTCTTTAAAGCTTGAACCAGTGCCGTTTCCTGCACAGCCGACCATGCATCTGGGTCTGAACTTGAAGAAGCTGCTGACTCCACTTTCTCTGCATTTTGGCTCGGTTTGTGTTCAACCCCTTCGGGTTGACCGGGGGCGGAAGAGTCCCCGTTTGACTCAGTGGGCGTGGAAGAAAGTGGGACCCCCTCAACTTCCTCCCTGGTTGTAAGAGGAGATGAAATTGAAACTGCAGGTTTTCGCTTTTCAAGAAACGAATCAAATGCTTTTGATGAGTCGGGTTTCTGTAAAAGAACGGTTTTGGTTGCTTTTAGAATCTCCTCCACGGACCGCCCAGTGCCGATGTACTCCGATATAACTTCCCACCTGCGAGATGTACCTTTTGGATACTTCACTATCCCTTTCCTTAAAAGCTCGATCTCTTCTTTCCCCCAAGGTTTCTCTTTTTTCTCGAAAGTGCTTTTAGGTTTAGAAACATTTCCATTCGGTTTTACAGTTCCGTTTTGTTGGCTGATATTTATCACATGATTTTTTCCGATATGTTCTGAACTAAGAGCCTCCTTCAGAAGTTCGGCTTTTTGATTAAGCCCTTCCTTTCCTTCCATATTCTCGCATAAGCTTCTTAATTGTAACGTATCAAGTGCCATACAGACACTTTCCACGTCATCTTTGCTAAGATTAAGCAAATGCTCAGAAACAACTGGAGTGGATAGAGTTCGAAGACGAGTTCGCTCTTTTCGCAAAAGTTTCTTCTCTTTTTCTTTCACTTTCTTCTGTTGTGAAGCAGCTTCAGCAGCCTGTTTATCATCTTCTTCTTTCTTGCGCTTATTTTCTTCAGCAATTCGTGCAGCTTCCTCTTCCTGCTGTTTCTTTACTATAAACTTAGCTTCTTTTTTCTTCTGTTTCTCTGCTTTTAGCGTCTCCTTTCTCCTCAAAACTCGCGGGTCCCGTTTATAAGCATTGTCGACAAGAGAACGAATCCTCGCATGCTCCTCCTTCCTCGCTTTCTCCGAAAGTTTCGCATTTTGTCTCTCCATCCACCTTTTATGGTCACGTGATTCCGCTTGCTCAAGGTCAAACTCGTCCGCATGCGGAAACTCCCTCCAGCTTTTGAACCCGTACCAAAAATCATAAAACGCATCAACGTCTTTAAGTGATGTATTATCGTCTCCAAGTGACGGGATTGGTTGAACAACTGACCACCGCCCGTTTCTCATAAAAGCGGGTCCAAATACTTTAAAAAAGTCTTGTGGAGAACAGTCGGTGGGAATCTCGTCATCAAACTCATCAGTGGAGTCATAGATTCTCCTCCTCACGGGGTCAATCAACACCTCATACGCTTCTTGAATCGCCTTAAAATGGTTCTCGATTTCATCTTTCTTTGCTTGTTTTGCAGCTTCGGTTTCCTCCCCAAGAAGAAGAGCGGCTTGCTTATCAGGATGATGCTTTAAAGCAGTTTCGCGGTAACTCTTCCTAATTTGTTCTTCGGTTGCAAGATACCTTAAATGGCCCAAACCCAATAACGCGTAATGATCTTGTTGGTTTGCTCCATCACCAGACTTCTTTTTACCTTTGCTGCTGCTATATGAATCAGATGATTGCATATACTCATTTTCTTTGTCTTTAGGTAATTTTTCATTATCATCGGCTAAAATTTCCTCCTCGAAGTAACCACGAAGCTTAAGTGCAACGTCGTGAAAAGAATGCCCAGCAGGTTCAAAGCGTGAAGCCTTTATCGGGAGGCAGTTTGAGGAGACATAAATGGCTTCTCCATTTACAAGCTCATCTGGATAAGTAATGAGACGAATGCTTGCACGGGCTGTCATTATTGCGGCAACTGAAACATCCACGGCTTCAAGCTAACATTAATGTAACAAAAAACAAAGTCATGACAGACAAAAAAAGGAATAGATGAATGTAAAGAATGTTTGAACGTATTGATAAGAGATTAAGAAACACATGGCACATGAAAATTTAGAAACAAAATTTTTGTTTCCTATATAATCAATGATTAAATTAAGTCAACCTAACAATGGAGCCAGCTAGAAGCCCCCTCTCTGAGAAGTTTCTAGAAAGTGACAATGATTGTTATGTACTAAGACAGTAAGATATGAAAAAAGACTAAACGATCTGTGCTTAGAATGGCTCACATGTATTTTCTTGTGTTTTAAAACACCACCTTATCTCATGAACAGAAAACAAGAAGTGAAGAAACAAGACACAAAATGCGAACACCTAATGCGTGCAGACAAAAAGGTGTTTCTCAAATTGTAAAAAGTACACCTTCAAGAAACACACGGTAGTCATTTTTTTCAGAAATCAAAATCTCAAGCAACACAAAGATATATTCAATGTCTCCTTATTCTTTAAGTTATCACCAATCAATAGCTATGCAGAGTCCTACGACTGTCTCAAATTAAGATATCAAGTAACACACAGCTGTAACAAGCTTATTCCGTTAATACACACATTTAAATGTGAGTACGAAGAATTCTGTATATTTATATATTCTGCATCCTCAAGTCCCCTGAAATTTGCATCTTTTGAATGGTCTAACTTTAAAAACTCGTTCAAATATCGCTCAATAAGACTAAATAGCAACCAAAAACCTTATAAAACAAAATCAAAACCATCGATATATGTATAAAACTATTAATGACAATGAACAGCACCAATAAAAAAATCGTTTGCGATAAATCCATTCCGACAGATATTAATTCAATTCGAAAGAAACCACAGGAATCTGAAAATTAACAATTAACAGCTCGCTAGTGATATATAGCATCAATAAAGCTACTTAATTTCTGTTTTCTCGATGAAAAAGAATGCTTTGATTACCTATTGGACGGAGTAACGGCGATGAAGCGAGCGATCGATCTGTGAAATTAGGGTATAACAGATGAAGAAGATGATCAAGGCTGGGCAAGAATATTGAAAAATAGCCAAGATTTTTGTAGTTTTGATGGAGAGGCGCAGAGAGATTGGAGCGGGGAAATAAAGATTTGGGGGTTTAGGGTTAACAGGGTTGGGCTGTAAGGCCTCAAGTTTCGTGCACATTTTGAGTTGTTATACTTGTAACCCATACGGGAAGTTAAAGTTGTAGCCCCTGAACTATCTATTATAAGCAATTCAGTCCTTCAATAGAAATAAATTTGATAATTTACTTTAAATGTTTAATGTTTTCACATATTTGGTTAACACCCTTGATGACTTAGCATTTCTTTGGACATTTTTGAAATAAAATGTTTTAGTAGCTTTTATAGGACATTTTTGAAAAGAAAAAAAACTTATATGAAACCATATTTTCTTATAAATATAGTCTATTGGCTTTTAATATGGAACTATCCGCAAACATTAGTTGCACACACAAGGCTCCTTTCTTAATACATTGCAAAAAAATCGTTGAAGGGACAACTTTTTTTAAGAAGTCGGTCTAAAACATTTAGATTTTCAAATTATCAAGTTCTCCTCTATGGTTCAGGGTTCGTTTATCAATGCTTACCAGATAAGAGTCATCACTTTTACTTACATTAACGGATAAGATTATTAGTCATCACCAAAAATGCACAAAAAGATCAAGTCTGAAACCCGACCCTGGCCCGAAAGGTTCCGGCCTAGTAAGCCTGAAGCCTAGTCCGGACATGCCTCAAAGCCCGAGCAATTCAAAATTTTGGGGGCAGACCTAGTTCGAAAATCTTAGGCTGAGAGAGCCCGGTCAAGTTGATATTTTGGGAAAAAGGCCTAGTTGATAGATGGGTTTACCCCCCCCCCCCCCCTAATCTATTCGCAAGTGTACGGGTTGAATCAAGTAATAAGTACTTGGAAGTACGAGTATCGAACCAAGGAAACTAGGAACTGAGTATCACAATTACTATATTCACTATTAACTGAACGGCTCAAAAGATGAATTGTTGGAATTAAATTAATTAACTACTAGCAATAAATCGAGAACGAGACAGTAAACAACTTAGGGAAACTTTGGATGGAGAAAACAGTTGAGGGTTGGAAATCCTAAGATTTTCATGTATAAACACTTGACTCAAAATAATTTCCAGCTATTCCCTTTAATGAATAGCCAATCTCTAAAATCACTGTTGTTCTTTCTCAAGCAACCACGAATTTTATTTTGAAAGCAGAAGTTTTATCTCTCGATCTCAACCTATGGAATTTAAAACACACTAAAATCAAGATTTCAACGGGGCTAAGGCTTACTTGGTATATCTCTATCCAATTTCTCACCTTAGGAATGCAATTCTAGTTATAGTTAGCAATTAACTCTCTCGAGCTTAATCGATAACAAACAAATCAGATGAAAGTTGGTCATACTCACAAAAGCATTAAAACCCAAATCATATACTTCATTAATTAGGAAAAACTGATAAAAAATCCCAAATCACATGTTCATATGCTTAAACCATATTCAAACCAACCCCCAACATCTAAAGATTAGTTCATGTTGGGGGTATCAACAATCAAAGCTAAAGAAGAATCCATAGTTCTCAGAAAAAATTCTCTCAAAAGTTCTAGGATCATAAAACTCCCTTGATTGTGTAGAACCAACGAAGATTTGCACGAAATTGATGTTGAAATTGCTTCTCACGACGTCTCCTTGCTTCAATTCGATGTTTCTCCCTTGCCAAAATCGCCCCAATTGAGTCATTGGTCGTCCTCTAAAAGTTAGAAGTCGATAGAATGAATCATCAGTCGTAAAAACCTAGCTGCATGAATGTTTTAAACAAACTGGACGTCGGGGCCACCACTGGCGCGGATTGACTGGCACCAAGACTAGCGCCAAGCACTGGTCAATTAACTTGGTGCGGATACTGGCGTGGATTGACTGGCACCGGGACTGGCGCCAAGCACTGTTTGATCTAATTTGGCGCGAATCATGGTGCGGATACACTGGCACGGGGACTGGCACCAAGCACTATTTGGACAAATTTCACCAATTTCTCGTTTTAAGGCCCGGAACTCGAATCTGCTCCTTTTAGAGAATTATATACTTGCACCTGTACTTTCTTGCCAAAAACCCGTTAAAAACTACTATTTTACTTGAAGACACGCGTGAACCACCCAATTTGAGATCCAGAATAATGTCGAAAACCGACATTATCAACAACCCCAAACCAAGCTTTGTTTGTTCTCAAGCAAAATAGCGACATAAAAAATAAGCAACCAGGGTCTTACCAGAATTCGCACAATTGGGTAGTCAGTGGTGTCATTAAAGATCTCTACACATCTCAGTCAACAAAAGAAATTAACAATTTAGGATGAATTATCAACTGACAAACCCTCAGTTTGTAGAGTTTGAGACACTAACTTTTTGAGAATATAACTGATAGGGACTACACCATATTAAGTTAGACATCAAATTATGCATGCTTAGGGAGGAAACCGCTTTGACCCTACCTCACTGGATTCTCAAGTCACTCGAACCCTAGGTTGTCACACATATTGTCATGTATTTGGAAGTTATGTGCAATAATTCTCAATATAAAAGCATAAACAACTTAACAAGAAAGACGCACCAATGTCCAAAGAAACGATCTCGGATGGAACCAACTAGCAAGACTAGAACTATTAGTGCAACTCTCATCTATCTCCTTATACTTTCCAAAAGATCATCCAGGTCTTTACAAAGGTTGTAATGGGGCTAGGCTATTGGCTAAGAAACGAAAGGTATGGTAGATCAAAAGTCCTTAAAGTACCAGTGTACGAACCAACGGTTCTCATTCCCCTCCTTTCTCTTGCTTTTTTCACTGTGTTATCACCGCAATCCCATGGGTTGAGTTTGTCAACCTTATTTTCTTCTACTCAAATCAGTTCCTTTTTTTTTGTTTTTTTTCTGCAGTGAATTGGCCCAATGGCCTTATTTCTCTATGACTGCCACTCGACTATTCTGTATATATATATATATATATATATTTGTTTCAAATTATACCCTTTTGGTAATGTCTATCTTTTTGTACCCCACTGTGATTCACTTCTCTCTGTCCCTCCCCTTTTCGATTCAGATTCCCGCCCCGTCTTTCGTAACCGGCACGTGTTCGGAAAAGGTAGGCTACTATAAAGGCTAGGGTTTAATAACTGGGTTCAGAATCGAAGGAATTAGTGTTTGGCTACAAAGTGGCTAAGGGACACTAAAAAAGAAGGGTGCGCAAGATAAAATCGCTCTATACTAACATTGCCTGGAATCATCTCTCAAGGTCCATACTTAGATAAGATGTGAGCTTCACTAAATATTCCTATGAACGTCTTTGCTAATTGATGCAACTTATAGTGAGATCAACTATAACCACGACAAGGAATTAAAGAAAAGTGTATCGAATTAATGCATTTAGTCCCTCTGAATCGAAGTTATAATGGCTCAACGTCTCACGGGTGCTCTCCACTAATGTCCCTAATCCATACAGTCCTTAAGGTCTCCCTCAATGCTATATTATCCCTTACAGATTCACTCCTCAAAACTTGGTGCTCTACTTACTACCGAAGGGAAGTTAGAAAAAATACGATCCTAAAAGCAACTCAATCATTTTCTAAGATACAAGAGATCAACAAAATGATACCAATGACTTACAACCCCAAACCTAAGTTACACATTGTCCCCAATGTGCATATAAAGTTGATTACAATCATCCAACAAAAATTGTGTGAACTAAGTACAGTCATCCATCAAAACAAGAAAAAAAATATCCAAAGCTAGCACATCAAAACAAATCCGAAAATAAGTCGTCTTCAGTCATTGCGGTTCCGTCGTTGGGATGATGATGCACCACTCGGCTGTCGTCTTCTAACACGTCGAGCCGCTTGTGGGTCAGAAGGCCCCGCCTCATCTGCATCTGCACCGCCTCAGTTCTGCCCGCTCATTGGGCCCGAGCTGGTGGTAACGAAACCACCTCCTGGGATTATCAGGGTTTGTTGGCACCATTTTTCCTGCAAAAAGGGAATTCAATTAGACACATTTAATTATCTATCCCACCCCAAACCTAATCCTTGGTTAGGTTCATTATACAACTTTGGATTCATTCATTTAAAACAAGTAAGGAACACCCCAAACATTGGTAAAACCGAGGTTTGCAATGGGGTGTTGTGTGGATGATAAAGAATGGGCACTCCAAACCTAGGTTTGGTTAGCCATTTAGCATACTTTAGAAAGCATCCCACACAACAACATATCAACATGAAACGGCCAAAATCCAGGACAAATTTAAACCTTAAAATTCCACAAAGTTAACCATAATTTCATCCAACTTTTATACATAAATGGAGAATTAGTTATGAGGGTTCACATACACAAGTTGAACTTATCAAAACAACCTGCTAATCTAATCCTAAACATTAAGATCAGATTATACTAGTTGTTTAGACCATTCACCAAAACATCCTCGTATATGCTAACTTCTCCATTCATCACCAAAAGTTGAGTATCCGAAATCACTCGTCCCTCATCCGCTTTTACTTCCCCGAGTTCGTACCTGGTAAGAAAATTTAATTTGAAACGATTAGGCTTACGCCTAGTGAGAACATCCATTTCAAATTAAAACTTATAAGCTTTGGAAACCAATGTAAACAAAGCGTATAAACAAATCTGGTTTATCACCATTCTTACCGTGCACATACACATCTTACGATGACGGGAACATACCCGATTCCATGAATATGACTAACACTCAGTAAGTCATATCATCACGTTCAAGAGCCTACTACAAATCATCACAGATTCTAGATTATTGTTCATGTCCAAGAAATTACAATTTACTTTATGCATATTTCTTGGAGTGGAAGTAGAGATTACAATTTACTTTATGCCTATCTCTTACCTTCCCATAGAAATCAGGAATTACGGTTAACTCTCGCCTATTCCTAGATTTCTCATCACAATACGAAATTGGGAATTACAATTTACTTTATGCCTATTCCTCATTTCACCTCAACGGGAATTACAATTTACTTTATGCTTATTCCATGTTTCACATCACAATACAAAATGGGAATTACAATTTACTTTATGCCTATTCCACATTTCTCATCACCTTACGAAATGGGAATTACAATTTACTTTATGTCTATTCCTCATTTCAGGTCAACGGGAATTACAATTTACTTTATGCCTATTCCACGTTACAAATAATGTCAGTGCTTATGGATCCATCACACTTACTAGCATACGTGCATATTTACTCGAATGCACAAAACATTTCATATCATATTCTCAAAGCTAAGAATCCCAAATAATCTATCATACCCTTATTCTCAATTGTCCCTCTTTGGCGACTTAGCACGGGGTCTGGGGGCAGTGTCCCTAGAATTTTTTTTAGAAAAGCTTAACCAGACAACACATCCGGAAACTATATCCGGAAAATCCCTTATCCGGAACCCAATTCCGGAATTATCCGGAAACTCATCCGGAAAAGGCCAAATCCGGACTATCATCCGGAATCCGGTAACAATCCGGAACATTTCCGGAATCCGGTATCAAATCCGGTACAAATCCAGAATTCGGTACCCAATCCGATACCAATCCGGAATCCGATACCCAATCCGAAATCTGGTACCCAATCCGATACCAATCCGGAATCCTCATCTTCCGGACTTCACAAGTTATACCCAATTCAATCTGACTGTTTTCCTACCAAATCTCAATCATTCACTTAAATCTATTTCAAAGAGATATCATTATTTCACAAAACCAATTCAAATCAATTTATCGATTTTATTAAGATAAAATCAGAAGGATGAACTCACCTGAGCAGTTCTTGACTCTGTATTAAACTTGATTCTCCAGGTTCAACTCCAATCCTATTTACCAATACTAATTCAATACCCTAAATTAAACACCAATTTGGATTCAAGTGATTCAGATTGTGTTGGGAACTGAAGATTTGCTAAGTATGGTTAGTACTGCCAGAACAACGCTAGTACTGCCAGAACAACGTTAGTACTGCCAGAACAACGTTAGTACTGCCAGAACAACAATACTACTGCCAGAGCAAGGTTAGTACTGCAAGTAAAAGTTAATGCTGCTGGAACAATGTTAGTACTGCTTGTGCATAACGATGTTAATACTGCTGGTGATCATAATTATGGAATGCGAGAATGTTGGAGATAAAAATGGAATGATTGAAGATAAGCATGAAAGAATATTCTGAAGATCAATTTTGTTTTGATAGTTATCTTGTAATTATTTAGTATAAATAGATGTTGATAGATAGCTATTCGGTAAGTAATTTTGTGAGAATTCGTTTTTGTTTTAGAGAGAATTAACCTCAAGGTTTAGAACCCTATTTCTAGAGAAGTAGAAGTCGTCTTGTTGAGCCTGTTCAACAAGATTGAGGTTTGGTTGTAAACTTGTGAGTTGAAGTATTGAATACAAACAGATTGTGTTTTCTGATTAAGTTGTTCATTGAGTGTGTTTGAATTAAAGTTCTATTCCGCAAGATTCTTTAATTCTGATTTCTAAGTATAATTATTCTTGTTTGGAATCGATCCTGACAAGTGGTATCAGAGCTTGGTTTCTTAGAAATCTACAATCATTATGGACAACACAGTTGAATCAAACAGTACTTTTGTTTCAAAGGTTCCCATGCTCAGGCCTAATGAGTTTGACATGTGGAAGATTAGAATCAAGCAGTATATTTTGCTTACTGATTATTCCATCTGGGATATTATAAAGAATGGTCCATGTGCTGAAGGAAAAGTTGGACCAGATGGCAAAAGACCCCCTCCAAAGACTGATGCAGAAAGAAAGGTTAGACAAACAGAGATGAAAGCCTTAGGCACTCTGCTTTTGGCTATTCCCAATGAGTATCAGCACCAATTTCATCACTGCACTGATGCTCAGATTTTATGGAATGCATTGGAAAAGAGATTCACTGGTACCAAGAGCACCAAGAGGAATCAGAAGGCAATTCTTAAGCAACAATATGAAAATTTTACTTCTACAAAGAATGAGTCTATGACTCAAATTTTTGATAGATTTAATAAGTTGATTGGAGAATTGGCTACAGTTGGAGTTAGTATGGAGGCTGATGATGTAAACAGAAAGTTTCTAAGATCATTAGGTGAGGAATGGACAATGTATACTGTGTCTTTCAGACAGAATGACCAGTTAGAAGATAAAGAGCTTGATGATCTTTACAATGATCTTAGGGTATTTGAAGCAGAGGTTGAAGCCAAGAAGAAGCCCTCAGGATATGTGTATAATGCTGCACTCCTATCAGCATCAACTGATTCTACTGCTAACCCTAAATCAGTTAGTACTGCTGGTGGAGTCAATCAGGAGAAGGCCAATGATTCTGTACTAGAAGCTTTCTTTTCTAGTCATGTTAACTCCTCATTAATTAATGATGACTTAGAACAGATTAATGTTGATGATCTTGAGGAGATGGATATCAAGTGGCAGATGGCTATGCTTTCTATGAGGGTGAAGAAGTTTATAAAGAGGACTGGGAGAAACAACTTTTCCCAAAGAAGAGAAGATGGTGCTGGGTTTGACAAGTCTAAGGTGGAATGCTACAAGTGTCATAAGATGGGACACTTTGCCAGAGAATGCAGAGGTGGAGTATCTCAAAACAACCATCAACAAGCTCAGACTGGAAGCTTCAACCAGAACAGAAACTCTGTTCAAGCCCTTGTTTCTCAACAAGGAACGGGATTTGATTGGAGTGATCAAGCAGAAGAGGCAATTCAGAATCATGCACTCATGGCAGAAGTCTCAGATCTTCCTACTGAGGTAAAATCTAATCTCTGTTCTCAAGCTTGTATAGACACTGTGAAAAGGTATAGAGATCACAACCAGGGAATGTGTGATGACCTTAAGAGATTAGAAAAGGATAGAAGAGATTATGTAGTGATTGTTGAGAGGTTTGAAGAACAAATTAAGGCTTTTCAAGCCAATGAACTTCAACACTCATATGATACAAACTACTGGAAGTGGGAAAAGAATGGTCTGGAGTTCCAACTGAAAGAGTCTAGGGAGGAATGTGAGAAATTAAAAGGAGAACTTGAGAAAGTAAAACTTGATGTTGAAAAGTTTTCATGTGCTTCTAAGGTAATGGACACCATAATAAATGCTCAAATCCACAGTAAGATGAAACCAGGCATAGGGTACAATGCCACACCCCCACCCTACAACAACACATACATCCCTCCTAGGTCAGACCTGTTAGAAACCAAGGATAGGAAGGACTTACCTGAAGGAGCTACTAAAGTAGATCCATTAGATGAAGTTGTTGTTGAGGATAAAACTGAAAAAGAAGAGTCTAAGAAAAGGAACAAGAATGTCAGTGGTGAGATCCCCTTAGAGAATTACATCAAGACTAATGAGGAAGGTGGAAGTCCCTGGGATAAGAACAATGAGATGAAAAGATCTGAAAAAGGAAAGGGAGTTCATTATACACAGACCACTGTTGTGAATTCCAATACTTGTGAACATTGTTCTTGCAAGAATTCTCAAAAGAATGAACCCCAAAAATATGATAAAAAGAGGGGAAATCAAAGAAACTGGAATAATCAGTGGGCTCAAAAACAAGGAGTTGATCTGCAAAGGATTAACAGACCAAAACCTTGTTTTATCTGTGGCAAATTGAATCACCTTGCCAAACACTGTTATTTCAATCCTATTAACCAAAGGATAAATTTTCAAAGAACTTTTCAAAAATCAAATGGTTATAGGAAGCCTGTAAGAAACCATGTGGCTAAGAAACAAGCTAAATCCAAAAGCCACATGAGGAAAAAGACTGAAAAAGAATGTGTCCCAATGTGGGTTCCTAAAAGCACTAGTGTTAATACTGCTGCCTCAGATAGTACTGCTGCCTCAGATAGCACTGCTGCTAGCAGTGTTAGTACTGCTAACACTGTTAGTACTTCTTCTAAAGATAATACTGCTTCTAGTGTTTGTGCTGCTAGACCAATCATCTTGACAAAGTACTCCAGTACTGAAGTTCCTCAGGTTGAAAAACTTATCCAAACTGAATGTAAGTACTTTGATGAGCAAGGGAGACCCAAGACCACTTTGGCTTGGGTTCCCAATAAAAACTAATTGATTTATCTTATGTGCAGGGCAACCAACAGCTCAAGGGGAAGAGCATCTGGCATGTTGATAGTGGTTGCTCCAGGCACATGACAGGTAACATGGCCTGCCTCAAGAATTTCAAAAGAATTGATGGAGGACATGTTGCTTTTGGGAATAATCCTGCATGAGGTAAGATAAGTGGTAAAGGTGATGTATCAAAAGGTAAGATGACATTTGAGGATGTTTACTATGTTGAGCAATTGAGATACAACCTGTTAAGTGTATCACAGGTCTGTGACAAGAAACATAGTATATTATTTACTGAGTCTGAATGCATTATTCTTGCTCCTGGATTCAAAGTAGTTGATGAAAACATGATACTATTGAGAACTCCTAGAAAGGATAATGTGTATTGTTTAGATTTAGAAAGTGTTTCATCTGATTCATCCCTAAACTGTTTGGTATCAAAAGCTTCAATGGATGAATCATCACTTTGGCATAGAAGGATGTGTCACATGAATTTTAAAACAATGAATAAACTTGTTAAACATAATCTTGTTAGGGGTTTACCATCAAAAGTTTATTCATGTGATGATCATTGTGTTGCTTGTCTCAAAGGCAAACAACACAAAACTTCTCATAAGTCCAAAGAGATAAACACTATCCAAAATCCTCTTCAGTTGTTGCATATGGATCTGTTTGGCCCTACAAATGTCATGAGCATTGGCAAGAAGTCATACTGTTTAGTTATTATTGATGATTACTCTAGATTTACTTGGGTATATTTTCTGAGAACTAAAGATGAGACAAGTGGACTGATCAAATCTTTTATTCTTAGAATTGAAAACCAATCAAATCAAAAAGTGAAAGTCATTAGATCAGATAATGGGACTGAATTTAAAAACCTTGATCTAAACACCTTTTGTGAGGAAAAAGGAATTGAGAGACAATACAGTGCTCCTAGGACTCCACAACAGAATGGTGTTGCTGAGAGAAGGAATAGGACACTGATTGAGGCTGCTAGATCTCTGTTAGCTGATTCAAAATTACCCACTACTTTTTGGGCAGAAGCAGTTAATACTGCTTGTTATGTCCAAAACAGAGTTTTAGTAATAAAGCCTAAAAACAAGACACCTTATGAGCTTTTTCAGAAAAAGAAACCATTTATTGGATTTTTCAAACCATTTGGGTGTCCTTGTACAATTCTCAATACCAAATCTCACTTAGGTAAGTTTGATAGCAAAGCAGATGATGGTTTTCTTGTTGGTTACTCATCTCAGAGTAAGGCTTACAGAGTGTTTAATACCTCTTCTAGAATAATTGAAGAAAGTGACAATGTCAAATGCAATGAGAACACACCAAATCCTATTGGTTCAGGTCCTGATTGGCTATTTGACATTGATTCACTCACTAATTCTTTGGGTATCAGTAGTGATGTAAATGCAGGACAAAGGGATGCACCACCATCAGATCACAGAATTCAGTCTGTGATATTTCCACTCCCTACCATTGATCCTGTTGACTTCTGTGAACAAGAAAAGGAAGCTGAACACATTCAGATTGAAGAAGAGAGAAGAATAGAGGAAAATCAGCCTTCAAGTCCAAATTCCATAGAGTCTGAAGTGACTGAAGAAGCTGAAGAAAATCCAGACTTAAATGAGTCAAATCTGGATGTGAACTTTCAAGAGGAATCTGGTCATCCATCAAGAACTCAGAAAAATCATCCTCCTGAGTTGGTAATTGGAGACATTGCTTCTCCCATGATGACTAGGAATCAAAGCAGACTTCAAGAGCTACAAGATCAGCAAAATACAGTTAATATTGTACTCACTTGCTTTCTATCCCAAATTAAGCCCAAAAAGGCTTATGATGCTATGAAAGATCCAAGTTGGATAGAAGCAATGCAAGAGGAGCTGCTACAGTTCAAGCTACAGAATGTTTGGAACTTGGTGGACCTTCCAAAAGGTCATAGGGCAATTGGCACCAAGTGGATTTTCAGAAATAAGAAGGATGAGAGAGGAATTGTGATCAAGAACAAAGCCAGGCTGGTAGCACAAGGGTATACTCAGGAAGAGGGTATAGACTATGAGGAAGTCTTTGCTCCAGTTGCAAGGATTTAGGCAATTAGGTTGTTTCTAGCCTATGCCTCATATATGAAGTTCAAGGTCTACCAGATGGATGTAAAAAGTGCTTTTCTATATGGGACTATAGATGAAGAAGTGTATGTCTGTCAACCCCCTGGATTTGAGAATCCATTGTATCCTAACAGAGTGTACAAGTTAAAGAAGGCACTTTATGGTCTACATCAAGCCCCAAGAGCATGGTATGACACCCTGTCTACCTATCTCTTGGAAAATGGATTTGAAAGAGGAATCATTGATAAGACCTTATTCATTTAAAGGGAAAAGAAGGACACCCTACTTGTTTAGATCTATGTGGATGACATTATCTTTGGATCCACAAATGATCACATGTGTAAAGACTTTGAGGAGTTAATGCACAAGAGCTTCAAGATGAGTTCCATGGGTGAACTTACTTTCTTCCTTGGGCTTCAGGTGAAACAGAAGAAGGATGGGATTTTCATATGCCAATCCAAATATGTGAAAGACATCCTAGATAAGTTTGGATTATCAGACTCAAAGCCAGCAAGCACACCAATGGAGACACACAAACAGATCAATGCTGATCTTGAGGGGGAGGATGTGGATGTCCATCATTAAAGATCAATGATTGGATCACTCATGTATCTCACAACCTCTAGACCAGATATTATGTTTCCAGTATGTGTATGTGCCAGATTTCAAGTTACACCAAAGCAATCACACCTTCATGCAGTCAAGAGGATATTTAGATACCTAAGAGGGCAACCTAGATTAGGTCTCTGGTATCCTTATGAATCATCCTTTGATCTACTTGCATACTCAGATAGTGACTTGGGTGGAGCTAATATGGATAGGAAGTCTACTTCAGGTGGATGTCAGTTTTTGGGTGCAAGACTAGTATCTTGGCAGTGTAAGAAACAAACCACAGTGTCCTTATCTACAACAGAAGCTGAGTATATAGCTGCTGCAAGCTGCTGCTCTCAGGTTCTATGGATACAGAATCAGATGTTGGACTATGGGGTAACATTTCTTCACACTCCAATCTTCATTGACAACAACAGTGCTATTAGCATTGTTAACAATCCAGTCAAACACTAAAAAACAAAGCACATAGAGATCAGGTATCACTTTATTCGAGATTGTAATGAAAAGAAATTAATTCAAGTTGCTAAAGTTCATACCAATGACCAGTTTGCTGATCTATTCACAAAAGCTTTTGATGTGGGTAGATTCACTTTCTTGGTAACAAGTGTGGGCATGATCAACCTTGAATAAAGTCATGATTTTCAGTTTTTATACCTGTATTTCCTTCTATATTTGGTACTACTAACTCTTCTTCTCAGGATCTTCTGTATGACTCAGATTGACAAGTGCTGAAAAGTTACTACTGCCAGTGCATAGTTACTACTGCCAGTGCATAGTTACTACTGCCAGTGCATAGTTACTACTGCCAGTGCATAGTTACTACTGCCAGTGCATAGTTACTACTTCCAGTGCATAGTTACTACTGCCCGTGCATAGTTACTACTGCCAGTACATAGTTAATACTGCTTCGTACTTAATACTGCATGTGTCTTTAATACTGCTTTAAAAGAAAAACTAGGGCTAATACTGCTATAAATACCTCTTTCAGCCCGCCAAAGTTCATAACGTCTCTTTGAATTCTATTCATCTCTCTCTCTTTCTAACTATTCTCTCCCAAGAATCTCTGTTTTCTGTCAAGAATCCTCAGGTACAATGGAGTTTATCGACGAACACAACGAGATTGCCATGCTCCAGAAGCCAAAACAGTCCGCAGGTTTTCACGACATTGTGGATTTCCTCAAGTCCACGCATATCTCCTATGCCCTAACGGTGACCCCGACAATCTACATCGAGCATCAGAAGCAGTTCTGGGAAAATGCCACCGTGGTGTCTGAAGATGGGCAGAAAATCATAAAAACAAGGGTGTGTGACAAACCCTTGAATGTTACAGAGGAGCTTATTCGCATCACTCTTCGATTGGATGATGCCTCAGGTATGACGTCTATTCCTAATGATGATCTATACTCAAATTTAACGAGAATGGGGTATGAAGGTCCCATTGGAATCTTTAAGTTTTTCAAGTCTAAATTTTCTACACAATGGCGATTCTTTGTTCATACCTTAATGTATTGCATTTCAAAGAAAACTACTGGATGGAGTGAGTTTAGCAGTACCATTGCTTATGCCCTGGTCTGCTTGGCCACTGCCAGGAAGTTTAATTTTTCACAAATGATTTTCAATGATCTTGTGTCAAACCTGGAATCCAAAAAGAGTTTTTATATGTACCCAAGGTTTGTCCAAGCAGTGATTACTCAGGAATTGACGGATTTGTCTCAATTTACTGAGGTATATGTACCTAAACCCCCTAAAGGAAAGGTCTTCTCAAATATGAGAAGAACTTCCAGGGAATCGGAAGGAGTTGACACTCCATTGTTCTCTACAATGATGGGTGTGTCCCACACACAAGAAGGTATGGCATCAGGGTCAAGGCCCTCATTAGACCAACCCACTGATAGCCAAACCCCACCTTCAATCACCAAAGAAATTCCTCAGCCCATTCTTCAAAGACCCACTCCTCTCCTAACCAAAAAGTTTACAAGAAGAATGGTACACAAGGCTCCTTCCCTTGATGTACCTCCTACAAGCCCAAAGCCTTTAAGCCCTCTATTGGAGCATTCTCCAATAGAGAATATCGAAAGGGAAACCACAGGGGTGTCTCCCAACCCCAAGAAGGTGCTCACTAAGGAGAAGGTTGAGCATGTGAGTAGCAAGGCTGCCACTACTTCTGCTAGCACAGAGAAGGACAGTGGTAACATAACTAAGACCTTCCTCACGGCAACTCAGAATGAGAAATCATTCAGAGGTCCCAGGTGCCAAGAAACCACGGGGGTAGGCAGTGCTTTTGCTAGGCAAAAGACACCTACTAAAATTTCCAGTGATCCTTTAAAGGAAGTAAAAACTCCTAAACAAGGTGAGGATAGATATACATATGAGGAATTGATGGAAACCATTGCCAATATCAACATAGATGTTGTAAGTCAGCAAAAGGAGATAGATGGACTCAAGAAAGTGGTCCTATATCAACAAACACAGCTTGAGAAGCATAAGAAGCTGATTACAAAGTTGATGCACAGGAAGAAGAAAGCTCAGTATGTTCTTAAAAGAAGAAGCCCCAACAATGATGCTCCCAAAAAGGGGGAGTCAGAAGCTGAAGTCAACATGGAGAGTGCACAGGAAAAGGGGGAGAATGAGCGTGTTGAAGAAATTGCAAAAGAAGCAGAAACTGATCATGCAGCAGAAATGGTTAATGCTGCTGAAATTCAAAAAGAAGCAGAAACTGATCATGCAGCAGAAATGGTTAATGCTGCTGAAATTCAAAAAGAAGCAGAAACTGATCATGCAGCAGAAATGGTTAATGCTGCTGAAATTCAGAAAGAAGCAGAAACTGAACCAACAGCAGAAACGGTTAATGCTGATGAAAGTCAAAAAGCAGAAGCAGCAGAAACCATTCCAGAGGAAGCAGAAACAAAAGAAGCAGCAGAAACAAAAGAAGCAGCAGAAACCATGCCAGAAGCAGTATCTACAAAGGAAGAAGCAACAGAAACAAAGGAAGCAACAGAAACTAAAAAGCCTACTTTGGAAGAAGTTGAAGTTGCAGAGGCTTTGATTAAAGCCAAACATGACACTCCTAAAAAGCAAGAAGAAACCCTGGGTGAAAAACTGGTGTCACTGAAAAGAGCAAGAACCAAGTCTATTGCTACCAAGAGGAAAGTTGTTAAGAAACCTAGGGTAGAACCAGTGGTAGAAGAAGAAAAAGAAGAGGATGTTCCAGAAAAGAAAGACGATGCAAAGGTTGCTGAAGAAGAAGTAGCAACTCCATCAGGTCAACCAAGTAATGCTCAATGTAATATGTATATCACTGTGGTTGATACTGATCCAATCAAAGTTGACCCATTGTCTTCCATGCCTCCTGAGATCATCTTCTGGGATACCTTGGTAGATCAGAGAAAGGAGTACATTAGAGTCAAAAGAGCAGATGGGAAGTTTGAGGTCTGTTCTACATGGGGAAGACTTATCAGGATGTGCTCTAGATCTAACGTAGAGGAGATGTACAAGGTTGGAATGAAGCTGTATGGAAATATGCTGAATGAGAAAGGGATGTCTATCACCAAAATGGTTCTTGAATACCTGTGCCTAATGTTCAAACCAGAAGCAGTTCAGTATATGATAGAAAGAAATTTTCAAGCCATTACCAACTGGATGCTCATTGAAAAATGTGGAGTGTATGTCATCACACTGGACTATACATATCATGAGTATTATTTGGTGGATGTTGCATACAAGCACAGCAAGAAAAGGTTGAATGGAATGCTACATGCTAAGTTGGCTTGCAACAAGGATTCTGAAATGGGAAGATACTTGGTGAGAAGGATTATCAATCAAAGCCTGGGTTTGAATCCTGATTTATGTGTTCATGATTAGGTTTTGGAAGCATCATCTGAAGAACTTGACTTCTCAACCTAAAAAGTCAAGTTAGGGGGAGATTGTTGGGAACTGAAGATTTGCTAAGTATGGTTAGTACTGCCAGAACAACGTTAGTACTGCCAGAACAACGTTAGTACTGCCAGAACAACAATACTACTGTCAGAGCAAGGTTAGTACTGCAAGTAAAAGTTAATGTTGCTGGAACAATGTTAGTACTGCTTGTGCATAACGATGTTAATACTGCTGGTGATCATAATTATGGAATGCGAGAATGTTGGAGATAAAAATGGAATGATTGAAGATAAGCATGAAAGAATATTCTGAAGATCAATTTTGTTTTGATAGTTATCTTGTAATTATTTAGTATAAATAGATGTTGATAGATAGCTATTCGGTAAGTAATTTTGTGAGAATTCGTTTTTGTTTTAGAGAGAATTAACCTCAAGGTTTAGAACCCTATTTCTAGAGAAGTAGAAGTCGTCTTGTTGAGCCTGTTCAACAAGATTGAGGTTTGGTTGTAAACTTGTGAGTTGAAGTATTGAATACAAACAGATTGTGTTTTCTGATTAAGTTGTTCATTGAGTGTGTTTGAATTAAAGTTCTATTCCGCAAGATTCTTTAATTCTGATTTCTAAGTATAATTATTCTTGTTTGGAATCGATCCTGACAGATTGGATAAACGGAATAATCATACTTACCTAGCAAATCCGATTTCAATTTCTTCTTCCTTCTTTCTTGCTTGAGTGGAAACCGACTTCACCTTTCAGTGAATTGAGATTACCTCAATTTTTAGCCGACCTCCCTCTTTTATACAATACCAACTTATCCCAAAAGACCAATTCAACCCCCAAGACTTGTAATCCCAAAAGTAGCTTAAACTTTGGTTAATTACAAAATTCAACCCTTGAGTTTTACATTTACAAATAGTCCAAATCTTAGACTAAATTACATTTCGACCCCATTCATATTAATATAACAGAAATTCGATGTGTTACACAACACATAGCCACATTCTAATCAATTTCCCACAAAAATGTGCATTAAGCAATTTGCTATCTCTAAGAGGCATTAAGACCATTCACTCACATCATACTTTCACCACTAGAGATTTTCACCATTACTTTCAATTATGGCATAAAGAGAAACAAAGAACCCCAAACCTTGGTGAAACCTAGGTATGGTTGATTATTGTACAATGAAGCACACCAAATCAAACATAAAGAGATTCAAGTCACAATAAACACTTTTTAACTTCTCTCTAACATTAAAGAACTAGCCATACAAATCTCATACCAATGTTCCACAAGCATAACTCCAAAAGAAAATCAATCAACGGTGGTTTTATCACATCATCTCATGAAGAATATGTACACACATCATAAATTGAGAGAGAAATGAAAGAATATTAAGTGTACCTTCGATTTTGTGTTAAAAACCCCAACAAGAGTGAAATTAGGGTAAGAAAGTGTACCTTTGATGCTTTGTGGGAGAGATAGTGATCAAGACTTGGAAGAACCTTGAGTGTGGAAGTCGAAAATATTGGAGGAGAGGGTTTTTGGAGCAAAACGGCGGGTTAGAGGTTCTAGGGTTTTCAAAAAGTGAAGAAAAAACCCGAAGTCTACTTTTTATATTCAATGCACACCCGCGCGGGTACCGGCGCGGATGGACTCGCGCGGTAACCCGCGCCAAACACTGTCCCTTTTACCTCTTTCAACCCGCGCCACTCATGGAGCTAGCTAACTTGCACCAAAGGTCGCGTCGAACACTGTTTGATTGTCAACCAGACTTTCGCGTGGTTAGTGGCGCGGATTGACCCGCGCCAGATCTGCCCCGAACACTGTTTCCCGTTTTTCGCCTTTTCCTTATCTCTCGTTCGAACTGTCGCTTACCGAAATAATTTGAAGGAAAACTTCCCAGGACAAAACCAACACAATAAAAAATTAAAAACGAAACTCAACTAAGGAAATCAAGACTTTAACTAACCTACGGTGGGTTGCCTCCCACCCAGCGTCGTATTTAACGTCGTGGCACGACTTCTCAGCTGATCACTCCTTGTAATCTTCTCGCGTTTTCTTCTCGGATTGACTCGGAAATTGTCCTTGGTTTCGAACATTCAACGCATCCGCTATTTGTCCCATCTGACCCTCGAGAATTCGGATTGATGCGGTATTCTGATCCGTCGCAGATTTGATAGTCCCAGCCGAAGTCGCCAATGTCCCAACTGATGATGCTAACTCTTCAACCGTGTTATTCATCTTCGAGAACAACTTCATCATCATCTCTTCCAATCCAGACTTTTTCTCCCCTCCTTGTCCTTCTTCTTGTCTTTTTTGGTTAAAGCCTGGAGGACGATAAATATTATTAGATTAAATAGGAGGGTTAGACTTATTACCGAATTGATTTTGTTGCTGCTGGAACATGGTCTCTTTCTGCGCATTTTGTGGTTGGCTCCATGAAAAATTAGGATGTCGCTTCCATCCTTCATTATAAGTGTTGGAAAATGGATCGTTCCTCGGTCGGTTGTTTCGGTTTTGCATAAATTGCACTTGCTCCTGTGGTGGGCACTCTCGAGGTGAACCAAATGGGTCTTGGCCACCCATATCCCCTTGGAAAGATTGCTGAACCATCGTTCCTTTCAGCTGATTCGTAATAGCCACCAGTTGTGCCTTAATTGCTTTCAGTTCATCATCTCTTGTACACTCGCTACCCTTCTAGTGGTTGCCCGAGGTGTAGCGTAGCTATGCTCAGAGAGGTTTTCAATTAACTCATAAGCTTCCTCATAAGTTTTGTTCATCAACGCCCCACCCGCAGCGGCCGTAATATCATTCTTGAACTGAGGGTGTAATCCCCCAAAGAAGGTCTGAATGACCATCCAGTCGTGCAAACCATGATATGGGCACTTCTTGAGCATTCCCTTGTACCATTCCTAAGCCTCGTACAGTGACTCTTGGTCCCATTGAGAAAAATGGGTGATATCGGCAAGCATCTGAGCTGTTCGTCCTGGTGGGGAAATTTTGTTGAGGAAGGTCGTGACCATATCGTTCCAAGTGCAAATTTACCCGACTGGCAAACCCTCTTCCCATGTGGACACCCGATCCCTCAAGGAGAATGGAAACAAACGCAGCTTGATGGCATCCGGATTAATGCCATTCATCTTGAATGTATTGCAGATTTTCTCAAACGTCCTCAGATAACTGTGCGGATCTTCTGCTGTCGATCCCCCAAACATATTAGCTTGAACTAATTGGATAGTGCTAGTCTTGATCTCGAAGTTGTTTGCATTAATCGGGGGCACATAAACTCCATGTTGCACAACTGCTACATTTAGGTTAGCAAATGCCCTCATCGGCACCCGTGGTGGTTGTAACGGCGGTATGGGTGCGTTGTTGATGGGGATCTCGCCATTGAGATCCTGGTTAAGTGGGATTCCATTGTAACCGGAATCTCGTTGTTGATGTTCTGATTGACCGGTATCTCCTGATTGACCGAGATTTCCCCAAATTCGTTGTTGGCGTTTTCCATCCCTTGCAATTGTCTGCTTCTCGCTTGTCTCCTTAAATTCCTTGCGGTTCTCTCTATCTCTGGATCAATTGGTATTAGCTCCCCAACTTGTCTCCTCCTTGGCATAAACCAGAAGTGACCTGCAAAAAGGAAGAAGTATGACAATTAGCTTCAGCAATAGTGAAATAGCAAGAAAATTGGACATGAATTGAAAAATAAAAAAATGCAAATAAAAGAAAAATGTTCAATGTAATAACTTCTACAACTGGTACTGATATCAACACAAAAACAAGTTCCCCGGTAACGGCGCCAAAAACTTGATAGGCGGGTTTGCACCCCTTGACTGACCGCAAGTGTATGGTATCGTCTCAAGTAATACGTACGGAAGTATGAGTATCGAACCAAAGGAACAAAGTGTTAGGTACCACAATGACTGTATTAATTATTAACTGAATGATCGAAATTGGTTTGGTTTGATGTTTAGAAAACTAGAATATTAAAACATACGACAACGTAAGACAAGTTGGTTAAATGGATTTAAAAAGGAGAGAAGATGGAGGGTTGGAATTTGAATGGACCAATCAACAAGAAATTTAAGTGACTTATAAATGGCTTCAATAATCAATGAATTGCATAAACTCGACATCATTGTACTCTTTCGAGCTACAATGAACTTAACTTAAGAAGAACTGTTTATCTCTCGATCTTACAATTGATTTAAGTTAAGAAAATGAGATTAAATTAACAACACCGATGGAATTGATATATCTCTATCCATTTCCTACCGGTGGCAAATGAATTCGACCTAAATCTGGAACTTTTCTCAAATGAAACCAAGATTGGTGAAATCATTTAATAAGTGATCAAGTTATCAAATGCATTAAACACAAATTCAATTGCTTCATTCATCTATCAAAGCCACAACATACGTTACTCAAAATCCATGGTCTATGATCCAACCATCATCCAACCCCACAATATGTGGTTTAGCTCATGTTGGGGGTGTGAGGAAACAATCGAAAAACTCTAAAAGATGGGAAAACCACCATTGTTCAAGAAAGATAACAAATCACTCCCTGAGAAGAATTCCTCCAATCTCACGTACTCGTTCGTCTTCGATCTCTAGCTTCGATCCGTTCCCTTCGTGTTAATCCTCTCGAAAATCTCTATTTTTCGACCCAAAATCGCCCCTTGGCCAGCCGTCTTCGTCAGAAAAATGAAAAGTGTCTAAAAACCTAGTTGCAGGAAAGTTTTAAACAAACTGGACGTTGGGGCCAGTGCCGGAGCGGATTGACTGGCGCGGGCATCCTCGCGGGGCACTGTTACTTAAATCGGAGCAGATCTTGGGGCGGATCCACTGGCTCGGGGACTGGCTCCAGACACTAGAAATTTAATTGGAGCATATCTTGGGGCGGATACACTGACACGTGGACTGGCACCAAGCACTGTTTGGACAAATTTCACCAATTTCTCGTTTTAAGCTCCAGAACTCGAATCTGCTCCTTTTTAGAGAATTATACTTGAACCTGTACTTTCTTGCCAAAAACCCGTTAAAAACTACTATTTTACTTAAAGACACGCGTGAACCACCCAATTTGAGATCCAGAATAATGTCGAAACCCGACATTATCACTAGTTTGAAAATCCTAGATTAAAAAAGCCCGAAATAAAAGTTTTGCTTGAAAATTTCCGATTGGGCCTGTTTTGTACCCCAAAGCCTAGGCTTTTTTCTTCACTAAATAAAAATGGACTTGAAAAATGCAGTTCTTGTGCATACATGGTCATCGCCCTCACTTATCATATAAGATTATTGGTTCTCTTATTGTGTAAAATTCTCGATCCTTCCTTACCTGGTAAGAAGTGAGAATGATAAATCTTACCCAATTAGTGTTGGTAAACGCCCCCTTTGTTTTAGTTTGAACGATGTATAAGCCATGGGGAGAAATAGACTCGAAAGACACGTCATGCACATAGTTTGTTCGATGAAATGACTAGCAGTTCTTGATACAAAATCTAATATATATATATATATATATATATATATATATATATATATATATGCAAACGCATATACCTTTTTCAACCAACATTATAATACATGTCATGAATACCATTTTAATACATTGGTTCACATTAGGACACAATGTAAGATCCAGGTAGAAATTCAAGTGTTCTTTTTTTTTTCACAAATGAATAGTATGTGAACATTAAGAACCAATATGTGCTAAAGGTGGCAGACCATGAGCATGAGTGTCTTTATAGGATCTATCAAATATAGTTTGTGAATCAATAAAGATATACAACTCAAAGTTGATTGATAACACTCAATTCTTGAAGAAGTTAAACCAAAACCGAATTAAATTTCAATCTATGTAGCGCAACAAACAACATCTCTCTCTCTCTCTATCTCTCTATATATATGTATGTGTATATATATGTATGTGACCAAATAACCCATATTTTTAGATGTCAGGTGTTTAAATCTTACCAAATGTGAGAATTATGTGTAGTTTTAATTTATCGTATATAAACATTATATGTACTTAATTTGCATTAGTTTGTCTTTATATTAATGAAATCGGTTGGCTTCCAACATATCCTTGTACATTAATGATAAACCAAACTAATAGACCTACATACAAGGCCCCTAGTGTACGAGCTACCGTTCAATTGACTCGTCACAATTTCTATAAAGGTGCATCCGATTTAAATTGATGTATGTTCCCCTAACAAAAGTTGACCGCAACCTCGCATAGGCCACCATTGGGTTGGGTTGGCCCTACTTGTAATGATCTTCTCATTGTTATTGTGTAAGCCGAAAAATAAATGAATAAATTGCAACATGAAACATAAAGTATTGTAGTTAACGGTCTACGTTTGACTTCAACAACAACAATATCAATACAAAAGAATGAGGGAGATCGATGGAGAATTAAAATACAAAAAAAAGATAAATTGATGGAGATCGATGGCAGGTGTCAACGACGATGTGTAGTATGGACAGTGGCGGATCCATAAACTTTGGTGAAGGGGGTCGGAATTAAGGCCATAGTCATGTAGTTGCAAAGTAATTATGTATTTGCTTAGGATAATACACCATAACTTTTTTCTTAGGCATCAAATTAGTAGAACTTAACTGGTTGAGAAATTCTACAAGAATTATAATTACTACTATCAATTCCGAATATTGGTATTTAAAAAAATCAAATTTGTAATGAAATAATAAAACAATTAACAAAAATATAATAATTAGGCATCAACTTACAGATCCTAATCCTAACAATCAACAAAAAAAAAATACCAATTGGACATCAACTAATGATAGACTCTAACAATTAACAAAAAATTAATAATTATGCATCAACATAATCCTAACAGTGAACAATTACCAAACCACAACCCTAGCAATTAATATAAAAAACAAACTATATAAAAAAGTTGAAATAAAACTAGGTTTTTATGGGAACAAACCTTATTTTTATTAAGGGGTCGATACAATATATATATATATAGTTAACAAAAATTATTAAATTATAATATAAAAATCAAAAACATTTGAGCTTTATGGGGTCAAATGACCCTTAACCAAGCTATAGATCAGCTAATGAATATAGAGAACGAACAACGATGAGACGATCTATAGTGGAGTGGCGATGTGGAGTGATGTTGTGTGCATGGAGTTTGGATGACATAAGATTTAGAAATGATAACACTGATTTCAATTTTTGACTTTAAATCTTTATAATCAGTTTCAAATATATTTTTTTGGTTGAAAATAAGGTAGGTAATAATTTTTAATTGTTTATTTATCTAATTTTGTTTTCTTCAAAAGCCTGAAGTTAAAGTTCTATCAATAACAAAGTTCGATAATTTTAATATGAAAAAAATTCAAGGAACTTGATTATTGAAAATGGAAAACATCGATTGGATATTTTCGAACTTTTACCCTTAGAACATCTTCAAGAGCTTCTCCAAAATGGAGAAAAAAGAATATGAGTATTTTGAGCTACAATTTTGTTCCAATGCTATGTTTGGCAACTAGTTGATAACTTATAAGCTACATGATAGCTCATAAGTTATTAGCTACCTGATAGCTGATAAGTTATAAGCTACCTGTTGACTGATAAGCTTGTTGGTAGTTGATAAGTTAGTTGATGAAGAAGTCACGTTTGATAAAAACTAGTTTATAAGCATGTAAAATGATCAAAAATGACATCTTCAAAAAATTATCAGTTACAATATTTAATTATATAATTAAAATAACTTTATAGCAATATGGTATGTTAATTAATACAACCAATGTAAATAAAAATTAAATAATATAATATGTTAATCAAAATAATTTAAAGTTTATTATTACATATATACTGTAATTTTTGATTTTATTAAAACAAACTTTAGAAAAAAATCTATATTAACTTATTATTTTAAATAACCATTACATATAATATAAAAAAATCAATTAATGATTAAAAAAAGAGTAAATTACAAACTTCGTCCCTATGGTTTGGTGAAATTTTGGATTAGGTCCCTCAAGTTAAATAATTACAGGGATGGTCACTGTGGTTTCATATTTGTTATGGATCAGGTCCCTCATGTTAACAACCGTTTAAAATCTCTGTTAACGTAGAAGCATTTTCATGTTTTAGCTGTGTTATGAGTTTTGTAATTATTTGAAGGATCTATTTTGTCAATTTACAAAAAATAAATAATAATAAAAGTAAAAAAGAAAACAAATAACCCACCCCCATTACGGCGTCTTCCCCACCACCATAACCCACCCCATTTACCCCATATATGGTTTCTTACCCAGATTTCAAGAACATGTTCTCAGTAAAACAAAATTCCTAGAACACGTGTGCATCGTCATTAACAACATTTCTTGTAGTGAATAAATTCAAATCAAACCTATCATTTCTTGTAGTGAATCCTTGGACCGAAGAAATCGAAGGAGGCTTTCCTCCTTTTTTTTTGGTAGGGGTATCCCAGGCCACATTGGGCCCGGACTAATCCCCAGGCAATTTGGGCCGAAGCCCAGCTGCTAAAGCATGCAGCCCGGGGATCTAATTCCCCCGTGGCCACAGGTGCTGCGTGTGAGGCTCGAACCCGGGCAACCGCTATGAAGTCCCCAGGCCTTACCACCATGCCACAACCCTTGTGGTTGGCTTTCCTCCATCTTCTTCTATGCAATTTTTGGATTTTGGATTTTGGATTATATGGTTATGGCAATGGTTTTTTTGATATGATATGAATTTTAGGGTTTTTTTATTTAGATTTAGGATGATTGATGTTGTTGTGTTTTTGATGAGTTATTAATGATGAATTTCATATTTTTGTGTTTTTTATTTAATTAACATTTTTTATTTGGGTTGAGAAAGATGAAAACCAGTGAATATAAAATCCGGATCTTCATAAATGATTTTAGAAATAGGTTTTGTTGTTGATTTGTTTTTAAAAATTGGGTTTGTGTTGTTGATTTTATTCTTCAAAAATAGGTTTATATTATTGATTTTGTTTTTCTCAAATGGGTTTTTGTTGTTGATTATGCTCTTCAATTATTTTTTATGGGCTTGAATGTTTGCTTTTGTTTTGTTGTCCCCGGGAAAAGATGGGAGGTGAAGAGAAGTTTCTTAAATTTTAGAAATTGCCAAAACAGGTCCTTGAGAAAATTACAAGTTTCATAACACAGCTAAAAATGAAAATATCTTTAAGTCAACGGAGATTTTAAACGGCCGTTAACATGAGGGACCTGATCCATAACAAATATGAAACCACAGTGACCATCCCTGTAATTATTTAACTTGAGGGACCCAATCCAAAGTTTCATCAAACCATAGGGACTAAATTCGTAATTTACTCTTAAAAAAATAATAGTAATTGATAATTAAAACATATTGATTAATATTAAAAAGAGAAATTAATTAAAATACCCCAAGTTTGACTTTGCTTTACCAAAATACCACAAATCTCCCCCGGTTTACCAAAATGCCACAACTGTCCGCGATGGAGCCCGAGATCACGGGCTAGGGCGTACGTGGCACCCCATTTTGGCCAAAGTGTCCCACGGAGCCCCTCAACTATGGCCGCGATGACACCTTTGGTCCCTCCCCGCGGTGGAAGCCCGCGATGGGCCCACGATAGGCACAAAATTTACACTTTCAGCCCCTATACTTGAATGAATCTTGCATGCTTTTACTGTTTTTTTTCCCACAATTATTGTACTTTGAAGACCAATTTGTGGTTAAAATTCACTAGCATGTTTTCATCAATGTTGAATCAGTGTTTTTGAAATACCAATTTGTGGATGAAATGAGAGATTGATTGTCATCAATGTTGGTTGTTTCATCCATAAATAGATGCAAAATGCAATCCATAATCCACACACCGATTCCATACTTATTTCTTGCTTTCTTTCTTCAATATTTTGTTTTTGAGATACTACTGAAAAAATGAGTTCATCTGTTGCAAAAGCTAAGCTATATTTCTGTTTCAATGGTGAATGGGTGCAAGATAACAATGAGTGGAATTTTGCTTATAAATCTAAGCATGGTGTAAAAGTCTCAGTAAACTATACTTATCAGAAGTTTGTTGCATACGCCATGCAAAAATGTGGAATCGACCCTTCTGCTGTTTGCAAGTTAGCGTTTAAAAATGCTGATGGGTCATTTGTGGATTTATCCAACGATGGGGATATCTCTGGTTTTCTGCACTTTGCAGCAGATTTACAAAGGCCGCCATTACTTTTTGTGTATGTCGTCGAATCCGACGAAGACGATGACGAAGGTGACGACGACGGTGACGACGATGGTGACGACGACGGTGACGACGACGCTGATGACGAAGACCTCCAAATAGAGCAGCCTGATTCTCAGGCGTCCCACGGCCCAACAATTCATTTAGATCATGCATATGGTCTTAACGACTGTATTCCTGATTATGTTCCGGAGACGCAACAACAACAACCACAACCACAAGAAGGACGTTGTGCTAGAGTTGCTGATGACGAAACCTACGTTTTCAAAACGGGTAATGCTGATATAGACAGATCAGATACCAATAGTGATGATCACGAAGAATATACCCCTAGTAGAAAATCATGTAGTCAGATAAATGACTTTTTTGATATGCCCCATATTCTTCCAGACCAGAATACCCAGACACAAACCTACGAACCGACACCTTATAATCGCAGTGAAAGGTTAAGCGTAGGTAAGATATTTGATTCGAAGGATCACTTGGCAAGTCAGGTCGGACTTAAGTTCTTGGAAGAGGGTTTCGAAAGTCACATGCCGAAATCTGACAAAAGCAGATACATAGTTGAATGTGCCAGAGAAAACTGTGAGTGGAGGATGTACGCGATTCACACGGGTCCCAAGGGAGGGGCGTTAGTTATTAGAACGTTGCACAACGTACACACTTGTACGAGGACGCAACTGAATCCCCACCACAAACAAGCCACCAAAAAGACTTTGGGTGCGATACTGAAAAACAAATTTCTTGATGTTAGCAGGTCATTGCGTCCAAAGGACATCGTCCACGATGTTCACCAGCAGTTCGGCGTCACGATTGGTTACCACCAAGCTTGGCGTGCGCGATGCCAGACACTGCTTATGGTGAGAGGCACGTTCGAGGAGTCGTATGAACGACTCCCAACATATTTATATAATTTGCAGCTGCAGAACCTTGGTACTGTCACGCAGCTACGGACCGATTCACATGGACGGTTTGAGATGTGTTTCGTGGCCCTTGGACCCGCGGTACGTATTTTAACACGTCATATGTTTACACATTATAAACTATAACATTTACAAAGGAAAACCACCTATGTTTTTGCAGATCCGCACATTTCTGACAAATCTACGTCGTGTCATGGTAATAGACGCAACCCATTTAAAGGGCCGTTACTTGGGTATGATATTCCTAGCGGTTGCCATGGACGGGGATAACTCCATCGTTCCAGTAGCTTTCGGCGTAGGCAAGTCCGAAACCGGGGACGAGTGGACTTGGTTTCTGTCCATGTTGAGACAAGCTATCGGAGACCCGCAAGGGTTGGTGTTTATGTCCGACAGGGCTCCTTCCATAAGCGCCGCAATCTCTGCCATGTACCCAAACGCCCCTCATGCCATATGCTGTCGACATTTGGAGATGAACGCCAAAACCAGGGACACACGTATTACCACCCACAAGGATGTCTACTGGGCGGCATGCAGAGCATATACGGATCATGAGTTTAACCGGTACATGAATCTGCTACGATTTAGTGCCAATGAAGCAGCCAAAGTCATGGACGAAGCTGGATCGGAGAGGTGGTCCGCGACCCATTTTCCTGGACAACGGTATGACATTCTGACCTCCAATAGTGCAGAGTCGGTGAATACACTCTCCCGTTTTGCGCGTAGATGTCCGATTGTTAATCTTATGGACTACTTTCGGGCCTTTCAACAAGAGTGGTACCAACTTCGACGCCGAAAAGGAGCTGAGATGCAAAATGCACTCACACCAACGGCGGAGGAGATAGTTCTGAACAGAGCGCGTCGCGCGGCGACATGGGCGGTAAGAGAAATCGAGTATGGGAGGTACGAGGTTCAGGATGACCATCTTCACGCGATTGTGCATATGACCGACCACACTTGTTCGTGTCGCGAATGGGAAAAATCTGGGTTACCGTGCGGCCATGCCATCGTTGCGGCAAGATATATGGGTCGTAGAGATTGCAGCGACTTGGCTGTACCTTTCTTCAGGTCCGAATATTACCGGAGAACATACGTGGAGGTAATAAACCCAGTTGGACCCCCTGAAGCATGGTGTCTCCACCCGACCCGCTTCCGCCATGCTATCCACCTTTAATCAATAAGAACAGAGCCGGGAGACCGAGAAAGAACGACCGACGTCCATCACGTGGTGAAGGTTCGATACAGCGAAGATGTACTCGGTGCCAATGCGTAGGACATACTCGTGTAGAGTGTCCAAATCCCGCCCCTTCAACCGTGCCAAGGAGTAGACGCACAAACAGTCAACTAAGTAACATCGCGGGTCCGTCAGAGCTTGAACCACATGGAACTATATCATATGATACTGTTGATCTAAACGTTGATTTCCCTTGATTGGGACGATAAGTATTGTATGTAAATGATATTATCATATATATTATTATATATAAGCAAAAGGAATATCTTACCCTTTAAGCACAACCAATATGGATCACATATTAGATTACCACTCTCTTCAGTGTGTAATCTGAGGATTTCAAAAATAATCTAGAGATACACATGCTTAAATACAAGCCATTTATCCTCAATTTCACTACATAAGTCTTTTAAAGTAAATATTACATCAAAAAGCAAATGAGTTGCTTGTGTACTCGGCTGTTTAAGTGGGGACATTGTACAGCTTTATACTTGATTTCCCTTGATTGGGACGATGATCATAATGGTAGTAGTCTAAATGGAGAGAATAGTAATGGTTATATAGAACTATATCATATGATAGCGTTGATAGGGACCGAAGTTGTGTTAGAGAAACGACAGAGACCTAAGTTGTGTTAGAGCAAAGACATGGACCTAAGTGCAGTAAAAGCATCCACATTTGCCTATAAATAACCTACGCTAGATTAGTCATAAAACACATAAACGATAACATATTATTCGTTAACGTATTCTTACATGGCATCCCCAAACCTTCATGTTTGGTGCTTTAGGCGTTTATCTAAATCGCTTTCAGACACTGCAAAGAGTTATATGGTTAGTGTTCATGTTTCATTGAGTTTTTTGCTTGTTTCTACGAACTAACTATATTAATTAATTTCATCAACAAATAAATATCCACAGTTGTTCACCATGAAAGTCCACCATGGTGGTTACTTTACGGAACCACCTAAAAGACATTATTTTCGTGGTTTAGAAATTTATGTTGACATGTTAGATGTAGAGGATCTTTCTATGCAACTGCTTCAACAGATCATGAAAGAGCTGGAATATGAAGAACCAAAATATAATAGGTTGTATTTTAAGAGGCCGAATGCAGACTTCTTGACTGGACTGGTAGAATTGAGTACCGATGAAGATGTAGCCAACATACGCCAGTATGTTGACGGCCATACTGTGACTGAAGTGTACATCGAGAAAGTGGAGCTTAACACTTTGAGAATCGTCTCGCCAGAGTATGTAAGAAGTAGACACGGGTTGTCAAAAACCAAACCATCGTCTAGTCGTAGCCTCAAATTTGGATAAATTTGTACTGTATTTACTAGTATGCGTTTGCTATGAAATAATTTTGTATAACATTTATGAGTTGTATTTTTCACATGAACCACTTTTCAGACAAATTTCAGACTACTTAAAAACTACTTTTCAGACAAATTAAAAACCTTTATTCATTAGCAACAAAGTACAAAACTGTTGGACATAGTGTCCAGAGTCATTAACTATTGATAATATTTCTAATAATAGCAGGGTCCTTTTGGGTTGCCCTTAAGACCCAAATAACAATCAGAAGAATGAAAGGGAGTTAAAGTAGTTAGTTTATTAATTTGTCATTTGATGATAAATTAATTATAAGCTACAATATAATTAATTGGATTAATTATAGGGACTAAATGATAATTGGTTAAAAGAGTTTTTTAACAAGCTTATCGTTTCAAGGGGGCTAGGTGTAAATAAGGGGATTATAAATAAACTACTAGGGATCATTTTGATCAATCTCTCTTTCTCTATTGAGGCCGTAACCTCCCCTCTCCTCCCTCCCAAAATCGTAAACCCTATATAAAGGTTTAGGGTTTAAAGCTTCAATCTTGATTGTTGGTTTGGTGTTCTTAAGTGTGAGCCACTAGAGGGATTCACACTATTGATCCTTGACATCCAAGAAGCAAGAACAAGGTTAATTCATCTTTGAGTTTTCGACAATCACAAGAAACAAGTAAGTGTTCTTGATTCTTTCAATTGTAGTTAATCATCTAGAACGTATGCATCTTTATAAGTTGTTTGTTTGTATTGCCATGGATGATTCAATTCTAAATATGCTTCCGTTGCCTATATCATGTGGTAGTACGGTTTAACAAAAATCTTTCAGTGGTATCAGAGCCAAAGTTCTTAGATTTTAGCTCAATAGCTTAAAATTCGTATTGAATTTTCTGGAAAACGCAACGAGCCGTTTTATCTATTCCCGGAGTTTGGACCGTCGGATCGTTGCGTTTTTTGGACAGTAGTTTCACGACATTCTGTTTTACCTTCTGGACGGTTGGATTAATCTTTTGTGGTCCAGAAGGCACCTGTTTTATTTTCGACATAGTGCAGTAAGTTTGTGGCCATTGAATTGCTTAATCCCTACGTTAGGGTTTCATGGTCATAACCTCAAAAGCTATAATTTTGGAAACTGAAAAAAATTCTTGCTTGCATGAAAAAGTTTCTATTTTTAGCGATTAAAGTTTTATTGGTATCCCTAAAGGGTATAGGGTAGTAGTCGTTTTGTATGCATGTTATACCATAATTGTGTATGGCGTAGTAGTCGTTTTATTTTTGCATACCATAATTATGTATGGCTAGTTTCCTAACTCGCCTAAGGAAAAACACATCAATAATAAGCTTTGGAAAATATTGAATGGATAATCTTAAATTGAATAGATAATCCTAATTATGGATGGCTAGTTTCCTAACTTGCCTAAGAAAACACATCAATAATAAGCTATGACAAATATCGAATGGATAATCTTGAATTGAATAAGATAATCTTAAATACCTTCTTACAATAAGCAAATATATTCAAGTTTGAATAAATATTGTAAGATAAACATTGGCATTATTTATATAGTGAATATAATTTATATGTCAAATATTCACATTAATTATTAGCATGTGTCCTCACATGTTTAATTTGAATCAAATATGGAAACAATTATATTAATTGTTAAATATGTGCTCACATGGTTAATTAGAATTAATTGGATAATCATAATTTTAAATTGTTTAAAATTCCATTCAATTTTATATATATATTAGACCTCAATTATATATATATGATTAAATAATACATTGATAGTCAAATCGAGACTAGGCGTACTCACTATAAACACTCTAAGGGGGTTTAAGGAGGTTACCTATAATATGGTTACCGAATGAGTCAAGGGTTTTTAAAATGCCATGCGTTACCAAACTCACCGCCTCTTGTGTGGACTAGTGGAATTACCGAAAATGTTTGATAGGTCAATGTGACAAGTTAAAAGTATTAACTATGAAGTATAAAACGAAAATCCCGTTTTAGATATACTAAGAAATGTGAAAGTCGTATGCTACCCATGATGAAGAACACACATAATCTTATAGTTTGTTAACGGAGCGTGTGCGGTTTGCCGGCACGTTAATGTGAAACTATAGTTGAAAATGATGTGGCGCTCGTGATTCTCAAGCGTACTTGAGCCGAGGGGTCCATGTGTTTTTCCATGGTCGATTCACTATCTTGTTTGTGATCCTCGGCATCCCAGTCACAAAAGGAAGATAAGCATAATCGAGATTAACATGCCATTGACATAAGTCAATGAATCTCAAAAGACCTAGGAGTTTCATAGTGAATGAAATTAACAAATAGCATTTGTTTACCTAAAATAACCTTGTGATGTGATTACGACATCCCTTTTCACATCATAAGATAAAATATGGATCCTAGCCTTGTTAAATATTTTTGGAAAATTATTTTAAGGGTTAAATATCAAACTAACGAAAAATCTATATCTACAGATGGCTGAAAATAATCCTCTTCCTCCTCCTTCTCACTTAACATCCAACCTTACGTTACTCTCTATCCTAAGTAAAGATAAGCTAACTGGGCCAAACTACTTGGATTGGATTCGTGCCTTGAGAATTGCCTTGAGGTACGAAGACAAAGAGTATTTGCTCGACGAGGATCTTCCTATACTTAATGATGATGCAAGCCTTGAAGCAGTAACTGAATACAATAAGCAATTCGCGGAATCCACAAAAGTCGCGTGTCTCATGTTGGCGTCCATGTCCCCGGAACTTCAAAAGAGTTTCGAGAACATGGGGGCGTTTGAACTAAATGAGCAGCTTCGTGAAATATTTCAGGAGCAAGCGAGGCAAGAAAGGTTCCAAGTCGTAAAATCGCTTATGGAATGTAAGCAACAGGACGGTGCCCCTGTATGTGCGCATGTGCAAAAGATGAAAGCGTACATTGACAGGTTAGGCAATCTAGGTGTCGCTTTCCCAAGAGAGCTTGCCATTGACATGGTGCTAAACTCTCTTAGTGGGGCATATAAACAGTTCATAGTGAACTTCAATATGAATAATATGGACAAGACCTTGATGGAGCTCCATGGCATGTTGAGATCTGCTGAAGCAAGTATGGGTAAGACCCAAAGTGGTCACTCAACTGCTCCCGTCCTGGCCATTAGGGAAGGTGGCTATAAGAAGAAGAAAGTTTCTCATCCCAAAGGGAAGGGAAAGGCTAAAGTTGTTCCACGCAACCAAGGCCTTAAGAGAAAAGCTGATTCTTCTAACATACCACCCATAAGTGACCCTAAAGAGGCCATATGCTTTTATTGTCAAGGAAAGGGCCATTGGAAGAGAAGCTGCCCAAAATATCTGAAGGACTTGAAAATGAACAAGGTCAAAGGGTGTGGCACCTCAGGTATTTTTACAATTGAACTCCATAGTACTTCGATTTCTAACTCTTGGGTCCTTGATACGGGATTTGGTACTCACATTTGCTCTAATTTTCAGGGACTAAAGGGAAGTAGGACGTTGAAGCATGGGGAGCTGAATCTGATCATGGGAAACAGGATGACTGCCGTTGTTACCAAGATTGGAGATTTTGAGCTCGTGCTTAGTAGTGGTTTTTCAATAAAGTTATTAGATTGTTGCTACTCGCCAGAAATGGCTCGAAACATTATTTCTTTTCATGCATTGTACAAGGATGGTTTTGAATTTCAATTTGATAATAATGATGGTTGCATTTTGGTTTACATGGTTGTTTTTATTTTAAAGCCTCTCATTGTAATGGTGTGTATGAAAGCGTTATTTGTGTTGGTAGAAATAATAATAACTTAACTCTAAATGTTGGTTCCTCCAATAGTGAATTGGATAAATCATCGTTATGGCATCATCGTCTTGGCCACATAAACAAGAAACGCATCGCCAAGCTCCAATCGGACGGGGTCTTGGAACCATTTGACTTAAAGTCTGATGAAGTATGCGAGTCTTGTTTACTTGGCAAGATGACAAAAGCACCTTTCAAAAGAAAAATGGAAAGGGGTAAGGACCTGTTGGACTTAATCCACACAAATGTATGTGGACCATTCAGATCTGCCACAAGAAACGGTGAAAGATACTTTGTTACCTTTACTGACGATTTCAGTAGATATGGATTTATCTATCTGATGAAAAACAAATCGGACACCTTTGAAGTGTTCAAAGGATTCAAAAACGAAGTAGAAAACCAACTGGGCAAGAAGATCAAGATGCTCCGATCCGACAGGGGTGGAGAATACTTGAGTCATGAATTCTACGACTATCTAAGGGATTGTGGAATAGTTTCACAATTATCTCCTCCCAGAACACCACAACTCAATGGTGTTGCTGAGAGAAGAAATCGAACGCTACTTGATATGGTTCGGTCCATGATGAGTCGTGCTACACTTCCAATATCGTTCTGGGGCTATGCCTTAGAAACTGCAGCTCATATCATAAACCTCGTTCCAACTAAGAAGGTTGCAAAGACACCCTCTGAAATGTGGTCTGGGACTCGTCCCTCGTTGGCACATATAAAGGTCTGGGGTTGTGAAGTCTTCGTTCGGCGCGAAACTAACGACAAGCTAGAACCCAGAGCAGAGAAGTGTCGGTTCATTGGTTATCCCTACAAATCCTTTGGATATATATTTTACAAACCTTCGGAGAACAAAGTGTTTGTAGCTAGAAGGGGAGTCTTCCAAGAAAGGGAGCTCATTTCCAAAAGGGATAGTGGGAGCAGCATTGATCTTGAAGAAATTCAAGAAACAACCAATGATGAACCTATAGTTGACACTAGCCCTCAACATGAGGTTGAACCACCTGTTGAGGAAACTAACATACCTCCACCACCTCTTCGCAGAACTAGTAGAGTTAGTCAACCTCCTGAGTTTTATTATGGTTTTCATATTACAAAGGAAGGAGACACACTAGTCAATGATAAAACATTTGATAGTGCGGATGAACCATCCAACTACGAGGAAGCGATGGCAGGCCTTGAGGCTGCCAAATGGAAAGAGGCCATGGAAAGCGAGATTCAATCTATGTACGATAACCAAGTTTGGAAATTGATTGATCACACACCAGGTCGCAAGACAGTTGGGTGTAAGTGGATCTTCAAAAAGAAGACCGACATGGATGGGAATGTGCACACATTCAAGGCTAGACTGATTGCAAAAGGTTACACTCAAACTCAAGGAATTGATTATGATGAAACCTTCTCACTAGTGGTAAAGATTAAGTCTATCAGGATATTGCTTGCCATAGTTGCATTTCATGACTATGAAGTATGGCAAATGGATGTAAAAACCGTTTTCCTCAATGGGAAACTTGATGAGGATGTGTATATGGCACAACCTGAAGGTTTTGTACATACCGAGTATCCAGATAAAGTGTGTAAGCTTGAAAGATCCATTTATGGACTTAAACAAGCGTCTCGTAGCTGGAATCTTTGTTTTCATGAAAAGGTCAAGGAGTTTGGATTTTCTCGAAGCGAAGATGAGTCCTGCGTATATGTTAAGGCTAGTGGGAGTAATGTTGTATTTCTAGTCTTGTATGTTGATGACATACTACTCATAGGAAACAATATTCCGATGTTACAAGATGTAAAGGTCTGGCTCGGGAAATGTTTCGTTATGAAAGATTTGGGAAATGCAGCATACATACTTGGATTAAGAATTTATCGAGATAGAACCAAGCGTTTAATTGGACTTAGCCAAAGTACATACTTGGATAAGATATTGAAGAAATTCAATATGAGTGAATCCAAGAAAGGGTTTTTGCCCATGCAACATGGCATAAGATTGAGCAAAGATCAATGTCCCAGCATTAGCAAATAACTGGACAGAATGAGTCGAATTCCATATGCATCCGCTATAGGATCGATCATGTATGCCATGACATGTACTAGACCTGATGTCTCATTTGTTTTAAGCATGGTGAGTAGATATCAAGGGAACCCAGACGGAAGTCATTGGACGGCTGTAAAGAACATTCTTAAGTATCTTCGGAGGACTAAAGATATGTTCTTAGTCTATGGTGGAAAAGATGAATTACGAGTAACAAGTTATACTGATGCGAGTTTCCAGACAGATCGGGATGATTCCCGCTCGCAGTCAGGATGGGTGTTCTTGTTGAATGGTGGGGCCGTGACTTGGAAAAGTTCCAAACAGGATACGGTGGCTAACTCCACGTGTGAATCAGAATATATCGCAGCAAGTGAGGCAGCGAAAGAGGCTGCATGGTTGAAGAATTTCATAGGTGATCTGGGCATTGTACCAAGCATCAGTGAACCCATTGAAATCTTCTGTGATAACGAAGGTGCAGTTGCATTGACTAAAGAACCTAAAGACCATGGGAAGTCAAAGCACATAGAGAGGAAGTATCTCCTTGTGCGACACAAGGTTGCGGAAAAACAGATCGTGGTGAGTAGAGTGCCGGCTGAAGAGAATCCGACGGATCCTTTCACGAAAGCATTGACTCGACCCAAACATGAGTATCATACTGAAGCCATAGGTGTTAGAATTATCAATATACTTTAAATATTTTAGTTGCTAGTTTGATGTATTAAAACGTAATAAATTGTATTTGATTTGGAGATTATTATATGGAGATTATAATATATGCTGGATTGCGTCCATTTACATTTAATTTATTATTGTTTCGTTTTGCATGTTTAGAACCAACTTCCTGAGTATTAATTTACTCAAACCTCCACAGTCAGTCATACTCCTGGAAGTAAGTAGTGATTCAAGACTGTCATGAAGTGTCGAAAGCATAGAGAATGCAACTAACACTCATGAGTACCTAATGGTGATTTGGGTATTGGAACGACCCGCACTCAAAAGTTTACTTCATGGATTAAGTCAGAGTAATTTTGAGATGATAATATTTTATGTTCTTCAAACAGAGATGCATAGAGTTTTGCTCTAGGATTCTGTTATGCTTTGGTGTGCTCCAACGCTGACCGTGACTGGCAGTTATACAGGGTATGTCCATGTATAATATGATGAATAGAAATGAACTGTGTAGTCGAAGTTTATTTGTTCCTTCTGCCTAAACAAGAGAAGCGATATCCATGGGCCCCTCGATGATTTTGTGTTGATACTAAGTGTTTGGCCAAACCCTGACTAGAATTGATGTGTTCAATTGAGTAGTCTGATGAATTCAACACATATCGGAAATCGGGAAACATAATCTTGATCCATGAGATAGACATTTATCCATGTCTCAGGTTCATATGATATCTTGTAGAACAAAGGAACATTAAATCACTTATCTTAGGACCGAATCTTTATCAGAGTTTGGCAGCTGCATTGAATGGCTTGCTCTCTGCTGATTATTTGAAAGCGTTAAACCAAATAGAGTTAATAACTTGTCCAAGTGGGAGACTGTTGGACATAGTGTCCAGAGTCATCAACTATTGGTAATATTTCTAATAATAGCAGGGTCCTTTTGGGTTGCCCTTAAGACCCAAATAACAATCAGAAGAATGAAAGGGAGTTAAAGTAGTTAGTTTATTAATTTGTCATTTGATGATAAATTAATTATAAGCTACAATATAATTAATTGGATTAATTATAGGGACTAAATGATAATTGGTTAAAAGAGTTTTTTAACAAGCTTATCGTTTCAAGGGGGCTAGGTGTAAATAAGGGGATTATAAATAAACTACTAGGGATCAAACCCTAATGAGTTTTTTGATCAATCTCTCTTTCTCTATTGAGGTCGTAACCTCCCCTCTCCTCCCTCCCAAAATCGTAAACCCTAAATAAAGGTTTAGGGTTTAAAGCTTCAATCTTGATTGTTGGTTTGGTGTTCTTGAGTGTGAGCCACTAGAGGGATTCACACTATTGATCCTTGACATCCAAGAAGCAAGAACAAGGTTAATTCATCTTTGTGTTTTCGAAAATCACAAGAAACAAGTAAGTGTTCTTGATTCTTTCTATTGTAGTTAATCATCTAGAACGTATGCATCTTTATAAGTTGTTTGTTTGTATTGCCATGGATGATTCAATTCTAAATATGCTTCTGTTGCCTATATCATGTGGTAGTACGGTTTAACAAAAACCTTTCAAAAACAACAAAAAAAATACAAAACAACAACACAGTAAAAAAAATACAAAACAACAACCACCTAGTAAAAAAAATACAAAACAACAAAAAACAAATACAAAACAACTAGAACAACCACCACCTACTCAAAAATTGCTTTAGTTTCATCAATCCAAGCTTGCTTATCGTTTACCTTCGCTTGAAGAATTGCGAAGTCTTGCAGAATATGGTGAATTGCTTCTTGTTCTCGACGAATACGAGCCTCCCTAGCTTTTATATCCCCTTTCATCCTTTTGATCTCCTTATCTTCCTCTTCGATCCTTCTCAAGTGGACTGCCTTCCTGTCCATCATTTGATTCCACTCTTGTGTCAGTTCCTCTATCTCCTTTTGCTTTTTTGCTATGACGATCTCGATTTTAGGAGGCATTTTTTCAGGAGTAGACTTAGGGTTTGATGATGATGCCATTTGTGGATGAAATGAGAGAAATCAAGAGAGAAAGCAACTTAAACAAAGAAAACAAGAGAGAAATCAAGAAAGAGCAAGAAATGAGTGTGAATTATGGATTGCATATCACTCATATTTATGGATGAAATCTCAAACAAACCAGTGAATTTTAACCACAAATTGGTCTTCAAAGTACAATAATTGTGGAAAAAAACAGTAAAAGCATGCAAGATTCGTTCAAGTACAGGGGCTGAAAGTGTAAATTTTGTGCCTATCGCGGGCCCATCGCGGGCTTTCACCGCGGGGAGGGACCAAAGGTGTCACCGCGGTCATAGTTGAGGGGCTCCGCGGGACACTTTGGCCAAAATGGGGTGCCACGTACGCCCTAGCCCGCGATCGCGGGTTCCATCGCGGACAGTTGTGGCATTTTGGTAAACCGGGGGAGATTTGTGGTATTTTGGTAAAGCAAAGTCAAACTTGGGGTATTTTAATTAATTTCCCTATTAAAAAAGATATAAAAATAATTTATATGATTAACAATAACTCTAAATAATTAAAAATTAATATCAATGTATAATTAAAATTTAACTTAATAATTTTCTGGTTAATATTGATTAATATTATTAATTAATAGTAATTAAATTTAAAAATTAATATTTATTTATAATAATAGTTAATAAATAATAATTAGTATCAGTGAGGGCATAATTGGAATATTCACAAAAATCTACTCAAAAGCTACTTCAAGTAACTTATCAAAAAATAACTTATAAGCTAACGTTTTTGTTGATCCAAACCCTCAGTAATTTGATAATGACCCTCTCTTATATACTTAGTGAAAATTGTAAGTAAACAATATGTATCAGAGTTTCACTATCGCTGATAAGTACTAAGATCTTACAGTACCGCTGATAGGAACTCTCGCTCTTTAGATTAAAACATTCAGCGAACACTGTTCACCATAATACTCTGAGTCTGTTCAGTCCTTATGGTGATCGCTGATAAGTTAGTTGTTTACTTATGATCTCTGAAGACAAGTTTCACGTCAACATAGGTTCTACGCTGAAGTCGAAGATCAAGCTCAAGAACCAACGACAAGTCTCCTAATGAACTGATGCGGATCAGCGAAGACTCAGATTTGTCCACTCAACGTGAAGTATCAAGTACAAGACTTTAGCTATCGCTGAACTCTATCATTCACTGATATAGAATGATAGATCGCTGAATCAATGAAAAGTTGATCATGAAGTCCTCCGTACAAAGTACTTTTTGTCTTAACCACCCTTGCACGACTCCGTACGATATGTCAAAAAAAGAACCTCCTTATTGTCTGAAATCGTACAACCACTCTGATACTACACTGTTCAAACATGCGGCTACTAAGGTTGTCAACAAAGGTCAATGACGTACAACCAATGAGCTGATGCCACGTGTAAAGTGTAAACTGCCATGCATTAAATGCATGCAGTATATAAGAAGAAGAACTCACTTCATTTTGAAGTAATTTGCTAACTCTGGACAAGTTCATCCTTCTTATCTTGAGATAGGTTATTATTAGTAATTTCCTTCTCTTTCTTAGTGCAAGAAACTTAGTGTTCCAACTTGTTTAGATTTAGGTTTATCCTTAATCTTGTTTCCGCAACAAGCTGTAAATTGTTAATGATTTATCAATAAACAATTTAGAAAAGTAAAATCTGTGTGTTTGTATTCACCCCCCCCCCCCTTCTACAAACTTGTATAGCCCTTCGGGACCAACAAGTGGTATCAGAGTAGATTTGTTTAATCTCATAAACAAGATCTGATCTATACTAAGATTTCTCTTCCTTGCTATTTCTGAAAATGGCTGCCAACACAAACACAAACTATATTGACAATGGTTCTCTTGCAAAACCCCCTAGATTCTCCAGAGATAATTTTTCTATGGAAAAATAGGATGATTCTCTTATTAGAAGGTGTAGACCCTACTATGCCTTATTATCTTGAAAACGACCCATATATTCCTGTAAGAATTGATGCTGCAGTACCAGCCGCTTAGAATAGACCTGTTATTCCAGAAAGGCTGATACCCAAGGAAGTTCATATGTGGACTAACGAATATAAGAAGAAAGTGGCTATCGACACAAAAGACAGATCCATACTATCCATGGCTCTTCCTGACGAAGTCTACCATTCCGTCATGAACCTGAAAACCTCAAAAGTTATGTGGGACACAATATGTGTTCAGTATGAAGGTACTTCTGAAGTCCAGGACTCTCGAAAGATCAACCTGGTAAGACAGTACGAAAGTTTCATCTGTGGTAAGAATGAAACTCTCTCTGAAGTTCACCAACGTTTTAACTGTTTATTAATAGATCTAAAAACTGTTGGTAAGGAATATTCTAACTTTGAAGTGCTGACAAAGTTTTTAGAATGTTTACCTGAAAGCTGGGACAGTTATTCTATGTGTCTCAAGCTGTCAAAGGATCTAAGATCAATGACCCTTGCTACCTTATATGGCACGATGCTGAATCGTGAGCAATCGAGTCATCTTAAGAAGAAGCTTGTAAAAGATTCCAAAGGCACCCCTGTTGTTTTAATCTCAGAGGAACCTTCTACTCAGCGACCCTTGGTCACTATCACTGAGTTAGAAAGTAACTCTGAAAGGTCATCAGAATCTGACTCTTCAGATGATGATGAATCTTTGGCTCTTCTCACTAAAAAGTTCAGGAGATTCGCCAAAAAGAAAATGTTCAGAAAGAACAAACCCCTTTCCATTACTGACAAGCCAAGATCATCAGCTCCTGTTGATAAGGTTACTGCTACTTGTTTTAACTGCGAAAAGATAGGACATTTCGCTAACGAGTGCAGGTCTAAGAAAGTTTCGAGAAACTCAGTGTTTCCCAAGAAATCCTTTATTCCCCGGAATAAAGATGACAAATATGCCAAGCTGAAATGTAAAGCCCGTATCCCGATATGTAATTTATTAGTCTTAATTATTTTCTTTTAAGTTCGATTTATTGCGGTTTCCGTTAACGGGGTTAGTCGAGTTGGGTCGAATCGTTAAAGTGTCGGAATTTTTGGTTATTTGCGAGAGGGTTGTTAGTCGAGGGACTAATGGTGTCAAGGGCCAAAAACCTTCTTGGATTTCGGCCCATGCAAAAAAAAACGCAGCCCTTGTGATGATATTTGTTTTGGTAGCTTGAAGGGTAAGAAAGCTAAAGGAATCAAAAAGGAACCCTACGGCTCCACCTTGTTTGGTTGCTATTGTTGTGGTCGGCCGGAGGTGGGAACCGAGTGAGAGAGAGAGATCGTCGCCGGCGAGAGTAGAGAGAGAGGGTGTTCGCCGGAGAGAGAAGGACGCCGGGGAGAGGAGGAGCAAGCGACCGGAGAGAAAGAGCGTTGCATCGAGGTAACCGTTGTAGTCGTTTCGTTGTTTTTCTTCTTTAGTTTTGTTCGTCGCAAGGTTACCGCAAACCACCACCACCGCCGCGGCAGCCATGGTCGCCGGCGGTGTGGCCACCACTGCACGCCGCCGCTGTGGTGGCGGCAGGGGGTGCGGATGGGTGTGTGGATGTGTGCGGGTGTGAGGTTGCGGAAGAGTCGGGAGTGGGTGACGTTGGGAGGTCTCGCCGGAGGGTGTTACCGTAACCCTCGTCGCCGCTGCCAACCACCACCGCCACCGGAGGCGGCAGGGGGTGGTGCGCGGTTGTTGTCCAGCGCAGTACAGCCCTTTCCAGTAAGCTTGTAGGCTGTTCGGGTCTGTTTGGGTTAAGCTATGTCTTAATGGGTTTATAAACAATATTTGTCATTTCATGTGAAAACGTTTGTCTGCCACTGTTTTGCGACGGCCATAACTTTTCCGTCGTAGCTCGGATTGGGGTGAAATCGGTGCCAAAAGTTCCCATTCTGAGTCTAGTAACTTTTCTATGTTTTGTGCAAAATCCAGTTCGGAACGTAGCATAGGTCAAATCGTCGTTTATTACTGAAAGCTGTTGTTTTTCACTGTTCTGCGAACCGTTCTTATAAAATCTGTATTAAATTGTAGAAAAATCGTTAGGAGGTGTATAATATGTCCTTGGAACCCTAACTCAGAGCACTTTCTGGTTATGTAATTTAATTGAGGATTTTCTGGGTTTATGGAGGTCGGAACAGGTCCCGAACAGACCTGTTTGGTTAGACCGAAAAGTCATTTTAGTGACGATTTAAGGGTGCGTCGTGTTTTAGGGTCCGGGTCTCGTGTTGATACATTTTAACGATTGTTTAGGTGTTGGGAAGTGATCTTGGATTTGTGAAGCTTGAATTATTGTTTGTGAGCTAGGCGCGCTTACGAGGTGAGTTCTCTCACTATAACTAATGTCGGTTATTTTTACATTACGATGTGTACGTGTGTGGTAGTTTAATTGTTTGTGATGCGGGACTAAATAGTAGGGTGTCTAGTCGGACCTTTATTGTTATGACTACGCGGGTGGCGTAGTAACTCGGTGGGGCCGAGGTTTATATACGCGGGTGGCGTAGTAACTCGGTGGGGCCGAGGTTTATATACGCGGGTGGCGTAGTAACTCGGTGGGACCGAAGGTTTTATACGCGGGTGGCGTAGGAACCCGGGGGAGCCGGGTAATGGTTGCACGGTTATCGTGTGGTCGGGTGGACCAGCTTATGCCTTTGGGTAGGATGGTGTAGGTATGCATGTTTATGATTTGTTCGTAGACTTGTATGCTGTTTATGTGCAATTATCTGTTTAGAGGTGGTGTGGAAATAACTGTGTTATTTATGGTGTCTGAATTCACTAAGCTTCGTGCTTACCCTTTCCCAATAAATTGTGGTTTTAGGTGCGAGTGGCTCCAAGGCGTGACGAGTACACACTGGCGCGTGGGAAGAGTTGATTACTTTTATGATTTTAATTTTAGACATTTATTCCGCTGTCTATTGTTCGTGAGAATATTAATTATGAGTTTGCAAATGAAATGATTGAATTATTAAATGAGTTTTTATTAATGAAATGTTACTTTAAAAATTTTAAATTCCTTGTAATTTTTGGGACGTTACAACTTGGTATCAGAGCACAGCTTGAGTGAATCAAACGCATCTCGGTGTGTTTGATCTCAAGTTTGCGGCTATAAAATTTTCTTTAAAGTTTTTGGAAAATAAAAGGAAGGAAAAATCCGTTTGAGAAACGGTGATCAAAGGCGCAGTGTGTACAGTCAGCCGGAGCCAAAGGGAAAGGTACAATACTTAGTGTTTTATTGCTTTCTAGATCATAGGGTATGAATGCTAGATTGCCTGTTGTTGACACTATGTTGTATGTTGTACTACATTCTATTAGGAATTTATGCTAATTATGATAGGTTACTAAGTGGATGCCCTCTAGGTTGTATGCAGTAAGAGATTTATAGCCTTAAAATATTTGATTTAGTTCTATTGCGCAGCTCTTGTTTGAGTCCAACCGTTCTAGGATAGAATCCTGTATTCGAATGTCTATTTGTTTCGCACTGCATATGATCGGGTATTCGCGAGGTAACTCGTTATGATTAGTAGGGATTCGGTAGTAGCAAGGGTAGTGGTTTGGATGGAATTCCTAAGGAGCTAGGAAGAGTGTGTACATACGCCGGTGCGGGCATATGTGTATAGTTTCGGCGAGAAACTACTTGGACCCCTTGGGATGGGACTCGGAACGGGCGATGATAGGTGTGGATGGTAGTAGTAGAGCTCCTACTACCGGAAGCACAGGATCAATGCTTGAGTCGGGGAAAGTCACGAGGAATCCAATGAGTTGAGCGTGAGCGTTATTAGTGTGAGTTATCGTGTGCTAATAACTCGTTGTAATATCTACCCGGAATAGCCGTCACAAGGAGGAACAACTATAGTAAACCTATTAGTACAGGTGTGTACTTGAATTGCTTTGACGTGATGATCGTTGGGGTAGTGGTGAAGGCTTTAAATTAGTAGTCGTTGGAATAGAAGGATGATTCTAGTATTAGTCACTTGGAGTGACGATAGGGATGATAATTGTTATAAGCAGGTCATTTCGGGCCAAGATGGAAGATTGTGCTAGAGTCATCGGCTTATAGAGCCGACTTCGATTTGAGGAAAAATCGTAGGGATTGTTTGACGTAATTTCTCAACTTGCCCTAAGAGGTTAAATGTTCGGAGGATGATAGGGGTTGGGGAGGTTTGGGGGAGTATGAGTCGAGACGTTGAATGCCGACTGAGTCATGCACAAAGTTTATTTTGGAAAATAGGATTGCATCGATTAATTCTTGTGTTTCCGACCCTTATATGGATTGTATTTTGGAACTTTGGGAAATGTTTAGCACACACACAAGATTTCGAATTATAGTTTTGAAAGTGCTTGAAACCGTTTTATCACGAGAGTTGCAAACGTTGTTAAAATTGTTTCACTTGATTAATTTCCAACGGTTCTTTCGGGTACGATGATATCCGTGTTTTGCGGTGGTTAAGATGTTGGGTAAGCGACTACGGCTTGAGACTTTAACATTGGAACTCCTCCACATATGTTAGGGTTGAGACGGAAAGTTACATTCCACAATGTCTGTATAAAGCTATTTTGGTGGCTTGTTTAAAACGAGTTTGGAACTCTAGTGTCGCATAACTTTTCTTTCGAGAGTTTGCGTCACTAAGTATTTCATTGCAAATGGTTCAGTGTGTGGATTGGTTCATGCGTGGCATAAGCGATGCGTGGAAGAATTTTGGTAATATTTCAAATGAGTCGTTTAGTGCGTTTTTAGTCAGCTAGATGTTTTATTGACATTTCCATAAAAATACGAATTATCGATTTAGGGGTATGCATACTTGGGTAACCTTTGTTCTCGACATTTTTTGATAAACGAGTCGTGCATGGAAAGGTCTTAGTCTCTTTTTGTTGAAATGAAAGACATTTGGTAAAAGGAGTGTTTTAATGTTGTGAATATCATGCATGCGGTTACAATGTGTTATATTTTGGGAAAATAAACGCGCAGATTGTTGACATTCAGTTAATTTAGAATTGCCGATCATTTTTGGGAAATTAAAAACTTTTGCTTTAGAGGAAACGAGTATTTTGAGCATTTTCGATAAATACATATTTTTTTATTTTTTCTTTAAATATAAGGTCTTGACGTCATGTGTCCCAAGTACGAAACTTTGAGGAAGAGTTACAAACTCGCATGCCTACCCCCAGTTAGAGATTTTATGAGGTTTTAGTCGATATTTCCAATTGATAGAAGCGGATTGGTTTCTACCTTGAAGTTTGAAACTTACACGAGACAGTTGAGTTTTAACAAAAATATATGAGTAAACCGTTTCATCGTTTTGGATGACTAGCTGACGCGCGAAAAATTCGTTGGTGAACCCTGTGTCACATCATTTTATGACTAAAAAGAAGAATTTTGGAATCAAATGTCGTGAAACTTATTTTGAATTATGTGTGCACCTTTGTCGCACCCTATTTAAGGTCAAGCGGTTACTTTAGGTGCATGTCATGAGTCAATCCATACTAGAATCGAGGCGGTTCATTTTAAAGAAATTAGTTATTACACTTTGTTTTTATGTGAGTAAACTGAACTGCAAATGAACGATTTTCAACATGATTTTTCTATGCGGAACGAGCGTGCCCAGTTTTGCGTAACTACCGGTCTGGTAATAGTAGTTTTATTGCATACGATCTTTTTGGGATGAAAAACTTTGACGTTGGAAATATTTTGTAAAGGATTATTGTAAACCATGTGGGAAATGCGCTTTTATGAGCTATGTGTCATTTTGAGAATTTTTAAGGGTGTGAGTCCTTTTGGAAAACTCTTTTGTTTGAACCGTGTTGAGTTTTGGGGCTAATGTTGATTTCAGAGTACTGCTTGCTTAAACTTTATTTTAAACGCGTTTTGACCGACTTATGGGTCTAGCAAGCGTGGAGCATTTTGCTCGGTTTTGACTATTGAGATAGTCATGGGTCAATTGCACAGTTTTAATGGCTCGATGTGGAGTCTTGTTGATGAATTGTTTTGTCGCACCGTTTGGCATTCATGGCACGTTGAGTATTTACACGTTTGGGTGAGTGAGTCAATCCGGGATAGGCATGTTGTTGGTAGGCAGTTTTGCTTTGGAACCTTAGAAACGTTAGTCAGTCGTTGGTAGTGGTCGGTTGAGTATCTCGAGGTGCGACCCCGGTATTCATGTGTTATAACCTAGGCTTTTCGTAGGTACTAGGGAGATTTAGTCGTGGGCACATACCTGGGAGGTAGTTCCGGTGTGCTGGGCCTGGAGGCGTTACCTGAGAGGTAGGCGTCAGGGTGTATCCTCGATTCAGTATAACTTAGCTTCGTAGAGCAAGTGTGGGGGATACGTCGACGGTGGAAGGTTGGGTATTCCACGCGTGTTGGTACTGTAGGACGAATAGTATCGGTTAAGGGAATGATGCCCTTTGTAATTAAGAGAATAAATGCGCATTAACCATTTTGAGGTAGGTGGTATATTTAGGTGTCGACTTTTGGGCTTGAGGCTAAACACCTTTAGTATGATCGGAGAATTGTAGCCGATTTTAAGATAATCATGGTGAGGGTAGTTGTAACCCTGAAATGATCACTCGTGATGAATGGTTATGGTGGAATGACCTACGTGTGTGTTAGTTGATTTGATTGTGGGTGATATCTATTTGTGTTATTGTCTGGGATAATACCTCGACTATTGTAATCGGTTGGACCGATGTTCGGCGGGGGGCCGATGTTTGTTAATGTAATTTATTGAAAATCTTTGGAGTCTATTAGAATTCGTAGGAGTTAATCGACAGTTAACGGTAGGAATGATCGGATCCGAGTATCCAGTTGGGTATATTGGTAGGCAACTTTAGAATGGTTAGAGCTTGAGAGTTGACTCGGGATGTATGGAATATCTAAGGTTGGGAGGCAACCGAAGTCGCTTGGCTAGGAATGATTCCAATTGTTGGGGTGTTCTGCCGATCATAATCCCAGTGTCCTAGAAGGAGTACGTTAGTTAGAAAAGTGTTCGAGAAGTTTTAGAAGGGATTTCAAGTGGACTTAGGAACCTGAGGTTGAGATGAGGGAGAACTATCCAGAGCTATTCGTAGGCAGAGACTTCGAGGACGAAGTCTAATCCAAGTGGGGGAGAGTTGTAAAGCCCGTATCCCGATATGTAATTTATTAGTCTTAATTATTTTCTTTTAAGTTCGATTTATTGCGGTTTCCGTTAACGGGGTTAGTCGAGTTGGGTCGAATCGTTAAAGTGTCGGAATTTTTGGTTATTTGCGAGAGGGTTGTTAGTCGAGGGACTAATGGTGTCAAGGGCCAAAAACCTTCTTGGATTTCGGCCCATGCAAAAAAAACGCAGCCCTTGTGATGATATTTGTTTTGGTAGCTTGAAGGGTAAGAAAGCTAAAGGAATCAAAAAGGAACCCTACGGCTCCACCTTGTTTGGTTGCTATTGTTGTGGTCGGCCGGAGGTGGGAACCGAGTGAGAGAGAGAGATCGTCGCCGGCGAGAGTAGAGAGAGAGGGTGTTCGCCGGAGAGAGAAGGACGCCGGGGAGAGGAGGAGCAAGCGACCGGAGAGAAAGAGCGTTGCATCGAGGTAACCGTTGTAGTCGTTTCGTTGTTTTTCTTCTTTAGTTTTGTTCGTCGCAAGGTTACCGCAAACCACCACCACCGCCGCGGCAGCCATGGTCGCCGGCGATGTGGCCACCACGGTACGCCGCCGCTGTGGTGGCGGCAGGGGGTGCGGATGGGTGTGTGGATGTGTGCGGGTGTGAGGTTGCGGAAGAGTCGGGAGTGGGTGACGTTGGGAGGTCTCGTCGGAGGGTGTTACCGTAACCCTCGTCGCCGCCGCCAACCACCACCGCCGCCGGAGGCGGCAGGGGGTGGTGCGCGGTTGTTGTCCAGCGCAGTACAGCCCTTTCCAGTAAGCTTGTAGGTTGTTCGGGTCTGTTTGGGTTAAGCTATGTCTTAATGGGTTTATAAACAATATTTGTCATTTCATGTGAAAACGTTTGTCTGCCACTGTTTTGCGACGGCCATAACTTTTCCGTCGTAGCTCGGATTGGGGTGAAATCGGTGCCAAAAGTTCCCATTCTGAGTCTAGTAACTTTTCTGTGTTTTGTGCAAAATCCAGTTCGGAACGTAGCATAGGTCAAATCGTCGTTTATTACTGAAAGGTGCTGTTTTTCACTGTTCTGCGAACCGTTCTTATAAAATCTGTATTAAATTGTAGAAAAATCGTTAGGAGGTGTATAATATGTCCTTGGAACCCTAACTCAGAGCACTTTCTGGTTATGTAATTTAATTGAGGATTTTCTGGGTTTATGGAGGACGGAACAGGTCCCGAACAGACCTGTTTGGTTAGACCGAAAAGTCGTTTTAGTGACGATTTAAGGGTGCGTCGTGTTTTAGGGTCCGGGTCTCGTGTTGATACATTTTAACGATTGTTTAGGTGTTGGGAAGTGATCTTGGATTTGTGAAGCTTGAATTATTGTTTGTGATCTAGGCGCGCTTACGAGGTGAGTTCTCTCACTATAACTAATGTCGGTTATTTTTACATTACGATGTGTACGTGTGTGGTAGTTTAATTGTTTGTGATGCGGGACTAAATAGTGGGGTGTCTAGTCGGACCTTTATTGTTATGACTACGCGGGTGGCGTAGTAACTCGGTGGGGCCGAGGTTTATATACGCGGGTGGCGTAGTAACTCGGTGGGACCGAAGGTTGTATACGCGGGTGGCGTAGGAACCCGGGGGAGCCGGGTAATGCTTGCACGGTTATCGTGTGGTCGGGTGGACCAGCTTATGCCTTTGGGTGGGATGGTGTAGGTATGCATGTTTATGATTTGTTCGTAGACTTGTATGCTGTTTATGTGCAATTATCTGTTTAGAGGTGGTGTGGAAATAACTGTGTTATTTATGGTGTCTGAATTCACTAAGCTTCGTGCTTACCCTTTCCCAATAAATTGTGGTTTCAGGTGCGAGTGGCTCCAAGGCGTGACGAGTACACACTGGCGCGTGGGAAGAGTTGATTACTTTTATGATTTTAATTTTAGACATTTATTCCGCTGTTTATTGTTCGTGAGAATATTAATTATGAGTTTGCAAATGAAATGATTGAATTATTAAATGAGTTTTTATTAATGAAATGTTACTTTAAAAATTTTAAATTCCTTGTAATTTTTGGGACGTTACATGAAAGAAAAGTATGCGAAGCTGAAAAGCTTTAAGAAGAAAGGCAAAGGCATGATGGCCAACTATGATTGGGCTGCCTCTGATGAAGAAGAATCATCATCTGACTCTGAAGATGATGAAGCCAATCTTTGTCTTATGGCCAAGATTGAAGATGGGGAAGAAAGTTCAGACATTTCCTCCACTTCAACCTCTGCTATTCAGATATCACCTTCCTTCTTTACAAATATTGCAAATATTGATGAAGCTGATAGTCTTCGTAAAATCGATCTCTTGACTAGAAGTTTATATGAAGCCATGAATGGCAAAACTATAGTTGAAAATCAAAACCTTGATCTCGCTGAACAGCTTAAAAACTGTCACCTTCAAATAGAAAATCTTTCTAAAATTGAAGAAGATTTTAAAGATCAAGTGCACTTAAATCAGCTAGTCAAAATCGAGCGCGAAGAAGCTATCACTGCATTAAGAGCTGAAAAAGCTACTGTTGATGGATGGTATAATTCCTCAACAAAGATCACTGAGATAATTAAGTCTCAGATTCCCCTGAGTGATAAACGTGGTCTTGGTTACAAAGCTGATACTCTAGAACCAACCACTGATCGTTCCATGCTCTTATTTGGAACTTTCGTATCCTCAGTCGCTGATACTTCATCCTCTCAGTGTTCCTCGTCCAGACCGCCTATCCCTGAGGAAATCTCTACCTCTTCAAAAGGTAAAGAGAAAATGGTTTATCCAAAACATACCTCTGTCTTTAAAGATAAAGGTAAAGGAATTGCTTTTAACCAAAATCCTCATAAGGGTACCTTAGTACCTAAGCTGAATGCTTCTAAAGCGTTAGTGATTCATTCCTCTGGATCAAGGAATCAGATCTCTGGATCTACTCAGCGTGGATCTATTCAGCGATCTACTCCTAGAATCAGAGTGGATGTCTCTGGTAAGAAATCCGAAGAACTGAACGTTCCTCCCATTTCAAAAGCCATCAGCTTACTTGGTGCTGGTACTTCTAATTCAAAATCTAAAGCTCAGCATTCAAATGGTCCTAGAACTTTTAGTTATAGGAAATGTTATCACTGTGGACTCACTGATCATATTGCTAGTAAGTGCCCCACAACCACCAAAGCTGAAAAGATAGCTAAGGTGAAGATCATTGCCCCCAAGGCAAAGAAGACCACTGAGGTTAAGAAATTAACCAAAGTGAAGAATGACAAAGCTGAATCTTTAAATGCTGCGAAGATTGCTGAACCTTCCATTCCAACTACTTCCACTGACAAACGTGTACACATGGTTAAGTGGGTACCCAAGAAAAACTAATCTTCCTTTGTGATGCAGGTTAAGAAGGGTATCTGGTATCTCGATAGCGGATGCTCTAGACACATGACTGGAAAGAAAAGTCTGCTCACTGAATACAAGGAAGAGAAGGGTCCCTCTGTGACTTTTGATGGAAATGGAAAAGGACATACCCGAGGGTTTGGTGTACTCTCTAATGGTACAACAACCTTCAGAAGAGTCGCATATGTTGAAGGGCTGAAGCATAATCTTTTAAGCATCAGTCAGCTTTGCGACAAGGATAACAAGGTAATCTTTACCAAGGAATCCTGCTTTGTCACTGACAAAAAGGAGAAGATAGCTCTCAGCGGTTATCGTTTGGAAAATGTTTATGTAATAAACATGGACTCAACAACCACTGAGAACTCCTGTTTCTTCTCAAAAGCCTCATCTGATGTCAACTGGCTATGGCATAAGAGGCTCCCTCATCTGAATTTCAAGACACTGAACACTCTTTCTTCAAAAGAGTTAGTCACTGGTCTACCTCAGCACTCATACGCCAAAGAGTCTTTATGTTCAGCGTGTGAGAAAGGGAAGCAGACCAAAGCAAGCTTTAAGTCAAAGCAAGTCTCCTCAGTGTCATCTCCTCTGCAACTTCTCCATATGGATTTGTTTGGCCCTGTTAACAAACAATCCATCGCTGGAAAGAAATATACACTGGTCATAGTTGATGAATTCTCTCGTTATACATGGGTTATGTTTCTCCGTTCCAAGAGTGACACCCCTGAAGAACTCATCACCTTTGTTCGGAAGATGGAAATCCTGAACAATTTGACCGTTCGCTCAATAAGGAGTGATCATGGGATTGAATTCAAAAACAGTTCTCTTGATTCCTTCTTTGAGAGTAAGGGTATTTCTCACAACTTTTCATCAGTAAGAACACCGCAACAAAATGGAGTCGCTGATAGAAGAAATAGAACAATTATTGAAGCTGCACGTTCAATGCTCAGCGATTCTCACCTGCTACTCAGTTTTGGGCAGAAGCTGTCAACACTGCTTGTTTTACGCAAAACAGGTCGCTGATAGTCAAAAGATTCAATAAAACAGCCTATGAACTTTTTCATGGGAGAAAGCCTTCAATCAGCTTTCTTCACATATTTGGATGTCAGTGTTTCATACTGAATAACAGAGATGTCCTTGGAAAGTTTGATCCTAAGGCTGATGATGGAATCTTTCTTGGATATTCTTCAATCTCCAAAGCCTTCAGAGTCTTCAATCGAAGAAGACAAACTGTAGAAGAAACAATTCACGCCACGTTTGACGAATCCCGTTCAGCGAACTCTAAACCGTCCGTTGATACTGAAGAACTGAATCAATGGATGTTTTCCCATCTTGGTGATTCAGAAGATATTCCCACTCCTCGTACTCATACAGGTGAAGATGATAGTCCTACTATCATTCCAAACATGCAGAATAGTGAAGCTGAAACATCATGGGTCTCAGCTGTTCCTTTAAACACTATACATGCTTCTGAACCAAATGTCTCAGACATTCCATCTACTTCTCAGCAATCAGTGAATATAATGACTACTGCACCCATTCCTCTCATAGCTGATACTCCAGAAGTTGCTGAAGCCTCATCTTCAGCTCCTCCAGTTCAAGTTGAGTCAGCGTCTCACACTCCGGCTCAGCGATGGACTGTAAATCACCCAATTGATCAAATTCTAGGTGATCCAAACGCTGGTGTTCAGAATCGACGAAGTGCAGGTAATATATGTTTATTTGTTAACTTTATTTCTCTGACTGAACCAAAGAAAGTAGATGATGCCCTCAAAGATCCAAACTGGGTTAGCGCCATGCAAGAAGAGCTGACTGAATTCGAAAGAAACAAAGTTTGGAAACTTGTTCGAAGACCAACTGACAAGACAGTGATAGGCACTAAATAGGTCTATCGAAACAAGTTGGACGAACATGGAACTGTAACCCGCAACAAGGCTCGTCTTGTTGCTCAGGGATACAGACAAGAGGAAGGCATAAGATTACGACGAAACATTTGCTCCAGTAGCAAGACTAGAATCTATTCATCTATTCTTAGCATACGCTGTACACAAAGACTTCAAAGTATATCAGATGGATGTTAAGTCAGCATTTCTAAATGGAAAGCTGAATGAAGAAGTCTATGTGGAACAACCTCCAGGATTCTCAGATCCTAAGCGTCCAGGTTATGTTTATAAACTGGATAAGGCACTTTATTGCTTGAAGCAAGCTCCACGTGCATGGTATGACACTCTATCTACTTATCTCCATATTGAACAATTTGAGCGAGGTAAAATCGACAAAACTCTATTTTTCAGGAAAGTAAAAGGTCATATCATTCTTGTTCAGATATATGTTGATGACATTATATTTGGCTCTACTAACCCTGATCTTTGTACTCGTTTCCTGATAGAATGAAAGATGAGTATAAAATGAGCATGATGGGTGAACTAACATATTTCCTTGGTCTTCAGATAATGCAAAATGAAAAAGGAACTTTCATTAATCAGGGAAAGTATGTTAAAGATATGCTGAAGAAATTCGACTTAACTCAAAGTTCAGCTATGAAAACCCTTATGGCACCACCGCTGACACTAGATAAGGATACTAATGGTATTCCTGTTAATGTCACGCTGTACCGTGGGATGATCGGCTCTCTTTTGTATCTTACAGCTAGCCGACCCGATATTATGTACGCAACCTGTTTGTGTGCACGATATCAAGCTAAACCTAAAGTATCTCATATGACCGCTGTAAAGCGAATTTTTCGATACCTTAAGGGTACTGCGAATCTAGGTCTTTGGTATCCCAAAGACTCAGGATTCGATCTAATCGCCTATTCAGATAGTGATTTTGCAGGTTGCAAATTGGATAGGAAAAGCACCACAGGAGGATGTCAGTTCCTGGGTGGAAAGCTGGTGAGTTGGACAAGCAAAAAGAAAAACTCAGTGTCCACCTCCACAGCTGAAGCTGAGTATGTAGCCGCTGGAAGTTGTTGTTCTCAGGTCTTGTGGATGAGAAATCAACTACTGGACTATGACCTTCAGCTCTCAAATATTCCAATCTATTGCGACAGCACAAGTGCCATCGCTATAGCAAATAATCCAGTACTACACTCAAAGACAAAACACATCGAAATCAGGTATCATTTTATCAGAGATCATGTGATGAATGGTGATATAGAACTTCACTTTATCCCAACTGATTGTCAGTTAGCTGATTGTCAGTTAGCTGATCTGTTCACCAAACCACTTGATGAGACAAGATTCAATTTTCTCATCAGCGAGCTTGGAATGCTGAACTTTGAAGAGTAAAATCTTTAGCGGTTCACATTTGATCAGCGATAGGATAAAATCAACTTGTATAACCCATTCTATCATTTTCTCTCTGAATAAACTTGATTCGCTGATATCAAGGTATGTTTTTTCTCTCTGACAATCGCATGTAAATGCAAGATTTCAAAACAAATTGCATCGCTGAATATCTCTTTCTTAATCAGTGATATTTTGAAATTTCTAAAACCAACACTGATATTTCTATTCAGTGCTTCATGTTTTCAAAAGTGTCTCTGAGTTTTCAAAACCTCAGAGACATCCTAGAATATGAAAGGACAGTTGTGACGTCATTGCAATGGATAAGCCCCGGCACGTTCTTTTTCTGACACACGTTTGCACGTTTCGTTTACCTTCCAATCAAATGCAAACACGTGTCCGTGTCATGATGAAAAACTTTCCCGCTCGAGTTTTTCTCTCTCTCTAATATCACTATATAAACACTTTGTGGGTTTATATTTTTCAAGAACTTCATCTTCTTCAATGAACCAGGTTAATAATTCTGTTATTTACCTGTTTCTTAAACTTGTTAATGATCTTCTCTTTGTTTTTAAAAGATCAAACAAAAGAACTTTTTCAAATAAAATCATCTCTTTCATGGTTTTATGAACACAACCTTTCTTGGTTGTTCTTCAAGTTTAAACGCAGAATCTTAAACTTGTTCTTCATACGTTTTTTCCAGAATCCTATTTCTCAAAGGAAACTGGAAAACAAGATTTTTATTGGGTTCGCATTTCGTTTTTCAAAAACAAGAAAAACCCTAATCTTCATTAAGACATTTTTGTCTGAATGAAATGGACAAAATTCGAACCATCTTATTGGAAAATCTTTCCACATTAAGATTATTCTTATTTGTTAATCTTTGGTTGAACTGATAATACAGAAAATGGCATCTACTGACATTTCCACTTCCAAGAACACCATCGCTGAGAACACTGCTGCTGATATTACTGAGGAATTGGAAATCATCAAGGCTCCTCAGGTTAAGTTCTCTCTTGAAGAACTGGATTGGACGAAGGCCAATAACCTATATGCGCTTCTCGAGTTTCCTCCTCGAAAGCAAGTCACACATCTGAATGATGCTGTGAACTTCCTGAAAAATTGTTGCATCTCCACAGCCCTGACCATAACACCTCCTGCACATCAGCTACTGCTATCCCAATTCTGGTACTCTGCCAGACACTCTCAGCTACCATCAACCAAAGACTCCTCAAAGACAATCGACTGTATCCTCTGTGATACTGATTATGGCACTATGAAGATCACCCCTGCCATTATTCGCAAAGCCCTGAGCCTTCCTACAGCCTCAAAAGAAAAACCTTTTGTTCCTTTCCCTGACCAAAAGAAACACTCAGATAGGGAAGCCATCACTGCATTCTTCGATGCAATGGGCTATGTATGGGAAACTGGGAGGGACAAGAAGCCTGAGAAAAAGCTGACCCTCATCAAAAAGTCCAAAATGCCCAGCGAGATGAATTTCATCTTCGCTCACTTAATCAGCTGCATGACTGCAAAGACCTGCTCTTCTGATCAAGCCGCTCAACCTCAACAAGCAATGGGATATGCCTTGCTGAAAGGTCTACATATAGACTGGGCATCGATAATCTACGATGATCTGGTACTCAGAGTAGACTCCGCTGCTGACAGATCTCCATGGGTTCCTTATCCTCGATTCATCAGCGCTGTCTTCCAAACAGGCCTGAAGGACAGCTACCCAAAAGAGGGTGACCTGAAACTCTCTCAGGTTGGCCCTAAAGTTCTCGACTTCAAACCTGTGGAAAACGAGGTACGTCTTTCTACACTTTTAACTCTTCTCAACCTACTTCTTCTACTTCTGCAGCTCCTTCAGCGGACAAACTTACCGCTGATACCCAAGCTGCAACCTCCATTCCTTCTCTTAAAAGGAAACACTCCTCCACCCAACTTAGTTCCAAAAGAACTAAGAAAACCAAGGAGCAACCCCAGCAATCTCTTGCTGAAGACTCCTCAGCTTATCTCGCAGAGCTGAAGGAACGTTCAGTGGTACGCTCTGCCACAGCTGAACAAGCCACCCATTCTATCCCAACCTCAGCGTCTCTAAACGTTGAGGTTATAAACTTGGAACCTACCCAACCTCCTTCAGTCTCTCCACAGACTGAAGAAGCATTTCTCAGCGAATCCAACGCTGAACTCCGCACCCAACTAACATTCTCAACCTTCGCTTCTCCCTCTACTCAATTGGACTCTACTCCAGTTGTCACTGAAGCACCTGTCATTCCTCCAGAAGCTAAAGCTGACACTCAAGGAATGATGGACGTAGGACCTGCAGAGATGACCATGCGTACACGCACTTTAGCTAACGACATGGAACTCTTCTCAGGACACCAAGATTTTGATGAATTCACCAATCCTCCTGCAGGTATACACCAACCCCTATACACTGTAACTGAACCCCAAACTTCTGAGCTTTCCTCTGTTCACAAGTTCTTATATGTTACAGGTCCTAATTTGGGAGACATCAATGCCTCTCTGAAGACAATAGAGACGAAGCTGACAGGTCTCACCACTACTCTTTCGGACAACTCTTCAGCTGTAACAAACGCTGGAGAGAATCTTACAAAGCTGACAACAGTGGTGGAAAAGAATGCCTCCAAAGCTGACTTGGAGAAGGTTGATAAATCTCTCAGCGACTTTGCCAAAGTTCTCGCTGACATCTTCACAGACTACCTCTCCATCAAAACCTCAGTTCACACCATGTCTAGCGAGGTCACAACGCTGAAGACATCGGTTGGAAAACTCGAAGGAGATATGTCTGCTGTAAAGACCGACGCGAGTTCCTTGAAGACTGACGTAAGTTCCTTAAAAACTGACGTTAGTTCTGTAAAGACTGACGTAGGTTCAATGAAGACAATGATGCAGCAGATCCTGCACAACATGACCGCCCCTGCTCCTGCACCTGAGCATTTTACTACGGCGGATCGTGCTGAACTCGTGAAGATCAATCCTGCTATTTCTGGTCTAGAAAACAGACTAACAGCGATTGAAATTTGTGTGGGGATCCCTGGCCAAGAAGACAGGGACCCAAAACCAGTTGCTGAGTCATCACATTCATCCACCACTCATCATGAGGAAGGGGGGGAGAAGAGCGCTGAAGACCTTCCCCATGATGAATCTGTCAAGGGGGAGAAGACTGAAGACCTTACCCTTGCTGAAGAGGGTGAGAAGACAATTGAAGAAGCAGCCGCTGGACCTCAGGGAGATGAAAACCCTGAGGAAACCGAGAAGCTTACCTCTATATCTGAGGGGGAGCAACTCGAAGAAGAAGCTGAAGAATCTGAGTCTGAAGAAGCCATCGACTTGTCTGATGATGAACCATCCTCTTCTCCAAAGAATGATGATGATGAAGATGATGATGATGATGATGACTCTTTTATCGTCAAGCCTGCTCAGAGGACTAAAGTTCTTAAAGGGATCGTGATAAACGAACCTTCAGGGGAGCGGACCAAATCAAAGCCTTCAGCGTCTGAAGCTGACAAGGACAAAGGAAAAGGTGTCGCTGAAGACAATGACAATCTGATGATCTCGCTTCCAAAGCCAGTTTGTCAGGTACACTAAATCTTCCTTGCACTCATCCCTCCTCTATCTATCTATACACATTATCAGTTCTACTCTCCTCAGCCTATACACTTAAACCAATTTTCTCTATCTCTGTTCTACCCAAGTTCTTACTCGTACGATCGTTGTGTTTCAGCTAGTCCTCTCCCCTGTTTGAGGATATCGCTGAAGTTCCTACAGCTGCGACTTCACCAACAATAATCCCACCTCCCAAAGCTGAAGAAATAATCCCGGTCTTGGATTTGATCTCTGAGACTGATGAACCCGAAGAACAGATGCTCTCTCATACAAACAGACCTTCCTTGGCTCCTCAAAAGCTAAGTGAAGAGGATCAGAGAAGAAAAGAAGAGATGATAAAGAAGTTCGAAGATCAGCGAATCATTCTGAAGCGTGATCAACTTCCTTCCGTTCCTCCAAAGTTCAGAATTTCTCAAAAGGAATACAAGGAACACCTTAGAGCTGAACGCCTAATCGCTGAAAGAAGAGAAGTAGAAGAAAAAGACAGAGAACTCGCCATCCAGCTTACTCAAAAATCGGTGAAAGACCCCAAGCTGAAAAGAGCTCCAATCGAAGTTCAACGTCAGCTATGGGAAGAAGCCAAGAAGATCGTTGAAGAAAAGAGAAATGTGTTGGACAACCTAAGGGGGGGGTAAGGTTGTATTTAAAATCTTTTGCTTTCAAAAATTCTTTTATAAATAAATACAGTAAAAATAAAGCAGAGTATAAACAAGTAAATATACAACAATTATATAAACAGATATAATTTAAGTGCACAGCGGAAATGTAAAGAGATAAGGGAAAGAGAATACTTGACAACGAGATTTTTAAAGTGGTTCACCAAACACAAAGTTGGCTAGTCCACCTCGAGAAAATAACACTTCTCGGAGATCCAATACGAAACGTGTTCTTTACGGTAGAAACACAAACCTTAATACAACAAACGCGAATTACTCTACTTTGAGAGATTAAGGTGGATCACTCACTCTAATTCAAACACTTACAAGAGGGTATAAATTTTAATATGAATAATCACTCTTGAATAAGGTTTATCACTTGGATATTTTTAGAGAGTTTGATCACTTGAGTTGTGTTGCTGATTCAACTAATCGAGAGATTTTAATCTGCTATCAACTCAAGATTTCTTGCTCAAAAATTAATTTTTATCAGTTTAAGTGATTTAGTGTGAGTAAGAAGGCAGCAGAATAATAATCAAATGCTGAGGGAGAATTTATTGCTGAAGTTGGTGTGTTCTTGAAAGTTGCTGGAAGCTTGTATTTATACTGGAAGATCAACAGGCTTGAGGCATTCGCGGTATACCGCCAAACCATCGCGGTATACCTGCGTCAGAAAAAGGTACTGTAAGGAGAAGGTCAACCTGCAAAAGATCAACGGCTACAAGGTACCCGCGGTATACCGCGTTGCACATGGCGGTATACCGCCTGACATATTTCCTGACAGACGAAGCTTCATATGCAGAACAGTTGATGGTGAACAGTGACGCGGTATACCGCGTGAACCTTGGCGGTATACCGCCTAAAGATTTGTCCAATGAGAGCATGGCAACGCAGGTTACTTCGGCTGATCACAATCTTTTGCAACAGATGAACAGTAGCAGACAGCATATTAATATATATATATCAGTGATTTATATATAAAAACATATATATATTATATATATTTGATTCAAATATATTTATATAGATACGAAATATCCAAGTGATAAAATATTTTAGGGTGTTTATCATTTTAAAATAAAATGACGAAACTCTTCAGACTTGGATTCTTCAGATAATAATTTATCGAGATCATTTAAATATCTGCGCACTCAGATAAAATATTAGATAACAAATAATGCGGTGTGTTTTGTAATCATCAAAATAAATATGGAGATGTGATTTTATGTGTACCAAAAATATATCACAATATTTAAAGCTGGGTACACTTGCACCAACAATCTCCCCCTTTTTGATGATGACAAACACAACGCTAAACACGAGAGCATACTCGGTTTCTCTCCCCCTTTTGTCGAAGCAAAAAGGGTTTAAGAAAATCGCTTATGCTCCCCCTCGAAAGATGCTCCCCCTCAAAATATGAAATATTTGAGAGTTAGTATTTATCAAGGGTTATACTCAAGCATGCCTAAACCAAGTCTTAATTTAAAGAACGCTTTCTTGTTTAGAGCTTTAGTGAAAATATCGGCCAAATTATCTTCCGAATCAACTTTTTCAAGCACGATTTTGCCTTTTTGAACATTATCTCGTAAAAAGTGATGTCTCAATTCAATATGTTTGGTACGAGAGTGTAAAACGGGATTTTTACTTAAGTTTATGGCACTTGAGTTATCACACATAATTGGAATTTTGGTTAGGTGTACCTCAAAATCGGTAAGTGTGTGTTTCATCCATAGGACTTGAGCACATGCTCTTGCGGCGGCTACATATTCCGCTTCGGTGGTAGACAAAGCTACGGATTGTTGTTTCTTAGAGAACCAAGATACAAGTGAGAGACCTATAAAGGCGCATACCCCACTAGTACTTTTTCGGTCAACAATAGATCCACCAAGATCGGAATCGGCGAAACATGTTACTTCTAACTCGGGTTTCTTTGCGTACCATAAGCCAAGATTAGTAGTACCTCGTAAATATCGAAAAATACGCTTGACAGCTTCATAGTGAGATTGTTTAGGTGAAGATTGAAAACGAGCACATAAACATACACTAAACATAATATCAGGTCTACTAGCAGTTAAATATAACAAGCTACCAATCATACCACGATAAATCTTTTCATTAAAATCGTTTCCCTCCTTGTCACGAGATAATTGCAAATTTGTGGTCATTGGAGTTTCAACGGGTTTGACATTTTCAAAATTAAACTTTTTCAACATATCTTTACAATATTTAGATTGACTAATAAAAATACCAGTTTCACATTGTTTTATTTGCAATCCTAAGAAGTATTTTAACTCTCCCATCATGCTCATTTCAAACTCGCTTGTCATTTTCGCAGAAAATTCATTACACAGTTTTTCATTAGTGGAACCAAAAATAATATCATCAACATATACTTGCACAACCACAATATCATTTTGAACATATTTCACAAATAAAGTATTATCAATTTTACCCATAATATAACCACTAACAATTAAAAAGGTTTTTAATCTATCATACCACGCACGCGGAGCCTGCTTTAAACCATAAAGCGCCTTTTTCAATTTATAAACATGTGTCGGGTTTTCAAAACTTTCAAAACCGGGAGGTTGAGAAACGTATACCTCCTCATTTATAATACCATTTAAGAAAGCACTTTTAACATCCATTTGAAATAATTTAAAATCTTTAGCATTTGCAAAAGCGAGAAGCATTCGAATAGACTCCAACCTTGCAACCGGTGCAAAGGTTTCGTCATAATCTATACCTTCTTGTTGACTGTACCCCTTGGCAACTAAACGTGCCTTGTTTCGTGTGACTCCACCGTTCTCGTCTACCTTGTTTCGGAAGACCCATCTTGTGCCAATAATGGTTTGACTACTAGGGCTAGGCACTAAGTCCCACACATCATTCCTAGTAAATTGGTTTAACTCATCTTGCATGGCCAATATCCAATCCTCATCACCTAAAGCTTCATCTATGGTTTTAGGTTCTATGGTTGAGATAAAGGCATGGAAAGCACAATGGGTAAGGATTTGTGATCTAGTTGTCCTTTGGTTTAGGTCACCTATAATTTGATCTACGGGATGGCCTCGAGCGGTTCTAAGGTTAGGATCATCTATACCTTGTGGAATAAAGCATGGAGGGGCATCACTAGATTCAATATTATTTGTGGAAGGTTGGGTACCTAAATCCAAGGTACTAAGTCGTTGGGCTAACACATCTCCTTCACATACATTGTCATTTGCTAAGGGTGCACTCGGTTTGGGAGGACTCTCGTCAAAACTAACATTAAGGGATTCTTCCACTACCATGGTCTCCTTATTTAGGATTCTATAGGCTTTGCTATTCCAAGAATAACCTAGGAAAACTCCTTCATAGGCTTTGGGGTCAAATTTGGTTAGGTAGGATTTGGTGTTTAAAATGAAACATTTACAACCAAAAACTTTTAGGTGAGCTAGGGAAGGTTTTCTACCTCGGTAAAGTTCATAGGGTGTCTTATTTAGGATACCTCTAATTAGGACACGGTTAAGCACATAGGTCGCGGTAGCAACGGCATCACACCAAAACTTTTGGGGAACTTGATGTTCGTTTAGCATAGTTCTACTCATTTCTTGCAACGTTCGATTTTTCTTTTCAACAACCCCGTTTGACTGAGGAGTTCGAGGAGCCGAAAAGTTATGAGTTATACCATGTTTATCACAAAAGGCACCAAATTGTACATCATTATCGAATTCTCGTCCATGGTCCGTACGTATGGAAACAATCGTACAACCTTGTTGGTTTTGAATTCGTTTTCCCAAAATTTTAAACTTTTCAAAAGCCTCATTTTTATGTCTCAAAAATAAAGTCCAAGTATAACGGGAATAATCATCCACAATAACCAAAGTATAAAAATTTCCTCCAAAACTTTGAATAGCCATCGGGCCAAAAAGATCCATATGTAAAAGTTCTAAAACTCTTTGAGTAGAAATAACATTTTTTGATTTATGAGAAACGTGATGTTGTTTGCCGACACGACAAGCATCACAAAAATGATTATCAAACTTTAATTTTGGCAGGTCACTCACAAGCTCCTTATTTTTTAAGTTTTGCATTAATCTTAGATTAGCGTGACCTAAACGCCTATGCCATAAAGTAGAAACATCATTAATAGAAGATAAGCATATATTTTCAGATACAACAGTTTTACAAATATATAAATTTCCTTTTACAAAACCATTTAAAAGAACTTTGCCATTTTTTATGATTTTACAAGAATCTTCTTCGAAGACAACAGTTGTATTATTTTTACACAATTGACGAACACTTAACAAATTAAAATGTAAATTATCAACATGATTAACATTAAGAAATTGAACATTATTGCAAGAGACTGTACCTCTACCAATTATATTTCCTTTGGAGTTTCCTCCAAAAATTACCTGTCCACCATCACATGACTTATATGATGAAAAGAGATTATTGTTTCCGGTCATGTGACGTGTGCAACCACTATCGAGTATCCAGTCCATATCAAGGTCAATCTACAATAATGAAGATGTAACTTTTATGGTCCCCATTTCTTGTGGGTCCTTGACAATTAGTTTCAAATGTCAACCAACATACATTTATATAAAGTCAAAAACAGAATATATATATATATATATAATATATTACATAATATTAATATATATATATATAAAACACAAATATATATATATAACACATGTTAAGACAAACAACATATATATATATAAGAATTAAAAGAATTAATTAAAATGTATATATATATGTGCAGTACGTAAGTATATATATATATGAATAGTATAAAAAGTACAATTAATATTTTACTTATATATAATATATAACACATATACATAACACATTTAAAACCATAAACGCATACCACCGGGATTATCATTACTAAACATTCCTTTTGGAATCCATTTATTTACCATTTTAATTTTGCGATTATATTTATCATACACATAAAAACAGGCATTTACATTCGCATTATTATTAGGTTTAGAATATTTATCATGGTACATGCGAGCATACGGTTTTCTCGTATTATAATTTACATTATTTATTTTACGCACATACGGAGGTTTTTGCACATACTGATTTCTTGTATTTACTTTAGGTGATTCATAAAATCTTTTGATGGGTATACAAGAACATTTATCAACACAAGTATTGGAACCAATGCCTTTTCTACATTTTATACGGTTAGGCATATTAAGCATGTTAAGAACCTTTTTATTACTACTTTCAAAAGCTTTAGCTAGCATGTTATCTTTTTCATATGAAGCACATTTAGCCTTTAAGCATGTAATCTCATTCTCAAGAATATCACATTTTGTACAAATAATATTTTCATGTGATTTTTTATTTAAGCATGCAATTTCTCTATTTAAAACATCACAAGATTTACAAAAATCTTTTTCTCCTAATTTAGTTTCTAATTTAGCAATTATATCCATATCATTTTCAGATTTTTGTTTAACATTTTTTATTTCCTTCTTACATGCATTTACAGTTTCTTTTAACATAGCATTCTCATCTTGGTAACGATTTGCAAGAGCGGCCATTTTATGAAAAGATTCATACAGTTCTTCAAGATTATTTTCATTATCACTTTCATAATCACTATCGTAATCCGAGTAAGAAGATTTTACCTCGTCGTCGCTATCGGCCATAAGACAAATGGCTTGATAGTCATCTTCTTCTTCACTCTCGCTCCACGCGCCTCCAATGAAGGCTTTCTCCTTCTTCTTTTGGAATTTGTTCTTTTTCGGACATTCATTGGCGTAGTGGTCTTTGTCACCACATGAGTAGCAAAAGCCTCTCTTTGGCTTAGCTTTATCGTCTTCACTCGAGTCGCCATTTTTCTTAACTTTTTCGTCTCGTTTATGGAACTTACGACTTCGATTATCACCACCACGACGGTAGTTACCGTTTCTTTGAAATCTGCCATTGTTAGAAAATTTATTATTATTATTAAGAAATTTGGAAAAGTTTCTTACCAACATGGCGACTTCATCGAGAGTTTCGGAAGGATCTTTCGAGGAGCTAGCTTTCTCCTTTTTCTTCTCATCTTTTGGTGTTGAGACATTGAGAGCGATTGATTTCTTTTTAACTTGCTCCCGATCTTTGTTTCTTTTAAGTGCAATTTCATGCACTTTAAGATTACCGATTAAGTCATCTATCTTCATTATGGAGAGGTCACGGGAGTCTTCTAAAGATGTTATCTTTTGCATCCACTCCGAAGGAAGAGCTCTTAGGATTTTCCTTATATAGTCCTCGTTAGGATAAGTGCGATCCAAACCTTTCAAAGTAGTCACAATAAGGTTAAATCTTTTAAACATTGAGTCAATTGACTCATCTTGTTTCATTTCGAATAGTTCATAATCGTGAACTAAAATATTTACTTTACTAGATTTAACCTCCGTGTTTCCACGATGAGTATTATTTAAACTTTCCCATATTTGATTTGCAGTTTTATATGTATATACTCTTTCGATTTCGTCAGTTGTTAAAGCAGCATATAATATATTCTTAGCTTCAAAGTTTAAACAAAAATGGGCTTCATCAGAAGTAGTCCAGTCATCTAGGGGTTTATCAATATAAACATCATCTTTCACAATGGTGGGTTTAAAATTCCCTTTTTCTATGATGTTCCAAATCTTTTGATTTTTGCCACGCACGTGACATTCAAATAGCTCGGCCCAAATGCCAAACTTTTCAGTATCTATCAAAGGAGGTTTTGAAAACACGATATTAGTTTGTTGAGCCATTTAGAAGAGTAAGAGAAAAAAAATATGCAGAATATTTTTGAAAGACCTGCTCTGATACCAAATGTTGGACAACCTAAGGGGGGGGTAAGGTTGTATTTAAAATCTTTTGCTTTCAAAAATTCTTTTATAAATAAATACAGTAAAAATAAAGCAGAGTATAAACAAGTAAATATACAACAATTATATAAACAGATATAATTTAAGTGCACAGCGGAAATGTAAAGAGATAAGGGAAAGAGAATACTTGACAACGAGATTTTTAAAGTGGTTCACCAAACACAAAGTTGGCTAGTCCACCTCGAGAAAATAACACTTCTCGGAGATCCAATACGAAACGTGTTCTTTACGGTAGAAACACAAACCTTAATACAACAAACGCGAATTACTCTACTTTGAGAGATTAAGGTGGATCACTCACTCTAATTCAAACACTTACAAGAGGGTATAAATTTTAATATGAATAATCACTCTTGAATAAGGTTTATCACTTGGATATTTTTAGAGAGTTTGATCACTTGAGTTGTGTTGCTGATTCAACTAATCGAGAGATTTTAATCTGCTATCAACTCAAGATTTCTTGCTCAAAAATTAATTTTTATCAGTTTAAGTGATTTAGTGTGAGTAAGAAGGCAGCAGAATAATAATCAAATGCTGAGGGAGAATTTATTGCTGAAGTTGGTGTGTTCTTGAAAGTTGCTGGAAGCTTGTATTTATACTGGAAGATCAACAGGCTTGAGGCATTCGCGGTATACCGCCAAACCATCGCGGTATACCTGCGTCAGAAAAAGGTACTGTAAGGAGAAGGTCAACCTGCAAAAGATCAACGGCTACAAGGTACCCGCGGTATACCGCGTTGCACATGGCGGTATACCGCCTGACATATTTCCTGACAGACGAAGCTTCATATGCAGAACAGTTGATGGTGAACAGTGACGCGGTATACCGCGTGAACCTTGGCGGTATACCGCCTAAAGATTTGTCCAATGAGAGCATGGCAACGCAGGTTACTTCGGCTGATCACAATCTTTTGCAACAGATGAACAGTAGCAGACAGCATATTAATATATATATATCAGTGATTTATATATAAAAACATATATATATTATATATATTTGATTCAAATATATTTATATAGATACGAAATATCCAAGTGATAAAATATTTTAGGGTGTTTATCATTTTAAAATAAAATGACGAAACTCTTAAGACTTGGATTCTTCAGATAATAATTTATCGAGATCATTTAAATATCTGCGCACTCAGATAAAATATTAGATAACAAATAATGCGGTGTGTTTTGTAATCATCAAAATAAATATGGAGATGTGATTTTATGTGTACCAAAAATATATCACAATATTTAAAGCTGGGTACACTTGCACCAACAATCTCCCCCTTTTTGATGATGACAAACACAACGCTAAACACGAGAGCATACTCGGTTTCTCTCCCCCTTTTGTCGAAGCAAAAAGGGTTTAAGAAAATCGCTTATGCTCCCCCTCGAAAGATGCTCCCCCTCAAAATATGAAATATTTGAGAGTTAGTATTTATCAAGGGTTATACTCAAGCATGCCTAAACCAAGTCTTAATTTAAAGAACGCTTTCTTGTTTAGAGCTTTAGTGAAAATATCGGCCAAATTATCTTCCGAATCAACTTTTTCAAGCACGATTTTGCCTTTTTGAACATTATCTCGTAAAAAGTGATGTCTCAATTCAATATGTTTGGTACGAGAGTGTAAAACGGGATTTTTACTTAAGTTTATGGCACTTGAGTTATCACACATAATTGGAATTTTGGTTAGGTGTACCTCAAAATCGGTAAGTGTGTGTTTCATCCATAGGACTTGAGCACATGCTCTTGCGGCGGCTACATATTCCGCTTCGGTGGTAGACAAAGCTACGGATTGTTGTTTCTTAGAGAACCAAGATACAAGTGAGAGACCTATAAAGGCGCATACCCCACTAGTACTTTTTCGGTCAACAATAGATCCACCAAGATCGGAATCGGCGAAACATGTTACTTCTAACTCGGGTTTCTTTGCGTACCATAAGCCAAGATTAGTAGTACCTCGTAAATATCGAAAAATACGCTTGACAGCTTCATAGTGAGATTGTTTAGGTGAAGATTGAAAACGAGCACATAAACATACACTAAACATAATATCAGGTCTACTAGCAGTTAAATATAACAAGCTACCAATCATACCACGATAAATCTTTTCATTAAAATCGTTTCCCTCCTTGTCACGAGATAATTGCAAATTTGTGGTCATTGGAGTTTCAACGGGTTTGACATTTTCAAAATTAAACTTTTTCAACATATCTTTACAATATTTAGATTGACTAATAAAAATACCAGTTTCACATTGTTTTATTTGCAATCCTAAGAAGTATTTTAACTCTCCCATCATGCTCATTTCAAACTCGCTTGTCATTTTCGCAGAAAATTCATTACACAGTTTTTCATTAGTGGAACCAAAAATAATATCATCAACATATACTTGCACAACCACAATATCATTTTGAACATATTTCACAAATAAAGTATTATCAATTTTACCCATAATATAACCACTAACAATTAAAAAGGTTTTTAATCTATCATACCACGCACGCGGAGCCTGCTTTAAACCATAAAGCGCCTTTTTCAATTTATAAACATGTGTCGGGTTTTCAAAACTTTCAAAACCGGGAGGTTGAGAAACGTATACCTCCTCATTTATAATACCATTTAAGAAAGCACTTTTAACATCCATTTGAAATAATTTAAAATCTTTAGCATTTGCAAAAGCGAGAAGCATTCGAATAGACTCCAACCTTGCAACCGGTGCAAAGGTTTCGTCATAATCTATACCTTCTTGTTGACTGTACCCCTTGGCAACTAAACGTGCCTTGTTTCGTGTGACTCCACCGTTCTCGTCTACCTTGTTTCGGAAGACCCATCTTGTGCCAATAATGGTTTGACTACTAGGGCTAGGCACTAAGTCCCACACATCATTCCTAGTAAATTGGTTTAACTCATCTTGCATGGCCAATATCCAATCCTCATCACCTAAAGCTTCATCTATGGTTTTAGGTTCTATGGTTGAGATAAAGGCATGGAAAGCACAATGGGTAAGGATTTGTGATCTAGTTGTCCTTTGGTTTAGGTCACCTATAATTTGATCTACGGGATGGCCTCGAGCGGTTCTAAGGTTAGGATCATCTATACCTTGTGGAATAAAGCATGGAGGGGCATCACTAGATTCAATATTATTTGTGGAAGGTTGGGTACCTAAATCCAAGGTACTAAGTCGTTGGGCTAACACATCTCCTTCACATACATTGTCATTTGCTAAGGGTGCACTCGGTTTGGGAGGACTCTCGTCAAAACTAACATTAAGGGATTCTTCCACTACCATGGTCTCCTTATTTAGGATTCTATAGGCTTTGCTATTCCAAGAATAACCTAGGAAAACTCCTTCATAGGCTTTGGGGTCAAATTTGGTTAGGTAGGATTTGGTGTTTAAAATGAAACATTTACAACCAAAAACTTTTAGGTGAGCTAGGGAAGGTTTTCTACCTCGGTAAAGTTCATAGGGTGTCTTATTTAGGATACCTCTAATTAGGACACGGTTAAGCACATAGGTCGCGGTAGCAACGGCATCACACCAAAACTTTTGGGGAACTTGATGTTCGTTTAGCATAGTTCTACTCATTTCTTGCAACGTTCGATTTTTCTTTTCAACAACCCCGTTTGACTGAGGAGTTCGAGGAGCCGAAAAGTTATGAGTTATACCATGTTTATCACAAAAGGCACCAAATTGTACATCATTATCGAATTCTCGTCCATGGTCCGTACGTATGGAAACAATCGTACAACCTTGTTGGTTTTGAATTCGTTTTCCCAAAATTTTAAACTTTTCAAAAGCCTCATTTTTATGTCTCAAAAATAAAGTCCAAGTATAACGGGAATAATCATCCACAATAACCAAAGTATAAAAATTTCCTCCAAAACTTTGAATAGCCATCGGGCCAAAAAGATCCATATGTAAAAGTTCTAAAACTCTTTGAGTAGAAATAACATTTTTTGATTTATGAGAAACGTGATGTTGTTTGCCGACACGACAAGCATCACAAAAATGATTATCAAACTTTAATTTTGGCAGGTCACTCACAAGCTCCTTATTTTTTAAGTTTTGCATTAATCTTAGATTAGCGTGACCTAAACGCCTATGCCATAAAGTAGAAACATCATTAATAGAAGATAAGCATATATTTTCAGATACAACAGTTTTACAAATATATAAATTTCCTTTTACAAAACCATTTAAAAGAACTTTGCCATTTTTTATGATTTTACAAGAATCTTCTTCGAAGACAACAGTTGTATTATTTTTACACAATTGACGAACACTTAACAAATTAAAATGTAAATTATCAACATGATTAACATTAAGAAATTGAACATTATTGCAAGAGACTGTACCTCTACCAATTATATTTCCTTTGGAGTTTCCTCCAAAAATTACCTGTCCACCATCACATGACTTATATGATGAAAAGAGATTATTGTTTCCGGTCATGTGACGTGTGCAACCACTATCGAGTATCCAGTCCATATCAAGGTCAATCTACAATAATGAAGATGTAACTTTTATGGTCCCCATTTCTTGTGGGTCCTTGACAATTAGTTTCAAATGTCAACCAACATACATTTATATAAAGTCAAAAACAGAATATATATATATATAATATATTACATAATATTAATATATATATATATAAAACACAAATATATATATATAACACATGTTAAGACAAACAACATATATATATATAAGAATTAAAAGAATTAATTAAAATGTATATATATATGTGCAGTACGTAAGTATATATATATATGAATAGTATAAAAAGTACAATTAATATTTTACTTATATATAATATATAACACATATACATAACACATTTAAAACCATAAACGCATACCACCGGGATTATCATTACTAAACATTCCTTTTGGAATCCATTTATTTACCATTTTAATTTTGCGATTATATTTATCATACACATAAAAACAGGCATTTACATTCGCATTATTATTAGGTTTAGAATATTTATCATGGTACATGCGAGCATACGGTTTTCTCGTATTATAATTTACATTATTTATTTTACGCACATACGGAGGTTTTTGCACATACTGATTTCTTGTATTTACTTTAGGTGATTCATAAAATCTTTTGATGGGTATACAAGAACATTTATCAACACAAGTATTGGAACCAATGCCTTTTCTACATTTTATACGGTTAGGCATATTAAGCATGTTAAGAACCTTTTTATTACTACTTTCAAAAGCTTTAGCTAGCATGTTATCTTTTTCATATGAAGCACATTTAGCCTTTAAGCATGTAATCTCATTCTCAAGAATATCACATTTTGTACAAATAATATTTTCATGTGATTTTTTATTTAAGCATGCAATTTCTCTATTTAAAACATCACAAGATTTACAAAAATCTTTTTCTCCTAATTTAGTTTCTAATTTAGCAATTATATCCATATCATTTTCAGATTTTTGTTTAACATTTTTTATTTCCTTCTTACATGCATTTACAGTTTCTTTTAACATAGCATTCTCATCTTGGTAACGATTTGCAAGAGCGGCCATTTTATGAAAAGATTCATACAGTTCTTCAAGATTATTTTCATTATCACTTTCATAATCACTATCGTAATCCGAGTAAGAAGATTTTACCTCGTCGTCGCTATCGGCCATAAGACAAATGGCTTGATAGTCATCTTCTTCTTCACTCTCGCTCCACGCGCCTCCAATGAAGGCTTTCTCCTTCTTCTTTTGGAATTTGTTCTTTTTCGGACATTCATTGGCGTAGTGGTCTTTGTCACCACATGAGTAGCAAAAGCCTCTCTTTGGCTTAGCTTTATCGTCTTCACTCGAGTCGCCATTTTTCTTAACTTTTTCGTCTCGTTTATGGAACTTACGACTTCGATTATCACCACCACGACGGTAGTTACCGTTTCTTTGAAATCTGCCATTGTTAGAAAATTTATTATTATTATTAAGAAATTTGGAAAAGTTTCTTACCAACATGGCGACTTCATCGAGAGTTTCGGAAGGATCTTTCGAGGAGCTAGCTTTCTCCTTTTTCTTCTCATCTTTTGGTGTTGAGACATTGAGAGCGATTGATTTCTTTTTAACTTGCTCCCGATCTTTGTTTCTTTTAAGTGCAATTTCATGCACTTTAAGATTACCGATTAAGTCATCTATCTTCATTATGGAGAGGTCACGGGAGTCTTCTAAAGATGTTATCTTTTGCATCCACTCCGAAGGAAGAGCTCTTAGGATTTTCCTTATATAGTCCTCGTTAGGATAAGTGCGATCCAAACCTTTCAAAGTAGTCACAATAAGGTTAAATCTTTTAAACATTGAGTCAATTGACTCATCTTGTTTCATTTCGAATAGTTCATAATCGTGAACTAAAATATTTACTTTACTAGATTTAACCTCCGTGTTTCCACGATGAGTATTATTTAAACTTTCCCATATTTGATTTGCAGTTTTATATGTATATACTCTTTCGATTTCGTCAGTTGTTAAAGCAGCATATAATATATTCTTAGCTTCAAAGTTTAAACAAAAATGGGCTTCATCAGAAGTAGTCCAGTCATCTAGGGGTTTATCAATATAAACATCATCTTTCACAATGGTGGGTTTAAAATTCCCTTTTTCTATGATGTTCCAAATCTTTTGATTTTTGCCACGCACGTGACATTCAAATAGCTCGGCCCAAATGCCAAACTTTTCAGTATCTATCAAAGGAGGTTTTGAAAACACGATATTAGTTTGTTGAGCCATTTAGAAGAGTAAGAGAAAAAAAATATGCAGAATATTTTTGAAAGACCTGCTCTGATACCAAATGTTGGACAACCTAAGGGGGGGGTAAGGTTGTATTTAAAATCTTTTGCTTTCAAAAATTCTTTTATAAATAAATACAGTAAAAATAAAGCAGAGTATAAACAAGTAAATATACAACAATTATATAAACAGATATAATTTAAGTGCACAGCGGAAATGTAAAGAGATAAGGGAAAGAGAATACTTGACAACGAGATTTTTAAAGTGGTTCACCAAACACAAAGTTGGCTAGTCCACCTCGAGAAAATAACACTTCTCGGAGATCCAATACGAAACGTGTTCTTTACGGTAGAAACACAAACCTTAATACAACAAACGCGAATTACTCTACTTTGAGAGATTAAGGTGGATCACTCACTCTAATTCAAACACTTACAAGAGGGTATAAATTTTAATATGAATAATCACTCTTGAATAAGGTTTATCACTTGGATATTTTTAGAGAGTTTGATCACTTGAGTTGTGTTGCTGATTCAACTAATCGAGAGATTTTAATCTGCTATCAACTCAAGATTTCTTGCTCAAAAATTAATTTTTATCAGTTTAAGTGATTTAGTGTGAGTAAGAAGGCAGCAGAATAATAATCAAATGCTGAGGGAGAATTTATTGCTGAAGTTGGTGTGTTCTTGAAAGTTGCTGGAAGCTTGTATTTATACTGGAAGATCAACAGGCTTGAGGCATTCGCGGTATACCGCCAAACCATCGCGGTATACCTGCGTCAGAAAAAGGTACTGTAAGGAGAAGGTCAACCTGCAAAAGATCAACGGCTACAAGGTACCCGCGGTATACCGCGTTGCACATGGCGGTATACCGCCTGACATATTTCCTGACAGACGAAGCTTCATATGCAGAACAGTTGATGGTGAACAGTGACGCGGTATACCGCGTGAACCTTGGCGGTATACCGCCTAAAGATTTGTCCAATGAGAGCATGGCAACGCAGGTTACTTCGGCTGATCACAATCTTTTGCAACAGATGAACAGTAGCAGACAGCATATTAATATATATATATCAGTGATTTATATATAAAAACATATATATATTATATATATTTGATTCAAATATATTTATATAGATACGAAATATCCAAGTGATAAAATATTTTAGGGTGTTTATCATTTTAAAATAAAATGACGAAACTCTTCAGACTTGGATTCTTCAGATAATAATTTATCGAGATCATTTAAATATCTGCGCACTCAGATAAAATATTAGATAACAAATAATGCGGTGTGTTTTGTAATCATCAAAATAAATATGGAGATGTGATTTTATGTGTACCAAAAATATATCACAATATTTAAAGCTGGGTACACTTGCACCAACAAAATGTGTCTCAATCTACCTTAGCCTGGTGCAAAGAAAAGGTACATTTCAGACATCGACCTTCCAGAATAATCAAGGTACTCATCGCTGGAAGATCAACCCTCAAAGTTTCTATCGCTGAAATCGAGATATTCAGAGAGAATGGACAGTACGAAAAATTCTATGGTGAAGCTATCACGCAGTACGGTCTCTCTGAATGGTTGGAGATCAGATTAGCCATCCAGAAGTCTCAGTCTAAGTACAAGGATCATTTCAAAAAGCTGTTAAACAAACAGATCGACTTAGTCTATTCTTGTGTGGATATTCCTCCTCCCCCTCCTCTCGAAAGTCAGAAAAGAAAGGCCTCTGCAAAGAAAAAGTCTAAATCTTCAGAAGGTCCTCAGATACGAAACGAAACAGGTATTGGTTTTTCTCTAGCTGAAGTCCTTGGTCCAAAACCTGACCTTTCTGCACTTGACACATCTCTTCCTCCTGATGAGACTTTCATCCCTGGGAAAGTCTTAAGCAAACCCTACGGGATATTCTTCATTGACTAGGATGGACGAAAGCGTTTTCAACGTATCTCTGAACTTCCCATCACTCCCATCGAACAGCTGAAAGATCTCATCTACTGGTGTGATTTCAAAAATGACATTCAGACACGGCATCTTAAACCCTTGATTTTTGAAGAAGCACTGAACAAAAGAAATAAAGGAGTAAATGTCCCTGACTGGATGATTCTCACATCAAAGACCCTTGATGAACTTCTCATTAAGGAAGAACCTTTATAAACTGATAGGATCGCCTTATTCTTATATTGTATCAGTTATTCTTTTGTACTTGTAATTTATTTCGCTTGTACTTGTAATCTTTCCACTTCCTTTTGTAATCTGATTCGAAGTTTAAAGAAAGATTTCAGCGAAAGTACTTTACTCCATCAGTACAGAAAAGATCCCAGAAAACAGTAAAAGGGACAAATATTTTATGAGTTCTTTTTATCCTTATGTTTTCATTAAATAGCAATTTTCTCTGTTGCTATGTCATAATCAAATAGGGGGAGATTGTTGATCCAAACCCTCAGTGATTTGATAATGACCCTCTTTTATATACTTAGTGAAAATTGTAAGTAAACAATACGTATCAAAGTTTCACTATCGCTGATAAGTACTAAGATCTTACAGTACCGCTGATAGGAACTCTCGCTCTTTAGATTAAAACATTCAGCGAACACTGTTCACCATAATACTCTGAGTCTGTTCAGTCCTTATGGTGATCGCTGATAAGTTAGTTGTTTACTTATGATCTCTGAAGACAAGTTTCACGTCAACATAGGTTCTACGCTGAAGTCGAAGATCAAGCTCAAGAACCAGCGACAAGTCTCCTAATGAACTGATGCGGATCAGTGAAGACTCAGACTTGTCCACTCAACGTGAAGTATCAAGTACAAGACTTTAGCTATCGCTGAACTCTATCATTCGCTGATATAGAATGATAGATCGCTGAATCAACGAAAAGCTGATCATGAAGTCCTCCGTACAAAGTACTTTTTGTCTTAACCACCTTTGCACGACTCCGTACGATATGTCAAGAAAAGAACCTCCTTATTGTCTGAAATCGTACAACCACTCTGATACTACATTGTTCAAACATGCAGCTACTAAGGTTGTCAACAAAGGTCAGTGACGTACAATGTAACGTCCCAAAAATTAAAAAGAATTTAAAATTTTAAAAATAATGCATTTCGTTACAATCAAAGCACAAGTTAACAAATCCCATTACAATAAAAATAAACGTCGTTAATTAAAACCGTCAAATGAAATTTAAGCAGCGGAAAAGTTATATAATTAAATCCCCATTTAAAAAGTTAAACTTAAACAGCATTCGCCTTGCGCCCGTGTGTACCGTCATGCCCGACTGCTACTCGCACCTGAAATCATAAGATATTGGGAAGGGGTAAGCACGAAGCTTAGTGAATTCCATCACATGCGCAGATAGGAATTATATACACATCACCCCTATCCGCACATAAGCAACAACATCACAGTTACATAAAACGAGTAAACATCTACAGGTAATTATGTATCCAACACCTCGGTCCCACCGAGTTGTAATGTAACACACTCGTCACACCGAGTTCCCACAACGTTTCCTTCCACTTCCTCGGTCCCACCGAGCCCTCGGTCCCACCGAGTTGTAATGTAACACACTCGTCACACCGAGTTCCCACAACGTTTCTTTCCACTTCCTCGGTCCCACCGAGCCCTCGGTCCCACCGAGGTGTAATGTAAAACATTTATACTAAGCATTTAAACCAATCAAATATTACACACCACAAAGACAGTAGTACATACAAACTACTATGACATGCATACAACCCCTAACTACACAGTGAGAGAACTCACCTTAAAGCAACGCGAGTATCCGCAACCGCAATCACAAGCCGGCCAACTTCACTCACCTTCTCCCACCTAATTGCGTGTTAACAAATGTCAAAGTGACGCCCCAACCCAAAACCACGACTACTAAATTATAACATACACATTCCAGCTTTTACTCTAAAAACACAGGTCTGTTCGGGACCTGTTTAACCCCTTATAAACTGATAAATCCAGAAATATTAATCCATAATCACAAAGTCCCATGTCTTAGGGTTCCAGGGACATATCGCACGCGCTCTAACGATTTTTCTACAATTTACTATGGATTTTACAAAACCGACTTGCAGAACAGTGAAAAAAACAGGACCTTTCAGTACAAAACAACAATTTGACACTAGCTATGTTCCGAACTGGTTTTTCCGTAAAACATATGAAACTTACTAGACTCAGAATGGGAACTTTTGGCACTAGATTCATCCCAATCCGACATTTCTCGAGAAAGTTATGGCTTTCACAAAACAGTGGCAGAAACAATACAATTCACATGAAATGATAACTATTGATTATAATTCTATTAAGTCAAGTCTTAACCCAAACAGACCCGAATGAACCTCTGAGGATGCAAACAAATAAGGTATTCTAAATGCAAGTAAAAACAACCCCCAAACATACAATCAACAACCACAATGAGACCCCAAAATTTTAGCGTGGAAAACCCCTCAAAATCGAGAGTAAAAACCACGGGACTACTAGAGCCGCTTCAATCCACTACCACCAATATTAGCGCAATACAAAGTCTTCTCTAGATTATACTAAAGGCATACAAAACCATCATACACTTGGAAATAAGCACATCAAGATGTATGGAACCAAAATAGAGCAAGAATGGAGAGAAATCACCACAAAGTTACTGCTGTGCAGAACCCCACGAAACCATGATCTACGGACCTCAAAACCACGATCCCACCGTCCAGAATGTTGAAGAAGATGTCGTGAAGCTGTTCACCAAAAATCACGACGATCCGACCGTTCAATCTCCGGGAAATAGAAGTTTTCTGCAGCTAGGTTTACAAATACGAAAAATGGAGCTCTCTCACTTTTTCTTGTTTCTCTCTACTCTCTCTTTTGTTGCTACTCTCTCTCGGCCGAACTCACAAGAGAAGGGGAGGGAGGGGCCGTAGGGTTTTTCCTTCTCCCTTTCTTTCCTCTTTTCTTCCTTGCCAAGCCACGAAACCAACCCCTCAAAATAAAACATGAAATCGGTTTTGGGTTGTGCATGGGCCGAAATGTACATTGTTTTGGCCCTTTAACAATTTGATCCCTCAACTAATTCCATCTCGCACTCTAACCAACGATTTGACATAATTAACTATTAGGTCCAATTAGTCTAACCCCGTTAACGGAAACCACGTTAAATAAAACTTAAGAGAAAAGAATTAATAAAAAGAAAATACATATTGGGATACGGGCTTTACAACTCTCCCCCACTTGGATTAGACTTCGTCCTCGAAGTCTCTGCCTACGAATAGCTCTGGATAGTTCTCCCTCATCTCAACCTCAGGTTCCTAAGTCCACTTGAAATCCCTTCTAAAACTTCTCGAATACTTTTCTTACTAACGTACTCCTTCTAGAACACCGAAATTATGATCGTCAGAACACCCCAACAATTGGAATCATTCCTAGCCAAGCGACTTCGGTTGTCTCCCAACCTTAGATATTCCATACATCCCGAGTCAAATCTCAAGCTCTAACCATTCTAAAGTTGCTTACCAATATACCCAACTGGATACTCGGATCCGATCATTCCTACCATTAACTGTCGATTAACTTCCTCGAGTTCTAATAGACTCCCAAAATTTATTTCACACGAATCATCAAACCAGTACATTTATAATCACCCACGATGGTCATTCCACCATGACCACTCATCACAAGTTAGCATTCCAGGGTTACTACTACCATCACCATAATTACCTTAAAATCGGCTACAATTCTCCGGTTACACTAAAGGTGTTTGGCCTCAAGCCCAAAAGTCGACACCTAAATATACTATTTACCTCAAAAAGTTCTACGCATTTATCCTCTTTATTACAAAGGGCATCATTCCCTTAACCGCTACTATTCGGCCTACAGTACCAACACGCGTGGAATACCCAACCTTCCACCGTCTACTTATCCTCCACACTCGCTCTGCGAAGCCTAGTTACACCGTATCGAGATACCCCTAACGTCTACCTCCCAGGTACGTTTCAAGGCCCCGCACATCGGAACCACCTCCCAGGTAAGTGCTCAAGACTATATCCTCCTAGTGCCTACTGGAAAGTCAAGGTCGTAACACATGAATATCGGGGTCCCACCCCGAGATACCCAACCGACCATTCCCAACGACTGACTGACGTGACCAAGGATCCAATGCCAAACAGTCTACCAACAACATACCTATCCCGGAATGACTCACTCACCCAAACATGTGAATGCTCAAAATGACACATAACACTTAAAGCGCTTTTTCCAAATGGTTTACAAAATCATTTACCAAATATTTTCAACGTCAAGATTTTTCACTTCAAAAAGACCGTATGCAATAGACTACTATTACCAGGTCGGTGATTATGCAAAAATGAACACGTTCATCTCACATAGTAAAATCATGTTGAAAATCATTCCATTGTCGTTCAGTTTACTTACAAAATTCAAAATGATATGGAACGAAGCTTTACCAACCAAAATTTTCGCGCATCAGTTATTTATACAAAACAAGGAAACGGTTTGTTGACAATAAAACATTTAGCTGACTAGAAAGCGCACCAAACAACTCATGGTAAAATGCTACCAAAAATATTCTCTCAAAATTCTACCACACAGCCCATAAGGATAGGAAACGCAAGAATTAGTTAAGGCAAATTTTATTTTCAAAATCAAACTTTGTGCATGACTTAGACGACATTCTATGTCTCGACTCGTACTACTCCAAATCCCTCCGGTACACTATCGTCATCCGGACATTTAAACCTCTTAGGGCAAGTTGGAATTCACGTCCAATCATCTTACGGCTTTTCCTCAAAACAAAGTCGGCTCAAAAGCCTATAATTCTAGCTCAATCATCAAACTTGACCCGAAACAGTCTACTTAAAGCACATATTACAACAGCAACCTCGACCACAATTGGACAGCCTAGCCGTCCTATACTACGGCCCAACACTCACTACAAGTGTGAGGCACGAAAATAAAGGGGTAGCCCCGCTATCCAGCATTACTACAGCAGACACCGAGTTAACTAAGAACGCACTTAATCCCACAGCTTAAGCAAAAAGCAACTATATACGATAATCAAAATAGAAAACAAGTGGCAAAATATACCTGTCACCACTTTAGGCGTAGCCTGTGCCTCCTCCACCGTCAGCTGGTGAACTCTGCCTCGAGCCGCTTCCGTCCCCGGCTGACCCGTTCGACCATCATTAATACGCAATGGGGCATTCGCAGGCGCCCCCTGTGCCCCACTCCCATCTGCTACCCTCGCACTAGGACAGTTGGCCTTCACATGGCCCGTCTGTTTGCAGTTAAAACAGACCACCAGTGGTGCCCTGCAGTCCCGACCGTAGTGTCCTACCTGGCCACACTTGAAACATTTGTCGTTTCTCCTTCTGCTACTACCCTTGGTTTTAAACCCACCACTCCTTCGATTCAAAAGTGAGTCCGAAGACCTCGTTTTCTTTGGGACTGCGGATTCTGGTGCAACGGCCTGCGCCGTTTTCCTCTTCTTAGTCTGTTCCTCTAACTCGAGTCCCTGTCCCCGAGCAGTCTCCAACATCATTACTACCTCATCACGAATGGCGGTAATAATCCCGGGGATTGCCTCCCTAATAGCATGCTTTACTTCAGCCGCGATCAACTCACGTATCTGCTCAATAGTGAGTTCAATACTAGCATTCGGTTCAACATCGTTGTTCCTCCTTGTGATGGTCATCCTAGGTAATTAATACAACGAGCTATTAGCACATAATCACTCATACTAACAACGCTCACGCTCGACTCCTTGGATTCCTCACGACTTTCCCCGACTCGAACATTGATCCTGTGCTTCCGGTAGTAGGAGCTCTACTACTACCATCTACACCTATCACTGTCCGCTCCGAGTCCCATCCCGAGTACCCAAGTAGTTGCTCGCCCAAACAAAAAAAACCATACACGCATGCCTGCACTGACACATGTACACACTCTTCCTAGCTCCCTAGGATTAATCATAATACTCCACTACCCTTGCTAGGGCGAAACCCCCACTAACCCTGACGAGTCGCCTCGTAAACGCACAGTCGTATACAGTGGAAACCAGATAGACATTCGAATATAAGATTATATCCTACAACGGTTGGACTCAAACAAGAGTTGCGCAATAGAACCAAATCCAACATTCTAAGGCTATTCAGTTCCTACCGCATACAACCTATAGTACATTCACTTAACAACCTATCAAGGCCAGTATAAACTCCTATTAGCAAGCAACAAACATGCAGTACAGTGTAATAAGCACCAAGCAATCTAGCACACATACTCCTATGTTCTAGAAAGCAATCTAGCATCTGTAACATCCCAGACCAACCGTACCAGATATTGTCCGCTTTGTCCACACACCTGGACTCACGGTTTTAAAACGCGTCTGATAGGGGAGGTATCAAGTCCCTCTTATAAGGCAACCTTAGTTCTCCTCCCCAACCAATGTGGGATCTTACAATCCACCCTTCTTGGGAGCCCAGCGTCCTCGCTGGCACACCAGTCCGGTTCCCGGCTCTGATACCAAGTTGTAACGTCCCAAAAATTACAAGGAATTTAAAATTTTAAAAATAATGCATTTCGTTACAATCAAACCACAAGTTAACAAATCCCATTACAATAAAAATAAACGTCGTTAATTAAAACCGTCAAATGAACAATTTAGAAAAGTAAAATCTGTGTGTTTGTATTCACCCCCCCCCTCTACAAACCTGTATAGCCCTTCGGGACCAACAGTTTTTTTGCCAAACGATACCAAAGAGCTTCCCCAAAACCATCTCTCCAAAATGGAGTATATATGTGATAGAAAGAGTTTTTCTTCAAACATGGAGATTACCCAAAAAATAATTACTAAATAAGAGCACTAAGGGTGTAACGTCCCATAAAACATAGCATGCAATATCAATAGATTAAGCATTCGAATTACATAAATAAACTTGTCTTTAATCATTCATGAATCTAAACTAGACAAAATTGGGCAGCGGAACTTCTAATCCACAGCCGAGAGCTTCTATCTATAACTATATCAGCCAAAAATCTTGGAGTCGCTCTAAGCTCCAATCCTTCGAGTGTCATATCCTAGTTCTTACCGGAAGAACTAGCGCTACGCTTACCTGAAAATGGTTTAGTTTTGAAAAGCGAGGGTTAGACCAAAAGGTCTAGTGAATCCCCTCCGAAAACAACATTTATAAACAGTATAAAATCATTTATAAAGTTTATCGTCATCCTTCACATAGACATCAAACATGGTACTGCACCGTGTTGAGGATCACATAAACAAATCGCGATTGGGGCCCAAGCAGACTCCTCTTTCGCCTCATATCGGGGCCCAAGCAGACTCCCCTCTATCCGAGTAGGAGGGAAACAAATTCCAACCTATCAGCTCATCATACATGTCCAAGGGATCATCAGATCCCGAGGCACTCTGATCCCATGGTGCAGACCGACTCCACATAACTTACACATAGCATGTCATAAATCATGCAACTTGGAACCTTTGTAAACCATAATAATCATTTCATCATGCTAAATATTCCTTTAAATAAAATATGAATTTTCATGGGAAACATGCATATCAGTTGGTAAACATATCATGCTCATAATGAACCATCATCAGTTAAAAATATTTAACATCTTACGTCGTAAAAAGGGTTTAGGGAACTCACCTTGTGATGGTATTGAACGCACTCTCGATCTACTTTCGAGTTAACTGAGCTTGGCACCTAGAAGATTAGGCATTTCTCGATCAGCTATAATTATCCATATACTACTTACCGGGTGCAGGGACTTACCGGGTACAACACCCCTTACCGGGTGCAGGGACTTTCCGGGTACAACACTCCTTATCGAGTACTACGCATACGGTAACTCGGTAACTCCAAACTTACCCGGTAACTACAAAGTTACCCGGTATCTACGAACGTACCTGGTAACTACGAACTTACCCGATAACTACACACTTACCTGGTAACTACACACTAGGGCGACATCCGGGAAGTTTTCCCCCTGTCCGGTAACTACGAACTGGAAGAAAACCCACTTTCCAAAAGTGATTAAAATCTGATTCTCTACCACAGATTTGATTAGGCAAACATCTGGGTTCATTCCCCAACCATAAAACACCCATTTATTCCACTTTTAACCCTTAAATCGAATTATTACAACCAAAATCCCATTACACTCTTTCAATGGTGTTTAGGTGAAGAACTCAATAAATCCTTATGTTTTCACCACTATTTCTTAGACAAAAAGGGAAGAGGAAACATGAAATAATCAGGGAGAAAGTTTGGATGATTACCTTCAATGATTTCTTCCTAAATCAGATTTTCCCACTTTGCTTCTTCTTCTCTTCTTTTCTTTTCTTCTAGCCGCCAAACACCAATTGCAAGAGGATAATACTAATTAATGGTTGATGCCCTAGGGATTTGAACCAATTTATACCTCTCATAAATTGCCAAAAAGTCCCTCAACCCCAACTTTCATTTCTTAGACTTTGGCCACCAACCTTTTTCATTTTGCTAGAAAACCCGGTTGTTACAAAGGGTGCGTTTGGTTCGTCGGATTCCAACGGAATTGGGCGGAATTGGAATGGTCAATTTCGTTGACCAAATTCCATTGCCATGTTAGGTAACCCATGGAATGGAATTGAATTCCAAAGATTCCTTTATATATGGATTTCACCATTCCTTCCCAAAACAGATGGAATTGAAATCCATTCCAACCAATATATTGGAATTGACAAAAACACCATCAATAAAAATAAAAACCCTAGCAACACCCAATCATCGTCGAAGGTTGGTTTCTTCCTCCAGAACTCCATCATCACCAATAGATTTCTTCCTCCAGAACCCCATCATCGAAGGTTGGTTCTTCATCCAGAACTCCATCATCACCATTCAATTTCTTCCTCCAATCGATTTCTTCACCAATCGATTTCTTCCTCCAGAACTCCATCATCGAATGTTGGTTTTCTTCTTCACCAATCGATTTCTTCTTCTAGAACTCCATCATCGAAGGTTGGTTTGCTTCTTCACTGATCGGTTTCTTCGACTGCAACTCCATAGAAGGTTGGTTTTCTTTTGCACCAATCAATTTCTTCTTCTGGAACTCCATCATCGAAGGTTGGTTTGCTTCTTCACTGATCGATTTCTTCGACTGCAACTCCATCATCGAAGGTTAGTGAAGAAAAAATGGTTAGCGATGGTGTTGATGAAGAAGAAGAGTTAGCGATGATGAATATGAAGGGTTATAAAGATGGGTTTTCTTTATAACTTAAAACTAGGGTTAGGTACCGCGCGTTGCGCGGTAGTGATAAATTGTTTAAAAAATATTGAAGTAAAATGGACCGATGATCATATATATATCAAAATAATAAAAATCAATATTACACTTGATATGAAGTTGCTCATAATTCTTAGTTGTTTCTTTTGATATATATAATTAAATAATAGTAAGAAGTTGTACATCATAAAACTTTGTAACTGACTCAAAATGATAAAAGATGTGAGTGAGACTATTGATTATAATAATAAGGTGTATAATTAGTATTGTTTTGTTATAACTCGTAATATATCGATTTATCTCTAACATATATTCCCATAAAATAATTATATTCACCACGCAACCATATATAATATTGCTACCTAGTTTTGTTTAATTGTGAGACATTTTGGTAAATTGCTTACATCTGTTATAATGTACTCGTTGCAACTTCGGCAAAAAATTCTCCAAGAAGTCCTCGTTCCCAACCAATGGTTGGACGAAAGAGTAACAAAAGTCGTCAATATTGTGACCACTTCGAGTATATGCCTGATTGAATTGTTAATTTTTCCCTGTTCGAGTTTTTTTATTTGCTTGAGACTATTTCTTCATAACTTAGTTTCTTGATAGAGAATCTTGAAAAAAAGGTTTTAGTCATATTATGTAAATGAAACATATTATATCAATTTTAATTTCATTTTTATACATAGTTTGATTTCAATTTAAATTAAAAAATGCAATTGAAATAATTATATATTGATGATTGTAATAAGTTATTTTTTTCTAATTTTATGTATTTGGTTATTTTGATTTAATTTATATATATATATATATATATATATATATATATATATATATATATATATTTCTATTGTTTTTATACATATTGTTATATTGATAATAATAAGTTTTGGTTTTGATATTATAATTTTAACTATATATATATTGATTCATATTAATCTTTTATTTTATGTATTAATTTTAGTAGTGATATTAAATGCAATAAGTATTGATTTAATTAGTGAAATTGTAACACCCTCAAAATTGGAAAGAGCAACTAAATAAAATCAATAAAAAACCACTTAAGAATAAAATTCCTTCTACAAACCAATCTTAGAATTACCTCAAGAAAACATTATTATTTCAACAACCAAAACCTAAGTCATTAGCCAAGACTACAAAAGGTCGGGTGTTACTCAACCTCAAAATCAAGTTGCTATTCCCCAAGTGCGAAAGACTTCACCAAGCTATTTACTTCATGAGTTCCAAAAATGATTTCTTTAAATGCAAACCACCCATTTTTCAACACACACAAATCCCGTGACGAAAGCTCCAATATAAAACGATTCTCAAAAATGGACTTAACCCAAACTCACTTGGAAAGTGAACCAGTATTTGATTTCCAAAATCATAAAAAACATGAATAAATCTCTATTATTCAAAACAACTCAAATACGGATGAGACATAATACACAACCCATAAATTATGGAAAACAATCCATATAAATATAATGCGTCACCGAAAACATGGATAAAATAAATACCTAAATAACACCTTTCGGTGACGGGGGAGACCCGATTCCATTTTATGTGGCGAAACACAAAGTTAAGCCGCATAACTATGTTATTGAACTACACCTCAGATCGTGACTCTATTGTCTGCTTTAATAAGCTCCAACTCGAGTCAGACTTTATTGCCTGTATAAAGCTACACATCAAGTCCCACACCCAGCAACGAGTGGCACCACCATATCCTTTATTGTTGTGCCCAGCTACACCTCAAGGATACACGGTCTTATTGCATGTTCATTCTCTAGTAAGTTACACCTCAAGGTTTCTATGGAACCTTTAGTGCCTACTTACTAGCATTCAAGATTTGGAGTCTCGACTCCTTACTTGATAACCCAAGATGTCTAACTCTCGTGCACAAGTGTTAGAACATCACAATAAACCAAAATCCCGGAGTACAACCCAATATGGTTCCTCTCCACAACGTCGAGACACAAAATGTCGAGACGACGTACATCCCAAAGTGAGAATTCCAAGACTTTCCACCATGCAAATATGCCCGACTTATATGCATATGGATCCAATGCATTACGGTCTAATAGTACACGACTCCACTTGAATGACATACACACTTAAAACATGTACTCTTCAAATAAAATATAATAAATGCAACTGACGATCAAAGCTCCATATTCAAATGTTAAAATCCGGACATATGTCCTCAAGGCTCATTTAAAGTCAAACCGAGCAAAATGCTCAAAACCCATTTAGGCAGATAAATAACGGTCCTCATAATATAAAATGCATTTAAACATCACTTAGATAAACGTATACCGCAAATCATTATTAACCCGAAACTCGTCACGGATTAAAACCAATGGTTTCCCAAATGGACTCATACTCTTATAATTTCTCAAAATGACTCATGACACAAAAATGTGCATTTTCCTCAATGGTTTATAAAATCAATTACACCAACATGTTTAAACCATTAAATAAGCTCCATTGGAACAATAAATCATTTAAGGGCGTATTTATGATTCCTACACATCAAAATATCCGAAAATCCCAAATATGGTGTTTTACAAGGTTTATAAAGTTAAACACTTCATGTAGTCAAAACCCATCAAATAACTCAACAAATGATAATTTCATGTAAAACACATAAATACTTGGAAAAAGATTTTTTTTTGGCATGTACAACGTTTTCACAAATCAACTTGAACTCACCTTGCTAGATTTAGGCTAAATCTAGATTTTCCCCAAACTTGAGCTTCTTTGAAAAACTTGAATCCTCAAGCCAAATTTTCCAAAAACCTTAACCACAACTTGAATCCACCAACCAAAGCACCTATAGATCACCAAAAAAACACCACAAGCTCCAACTCTTCAAAATGGACAAAAAGGTTGGATGAAACCCTAGAAAGCTTTGGGTGAAGAAGATGAAGTGAAAAGGATTCAAGATTTGTTTTCCCAAAACATGGTAGATGAAGAAATCACTTGAAAATCTCGAATCTTGTGGCTAAATGGCTCAAAATCGACTTTGCGGCTTAGGGTCTTCGATTTGGGAGAGAAAGGGATGAAGGGGGGGGGGGGGGGGGGGAAGTGGGAAATGAAAAATGGGGTTGAAAGGGTGAAAATCGTGTTTTTATGCTCCAGGTGCCCGACGGCTAAAGTGACGTGCGAGAGTGACACAAGTGTCACTTTCGCTGGGCACTCTCGTCGGGTCCCATGGCTCTCGGTACAAAACCGGCGAGAGTGACATGCGAAAGTGACACAAGTGTCACTTTCGCTGGTCACTTTAGCCGAGGTCGAATCGAAAGTTGTTTTGGCCATAACTTCTTCGTTTTTTCTCTGTTTTCGCTCCGGAAAGGCCCGTTGGGTTCGTATTTGAATTCTCCATCCAACAAAACTATAAAATCTAAGATTTAACAAAATCCTATTTTTCATATTTATCTTAAAATGTCGATACCTTCAAAAGGTCGGGGTGTTACAGAAATCAAATGTAATAAGTGTATTGTTTATTAATGAGAAAGTTATTAATAAGTATTTGATTATATATTAAATTTATTAATGATATTAAATGTAATAAGTATTTCATTTATTAAAGAAGGGGTTAATAATTAGTATTTAATTATATATTGATTCTAATTTTATTCATATATAATGGTTCTAATGTCATTTATATTTATATATCTATTGATTACTTTATATATTAACTCAAATTTTAGATATTTAATTTTATTTGAAAATAATACATTTCAATATATATACATATTGTAGTAAAGAAAAAGATAAAACTCGTGTGGCGTGTCATTTAAATATATTGTTTTGAAATAATATATATAAAGAGCATTATGTAAATAATATAACTGACAATGATCATAAGGTATTATATTGATGTGAATAATAGTCAATCTTCAATTATTTATTTATATTAATTATAACATTTTATTATTAAAAATACACATATTGTTATATTCAATTATCATTTAAATAGAAGTATACAATTGATCGTAATTTCATTCATATAATGGGTTTTTAAATATGTTGATTATATATATTCCTTGAATGTTATGTGAAAAAATAGAAAAAATTGAAATAAGTTAAATAAACAAATTTAGGTGTAAACAAAGAAGATGAATAGTTTAAACATTTTGCTAATAACCACATCAAAAAATGCAAAATTTAAGGGGAAAAAAGAAGAAATTTGGGATTGAGATTCCTAGAAAATGTTATATATCTCATATGGTTTTTCTTATAAAATTACAAATTGAAAATTAAAAAACTACGTAGACATTACAGAATGAGAAGAAAAATCCACTACAAAAACCAATGTAACAATTGTAAATAAATTTAATGAAAAAACAAAAACTTATTTAGCAACAATGTGTAAAACATACAAAACATTAGAAAAAATGCAAAATTTGAGGGGAAAAAAAGAAGAAGCTTGGGATTAAGATGCTTAGAACATGCCATCTCATTGGTTTTTCTTATAAAATTACAAATTGAAAATTAAGAAACTATTAGACATAAAAGAATGGGAAAAAAATTCCACAACAAAAACCAAGGTAACAATTGTAAATAAATCAAATGAAAAACCAAAAACTTATTTAACAACAATATGTAGAACACACAAAACATTAAAAAAATATATGGATTTTTTTTATAGAAAACAACAATGATATTGATAGGGAAGACACACACACACACACACACACACATATCAACACTATATAACTCACATAAATCATTACCTGGAAGTTTTATGGAGGATGTGCAACAATATCGACGAAAGTAAATTCTATAAAGAGGAAACAACAAACAAACATACAAACCTAATACGACATGGTATAGAACATAAAAATTGGTAATCCTATGTTGATGGAGCATTAGGTTGTGGTTTATATATAATTTTGTTGTAGGTTTTCCTCTAATCTATATTACTTTATAAAGCATCTAACCCTCAAACTCTTAAAAACAACATTTTAAGCATTATGTACAACCTTTTAAAGCATATTTACTTAATTTTAAGAGTGAGAAACTTGGGTTCTTGAAAACTGCAGAAAGTAATCATCTTGCGTTCTTGAAAATTGCAAAAATCGTTCTTCTCTAGGTGACTCCTCGGCTCCATCCCCCTAAAAAAATCCTCTGATTATAACCCACAATGAATTCAGTCGCTTTTTCTCAGGGATTCAAAATCGATTTTGGTTTCAAAACTTTCTCATGTATGATTGGATTCAGACGATTTTTCTCAGGGATTCAAAATCAATTTTGGTTTCAAAAACTTCTCAGGTACGATTTATTCGATTTTGGTTTCTGCAACCCTTCTTGGTTTTGATTTTGGGTTTCATTTTTGGTTTAGGGTTGCAATCAATCGATTTCTGCAATCATTCGAACACTATCAGGGATTCAATCACACTTCTCAGGTACGATTTATTCGATTTTGGTTTCAAAATCGAATTTGGTTTTGATTTTTTCTTTCATTTTTGGTTTAGGGTTGCAATCAATCGATTTCTGCTCAGGGATTCAATCACACTTCTCAGGTACCATTTATTCGATTTTGGTTTCAAAATCAATTTTGCCTTGTAATGTGCTCATTGTTGCTCAGGTGGGATGTTATTTGTTTTATGTTGGGTTCTTGGTTTGGGAATTTGGATGGATATTATTGGATTAGATCTTATTAGGGGTTATGCTGATTTAGTCTCGTTATTGGTTTCTGGTAAATGTTTGGATCAAAACTGATATGGAAAGCTGGAGGAGTCAGTGTGCTATATTGTTTTTGGGTTGTTTCTGGATTAGAGTTCAAATGTGGTACCTTTTGATGAAAACTGATTAAGAAGCTATTGGTTTCAATTTTCTTATGGTATGTTAAAATATGCTTGGGTTGCAATTTCCATATCAGTCTTGATGTGGTTATCTATATGGGACTTTGTTCTTGGTTTTATAATGATCAACTTTTTAAAGGGTGTAAAATTTAGTTTGGTTTGTTACTGCTTATGGTTTAAAATCTATGGACAGATTTTGATGGTATACTTATGATTATTCTACTAGGTTTGCTTGGTTCTAATGCTATGAAAGTGATTCAGACCCACTTTTATGAATGTTCTTTGCATAAGGGCTGTTATTTGTTGGTTCAAGACTCAATATGTGTTGTTTTTTGTATGGTTATAGTCTAAAATGACTTAGGATGGATGTTGGTCCCCGCTATTGAGTAGCAATGGTAAACAAGTATTGTAGAAGGGGGGGGGGGTTGAATACAATACACAAAAAATTTCACTTAATTTAATTCTTTTATTGAAAAACTTCAAATAAGAATTACACACATAAACTATTGATTGTTGCGGAACAGAACAGATAAATCAGTTCAAACAATCTTACACACAGACACAAAGAGAATGAAGAACAATTGAAAATACACTTAGATAAACAATAAACTTATTTGAGAGGAAAGAGGAAATGCCAACACTTGGAGTCTTGAGGATCTTGTAAACTGGTTATCTTTGCAAGGTTGAAGATGGTCTCTTTATATAGTGCCTCATGCATTAAATGCATGGACACTTGTCAAGCAGGGGTAAGAAGATAGGAAGGCAGGTCTTCTGAAAAGTACTGAGATGTACTTTTTGCCTTGAAGCGTTGACCTGCTGTTGAAGTTGATCTTTCTTGAAAGAGATAAGAAAGCCAAACAACATTTTTCTGATCTTCGGATGATGTCTCCATCAGTGCAAGATATCACAGATATATTTTGCAGATAAAGTACAATACCTGCCGAAGACTTCTTTGCCGAAGATGTAGGCAAGTATCCTTGCCTAAGATGTAGGCAAGTATCCTTGCTGAAGATTTCTTCAAGTGATCCTGCCGATCATGTCTTCAAGATTTCCTTGCCTAAGATGTCTTCAAGCATCTTGCCTAAGATGTCTTCAACTATCTTGCCTAACATGTCTTCAAGTAGTGTTGGCTGAAGACTTAGGATGTCTTCAAGTAGCAGCTTAACTTTTGGCTGAGAAGTCCATCTTCAATCCGCTTTGAAGATACACTTCTACTTTGTTTCTTCGGTTGATCTTCGACTTCACCGAACATTTTGTGTTACATAATTAAGCTGCTTGTAAAGAACCTAAAAAATATTCTAAGTATGAAATGTGTAAAATGAAAGACTGGAGGTCATCTTCAAATCCTAAGTGACCCAACAATGGATATTGTTGTTTTATAGAAGTTTTTATCCTATTTGTTTTATCTAATACGTGAATAGTTTGGGTAGTCTGATTGCCATGACCATTGACCAAATTGCAATAACTTCACAAAACAATTGGATGGAGGACTTGGGTTCATTGGCCAAGTATCAGTTCCATATTATCTAAAGTTCTTGTAGATTCTGAATTTTGAGGCAAGAATGGATTTTATTTCTAATTCTGTGCACGAGTTTATTGTTATGATTTTTAGATTGTTTCTTTGTTCATTTTAAATGCAAATTAGATTAGGCATTTGTTGTTCTATATTTCAACATTTAACATCTGGATTTTTTAAATCATATTTTATTGTGCAGGGACTTCTATTCCTATTCATCACAAATCTTATCTCATACGCTCCTATCTCTCCTCCACACCAACCACCACAAACCAGGTAGGCCATCAAATTTTTTTGATTGTCTTTAATTTCTTCCACAATTGAAAAAGTTTAATTGCCATCGTTTTTTGCAAACAACATGGACCAAAAATCGAGTTCACTCTAAGATATAAATCTGAAGTTTAACCATACACCTTTATATGAAACAACCCTAACAGGCATGCTATTACATATACAGTTGTTTGTTTTTTCATGCTATATTTTTATAGATATTTTAGAAACCATATTTGATAGGATAAATTTTGTACTGACCATTCTTTGCTACATCTATCATACTTATAAGATTATATTCAAAATTGAGATTCAAATTCTCTAATAGATAAGATAACCCGTATCAGTTTTTGATTGATAAAAAATTAATATTGAATAATGCATTTGTTCTTGGATGATTTCTTGCCTTCACAGAGATTTTATCCTCTTTGAACTCATGAACTCAATTTGACTAACCATATGTTGTATTTTAGTTTGTTAGAAAGATTAGTATTTTTCTTTTAAACAATCCCACTAGAGTTTTTAATAGCTTTTGTCCTTAACAAAAGATTAGTATTTTCCTTTTAAACAATCCACTGCAACGTTTTCTAGCTTTTATTCTTGGTGGATGGAACCATATCAAGTACTCAATTTATATTCAATCTAACACTGTTTTATATATATATTTCTGCTATCGTTCTTTTTTACAACTCTGTTATATAAGGGAGTTGAATTGACAGCTGCAGAAGATTAGTTTGAAAAGATATCCCAATCCCAGCAAGAATTAAGCTGAGAGTCGACATTTGTATTCAAAGGTGGAAGCTCTTGAATTGAGAAGAATCAAGCTTCAAGCATCTCGATTCAAGCTTCCAATGAATGTTTAGATCCATTTATATCTAGCATCTTCTCGTTCTTTGTTTTTGCCATTTTTGAGTGTTTGTAGAAGTTTTGCTAATATGTTATTTACTTCCCAATCTATATTTGGCATCACAGTTTGAAACTTAATTTTCTTTGTTTAGTTATGTTAATTTTCTTGAAGTTCTTGAATGTTGGGTTGAGAGCGCATGTTATATATCATTCAAACACGAGGGACGATTTTGGCTCTGAAGAGTGACTATTCTCTCGGTCCCGAGAACGCCTCCGACTCCTTAAAATTTGATTTTTCCAATCTCATAAACACATCACCACCAGAGTTTTTGGTGACAAGTTTCTCTCCTTGACCCATCGATGGAGACAAGTTTTTGGTGACAGATTTTTCCAAGATGTTCTTTGTATTCTTTTATTCGATTCCTTTCGCTTTTTTAATTATTGGTTATTTTGAAAATAACTTGACTATTTTGAAGAATTTATCTCACGACACCCTCCAATTTGAAATATGGGAAATTGTTCCATCATTTGATTTCAATTTCTGTACGGATTCATGTTACTGTCTATTTGAAGTTAAGATCATGAAGATGGGGTTCACTTCAATTTGTCTTTACGAAATGCATATCACAACAATTCTTACACAACAATTCCTATCAATTAACCATGTTAACTTAAATTTATGTATCAGCTGATTCACATTTAACTCATACAACCATAAAAATAGAATAAAAAGGCGGAGAATAGAGGAAGATGAATTAACGGTTCAAGTTCTCGCTTCAGAATCGAAGTACATCCCACTGCATTGCGCAGGTACACTGCTAGTTAATAAATGGAAAGATGAGGAGGGCAAAATTAATGTCTCTAAAAAGTTAGATAGTTTGGAAAATTAAAGCTAATTAAATTGGAAGTGAAATTACCAAAGAAAACCTTCATATAATGCAATACACTATTTTCATTTAGGGGTAGAATAGTCATTTATAAGAAGCTTTTTATTTAAAAAAAATCAAAACTATGAGAAAATGGAGAAATGTGAATGGATGCTTCTCATGATGCCACATAAGCAACTCCACATTTTGCTTTTATATAGATATTAGCTAATTCATTACCAAAGTTAAAAAAGAGACGGTTTATATTATAATTTAATTACCAAAAATTTAAATGTTAATCTTACTATTACTATTATTATTATTATTATTATTATTATTATTATTATTATTATTATTATTATTATTTGTAGTTAAACAAGATAATAACAATATATCAAAGAAAGGTATTTCTGTCATTTTGCATAATTCTATTCCGATTCCATTACAAACCAAACAGACATATTTGAAGATTACATTCCATTTTCTGTCAACCAAACAGTTGGTCAAACCTGATAACATTTTATTCTAATTCCTTTCAGATTTCAATTCCTTTGACAGATTCCATTCCTGCAGAAATCATTCCGTGAACTAAACTCACCCTAATAGAAAACTTTGAAACTAAATTGTAACATCCCAGCCTCGCGCAACCTGAGACGGAAGGTGTACAATCCGGTAATCGGATCAAAAGTAAAAAACATCACGATTCAGAGCGGTACTAATGTAATAACCCAGATTTCTTTAAGTGAAAAGATTAAGTCTTGGGGATAATTTTTATAAAGTTGAAAGTCCAAGGGCTGAAGTGTAAAAGGCTAAAAGGTATAAAAACTCCTAAATTAAGCACAAAACCCTAGAGGTCAATGTTTTGTGTGTGGGAGGCGGCTGAAGTGAGAGTAGAGAAAGGAGAAAATGGTTTCATCAGTTGGGAAGAAGGAAGAAGAAGATGGTTCCAATCGTTTTGGGATTTCAAGCAATCAACACAAGGTAACTCCTACCCTATTCTTAGCAATCTTTAATTATCAGGAGGTTTGAGCAGAAATGTTATTGTCTGATTAAGAAAATTTACACATAAGACTTCGTGTGCGGCTTAGCAATTTTTAAAGAAGATTATAGAGTTAGATTAATCACATGTTGGAAAGATGTCTTGGTAATCTGAGTAAAACGGATTGATTTTCAGTATTTTTGTTAACTTGTACCGCATCGTCTTAAATTATTGAGAGGTTCCAGAATGTAAATATAGATCCGGAATAGAAACTCGAGTTGTTCCAGAACTGGGTTTTATATTGAGTTCCGGAATTTAAAAGTAGAACTTGGATCCGGAATGGGCAACGATCCGGATGTAACGACCGTGACCGAATCGGTTTAGTTTAACACTTGTAAGGAAAGTTTAATAAGAGCAAAAGTTGAGGGGCTATTTGGTAAGTTTGGGATAGGGTATTTAAAGGCACAAAACCCTAGAAAGAACATTCTAGTACTGAAATTGATTGTTGACGGCTGAATTTGAGGAGAGAAAGGAGAGTAGGGTTCTTAAGGGTTTTGTGTGCTTTTGGAAGAAAGGAATCATCAAGTTCAATTTCAGAAGGAAGGGAAGGATTGGAATTCGTGATCTGCAAGTAATCTCTAAGGTAATCTCTAATCCATAACTCCTTTCAAGTTTAATCTGCTGATTTCTGAGGTTTGGTGGGTTTTAGCTTTTCTAAGTCATTTGAGGCCTATAAAGAGTTTTAATCTTCGTTAAATGCGTTTTGATAGTGAAACTGATGGGAAATCGATTACAGATCATTTGGTGATAGTTTATTGGCTTATCTTGGGGTTTAAGAGGCTTGTATTAGGATTTCCAACCATTAAACTCGTCCAGCGTTCGTCCGGAAACCTTCAAGTATGAAGGTGTCCGGGTGAGTGTCCGGATAGTTGTTGGTCGGGTTGTAGAAGGTGTCCGTATATTGTGTTGTCCGGATAAGTTTAGTCGTCCGGATAAGTGTGCCATCCGGATAGGTTAATCGTCCGGAGACTATAAGTTGTCCGGTAACCTCAGTGTGTCCGGAAAGCGTGGTTATCCGAAAAAGTGTGGTTGTCCGGAAAAGTAGTGATGTCCGGAAAAGAGTAGGGTGGCAAGTGAGAAGTGTCCGGATAGTTCTAGTCAGCTTATAAATTTGTCCCTTCGTTCAGGTAGACAATTTGGAAGTAAAGAGCAGAGTAGGGAAGAGCAAACAAGCGTACCAGGTGAGTTTTCTAAACTAAAATGTGTGGCTTTTAAAGTGTTTTCAAAATGTGTTTTGAATGTTGAGAATTGCCATGCTTTATTTATTATGTTTTAATTGCATGAAAGATGTTTAAAGTTTTATATGAGATTTATGCATACATTGTGTAGACGTAAATTGGCTAAGTCGGGGGGAGGTTCCGCCAGTACTCACGTCGGGGGGAGGTTCCGTTTATGCCATGGGAATAAGTCCCAGTAAGGCAGCGTGATACTGACTCGTTGTCACCCTCGGGTGGCTTCAGGGTGCCATTTACGGGAGCGGATTTATCCGTGAAAGATTTTGCTGTTCAGCTATGTGAAAGTTTATTATTGAAAGTCTTGTATACATTTGAAAGTTATGAAAAGTTTTTAAATGATTTTTGAGAACTGTCAGGAGGGACTCACTAGACCTCATGGTCTAACCCTCGCTCTTTTCAAATTAAAACCCTTTTCAGGAAAGCAGGTAGCGAAAGGCTCTAGCAGGTGAACAGAGCAGTTAGAAGATAGAAGCAGTAGAACCAGTGACACTATTATCTTTTAGTTCTAGCAAATTCTCAGTTGTGTAATAGGTTGATTCCGCCAACCTGAATTTTGAGACTTATGTAAGAATTTTGGGACCAGTTTATGGGATTGTTTCAGTGATTATGTTTTGCATGCTTTATTTTTTTGTCTGGGTTGTTACACCGGAATGCACATTTATTTGGACTTCCGGAGTGTCATGGGCCGGAATGTGGATCCGGAACCCACATAGTTCCGGAATAGGTTTATTCTTTGAGTTCCGGTATTTTTTTTAGAGAAATCCGGTATGGACCGATAGTTAAACACCGGAAGTTGGGCCTAACATGTGGAGATCCGAAATACCCATTTTATTAAGTTGATCCAGAATCTAGTGGACACTAACTAGGATCCGGTATTTTGATGTTTAAATAGATCCGGAAGCATGCATATATGTGAATCAGATCTGGAATCCCACTTAAAGGGGATCCGGAATTGTTTAAGGTCCATTGGGCCACGTGAATTTTGTAAGGAATTCGGAAAAACCAAAGGGTGTTGGACCTGACACATGGGCCTGGAATTAAATACTAAAACAACCGAAGTGGACTTGACCTTTATGACCCGATAATTAATTAAAGCAAGACTCGAAATTAATTAAATAGTGGCCTAGAATTGGTCTTGGGCCGTGAGTCTGGAATCAATTTGTGGACCAGAATTAATTAAAGATCCGATGTAATATTTAAAGTAAATTTCGGACAATGGGCTTAAATTGCTATAGATCCGGTATTGTCTTACAACAGGTCCGGTATTTTATTAGTTTGGGCCGGTAAGTGAAGTCCAGAACACAGGTATTTGGGTTAAAATGTAACTTATCAAATAAGATAATTGAGGGTACATTCGGAAGTAAGCTCGAATATAAATTATTAGATTTTGATATACATTTCCTAAATAATAGGTGTTCCACCTAGAGATTGAAGGTGTAAGTGAGAAGTTTTGAAGCGAGCAAGCCAGATGAGTTTTTCTAACTAAAATACGTGATTTTTACGTGTTTTTTCAAAGAAAGTGATTGAGTAGAAATGCCATGTTATTTACATGATCTTACTTGAATGAAAGATTTAAATGTTTTACTGATTATGATGTGTTTACAAACATGAATTGCTTACTAGCTTTTACGAACTACTCCATGAAAAGTATGTTTTGTTTGAAAGATGATTTAACATAAAAGGAATGATTTATAAAGCTTTCACGTTACGTGATTTATGATGAGCTATGTGTATGTTATGTGAAGTCGGTCTGCACAGTGGGATCAGAATACCTCGGGATCCGATGATCCCTTGGGCATATGTGACGAGCTTGTAGGAGGGAATTCGTTTCCTTCCTACTCGGAAAGAGGGGAGTCTGCTTGGGCCCCGGTATGAGGCGAGAGGGGAGTCTGCTTGGGCCCCGATCGCGGTTAGCTTATGTGATCCTTAAACACTGTGCAGTACCATGGTTGATGCTTATGTGGAGAATGTTATGAGTTTTATGAAATGACTTTATACTGTTGATGTACGCTTTTACGGAGGGAATTCACTAGACCTTTTGGTCTAACCCTCGCTTTCAAAACTAAACCATTTTCAGGTAAGCAAATAGTAGGAGGCTCAAGTAAGTGAGCAAGAGCATGATAGAGTACAAATGCAGACAGATACAGTGCATGTGCCACTTATAGAAGCTAGTATGTTCTCAGTTGTGTATAGGTTGTTTTCGCCAACCTAAATTTTGAATCAGATGTAATAGAATTTTGGGACCCAGTTTTATAATGTTTATGATTTAATGCTATGCATGTCATGTTGTATTTTTGGGCTGTTACAAATGGTATCAGGGCCATAGTTTAAGGGATTTAGGTGACCGGACGGGCCTAAACTTAAACTCTGGAAGTAGAAATCACAACTGAGAATCAGGAAATGCGTTAGGAGGGCACTATAGTAGATATAAGACTAATAGGGTACCGAGGACAGTCATGTGAGGTAAGTTTGGGATTACATCTGGCCAGTGTAATTGCGAACTTACAGGTACATGTATGTGCTTAATCTACCTTATTATTCCGATGTTGTAGTCTTAAGCTAGTTTTTATGTCGTGTTCCAGTAATCTAGAATGTCAGCAAGATCCCTGAGGGATAGATGGAGACCCATTGTTGGGGAAGTATCGTAAGAGATCTTTTATGATGTGATGTATGTATACATCGTAGAGGAGAAATATTTTTGGAATGTTATGAGTCGCCTAGAGGTAGATCTTCGTGGGTTCGAAGAGGATGAGTGATTGCTTTTGAGTAAGACTCCCGGTTCTGGTGAGTCCCAGTTGTAGAAATTGTGAGGTAGATTAGTTGGGATGTTAAGGAAGGACAGTGTCGAAATCTTGAAAGTGTCAATGGAGCTCTGACTTCTTAGTCGAGCTTTTCAATGGCAGTATCAATGAAATAAGATATCAGTAGAGGATTGAAAGCGTGTAGAGGTAGAATGTGAGGTGATTGGTCAAGATGAAAATAGTATGAAATGGTCGAGTACGTGGGCCCATAACCCACAGGTCGAAGGTAGAGTATCAATGACAAATTGCGTGAGTAAAACGGTTGACCTTGTTTGAGTGAGTAGCCTTCATTTGCGAGTAGAGTTTCATGCATTGCGTTCTTGTGTGTGTTACATGAGTTTTCGTGACTAAAAGCAAATACGTAAATAGTAAATTTTTGGTCAGGATTGAGTCAGCTTGTGCAAGCGTGTATGTAAAGAAAAAGGCAATTCCATTTACGTCGCACAAAGAAAATTTTTGAGCTTAGCAATTTGCAAAATACTTCACACTTTTCATGATAAGTTAAATTGTTGCAAAGAGTCAAGAAATCGTTTGCCAGCAAAACTTTTATAACCAAAATGAGTATTGACATGTTTAAGTCATGTAAATGGGTGTGAGAGCCGCCTATTTATTTCGTATCGGTATTTTCTTTTAAAAATTTGTCGTACGAAAAGATTTTCATTCAATATATTACCGTCGTAACAACATCGTTTGGTTGAGTAAGATTGAGTTTTACGAAAAGTTGCATGCAAACGATTCTCGAGATCGTTGTGCAGGACATCCGAGTTATGAGAATGTTGGGGTCATGTGTACCCAGGTTGGTTCCAAGTGTTGTTTATTTAAAATGATAAAATGTGCGAAATGATGTAATTACTGCGTTGTCATGCATGAAGGCTATGAACTCGCTAGGTCGTAGAGTATTACATTTTAAGCTAAGGAAGAACTCCAAGAGTGGAAAGGTGTTGGTTTTAGCAACTCGTTATGAGTAGTGTTGTGAGGCAGAAATGAAATGTCCACGACGTGAGACATAAGTTTTGAGGTGAGCTTGTATTATTGATGTTACGTGAGTAGGTTTTGAAATGAGGGAAACGGATTATGAAGTTGATTAGGATATGTTGGAAGGATTAGGTTCCGTGAGGAACCCATGTTAAAGAATAGGTTAAGAAAGTAGTTACAGGTTGACTATTGATGTTGAAGTCGATAGCTGGGTAAGATGGTTGAGGCCGAAGACTTGAACCAGAAGGTTGAAGGTTGATAGAGCACCTTGTAGGGGTGTTAGGATGGTGAGAGGCTGATGTTTTGGATAAACGTTCTACTTACGAGATTTGGTCGGTTCGTAAAAGGATAAGGTACTTAGCACGAGCGAAGTGAGTGTGTAGATTATATCGATCTGTGAGAGAATGCGCCCTGTCTGTGTAATGGTTTGGTGTCGCAAAGAACTAGCATGAATCAAAAATGTTTGAGTTAGTCGGGAACTTGTGAGTTGTTGTTTTAGAGTTGGTAAAAGACAAAGTAGCGAGTTAAACTCGGCTATTTATGCCGAGGAATTTGAAGGAAAGTTCGAAATGTGTACGAATGACCTCGAGAGACCTGATCTGCAGTGGGATGTTATGGGTGGAGAATGTACGGGTGAGTAGTGGCATCAATTGCCAAGATAAGGGTGCCAACCAGTGTTGTAGTAAAGTGATGTTAGAAAGATGAAACATTAGATGGAAGCCTTTTCGGGTTTTCGGATGAGGTGTGCGATTTGTTAATCAAGTGGTTGGAGCATGTAGTTGTAAGTTGGCATTGTGTTATGACTATCATCGGAGTATAATGTCGGAGCGGTAGTGGGTGGTTGCCCAAATGAGAGGCCAAGCGTTTTTGGTTATGTGAGTCGCTATGAAAGTATATTCTTGGGAACATTGGAAGTTTAAAGAAGATGAAAGATGGGTTAGTAAAAAATGTGGTGTAGTAGAGGCGAAAGTATTTTTTTTTAGAATGCAGGTTGTTTCTTATGTGTGAAAGAATTATCCGAGAAGGTAATAATTGGGGATCAAAGAATGTGCAATAACATCGAGCACTAGTGTCATTTCGAGATGACTTGGTTGAATGCCTTAAATTAGAATTTTTGGTGCAACTGTAACGACCCGGTTTCCCAAACATATATCAAATAACATATATTGCATAACATTGTTTCGTAACAAAAGATATATCATAGAACATGTACGGTCCCTTAGTCTTTACAACCATAATAAGTATTTCATTACAAACTTTTTGCTACTTAATAACAAAGTTATAATTACAAAACATGTCATGATCTTCAAAACATAGGTCTTCCAAAAGCTAGTCATAGATTAACCCTTCTCACTTGCTCTTACTTGATCCACGACCTGGAATACATATTTTTAAAACAAAATGAGGGTTAGACCTAGTGGTCTAAGTGAGAAAATCCCTGCCGGTTTAAAATCATTTGCACAAACACCATATACATAACACAAATATGAATACCAATTATGACTCATGCATTGTGTACTTTCCTGTCTCATTCTCATGGCCATATTAATTGGTTGCGAGCCAACTAATCATTTTACTCCGTTGCACTAATATACAGCCAACTCCGTTGTCCCTCCGTACAGCCAACTCCACCGGTCCTAAGCCCGGCCAACGTGCACTCGTGTAGTGTAAAGCCCGTATAAATATAATATACACCTCAATATATCATATTTCATACATATGCACATTATTACACTATTTATCACATTCTCAATCCACATATATGTATTCCAGTTTGAAAACATTTTAAAGTAAAACTCACCTGTTTGCTTATCAAAACGCTTCCAAGCTTTTCTCAAAACGATTCAGCTTTCACCCCAAATTCACAGAATCTGAAACAATTAGATACAATTGTCTCTTTACCAAATGGAACACATAAGACTTACTAGGGCTAAGAACCAGGGGCGTAGCCAGAATTATAATTTAAGGGGGGCTCCGCTCAAGTTTAGTTTGTCGATTGAAGTTATTTAATAAGAGGTTAACATGAGATATACGATTAATGTTAGTCCTTTTATTAGGAAATTTGAGTTGTAATTAGTGGTTGATAAAAGAACAAAAAAAAACCATTAATATTTTAACTTATGTTTGTAAAATGTTAGAAGAGGGATGGATATTTTATATTGCATTGTTAATAAAAAATATATGTATTTATTATTAAGTGAGCCATTATTGTTACTAATTTATGAATATATCATAAACGATGCCAATATATATATTATATCTATAGGGCGAAAAACAAATTTCATAATTTGATAAACAACAAAATATCATTAAGAAGTCCAAAAAGATAATTTTATAAAACTATTGATTTATATATTTAGGAATTTCATTTGTACAATGATATAAATAATATTTAATTTATTATAATATTTGAACAATGTTTGTTTTTTTAAATGAAAAACAATAGATTTTTTTTAATGATAATATAAAGGTAAATATCCGGAATTATATATATTTATAAGTATTTTAAAAATTAAACTGATCCATGTGGTGGTAACCAAAAATAGAAAATATAGACAATTAAATAAAACCTTAAATTAAAAAGAAAAAGTAAGTGAAAATGAAAGAGAATGGGGTAAAAGAGTTTCGATCATGGGTTTCATATACAACAAGAGAGGGTTGTAACCATTTGGGCTATTTGGGCTATTTTGGCATATGTGTTTTATTTTCCATTATATCATATTAGAGGAAACATTAGGAGGGCTCAGAACCACCCTGTCCCCCTACTGGCTCCGTCCCTGCTAAGAACTCTAGATAAATCTATCTAACTCTTATCCTCAAATGTTTCCTCCAAACCCGAACTTAAGTCGAGTCCATAGTATTTCCAGTCCTCATTCATACCCTATCCAAGAGTCGACAAAACCCAAAGTTACCGGATACTCAAAAGTATCAGAAATCTCAAAAGTGACTGGACAACCAAAGTTTTCGGACACCATGAACTATCCGGACAACCTACTTTCCGGATACACACATCTTACCGGATATATAACTCTTTCTGGACAACATACTTAATCCGGATGACATCCGGAAACCAACCCGGTATCTTATTTCATCCGGAAACTATAGAAAAGAGAAACTTACCCGGATAATCGACTCGTCCGGATACCTTAGCACAAGGGTTTTCCGGGTACTTTATCGTCCGGACACTAGCAAGGAGAAATTACCGGACACATTCAAAATCGTCCGAAAACCTCTGTCGGTTTACCAAAATTCTACCCAGAATCGATTATCTGTTATAAATCGACAAATCGAGAAATCTAAACCGATAGAAACCTTCTACTAACAATTACAAACATAAAACATAAAGGAAACATACCTCAAAATCACTTCCAAGTAAACCAATTGAAGCCTTAACCTCACTTCTTCTTCTTTTCTTCTTTTCTTCTTTTTGTCTCAAAACACACACACTGATATTTCTATTTTGTGAAATATCAGGAAATTTAAAGGGTATATATATTAGACCCAATTTACAGATTTGGGTTTGAACTATTCAGAAATGACCAAAACACCCTTAAACTTATATATTAACCCAAACTTACCCTAAACATCTAATTTTTAAAGTTAACTAAATTTAACGGAAAAGAGGTTAACTAACGAACTTACCCGAGGTATTACAGCAACTGTATGGTTATGTATAGTAATGAGAAAGTTTTTTTTCCAGCTTGTGGAACTGTCGGGAGAGAGGGGCAAGTAATGATTGGTGAGTGGTGCTCCGCGCTAACGTGAGGGGGTGAATATCGTATGTCGGAGTAAGTGAGTAGGTTGGAAGTAATAAGCTTAGCAGTAACACCGAAGGGTGGAGTAGTGTGTGTACATCGTCATCGATAAGTGTGCGAACTTCTGGAAAGAATATAAAGGAGGGAGATTGGTGTATGTTTTAAAGTGCGAGAAAGAAGTGGAAAAAGGTTGTTGATGAGTTTGAACTGATGACGTTGTGAGAAATATTCGAACGAGATGGTCGTTCAGTGGCTAAGCTGTTGAGAATAGTATGGTGTGACCATGGTGACTCCTCCCAGTTGAGTGAGGATAACCAAGGTTATGTTATATGACTAGACACTTGTGGCAAGTAGTGAGAAATCGATGTGTTTTCAGGATAAGTTAAATTCGGATAAGTGAACACTTCACTGAGGGAGCATGGAGGTTCCTGCTTTTAGTTACGTATAAGTGTGGAGTGATAAAGAGGTGAGAACGTACGAATTAGTTGTCGGGCTGTAGTCGATGTGATTCGAGAAGGGAGTATGATCGGCTTAGTCGTATGTCGATTGGAAGAAGTAATCTAGAAATTTCATGTACCTCGAGGAGGGAACTCCTGGGTGTGAGTTTGTCGGGATGTACAAGGTTGGCCTTGTGCCAAGTTGTCAGTGAGTGAAAATTTTCCTGGTTAAAGATTCTCGTTGTGGTGGCGGGGAATTCCGCCAAGTTCCTTCTTTAAGGAAGTAAATATGTATAAGAGACCTTATTTAGACGTGATTTAATACCATGGGTCTCCGTGTGTGGGCGGAAGCAAGCAAATGGGGGACGTTGAGATGATGACAACCTTGTAAGAAATACTGACGGCGAGAAGTTGACTTATGTCAAAGAACCAATAGAAATCGTGAACAGTAAGAATCGCAAAGCGAGGAAACAAAGAGGCCCGGCTAGTAAGGGCCAGAGGCGATGTGGGGATTGGAATCGGAGATGAGGACGTAGTACCCGCATCTTTTCCAATAAAGAATTTCGGGGACGAAATTCTTTTAAGGAGGGAGTGTTGTAATAACCTAGATTTCTTTAAGTGAAAAGATTAAGTCTTGGGGATAATTTTTATAAAGTCGAAAATCCAAGGGCTGAAGTGTAAAAGGCTAAAAGGTATAAAAACTCCTAAATTAAGCACAAAACCCTAGAGGTCAATCTTTTGTGTGTGGGAGGCGGCTGAAGTGAGAGTAGAGAAAGGAGAAAATGGTTTCAATCAGTTGGGAAGAAGGAAGAAGTAGATGGTTCCAATCGTTTTGGGATTTCAAGCAATCAACACAAGGTAACTCCTACCCTATTCTTAGAAATCTTTAATTATCAGGAGGTTTGAGCAGAAGTGTTATTGTCTGATTAAGAAAATTTACTCTTAAGAGTCTGTGTGCGGCTTAGAAATTTTTAAAAAAGATTATAGAGTTAGATTAATCACATGTTGGAGAGAAGTCTTGGTAATCTGAGTAAAACGGATTGATTTTCAGTATTTTTGTTAACTTGTACCGCATCGTCTTAAATTGTTGCGAGGTTCCGAAATGTAAATATAGATCCGGAATAGAAACTCGAGTTGTTCCGGAACTGGGTTTTATATTGAGTTCCGGAATTTAAAAGTAGAACTTGGATCCAGAATGGGCAACGATCCGGAATGCACATTTATTTGGACTTCCGGAATGTCATGGGCCGGAATGTGGATCCGGAACCCACTTAGTTCCGGAATAGGTTTATTCTTTGAGTTCCGGTATCTATTTTAGAGAAACCCGGTATGGACCGATAGTTAAACACCGGAAGTTGAGCCTAACATGTGGAGATCCGGAATACCCATTTTATTAAGCTGATCCGGAATCTAGTGGACACTAACTAGGATCCGGTATTTTGATGTTAAAACAGATCCGGAAGCATGCATATATGTGAATCAGATCCGAAATCCCACTTAAAGGGGATCCGAAATTGTTTAAGGTCGATTGGGCCACGTGAGTTTCGTAAGGAATTCGGAAAAACCAAAGGGTGTTGGGCCTGACACATTGGCCCGTAATTAAATACTAAAACAACCGAAGTGGACTTGACCTTTATGACCCGATAGTTAATTAAAGCAAGACTCGGAATTAATTAAATAGTGGCCTAGAATTGGTCTTGGGCCGTGAGTCCGGAATCAATTAGTGGACCAGAATTAATTAAAGATCCGATGTAATATTTAAAGTAAATTTCGGACAGTGGGCTTAAATTGCTATAGATCCGGTATTGTCTTACAACATGTCCGGTATTTTATTAGTTTGGGTCGGTAAGTGAAGTCCAAAACACAGGTATTTGGGTTAGAAATGTAACTTATCAAATAAGATAATTGAGGGTACATTCGGAAGTAAGCTCGAATATAAATTATTAGATTTTGATATACATTTCCTAAATAATAGGTGTTCCACCTAGAGATTGGAGGTGTAAGTGAGAAGCTTTGAAGCGAGCAAGCCAGGTGAGTTTTTCTAACTAAAATACGTGATTTTTACGTGTTTTTCCAAAGAAAGTGATTGAGTAGAAATGCCATGTTATTTACATGATTTTACTTGAATGAAAGATTTAAATGTTTTACTGATTATGGTGTGTTTACAAACATGAATTGCTTACTAGCTTTTACGAACTACTCCATGAAAAGTATGTTTTGTTTGAAAGATGATTTTGCATAAAAGGAATGATTTATAAAGCTTTCACAGTATGTGATTTATGATGAGCTATGTGTATGTTATGTGAAGTCGGCTTGCACAGTGGGATCAGAATACCTCGGGATCCGACGATCCCTTGGGCATATGTGACGAGCTTGTAGGAGGGAATTCGTTTCCTTCCTACTCGAAAAGAGGGGAGTCTGCTTGGGACTTAGTATGAGGCGAGAGGGGAGTTTGCTTGGGCCCCGATCACGGTTAGCTTATGTGATCTTTAAACACTGTTCAGTACCATGGTTGATGCTTATGTGGAGAATATTATGAGTTTTATGAAATGACTTTATACTGTTGATGTACGCTTTTACGGAGGGAATTCACTAGACCTTTTGGTCTAACCCTCGCTTTCAAAACTAAACCATTTTCAGGTAAGCAAATATTAGGAGGCTCAAGTAAGTGAGCAAGAGCAGTATAGAATACAAATGCAGATATAGACAGTGTCTGTGCCACTTATAGAAGCTAGTATGTTCTAAGTTGTGTATAGGTTGTTTCCGCCAACCTAAATTTTGAATCAGATGTAATAGAATTTTGGGACCCAGTTTTGTAATGTTTATGATTTAATGCTATGCATGTCTTGTTGTATTTTTGGGCTGTTACAACTAAGCTTTCCAAAAATAACATTTAACTTAAAATTACAAACCCAAAATGTTAATGATCCCAAAAGATAATTACAAAAGTTGATCTTAGTTCCTTTTTACTCCCATTGGTATATCGATCTTTCAACACGTCACTGAAGTGGAACCTAAACCTGTCGAGGAAACAGAAAACACCCCGACTGAGCAATGTCGCTCAATGGGCGGATAATGTGCATAACCGTGTGAACATAATATAAGTTCAAATAAAGGTTAACGTAAAAATAATTGTAGTGAAACAATCCTAAACATGAATAAAGGATGTAGAAATCATGTTTTCTTAAAAAAATCAACAAGTCACCCGTATTGCAATAATACGTTGTCTAATCGGATGACCAGTCCAATCAGACTTGGAATGTCAATGTCGGGCGAAACATCACCCATTCCCCGATTTCTGGTATTCGGCTCTATCCGGTAACCAGACATTTTCTTTCTGGTATTCGGTTCTATCCGATAATCAATTTTATCCGGTAACCAGCCATTTTCTGGTATTCGGCTCTTGGATGCATCCTGCGTCCCCTATTTGGCTTGGCCTTAGCCTTTACGAGAACGCCATGGTCATTAATAGCCACCACGGAAGGCATCTCAACACCCGTGACCCAAGTGTTGAGTCTAGTTCAAAATCAAGAAAACTTGTGTCGCTAAATCAATGTTTCCATCAATTTTAAAACCAAATCTCAAATTTCACATTAATCAATTCAACCGATAATGGATCATATCATAATATTCAAAACAACGAAAACGATTCAGAGGGTAGTTGTCAAATCAACCGAAAACGGATCGTAACTTCAAAAACCAATTCATTTAGAAATCATGCAAATTACGTTTAACACGTCGTAAAGCATAAAATTAGACTCTTTCAATAACATGCTCAAATAGTGAAGAAAATTCAATGTATTAGCATAAACCAATATCTTGAAACGGAAACAAAGTTTCTTATAAAATATTCGGAACCGTTAGGCTCGAAATCACATCAATCAACATGTATGGGATTTCCGGAATGCAACCGGTTACCCTCGAGTCAAAGGAATAAGATATCCGTACCTTAGCTATCCATTTCCTTACTTTCGATTACCTACAATCATTTAATAATACACTTAACTAATGGTTAACATAACCATTAAGATAAATTGCAACATTTCCAAATCTCATTTTTAACTTCAAAACAGAAATTGGCAGCTCCTACATGCCATAAGTTACGATATATTTATTCCATTTAGAGAACAAATTGGACACTATCATCTAAATGAAAGTTGTTCATTGATATCTTAGGATTCCACAGAAACTGGATTCATGCAATTTGGAGCTACGAGCAGACTGGTACAACCTTTACAAAAACAGTATGCAAATCCCGAGTTCCATTTGACCAGTTCTGGAAACTTAAGGTTTTGAGTCATTTAGACTCAAAATCGGCTTTTAGTGTAAACTACAAAGATGTTATACACTCTTCAAGATTTCCAACGATATATTACACATCTCATTTGGACCAACGATTGATTTTATATGAATTTTCTAATAACAGGAAATAAACTTTAGAAAACTACAAATGTCTCTTACACATTTTATCAAACACTTGTTGTGCATCCTAACTTTGAAGCTCAAATCCGTTTTTAATGGTTTCATTCCTTAATCCATGACCTTTTTAATGTATTCTAACCACAATTTAATAACACCAAACATGTTTATTACCAATTATACACCATATAGTTCAAAACCATAACTTCCAACATCATTGAACTCTAACCTCAATTGCATGAAGAATGATTACCTCGATTAACCAAAATCTCTTCAATTTGATTCCATCAAGCTCTAATTGGATTACTCAACCCCTACACATCATAATACCAAAGATTTAACATAAGATTAAACAACGCACAACAAGAATTAGAGTCCAAAATGAAGTTACCTTGACGATTTAGCTTTAATCTTCTAAAACCAACAAGCTTGATGATTTCTTCATTTGATTTGGCTTTGATGGATTGATTTCTTGAAGGGTGCGTTTGGTACACTGGACATGACAGAACAGAACATAGTTCACTGTCCTACGTTTGACAGGACTTTTATGTGGAACATACTGGAACAAGGTGGAACAAAATGGAACAGGCATGTTCCACCCCCACCCCATGGAACAAGCTGGAACTTATGCTTTACCAATATAACCTCAAAATAAAATATAATTCTCTTATAAACCATCAAATAAACCTTCTATTTCATAATTTATTCATTCTTTAAATTTAGTAAGGGTAAATTGGTCAATGTTATCTGTTCTTTTCTGTCTAGTTCTGTTTTACCAAACGTGGAGCAGCTGTTCTGTCCTGTCCTGTTCTGTCATGTCCCATCTTGTCCTGTCCTATCATGTATGCGTACCAAACGCACCCGAAGAGATGAGAGAAACCGTACATGATGAAATAAAGATTAGGGCTTAAATGAATTTTATGAATTTTTGGAAGTATTTATATTTTCCAATATTCCATTTTGGCCCCTCATATCTAGTTTCTCAACTTTGTGCCCCAATAGAGATTTATTTGACAGTTAAGTTAAATTTAGTTTCACTTTAAACATGTATGGCCCCTTATATGACTATGCGTCACAATATTAGTCCGAGGTACCAATCGGTTAAGCATAGGGTACAAATATGTTATGCTCAGTTGCACCCAAAATTTACTAAACATAACTTGTACGAGTTAATAGAAACCGGGTGTTATATAAATAGTTAAAAAAATATTTAAATATATGAATGAAATATCTATACAAATAATAAATAAGTAACTACATTGACACGTGTCGTCGTCTGGTGAGCCGACTTTATTGTTTTCCCGCCTAAACATGTATCTGGACGCCTTTACATTATAGATTAAATTAACACACCTACATTCACTTCTCCTTAAATCTCTCATTAATTAAATTTTTAATAATTATAATTTACATTTACTACCCTTATAATTACCTATGTAGTTTACTTTTAATCCATTACTTTTTTTATTTTCCATTTTAGACTCTTATCATATAAACATAAATAATGTATATGAACTAAAATGCATTAAAAAAACATTTCTATTTTTTACAATTTATACCATTGTAATCGTTTCGTCAATACTTTCGAAATAAGCCCAATATTGAATATTTTTTTATACATACGTACATATCCATACTTATAATATATTCAAAAAAATCTCCATCGTGTATAGTAATCCCAAAATTTATACATATAATAAATGAGTAACTAGCATGCCACGTGTCGTCTTCTGGTGAACCGACTTCAGTATTTTCCTGCCTAAACATGTATCTGGACGCAATTTACATTATAAGTTCAATTAACACACCCACTCCTCCTTAATTCAATTTTTTTAATTTATACGTTACATTTACTACTCTTATAATTAGGTATGTAGTTTACTTTTAATCCCTTATTGTTTTATTTTTCATTTTAGACTCTTATCATATAAACATAAATAATGTATATGAACTAAAATGTATTAAAAAAACATTTCTATTTTTTACAAATTATACCATTGTAATCGCTTTGTCAATACCTTCGAAATGAGCCCAATATTGAATATATTTGGATTTAATTATATTATTAAATATCATAAATATATACGAATTAATGTGTCGTGATTAGTATGGGATTTGTTGAAATTAGTATGAGATTTATACAAATAATCACTAAATTGTCGTGATTTCCTTTTTGCAATTTCATATCAATTTTTACTTCAAAGTCGAATTATTTCGACGAATTACAATTCTATCAAATTCTATTCTGTCAACGAAACACCCTTCGAATTATCATAAGAGATTTAATTACCTGAAAAAAAAAGATATCACTTATCAACTGACTTTTGGATTATGAGTTCGAACATTTTTCAAAAATATAAATATGCAATTATTGTGTATTCGTTTGATAAATTCATTTAGTAACGACATTTATAATAGGTATCAAACTTAATAGACATATTTTTATCTTCAAAATAATATTTCGTATTTGTGGAATTTTTATTTTCTTTTTATCAATTATTGTATGTGTCACAAAATTATTCAACAACTATTCAACATCAAATAATTAACTTAAAATACAAATTTAAACGTCGCGCAACGGGCGAGCCAATTACTAATTTTAATAATATAATCAATATTTATTTGCGGACAGCGGGTCTTTGTTGAAGATGATATTACTAATTAACTAACGTATAAAATGCGTGTGTTTTTTTACCAACAGGAGATTGAAAAATACGAAAAGAAAAAGAAAGTCGAAGCTTGAAATTCGCCGCTTCGTGCTTTTACTTGACAAACCCTAATCTTCTTATTCAATCCAACGGCCGACTTCCCTTCGATTGGATCTGAATCTCGCAGCTCTCTCCCTATATATCTCCGATCTTATTACCATTCCACCGTAGATCGTGGATAAATATTTCAATCGCCAATTTCAGAACATAGATTCGCTGTTTCTGTTGAAATTATAGGTATTTGATTTCCTTTTCATGATTGTATATCTTTGATTACAAATTAAAGAAATTTTTAGCCAAAAAATATATTTTAAGATCACAATTTTCTTATTTTAATAGTATTTGGATCTGATTTTGCTCTAATTACTCTATGAAGTCTTAGAATCTTAAATACACTCTGATGTTTCTAGATTGGCATGGTGTTAATGAATCATTTTGTTGTTTTCATATCATCATATCTGTATTTTGTTCCGATTAATCTTCTGTTTAGGCAATTCGTTAATCAAATTTGGAATCTGATGACTTAATAAAGTTATGAGATCTTAGTAACTCTGTGATGGTGGTTCCGGATTGATAAGATGCGAGAGCTCATTATATTATTTTTGTTGTTTCTATGTCGCAGAAATTATAAGCGAAAGGTGCATCAGATCTGATGGAATGGAGCTTAATGAATAAGCTTTTTGGGTAAAGCTCTTTGAAGTTCCCTTGTTATTACATTTTATCTTAAGTAGCAAAGATTTTGATTTTACACTTTAGTTAACTGGTTTAGTGCACATTCATTAAGAAGTACTACGTAATCTCTACATATTTCTGAAGGCATCTAGATATTGAGGATTGTTATTAGTACTCCCTTACATTCTACAAAATCCGAAATGTTTATTGATTTGCATCTTTCTGCACCATAAATAGTTCATACATATAATATTAGGGGTTAAATCAAATGAGAACCGCAAATATGTTACAAACCCTTGAGAACTGATATAAAAATATTTTTTAGGATTTAAGATATTTTGCTTCAAATATATTTGTTTCATAATATGATAGTTTCACAAGGATTTGTTTCATCATGTTATTTTTTACGTGTATGGGAATAAAAAAAATTCCACATGTAATCTTTTATGTGAAACAATATCTTAAATAATAGATTTTGATGAAAAAAGTCATGTAAAAATATTTTTATATCGGTTCTCACGGGTTTGCAACATATTTTGGTTCTCATTAGATTATCGTCCTATAATATTATCACTTTGTTCTAAGTTTAAAGAAGCCATATCAGTTTTTGACATGTGCACATGTGACAATGTGTCGGTAGCTGGGTTGATAAAGTTCTCAGATTCTTACTTGATAGAAGCAGGGGTCCTAAACATTTCATGTTCTATGCTTCTTGTATGTGTAGGTAATGGTGGCCAATTACTTGCTAATGTGATTTTAAGATCATCTAATGGGAGATTTAGAAGATAATATGAAATTTTGCTCTATATCATCGATACACATGTCAAAATGGTTGGTTCTCAGAAGTTTGCAGATGGTTGCAGGACAAGATGCAGTGCATTGTTGGAGATGAGAAAATCATTGTTTACAAACATGTGGGTTTTGGGGTTAACTTTGAATAGGTTAAAGTGAGAATTCTTTGCTTTCCAATTCTCATCTAATAAGATTTTGGAGCTCTTTATATCACGGTGTAACACTCCATTTTGTGAGACTCCACAGGATAATGGAGGTAATCCCATCCATGGAAAACACCAATGTATATTTTGAGACGTTGCTTCCATGTGTGACTAGCAAATTCATAATAATGTCTTGTGTTCGTCTCACGTGGGGCCAACGGCTCAAAATATGTTATTGGAGTTGTCGATGGATAGAATTCTCTTCATAATCCTTGGCAGTAGACACAACATGGAGTGTTACTCTATGATTTAAAGAACTCTAAATTCATGTTGGATGAGAATTCGAAAGTAAAGAATTCTTATTTTAACACATTGGAAAAGTCATGCTTGTTATCTCATGGGTTGAGACTTGAGACGAGACTTTATAATCCTCGATTCCCCCGAAAAAAACGTGTTTGTAGACAATAATCTTCTCGTTGTTTTCTTGTAGGTCTAAGCTGTTTGTATCTCTTCACTTCCAATTCAGCAGTTTGTATCTCTACACATCCGATTGGTTTAGTTTTCGAATTATGAAGAGAAATTGATGTAATTGTTGGATATATTTGGGTGAACATAAGTATTTAACTACCGTTTTTTAGCAGATTGCTCTTTTGTTCTTGTTCATGACATTTGGTATGTCAAACGTTTAATTATCAAGGAACTTGAAATTTCAAACCTAATACTAGAATAGACTACAGTTTTGTCCCTGTGATTGCTATTAACTTGTTCCGTTTAGTCACGGCGGCTGATAAACACTTATTGGTGTTTGAATGGAAGAAAAAAACTACTTAACCCGTATTGTCACTGTTGATAAAAAGTTTTAATAAGTCATCATATTCTAACTTATTAGAAACAACTTTGAGCTTTTTGGTTATTTTACATATATAAGCAATCATAATTCCTAAATACCTCCTAAATAACAACTTATACGGTTTAGTACCACCATAAGCTAAACCAAACACTTATAAAACTCCGATTTGACATCACATAAATTAATAAGCACTTTTATGTAAAAGCACAAGTTGTTTTAAATAAGCAATCCGGAACACCCCTAAATAATAATTTACAAGAGTATACATACACTTTAAAAGAATTTCAGTAAGACTTTCCTCCAAACAACCTCAACCTAATCCAACAAAAGCAAGATAATCCATGCATCAAACTTGAAAGGGAAATCCAACTACAAAATAACAGTAAAAAACGGATTGCATCAATTGGACCATGAGCAGTCGAAATGTTTAATGAAATTGAATCAAGAAGAACACAAATAACTGTACCTCGATCGATCAAAGGTTGGATACAAATTTATTTCTAGTGTGTCAGATTAGATAGAGCATCATGTAAACAACCCCAGTACCGAGTCAAGTCTGAAACTATCTCCTTACAAACTAGACGAAAAAAGATGATATCGAGTTTAAAGATAGACAAGTACAACCCCAACAACTCCAAAACTTAAAACTAATCAATTTTGTATAAAATACATGTTATGTATTTTTCATTCCAAACATTTACTTTTCATAAGAGTATACATCACAAAGTATTTTATAAGAAATTGATTAGTTTTAAGCTTTTTAGTTAATAAATAGGGAAATTAATTAAAATGGATGAAGTTTGACTTTCACTTACTAAAATGCCCAAACCCTCTCTAATTTAACTAAAATACCCAAAAAATCCGTGAAATATCTCGTGATTGCGGACCAAATGAAATTCACGGATTAGATGGGATGGATCCCGGATTCAAGAATGCATTATACACCCCCAATCTCTATAACTTTGTATGCATCACGGACAAAATGGGGTGGGTTATTATACCCAAATTTGTGGATAAAAAATGATTACTTTGTAAAAAATGGATAAAATTTTAAATATATTTAAGTGAGTTTTGTGCATCGCGGATACTCTCCACAAATATTTTTAGAGAATATATTTAAGTGGGTTTTTGTTGGTTTTATGCATCACGGAAGTGCATCATGGGTTTTGTGGGTTTTAACTGGGACACTATATTTAAATATATGGAGTGCATCGCGGATACTATATTCAAATATAATGGAGTGCATCGCGGACCTATCTCATTTTTTAACTGGATCCACGATTGAGAGTTAAATCGCGGGAAAATTGAGTAGTTTTATAAAGTGAAAGAGAGAAAATACTTTTGTAACTGAATTTTGAACTTCGTCCATTTTAATTAATTTCCCTAATAAATACCATCTTATAAACAATTAACAACACATTATAAGACCATCCATACACCTGCAAGACCATACTTCTTTCTAAAGTGCCACATCAGCTTTGCAATAACATCTTCCACACACATGTAAGACCAAAACAAATTAATTAATTAAATTAAACAAAAATATATTTGTTTAATATATAATAGTTGTGAAAGGCCTTGCTAATATTGAAAGAAGTGTGATGTCTTGCAAGGCCTTGCAAGCCACATGGCATGCCATGTCATCTTGCAAGGCCTTGCAAGCCCCATGACATGCCATGTCATCTTGCAAGGACTCTTGCAAGACGTGTGTGGATGCTCTAAAAATCGGAAGAAATCTTTGTTTCCCATGTTACTTCTGAATATCGATCACGTGTGTCATCACGTGCTTCCTGCTAAGGTCTAAGAAGGACCAGATTTGTAATTATGTTCAAAATAAAGACCAAATTGAAATAGTTTTTTAGGTCAGGGACAACTCGTGAAATCTTCCTTCTATAAAATTTCATATCAAAACCCTAATGGACACCCAACACAACTCTCCACTCAACTTCTCATGGATCAAAATTCACTTTGATTCGATTTCAATCGCGCAATAGATCACCATTCTGACTGCCAAATCCCACTGTTCCTTCACCCTATAGCTGTAGATCTTGCTAATTTCACTCCATAGATCTGAATTCATCAATTTAACCTCCATTTCGACATTGAAGATCGATGATCCTGTCTAAAGTATAGGTATGTGCAGTATATTGTGCTAAATTTATGTCAGTTTTTATTTACTTACAAATCTCTGCAATCATGAGCTTTCGGATCCTGTTATTGGTTCGATTAAGCTGCTGTTTTTGGTAGTTATTCAGATCCGATCTGATTTTGTTACGAAACTTTCATATCTTATACGATCAACTGTTGAAACTTCATTTAGTTTTGGTTAATTTTGATTTTGGTGTGTTTTATTTAGAATTTGTTATGTTAAATCTTGTATTTGGTTTAAGAGAAAACGCCTAATTGAAAAGGAAATACTACAAATCATGGATTTTAAAACATTCCGTCAAACCAAACGCTAGCCGTATTGATACAAACTTGTGATTGACATCCGAAATTTGTGAGCATTTTTAGTGTTTGCAGTTGTTCGATGATAGATCCACTGGTTGTGTATGTGTATAAGATGTCTGGGATTGCTTATTCAAATGATTTATTAACTTATTCTGTTTTGTAATCGCTTAGTGTTTAGATGAGAGAAAAAAGCCGCTTATGCCCTTTTTTTGGTGATTTTACATGTATAAGCAATCTCAAACGCCTTCTAAATAACAACTTATTACGTTTTGTACCACTATAAATTAATCCAAACACTTTTTATATAACTTTGATTTGACACCACATAGGTTAATAATCACTTTTTCATAAAAACACAACTTGTTTTGAATAAGCAATTACAAACACCTAAATGTCCCAAATTTGGTCCTTTTTCATCCACAAGAAAGTAGATTCATCCATTTCATAATTGATATAAGCAGGATTCTTCAATTTTAGTTCATACGCTCCGAATGAAGGATTGACACATGTTCTATTCTGTTTATAGGTGGAAAGTAATGGCGAGCAGATGTTTGTTTTGTTCTTCATTGGTATGGGACAAGAACTCGGGGGCATGGAGATTATACGAGGCCTTTTGCTGATTTTAGTTGATGCTATCCATGTTTGATACGATATCGTCTTTAAAATCATGATAACATTAGATGCCGAAAGGATTGTGAAGATATTCTAGTCCGTGAGCTGCCCCAATGCATATCCTAAGACGTTGCATCCATGTGAAACATGTGCAAACAATAACTGTGTTGTACACGTTTGACGTGGATGTAGCGTCTTTTGATATGCATTGAGGCTGTTCGTGGATGAGAATATCTTCATAATTCTTTTGTGGTTGGAAGCCTATGATTTCACATCATTATGTCTCAACTATGTAGACTAGAAAGTGTATGAATAGATTATATGAGGTCTATTGCTTATTGTAGTTGGTACCATCCATGTATGATCAAGTATTATCCTTATAAAGTTGTAATAATATGTTGGCATCATTATAACCTAAAATCTAAAGGATTGTGAAGATATGCTAGTCCATGTGCAACCTCAATGCATATTTTTAGACGTTGCATCCATGTGAAACATGTGCAAACAATAACTGTGTTGCACACGTTTGACGTGGATGTAACGTCTATAAATATGCATTGAGGCTGTTCGTGAACAAGAATATATCTCCATAATCCTTTGTGGTTGGAAGTTGATGTTTTAATATTTCGTTATGTCTCAAATTTGCACTAGAAAATGTATCAAATTTGTACTAGAAAATGTATCAAGTAGTTGATGTTATCAATGTATGATAAAGTGCATCAATCTTAAGGCCCCTTTTAAATTTCGTTTGATCTCAAAAGTTGATTTAACTAGATTGGTTAGGGGTTGGGTTTTGACGAGAAGTGCCAAATTTGGTGATGGTTATCAACTGTTGGATGAGAAATGGATGAACATTAGGATGTGATGCAGCGAGATAAGAACCATAAGAACGAATATAATTTTTTTTGACAAACCACACGGGATAAAAACGTAATTTACTCTATATAAATAAATGTTGAATTTCAAAAATGAAAACAGTCCCGTTTAGTTTTTTTGGTTCGAGACGCAAAAAGTTGAGGAAGATTCGCAACAAGAACAAGAGGTTCAATTTACGGATTTCTTGTTCATGTTTGTTAAATTTTGAGATTTTGAGACAAATTTTAAATTAATAGCGTTACTAGTGGAAGTTTTTGGAAAATTATGCAACCGGGTTCAAACAGATTTGGATCAAAACGAATAAATTAAATGACGGATTAAAACTACGGATGGCAAAAAAAACCGAAACCGAAGGTGAAAACCGAAAACCGAACGTTTTGGGTCGGGTTCGGGGACCTCTTAACGGGGACGAGACGAGGATCGGGGATGTTATTGGGGATTTTAACGTGGGCGGGGACGGGGACGGGGACGGGGGCCATCCTCACCGTCCCGGCCGGCCCGATATAATATATATATATATATATATATATATATATATTTGTATAGAGACCCCTTATTCTACAACCGTATTAAATGATGAAACCAATGAAACCGAAGGTATCTTTGTCCTTTCAACGAATTCGTATTTTTAGGAATAATTCAGATTTTTTTTAAATTATTAATTCTTTAAATAAATTATTCAGTTACCATATATAACCGACTCCATAATTTTAGGAAATAATTCAATTTAATAGCCATTTAAAAAAATTCATAACCACTTAAAAAATTTCATAATCGTACTAAAATAATAATTCATACATATTCATAGTCGTTCATAAAATTTCATAAACCATTCAAAAAAATCATAACTGTAATACAAGACTAGTTCGTACATGTTTCATAACCATTCCTAAAATTTCATAGTCTTTCGTACAAAATTCATAACTGTAATACAAGACTAGTTCGTACATGTTTCATAACCATTCCTAAAATTTTATAGTCTTTCGTAAAAAAATCATAACTATAATACAAGAACAGTTCATACCCATTCATAACCATTCCTAAAATTTCACAATCTTTCACAAAAAAATATAACTGTAATACAAAGAATAGTTCATACTAATTCATAAAATTTCATAACCATTTATAAAATTCATAACTGTAGTAATCGATCTCCATTTTTTTTCCAGAATTCTTCATTGTCTCCATTATTTCCAGAATTCTTCACCGTCTTCAAGTTTTTTCCCCCATAATTCTTCACCATCTCCATTTTTCCCGATTTCTTCGTCGTCTCGATGAAATTGAATTTTTCTAGAATTCTTCATCGTCTCGGTGAAATCAACTTTTTCTAGAATTCTTCATGGCCTCGGTGAATCGACTTTTTCCAGAAATCTTCATCGTCACAGTGAAATCTACTTTTTTCAGGATGGATAAATATGAAGATAAATAATTAAAAAAGAAGATGAAGATGAAAGAATTGATAGAAAAGATGAAGATGAAGGATGAAGAAGAATGAAGCATTACGTTCAAAATGAAATTATGGATAAAATTTTCATATTTTAGGTTAGTGGAGATAAACATGGAAACAAACTAAAATAGATAATAATCTAATTATTAATCAAATTTAAAATTTAAAGTATTTTAAAATATCTTCCAAGATCACCCTTTCCTTTATTTCAAATTCAAATTTTAATCGAATTCATATTAACCGTTGATCTTAATAATGGATGGTTAAGATTAAGTTGATAACGCCACTTTTTAGCGTTATTTTAGGTCCACAAACCACTGAGAGTGGCTTGTTTTGAAGCAAAAAGACGGAATTTTATGGTTTGTCCAGTGAAATGCGCAGGCAATCCGAAAGAAGACGATCATCGAGAAACAAAGCGGAAAAAAGGCCAGAAAAGAGTCCAAAAGAAAGCCCAAGACGAAGCCCAAGTCCAGACCCGAGCCTAAAACCAAACCTAGACCCGAGCCTAGCCAGAAACCGCGCGGCCTGCGCCGTGGCTTGAGACCGTGGGCCAGGTCGCGCAATCCTCTGTTTGTTGTTTTTGTTTGGCGATTTCTCGGAATTAGGGCATCATTCACACGGTCGACGGGAGACAGTTGGGAGGCGATTTTCAAAGGTATTTCCACCACTTTTGAGCCACGATAGAGAGCCGATTGAAGAGGAGTTCACCACGAGAAGCGAATTAGAGTCGAGAGAAGGGATTTCATCAGTACAACCTTCACGTTCATGATCACGATGTTTTCACACACTATTTTCTACCCTTTTCTTGTGTTTTTGTGCACCTCCAACATGAACTAATCTTTAGATGTTGGGGATTGGAATAACTGTGGTTTTTAGTAGAGATGACGTGTAACCGAAGGATTTTACCGATTTGATCTATGAAGCATTTGATTTCAGTTTTTAATACAATTGTAGCTTGATCACCTTCAATTGACTTTCATGGTTTTTGATTAAGTTCGAGAGAATTAATTAATAACTAGATCAGATAATCAGGTGCCGGAAAGGAGATTCGGGTAAAGATAGCTCTCAGATAATAAGCGATGCATAAAAAGAGATCATGTGATTAAGAAGATAGCCTCAGCTAGACGAGTGAAACGTAAAACTTAGATCTGTGAACCATACGTGCAGATCTAACAGAGAAACCCTCAGATCTTGCAAAGAAGGTACAAATCTAAAAATATTCGCACCAAGAACAAGTGAACAAAAGGAAAACCACAAGAAGATGTCTAACCACAGATGATTAGAACAGCGTCGTCAAGGGTAAGAAACTAAGAACATTCACCAAATGTTCCAATCTAGATAGAAGGGAACGTATGCTGAGAAGTTCAACGGAAACAAAACTTCGCAAGAATCCAAGCGATCCAAACGAAATCGTTCCAGATCTACAAAGATCCAAACGATCTGTTGATAGTGTTTTGACTAATTTTTTTGAAAAAGTAACAGATTTGAACGGTGAAAGATGAGCAGATTTATTTCCTTATTAAGAAAACCTTTTAGAACAAGAAATAAAACTAGCAGATCTGAAAGAAATACGTAGATGAAACAAAAATCTCACCGAAGTTTAAATGTTGATGTATCGAAAGTAGCAGATCGAAAATCGTAGCTATGATATCATATTCAACAAATATACATCAACATGATTCACAAAACTACAAACTCAAACTGATTATTAATATGAACAGTAAAGACAAGTTACAAACCCTAAAATTAGAACAAGATGTTCATAGCTAATTCTAGAGAGAGAGAAGAGAGAGTTGCAGAGAGAAAATCGATGAGAGAAAATGTAATGAGTCGTGTAAATGAAAACCAAACTCAACATTTTATATTATCTTCAGCTTTAACACTTTTAGTCCTCCAACTTCAGACCGACTTGCTCCGCTACCCCTATACTTCACTAGAAAGTGACGCACAACCCCTTGAGCTTGCTATCTCCAGAATTCATCTTTCAACCTTTGTCCAATTTACACCCTCTACCATCTAAACAATATATATACAAACATAATAAATTAGATGATGACAAGATTGGACAAATACTCACCTATTTTAACACTTAGTCCCTTCGCAGCCCCAATGCATATCTTCAGGCGTTGAGTCCATGTGAGAGTAGTGTCACTTAGATGGCAATCAAGGCTCCCTTGAGGTGCATACTCATACACAACAATCCTCTCATCGCTTTCATCACAAAAGCCCAAGAGAGAGACCAAACTTTTATGTTTGTGATGGGAAAGCAACGTGATCTCTTTCCAAAACTCAACATCCCCTTGCCCGAGGCTACGGTCCAAGCGTTTAAAAGCGACCATTTTTCGACCCTCTTCTAGAGAGAGTTTTCCTTTGTACACTGATCCAAACCCACCACCTCCGATTAGGTTGTTGGTGGCCGATATTATATCTTCAAGGTGAATTTTGAGGTGATGAAACTCCTCCTTGGATTGGTAGGACTTTTGACTCATGACTATATTGGGTTTGTCCTGATGAGAAATCTATAAAAATATTTTTGTCAATTTCTTTGTGTTGAAGAATTACACATATAAACCACAAGGGTGGTGGCGTGTTGGCAAGGGCTTGTGGGGATGTGGTGGAATATCCCATCCACCCCGGGTTCGAGTCCAGGCGTCAGCATTCTGTGGCCAGGCTTAGTCTCAGACGGCCGCTTTGTTTGTTTGTTTCCAAATTGCCAAGGATGTAGTCTAGACAAAGCCTAGATGAACCTTATCCAAAAAAGAATTACACATATATGAACAGGGCCGGTCCTCATATTTTTAGAGGTCTTGTGTCAAAAAATAAATATGACCCTAAGAGTAGTTTTATTGTATTTAAATAATCATAAACCCAACTTAATCTAAATTTCAATTTGTAAACATGTGTATATGACTAATTAAATTCATGCTTATATATCTTCTATAACTAGCATGTAAACTAAAAGAAATAATTAATAAAGAAAAATGAAAAGTAATCACATATATTTATTTATATAAAGTGCGTGAGTGTATAAACTCACTGGACAAATGATTTTTTTTTTCCAATTAAATGGACTAACCTTATTTGTTTGTTATATTGGATATGTATTTACGATTGAATATTTGTGGAAGATTAGAGAGATCAAAATGTTTAATATGAATTATCGAGGACAATATCATAAACCCAAAATAATAAAGAAAAAGGCACCTAAACTATAAAAAATAAAACAATCATTTAATTTATTGACAATTAAATGAATGTTTGTTCTAATAAACACTTGTAAACAATTGTAAGTTAAAACTATACAGAAATAAAAATGTGCAACTCATGTTAGAGAATTAGTCCTAAACAAAAAAAAGTAAATTATTAAAATAACCTTTTAAATTTTAATAACAAAAAACTAAATAATAATAATAAAATCCTTAAAAACAGAAAACTAAATTATAAAAATGAAAATTCTTAGAAACAGAAAACCAAATTTTAAAAATAACTTTTGAAATAAGTTTTTAGCAGTAATATAATAAATCCAAAATTATAAAGAAAAAATATCATAAACCCAAAATTATAAAGAAAAAACACCTAAATTATAAAAAATAAAACAATCATTTAATTTATTGATAAATAGTTGAATGTTTGTTTTAATAAACACTTGTAAACAATTGTAAGTTAAAATTATACAGAAAAAAATACAACTCATGGTAGAGAATTAGTCCTAAAAAAACAGAATACTAAATTATTAAGAAAAATGTTTTGATAACAAAAAACTAAATAATAATAAAACTCTTAAAAACAGAAGACTAAATTATAAAAAAATTCTTAAAAACAGAAAACTAAATTATAAAAATAACTTCTGAAATAGATTTTAAACAATAATATAATGAAAAATGTAATGAAGAATGTGAGGATCGAACCTTAACCATCTCCACATAAATTCATTTGTGTTAAGAGTATGTATCTTCTTCATTTTATAGCACTAAAAAATTTATCTGAGGCCTCTAGAGATCAGAGGCCCCGTGCGCTCGCACCTTCAGCACACCATCAGGGCCGCCCCTGTATATGAAAATGATATGCTTTTAATGTTAAGAAAAACTCACTTGTTGCTGAAGAGCAACCTCAAGTTCTTTGATGATCTCGTCCATTGTTGGTCGTTCTTGACGTTTTAAGCTTAAACATAGGTTTGCTATGGCTGAAAACGTCTTTAAAGACTCATGATCTATTTTTCCCTTTAAACCATGGAAGATAATATCACCTAGTCTTTCTTCATCATAACAATTTTGCCATGCATTCACCAAAATGCTAACTAGCTTACCGTTATGATATTCATGACATATTCTCCCGCACATTACTTCAAACAAAACCACTCCAAAAGAGTAGACATCAGACTCTTTTGATAATTGGCACGTCTGAAAGTACAACGGATCACAATACCCATGTGTACCTACAACATTAGAAATAAGATACGTACATGATTGGTTAGCCGGGCCTATTTTTAATAGGCCAAAATCAGAAAGTTTAGCATTCCCTTGCTCATCAATAAGGATATTCGAGCTTTTAATATCTCGATGAAGAACTCTATCATGTGTCTTCGTGGGATCATGAAGGTATTTTAATCCTTTCGCTGCCCCAATACACATCAAGATACGTTGGATCCACGTGAGACTAGGGTCACCTAAATGGCTATCAAGGCTCCCACGAGATACACACTCGTACACAAGGATTCTCTCATCACCCTCATTGCAAAAGTGTAGGAGAGACACCAAGTTTTTATGTCTCAATTTTGAAAGCATCACAATCTCCTTCCAAAACTCAATATCTCCCTGCCCAAATTTGCGATCTAAGCGTTTAAAAGCGACTATGCGCCATTCCTCTGGGAGACAGAGCTCTCCTTTGTACACCTTTCCAAACCCACCAGTTTCGATTGGTTCATCCCCAAAATTATTTGTCGCAGACTCTACATCTTTGAGTGGAATTTTGAGGTGTTTAAAATCATCTTCAAAAGACATTAAATTATATGGATCAAAGAGATGAAATTAAACGAGAGAGAGAAGAAAAGAAAAAAGGTAGAAGCAATTAATTGTAAATTGATAAGCTTGAACCTAAAAGAAGCTGCTTATTATACCGTGTTGTGTATTTCTCCCTCCAATTACTCTCTCTCTCCCTCCCTCTCTCTCTCTCTCTCTCTCAATTGTCAACATATTCACATACACATTTCTTAGAAAAGATTTAGAATTAACCATAAAACGGGATAACGTTTCTTTAGTTAATTTTATAAAAAAAAATTAAGTCTTTGATCTTTGATATTTGATATTTGATATGCTAAGTTTCCAAGCCAAATACAAGTCACTAGCATCTTCAACAGCAATGCTAAAATAAAAAAAGTGGAATTTTAGCATTTTTGTTGCTCTAGAGCTATACTATTTTCTATACTAAAATAGAGAAAAAAAGAAGAGAGATCGTAAAAATATCTAAATTTAGAGAAATCTCTAGATAGATGGTTTACCCCAAAAACTAATTATTATCCTCAAAAAGCAAACTTTTCTTTTCCCAACTTTTCATATATTGAATATGTTAATAATATAATTAAATAAATTGAATATTTGAATAAGATAATTAATACTAGAGTTGCTAAAATAGCATAACTGTTGAAGATACATGCAAATTTTTTTTAAAATTTTAATTTTTTTTATTCTATTTTAAAAAAACTTTAACGTAACTATTAAAGATGATCTTTTAGATGGGTTTTTATACAAATTGATAAGCCTTACATAGCTAAAGCCTTATAATGACTAGCCTGCTTATCTATTTTTCCTTTTCTTTCCCAACATAAATTAGTATGGCAATATCAAAGAAGAAGAATCATGATCACAAATTGAATGGAATTGAAAATGAACACGCGCATACAAAATAACATGTCTTTGGCCATTCAACATAACTTATCGGTCAACTAAAGATATCAAATATGCAACACAATTTCTACGATTTTGTTATTTGTATTCACACATTGATTAGTTTTGTGTTTCTCTTATTTTATTTCGTTTTGAGTAAATTTAATTTTCGGTCCTTAACGTTTAGCTATTTTAACGTTTTTGTCCTTAAAATTCATTTTCTCACTTTAGCCCCTCACCTATCACACACTTCAACTATTTTCGTCCCTCAACTTAACGGTCGTTAACTTTTTTCTGTTAAATCCAACTTAATGAGGAGTATGTTAGTCATTTTACCTTTTTATCAAAATGTCTTTATTTTAAATAAAACATCAAACATTAAGAACCTGTTGTGTAATTATATATATATATATATATATATAGAGGCCCTTCAAATGTAAACATTCTTTTTATGTAAACAATGAAACCAAGGGTATTTGGGTCTTTTTCTCCAAATTCATAATTTTAGGAATATCTATAATTTTAGCAACTAACAAACTTCCTTATTTTTTTCAATTATCTTCATCTCTCTCTCTCTCTCTCCGGCGACATACACTCCGGCGACCTCCTCCTACTCCGGCTATCTCCAATCCGGCGACTTGCTCCCACTCCGGCGACCTCCCCCAAAATTCCGGCGAGTTTCATAATTTTTTTCGAGTTTCATAACAGTTTTTTCATAAACAATTTTTTCATAAGTTCGAGTTTTTTAAGTTTCATAAACCGTTTTTTCGAAATTTTCACATTCCAAAGGATAAAAAACAATATGAAACTGGCAAGTTTCATACTTTTTTCATGTTTCATAGGAGGAAAAACAATATGAAACCGGCGAGTTTCATAATTTTTTCACATTTCATAGGAGACGTTTCATAGGAGAAAAAAACATTTTTTTCCATAAACATTTTTTTAGTATATGAAAATCGATATGAAACCCAGAATCATAAATCATAATGAAAAACATAATCGATATGAAACCCAAAAAAATGAAACCATAATTAGGGTGGTAGAGATCGATGTTCTTAAGCTCCACATCAGCCTGGGCATGAATAAAATCAACACCGCGGTTATTACAGAGCAGCTCCGGTTCACCGTGGCTGTTCTGGACAACTTCTCCGGCGAAGGGGTAAAACGGTGCCAGGGCTTGTACCAATGATTTCTTGATGAGGTTCACTGCAATATCTCCAGGTGGTGCATGGAACTGCGATCTTGCTGTTTTAAAGAACACAACTTTCCGGCTGGATGGTGGCGAGTGGTGGCGATAGTCGTGAGCGGCCGACGATGGTGGTAGTCAGTGGAGAAGGCCGGAATTTTTTGAGAGAGAGAGAGAGATGGAGAGAGAGAGAGATTGATTTAAATCGCCGGAATTTTGCAATATCTCCAGGTGGTGCATGGAACTGCGATCTTGCTGTTTTAAAGAACACAGCTTTCCGGCTGGATGGTGGCGAGTGGTGGCGGTGGTCGTGAGCGGCCGACGATGGTGGTAGTCAGTGGAGAAGGCCGGAATTTTGTGAGAGAGAGAGATGGAGAGAGAGAGAGATTGATTCAAATCGCCGGAATTTTGTGTGAGAGAGAGAGAGAGGGAGAGAGAGAGATTGATTCAAATCAATTAATATATTCCAAAATTAAAAGATTCTAAAATTAAATACCTAAAAAACTATTCCCAAAATACCCTTTCCCTATTTTTTAAATTCAAAAATCCCTCAACCGTTGATCAAAAAATCGGATGGCCTAGATGGGTTTACAAGGTTTACATAAAGAATAATGTTTACATTTGAAGCTCCCTCTATATATATATATATATATATATATATATATATATATATAAAAGACGATAATCAAATGAGAACCACAAATATGTTACAAACTCGTGAGAATCAGGATACAAATACTTTTTTACATGTTTTTTTTTCATCAAAGCCTATGATTTAAGATATTGTTCCCATATGTCCGTGTTCACATTGTGAAAAGATTACATGTGGAATTTTTGTATTCACCTAGTGAAATAAAAAATACAAGTAAAAATATTCACATGATGAAACAAATTCATGTGAAACTATCATATTATGAAACAAATATATGTATGTGAAACAATATATCTTAAATCCTAGCATTTAATGAAAAAAATATCATGTAAAAATATTATTTTATATTGGTTCTCACGGGTTTATAACATATTTGTGGTTTATCATTTGATTTACATAAATGGTCCCTAAAGTTTGATAATTATTGTAAAACAAAAAGATTGTGAAAATGGCTGAAATGACCAAAATACTCTTCATTTAATTGGATATAACGGAAAAAAGGTAATTGCCATTAAGAGAGGGACAAAAATTGTTGTGAGCTATCAAACGTGAGTTACTAAAGTGAGAAAATTAGCTTTAGGGATGAAAGCTGTTGAAATAGTAAACGTTAAGGACCAAAAAACGAACTTTACTCTTTTATTTTTTATTATTTTTATAGGTTCGTGGAAGTTTGATATATCATTTCTTAAGGAGGTCGGCGTTATCGTATATCACTTTCATTTTTCATCATCTTGCAACATAAGTCGTCTTATCCAAATAAAATAAAACAATCACACACTCGAAAGTCATATGTGGTATTGCCAAGTTTGTTTTACTAGACGATTAGCTTAAAAAAATCAAAGAAAGTGACATATCAACCACAAACGATTCTCCAAAGATCAAAAAACGATTCTCCAAAGATTAAAAAAACGATTCTCCTCAACTTGTTAAAGAATATATAAAGATGATAAAGAAACGTACTTTATCGTTCATTAATCACCATAACAATTAGAAACAAGTATGCTTACGCAACAATATATTCATAATAACAATAGCTAATTGAAATTATAAACATACTACACATAAGAATTCTCGTTACCATCATCATAGTTCGTAGTTAACGTATTTCCGTCGACTCTAAGACTATCCCGTCTTAGTATTTCTACCCAATCTTACAAATCATAACTTATTCATCTCAACTTAAGTCTAGGTATCTTACGATCATACCTAGTTCACTTAAACTACAACTCTGATACCAAACTGAAACACCCTAAAAATCACAATAAATTTAAACCTTAAATTTATCAAAGTATACTACAATATCTTCCAAGACTTTCATACATAAATGGAGCATTAGTAACGAAGATTCATATTTACAATTGAATTATCAAAAACAAAACCTACTAATCTAATCCATAACAATAAGATCAGATTATAAGAGTTGTCTAGGTAATCTCCCAAAATATCTTCGTCATAAACTAATCCCTCTATTACATATCCAAAAGCTATGACTCAAAAGTCACCCTCCGCTCATCACTTCATATCCCTTCCCGAGCCAGAACCCGATAAGAAAATTTAATTTGAAACATTAGGCTTGCGCCTAGTGAGAACATCCAGTTAAAATCAAAACATTTATAAGCTTTGAAAACCCAATTTGTAAACAAAGCATATAAAATAACCTTTTCACAAAATTTCTTACCGCACACATAACATCTTTCGATGACGGGAATCATACCCGATTCCATGAATATGACAAACACTAAGTAAGTCATAGTATCACGTTTAAGAGTGCCACTACGAATCACTAAGGATTCTAAATTATAACTCATGTCCAAGAAATTACAATTAAGCGCCATGCCTATTTCTTGGTGTGGAAGTAGGGATTAAAATTAAGTCATGCCTATCCCTTATCTTCCAAAAGAAAACGGGAATTACAATTAAGCGTCATGCCTATTCCACGATTTCACGTCACAATACGAAATGAGAATTACAATTAAGCGCCATGCCTATTCCTCATTTCAAGTCAACGGGAATTACAATTAAGCGCCATGCCTATTCCACGTTTATCAAATAATGCTAGTGCATATGGATCCATTACACTTACTAGCATACGTGCATACCAAATCAAAACATATCACAGATCATATCATACTCGAAGTTGAGTTATAATTATGTTCGCACTGCTAAATTTGAAATCAATTGATCAGAATGTCTCCTATCAGAAAATTACCAAAAATCAATATTACCGGAAACTCAGTAATTACCGGACACTACCGGAAAAACTATCCGAACTAAGTGTCCGGAACTCATATTCGGAAACTACCGGAAACTATGGATCCAGGAATAATCCGGGACTGGTATCCGGGAAACACAATCCAAAAGCTGTATCCGAGAAGTTCAATTCGGGACTTGTATCCGGGAAACACAATCCGGAACTTGTATCCGGGAAACGGAGTTTACCGGATACTTCGGGAAATACAACTTACCGGATACTTCCAGAAAACATACTGGGTACTTCCGGAAAACATCAATTTCCGGATACTTCCGGGAAAATATTACTTACCCGGAAACTTCGACCTGCACATATCATTCAAATTATACTGACCACGATTCACCAATACCAGTATAAGTTTAAATCATTCAAACATTTGATAATAACACATAAAAAATATCAAGTAAGATGAACTCACCTTAAAACAAACTCAATTCAGAGTCTGAGCAGATCGACTCAACCCAGTAACTCCAACTTCAAACTTGATTTTCCAATGATTCAATAACCTAATCATAAACCAAATTTGACTTATAATCATCCATCCTTAAGCAATTTAATTGGAGAAAACGATCGAATTTCTTATCGAACGAGAGTTTTAAAACTCAGTTTCTCTCTGCCTTGAACCGACCTCAAAGATATTTTCCAAAATCAGATAACTCACACAAAGCCTGATCTTTCTCATTTAAATATCTCAAAATCCAATTTTTTTATAATTAACCCCACACTTTGACTAATTTAAATCTTGATCCCTTGACTTCATATTTTTCATAACTTCCAAAATAATGTACAATTTATGGAAAATTTTTGAGGCGTTACATAGGATAACCGTGTACGCACCACAGTAACACAACACCATGGTCTGAGCTTCTGAGCTTCGATGGAGAAGAAGATATGCATGTTCTATTCGTTTGGGGGACGAGGTAACGGGTGTCGGGGTGCTTTTAAATGAGATGGGTATAAGAAAAAGAAAAAAGAAATAATTAAGGTTTGACAAAAATACCTTCGTGTGCATCTCACGTTGTGGGAGTTAACGGCAGGAAATAGACGGTCGTCAGCTCAAGGGACCAATTTCGTAACAAACTGCATACCTGGAGGGTTATCATGTAATTTTTGAAAATAAAGGACAAGTTTCGTAACTTTTCACATACGTGAGGAACCAAATCCGTAATTTACTCTTTTTACTAATATATCCTTAAAAATATATATTTTATAAGAAAATATTGGGTAGTTTTGTAATTTTGATAATGTCAGTAATTTTTTTAAATGCTTTTAATTTATTTCCTTTTCTTTCCTTTCCTCCGAGATTTGGGAAGAAAGTTTTGGAAGGAAACTTATTATTATTTTCCTTCCGTTTCCTTTCCTTTCTTTTCTAAAAAAGTTTCGAGAACACGAGTTTTTTTTTTACTTTCCACCCATTTCCCTCCTTTTCCTTTCCTTTCCTTCCTAAAATGAGTTTTGAGAACACAACGTAAGAGAGGTAGGGCTGTAAACGAACCGAACGAACACGAACGGAGGCTTGCTCATGTTCGTTCGTTTAACTTAACCGAACAAACGAACGAACACGAACGGTAAACGAACGAGATTTTTTGTGTTCATGTTCGTTCGTTAAGAACTTTTGTTTGTTCGTGTTCGTTCATTAAGAGATAAACGAACGTAAACGAACGTAAACGAACGAACTTAAATGAACATAAACGAACGACTTTAAATGAACATAAGCGAACGAACTTAAATGAACATAAACGAACGAACCCAAATGACAAAAAAACAACCACCATACTCATTATTTCGTTCGTAAAAAATACCTTAACAAAATGAAAAACCGTGTTAACTTAGGAGGTATGAAAAATAAATTCTAAAAGACCCTAAACCCTAAACCCTAAACCCTTATAACCCCATAAGGAACTGAATAACTTTCTGATCTTGTTGAAACTTGATTGTTTTTTGAGAACCCTCTATAAACATGTTTATATATAAACAAGCATAAACGAACATAAACGAACGTAAACGAACGAACATAAATGAACATAAACGAACGTAAACGAACATAAATGAACGAACGTTCACGAACATAAATGAACGAACGAGACCATTGTTCATGTTCGTTCATTTAACTAAACGAATAAAAAACGTGTTCATGTTCGTTCATTTATTAAATAAACGAACATAAACGAACTTCCCGCCGAACAGTTCACGAACGGTTCGCTGAACGTTTGGTTCGTTTACAGCCCTAAAGAGAGGTTTAAGTGATAAATAAGTTTAAATAGAAAAAAGGGGAAAACAGGTTTATTTTTAAAACTTCTAACCGAAAGAGTGTTAACAGATAAACTAGATACGTGCTCGTGCGCGATGTGGCGCAAAACATTCCGAATTTAACACTTCAAACTTGAAAGAATAATTTTGTTCCATGTTTAGTTTTATTATCCATCACACAATGCCAATAATAACCATAATATTTTTTTTAAAGGAGTATAGATCGATAAATATAGATAAGGGTGTAAAATGTACAAGTTTAAAAAATCTCGATACTTATTTTTCAAAAATCTCGATACGTATTTATGACATTTTAGTTTAAATATTTATGAATGTGTATTTTTAATATGATGAGAGTGCAAAATGAAAAATAAAAATATAAGAAATATAAAACAAATTAATTCGTATATATTTATGATATTTAATACTATGATTAAATCCAAACTTATTCAATATCGCGCTCATTTTGAAGGTATTGAAGGGACGATTACAATGTTATAATTTGTAAAAAAAGAAAATATATTTTTTAATGCATTTTAGTTTATATGCGATTATTTATGTAAAAATGATAAGAGTCTAAAACGAAAAATAAAAAAGTAAGAGATTAAAATTAAACTGAATAACTAATTATAAGGGTATTAAATGTAAGTTATATATTTAAAATGGATTTTGTTGCGGACGGAGGAATGTGTGTAGAGTGATAGTGGGTATGCTTTAGAAAGTTCTAAACTTTCTATGACATGCTATTATATTAAACTTTCAAAACAACTGGTTTAGAATTTTAATAAGATAGTATAGATAAATGCTGAATTTCAAAAATGAAAACAGTCGCGTTTAGTTTTTTTGGTTTGAGACGCAAAAAGTAAGGAAGATTTGCAACAAGAACAAGAGGTTCAATTTAAGGATTTGTTGATCATGTTTATTAAATTTTGAGATTTTGAGACATTTTTTAAATTGATAGTGTTATAAGTGGAAATTTTTGGAAAATTATGCAACCGGGTTCAAAATGGATTCGGATCAAAACGAATAAATTAAATGATGGATGAAAACATGTTGGGTTGATAAGAAAACCTCTTTTTGAAACACATAAGTACAAAAACTATTATTAATGAAATACGGTACTATATCATCATTTTTCTATATACTTAATATCAATTATAACGACACACAACTATAAAAATAAGTAATTGATGTTCACTTCTTTTTACCAAATCATCGAATGAACTTCTTCGATCTTGATCTACAAACCAAAAATTAACCGCATAAGTAGGTAGAAAGTAGAAACATAGGTCATGAAACCCATAGAAGTTGATAGAAATTGGTACATGAGATGAATGAAATCCATAGAGGTCGTTGAATTTGAAGAGAGGTCGCCTGTCGAGAAGATGGTTAGTGGTCGTGAAGAGAGCTTGGAGCTTGGCATGACAACGAGGCGGGTATGGGGCAGGTTTTACGATCTCTGACGGGTACGGGGTTGCATATCCCATCCTCGATTTGTTATATGGTCAAACCCGATCAAATCCCCGTTCTGTAATAACATGGTTAGGGTGGTTTATTTTGCAACCCATTAAAAGGTTAATGTTAGAATAGTGGTACATATGTAAAGTCTAAGGGCTAGTTTGTAATTCTCTGTAACTTCTAGTATATATATGTTGTCTATGTTCCCTAACTAGGTTAGATTCTCTTTTGTAACCCTACATTCAATATATGAAAATCGCTGCCTTCAGCCAATCTCTCTCCCTCTCAAACATTCCTGATTGTTCTTCATTCGTGCATCAATTCTAACATGGTATCAGAGCTATAGGTATGTTTCATCTAATCTACTGATTGGTCGATCTCTTTGTTTTCTTTTATCGCGCCTATCTGTTCTTGTTAAACCCTAAAACCTAGTTTTCTTTATTGTGTTGCGACGAATCGCTGAATCGCCAAACCCGGATATCTCAATCTGGATTCATTCAATCCGGATATTCCAATCCGGTTCCGATCTTAAATTCCGGATCTTAAATTCCGGATCCCTAATTCCAGTTCTCTAAATCCGGATTCCTAATTCCGGTTCTCTAATTCCGGATCTTCTAATTCCGGTTCCCTAATTTCGGATCACCAAAATCCGGATTCCCTTAATTCCGGTTCTTTTTAATTCAGGAATTCTCAATCCAGAACACTATCCGGAACTCTCTTATTCCGAAACACTTTTCAGATGGCTCACAATTCAGGTCACTCTAACCCTATCTCAGTTGTTCTCGATGGGAATAACTACATTTTGTGGAATCATCATATGATTATCCTTCTCAAGTCTCATGGGCTGTATACCTATGTCACGGGTGCCACTCAAACTCCTGTTCAAGGTGCAAGTGAAAATGCGGCTGATTTTGCAAAACGCATGAACGACTGAGATATCATGAATGCTCGTATCTTAGGATACATCAACGCATCCACAACTGCTAAGATCAATCAGCAATTCCTTAGCTATACAACTGCTAAAGGACTTTGGGACTTTCTCGCAAAAAGGTACACTTCTACAGGTCTCTCACATCAGTATCAACTGTGGACTACCTTCCAGAACAAAAGACAACTACCTGATCAGTCCATTAACTCGTACATCTCTGAGATGCAAGCTCTTAGGGATCACTTGAGCTTTGGTGCACCTCAAATTTTTGATGACACAACTCGAAAGTTTACAGCTTATTTTAGTCAACTGCATCTGCTCACTATCCTAATGGGACTCACTGATCGCTTTGAGAATGTTCGAGCCTCTCTTTGCTGCACAGGCATCCCTTACCTACTCTTGAGGAAGCTATCACGGAACTGCTGAGTGAAGAGACTTGACTTCAACAGCGTTTCCCTCTGCCTTCGGATACTGTTCTGTATACTCCCAACTCAGGGAAGTCTAAAGGTAAGTGGAGCAATAACGAACACCCTAAATCTGCAGGTAAGAGGAACAACAGTGAATGCACGTTCTGCCACTCCACATCTCACCTTCTCCTCAACTGCCCAGTTCGGAAATGTCGTTGGTGTGGGATCACATACCCACATCACTATGGATCTGACTGTCCAAAGCATCCAAGGAACTCAAGTAATCAGAGACAGCAGTTTCGGACTCAATCTGTTGCTGGCTCAATCACTCAGGATATGCCTACGCCTGCACCTCAAGCACCGCACAACACAACTTCATCTCCTGACCTTATGGAACTCATGCGACGAAATCAAGAGCTTATGGAGCAAATTATGACAGGTTCTATGGGTATGAATACTCAATCCCACACCTTCGCTTCATGTAAAACTTGGCTCTTTGATTCTGGCTGTTGTAATCACATGACACCTTATGCTGACGTGTTTGCCTCTAAGCACACTCCCAAGTCCTTCTCTTCAGTATGTACTGCCGATGGTACACGTTTGACATTATCATTCAGTGGGACAGTGTCTACATCTCATATTCAATTACCTAATGTGATTTATGTTCCTAACCTGTCTCTGAGCCTTATTTCCATCACTCAGCTTATGGAATCTGGTCTAATCGTTATTTTTCATTCCTCTGGTTGTGTTGTGCAGGATCCAAAGACCAGGCAGATCCATGGAGTAGGCCGTAAGGTTGGTCGGATGATTGAAGTGGTCTATCTTCGTCTACCTTTGCATTCGTCAAATTTCGTTGCTTCTGTTTCCCGTGTCTCCTCCTTTGATTTGTGGCATGCTCGCTTAGGGCATTTGTCATTAGCTAGAATAAAATTTTTAGCTAGTTCAGGATTGCTAGGAAACTGATAGGCGGGTATCACCCCCTAAATCTAACCGCAAGTGTACGGTGTCGAAATCAAGTAATAATGTACGGAAGTACGAGTATCGAATCCACAGGAACTAGGAACTAAGTATCACAATTACTAGAATCAATATTAACTGAACTGTCGAAAGTGAGAGATGGTTGGTATTAAACTAATTGATCGCAATAAGAAAATCACAAACGGAACAGTAGACAACTTGAGGAAAATTCGATAGAGAAAACAGTTGAGGGTTGGAAATCCTTAGGTTTTCACATACGAATATCTGACTTAAAACAATTACCAGTTAATCCCCTTAATGAATACCCAATCTCTAAAATCACCGTTGTTCTTTTTCGAGCAACATCGGGTTTTATTTTGAAAAGGACAAGTTTTATCTTTCGATCTCAACCTATGGATTTCAAAACACATTAAGTGCAAGATTCATATTTGAACGGAAAGATTTAATCTCTCGATCTCAACCTAAATGGCTCACTTAGGACTAAGGCGTATTCGGTGTATCTCTATCACCAAATTCTCGCCTTAGGCATGCAATTCCTAGTTCTATCTAACAGTTAATTCTCTCGAACTCAACTGGAAGCAACAAAACAATTGAAATCTAGCTAAACTCTCAAAAGCATTAAGAATCAAATTACATGCATTCATTAAAAAGGAAAAAAACTGATAAAAGTCATTCGTCATCCGTTCATATGTTCAAACCTAATTCAATCCAACCCCCAACATCTAAAGATTAGTTCATGATGTTGGGGAATACAAACGCAGAAAAAGGGGATGTAAAAGTGTGTGCAAACATGATAACGAGAATGTAAAAGATGTAATGGTGAATGATGATGAACTCCCTTCTCCTAGCTCGAATCCGCTTCGCGTCGTGAATTACTCGTCGATTCCTCCTCTATCGTGGCTCCAAAAGCTCCACAAAGTCTCTGAAAAACGCCCCTGGACTGCCCACCGTCGTCGTGTGTGAGTTGCGTGTCGAATAATGACCTAAAATCTGGAACAAAAGGCTGAAAATCGCGAAACAAAGGGATGCGCGGTTTGTGGCGCGGTTTGCAAACCGCGCACAAAACCGCGCGGTTTTCTGAGGCTGTTCCGGGTCAGGTTTGGTCCGGGTCTGGGTCCTGGTTCGGGCGCGGGTCTTGGGCTTGGATCTCGGGCTTCCGTTGGGCTTCGTTTTGGCCTCGTTTTAGGCTCTTTTTAGCTTCTTTTCTCGACGATTGCCGTCTTCTAGATAACCTGCACATTCCACTAGGTAAACCGTAAAATCCCGCCTTTTTGCTAGAACACAAGCCAATATCATTGGATTGAGGACCGAAAATAACGCCAAAAAGTGGCGTTATCAATAACCCCAAACCGAGCGTTGCTTGTCCCCAAGCAAATTAGCGGTAAAATAGAGTAAAAGCACATAGCAGTGAAATATAATAACTGCACAACTCTCAATCGGTGCCATGTAATGCACTGGTGATTTCCCATACCTGTGAATGCCTGTCTCACTCTCGCCTCATTCTCATTTTGTTTGATCTATGACCTCCCATTGTAAGTTGAACTCGTGACTGCTCCGATTGCACTAGGGTCGTACTAGGTCCAGACATACTAGGGAAAACATTTCGGCTCGACCCTACCTCACTGGATTCTCTCATTTCGCTCGAACCTAAGTTGTCTCACATGTTGTCATGTATAGGAAGTTATGTACAAGAATACTCGAAAATCACATGACAACTCTATTGAAAGACGCACAAATGTCCAAAGATTGATCTCAGAAAGGAATCAAGTAGCAAGACAGGGTATATCAGTAAAGGTGGTCGTATATCGTAATCACGTTTTCCAGAAGATCATCCAGGTCTTTACGGGGGTTGTAACGGGGCTAGGGTATCGGCTAAGAAATGAAGGGTAAAACAGTTCAAGGATCCTTGGTGTGTCAAACATTAACAGTTCTGAACTCCATCACATTCTATCTTATCACTTGGCCCTTTTGTCACTATCGGAGTCACTTTGACTCTCTTATTTTCTGCTGTAAATAAAATCTAGACTAACTGTTTTTTTTATGGGACTTCATTGGTCCTCTTTATCTTATTGGGGCTGCATTGGCCCTCTTTTCTATTTATTTTCATAACTGACCTGAATTCTTTCTTTTCTGCTTTATCTCTCCTAGTTCATTACCGCTTCCGATTGACACACTTTCGGATAAGGTTAGCTAAGGCTTTTGGCTAAAGGTTTAGAGGTAGGTTTAGAAATGAATCAGGTGAGTGCTTGGTTGCAAACTGGGTTATGGTTACACACAATATGGGTAAAAAGGTACGATAGCTAAACACAGGTTAAAACAGAACACACATTGCCTGGAATCACATCTTAAGGTCCACACGATCTGGTCTACTATACCCTTACACAATATCCCGATGGTCGTCTTTGCTACTTAATGCAATAATATAGCGAGATCATTCTATATTCACGACAAGGAACTCGAAATCTAGCTATTGGGTGGTCTCCACTAATGTCCCTAGTCATGTCCTTTCCCGGTCCTTCACTAATGGCCACGTTACTATCACAGGATTCTTCCTACAATGGTCAGTCTCAATCATTCAAATCAAAAAATTTAGCTACTGTGATCTAGATACTCAGAAGTGCAGGAAATCTACGTGCATAACGTGGGCCCGATTGGGCAACCCCAAACCTTACCCACACATTGTCCCCAATGTGAAGATGCCGGTTCAGGCGATACCAATTGAGACAAGTATCTTTGTGCAGTTATGGCAGTTATCAGACAGACAAGACAAATTATTAACAAGAAACATCAAAGAGCCAACCTAAACATTTTCAAAAATGTTCAAAAATGGGCACCCCAAATCTAGGTCGCGACATAGGTTTGTCAAAACAAAAGCCAACCCCAAACCTCGGTGAAACCGAGGTTTGCACAGGGTTAAAAAGTGCGTGTGTAGATGTTGAAAAGATGAGGCACCCCAAACCTAAGTGAAACTTAGGTTTGTTGTATCTCGTTAACTAATCGGGACACAACACATCATCCATCACCCGTTACATACAAAGTTTAGAGCGTACCTGTTTGCCCGGACGGAGGAGATTTTCTTCAAAGAGTTGAAATGATCACGATTGAGAAGCATCGGAGAGGGGGAAAAGCAAAACAAAGCAAACAAAACAAGAGACGAAAGGAAACACACAAAGCAGAAAAAAAAACACACTGCATGAGGAGAGGAAGCCACGCGGCTTTCGCCGCGGTATGGAAACCGCGGGAAAGACCGCGCAACCCCCTGTATCGAAAAGCAAACAGAGGCTCCGCGGTTTGGCACGCGGCTTGTAGGCCGCGACACAAGCCGCGTAAGTCCCTGTTTCAGCTATTTTTTAATTTTTCGTTTTTTCGTTTTTTTTTGTTTTTTCGTAAATAAAAACACACTTAAAAACTGGAAATTAAAGGAAAACTAACCTCGGTGGGTTGCCTCCCACCCATCGCCGTATTTAAAGTCGTGGCACGACTTTCTTTCCGATCACTCCTTCGACTTTTCATGCTTGCCCGGCTCCTCTTCACTTCTACTCGCGAACATCTTGAATGTCACCCTTTCGCCTCCAACTCTTAGTGTCATCTCCCCTTCTTCCATGTCAATCAGAGCTCTGCTCGTGGCCAGAAAAGACCTTCCCAAAATCAGTGGGACCTTTATGTCCTCATCGATGTCTAACACCACGAAGTCCACCGGGAAGTAGAATTTGCCGACTTTGATCAATACGTCCTCGACTACTCCATGTGGATACACTATCGACCTATCCGCAAGCTGAAGGGTCATGTTTGTCGGCTTCACTTCCCCGAGGACGAGTTTCCTGAAAACAGATAGAGGCATTAGGTTACTACTAGCTCCTAAATCGCATAATACCTTATCAAAATAAAAACTCCCAATTTGGATAGGGATCGAAAAACTCCCTGGATCCTTAAGCTTCGAGGGAAGCTTGTTCTGGATTATAGCACTGCACTCCTCAGTAAGTGCAATTGTGGCCTGATCCTCAATCTTCCTCTTCTTGGATAAGATGTCTTTCATAAATCTCGCATATGAGGGCATTTGTGCCAAAGCATCTGCAAAAGGAATGTTAATGTGCAACTTTTTAAATATATCCAGAAACTTAGAAAAGTTAACATCATCCTTATGCGATTTAAGTCTGCTTGGATAGGGCACTCTCGGTACCACCGGCTTGACCGGTGGTTGCTTTGGCTTCGTCTCCCCACTCTTCTTGTTCTCTTCATCCTCCGGGTTCTCCTTCATTACGAACTCTTTATCAGCCTCCAACGCATCCATGTCAATGATCTCCACCTCTTGCTCGATCTCTTTTGATGACGACTCTCGTGTTGTGTCTTCACTCAGCTCCTTGCCACTTCTCAGGTAGATGGCATTACACTCCTCCCTTGGTGTCTTTTCAGTCATGCTCGGGAATGTGCCGGGGGCTCGGTTTTGTAGGGTTTCGGAGATTTGCCCCACTTGTCTCTCGAGGATCTTGATGGAGGCGGTGTTCTGATCAGTTGCCTCCTTGACCGTGTTGACCGTGCTGGCTAACTCTCCAACCGTGTTGTCCATCTTGGTCATGAACTTCATCATCATCTCTTCCAGCCCCGACTTCTTCTCCCCGGATGGTCCTTCGTTCCTTTGGTTGAAACCTGGAGGACAGTACACATTGTTAGCATTAGGATAATTAGCAAAGTTAGAAGAATTACCTTGGTGTTGTTGACCGGGTTGACTCCATGAAAAATTAGGGTGTTTCTTCCACCCTTCGTTATATGTATTGGAAAACGGGTCGTTCCTCGGCTGATTGTTGCAATTTTGTAAGAACTGAACCTGTTCAGGTTCTTGAGGACTGCCTCCCTTCAACTGGTTCGTGATAAAAGCTAGTTGAGCCTTTAGTTCTTTCAGCTCATCCGATTCTTGAATGCTCGCGACTCTTCTTACAGCTGATCGTGGAGTAGAGAAGCTATGTTCGGCCAAGTTCTCGATCTGCTCGCATGCTTCTTCATAAGATTTATCCATTAGTGCTCCACCCGATGTGGCAGTGATATCGTTCTTGAACTGCGGGTGGAGTCCACTAAAGAATGTTTGGATGATGACCCATCCGTGCAACCCGTGATGTAGACACTTCTTCAACATGTCTTTATATCGCTCCCATGCCTCATATAGGGTCTCTTGGTCCCATTGCGCGAAGTGTGTAATCTCGGCCATTAACTGCGCGGTTCTTCCCGGTGGGAAGAATTTCTGGAGGAATGCGGCCTTCAGGTCGGCCCAATTAGTGATTTGCTCCGCTGGTAGACTCTCTATCCAAATTTCAGCTCTACCATTGAGTGAGAAGCTGAACAGTCTTAGCTTGATGGCATCCTCGTTTACCCCATTGATTTTGAACGTGTTGCATATCCTCTCAAATGTACGAAGATGTGCATGAGGATCTTCTGTCTGGGCCCCTCCGAACTGATTCTGTTGTACCATGACGATGGTACTCGGTTTAATCTCGAAGTAGTTCGCCCTAATAGTGGGCGGTTGGATGCCTATGCGTGCGGCTGCCACGTTCGGATTGGCGAATGACCGCATCGGAACTCTCGCCGGAGGAGGCGGAGGTGGGTTGTTACCAGGTGGTCTATTGACGGGCATTTCGTCACCCATCTTTAGATGTCTTCGGGCTTTGGTCTCTTGGCGTATTCGGCGGACGATTCTTTCAATCTCCGGATCGATCGGTTCTAGTTTCTCCCCTTGGGTCTTCCTTGGCATAAACCAATTAGTACCTGAAACGAAAAACAAACAAAATTAGCAATCCAAAAATTGAAGGTGAAGGAATAAAGCAATAAAAAAATGTTCAATCTAATAGTGCTTATAGCTGGTAGTGCTATCAGTTGCAACTAGTTCCCCGGCAACGGCGCCAAAAACTTGATAGGCGGGTATCACCCCCTAAATCTAACCGCAAGTGTACGGTATCGAAATCAAGTAATAATGTACGGAAGTACGAGTATCGAATCCACGGGAACTAGGAACTAAGTATCATAATTATTAGAATCACTATTAACTGAACTGTCGAAAGTGAGAGATGGTTGGTATTAAACTAATTGATCGCAATAAGAAAATCACAAACGGAACAGTAGACAATTTGAGGAAAATTCGATAGAGAAAACAATTGAGGGTTGGAAATCCTTAGGTTTTCACATACGAATATCTGACTTAAAACAATTACCAGTTAATCCCCTTAATGAATACCCAATCTCTAAAATCACCGTTGTTCTCTTTCGAGCAACATCGGGTTTTATTTTGAAAAGGACAAGTTTTATCTTTCGATCTCAACCTATGGATTTCAAAACACATTAAGTGCAAGATTCATATTTGAACGGAAAGATTTAATCTCTCGATCTCAACCTAAATGGCTCACTTAGGACTAAGGCGTATTCGGTATATCTCTATCACCAAATTCTCGCCTTAGGCATGCAATTCCTAGTTCTATCTAACAGATAATTCTCTCGAACTCAACTGGAAGCAACAAAACAATTGAAAGCTAGCTAAACTCTCAAAAACATTAAGAATCAAATTACATGCATTCATTAAAAAGGAAAAAAACTGATAAAAGTCATTCGTCATCCGTTCATATGTTCAAACCTAATTCAATCCAACCCCAACATCTAAAGATTAGTTCATGATGTTGGGGAATACAAACGCAGAAAAAGGGGATGTAAAAGTGTGTGCAAACATGATAACGAGAATGTAAAAGATGTAATGGTGAATGATGATGAACTCCCTTCTCCTAGCTCGAATCCGCTTCGCGTCGTGAATTACTCGTCGATTCCTCCTCTATCGTGGCTCCAAAAGCTCCACAAAGTCTCTGAAAATCGCCCCTGGACTGCCCACCGTCGTCGTGTGTGAGTTGCGTGTCGAATAATGACCTAAAATCTGGAACAAAAGGCTGAAAATCGCGAAACAGAGGGATGCGCGGTTTGTGGCGTGGTTTGCAAACCGCGCACAAAACCGCGCGGTTTTCTGAGGCTGTTCCGGGTCAGGTTTGGTCCGGGTCTGGGTCCTGGTTCGGGTGCGGGTCTTGGGCTTGGATCTCGGGCTTCCGTTGGGCTTCGTTTTGGCCTCGTTTTAGGCTCTTTTTAGCTTCTTTTCTCGACGATTGCCGTCTTCTAGATAACCTGCACATTCCACTAGGTAAACCGTAAAATCCCGCCTTTTTGCTAGAACACAAGCCAATCTCATTGGATTGAAGACCGAAAATAACGCCAAAAAGTGGCGTTATCAGAAACACTACTTCTGAAAATGTTTCTTGTTTATCTTGTCAACTTGGCAAACAACATGCTTTACCTTTTCAAATAAATGAATTTCAATCCGTTTCTCCTTTTGATCTTATTCATTCTGATGTGTGGGGTCCAACACCGCACCCATCTATGGGGGGTGCTCGATATTTTGTTATATTTATTGATGATCACACACGCTTCACTTGGATTTATCTCATGAAACACCGCTCATAATTACCTCAAATATATATTACCTTTGCTCGCATGATATTAACCCAATTTTCTAAGCCTATAAAGATTCTCCGAGCAGATAATGCTATGGAATATAAAGAATCTTCCCTCCTCTCCTTTCTTCAATCTCAAGGTACTCTCTCTCAGTACTCCCGTCCAGGTACTTCTCAGCAAAATGGTCGTGCAGAACGCAAACATCGACACATCCTTGATACTGTTCGTACACTATTAATCTTAGCTCAGTGCCCGGAACGTTTTGGGGGTGAAGCTGCCTTCACTGCTGTCTACACCATCAATCGACATCCGACTCCTATTCTTAATCAGAAATCTCCCTATGATGTACTTCATGGGGTATCTTCTACGTATGAACTTCTAAAAGTGTGGGGTTGTGCGTGTTTTGTTCAGTTGCAACCTCACGAACACACCAAACTCGAACCTCGTTCTCGATTATGCTGTTTTCTTGGCTATGGAATTAAACACAAAGGTTATCATTGTTAGGATCCAATCACCCGGAGACTTCGTATATCTCGTCATGTGACATTCTGGGAACATCTCACATTCTCATCGGTGTCCAAATTCCAGGAAACATCCACCTCCTCTACTCCTTTCTTCACTGATACCTATATCTCATTGGACTCACTCCAATTAGATCCCATACTCACACCCCATCCGATTCACCTCCTTCCGATTCATCTCCATCTGTGCCCTCTGACCATGACCAATTATCTGCACCATCTCCAACGACTACTTCTGAGCCATCTGCCGAGTCTATGGATCCTAGCTCTTCTCAATCACAGGGAGTACAACGGTCAGATCGGGTTAGACAAGTTCCTCCCCACCTTCGTGATTATCATTGTTATGCTACTTTGTTATCCAACCATGAACCCACTTCCTACAAGGAAGCTTCCTCTAACCCTGTTTGGCAGCAAGCAATGAATGAGGAACTTCAGGCTCTTGACAAAGCAAATACATGGGAGCTTTTTCCTCTCCCACCGGGTAAGTCTCCTATTGGTTCAAAATGGGTCTTCAAAATCAAGACAAAATCTGATGGATCTATTGATCGATACAAAGCACATCTTATGGCAAAAGGCTTTAACCAAGAATATGGTATCGATTACGAGGAGACCTTTGCTCCTGTGGCTCGCGTCACCTCGGTTCGTAGCCTACTCGCCATAACCGCCACCAAAAGATGGCCACTTTACCAGATGGATGTCAAGAATGCGTTTTTAAATGGTGATCTTTCAGAGGAGGTCTACATGAAACCCCCTCCAGGGGTGACTTCTCCACAAGGTCATGTATGTCGACTTCACAAAGCTCTCTATGGTCTCAAACAAGCCCCTCGTGCTTGGTTTGAGAAATTCAGCACTACTGTTATTTCATTGGGGTTCTCTGCGAGTAATTATGACTCTGGTCTGTTTACTCGCATCACAGATGCAGGTACCATTCTACTTTTATTGTATGTTGATGATATGATCATCACCGGCAGTGATTCTACAGGCATCGCCCATCTCAAACATTCTCTCAGCTCATGTTTTGAGATGAAAGATCTTGGTACGCTCCACTATTTTCTTGGTCTTGAAGTTCTATTCGACTCTTTCGGCATCTATCTCTGTCAGGCCAAGTACATTTCAGACCTCTTATCGAAAGCTGGGATCACTGACAACAAAGTTGCTTCTACACCTCTTGAGCAAAATCTACATCTCGCTCCTAATGCCGGAACTCCCCTACGGGACCCTACATTATATCGTCAGTTAGTTGGATCCCTTGTCTACCTGACTGTTACTCGGCCAGATCTCGCATATGCGGTCCATACAGTCAGTCAGTTTATGTCTGCTCCGTGCTCCGATCACTATGCAGCTGTTCTTCGCATTCTTCGATATCTAAAAGGGACAATGTTTCATGGGATTCACTTCTCATCCACATAGTCCGTAACTCTTTGTGGATTCTCAGATGCTGATTGGGATGGAGACATAATAGAACGTCATTCTACTACCGGATATTGTTTCTTCCTTGGGGACTCTCTTAATTCTTGGCGCAACAAGAAACAATCTCTGACAGCTCGATCCAGTACTGAAGCTGAGTATCGGGCCTTGGCTGACCTTACGCAATAACTTGTGTGGCTACACTGGTTACTATCTGATATGGGTGCTCCTCAGACTTCTCCGACACCATTGTGGTGTGATAATAATAGTGCCATTCAGATTGCTCACAATGATGTCTTTCATGAGCGTACTAAACACATTGAGATTGACTGCCGCTTTGTTCGCCAACATATTGTTCACAGGACGGGTCAACTTTTTCCAATCTCTACTATTGACAAGACAGCGGACATCTTCACCAAAGCCCACCTTCCGGGGCGATTCCGGGATCTTGTTTCCAAACTCAACTTGGCTCATTCTTCCCCTACTTGAGTTTGAGGGGGGGGGGGGTGTTAGAATAGTGGTACATATGTAAAGTCTAAGGGCTAGTTTGTAATTCTCTATAACTTCTAGTATATATATGTTGTCTATGTTCCCTAGCTAGGTTAGCTTCTCTTTTGTAACCCTACATTTAATATATGAAAATCGCTGCCTTCAGCCAATCTCTCTCCCTCTCAAACATTCCTGATTGTTCTTCATTCGTGCATCAATTCTAACAGTTACAACCCGTGCAATCCTCGTCTAAACCATTTATTTAGCCAATTCATTATGTAGATACTGGATTGCATCAATGATTATTGGTTTCATGCAATAATCTTAACTGCAATGCATAGTATCTCACTAAATGTCATGGAATACATATTGTTTCATGAAAGTACCACCTTCATCCAATACATCGCATGAACCGTTAGATGAAGGGTGCACGGGTTGTAACCTTTTTACTGGGTTGCAAAATAACCGTGATATATATATATATATATATATATATATCGAGAGAGAGAGACTTGGGATCACGTGAGACCAGCATGTTTTCGTGAGACCAAGTTTTAATCAACACTTGAAACTTCACAGCAAAACACTGTGAATGTTACCTTGGTCTCACGGGTCTCACAAAAACATGCTAGTCTCACGTGAACTCAACCCAATATATATATATATATATATATATATATAGAGAGAGAGAGAGAGAAGAAGGTTCAAACGAAAAATCTAACTATTTAAGAAAACACGAAAACAATAAATCATATACAAAATCACACGTGATTTTACATCAGCGGCAAAAAAATGAACGCGGGTGACTTAAGTCGCTAGGCAAAGTCGCGTGAATCATATATGATTTTGTACGTGAATCATGTATGATTTTGTGCATTAACGATCATTCTCGTGTTTTTTAAATCATTAACATTCTCGTTTGAACCCACCTTTTTTTCTCTCTCTACACACACACACACACACACACACATATATATATATGTGTGTGTGTGTGTGTGTGTTTATTGGAAGGGGGTTGGGGGGGGGGGTCTTCTTTTAAAAATTTGTTAGTTTGTGAGATCCAGTTTAAACCACAAAAATTACTTGATAAAAAATCTAAGATAAAATAAAAAATCTCCCCTCTCTCTCTCTCTCCTATTTTTTCTCCCATCTCTCCTATCTTCTCTCTCATTTTTATCTCTCATCTCTTCATAAGATACACATATAAACACATAATTGAATATGAATTCAAGGTGAACACATTGTGAACACTTCTCTAGAATTACTATTTTACTTTGTGAACACATTATGAACATTTTTCTAAAAAATTTATTATAGTTTTGAACACATTGTGAACACACTCTAAATATACAAGATCTGGTATTACTTGTGAACCTATTGTCAATACAAACTAAATATAAACATTTCACTTGTGAACACAATGTGAACATCCTATATTTTTATTTATCAAAGTTGTTACCTTATGTTCATAATATGTTCACCTTGTGCACAATGTGCAAGTTAATATAAAGATAGGAGATAGAATAAGAGAGAGAAAGAAAAAAAGTATATGAAGTTTCCTAAAAAAATACACCTTCCTAAAAAAATACACCGATTAAGTCCCGTTAAAAAAGGACACATTTTCTCTCTCATCTCTTCATAATCATCTCCTTATTAATAATATTAATTATTTAAAATTAGTGGCTTAGAATGGATATCACATATCTTATATATTTTAGGATTCTCAAATGATTAAGTTCCGTTAAAAAAAGAAGCGTTTTTGTTTTGCAATAGTAGAATGACATTTTAATTTTACAAGTAAAGAAACATTTAATCCATCCAACGACTAAAATAATAGAGAGAAAAAAAGCTCTTGTTTTACAAGAACAAAAACAAGTCATTTTTTTTGAAAGAAGAAACAAGTCTTCTATTCTACAAGTGGTAGCGATAAAACGTTTGAATGATGAGATAATTTCACAAACTATTTTGTTCTTGTTTATTGACAATCACTATCCAATATACATAAACATATTCACTTTATCATGTTACAAAAACTTATCTATATGAGAAACACTTTGCAAGAGGGAATATGAAAGATTTAATAAATAATAAGTTCTCTTTCTATAAATAATATGGCCGAAAAAACCCTCCTACTCATACTTATAACAATTCCACATACATAAGCGTACATGTACAAGAATGTATATCACTACAAAACAGAAAACTTTCATAGATGGACAAATCTGTCGGTTATCCATCTAAAAGGCCGGATCTGTCGGTTCGGTAAAAAGGTCGTTGGAAAAGGCATCATCTACGGATATCACTGACGGCCTTATTTTCCGATGGAGCAACGACGGTTGGGTAGTACAGACAAATCATAGATGACCGGCCGGCAAAAAAACAAAAATAAAAGTTTAATTACGACGGAAATCTGTCGGTGATCCGTCGATAATTTATTTGTTTGAGAAAAAATAAACATACAAATTTCCCATCAATATGCAATCGAGAAAACAAATCCGATCAACAACATAGAAAGTATGGTCAAACATGCAAACACTGAGGGGGAACAATATTGTAGAAAAAGATAACTAGACTTTATTTATTAAAACAACAATGTAAAACATACAATATCTCTCTAAAGAAATAAGAAAAGAAGAACAAACCCTAGTTTATAGGGAAAAACTAGAGAGAAGAACACTAGAGAGAGAAAATATCTAAAGAAGAATAAAAGTAGAAAGAATATTAGAAAATGAGATGTAAAAATGAATCAGATTGATTTCACGTATCAAAGCACGCCTCCTTTATATCTTTCTCCAAAGTTATAGCTTCAGCCCTTCTAGAATCCATGAATAGCTCCGCTATCCTTCCACATCAACAACACTTGAGGCGCAACCCTCCAAGTTCTATATGCTCAGCATTTACACATTTAGTCCTTCAAGAATTGACACACTTGCTATGCTACTCTTGAACTATCTCCAACATTGAAAGTAGAAAATCTTTTATTTTATTCCTAAACTGAAAGAATCATATAAAAGAAATCAATATGTATTCAGTTATGTATCCAGTCAAGATTGACATAAAACTATAATGTATATTTTAACAAATATCGAACAATCCGATCAAGCATTGAGGGGGAACAACTTCAACAATCAAAGAAAAATAATGGCCATAAAAAAAGAATTCATGGATCAAAGACAAAGAAAAGAAACAACCGGAAGAAATCAATCATTCGATCGTCTTCATCTCCAAGCTCAAAAAATCAGATACAACTTCATGTAAGCTCATGCATGACTAAGCTTTTGTTTTAAATGATATGGATTGTTTACATATCAAAATTTTCTTTTAATGATATGCATATCAATTATCTAGCTAACTTGTATATTTATGTTATTCATCCCATATTGTAATCTATCAAAGGAAAAGAAAAATAAAATAAACGGATGGAAGAAAACAAAACAAAAAAGCCTTAGACAAGAAATCAAGAATAGAAGACAAAAATCCAAAAACACTGATTTATGTGCTCAGACTTCATTTTTTGCTTATGAGTTTCAGTGCATTTTCCTTCTAAATGTGTATAAGGATTGCACTACTATACCAAAGACTTTTGCCTATGAACTTTTCCCTGAGAAATTTGTCGCTAAAGGGTGACTCATCACAAAACCGTCACAAAAGTTGGTAGGTAAATTTTTTGTGGGTAATGAAAATCAGTGACAGATTACCCAGAGATTCTCTAGGTGATTCATGGGTATTTTCTCGAAAAACATCGGATTCTACCGAACCATTGGTATTTTCTGGGTGATACGTGGATAATCACCGACGGAAATTTTCCTCGGTAAATTTTGTAGGTAAAAGTCATTTGTTTTGTAGTGTTGTCTATTTGTATTATTAAAAATAGGGGAGATTGTTGATCTCAACCATCAGATTTGTGTATAATTCTCATAATATCCGACCCAACACTTAGAACTACTATTGTTTACCTTGTTTCACAAGGTACATGTTCGATGAACCTTACTTATGAAATATTACCTCATTTGATATCATTCGATCCCATTATCTTAGGTTTCAGATATATCATCTATTGGATATCACTTCGCATAACTTGCACATCATCAAATCTCTCATCCAATGAAAACTTCTATCGACCAAAGGGTTCCAGTTTTACCAATTCATTGTCTATCCGATATAAGCACTTCATAATGTTCTATAAGCTAGTAAATCTTATATATAACTTATATATCGGATATAGAAAAAGATAACATTAATATTTTATAAAAGTCTTATATAACTATCTGTATTGATCCAAAATCAAAATGTCTTCAACAAAATTGAAGACCAGTTGAAGTGAGGGCAAGATCGTTATCTAGCTGAATGAAGACCAATACAAATTTTGAATTTCTTAAAACAAATTTTAGAAAAAATCTACGTTAAATTATAATTTTAAATAACCGTTACATTTTATATCAAAATTATTCGAATAATAATTAAAAAAATAATAGTAATTGATAACTAAAAATTATTGATTAATTTAAAAAAAAAATAATAAAAAAATAATTTATATGATTAACAATAATTCTAAATAATTAAAAATTAATATCAACGTATACGTAAAAATTAATTCATAATTTTCAGTTAAAATTAATTGATTTTTATTAATCAATAATAATTAAATTTTAATAAAAATAGTTAATAAATAATAATTAATATTAACAAGGGGTAATTGGAAAAAGTCACAACAAGCTCCTCATAAGCTACTCTAAGTTGCTTATTTAAAAGCCTACCTTATAAGCTAACTTTTGTTCATCCAAATATGTACTCAAAAAATAAGCTTAACTTATTTTTGCCAAACGATGTCAAATTCAAATAGTAGTTGAACAAATTAAATAATACTATCGGTTGGACGGATCTTGAAAGTAAAAACTTGGCCAACAAGTTTTACTCACCAACTATCATGCTTAAAGTACAAAAACATTATCCTATTGGTACCTTGTTTGCTTTATTGTTCCCTCGACGTGTTAAAGGTTGAAGTAATCAAAAGAAATCTACATCAAGCTTAAAAGTTGAAATGAAGAGTACTAGAATATATGGATCAACAATCAAAATAAGACATATTAAAGTTGGATAATATGCATTTAATGCAATGGTGGCTATAAAAGGCCACCCTTGTTTTTCATTGCTACTTACCCGTTTTGAAAGAACACTCTTGAAAGTGTTTCAGAAGTAAATCTGACGTCATCCTCTGAAGAACTTCTTTAGTCTTTCGGATCTGGAAGAGAACTCCCCCCTCATTCAGTTTAACAAAATTGTCACAAATCAGATTATTTAGGATCGCATGTCTTACCTTCTTAGCTTCTACAATAAATTTATAATTCTTATTTTTATACAAAATATAGAAGAAAAAAATTAAAATGGGAAAATATGTTGTGTTTGTATTCACCCCCACTTCTACAAACACTTCATGTGTAAGTCATCACTTTCCATGACCAACATAATCAAATATTGTTGTTGAGCATTCCGAATCAAAAGGATTAAATGTTGTAGGAATAGGATGGAAGTGTTTGACAAGAATGGAAAAAGATTCGAGAATAAACCAGTCCAATAACTATAATAAAACGTAATTTTGTTACAAACAATAACGGTAATGCTACATGAACGAAAAGAAAAGTGCATTTACATGGGCCTAAACTCAATGCCTTGCACAATAATGCTAGAAAGAATATTTTGTGTTTTGTCTTCCCGACTTGTGAAGTAAAGATTCATCTTAATAGTCTTGTTGGTAGTAGTTATAACTTTCATGAACTGACATTCCATCCAACCATCCTTCCTCAACTTTGGATGTCCTTCTATTTTGCGGCCATATGAAGGGATGGGAGAGTTTTCATCAGCATTGGGTTCAACAATTGGGGTATGAGGAGGAATCACATAGATATACCATGGATTACCAGTAAGATGACCAAAATTTACTCTCTTTATTACTAGGATGCCATCGGGTAAAGAGTAGTTTTCGGGTTGTTTGTATATGAGATGACATGAATAGGTCATCTCTGGAGACAACAATTGAGAATTAATTTTACAGTGGATAAAAAATCCCTTTGTAACTTCAGACTCGACCACAATTTCAAATCTACAAAAGAGTAAGAAAACATACATAATAGTAAGTTTGTAGAATAGTATGATTTTGTCGCATAAAAAGGTACAAACATTCCATATACCAACCAGGTAGCATGTACTCATGTGCTGATGTTTTCATTTATTTTAGTTAATAGTTTATTAAAGTTGTGTACACGAAAAACTATTTCGTTCGGTATATAATTTCAAATAGATTGGTAAGGAATCATATATATATAGAGAGGAAAGTTCAAATGAAAACTCAAATTCAATTGTAAACATGAGGACAAATCTCGTCCATTGATCGCAGCCATATTTAAGTCATTCCTAAAATTCAGCTTTAGGGGTATTTTCGTCAAATTAGAATCATCGCCTATTTTTGTTGAATTTTTATTTTCTTTTTTAATTAAAAAACTTTTACCCCCTTAAAATTTTTAAAATAAATTATCTCAAAAGTTACTAACATTTTAATCAAACAAATTACATCAAAAAAACGAGAATTTCGTGCTCTTCGATATGACATCCATCATGATATAGTTTTTTTTCGATTTAACCGTTTTTTTACGTGAAATCGTGTATATGTGTTATATTCAGACTGAATATAACACATATACACGATTTCACGTTATAACACATATTCAGACTGAATATAACACATATTCAGTCTGAATATAACACATATTCAGACTGAATATAACACATATTCAGACTGAATATAACACATATTCAGACTGAATATAACACATATTCAGTCTGAATATAACACATATTCAGTCTGAATATAACACATATTCAGACTGAATATAACACATAAAACCATGCGATAAACACGACCAATAATTGTGTGGTAAAACCTAATATGTGGTATATGATATCACGTGATGATCAAGTTCTTCAAACCGAGATGTAGCTGAAAAATATGAGGCTAGCGGTAGTTGAACAATAACCAAATCAAAAAAATTCATGCGATGTATTGATATGTATGTCACCAAGAAAACCAAAGATGGATAATAACAGCAACAATATTCGATGAACAACACAGATGGTTAAGGGAGAATGGCCTTAGTATGCATGCGTGGCATGTATATGCAATGTGAAAGAATGCAGCAATAGATGTGAACAAAAGAAGACGTGAGTGATGAATATGTGTTATATTCAGACTGAATATGTGTTATATTCAGTCTGAATATGTGTTATAACGTGAAATCGTCTGAAACCAATTTTCATCGAGAAACTAGAAAATTTGGCATTCCATTGTCTTGAGGATTGCTTTAAACCATATATCGACTTATGTAACTTACAAGCCATATTGGTCGCCCCCTTGGTTGACAATCCTTGAGGAATTTGCATGTACACCTCCTCATCCAGATCACCATGTAAAAACGCGTTATTTACGTCCAATTGAACTAATTTCCAGTCTCGAATTGCTGCTAAAGCAAGCATTGTTTTGATGGTAACTGATTTGGCAACTGGGCTATACGTACGTCTCCATATAATCGACTCGTTCTTGTTGAGTGAATCCCTTAGCTACTAACCGTGCCTTGTACCTCTCAATTGTACCATCGGCCTTGAACTTGAGTTTATAAACCCATCGACATCCTACTTTATTCTTTCCTGGTGGTAAAGGAACGATCGTCCATGTATTATTGTCCTTCATGGCTTGTAACTCTTGTTCCATAGCCAAAACCCATTCCTTATGTTTGACAGCTTCTGAATAGGATCGTCTGAATATATAGTTGCTGTAAAAGATTTGAAGGAGGATGATAATTGTTCGTATGAAAGAACATTGGCCAAATCATATCGAGGCATATAACACATATACACGATTTCACGTTATAACACATATTCAGACTGAATATAACACATATACACGATTTCACGTTATAACACATATTCAGACTGAATATAACACATATTCAGTCTGAATATAACACATATTCAGTCTGAATATAACACATATTCAGACTGAATATAACACATATTCAGTCTGAATATAACACATATTCAGACTGAATATAACACATAAAACCATGCGATAAACACGACCAATAATTGTGTGGTAAAACCTAATATGTGGTATATGATATCACGTGATGATCAAGTTCTTCAAACCGAGATGTAGCTGAAAAATATGAGGCTAGCGGTAGTTGAACAATAACCAAATCAAAAAAATTCATGCGATGTATTGATATGTATGTCACCAAGAAAACCAAAGATGGATAATAACAGCAACAATATTCGATGAACAACACAGATGGTTAAGGGAGAATGGCCTTAGTATGCATGCGTGGCATGTATATGCAATGTGAAAGAATGCAGCAATAGATGTGAACAAAAGAAGACGTGAGTGATGAATATGTGTTATATTAAGACTGAATATGTGTTATATTCAGTCTGAATATGTGTTATAACGTGAAATCGTGTATATGTGTTATATTCAGTCTGAATATAACACATATACACGATTTCACGTAAAAACGGTTAAATCGAAAAAAAAAACTATATCATGATGGATGTCATATCGAAGAGCACGAAATTCTCGTTTTTTTGATGTAATTTGTTTGATTAAAATGTTAGTAATTTTTGAGATAATTTATTTTAAAATTTAAGGGGGTAAAAGTTTTTTAATTAAAAAAGAAAATAAAAATTCAACAAAAATAGGCGCTGATTCTCATCTTTCCAATTTTACCCCTGCACGCTAAATATTCATTAAGCCATGGACAGAGTTTTCAACTTATTTACAAAATTGCCACCGTGTTTTTTTTGCCATTGATCTCTTCGCCAGATTATTAATCAACGGCTGTGGTTTGTCCTCACGTTTACAATTGAATTTGAGTTTTCATTTGAACCCACCCCTATATATATATATATATATATATGATGGATGATTAAACGAGAACAATAACTATTTAAAAGAACACGAGAACAAACAAAATCATTAGTGATTTTACATTAACACGCAAAAAAGCCACACAGACCTGAAGTTGCGGCTAAAGTCCTTTTTTCGTGCGTTAATATAAAATCACTAATGATTTTGTTCGTTCTCGTGTTCTTGTAAATAAGTATTGTTCTCGTTTGAACCCGACTCTATATATGATATTATATATATATAGAGAGAGATAGAGAGAGAGAGAGGAAAGTTGAAATGAAAACTCATCTTTCATTGTGCACGTGAGGACCGATCACAACGCCTCCATCTCTTTTGATCCAACAACTCATATTAAATAGAGTTTTTAATTAAAATTATTAATTAAGGTGATTAGAGGTAAAATGAGAAGATAATTTCAATCTCACGCCAACCATATTTGACTTTTTATTTTCTTTTTTAATTAAAAAGTTTTACCCCCCTTATAGTTTAAAATAAATTATCTTAAAAGTTACTAATATTTTTGTAACAACCGATTTTCTAGCAAAGTTTTAAGAATTTGGTGGCTAAAGTCTAAATATTAATAGTTATAAAGAGGGGCCTTTTTGCAATTAGTGAAAGATATAAAATGGTACAAATCCCTAGGTTATCATTTATTGTTTAGTATTATATTGGTGTTGGCGGCTGAGAAGAAGAGCAGAAAGGGAAGAAAGCAATTGGCATTGAATTCGATAGGAGAAGTTCAGTTTTTGGTAAGTAATTCTTTCCTCTACGTTAATTCCTGCGTAATAGATAGCTGAGTAAAATCAATCCTTGGTTTATCTCCTTGTTTAAGCTGTGTAATATTGATAAGAACAACAATAGGGTTTTAAACTCTTAATCAGTGTGTTGCGTAATGAAATTAAGTGTTTAAATGGGTTTTGAGGTTTAAGATTTGAATGTACCAATTTATGAGAGAGGATGTAATGTTAAAATCCTCTATGTTTGGACTAATTAGTAAGGGCTTTGGTACTGGGATTCGGCATCGACAATCGCCGTTCCGGAAGTGTTTAATACCGGAACTAATATTACCGGAAGTAGTAAATTAGGATCCGAAACGCGTATCATTACCTGATCCAGAATTGGGCCGATAAGCATATAGGATCCGGAACTTGAAGTTCCGGAATTGGACTCAAATTTTAGTGGATCCGGAATCCAATTAAATTGGATCCGGAATGACACTACGTGGACTAGATCCAGAAGTTAGGAGATCCGGAGTTTTTGCCAAATTGGACTCACACTTCGGAACTCTTTGGGCCGTAGCACATGGATCCGGAACTTCAACCAAAGCGGATCCGGATTGGTCATACAATTCCGGAACACGCTGGGCTTGAGTAGTGATCCGTAGTCCAAACACTTATGGACCCGGTATTGTGGGCCTTGAGTCCAGAAGTTGGTTAAGTAATCCGATGTTGATGCATCTTGGGCCGGAAGTGAAATAAGATGGGCTTAGTTCTAATTAAAAATCCGGTAGATTATGAAATGAGGCCCGAAATTTAAATTGTCTTTGGGTTCTTGGGTTTCGTCTGATTTTAATATCCGGTAATGATTAAAAGGATCCAGTATTTAACAAATGACCCAGAGTTATTGTTGATCCAAACCCTCAGTGATTTGATAATGACCCTCTCTTATATACTTAGCGAAAATTGTAAGTAAACAATATGTATCAGAGTTTCACTATCGCTGATAAGTATTAAGATCTTACAGTACCGCTGATAGGAACTCTCGCTCTTTAGATTAAACATTCAGCGAACACTGTTCACCATAATACTCCGAGTCTGTTCAGTCCTTATGGTGATCGCTGATAAGTTAGTTGTTTACTTATGATCCCTGAAGACAAGTTTCACGTCAACATAGGTTCTACACTGAAGTCGAAGATCAAGCTCAAGAACTAGCGACAAGTCTCCTAATGAACTGATGTGGATCAGCGAAGACTCAGATTTGTCCACTCAACGTGAAGTATCAAGTACAAGACTTTAGCTATCGCTGAACTCTATCATTCACTGATAAAGAATGATAGATCGCTGAATCAACGAAAAGTTGATCATGAAGTCCTCCGTACAAAGTACTTTTGTCTTAACCACTCTTGCACGACTCCGTACGATACGTCAGAAAAAGAACCTCGTTATTGTCTGAAATCGTACAACCACTCTGATACTACACTGTTCAAACATGCGGCTACTAAGGTTGTCAACAAAGGTCAATGACATACAACCAATGAGCTGCTGCCACGTGTAAAGTGTAAACTGCCATGCATTAAATGCATGCAGTATATAAGAAGAAGAACTCACTTCATTTTGAAGTAACTTGCTAACTCTGGACAAGTTCATCCTTCTTATCTTGAGATAGGTTATTATTAGTAATTTCCTTCTCTTTCTTAGTGCAAGAAACTTAGTGTTCCAACTTGTTTAGATTTAGGTTTAACCTTAATCTTGTTTCCGCAACAAGCTTTAAATTGTTAATGATTTATCAATAAACAATTTAGAAAAGTAAAATATTAGTGTTTGTATTCAACCCCCCCACCCTTCTACAAACTTGTATAGCCCTTCGGGACCAACAGTTATTATTTGGGTCCCGATTAGAGAAGGATCTAGGACCAGAAGTCGAGTTGTCGCTAATTAAATTATACGATATGATTTAGGTGTAAGAACGGTTCGGAACGAGACGCGTGGTTAGGAAATTTACTGCTATCAGGTGAGTTCCCTTAACCCTTTTTACGTGGAATAAAAGATAAATGTTTTACTGATTATGGTGTATTTACGAGCATGATTTATTTACAAGCTTTTACGTATGCTTTCCCATGAAAAGTATGTTTTATCGAAAAGATTATTCAGCAAGATGAAATAATTTATAAAGTTTTACACGGATTTCATGTTTCATGATTTATGATGAACTATGTGTATGCTATGTGGAGTCGGTCTGCACAGTGGGATCAGAGTACCTCGGGATCCGATCATCCCTTGGGCATATGTGACGAGCTTGTAGGAGGGAATTCGTTTCCTTCCTACTCGGATATAGGGGAGTCTGCTTGGGCCCCGGTCTGAGGCGAGAGGGGAGTCTGCTTGGGCCCCGATCGTGGTTAGCTTATGTGATCCTTAAACACAGTGCAATACCATGATTGATGCTTATGTGAAGGATGTTAATGGGTTTTATAAAATGATTTTTATACTGTTGATGTACGCTGTTTACGGAGGGAATTCACTAGACCTTTTGGTCTAACCCTCGCTTTTCAAAACTAAACCATTTTCAGGTAAGCAAATAGTAGGAGGCTCAGGTAAGTGAGAAAGAGCATGATAGAGTACGGATGCAGTTAGAGACAATGCCTGTGCCACTTGTAGAAGCTAGTATATTCTCAGTTGTGTATAGGTTGTTTCCGCCAACCTAAGTTTTTGAAACTAGTGTAATGAAATTTTGGGACCCAGTTTTGTAATGTTTATGATTTAATGCCGTGTTTGTCCTGTTTTATTTTTGGGCTGTTACAATTTTAATCAAACAAATTACATAAAAAAACGAGAATTTCGTGCTCTTCGTTATGACATCCATCTCGATATAGTTTTTTTTGTTTTAACCGTTTTTACGTATGTGAAATGCTATATATGTGTTATATTCATTATGAATATTTATGTACGTTCAAATGTGTACAAAACCTCGACACCATAAGTCCGTAACTCGACATCACCTTTTTCCACACTTTCTTCAACGTCGTAAGACATCGCGTTCTTCATCACCGTAACCCAACACCCATCGAGTTTCGGTTGTGAACCCGGGAACAATAGAGAGCGCGTCACGTCTCCACACCTTCACGGGTCATTCATGTATTTATCGTCATGAATAATGTATCATTCATGATGAATAATACAACATTCAAGGTGAATAATACATGATTCATGAATTCGTATATTATTCATCCCGAATGTTGTATTATACATTATGAATAATGTATTATTCATCATGAATAGTGAATGAACGTTCACCTTTGTTATTCATACTAAATGTGGACACCCGGGGATGTGTATACATATTCAGAATGAATTAAACAAAGTTTCGGTTGTGAAACGGGGAACAAAAGAGAGAGCGCCATGTGTTCACAATTTCACGGGTCATTCATGTATTATTCATCATGAATAATGTATCATTCAGGATGAATAATAAAACATTCAAAGTGAATAATACATGATTCATGATGAATAATACATGAATCATGAATTTATGTTTTATGCATCCTAAATGTTGTATTATTCATCCTGAATATTGTATTATTCATCATGAATAGTGAATGAACGTTCACCTTTGTTATTCATAATGAATGTGGATACCCGGGGACGTGCATAAATATTCATAATGAATATAACATATATATAGGATTTCACGTAAAAAACGGTTAAAATGAAAAAAAAACTATATCGAGATGAATAACATATCGAAGAGCACGAAATTCTCGTTTTTTTGGTGTAATTTGTTTGATTAAAATATTAGTAATTTTTTAGATAATTTATTTTAAACTTCAAGGGGATAAAAGTTTTTTTAATTAAAAAAAGAAAATAAAAAGTCAAATAAGGTATGCGCTGATTCAAATTTCCAATTTTGTGTAATAACCGAGATCTAGTTTAGTCAGTATTTGGAAATTTTGGAAGAAGATCGAAATTCAGAAAGTTGTGTGGTCTAGATGTAAAAATTTAAAAAGTTTGGTGCTTATTGAGAAGGTATATAAAGAATGAGAAACCCTAATTTGCTCATTTTCTAACTTTTGTCAAGTGTGTGTTTGTGTGGGAGGCTAAGGGAGAGTGCAAGACAAGGAGATTATAGCAATTGAAGGAGAGATTATTGTGTTGGCAGCTGAGCTTTGGATTTATCAGTAGAAGCTGCAGGTAACTATTAACCCTTCCTCTTATTTTGTTTTGGTGAAATGTTTGGGTTGTGAGCAGAAACTAGGGTTCATGAAGTTTCTTATGATTGCCTCATTTAACTGTTAAAAGGGTTTAGGAATGGGTTGTTGTGCTAATCATCGACCCATATTTGTAAATCTGGAAGTGTTGGGAGGATTAGGGCAAGAGGGGTATAAATTCCTGCGTTTTTGGTGTTTTACGTCTCGTCCGGAAACCTTCAATTCAGGATGATGTCCGGAAGTTTCGGTAGTGTCCGGATGAAGTGTAGTGTCCGGATGAAGGGTAGTGTCCGAGTGAGTCTGTTGTCCGGGTAGAAAACGTCAGGATAGCTTTGGGCCCGGATAGTCTTGGGCGTCCGGATAGCTTTGGGCCCGGATAGTCTTGGGTGTCCGGATAGGTTTGGGTCCGGATAGTTTTGGGTGTCCGGATAGCTTTGGGTCCGGGTAGTTTTGGTTGTCCGGATAAAGTTCCGGAGAGTAGTTGTGTGACACTGTAGGGCAGTCTGCTAGTCTGAGGTGTTACCCGTGTGAGTGTGTAGTTCGATCAAGTGACTTATCGCAGTAGTGTGTATCCTTATAGGTGCAGTGGAAGGAAGAATCCAGCTAGTAAGAGGATTAAGCAGGACGACATGTGAGTCTTTCTGAACCTAAATTTTATACAAGTGTGTGGTTGACAATTGGGTTTTCCAAACGCTTTTATTACAAACTGAAGGTTTAGTGTGTGGCATGGTTATTTTTTAACTGTGTGCTTTTCAATTACTTTTATGGCAAAACGATTACAAGTGTGTGGTGTGGATTTTTATCTAACGGTGTGTTATACAACTGCTGCTGTTTCAAGCGATGATTAACTGTGTGACAGTATGTGTTTCAAATGACGAAACAGTGTGTTTGAAGATTATTATGTAATAGTGTGCTTTTCAACTGCTTTTATTTCAAGGCAAGGTATGAATGTGTGATTCATAAGTGTGGCTTATATGTGTGATTTAAATGTGTCAAAGTGTGCATATCAATTTTGTGTGCTTGTTATGATTTATACAAATGCTTTTATAACTGATTTTTATAAACTGGAGTATTTTGGTGTGACTTGGTGTGGAGGGAACTCACTAGACCTCATGGTCTAACCCTCGCTTTTCAAAACTAAAACCTTTTCAGGTAAGAGGTGGCCAAGAGCAAGATTAGAGGTTTGGCAAGTCGTGGGTCAGAGCTTGCGTTTAGAAGGAGTAGAAGAACTTCCTTTTATGTCTAGTTAGATTTCTCAGCTGTATTTAGGGTTATTTCCGCGAACCCTTTGTTGTAATTCTAGATAGTGTGATCATGTTGAGCCATTTTTGGCGTTTTAATTTAAAGATGTATATTCTTGCAAGATAGTTAGTTTTTGGGTTGTTACAAATGGTATCAGAGCCCTAGTTTAAGGGATTTAGGTGACCGGATGGGCCTAAACTTAAACTGTGGAGTAGGAGGACACAGCTGAGATATAGGAAGCCTTTAGGGAAAACCTTAATCACTAAGAAATTAGGACGAAGGTAGTGAGGACTCTCATGTAAGGTAAATTCAAATCACATCTGGGCAATGTCATTATGAATTTACAGGTGCGTGGGTGTGCTTGATTGCCGTTGTTCTGATTTTGATAGTGTGTGGAGTGTGGTGGATTGAGTGTGAAGAATAATAGCAGTGTTTGGAGTGTGGTGATTAATGTGTGGAGAATAACAGTAGTGGAAAGTCTTAACCTTGTCATAATGGCAATGGTTTAGTGTGTGGTACAAGATTGTTCTTGTGTGATTGATAACCCTATCTTGAAAGGGTGTTGTTTTTATGTGTGGGATAAGTGCCTGAGTGAAGTAGAATCTTTAGGGTTCTTAAGGAAAATATTAGTTGGAGGTGAGCTCCTAATCCCTGATGAGTCTTTATTCTAGGGGTTCCCGATGTCGGTAAATTGAGATCTTGAGAGTTTCAACTCTAGGATCGGATGATAGAGATGTGTTTCCTTACTCTCTAGATTAGTGGAAGAGTGACAAGGTGGTCGAGAAATGATAGATGTATGGATAGGTAACACTAATGTTGGTTAACCTATGTGAGATCGAGGTGAAGCTGTAAATTGTACAAATTAGTAGGCATGTGGTAACTGTGAGGACTGAACCTCTAGTGTGTGAGGGTGGTGTGGATAAGTTGATGGTCACTTATACTTAGGAAGCATGTGTGGCACAATGATGATAAGTCGCTGGGAGGGAAAGTGGTGGACTAGTGTTGGTGTGGGGAGAGCATAAGTGGAGATCGTTGCTCGGGAATTGTTTATAAGTTGTTCCAAATGTGGCAAAATTGTGTGTGGTGATGCATGGGTGTCTAAGTGGCGTGTGGATTGTATCCGAGAATAAAGGAATAGGGTGGCAGTTGGTGGCTAGCTAAGAGGAAATTGTGTGCTCTTGGATTGGTTGGTTAGGGTGTCGTAGAAGGTACGAAATCTTTAGGAATGTTTAGCTAGTACTTGTATGTAAAGGAAATGCAAAGAAGTGGGTTAATATTGTTTGGGAATGAGAAGTGTGTGGTCGCTTCGAGTATTGTGTGTCATTTCGATTTGACTGGTTTGAATCTTTAGTAAGAGACTTGGTGAAACTGATGGTTAGGTATAGTAATCGTTGAAAGGGTGCGTATGAGGTGGTCAGTGTTGGACGAGAAATATTCCATGCTAGCCTGAGGTAATCGAGACGATAGGATGTAATAAGTGATTAAGCGGGACGTAGAAAGTGTGACAAGTGGCACAGATAGTGGGGAACGATGGTTCGGAACGCCATCCTCAGGTGCATGGACTTCTAGTGGGAGTATGAGGAAGAGGAGTGGTATGTATGTGACCGACTTAAGAGTTGAGGAAAGCTAGCCGGTGTGTTTGGTCAAAAGTGTGTACTTTCTAGTGAGCCGTTCTTTGGAAGCGTGTTTTATGTTCGAGAAGTAAGTGGAAGAAAGTAGTTGAACGTAGTGCTCAGGGTGAGGAACCGTGTTGCTCGATTGTCGAGGATGGAATTCCGGGGACAAAATTCTTTTGAGGGGAGGATGTTGTAATAACCGAGATCTAGTTTAGTCAGTATTTGGAAATTTTGGAAGAAGTTCGAAATTCAGAAAGTTGTGTGGTCTAGATGTAAAAATTTAAAAAGTTTGGTGCTTATTGAGAAGGTATATAAAGAATGAGAAACCCTAATTTGCTCATTTTCTAGCTTTTGTCAAGTGTGTGTTTGTGTGGGAGGCTAAGGGAGAGTGCAAGACAAGGAGATTATAGCAATTGAAGGAGAGATTATTGTGTTGGCAACTGAGCTTTGGATTTATCAGTAGAAGCTGCAGGTAACTATTAACCCTTCCTCTTATTTTGTTTTGGTGAAATGTTTGGGTTGTGAGGAGAAACTAGGGTTCATGAAGTTTCTTATGATTTCCTCATTTAACTGTTAAAAGGGTTTAGGAATGGGTTGTTGTGCTAATCATCGACCCATATTTGTAAATCTGGAAGTGTTGGGAGGATTAGGGCAAGAGGGGTATAAATTCCTGCGTTTTTGGTGTTTTACGTCTCGTCCGGAAACCCTCAATTCAGGATGATGTCCGAAAGTTTCAGTAGTGTCCGGATGAAGTGTAGTGTCCGGATGAAGGGTAGTGTCCGAGTGAGTCTGTTGTCCGGGTAGAAAACGTCCGAATAGCTTTGGGCCCGGATAGTCTTGGGTGTCCGGATAGGTTTGGGTCCGGATAGTTTTGGGTGTCCGGATAGCTTTGGGTCCGGGTAGTTTTGGTTGTCCGGATAAAGTTCCGGAGAGTAGTTGTGTGACACTGTAGGGCAGTCTGCTAGTCCGAGGTGTTACCCGTGTGAGTGTGTAGTTCGATCAAGTGACTTTTCGCAGTAGTATGTATCCTTATAGGTGCAGTTGAAGGAAGAATCCCGCTAGTAAGAGGATTAAGCAGGACGACAGGTGAGTCTTTCTGAACCTAAATTTTATACAAGTGTGTGGTTGACAATTATTGTCTAATGGTGGGTTTTCCAAACGCTTTTATTACAAACTGAAGGTTTAGTGTGTGGCATGGTTATTATTTAACTGTGTCCTTTTCAATTACTTTTATGGCAAAACGATGATAAGTGTGTGGTGTGGTTTTTTATCTAACGGTGTGTTATACAACCGCTGCTGTTTCAAGCGATGATTAATTGTGTGACAGTATGTGTTTCAAATGAAGAAACAGTGTGTTTGAAGATTATTATGTAACAGTGTGCTTTTCAACTGCTTTTATTTCAAGGCAAGGTATGAATGTGCGATTCATAAGTGTGGCTAATATGTGTGATTTAAATGTGTCAAAGTGTGCATATCAATTTTGTGTGCTTGTTATGATTTATACAAATGCTTTTATAACTGATTTTTATAAACTGGAGTATTTTGGTGTGACTTGGTGTGGAGGGAACTCACTAGACCTCATGGTCTAACCCTCGCTTTTCAAAACTAAAACCTTTTCAGGTAAGCAGGTGGCCAAGAGCAAGATTAGAGGTTTGGCAAGTCGTGGGTCAGAGCTTGCATTTAGAAGGAGTAGAAGAACTTCCTTTTACGTCTAGTTAGATTTCTCAGCTGTATTTAGGGTTATTTCCGTTAACCCTTTGTTGTAATTCTAGATAGTGTGATCATGTTGAGCCATTTTTGGCGTTTTAACTTAAAGATGTATCTTCTTGCAAGATACACTAGTACAAAAATGGCTTTTTGTGACGGTTTTGAGAAAACATGTTTGTAACGATTTGGTAAAAACCGTTACTAAAAGTCACAGAAAAATTTAGACAATTGATTTAGTAAAGGTTTCATAAAAAAACGTTACCATCACCAAAAACCTAGAAACATAAAGCAACGTTTTAGTCAAAAACGTTACTAAAGGGTCATCTATGGTAACGTTTTAGGACGATTTTGAAAAATCGTTACTTTATGTTGTGACGGTTTTTAAAAATCGTTGCCATAGAGGACCTTTTAGTAACGCGTTTTTTCTAAACCGTTGCTTTATGTTGTAATGGTTTTAAAAAACCGTTACCAAAACAAAAATATGTATAGCAACGTTTATCTGAAAACCGTTTCCAAAAGTAACCAAGCTCTATGCTAATGCTTTGCAAAATTCTCGTCACCAAAAGTTAGGTTTTGGCAACGATTTTTGGGAAATTTACGTCACCATATGTCATGCTATGGTAACGGTTTTAAAATATTTATGTCAGCATATCTCAAGCTACACTGATGGTTTTGAATAACTTACGTCACCATATGTCATGTTATGGTGATGGTTTTGATTGTGTCATCGTCTGTCATTCTATGGTAACAATTTTGAAAAATAAATGTCACCGTATGTCATGTTACGGTGATAGTTTTGTATAATAAACGTCACCATATGTCTTTCTATGGTAATGTTTGAATAATAGATGTCAACATACGTCATACTACGATGACGGTTCTGTATAATAAACGTTACCATATGTAATGTTAACGTTGATGATTTTGAATACAATAAACATCAACGAGCATAATGGAATGGTGACAGTTTTGAGTAATAAACGTCATCGTATGTCATGTTATGGTGATTGTTATGAAAAATAAAAGTTATAGTACCTCATGCTACAGTGACGCTTTTGCAATATAGACGTTGTCATACCTCGTGCTTTGGTGACGGTTTCGGAAAATAAACGTCAATGCATGTCAAGTTTCATTGATGGTTTCGAAAAATTTATGTCACCATGGCATGCTACAATGAAGGTTTTGAAAAATAAACGTCACCGTACGTCAAGCTACGATGACGGTTTCGAGAAATAAATGTTATTGTACATAATTCTAGGGTGACGGTTTTGAAAAATAAATGTCACCGTACATCAGGCTACGTTGATGGTTGCGAAAAATAAATGTCACTGTATATCATACTACGACGACAATTTCAAAAAATAAATGTCACTATACGCCATACTATGGTGACGATTTTAAAAAATATTTGTTACCTTACGTCATACTGCAACGGACTGAACGGAGCCTTGTGATGCTTCTTCAACACATAATGATCTTTTCTGCAAAACTAAAGTTTAGGGAATAAAGACCTAAAGAGCGGGAGCCGATTTTCCTTTCCCTCCATTTTTGCCGCTTATTTCAATTTAGTATTTTATGGTATATTTATTAAAAATTAAAGGAAAATATATAAAGATTTTATTTATTTGTTGTCTTTTTATTAATTAATGTGTAATCTTTCTATTATCTATTAATGTATTAAACATTTTAATGACATAACTCTTATTTACGATTTTATATATTTTTATCCTAAACAATGAAAAATATTTTTATCAAAACAACGAAAAGTGACAAGTTTTAAAGAAATATTTTTTTATATATTTTTAAATATCTTAAAATATATATTTTTTCACGACTTAAACACAAACGTATGTTAAAAGTTGCACATGTATTTTATATGTGTGTATGTATATGTGGATGATAGTATAAGTGTGTATGTATATATGTGGATCATAGTATATACATGTATATACAGTACATGTATATTTGTATGTCATGTGTACATGTCTATATGTTTATGTGTATATATGTATGAATGTTTGTATGTATATACATGTATGTATGTGTGTATACATATGTAAGTGCTTATATGTATACAGTACATACTATACATACATATGTTTGTATATGTTATACATGTCTAGCTATATGTGTATGTAGGTTTGTATATATGTCATTAAGAGTACTTGGAGTCCATCAAGGCCCGATCACGATCATTAAGTGTCACTGAAGTCCATAAAGGTCTATACAGTGCATTAACAACCACTAAGTCAAATATGATCCGTCAAGGACCATTATAGTTCATAAGGAGTACTTGGAATCCATCAAGGCCCAATCAAGTTCATTAAGAGTCACTCAAGCCCATAAAGGCCCATACATTCCATTATCAACCACTAAGTCAAATATGATTCGTCAAAGACTATTATAGTTCATTAAAAGTAATTGGAATTCATCAAGACCCGATCAATCATTAAGAGTCACTCAAGCCCACAAAGGCCCAAATAAGATTCATTAACGACCATTTAGTCAAATGTGATTCGTTAAGGACTATTATACTCTATGTGTTTCTACCAAAATAATTAAACCAAATAGTTTATCCAACGCTTCCGCATTAAGACTATTATACTATGTTTTATAACATTTGGTTTAAATATCATTGTTGAGTTCAAATCAGGGATCAACATTCATTAACAACCATTTAGTCAAATGTGATTCGTCAAGGACCATTAACTGACCAGTGCTACTCATATGTATATGTATATATATCATATGCATATAAGTGTATGTGACCCATCCCAACACAGTTGATTGACAATCACCGAATCCCATATGAGAATTATATTTTATTTTGAGTTTATATTGGTAAAACATAAGTTTGTTCCACCTTGTTCCAGCTTGTTCCATGGGGGTAGAGGTGGAACAGGCCTGTTCCAGCTTTACCATTATCTACAACATCCACCATTGTCATCGTCGACCACCTCCACCGATCACCACCACCCATTGCCGCCACCACCATCGGCGATCACCGCCAACCACCGGCGGCCACCTCCACCACTAAGAGTTACTCAAACCCATAAAGACCCACACAATCCATTAAAAGTCACTATTGGTGTTACTGAGCCTTAACATTATTTAGTTACAATGGCTCTTAGTGATCTTATAGAGCCCCAATACATAAGACATGCATATATGTAGTACACCACAACCACATGCATACAATCACGTAACAAGTCACTATTGGTGTTACTGAGCCTTAACATTATTTAGAATTATATATCTACTATTTAAATATTTAAAATTATTTTTAAGTGACATCACAATTATTTTATTATTAAGTTAAAATAAAATTTTGTATTAACTTAAAATAAGACAAATTATATTTAATACATTGATTATGAATTTATAAAAAAAAACATACAAAGTTAAGGGGGTGTTTGGGATTGCTTATTTAAAACAACTTATGCTTATTTTTAAAAGTGCTTGTTAACTTATGTAATGATAAAAAGAAGTTAAGGATAAATATGTAATTTGAACAAATAAGTTAAAATGAAATAACTTATCAAAAACAACTTATTTATGGTGAAGAAAAGTCATAAACAATTTTTTTTCAATCTAAACACTCAAAATAAGTTATATATGGTGAAGAAAAGGAACCCCCTTCCTAAATAATCCTCTTTCCCACCCTCTAGGTCAAAATTCCATCTCAACACCATACTCAGCGGATACCATCGAGAAGAAGCCGTCGAGAGCCATCCATCTGCCGAGCTATCGGGGAGCCACCACAAGCCGCCGTCGTCATCGCCACCAACATCCACCACCACCAGCCGAGCGTCGCCATCGAGAAGAAGCTACCGAGCGACCGAGAGCCACCAACAACCGTCGTCGCCATCGAGAATTCAGATCGATGAGCCCTAACCCTTACCGTATCGTATCGTCGTATGTGAAGACAACTACTGATGGCGATTTCAAGGTTCGAAGACGTGGGATTTGCGTTCTTTCTCCTTCTGGTATCCATCGTATTACGCCCGACAGGATTTGGCGTTGTTTCTTCTTCTGGTATCCACTTCTTCTTGCTTTACGACACCATCTTTACGGTAAAATTCACCCTTCGAACCTTGCTAAATACCCCCAAACCCTACCTCAATCTAATAGTCTGAAGATATTCCTAGGTGGTTTTTCATCAACGATTTTGATTCTAATGGTTTTCATTTTCTCTGACAGCACGGAACAATTTGTTCTTCTGGTTCAGTGATGTTCAGGTGAGGCCGGTGGCTGAAGATGAGATGTTCAAAGTGATCATAACTGGTATGGGCATGTAAAACGGACCGGCCCTGAGTATACTCACACGTAAGTAATCTCTCGATCTATACAACACACTTTCTTTGTTTTTCTATTTGATTTCTTTTCGCTTTCTACTCTCTGGTTGTTTTTATTCAATTTTATTTCTGGGTTTTACTTTACTGGCTCACTAAATCGATGTGGTGGGTGTAATAGTCATACCTGGTGTCATGCACAAAAGGTGTTTGACAAAATGGCCAAATGAAGTCTTGTTCAAGCATGGACTAAATTGACTTGTTTTTCTTCTTAGAAAGATTATGTTAGAACTTAATGTCAGATGAATGTACCAATTCATCAAGATTGCACCACTTTTGCAATCAGTATTAAACCATAAATTGGACATTTGAGAAAATATATGAAATCAAACTAACTGATTATGGGCTTGCACTACTTGGTTGGAAGCTGTACGCGTGGATTTGGTAATTTGGTGATACTGATGTTTATACTTTATCTAAATATTTGAGATCCTCTGAAAATGGTTTTGAAAGTTGTTTTTATAATTTGTAGTGTTGAGTTCCAACATTTGATGAAATGCAGTAGCTGAGCCGTGAGATGTTATCATGAACATCCTTATTCAGGTAATAAAGTCATTTTTACATTAAATGAAGTTATATGAAAAGTCTCCACAAATGACTGAATAAATTTAGATTTTATTTGGTAGTTATGATCAATTGCATTAACTATCAATTGTAGATGGATACAATTTCAGATAATATTATTGTATATTCATATTTTATATATCTAACATGCATTACTCTAAATATAGTAAATTTAAAGCAAAATGAGTTTTTTGCAATAATGGTTAAGAATGTTGACTTGTGGACGGTATACGATTTCCATTACTTTGATGTGTCTGACGGATTATATTTCCATAAACATTGTAAGGTGTCCATTTGAACAATTCCGATTAATGTGTTTATTGGTTTGACCAATAACTTTTTGTTCCACACAAATCTTCCATTTTGCAACCAAGAGCGTGTATTTTAGACAAAAAATGCCAAAGATGATGTTTCATTTAAGCTTCTTTTTTGTTCTCCTTAATCAATGTAAATTTGTTTGGTATGCAATGGGTTCTGTTTTTTATGTTGTTATTTTGTTCTTGATGAGGTCCTTTTCTATATTTGCTTTTGTCCTCCACTGATTTCTATTTCTACAGAACAAATTAACAATTCATCACTCACCAACTTCCACATTAAACCTATGTATTTCCCATCTAAACAAACGAAACAGTGCAAGGTTTGAGGTCAAGGCTGATGAGTTCATTAGGTTAGCTAAAGGTCACTTTTACCTTTTTGATGTCATTTTGGTTTATTACCATGTAATGCAAAAGGAAAGACAAATTACCATGTAATTAGCTCTTAATGGATGTTTCAAAGTTGCTAAATGATGATAACAGTTTGACCCAGTAAGTAGTTCTTCATGATTTTGAGTTCCTTATACATTTTTAATTGGTTGTGATCTTTGCTTTTTTGTTTTAGTTTGTTGGATTTGCTTTTTTATGAAGGTAACTTAATTGCAACACTACACAATCATGATGTTTGCATTGTCCTTTTTTTTGTTGGTGCAGGACTTAACTGGTCACAGGTTTGCTGTTGGGTTAAAGCAAGCTCAATAGTCGAAGTGTAGAAAATGTCTCAAAAGTAAGGGGTCGTTTACCAAACGCTTACTCAGGTATGTTATTATTACCAAAATTCTGTTTTTCTTCAATTTGAATAATATCTTTCATTTTTAGGGTTTCCACTAGATATGTTATTATTACAAGTTCATCGGGTTAATAAAGATCACTTTATCCATGGACATTCATGTGTTTTCTTAATCTTTCAAATGGGTTTTTAACTTTTTATATTATCTGTTTCTCTTTTTAAGGCGCGGAGGGCATGAGATTAAAAGTGATGAACGGTTCAGATCCTTCTCACGCTCCTCACATTAATCTCAACTTCTCACCCGATCCTTCGCCTATGTATACACACACATACATATTACTTGCCATTGCCAATGCCAACATAGTATTTGCAGCAGTTATGAGTTCTAAAAATAAAAAATCTACTTAAACATTATTGTTATTATAATCATTATAGCCATAAGTTATAAACTTTGCTCCTACGTGATTTTGGTTTTTTGGTATTGGAAGGTTCAGGTCAGACAACTGCATTAAGCTGATGTCTGGTAGGTTCAGGTCAGACAACTGCATTAAGCTGTTGTCCGGTAGCTACTAAGTGGGCTGTTTGGTTTGGCTTGATAAGTTTGCTCCTTGCAAGCTTGTCTTTAGTTGGTGCAGGGGCTGCAAGTTTGTGTTCAGCAGCTAGTATTGCTGTTTGTTAGTAGCTACATGTCTCATTGGGTGTGTTTAATTCCAATCATAGGGCTGTTTGGGTGAGTCTGGGTGCTTGGTTTGATTTTAGCCTCCAGCTGTTTGGGTGGGTCTGTGTGTATGATTTTTATTTTGTCTTGGGTTGGTCATTGATGGGTGAGTGGATTTCTCTTGTATTGTTTGCATATTTGTAAGTTGGTAATAAAGTGCTAGCCTTTCAAAAAAAAATATAGCAAACTTTTTCCATTTGTTTAATGAATGTCTAATGAATTTAGTGAATGTGTTTGTAGGTTGGTCAGTTGCACTCTTGAGAATGAGATCATCCAATTGGTATTACAATTCACGATCCCTTGCCTATATATACACTGCTTAATTTTGACATTTCATTGTTCCTAAATTAATTTATGAATGGGGTTGTGTTGTAGGTCCTAAAACAAGTTGCTCTTGAGAAGCTTAAAGAAGAGAATGACAAGGTTAGCAAAATATTAGTCCAAGACTTCAAAGTTTCACCAGACAAGTTCAAAGTCAACATAGATACAAATATGTATTATTCATGTAGTGATTGTTTTGGGATGATATTGTATTAAATACAATAGTATTTTGTAATGGTTTTTGCCTAGGAATTACCGACCTTTTCTGCACAGGTTTTTTGTACAGTTTATTCTGTATTTTTAATTATTATTTTTAATTAAAATAAACATTACCGACGGATTACCGACGGATTTACTATTGTGAATAATAAACATCATCATATATTATTGTATGGTGATGGTTTAGGCAAAACAAACGTCATTGTATGTCATGCCATTGTGACGATTTTCACCAATAAACGTAATTGTATGTTTTGCAACCGTGACGGTTTTGAAAATAAACATTACCGTATGCCATATTATGGCGACGGTTTTGAAAAATAAACATCACCGTATGCCATGTTTTGATGACGATTTTGAAAAATAAACGTCAACATATGTCATGCTATTGTGACGATTTTAAATAATAAACGTCACCATAAATCGTGTTACATTGACGATTTTGAAAAATAAACGTCACCTTATGTCATGCTACAATAATGTTTTTTAAATGTAAACGTCAACGTAGGTGATGCTATGGTGACTGTTTTAAAAATAAACGTCACTATACTTCACGTTACAGTCACGGTTTTTAAATAGAAATGTCAACATATGTCATGTTTTAGTGACTATTTCGAGAAATAAATGTCACCGTACGTTATGCTATGGTAACGATTTTGAATAATAAATGTCATCGTATGTCATGCTATGGTCATGATTTTAATAAACGTCACCATATACCATGCTCTAGTGACGGTTTTTGAATATGAACGTTAAAGCATGTCATGCTAAGATGACGATGTTAATAAAATAGCGTTCCCGTATGTTATGCTACGGTGACGATTTTAAAAAATAAATGTCACTGTATGTTATGTTATGGTAACGGTTTTAGAAAAATAAACAATTTTTTATACATCTAAGGTGACGGTTTTTTATGTGATTTGGTAACGTTTTCTGAACGTAACCAAAAGTGTATCAAAAGTGACGGCAAGATAGGTGACAAATTTTACGTCCACGAAAACCGTTACCGTATACCTACGGTAACGGTTTTTAACCGTTACAAAAGACCTTTTTTGTACTAGTGATAGTTAGTTTTCGGGTTGTTACATTTTGTCCCTAATCACTTCTCAATTAATCTTATTATGTTTTAGCCATTGATTAGTTTTCTAAATTTTGATCAATGGTTGTGATTTGTTCTCATGTGCACAATGAAAATTGAGTTTTCATTTGAACCCAACCATATATATATATATATAGAGAGAGAGAGAGAGAGAGAGATAGAGAGAGAGAGAGAGAGAGAGAGAGGTTCAAGGGAAAACATAAAAAAACGGAAAACTGAAGAACACCCTGGTGGCCCTTCATCTAGACGGTTTGCACTTGTACATACAAGTAAATTATGTTGTTTTTTGGTTTTTACATATGCACGTGTGCATGTTACAAATTACTTGTATGCACAAGTGCATACCGTCCAGATAAAGGGCTACTAGAGTGTTTTTCAGTTCCGTTTTTTTAGGTTTTCCCCTGAACCTGACCCTATATATATATATACATATATATGTGTGGGTTAAATCAAATGAGAACCATAAATATGTTACAAACTCGTGAGACCCAATCTAAAAATATTTTATTTCATTGATATTTGTTCATCAAATGCTAAGATTGAAGATATTTTGTTTCACATATATTTGTTTCATAATATGATTGTTTCACGTGGATTTGTTTCACATATCAATATTTTTATGTGTATTTTCATTTCATTAGGTGAATCAATTTTGTTTCCACATGTACTGAAACGTTACGCTTCAATAGAATGAATTCGGTAGTATTCTACCCTATGGTAGATCGAAGGTCCCGTGCCACTTGAACTCAAATCTATCTTACCTTCAATCCATCGTTGTCCAGCCAAGCCAACCCATAACAAAATGTTAGACCGGCTGACACAATCGAATTGGTTAAGGAAAAGGAAAGTGGTCAACACGAATATTGTGAAACAAAATCTTAATATAGGTTTTGATGAAAAAAACTTATGAAAAAAATATTTTTAGATTGATTTTCATAAGTTTATAATATATTTGTGGTTCTCATTTAATTATCATTCTATATGGTAGCATGCAAACATTTCTAACTTGTCAATGAAAACACAATTGAGAAAGAGGTTGATACCTTGATTCCGGAAAAGACTTCCATATCCATTCATTTTGATTCAAAAATGATTCAGCATGTATCATAAGACGTTTCTTCATATTTTTGTTAATAGAAAACCACTGTTCAATAATAAGAAGTTGTTAGTAACTTCAAAAATATTATATGTAAATGAGCAAAAGTGTTTATTTGTGTGTTATTCTAACATACATGCACTACTACAAAAATGTCTTTCCAAACCTTGTAAAAACTCGTCCGAATTTTTGAAGAAACATTTTTACACGGTTGATTACTGATCAACTACTTAGGGGTTGTTTGTTTTTTTAAAAAAACATCTTAATACCTCTGAAGTCTAAATTAGTAAGACGTTCTTACGTTCAGACCGGTTTTTTTTTCAGATTTCAGAGACTCTTAAGTCTGAAATACGTCTAAAAGTAGAAGAGGTAATGTGTTATAACCTCTTAAAGCACCGCCTCTTATTAATCAGAAGTGAAATAAGACTTAAGACTTCAGATCTCTTAAAAAACAAACACCACCTTACGCGAATTCGAATTTCCAGCATCGTACGTATTACCCAATCTAGTTAATAGTAGAGACTTGGAATTCAAGAACTGTAACAACCGGGTTTTTAAAGAAAAGGTGAAAGTTTGGTGGCCGAAGTCTAAACAATGAAAGTTGGATTTGAGGGACCTTTTGGCAATTTTTGAGAAGTATATATTGCTACAATTCCCTAGGGCATGATTTTAGAAATCAGTTTTATTGTGTTCTTCTGGTTTGGCGGCTAGAAGGTAGAAAGGAAAGGAAGAAGAAGCAAAGAAAAAGGAAAATCAAGAAGGTAATCTCCTCTAATCTTCTTGATGCTGATTGTTTACTGTTTTCCCTCTTTGTGGTCTAAGTATTTTGGTGAGAAGCCTTTGATTTCATTGTGTCTTCACTAAATGCTCTTAAAAGGGGTTTTTGAGGGTTTTGATTAGTAAGTATCGATTTAAAGGTAAGAAGATGGTTTAAGTTTGGTGGATGAACCCTTATGTTTGTCTAATCGAACTTATGGCAGATAATGGGTTTATTATTCACTTTTGGGAATTTGTTATCGTCCAGCCGTAGTTTCCGGACAGTAGTGTCCGGACAGTGGGGGTTTCCGGGTGTTGTCTATAGTATCCGGGTAGTAGTTTCCGGATAAGTTTTAGTGTCCGGATAGTTGTGTCCGAAAAGGGCGAGTGTCCGGGTATTAGTATCCGGAAAGTCCAAGGTGTCCGGAAAGTGGTGTTGTCCAGAAAGTTAAGTGATCAGCTTATATGTTTTGTCCATTCATTCAGGAAGATCGACTGGAAGTCTGGAACAGATTAGGAAAAAGAAGTAAGAGCACCAGGTGAGTTTTTCTAACAAAAATACGTGATTTTACGTGTTTTTCCAAAGAAAGTGATTATGTGGATATGCCATGTTATTTACATGATTTTTACGTGAATGAAAGTTTAATATTTTACCGATCATGGTGTGTTTACGAGCACGATTTATTTACAAGCTTTTACGTATGTTTTCCCATGAAAAGTATGTTTTAAGGAAAAGACTATTCAGCAAGGTGAAACGAATTATAAAGTGTTAAACGGATTTCATGTTTATGACGAGCTATGTGTATGTTATGTGGAGTCGGTCTGCACAGTGGGATCTGAGTACCTTGGGATCCGATGATCCCTTGGGCTGTTATGAGAAAGCTTGTAGGAGGGAGTTCTTTTCCTTCCTACTCGGATATATGAGTAAGCTTATAGGAGGGAATTCATTTCCTTCCTACTCGGATAGATGAGTAGCTTGTAGGAGGGAATTCGTTTCCTTCCTACTCGGATATGTGACTGCCTATGTGATCCTTAAACACTGTGCAATACCATGATTGAATGATTATGTGAAGAATGTTAATGCGTTTTATAAAATGATTTTTATAATGTTGATGTACATTGTTTATGGAGGGAACTCACTAGACCTCATGGTCTAACCCTCGCTTTTCAAAACTAAAACCTTTTCAGGTAAGCAAATAGTAGGAGGCTCAGGTAAGTGAGCAAGAGCAAGATACAGTACAGGTGCCGTTAGAGACAGTGCAAGCGCCACTTGTAGAAGCTAGATTATTCTCAGTTGTGTATAGGTTGTTTCCGCCAACCTTAGTTCGAGATTGATGTAATGAAATCTTGGGACCCATTTTTGCAATGATTATGAGTTATTGCTATGTATGTCCTGTTGTAAGTTTGGGATGTTACAAATGGTATCAGAGCCATAGTTTAAGAGATTTAGGTGACCGGATGGGCCTAAACTTAAACTTTAGAGTAGAAATCACAACTGAGAATCAGGGAATGCGTTAGGAGCGCACTATCGTCGATATGGGAGATGCGTTTGGAGGGCACTATAGTAGATATAGGACTAATAGGGTACCGAGGACAGTCATGTAAGGTAAGTTTGGGATTTCACCTGGCCAGTGTAATTGCGAACTTACAGGTACATGTATGTGCTTGACCTACCTCATTATTCCGAAGTTGTAGTCTTAAGCTATTTTATATGTCATGTTCCAATAATCTAGAAGGTCAGCAAGATCCCTGAGGGATAGACCGAGCCTTCTTGCTTGGGAAGTATCATGAGAAATCATATATGATGTGATGTATGTATACATCGAATAGAAGAAATGTTGTATAGAATGTCATGAGTCGTCTAGAGGTAGATCTTCATGGATTCGAAGAGGTTGGATGTTGAGTTTGAGTAAGACTCCTGTTTCGGGAGAGTCCCAGTTCTAGGAATCATGGGATAGATCAGTCGGGATGGTAAGGAAGGACAACGTCAAAACCTTGAAAGTATCAATGGAGCCCTGACTTCTTAGTCGAGCTTTTCAATGGCAGGATAAATGAAATAAGATACCTATAGTGAATTGAAAGCATGTAGAAGTAGAGAATGAGATAGTCGATCAAAGCGAAAATAGTATGAAATGGTTGAGTAAGTGAGATGTGGAACGCATGTACAGCAAGTTATTGCATGACCGAGAGGGCGACCATTGGTCGTAGGTAAGTGTCAAGGATAAGCTGCGTGAGTAAAGTGGTTGACCTTGTTAGAGTGAGTAGCCTTCAATTGTAAGTAGAGTCTCATGCATAGCGTTCTTATATGTAACATGAAATTTTCACGATTTAAGTCAAATGTATAAATATCAATTTTGATCGAAAATGAGTCAGAATGTGCAAGCGTATGTTTAAAGAAAAGGTGACTTCATTCACATTGCACAATGAAATTTTGAACTTAACGATTCGCAAAATATTTCACACTTTTCATTATAAGTTAAATTGTTACAAAAAGGTCGAGAAAACGTTTGCCAGCAAAACCTTTACAATCAAAATGAGTTTTAACCTATTGATATCATATAAAAGGGTGTGAGAACCGACTGGTTTACTTGGTGTCGGTAATTTCTTTCAGAATTGTGTTGTATGAAAGGGTTTTCATTCAACGTATTATTGTCGTAATAACATCGTTCAGATTGAGTAAGATTAAGGTTCACGGGAAGATGCATGCAAACGATTCTCGAATCGTTGTGCAGGGCATTGAAGTTATAAGCGTGATGGGGTCATGTGTACCCAAGTGTTTCCAATTGTTGTTTATTGAAAATGATGAAAGGTGCGAAAAGATTTATTTACTGCGTTACCATGCATGAAGGCTATGAACTCACTAGGTCATAGGGTATTACATTTTGAACTAAGGAAGAACTCCGGGAGTGGAGAGGTGTTGGACAAGTCAGGGGAGAACGTATGTAGTTTTGGTATATGTGTTCAAGAGGAGAGTTGGACAGTGGAAGAGTCGGGAAGTGGATTTTAATATCGGTTGTATGAGGGTCTGTACCCTGGGTCGGTAACTGGAAGTACGGTTGTCAAGGGATGGTTGTGTCCGGAGGAAGGACTTGAAGCCTTCAAGGTGTGGTATTAGCAACTCGTTATGAGTAGTGTGCTGAGGCAGAAATGAGATATCCTCGATGTCGAATAAGAGTCTTGAGGTGATCTTGAAATTTTGATGTTACATGAGTAGGTTTTGAAATAAGGGAGACGGATTATGAAGTTGATTATGATATGTTGGAAGGATTAGGTTTCGTAAGGAACCCGTGTTTAAGAATAAGTTAAGAAAGTATCAACAACTCGACTTTTGATGCTGAAGTCGGCAACCGTTTAAGATGGTTAAGGCCGAAGGCTTGAACCAGAAGAGCGAAAGTTGATAGAACACCTTGTGGGGGTGCTAAGTTAGTGAGAGACCGCTGTTGTTGAATAAGCGTTCTGTTTACGAGGTGAGGAGGGTCCATAGAAGGATTAGGTGTGGAGCACAAACGGAGTGAGTGTAGACTATACCAGTCAGTAAGAAAACGTGCCGTGTCTATGAAAGGGCTCGGATCGTAAAGAGCTAGCTAGAATGTTTGCGTTTGAGCTATTTGAGAACTCGTGAGTTATAGTTCAACAAGTTGGGAAAGGACCAAGTAGCGAGATAGACTTGATTATGTATGCGGGAGGATATTAAGGCAAGTTCGAATTGTGTGATGTTATGGGAAAAGAGTGTACGGATGTATAGCGACAATAATTGTCAAGCTAAATGTGCCAGCTAGTATCGTAGTGATGTGATGTTAGAGAGAGAGAGGAAGCATCAGATAGAAGACTTTTTGGGGGTTTCGAAGGAGGTGTACGATTTGTTAACCAGGTTGTTGGAGCATGTATGGTGTAAGTTGACGTTGTGACATGATTATGTTCGGGATAGAATGACGGAGTGGTGGTGGATAGTTACCCAAATAAGAAACCAATTGTTTTTGAGGTATAAGTCGCTAAGTAAGGGTATTTTGAAATCAATGTAAGTTAAAGAAGATGATGGATGGGTTAATCAAAATGTGGGATAGTAGATGCGAAATCTTTAATGATTGAGAATTGTTCCTTTGGGTGAAAGGATTATCCGAGAAGGTAATAGTTGAAGATCAAAGAATGTGTAGTAACAGCAAACACTGGTGGCAGTTCGAGGTGATTTGGTCGAAAGCCTTAAGTTAGAATTTTAGTGCAACTGTTTGGTTATGTGTAGTAATGAGAAAGTATTTTCAGCTTGGGAATTGTCGGAAGAGAGGAGCGAGTAATGTTGGTGGGCAGTGCTCCACGCTAACGTGGGGAGGTGAAGATAGTATGTCGGAATGAGTAAGTAAATTGGAAGTAGTAAACTTGACAGTAATGCCGAAAGGTGCAGTGTTGCGTAGATTGTCATTGATAAGTGTGCGAACTTTTGGAAAGAGTATTGAGGAAGGGAATTGTGTATGATTTTGTGTAGGAAAGAAGAGGATAAGACAACTGAATGAGTTAAGTTAGTGACTTTGTGAGAAATGTTTAAACGAATTGGTCGTGCCGTGATTAAGCTAGTGAGAATAGTATGGTGTGACCAGGGTTACTCCTCCCAGTGGAGTGAGGATAACCGGAGTTATGTTTTATATGACTGAACGAACGTGGCAATCAGCGAGGAATTGATGTGTTTCAGGATAAGTTTAATTTGAGTAGGTGAACACTTCAACGATGGGTTTGGAGGTTACTACTCTTAGTTACGTATAAGTATGGGGTGGTGAAGTAGTGAGGATGTGAGATGATTGACGAACTGTGGTCTAGGTGGTCCGAGAAAGGGAAATGTTATCTGCATAGGCGATTGTTGGGTGGTGCATGGTTGAGAGTTGTGATACGATGAAGGAACTCGGGGTTGTGAATTGTCGGGATGTATAGGGTTGGCCTTGTGCCAAGTTGTCAAGTGAGTGATTGTTTCTTAGTAAATGAATCTCGTGTTGTAGCAGGGGATTCCGCCAAGTTCCTTCTTAAAGGAAGTAAAGATGCGTGAGAAGCCTTATTTAATCTACTATTGTTAAGACCGATCGAATAGGAACAGTAGCCAGCGAGTTAGAGTACCGTAAGAACTGAAGGGAATGCATCCAATGTTCCATGCTTCGAATTTAATGAGGTGGTCGACTGAGTCAGAAGTGGCATTACCTTGGGGAAGTGTCAGCTGTGGTGAAAGCAAGATACCCACATCTCTTCTAATAAGGAATTCCGGGGACGGAATTCTTTTAAGGGGGGAGTGTTGTAACAACCGGGTTTTTATAGAAAAGGTGAAAGTTTGGTGGCCGAAGTCTAAGCAATGAAAGTTGGACTTGAGAGACCTTTTGGAAATTTTTGAGAAGTATATATAGCTACAATTCCCTATGGCATGATTTTAGAAATCAGTTTTATTGTGTTCTTGTGGTTTGGCGTCTAGAAGGAAGAAAGGAAAGGAAGAAGAAGAAAAGAAAAAGGAAAATTAAGAAGGTAATCTCCTCTAATCTTCTTGCTGCTGATTGTTTACTGTTTTCCCTCTTTGTGGTCTAAGTTTTTTGGTGAGAAGCCTTTGATTTCATTGTGTTCTTCACCAAATGCTCTTAAAAGGGGTTTTTGAGGTTTTTGATTAGTAAGTATCGATTTAAAGGTAAGAAGATGGTTTAAGTGGATGTTTATGTTTGGTGGATGAACCCTTATGTTTGTCTAATCGAACTTACGGCAGATATTGGGTTTATTAGTCACTTTTGGGAATTTGTTTACGTCCAGCCGTAGTTTCTGGACGTCGCCCCGTCCGGACAGTAGTGTCCGGACAGTAGTGTCCGGACAGTAGTGTCCGGACAGTAGTGTCCGGACAGTAGTGTCCGGACAGTAGTGTCCGGACAGTGGGGGTTTCCGGGTGTTGTCTATAGTATCCGGGTAGTAGTTTCCGGATAAGTTTTAGTGTCCAGATAGTTGTGTCCGGAAAGGGCGAGTGTCCGGGTATTAGTATCCGGAAAGTCCAAGGTGTCCGGAAAGTGGTGTTGTCCGGAAAGTTAAGTGATCAGCTTATATGTTTTGTCCATTCATTCAGGAAGATCGACTGGAAGTCTGGAACAGATTAGGAAAAAGAAGTAAGAGCACCGGTGAGTTTTTCTAACTAAAATATGTGATTTTACGTGTTTTTCCAAAGAAAGTGATTATGTGGATATGCCATGTTATTTACATGATTTTTACGTGAATGAAAGTTTAATATTTTACCGATCATGGTATGTTTACGAGCATCATTTATTTACAAGGTTTTACGTATGTTTTCCCATGAAAAGTATGTTTTAAGGAAAAGACTATTCAGCAAGGTGAAACGAATTATAAAGTGTTAAACGGATTTCATGTTTATGACGAGCTTTGTGTATGTTATGTGGAGTCGGTCTGCACAGTGGGATCTGAGTACCTCGGGATTCGATGATCCCTTGGGCTGTTATGAGAAAGCTTGTAGGAGGGAATTCATTTCCTTCCTACTCGGATATATGAGTAAGCTTGTAGGAGGGAATTCATTTCCTTCCTACTCGGATAGGTGAGTAGCTTGTAGGAGGGAATTCGTTTCCTTCGTACTCGGATATGTGACTGCCTAAGTGATCCTTAAACACTGTGCAGTACCATGATTGAATGATTATGTGAAGAATGTTAATACGTTTTATAAAATGATTTTTATAATGTTGATGTACACTGTTTATGGAGGGAACTCACTAGACCTCATGGTCTAACCCTCGCTTTTCAAAACTAAAACCTTTTCAGGTAAGCAAATAGTGGGAGGCTCAGGTAAGTGAGCAAGAGCAAGATAGAGTACATGTGCCGTTAGAGACAGTGCAAGCGCCACTTGTAGAAGCTAGATTATTCTCAGTTATGTATAGGTTGTTTCCGCCAACCTTAGTTCGAGATTGATGTAATGAAATCTTGGGACCCAGTTTTGCAATGATGATGAGTTATTGCTATGTATGTCCTGTTGTAAGTTTTGGATGTTACAAGAACAACAAAAAAATACACTCTCTCATGATGAGAAAAAAACAAGAACCTTCATCTGTACATTCATTTAGGGGGTGTTTGGTTTGGAGTATTGAGATGTAAAGAATTGGAATGATAATGAAAACTGTTGTTTGATTTGATATAATATAATGGGTCCATTACCCTAAACCCATTAATTTCCTATCCCGACCAAATTGGGGGGAATGAAAATCTTATTCCCGCTCAGCCATCTTTTCTCATGCGTCCCTTCATTTTCTCGATGTTGAATGGAAAATATTTTTTATTTTAATGTTGGACATCACATATTTGTATTAAAATTATTATATAAAACATTTTTTTATTAAAAATATTGGTTTATAATCATTCTCCTGCATTCTCATTTTCATTTTCATTCTCATTTCTTAAGATAAACCACACACCCCCTTATTTTTATCAACGTTTATCTTCAATTTCATTCATTTTTACAAACCTTTACTTAACTTCAACTATTTTTATATGTATGAAATTGTTAAAAATTCAGTAGTGATGATATGAATAGATAAAGGAATGTAGATGAAATTTTGTTAAATGAAGGTGATGAAGGTTTGTTTTCATGCTCTCACCAAAATATATATTCATTCCTTCGGGAGCTTAACCATACATAAATATATTTAGCGCATTTCAAAAACCTTCATCTATACGCATTTCACAAACCTTCATCTACTTTCATCAACATTTATCTTCAATTTCAGTCATTTTTACAAACTTGTACATAACTTATGTTACTTTCACATGCATGAATTTATTAAAGTTTCAATAATGGTGATATAAATAGGTAGATGAAGATTTGTAAAATAAAGGTGATAAATGTTTTGCTCTCACGTTCTCTCCTAAAATATCGTTCATGAGAGCTCGACCTTATATACACATATCATCTACAAACCTTCATCTCACTACTAAAAGAGTCACTCTCTCAGATTTTTATGATGGATTATCCGCTAGAAAATTACCTCCTGAAAAACAAATTGTGTTTTGTAGTGTCTATCTTTATTTACTTAATTATATCATTGCGACTGTAGCGTTTAACACATTTTTGATGAAACAACAGATCACATTAAAACATAGCTAGGGGCTAGCAAACGAGAGCAATTACATGGTTCCGAGACATGAAGAAAGAGAAGTACACGACTCACCAAAGTTTTTCCTACTACTCCCCTTACATCTAAAACAATTGTCAACTATGAAGTCGAATAATTCACTAAATCTGTAGCGTTAACATATGATCCCTAGGTTGGATTCTTGTGAGAAATCAAAATTTCGTGAGAATGCTAAAAAACACTTTGTTGGCGGAAGTTCACATAACTTACGTGTTAACGTACATTAACGTATGTTAACATTTCATAGTATTTTATATTAACATAAGAATGAGAAACAATACATGATTATTGGTTGCTATCGTTGTCAATTTTTATTATTATTCTGATTTGCATATGATATATATATATATATATATATATATATATATATATATATATATATAGAGAGAGAGAGAGAGAGAGAGAGAGAGAGAGAGAGGGAGAGACGAAGGATCGCGTGAGAACATGAGTTAAGGTGTGAAACATAAGATAGGATATGACTCTTGATCATTTCGTGTTGATCTTCAATTATGATTGAATACAAGAGTGGATATTTGTTACCGTTCTCATCATAACTTCCATTCTCACGTCACAAATCATATTGTTTAACCAAAATGTCACAAATCATATTGTTTAGGATCGCATGTCTTACCTTCTTAGCTTCTACAATAAATTTATAATTCTTATTTTTATACAAAATATAGAAGAAAAAAAAATTAAAAAGTGAAAATATGTTGTGTTTGTATTCACCCCACTTCTACAAACACTTCATGGGTAAGTCATCACTTTCCATGACCAACATAATCAGTGGCGGACCCCTTTACTGGCTTTTGGGGGCCATGCCCCCCTCCCCGTTTTTTACACAAATATTACACATGTCGTTAGTGAACACATTAGTGGGTGGCTCAACTGGTTATCACTCCTTGGCCATGTCGTGGAGGTCATTGTATCAAATCTCTTCTGTAGCATTTTTTTAATTTTAGTCAATTTTTTTTTAATTTGGGTCATTTTTTCTTCCCTAATATGAAATTGCATTTTCAAATTGCGTTCAAATTCTCGTTTTCTTCAAAAGTTTTCAAAGTCCAAAATCTCTAACAAATTTGTATTACTATTTTTCGGTTAATGTTTAAACGCTTTGAGTTCTAGGGATCGTTTACCCAAACACTTACCCGCTAAACGCTTAATTCAGAGGCGGACCCAGAATTTTTTTCTTACGGTGGCACCTTTGACGAACCTAAAATTTTTCCACATCGCCCGATGTTGTTTCTTACGGTGGCAACTTTTAATAGTTTTTTTGGGATTTTTGGTTGATTTTAGAGTTTTTTTATACGGTTGTACCATTTAAAACGATACGGTTGCACCCTTTAAAACGATACGGTTCCACTCTTCACACGACTAAAATTTTTTACCCTTCGCTGGACGAACGATACGGTGGCACGTGCCACCGTATCCCACACTCTAGGTCCGCCATTGGCTTAATTACCGGTAAAATTTAACATTATCATTTACCTTATCGAGTAAGATTTTTACTCCATCAAAATGTATCATATGCAACAATTTACATGGTAAGCATTAACGGGTAAGAGCTTTCACCTTTACTTACAATGGGTCTTACCGGGTAAGATTCTCGGTCTTTGCCATGTTCATCCGGTAAGCACTTACCGAGTAAGCGTTTGGTAAACGACCCGTAGTCTTACATTAACAAATATTCTCTAAAATTTAATATTAGATCACTGAAAAGGAAAATAAAAAACAATTTACATGCGTATCATTTCTATCTCTAAATTTTTGTCGTATTATATTTCGGCCCCCCCAGATTATAACGGTCGTGTTCCGCCCCTGAACATAATCAAATATTGTTGTTGAGCATTCGGAATCAAAAGGAATAAATGTTGTAGGATGGAAGTTTTTAACGAGAATGACAAAAGATTCGAGAATAAACTAGTCCAATAACTATAATAAAACGTAATTTTGTTACAAACAATAATGGTAATGCGACATGAAACGAAAAGAAAAGTACATTTACATGGGCCTAAACTCAATGCCTTGCACAATAATGCTAGAAAGAATATTTTGTGTTTTCTCTTCCCGACTTCTAAAGTAAAGATTCATCTTAATAGTCCTGTTGGAAGTAGTTATAACTTTAAAGAATTGACATTCCATCCAACCATCTTTCCTCATCTTTGGATGACCTTCTATCTTGCGGCCAAATGAAGGAATGAGAGAGTTTTCATCAACATTTGGTTCAACAATCGGGGTATTCGGAGGGATCACATAGATATACCATGGATTATGATCAGTAAGATGACCAAAATTTACTCTCTCTATTACTAGGATGCCATCGGGTAAAGAGTAGTTTTTGGGTTGTTTGTATATGAGATGACATGAATAGGTCATCTTGGGAGACAACAATTGAGAATTAATTTTACAGTGGATAAAAAATCCCTTTGTAACTTCAGACTCGGCCACAATTTCAAATCTACAAAAGAGTAAGAAAACATACAGAATAGTAAGTTTGTAGAATAGTCTGATTTTGTCGCATAAAAAACCATAAAAAAGTACAAACATTCCATATACCAACCAGGTAGCATGTACTCATGTGCTGATATTTTCATTTATTTTAGTTAATAGTTTATTAAAGTTGTGTACACGAAAAACTATTTCTTTCGGTATATAATTTCAAATAGATTGGTAAGGAATCAAATATATATATATATATATATATATATGATGAGGGAGGATTAAACGAGAACAATAACTATTTAAAAGAACACGAGAACAAACAAAATCATTAGTGATTTTACATTAACGCGCAAAAAAGCCACACGGACCTGAAGCTGCGGCCAAAGTCCTTTTTTCGTGCGTTAATATAAAATCACTAATAAGTTTGTTCGTTCTTGTGTTCTTGTAAATAAGTATTGTTTTCGTTTGAACCCGACTCTATATATGATATTATATATATATATATATATATATATATATATATATATAGAGAGAGAGAGAGAGAGAGAGGAAAATTCAAATGAAAACTCATCTTTCATTGTGCACGTGAGGACCGATCACAATGCCTCCATCTCTTTTGATCCAACAACTCATATTAAATAGAGTTTATAATTAAGGTGATTAGGGGTAAAAAGGGAAGATAATTTCAATCTCACGCCTACCATATTTGACTTTTTATTTTCTTTTTTAATTAAAAAGTTTTACCCCCCCCCCCTTATAGTTTAAAATAAATTATCTTAAAAGTTACTAATATTTTAATCAAACAAATTACATCAAAAAAACGAGAATTTCGTGCTCTTCGATATGACATCCATCTTGATATAGTTTTTTTTGTTTTAACCGTTTTTACGTGAAATGCTATATATGTGTTATATTCATTATGAATATTTATGTACGTTCAAATGTGTACAAAACCTCGACACCGTAAGTCCGTAACTCGACATCACATTTTTCAACACTTTCTTCAACGTCGTAAGACATCGCGTTCTTCATCACCGTAACCCAACACCCATCGAGTTTCGATTGTGAACCCGGGAACAAAAGAGAGCGCGCCACGTCTCCACACCTTCATGGGTCATTCATGTATTATTCGTCATGAATAATGTATCATTCATGATGAATAATACAACATTCAAGGTGAATAATACATGATTCCGGATATCGTGTATTATTCATCCCGAATGTTGTATTATACATTTTGAATATTGTATTATTCATCATGAATAATGAATGAACGTTCACCTTTGTTATTCATATTAAATGTGGACACCCGGGGATGTGTATACATATTCAGAATGAATTAAACAAAGTTTCGGTTGCGAAACGGGGAACAAAAGAGAGAGCGCCATGTGTCCACAATTTCACGGGTCATTCATGTATTATTCATCATGAATAATGTATCATTCAGAATGAATAATACAACATTTAAGGTGAATAATACACGATTCATGATGAATAATACATGAATCATGAATTTATGTTTTATGCATCCTAAATGTTGTATTATTCATCCTGAATATTGTATTATTCACCATGAATAGTGAATGAACGTTCACCTTTGTTATTCATACTGAATGTGGATACCCGGGGACGTGCATAAATATTCATAATGGATATAACATATATATAGGATTTCACGTAAAAAACGGTTAAAATGAAAATAAAAATTATATCGTGATGAATGTCATATCGAAGAGCACGAAATTCTCGTTTTTTTGGTGTAATTTGTTTGATTAAAATATTAGTAATTTTTTAGATAATTTATTTTAAACTTCAAGGGGATAAAAGTTTTTTAATTAAAAAAAAAATAAAAGGTCAAATAAGGTATGCGCTGATTCAAATTTCCAATTTTGTCCCTAATCACTTCTCAATTAATCTTATTATGTTTTAGCCATTGATTAATTTTCTAAATTTTGATCAATGGTTGTGATTTGTTCTCATGTGCACAATGAAAATTGAGTTTTCATTTGAATCCAACCCTATATATATATATATATATATATATATATAGATAGATAGAGAGAGAGAGAGAGAGAGGGGGAGAGATTCAAGAGAAAACCTAAAAAAACGGAAAACTGAAGAACACCCTGGTGACCCTTCATCTAGACGGTTTGCACTTGTACATACATGTAAATTATGTTGTTTTTTGGTTTTTATATATGCACGCGTGCATGTTACAAATTACTTGTATGTACAAGTGCATACCGTCAAGATGAAGGGCTACTAGAGTGTTTTTCAGTTTTCCCCTAAACCTGACCCTATATATATATATATATATATATATATATGGGTTAAATCAAATGAGAACCATAAATATGTTACAAACTCGTGAGACTCGATCTAAAAATATTTTATTTCATTGATATTTGTTCATCAAATGCTAAGATTGAAGATATTTTGTTTCACATATATTTGTTTCATAATATGATGGTTTCACTTGGATTTGTTTCACATATCAATATTTTTTACGCGTATTTTCATTTCATTAGGTGAATCAATTTTGTTTCCACATGTACTGAAATGTTACGCTTCAATAAAATGGATTCGGTAGTATTCAACCCTATGGTAGATCGAAGGCCCCGTGCCACTTGAACTCAAATCTATCTTACCTTCAATCCATCGTTGTCCAGCCAAGCCAACCCATAACAAAATGTTAGACCGGCTGACACAATCGAATTAGTTAAGGAAAAGGAAAGCGGTGAACACGAATATTGTGAAACAATATCTTAATATAGGTTTTGATGAAAAAAACTTATGAAAATAATATTTTAGATTGATTTTCATAAGTTTATAATATATTTGTGGTTCTCATTTAATTATCATTCTATATGGTAGCATGCAAACATTTCTAACTTGTCAATGAAAACACAATTGAGAAAGAGGTTGATACCTTGATTCCGGAAAAGACTTCCATATCCATTCATTTTGATTCAAAAATGATTCAGCATGTATCATAAGACGTTTCTTCATATTTTTGTTAATAGAAAACCACTGCTCAATAATAAGAAGTTGTTAGTAACTTCAAAAATATTATATGTAAATGAGCAAAATTGTTTGTGTGTTATTCTAACATACATGCACTACTACAAAATGTCTTTGTTACTTGTTTTTTTTTCTATCTTTTCTTTCCAAACCTTGTAAAAACTCGTCCGAATTTTTGAAGAAACATTTTTACACGGTTGATTACTGATCAACTACTTAGGGCTGTTTGTTTTTTCAAAAAAACCTCTTAATACCTCTGAAGTCTGAATCAGTCAGACGTTCTTATGTTCAGACCGTTTTTTTTCTCCAGATTTCAAAGACTCTTAAGTCTGAAATACGTCTGAAAGTAGAAGAGGTAATGTCTTATAACCACTTAAAGTACCGCCTCTTATTAATCAGAAGTGAAATAAAACTTCAGACTTCAAATCTCTTAAAAAACAAACACCACCTTAGGCTAATTCGAATTTCCAGCATCGTACGTATTACCCAATCTAGTTAATAGTAGAGACTTGGAATTCAAGAACCACAAAAAATACACTCTCTCATGATGAGAAAAAAACAAGAACCTTCATCTATACATTCATTTAAGGGGTGTTTGGTTGGGGGTATTGAAATGTAAAGAATTGGAATGATAATGAAAACTGTTGTTTGGTTTGGTTTGATATAATATAATGGGTCTATTATCCCAAACCCATTAATTTCCTATCCCGACCAAATTGGGGGGAAGGAAAATCTTATTCCCGCTCAGCCATCTTTTCTCATGCGTCCCTTCATTTCTCGATGTTGAATGAAAAATATTTTTTATTTTCATGTTGGACGTCACATATTTGTATTAAAATTATTATATAAAACATTTTTTATTACAAATATTGGTTTATAATCATTCTCATGCATTCTATTTTCTCTCTCTATATATATAGAGAGAGAGAGAGGGGAGAGAGACATATACGGATTTAAAAAATTACCTTGTCACCATTGTCGATGAGGAACCCTTGGCGTAATAGAGAGTACGCTTCCTTCTTGGTTGTCCATTCTATTTTCTCTTTTGATAACTTGATTAAATCGATATAATCATTCGGAAACTTTTGTTCCCAATTTACGTCTGAATCCATGCTATTATTTTCCTCCGTCTCCTATTAAATCGATATTAATTTTGATTGATTCAAAGCTCCCATTTATATATACCCAAATAAACGATTCATTTAATCCAACTTACATGATTCACCGGACGAAATTCAATGCCTTCAAGAAAAAATTTGTTAGATTTTTTCATGTGCTTCCACAAATCTCCGTGCAAACACTCGATTGTAAATTCTTGTTGTTTTTGATGGCAAGTAAATCGATATAGTTGACTAACTAACCATCCATCTTCTCTCATTTCTGCAATGAATGGACCAGAATAGTGTGTCTCCTCCTCCAACTTGTATTTGAAGGGTAAACATGTCCCATGATCCCAGTGTGCAAGCTTGTAGACCAGGTTGATGTTGTATGTGACATGTGGTATCAAGAAATGAGCTTCTGCTTTTATCTTAAAATCATGTACACCCTCCATGACATTATCAAATCTGCGCGCGCACACACACACATATACAGATGATTTTGTTATTCAAAAATGGACATGTGTGTTGATTTTATTCATCAATTATTTTATTCAATTATTTTTAGATGTCTCCGACTAAAACAATTAACGGATAGAAAGATAGGGAAAATATTGAGAGAAGTATAAACAAATATTTTTGAAGAGAGAGGGAGAGAGAGGGAGAGGGAGAGGGAGAGAGAGAGAGAGAGACCTTGAATTTTCATCTCGAATGATTTGAAAGTTCTTTTGTCCAATAATCGTGATACATTTTGTAGCTGAAATTATTTCACAAGCTCTTTCATTCTTATCTATCGAAAGCCACTGTCCAATAAACATGTTCAATTTATTTTATTAGAAGAACTCTTAATATTAAATAAAAAAAACTGAGATAGACGGAGCATACAAAACTTAGTTTATTATATAGCTATATATGTGATACAGTTAGATGTAATAAATATAAAAATCACATTTCTACACTTGAAAAGAAAAAAATATCAAATAGTTAAAATGAGGGGTATATTTGAAACCGAAGTTTTGAATTCCTTTTACTGGCATGGACTTCAAACCATGTCACCAATTCTCAAACAAACCAAAATACTCAATTCAATAGCAATTGGTATTTTTTTTCTTCTAATAAATGATGTATTTTTTAAGATTACATGTTTAAACTAAATGCTTCTAAAAGACGATTGAAGATCCTACTGTAAATGAATGGAAATTTGATACAATTTCTCATCAATTTTGAGAGGAGCAAATGGTTGGAGCTGGAGAGAAAGGAATGGAGAATCAACCGAGTGCTAATATTACGAAAACGAGATGGTCAACGATCATCCCGAAAAAGGTATGCATCTTCATATGGAGGGTTCGATTGGGTCGAATACCATGCTATCAAGCTTGGATAGGATGGGGATTGCTTTTGATACAACACTATGCCCGATGTGTGAAAATACGATCGAAGAATTGGACCATGCCCTTGTAACATGTCCGGAAGTGAAGGGTATGTGGAGAGGTGTTGGAAGATGGTGGGGGGGAAATCTTGAAGAGGCCGAAACAATTCAACAATTCAGGAGTTATTAAACGAGCAAGATCCGGGTGATGATAATGAAAACCATGGTGAGATCTGGACAACGGTAAAATGGACATTACTTTACCTCATTTGGGCTCATCGAAACAACATGGTCTCCAAAATGAGCTCAAATGTTATGCGTTGAAGACACCACTATTGGGTGAATCTTTTTTTTTCAAATTTTTTGATCACTTGATCATATTGACCTTGAATTTTACACATCCAGTATGCAATTTAAAACACATAAAACCATAAAATTGACAGTGTGTCATAAAAATAGAAATGAACATGAAATAAGATAATTCTTTTGAGTTTTCGGCTTTAGATTCGAGATATTTCGTGATACATCACGTAGAAAAAGTCACAAACTCCAAATGTATTTCATAAGTTATTTGTTCTACCTAATCAAGTAAAAACTCAAATAGTTTATAAATTGTGTTCTACTTTTGTGTCGTGGTTCACTTATAAAAATAAATTAACATAACACTACAAAATAATGAGGTTTTGTAGACGAAAAATTATGTTTCTACTGAGAAAATCCTTCATACGACAAATTATCGACGAGTTTCATTGTCAGAAAAAAATTTGTGTACGGTAATCATGATTACTGGCGGATTTTTAATCATCGATGAACCGACGAAAAAATTTGTCTGTAATCCGGCAGAAATTACCATCGATAAAGCCTCTTTATTTTGTAGTGTAAAATATATGGCATCAATATATAATAAAATCATGTAATTACCGTTGTATCCTGATAACGAAATCCTTTCATGAGAAGCAAGAGGTATTTCTCTCTGGATTCATATAACAGAGGAGGCACTGCAAGATTTCCATACTCGAACAAATTTATACCATTTTGAGCAATATTCTGTGAAAATATTTTACAACACTTGTGTCAAGAAAAATTGCATCAAAATTTGTGATAAAAAAGAACTTTTATTCATAAAGAAAACTTACTTGTTGTCCAAGAGCAATCTCAAGTTCCATAAGAATCTCCGAGATTGTTGGTCGTTCTTTACGATTTCTATTTAAACATCGACCGGCAATGGCGGAAAATGTCATCAAAGAATCTGAATCTATGTATCTTTTTAGATTAAAAGAGACAATATCATCGAGTCTATTTTCATCATAATGGGTTTTCCACACAGGCGCTAAAATGCGTGACTCACCACTACGAATTTCAAAACATAATCTTCCGCACATTACTTCAAACAAAATGACCCCAAAAGAGTATATGTCAGACTCCTTTGTCAGGAAGCCCAACTCCCAATACAACGGATCACAATATCCAGGCGTACCAACACAATTTGAGAGAATATATGTTTGTGGTTGGAGAGTTGGGCCGAATTTCGACAAACCAAAATCTGAGACTTTAGCAGTCCAGTTATGGTCAAGAAGAATGTTCGCGCTTTTAATGTCTCGATGGAAAACTCTCTCTTGTGTCTCCGGGGGATCATGAAGGTAGCTTAGGGCACGAGCAACCCCAATGCATATTTTAATACGTTGGGACCATGAGAGATTAGTGTCACCTAGGTAGCGGTCAAAGCTCCCATGAGATGCATACTCGTACCCAAGGATCCTCTCATTACCATCATCACAATAGCATAAGAGAGAGACCAAATTTTCATGTTTGAATTTGGAAAGCATGATGATCTCTTTCCAAAACTCATTATTTCCTTGCCCGAGTTTAGGATCTAAGCGCTTGAAAGCCATCATGGTCCGTCCTTGTGGAAGACAGAGTTCTCCTTTGTACACCGGTCCAAACCCACCATGTCCTATTAGTTTGTTGGCATCAAAGTTGTTGGTGGCGGATTTTATGTCTTCTAGATGAATTTTGAGGTGATGAAAATCTTCCGAAGACATTATTTCTTTTAAATGATGAAAGTGATCAGATACGATTAGAGAAGAAAATAAAGAGGTGGTAGTTAAATATGTTCGACCTTTCTTCAAAGAGCTACTTAAATAGAAATCATTTGCACATGCATCTCTTTCTTTCTCTCGGCGGCTAGCAACTTGATTAAAATAGTTTTATTTACTTTGATGGCTTTGCATTTTTTAATGGAAAGCTGTATAAATTACTTTTATATACCTTAAATAGATTCTTCAACATGGCTTATTTAATTTTAGTCAAATTAGCACAAATTGAGGGAAAGAGCAATTTGTAATTAACCTTTCTCACATCTCCCTAGGAGTATCTAAAGACCATAATTTTCGGGTGATTAAACTTGGACTAATTTACGGATTTCGTCCTTGTAGTATATATGTCGATTTTTACGGAGTTGGTCCTTATATTTCATTTATAAGTATGTAGATAAATCTAGTGAGAGGCAATTGTTGGTGCAAGTGTACCACATCTCTATATATTTATACATATTTATTTTGATGATTACAAACACACCGTATTATTGTTTATCTAACAATTTAATCCAAGTGTGCAGTTGTTGAAGAACACGAAGATTTAAACTGAAGGGTTCAAGACGGAAGTGTTTACGTCGTCATCATTGTTTATAACTAATAATGATAAACACCCTAAAATAATATACCACTTGGATATTTCTAAAAACCCTAATTGATTTTAATTAAAAGGGTTTATTGAGAAGATTCAGCAAGATTGGTTGCGTCCTGGAAAGTGTCCTTTTCTGACGCCGGTATACCGCGGCGATATAGCCGGTATACCGCGGGTACATACAGCCGGTATACCGCGGGTGTTCAGCCGGTATACCGCGGCAGGTTCCGTGTGCATCTCTGGTTGGTTGAAAGTTGCTTTTTCTGACGGCGGTATACCGCGAGTCCTAGCCGGTATACCGCGGGTACGTTTTTCCAGAAGTCAACTTTGCATGTAGCCGTTGGTATGTCAGTGTACTTTGTCTGCACGGTATACCGCGTGAATTTGGCGGTATACCGCGGATGCACAATGCCGTTGGAGCTTCCTGATATATATACATGCATGCTGGTGAAGAAAGATAGAACACACAACACAACAGATCAACACTTACTCATCTGATCTCTCTCACTTACTTAACATATATATTTTATAAAACCTTTTTTTTATATAAAATATCCAAGTGAGATATTATACAAGAGTGATTACCCATTGTGAGTTATACTCCTCTTGTAAGTATTTGAATAACGGGTGTGTGATCCTGTTTATCTCATAGCAGAGGCTTGAGAAACTATTACAAATACCTTTGTACTTGGTTTGTATTTCTACCGTAAAGAATACATTTATTGGATCGTGTCGAGAAGTGTCTCGGCTGCTGGTTTATCACAGTTGGTGGTAAATCAGTAAATCTCCGTGTCAAGTATCTCTATCCTTTATCTCTTTATTTATTCCGCTGTGCATTTTAATTATATCTGTTTATATAATTGTTGTATATTTATTATTTGTATACTCTGATTTATTTACACTGTTTCTGTACTGTATTTATTTATAAAAGAATTTTTTTGAAAGTAAAAATTTTAAATACAACCTTCCCCCCCCCTTAGGTTGTCTAACATTTGGTATCAGAGCAGGGCTTTCAAAAATCGTCTATTTAATTTTATAAAATCCGTTTTTGTTATGGCTCAACAAAATGCTTGGTTTTCTAAATCTCTACTTATTGATTTCGAAAATTTTGATCTTTGGGCAAATTCTTTTGAACGTTATGTTCGTGGGATAAATCAAAATATTTGGGATATTATTATTAAAGGAAATTTCAAACCCACAAAATTTCAAAACAACAAAGTTGTTGAAAAACTTAGCTCGGAATGGTCCGACGAAGATAAGGATAATTGTTGTTTAAACTATCAAGCCAAAAATCTTCTCTTTTCGGTTCTTACTAACGATGATATTGAGCGTGTTTATCTCTTTGAAACTGCTCGTGATATTTGGGAGAACTTGAACATCACCTATGGTGGAAACTCAAAAGAAAAGAGAGACGAAACCCGAGATCAAAGAAATGAAGAAACTTGTCTCATCGTCGACTGCGAGAAAGAGGTATGTACTTCATACTCAAGTTATTCTAGTTGTAGTGATAACGATGATGATATTGATATGTTAAATGTCTCTTTTCAAAAATTGATTGTTCTCGTAAATAGTTTTAAAAATGAGAATGCTAAATTAAAAGAAGAATTATTATTATGTCAAAATGAGTTGAATAATTGTAAACAAACCATTGCATGTGATAATAAAATCAAAAATGAGTTAAATGATAAAGTTATCACTTTAGAAAAGAAAGCATGCGAAAATATTGTTTGCAAATCTTGCATTGTTTTAAATGATAAAATTGCATGCTTAAATAAAAAGACACATGAAGATATTACATGTACAAAATGCAATATTCTTGAAGATGAAATTGCTTGTTTGAAAGCAAAATGTAAATCGCATGAAAAAGATAATCTGTTAGCTAATGCATTTCAAAATAGCAATGATAAAGTGCTTAAAATGCTAAATATGCCTAATCGTATAAATTGCCGAAAAGGCATTGGTTCAAATACGTGTATTGAAAAATGTGATTGTATGCCAATTAAAAAGGTTTTTGAAAAACCTAAATTTGTTGTTAAAAATAAAACGCAAAAACCCCCATATATGTCAAAAATGAAAAATGTGAATTATGGGAGGAAATCGTATGCTCGCATGTATAACGATAATTTTTCTAGACCTAATGCGAATATAAATGCTTCATTTTATGTGTATGATAAATACAATCGCAAAATTAGAATGGTTAGAAAATGGATTCCGAAAGGAATGTTTAATGTTGACAATCCCGGTGGGATGTGTTTGTGGTTTTAAACCATTTTTATGGCTTTGTATGTTTGTCGTGTTTGTTTTATGTCGACAACATATTTTTTTGCAGTTTATGTTTTATACTAACTGTTAAAAGGACCCATAAGAAAAGGGTACCACGAAATATTTTCTTTGCCTTTTGTAGTGGTTTCCTGGCGAGGATACAATACGTGTTTCCTGGCGAGGTTATAATACGTTGTTGGTGCAAGTGTACCACATCTCTATATATTTATATATATTTATTTTGATGATTACAAACACACCGTATTATTGTTTATCTAACAATTTAATCCAAGTGTGCAGTTGTTGAAGAACACGAAGATTTAATCTGAAGGGTTCAAAGACGGAAGTGTTTACGTCGTCATTATTGTTTATAACTAATAATGATAAACACCCTAAAATAATATACCACTTGGATATTTCTAAAAACCTTAAATAATTTATTTAAATAAGTTTATTGAGAAGATCCAGCAGATTTGGTTGCGTCCTGGAAAGTCCTTTTTCTGACGGCGGTATACCGCGGCGGTACAGCCGGTATACCGCGGGTACACTACGGCCGGTATACCGCGGCTGTTCAGCCGGTATACCGCGGCAGCCTCGTGTACAATTCTGATTGGTTGAAAGTTACTTTTCCTGACGCCGGTATACCGCGAGTCCCAGCCGGTATACCGCGGGTACGTAATTCCTGTCAACTTTGCATGTAGCCGTTGGTGTGTCAGTTACTTTTTCTGACGGCGGTATACCGCGTGCATTTGGCGGTATATCGCGCCTCATGTTGCCGTTGGAGCTTCATGATATATATACATGCATGCTGGAGAAGAGAACAAGCAGACTAGACCAGACCACATAACAGTAACAACAAGCAGCAACCACACTCTCAGCTCTCTCATTTATAATATATATATTTTATAAAACATTTTTTTATAAAATATCCAAGTGTGAGATATTATACAAGAGTGATTACCCATTGTGAGTTATACTCCTCTTGTAAGTGTTTGAATAACGGGTGTGTGATCCTGTATATCTCGATAAGCTAAAGCTTGAGAGCCGTTTACTTTGCTCTGTATTTGGTTTGTGTTCTACCGTAAAGAATACATTTATTTGGATCGTGTCGAGAAGTGTCTCGGCTGCTGGTTTATCACAGTTGGTGGTAAATCAGTAAATCTCTGTGTCAAGTATCTCTAACCTTTATCTCTTTATTTATTCCGCTGTGCTTTATTATATTTGTTTATATAAACTGCTTTGCATTTATATTTATTTATATAATCTCTGTGTATTTGTTTATATTTACACTCTTCGTTATTATTTGTATACTCTGATTTATTTATACTGTTTCTGTACTGTATTTATTTATAAAAGAATTTTTGAAAGTAAAAGATTTAAATACAACCTTACCCCCCCCTTAGGTTGTCCAACATTTGGTATCAGAGCAGGGCTTTCAAAAATCGTCTATTTAATTTTTTAAAATCCGTTTTTGTTATGGCTCAACAAAATGCTTGGTTTTCTAAATCTCTTCTTATTGATTTCGAAAATTTTGATCTTTGGGCAAATTCTTTTGAACGTTATGTTCGTGGGATAAATCAAAAAATTTGGGATATTATTATTAAAGGAAATTTCAAACCCACAAAATTTCAAAACAACAAAGTTGTTGAAAAACCTAGCTCGGAATGGTCCGACGAAGATGAGGCTAATTATTGTTTAAATTATGAAGCCAAAAATTTTCTCTTTTCGGTTCTTACTAACGATGATATTGAGCGTGTTTATCTCTTTGAAACTGCTCGTGATATTTGGGAGAACTTGAACATCACCTATGGTGAAAACTCAAAAGAAAAGAGAGACGAAACCCGAGATCAAAGAAATGAAGAAACGTGTCTCATGGCCGACCATGATAATGAGGTATCTTCATCATATTCTTCTAAAAATAATTGTGATAGTAATTATAGTGATAATTATTATAGTGACAATGAAAATAATCTTGACGAATTATATAAATCATTTCATGATATGGCTGCTCTCGCAAATAAATATAAAGATGAAATTTCTAATTTAAAAGAAACCGTATCTATATATAAAAAGGAAATAGATGACGGTAAACAAAAATCTGCTCATGATTTAGATGTTATCACTAAATTAGAAAATAAATTAAGTGAAAAAGATATTTGTAAATCTTGTGTTATTTTAAATGATAAAATTGCATGTTTAGAGAAAAGAACATGTGAAAATATTTTATGTACAAAATGCGATATACTTGAAAATGATAATGCATGTTTAAAAGCTAAATGCGATTTATATGAAAAAGATAATCTGTTAGCTAATGCATTTCAAAATAGCAATGATAAAGTGTTAAAAATGCTAAATATGTCTAATCGCATTAATTGTAGAAAAGGCATTGGTTCTAATACATGTATTGATACGTGCTCGTGTATTCAAATTAAAAGGTGTTTTGAACCACCTAAAGTTAAAACGAGAAAACCTTATGTGCAAAAACCTCCGTATGTATCCAAAATGAATAATGTGAATTATATGCCGAGGAAACCGTATGCTTGCATGTATAATAGCAAATTTTCTAGACCAAAGAATAATGTAAATTTGCATGCTTCATTTTACGTCTATGATAAATACGATCGTAAAATAAAAATGGTTAGAAAATGGATTCCGAAAGGAATGTTTAATGTTGACAATCCCGGTGGAATGCGTTTATGGTTTTAAACCATTTTTATGGTTTTGTATGTTTGTCGTGTTTGTTTTATGTCGACAACATATTTTTTTGCAGTTTATGTTTTATACTAACTGTTAAAAGGACCCATAAGAAAAGGGTACCACGAAAAATTTTCTTTGCCTTTTGTAGGTGTTTCCTGGCGAGGTTATAATACGTGGTTACCTGCCGAGGTTATAATACGTGGTTACCTGCCGAGGTTATAATACGTGGTTACCTGCCGAGGTTATAATACGTGGTTACCTGCCGAGGTTATAATACGTGGTTACCTGCCGAGGTTATAATACGTGGTTCCCTGACGAGGTCATAATACGTGGTAATTTTTTTTTGCTCACATAAAATTAACCGAAAAATCGAAGCCTTAAGATCCTTTTTGGTACAAGTGTTTCTTTTTGGTTATTTTGTTTCATGTCATTTATTATGCTTATTTTATCCCTCAAATTTTATAAAATCAAATTGATATCGTTATTAATTTGAGGGGGAGCGTTTTAGCTCTTTTACCCATGAGTTTATGCTACCTCAAATATATGCATATTTTGAGGGGGAGCATCTCTCGAGGGGAAGCATACCGTCTTTCTTGATCCTTTTTGCTTCGACAAACGGGGGAGAGAAACCGCATATGCTCTTGCTTAGCGGTTGTGTTTGTCATCATCAAAAAGGGGGAGATTGTTGGTGCAAGTGTACCACATCTCTATATATTTATATATATTTATTTTGATGATTACAAACACACCGTATTATTGTTTATCTAACAATTTAATCCAAGTGTGCAGTTGTTGAAGAACACGAAGATTTAATCTGAAGGGTTCAAAGACGGAAGTGTTTACGTCGTCATTATTGTTTATAACTAATAATGATAAACACCCTAAAATAATATACCACTTGGATATTTCTAAAAACCTTAAATAATTTATTTAAATAAGTTTATTGAGAAGATCCAGCAGATTTGGTTGCGTCCTGGAAAGTCCTTTTTCTGACGGCGGTATACCGCGGCGGTACAGCCGGTATACCGCGGGTACACTACGGCCGGTATACCGCGGCTGTTCAGCCGGTATACCGCGGCAGCCTCGTGTACAATTCTGATTGGTTGAAAGTTACTTTTCCTGACGCCGGTATACCGCGAGTCCCAGCCGGTATACCGCGGGTACGTAATTCCTGTCAACTTTGCATGTAGCCGTTGGTGTGTCAGTTACTTTTTCTGACGGCGGTATACCGCGTGCATTTGGCGGTATACCGCGCCTCATGTTGCCGTTGGAGCTTCATGATATATATACATGCATGCTGGAGAAGAGAACAAGCAGACTAGACCAGACCACATAACAGTAACAACAAGCAGCAACCACACTCTCAGCTCTCTCATTTATAATATATATATTTTATAAAACATTTTTTTATAAAATATCCAAGTGTGAGATATTATACAAGAGTGATTACCCATTGTGAGTTATACTCCTCTTGTAAGTGTTTGAATAACGGGTGTGTGATCCTGTATATCTCGATAAGCTAAAGCTTGAGAGCCGTTTACTTTGCTCTGTATTTGGTTTGTGTTCTACCGTAAAGAATACATTTATTTGGATCGTGTCGAGAAGTGTCTCGGCTGCTGGTTTATCACAGTTGGTGGTAAATCAGTAAATCTCTGTGTCAAGTATCTCTAACCTTTATCTCTTTATTTATTCCGCTGTGCTTTATTATATTTGTTTATATAAACTGCTTTGCATTTATATTTATTTATATAATCTCTGTGTATTTGTTTATATTTACACTCTTCGTTATTATTTGTATACTCTGATTTATTTATACTGTTTCTGTACTGTATTTATTTATAAAAGAATTTTTGAAAGTAAAAGATTTAAATACAACCTTACCCCCCCCTTAGGTTGTCCAACATACGTGGTTACCTGCCGAGGTTATAATACGTGGTTACCTGCCGAGGTTATAATACGTGGTTACCTGCCGAGGTTATAATACGTGGTTACCTGACGAGGTCATAATACGTGGTGGTTTTTTTTTTTTTTTTTTTTTTTTTTTCACATAAAATTAACCGAAAATTGAAGCCTTAAGATCCGTTTTGGTGCAAGTGTTTCGTATTGGTTTGTATATCTTTGTCTCTATTGCTTTTTGCATTTTATTTTATCCCTCAAATTTTATAAAATCAAATTGATATCGCTATTAATTTGAGGGGGAGCGTTTTAGCTCTTTACCCATGAGTTTATGCTACCTCAAATATATGCATATTTTGAGGGGGAGCATCTCTCGAGGGGAAGCATACCGTCTTTCTTGACCCTTTTTGTTTCGACAAACGGGGGAGAGAAACCGCATATGCTCTTGCTTAGCGGTTGTGTTTGTCATCATCAAAAAGGGGGAGATTGTTGGTGCAAGTGTACCACATCTCTATATATTTATACATATTTATTTTGATGATTACAAACACACCGTATTATTGTTTATCTAACAATTTAATCCAAGTGTGCAGTTGTTGAAGAACACGAAGATTTAAACTGAAGGGTTCAAGACGGAAGTGTTTACGTCGTCATCATTGTTTATAACTAATAATGATAAACACCCTAAAATAATATACCACTTGGATATTTCTAAAAACCCTAATTGATTTTAATTAAAAGGGTTTATTGAGAAGATTCAGCAAGATTGGTTGCGTCCTGGAAAGTGTCCTTTTCTGACGCCGGTATACCGCGGCGATATAGCCGGTATACCGCGGGTACATACAGCCGGTATACCGCGGGTGTTCAGCCGGTATACCGCGGCAGGTTCCGTGTGCATCTCTGGTTGGTTGAAAGTTGCTTTTTCTGACGGCGGTATACCGCGAGTCCTAGCCGGTATACCGCGGGTACGTTTTTCCAGAAGTCAACTTTGCATGTAGCCGTTGGTATGTCAGTGTACTTTGTCTGCACGGTATACCGCGTGAATTTGGCGGTATACCGCGGATGCACAATGCCGTTGGAGCTTCCTGATATATATACATGCATGCTGGTGAAGAAAGATAGAACACACAACACAACAGATCAACACTTACTCATCTGATCTCTCTCACTTACTTAACATATATATTTTATAAAACCTTTTTTTTATATAAAATATCCAAGTGAGATATTATACAAGAGTGATTACCCATTGTGAGTTATACTCCTCTTGTAAGTATTTGAATAACGGGTGTGTGATCCTGTTTATCTCATAGCAGAGGCTTGAGAAACTATTACAAATACCTTTGTACTTGGTTTGTATTTCTACCGTAAAGAATACATTTATTGGATCGTGTCGAGAAGTGTCTCGGCTGCTGGTTTATCACAGTTGGTGGTAAATCAGTAAATCTTCGTGTCAAGTATCTCTATCCTTTATCTCTTTATTTATTCCGCTGTGCATTTTAATTATATCTGTTTATATAATTGTTGTATATTTATTATTTGTATACTCTGATTTATTTACACTGTTTCTGTACTGTATTTATTTATAAAAGAATTTTTTTGAAAGTAAAAATTTTAAATACAACCTTCCCCCCCTTAGGTTGTCTAACAGCAATTTTTCATAAATTTGGTCCGTAGAGCGAATGTCCATCTTTTTTATTTCCGTTAATCTAAGAACATTTTTGTCTTTTCATATTTTTTTTCATTTTAGTATTAAATGTTTTATTGTTTTTTAGCGTTTTATCTCTTTTTAGTACCAATTAAATGATGAAATGTGTTAAAAAAACAGATAAAAAACCTCTCCTATCCCCCTCACCTCCCGTCGATGTGACCACCCAACCACCTCATCTTCCACAAATCTTCGGCATATCTCTAGCATAATTTCCGGTGCCATTTCCCCACCATCCAACGACACCACTACCTTAAACAAACAATATGCATTCCACAAAGTACATTTTACTCCGATGAAGCCCACAACTATGGCGTAAGTTATCTTCTCCAGGAACCCATGACTATGACAAGGCCATCCTCTTTCGCAAAATCCTCGACTTCAACAAAACCCGTCTTCTCGGCAAAAACGCACATCAATGAAATCTTCATTTTCTCCCATTTATCATCAACAACAAAACCTAAAACAAAAATTAAAATCCCTAAATCATACTCCAAACTAAAATCAACCCCCAAATCAAATTCAAAAATTGATTTTGGCACCGACACAGAGAAAAAGAGATCGAGTTCCATGGTGGTGAAGGTGGACATATCTGCTTCTCTGTAACACCCCTAATTTTAGAAAGTATTAGAAAATCTAGAAATTTTAAAACTTCTTCAATACGAGATACTTTTAATATAAATTTACATATTGCTTACTCGAAAGGAGAACAAGGTACGTATCAGAGTAGTACACGGATTATCTAATTCCCAACGGAAATCAGATTAAGTTGTGTGTTACTAAAACCACCAAATCTGCTATGTTCAAAACATATGACGTCTCTAAGCCATCCGATACTCTATAAAGCTCCATACACCACTTAGATCCCACTAACGCTGATACACATGTCGATAAGAAAATGTGTTAACTTAATGTCTAGTGAATTAAAACAGTTTTATATCATAAGCATAAAACTTTAGAACCCAATATGATCCCCCGTTCCAAAAACTCCCTTTTAGAATAGCATTAAAAAACCAAGGAATATAATCACAAAACTCGATGTTTCCAAAATAACGTACCATAATTAACGTTGTGTTCTGGAGTTTGTTTTATGAAGGAAAGGAACAGAAAAGGGGAGCAAAGTAGGAGGAAAATAAAAAATGTTGTGTTTTCGAGTTTTTTTAAAGGGGGAAAGGAAGGGAAGGGGAAGGAAAATATTGTTGATTTTCCTCCCAAAACTTTCCGCCCAAATATGGGAGGAAACAGGAGGAAAGAAAAGAAATGAAATAACAAGAATTAAAAATATTTATAAAATTATACATATACCCATTAATTACATTTTATTATGAAATAAATAAGGGTATATTGGTAAAAGTAACATCTTTCCTTTCCTTTCTCTCCTACTTAAGTACTTAATAACATGAAAATTTATTTTCTTTCCCTCTTCTTCCTTTCTTTTCCTTCAATCTCAATAATACAAATACAAATATTTATTTTCTCCCTTTTCCTATCCTTTCTCTTCTTTTCTTTCCTTCTAAAACTCGAGAACGCAGCGTAAATATTATTTTTCAAGTCCAAACGCCATACAAATTTATTTATTTTCTTTATTAGCTATTTATTAATTCATTTACTTAATATATTATCATATTAGTTTTATTTTAGTTTTAGTATCATTAAATTTTAGTTGATCTATTTTTTTTTATAGTTTTATGAATGTATTTGTTATCTATTAACTTATTTTATTAGATGTATTTAATTTAATCATCAATTATTATCTGAATGGTAGTTAATTTATTTGATTGGGCTATTTTAGTTTAATTACTTAGGTCAATTAATATTTATTAATTTAATATGGTTATTAAAATATGAATTAAGTGAAAGCAACTCTACTACATATCAATGATAAAAGATTATTGTGAATATATATTTCCTTCTAAATGTATTATTATACATTATTACAATCTTTTGTGCTTAACCATATTTGAATTGGTAGCAATTATTTAAACACTTATTGTTAATTATGTTTGTTCTTTATATTATCATTATTTGTTATGATTATGATTATTATTACACTACTAAATAAAGACTTTTGCCTACAGACTTTTTCCTGGAAAATTTGTCGCTAAAGGATGATTCGTCATAAAACCGTCACAAAAGTTGGTGGGTAATTCAAATTAGTGATAAATTACCCAGGGATTCGTTGAGTGATCCATTGGTATTTTCTCAAAAAACGTCGAATTCTACCAAACCATTAGTATTTTGTGGGTGATATGTGGGTAATCACATTTCCCTAAGTAATTTTTGTGGGTAAAAGTCATTTGTTTTGTAGTGTTATTATTATGATTATTATTATTTTTATTATATAATTATTATAATTAAATTGATATTCTTACCTTTATTATGAGTTTCTACTCATAATTTTTAATCTTATAATTAAAATTTGGAAGTTACATTCCTTATTTTTGGCCTTTTGCCAAAGGCCTCTAAATTTCCCAATAGGGTATTAACTTTCTTTGAATTATTCTCGTATTTTTTACCTCATGTCAAAATCTACCAAATAAATAAATGTTATATATAATAAATTAATCGCAATATATTAAAATGATTTTGTCAAATGGGTGTAAATAACCCTAAAGGTTTGTAGCTAGGGACTTAATACCCCACGTGATTCCCTTCTTACCTTGAAATCCAAAAATGTTTGAGCGATTTATTTTAAATATTGAACAATTCAATACAACAACGATAATGAAATTTTACATGCATCATAATTTATTGTCTTATAAAAAAAATCACGTATCATCCTTTATTTATGTAATGGTCGAAAAAACCTATATGTGATTCAATGTTCTAAACTTAAAAGAACTTGAGTACAAATATGAATATCCAATGTAAAGACTACTTTTGACAAAAAGGTACAAGAAAATACTTAAAACTCATCAACTCTATATTGATCCTAAAAATCAACCTCTCGAGGTACAAGCAAATACCATCAGGTTTTGAGACGACATATCGGTCCTAACTTTCATAGAGAATACCTTCTAATAAAAACACCCAAAGAATTGTGGGATACCGTAAAAGGGAGAATCAGGAGTATTTATGAACATGTATTTCACGAACTAATCGTATAGTGGAATAAAACTCACTTACTCGAAAATAAGGTAAATGATTTCAACAAAGAAATGTTTCTCAAAACGTGTCTATCTTTTCATAACATTTTTTCCATCTTTAATATATTGGCAATCATACTAATGAAACAGTATAAGCTGCAATATAACCTGATCAACCTATTGAATGGGAGACACAACAAAGTTCTGTCGAATATCAATGTTGGACATGCTAGGACAAAGAAAATTCTCGAGGTCAATAATTAAATGTTATAGGTGGGAACAACTCCAATGGATAGTGAGTTAAAAAATAGTTTCACACACCTGACATCTACGCACCACACGGACGGGCCCATGGAAAGGGTCAGGACTATCGCCAGAGTGTGGAAATATTTTCCAATACCTAGTGCATATATGCAACTACTGGTAAATTGATAATGGACGATCAAAGAGGAATTGTTTAAATGAATTGATAATGTAGATTTCACTATCAATGTGGTCATAAATCTTTATTTTATGTTATGGTCATTAAATATCATTCATCGTTATAATCAAATATTTGTGCATTAATTATTAATGCATCTCATTATCAATGATTGTTTATTACCACCTACTTGACAAATATTATAATTTCATACAATTACTACGATACTTCTGACAATTTGCACTCATAATTGATTTTTGTTTTTTATTTTGACTTTTCAAACAAAAAAAACTTTCAATGTTAATTTCTTAACGTTCAAATTATTAGAGCATCTCCAACACATATGCTAAAATAGAAAAAAAGGGATTTTAGCAAATTTTTGCTCCAACGCTATGCTATCTTGTATGCTAAAATAGAGAAAAGATGAGAGAGAAAGTAAAAATCTCCAGATTTAGAGAAATTTTCTTGTATGCTAAAATTAGAGGAAAGAGAAATAATATTTTATTCTTTCCACCAATAAAAGATATTTGAATTAAAAGGTTAAGGAGAGAGAATTGATATTTTATTAATGTATTGATTATTTTAATATTGTAATTAATACTACAATCTCTAAAAGAGAATAGCTGTTAGAGTTGGAAGCAAGTTTTTTTTAGAGATTTTAACTTTTCATACTCTATTTTAGAAAAAAATATAACATAGCTATTGGAGATGTTCTTACCTACCCTCGATGCAAAACTCTCAATTTAAGAAGACAATAATTTTTTTTTCTCTTTAAGTGCAGGGTATCACATCCACAAACGCATGTACATTCACATGTATTATGGAAAAAAACAACAACATGTTCCTAGCTCAATTATTTTGTCAACTTACGTATTCCAATGGGCGAAATTCAATGCCTTCAAGAAAATACTGAATGTTTGAGAAACTAATATCAAAGACCGGCAAGAAGTCAATCTTAAACTCGTGTTTCTGTTTGAAGCTTGTAAATCGACATAACTCAATCATCATCCATCCATCCATCCATCTTCTCTCGAGTGCCCAATGGATAAACTAGAATAATGTTTATTCGTATGAAATTTGAATTTGAAGGGTACATGTGCCCCTTGATTCGTACCGCTATGTTTGAAGATAAGGTTTATGGTGTATGTGATGCGTGGTAACAAAAATTGAGTTCTCACTTCCACCCTGAAACCATTGTGCATTACGCCACTTATAACATTTCAATTGGTTCAATTTACATGGTTCGAATGCCTTAACAATTTTGAGTCAATAAACTCTTTTAACCCTCTAACTGAGAACACCCTAACGACATAAAGTAACCAAACCCACTTATCCTTGGCGTCTAAGGAATGATAAAGGTTAAGGATCAAACCTTGACCTCCTCCGAATCACTCAAGGCTCTACCTCTAAGATCCTCGACCAACCCCAACTCCAAAGACATTCCTCACCTTGCCACTAAATTTGATCTTTCACCAACGCCTCCTCAAGACTTTACAAGTTAAAAAAGTCTAAAAAACTTATCACAAAGCCTAAATTTGCCAACCCATTTATCAATCCAAAAATAAATGGAACAACCATCACCTACCACCCTCCCAAAAGATCCAGAAAAATCAATTCGCAACTTTTCCAAATCCCTATCCACTCGAATAATCTTCACCCACGATGCCCTAAGACCCACTCTAGCCCAAGAACCCCTAATTGGAACAACTGAACCACTAAGACCTCCATACATGCCATAGATACTACGAATAACTCGCGACCAAAGCGAACCCCCTTCATTCCATAAATGCCACCATCATTTCCGCAAGAGTCCCAGTTTAAAGCTCGAAGGCTTCTCACGTTTAGCCTTCCAAAGGAGAAGCTGCAAAGAACTGATTCCCACCTAAACCAAGCCTGTTTTCTAGAATGCTCACACTCCCCTCCCTAGAAAAAATCTATCCTAACACTCTCAAAAAATTTCAAACCCGATACGGGGAACGAAATAAAGTAAAAAGTACAAATTTCATTCATGCGTTTGGTTCGCAGGATTTGAACGTAACATGAAGGAATAACTGGAATGATCAATTTCATTGATCAAATTTCATTCAGGCGTTTGGTTTGTTTATGGAATGGAATTGTATTCCACACATTCAACCATTCATGGATTTGGTCATTCCATCACAACTAAGAAGGAATTCAACACCATCCATCCCATTTTCTCAAAAAGAAAAATTATCCCCATCTTCTTTACTTGATTTACCCAGACTCATATGAACCAGTTTCAACCATCGCTTATTTGAACCACCGCCGACTACCGTTCTGAATCACCATTGACCACCATCGTTTTGAAACACCGCAGACCACCACCGATCTGAACCGCCATTCTAAACCACTGTCGACCACTACTATCGACCACCACCGGTTTGAACCACCGTCGACCACCACCGTTTTGAACCACCACTGTCGACCACCAGTGATCTGAACCACCGTCGACCACCATCGTTCTGAACCACCGCCGACCACCACCGATCTGAACCATCGTGGACCACCAACGATCTGAACCACTGACGACAACTACCGATCTGAATCACCGTCGACCACCACGGATCTGAATCATCGTGGACCACCACCGATCTGAACCACTGACGACAACTACCGATCTTAATCACCGTCGACCACCACTGATATGAACCACAGTAGTTGGATTTTGGTTTTGAAATTTTCAGAAAGGGTATTTTGATCATTTACTAATATCTCATTTCAAATCCAAAAGCAGGTGATCAAACCTGATACCATTTTATTTCAATTCTTTCAAACTTCAATTCTTTTGATAGATTTTATTTAATCCAAAAACATTTACGTCCCCTTAAACTATTGCTATACGTGTCAAAGCGGCATCAAAGACGTGTCTCATGACGCCATGGGGCACGCCACAATAGTACGCTTTTGGAGGTATACGTAGATTTCACTATAAATGTGCTCATAAATCTTTATTTTATGTTATGGTCATTAAATATCATTCATCGTTATAATCAAATATTTATGCATTATTAATGCATCTCATTATCAATGATTGTTTATTACCACCTACTTGACAAATATTATAATTTCATACACCTACTACGATACTTTTGACAAGTTGCACTCATAATTGATTTTTGTTTTTTATTTGACGTTTATTACCGATGTGTTTTCAAGTGGTAGTAATGTGGGATCTACTTCTAAACTTTCAATGTGAATTTCATAACGTTCAAATTATTAGAGCATCTCCAACAGCTATGCTAAAATAGAAAAAAAAGAAGGATTTTTGCTCCAACAACTATGCTATCTTGTATGCTAAAATAGAGAAAAGATAAGAGAGAATGTAAAAATCTCCAAATTTGGAGAAATTTTCTTGTATGCTAAAATTAGAGAAAAGAGGAAAGAGAAATAATATTTTATTCTTTCCACCAATAAAAGATATTTGAATTAATAGGTTAAAGAGAGAGAAATAATATTTTGTTAATGTATAGGTTATTTTAATATTGTAATTAATACTAGAATCTCTAAAAGAGAATAACGGTTAGAGATTTTAACTTTTGATACTTTATTTAAAAAAAATATATAATATAGTTGTTACCTACCATTGATGCAAAGCTCTCAATTTAAGGAGACAATAATTTTTTTCTCTTTGAGTGCAGGGTATCACATCCACAAACGCATGTACATTCACATGTATTATGGGAAAAAAACAACAACATGTTCCTATTAAGCGCAGGGTATCACAACCATTGAGCATTACGCCACTTATAACATTTGAAAACCTGCATACATATACTTGAATTATCAAAGTTTATTCATTCATACAAAAAGTTGTAAGATAGAGAGAGAATAAAAATCTGAAGTGAAGTCATATTTCATATCAGAAATATACTTTGATGAATCAAGACACTACTAAAAAAAACCTGATTTCCGGCGGACAAATCCGTCGGAAATCCGCCGGAAATAGTCTATTTCGGCGGAATTTTCGGCGGATTCGATCGCCGGAAAATTGGTCGCCGAGATTACAGGTTTTCGGCGGAATTTTCGGCGGATATGTATTTTTCGGCGGCATTTTCGGCGGATCCGTCCGCCGGAAAACGGTAGAAATAATTATCAAAGTCTTAATTAACAAGATAATTACAGTTGCATTTCGGCGGATTTTCGGCGGATTTTTCCGCCTGAAATATATTTATTTATTTATTTATCAATTAATTAAAAAAAAATTCGGTTGCATTTCGGCGGATTTTCGGCGGATTTTTCCGCCTGAAAATATATTTATTTATTTATCAATTAATAAAAAAATATTTTCGGTAATATTTCCGGCGGATTTCCGGCGGATTTCCGGCGGAATATTCCGCCGAAAGAAATTTAATTTTTTTTAATTAATTTCAAATTTAATTTTTTCATTGAATCAGATAAAAACCTGCTAAAAACCTGCTACAAATTGTATAATCTGCTAAAATGCTATATATCATAAATTAAAACGTTCAATACATTGTTTGGGCCAAAACGACCAAATCGTTGTTCCAAATTCGTTCAAATAACACAAAAGACAATTATAAAAGTTTCAAATCGCTATGAAGGCGGAGGCGGAGGCGGACGCGGCGTACTTTGACTGAGACTTTTGATCAACTCGCACATCTCTTCATATTGTGCTCGTTCCGAACGACGGGCCTCTTCACGTCTCGCATCCTCTTCTCGACGTCTCTCATCCTCTACCTGACGTTCCGCTTCTCGTGCCCTCAACTCTTGCACTTGGTTCATTAAGGTCTCAACGATGTGCTACAAAATAGAAAAAAGACTTTAGAATATTTAATATGAACTAAAAATCAAATTGATAACATCATTTAATGAAAAAAAACTGGTATACACCTGCTGGGAGGAAGACGACGCATCAGTTGTCGAAGATGACCCACTCAAGATCGCATTGGGATCTAGATGGTTTCCAAACCCAAAGGAACGACCTTTCTTCGTTCCCCCGGTCACGTCATGCCATAATTGGGTATCAAGTGGCGGATGATTGGTAAGGTCATCGCCGTATCTCTCTATGGCACCCTCCCGATACCCACCCTGTGGTTTTTACAAAATTATACAAGTCATTTTCGACAGCATAACGACTGTAAATATGACGTTTCCATTTTCCTGTTAAACAACAATCCTAATGTTTGCCCAACAAATGGCAACCCAAACTAGATAGATATTAACGGCAAGATATACAACAAAACAATTATAAAGCTAAAAGTTAAACAATCCTAATGTTTGCCCAACAAATGGCAACCCAAACTAGATAGATATTAACGGCAAGATATATAACAAAACAATTATAAAGCTTAAAGTTAAACAATGCTAACGTTTGCCCAACAAATGACAACCAAAAGTAGATATATAAGATAGCTAGTTACCTAGTTATAATGTTTATAGTTAAACACAAACTATGTAGATATTGTAAAGTCTTGGTCAAAAAATACTTACCGCAAAACGGCTACACCGCGTCGTCACATACTCCCCAGATTCGGAAGATGTGTCATTCGCTCCCGACCGCTGCTTCTTCTTCTTCATATGGGTATGGTCGACGTATTTCCGACGGATATTAATTTTAAAAATAATTAATTGTATTCCGCCGAATATCCGCCGAAAAATAAGTCGATCGTTTAAAAAAAAAATTCGAAAATTTTATTTTTTTGTGATTTTCGGCGAAAGTCAACGGAATTTGACTTTTTTAATTTCCGCCGGAAATCCGCCGAAAAGACGCCGAAAAATATCAGGCGGAAAATCCGCCGAAAATATCCGCCGGAAATCGACTTTTGTTTAGTAGTGAGATAGTAAGATGCTTTGATAAGTTAACGTCATCTAATCCAAAGTTAGTTCTTCAAATCTTATGTGTTCATTCAATTGTTTCTTGTTTATTATTTGACGGAGTTCTCATGTTCTTTTATCAATGTTCATTTCGATAGTCGCTAGTGAATTTGTTCGAGGTATCATGCCATGTTTTGGTAAACGGAAGGCAAAATAGATAAATATCCTCATATTATTTATATTATAATATTTAAACAAACAGATTAATTCACGAACGACCGCTAATGTACAAAATTATACATGATTCACATACAAAATCAAATATGATTCACGTGACTTGTCCCGCGACTTTAAGTCACGTCCAAAGTCGCCCACGTCCAGTTTTTTGCAGTTACTGTAAAATCACATGAGCGACTGTTTTCGTGTTTTCTTAAATAACTATCATTCCCGTTTGAACCTCTCTCTCTTGTATATATATATATATATATATATAGTGGCGGACCCAGGAATTATTATGAGCGGGTGCACGTTTAAAGTTGTAAAATTGCGGTTAACGCGTGCGCCCGGGGTGGGGGTGGGTGGGGGTGGGTGGGGGGGGGGGTGGGGGGCTAAACTGCCTAAGCACAAGGGTTGTGGCATAGTGATTAAAGCCTTGTAGATGTGGTATAATATCTCATCTGTCCAGCGTTCGAATTCAGACGTACACAACAATTATGTCAACTTAGTTTAATTAGGTATGATGTCTTACAGTTATAATTTGTCAATAAATTAGTCTAGATATAGCCTAGGACACCTTATAAAAAAAATTAGTTAGACTTTCTTTGGTACTGTTTTATTTTTTTAAATTAGGATGAACCATTTTTAAAATATTTTAAAACACTTTTATTTTCTAAAATTTCATAAAATGAACCATTTACAAAATATTTTAAAACACTCTTTTATTTTTTTAAATTACATAAGATGAACCGTTTTCAAAATATTTTAAAGGGAAATTAATTAAAATACCCTAAGTCCAACTTCGTGTTACCAAAATACCCCAAATCTCTTCCAGTTTACAAAAACACCCAAAAAATCCGCGATGGGCCCCGCCATCGCGGGCCCAGGCCCACGTGGCAAACTGTTTCGGTCAAAAGCCCCGCGAAGCCCCCCAACTTTGCCCGCGTTGGCAAGTTTAGCCCCTGCCCGCGATCGCAGCCCGCGATAGGGCAAAAAAAATTTACGTTTTTGGTCCGTGTTTTTTGTGTCTTTTTTCAGTAAAAAAAAATACAAACTGTTAAAAAGAAATTTTAGCAAAACCGAGCTGCGTGAGCACAAGATTTTGGAGCTGCATTCGTGTCCGCAGGTCGCGCTCGCACACAAGTTCGACGATTTTAGCTTACGAAATCGTCAATCGCGGGCAGGGGCTAAACTTGCCAACGCGGCCAAAGTTGGGGGGCTTCGCGGGCCCATCGCGGATTTTTTGGGTGTTTTTGTAAATGGGAGAGACTTGGGGTATTTTGGTAAGAGATGGTCAAACTTAGGGTATTTTAATTAATTTCCCTATTTTAAAACTCTTTTATTTTTAAAATTTTAAAAGAAGCAAAAAATTTGTTGGATGTAGGCCTAGAACCCAGGACCTAATTGGTAAGATAGGCGCTTTACCAAACCTATGTAAACCATCACGCCAACATGATTTCTTTGTTTCAATATGGCTTCTAAAATATTTAAGGAGCACCGTTACTATTAAGCGGGTGCACTTCTACACCGTCTCAATTTTTTTCTCTTACAATATTTGATTGAGCGGGTGCACGGGACCCCCCCGGAGGAAGGGTAGGTCCGCCCCTATATATATATACAAGAGATGGAGAGAAAGGTTCAAACGAGAACACTAACTATTTAAGAAAACACGAAAACAACCGCTCATGCGCAAAATCATTTATGATTTTACACTGACTGCAAAAAATTAGACGCGGACGACTTTGGAAAAAGTCGCGTGAATCATATATGATTTTGTACGTGAATCATGTATGATTTTGTACATGGACGACCGTTCTCGTGTTTTCTGAAATAGTTGGATCATCCGCATCAATGCAAAACCAAAGTCATTTCTAAAGGTCACATCAGCTTTGCAATCACATACATCAATGCAAGACCAAACTCATTTCTAATTCACATATTTTAATATTAACTATGATCTGCTTACAACATAAATAAACCAATGTTATAAAAATATTAATATTATATTATTAAATTAGTGGGTCCTACCCTTGTAAGTTGCAAGAGAGTGCAAGACCTTTCAATTATTGCAAGCCTTGCAAGTATTTTAGGTATGTGGCATTGCCACATAGGATTTGCAATGGGCTTGCAAGGCCCTTGCAAGACGTGTGTGAATGCTCTTAACTAGACCTGGCAAAAACTGACACGACACGCTAACCTGACACGAACTCGACACGGAATAAACAGGTTTGGGTAATACATTTCAACCCGTTTAAGTAAACGGGTCGACACGACACGACGCGAAAATTAAACGGGTAAGGTCAGGGTCAAAAAATTCAACTCGAATATGACCCGAATAACCTGTTTATAGTATATATATATATATATATATATATATATGGGTTAAATCATGTGAGAACCAAAAAAAGATTGAGAACTGTAACGTCCCAAAAATATAAAACATGCATTCAACCGGGGATAAGCATTCAGATTACAGAATTTAAACTTGTCCATAAACATTCGTTCTTCTATACTAAACAAAATTGACAGCGGAAGTCTAAAATCCACAGCCGAGAGCTACATCTATAGTCATTAAAATCAAAACTCTGGAGTCGCTCTAGTCTCCAATTCCTCCTTGCAGTCACTCCTAGTTCTTACTAGAAGAACCCATAGTGCGCTTACCTGAAAATGGTTTAGTTTTTGGAAAAGCGAGGGTTAGACCAAAAGGTCTAGTGAATTCCCTCCGAAATCAACATGTAAACAGTATGGAGAACACTTATAAAAGATTTATAAAGTTTCCGTAACACATCATCAAGTATGGTACTACACTGTGTACTGGATCACATAAACATTCCGCGATCGGGGCCCCAGCAGAACCCCTCTCGTCTCTTCTGGAGCCTACGCAGACTCCCCTTCCCGAAGCCTACGCAGACTCCCCTCTACCCGAGTAGGAGGAAACGAATTCCAACCTATCGGTCTGTCATACATATCCAAGGGATCTTCCGACCCCGAGGATCTCTCTCTGATCCCACAGTGCAGACCGACTCCACATAGCACATAACTCATTTCATAAAACATGCACTTTACATCTTTGTAAAATCATCATTTCCATTTCATCATGTCAAGTAAGCCTTCTCAAGTAAAACGTGTAGTTCATGGAAAAACATCCGTGATAGTTACAAACAGTTCATGCTCGTAAATGAAGCCATAATCAGTTAAAACATTTAACACTTTACGTCGTAAAAAGGGTTTAGGGAACTCACCTTGGTAACGCTGAACGCACTCCTTAACTACCTCCAAGCTAATCCAATCGAACACCTAAGGGCATTAGGTTTAAATCAGATTAAACGGTTCAATCCTTCTAACCAGTGAACACTTTCCGGATACAGGGGCTTTCCGGACGCTTAGAGCTTTCCGGACGCACTATCCGGACTCTACCCCTTTCCGGACACCTATCCGGATTCTACCCCTTTCCGGACGCACTATCCGGAAAGATACACATCCGGTAACTCCCAAGAACTCTTACCCGGACACTTGCAATCCATCCGGACACTACTGAAACATCAGTGTCCGGGAACTACGGCTGTTCGAAAAAAACAACCATCTAAAAGTGATTAAAACTCATTTCTATGATAACAGCTCGATTAGACAAACCTAAGGGTTCATCCACTAGCCATAATCACTCAATTAATTCCATTTTAAACCACCAAATTGGCACATTAGCAATAAAACTCTAAAATACTCAATAAGGAGATGCTTAGGTAAAAACTTAACAATCCCTCACAATTTCCTCTCCAAATCTTGAACAAATGAAAGCAATGAACCAGAATTAAACTGAAGAAACATAATGGATGATTACCTTAACAAATCCTTTGCACAAATCTAGAATTTCCCAGCTTTAGACTCTTCTCTCTTCTTCCTTCTCTTAGCCGCCAAACACAAGAGCACCCCAATACTGATTTTAGAATAATGGAGGCTGCCCTAGGGAATTGAGTCCATAAATACCTTTCATAAAATTGCAAATAAGTCCCTCAACTTGACTTTCAATTCTTGCACAAAGACCACTAAACTTTCATATTTACAAATGAAAACCCGGTTGTTATAAGAACCGTGAGAACCGATCTAAGCAATAATTTGGTTTTGATCCCATGATTATAATTAAAATTTTGATCCCATGGTTATAATTAAAAGATTGAGAACCGTGAGAACCAATCCAAACTGTAATAGATTAAATCAATTAATGGTTTAGATCAGTTTTCACGGTTCTCAACCTATTTTTGGTTCTCATTTGATTACCGTCCTATATATATATATATATATATATATATTATAAGTTTTTTTTTTAATGTTTTGGATTTAGTTAGAACTTATAAGTTTGAACTATAAAATTTAGATCTCTAATGTTTTCATTTGAATTTGGAATTGTATTTTTTTTGAATTTTTGATATTTAATTTTTAGTTTTTTAAATGTTAAACTGGTTAGGCGGGTCGGGTTAGGGTTGGGATTTTCTGACCCGTTTATTAAACGGGTCGGGTTAGGGTTAGGCACTCTCAACCCGTTTAACTTTAAACCCGACACGACACGTTTGCCAGGTCTACTCTTAACGTTGTCGTTTGAACCCACTTCTCTCTCTCTCTCTATATATATATATATATATATATATATATATATTATTGTTTAATTTCGTCAAGTTACTTGGCATATAGTAACAATTTAAGATTATAAAACATTATTTGCATCAAATAGTCCTTTTCATTTGTCATTGTCTCATGTATATTCTCATGACAATGAGGGTATATAATTAATATTTACAAAATTAGATGTTGGTTAATTAAATACAAGTGGATGGATCCATTAAATCATGAGAATATATAAACAAGTGTAAATTAAATCCAATAAATTATGCGTACGGACTACCTACCGAGAGATGCAATAAATTATTTGTCACTAACAAGTCTCCAGAGATGCATTTTATGGCGGCTATATCATTTCATAAGTTTCTCGATTGTTATTTATTGAAAGCCACTGCAAAGTAAATACATAATCAATTTACTTATATACCATATTAGGGCATCTTCACATTATATTTTACACAAAATTTTAAAACTAGTGTAAATTTTGGTGTTAATAGTAAATCTTCTCCAATGGTCTTAGGAAACTCTGAAAATGAGCATATGAAAGAAAATTAAATCTCATAACACATGGATGAGTGACGACGAATAATCATGTGAGAAAAAAAGTTTAGGTGAGAATTTGAGAATGAATTTAGACCCTTGATCATTTTTAATCTCAAAACAAATCATGAATTGCGGTTTAGAAAGAAATTGATCAAGTGCATCTCATTAGTGTTTATCTTCAATTATGATTGATCCAAGGGTGAAGATCATTTTTTATCTTTCTCGTCATAACTTTTATTCTAACCGAAACCCAACCCACACATTGACATGTTTTAATCTGTTTTATTCGCTTTCAATCTGTTCCTAATTCCGAATAATGGATATAATTAAATTTCATAAACATAAACATTTAAAAATAAAAAGTAATTACCGTTTTGCCATCTCGAACAAGGGTCCCTTTCAAAAGAAGCAAGGATAGTTGAGTTTGAGATGTGAAGGATGAAGTAGGTACCACAAGATAAACAATCCTCCTCAATTCTTCAAAAAGCTCCTGTAAAAATACATTAATTAGTGATTTTTATAAATAGGCGACTTGTAAGATATTATCTGTCCAATGTTCGAATCCAGACGTATACAACCTGTGTCCACCGAGCTTTAATCTGGACTGATGTCTTACGATCATAATTTGTCAATGGATTAGTATAGGCATAGCCTAGGACACCCTTCAAAATGAAAATATATATATATATATATATATATATATGCATGGGGAAGTTTTAATAAAATACAATAAACACTTGTTGTGCAAGAGCGATCTCAAGTTCTATCACGATCTTGGCCATTGGTGGACGTTTTTAGGAGAGTTCTTCAAACATTGATAAGCAATGGCTGAAAACGTATTTAAAGAACTTGGATCCATTTGTTCTTTTAGACCAGGGAGAATAATTTCATCTAGCCTCTTCTCATCATAGGATTGTTTCCACTTAGACACTAAAAAGGCCTGGTTAACAATACTAAATTCGTAACATAGTCTCCCACACATGACTTCAATTAACACTTGTTGGTCCCAAAGGGGTTATACAAGTTTGTAAAAGTTGGGGGGGGGGGGTTGAATACAAACACACGATTTTTACTTTTCTAAATTGTTTATTGATATGTATCAAACAATTTACAACTTGTTGCGGAACAAGATTAAGGAATAAACCTAATCTAAACAAGCTATGAGAATCACTAAGATTTCTTGCACTAGAAATAAGATAGAGAGAAATTAAGAATACTACGAATAATATTCTAACACAGAGATTAGCAAAGATGAGGAATGGCCGAGCTCTTTAGAAATGAAGTAGAGTTTCCTTTATATACTGCATGCATTTAATGCATGTCAGTACAACTTTACACGTGGCAACGTCTGATTGGTTGCATGGTTTGACCTTGGTAGACAACCTAGTAGCCGCATGATGAACAATGTAGAATCAGAGTTGGTTGTACGATTCTGGACAAAAGGGATGTTGGTTCTGACATTATCGTACGGAGGCGTGCAAGGGAGGTAAGACAAAAGTTACTTGTAGAGGAGGCTTCATGATCAGCGTTCGCTGAGTGATTCTTTATCAGCGAATGATAAAGTTCAGCGTTCGTTGAAGTCTTCTACTTGAAACTTCACGTTGAGTGGACACGTCTTGGCTTCGCTGATATCCGCATCAATTCATTAGTAGACTTGTCGCTGGTTCTTTGTCTTGATCTTCGACTTCAGCGTAGAACATGATTGACGTGAAACTTGTCTTCAGGGATCAAAAGTAAACAACATAAGTTATCAGCGATCATCAGTGAGGCTGAACAAGCTCAGGGCTCACCGATGAACAGTGTTCACTGAATATATAATTTAAAGAGCGAGAGTTTCTATCAGCGGTACTGAAACAGTCTTAGTACTTATCAACGATAGAGAAACTCTAATACATATTGTCTACTTACAATTTTCACTAAGTGTTTCTCAGAGTCATTATCAAATCACTGAGGGTTTGGATCAACAATCTCCCCCTATTTGATTATGACATAGCAATAAAAGAAAATTGCTAAGTACGAAAACATAAGGTTAAAAAAGACTTATAAAATATTTGTCCCATTTACTGTTTTCGGGGATCTTTTTAAGTACTGATGGAGTAAAGTACATTCGCTGAAGTTTTTCATTAAACTTCATATAAGTTACAAAGGGAAGTGGAAAAATTACAAGTACAACAAATAATATTTATAAGTACAAAAGATACAAGCTGATAAAGATAGAAAAATTACAGGGAATCCTATCAGCTAATCAGGTTCATCCTTAATGAGAAGTTCATCAAGGGTTTTAGTGGTAGGGATCATCCAATCAGGGACTTTTTCTCCAAGAACCCTTCTTCGCTGGGCTTATTTAAAGATCAGGGGCTTCATGAAGTGTCCGAGAAGATCATCTCTGAAGCCGCACCAGTAGACAAGATTTCTGAGCTGTTCGATAGGGGCAATGCATAGCTCAGAGACTCGTTGAAAGCATTCTCGTCCATCGCAGTCAGCGAAGAAAATACCATAAGGACACTTAAGACTTTTCCAGGGATAAAGCGTTCACCAGGGGGCAGGGAGACATCGAGAACTGAGAGATCAGGGTTAGGACCAAGAACTTCTTCTCGTGAAAAACCAATTCCGATTTCATTTCTGATAGGAGGACCTGAATCTGAAGATGTTATCTTTTTCTTTGCAGAGGCTCTTCTTCGTTGAATTGGAGGAGGAGGAGGAGGAGGAATATCAACGAATGAAGTAACCAAGTCGATCTGCTTGTTCAGAGCTTTTTCGACAAAGGTTTTGAAGTTTGACCGTGACAGCTGAATTGCTATCCGCATCTCCAACCATTCAGAGAAACCGTACCTGGCAATCGACGATGGGTAGATGGTTTCCTTTAGACCACTTTCTCTGTAGATGTCGATGTCGAGGACTGGAACGTCTATGGTTTTCTTTCCCCTGATGTTTACCTTATTGATTCTGGAACCATGACATCGAAAGTGAAGTCTTTCTTTGCACCATTCCAGAGTGGAGTCAGAGACCTTGGTTTTCTTCTCGATGATGTTTGTGGCGTCCTTCCACAGTTGTCGCTGAACAGAGATAGGAGTCTTCTTCAGTTCAGGATCTTTCACCGATTGTTGAACGAGCTCAATAGCATAAGCTTTATCTTTTTCTTCAGCTCTTCTTCGATCGACGAGGAGTTTCTCAGATTTGAGATGTTCAGCGATTTCCCTTTTTGTTATTTTAAATCGAGGAGCACGTATGATTCGCTGATCCTCAAGTTGTTTAATCATAACTTCTCTCTTTTTCAGCTCTTCTTCACTTAGTTGTTGAGGAACCAATGAAGGTCTATTTTTGTGAGAGAGCAGTTCTTCTTCTTGTTCATCAGTCTCAGCGAAGTCTAAGACCGAGATTATTTCATCAGCGCTCGGGGCTAGGATTATTGGAATTGTAGCAGGATGAGCTTCAACGTGACCCTCAAGCAGGGGAGAGGACTAGCTGAAACAAAACGATCATATAGATAAGATCATTTGGGAGAAGAGATAGAGAAAGAATGAGGCTAAGTGTATAGAGGCTTTATAGAGAGTAGAACTGAGGTTGAGAAGGGATAGAGGAGGGATGCAGTGTAAGGGAAGAAATATATATGTTACCTGACAAATTGGCTTTCGGAGAAGGCTAGTCAGATTGTCTTCTGCAGCGATGCCTTTATTTTTGCCTTTATCGGCTTCAGTCGCTGCAGGCTTTTTGGTGTTCCCCTCCCCTGATGGTTCGTTGAAAACTACCCCTTTGAGAGCAGGGGTCCTTTTGGGTTTGAAGGAGAAGTCGAGATCATCATCATCATCATCATCATCTTTAGGGGATGCTGATGGTTCATCATCGTGAAGTTCGAGATCTTTTTCTTCTTCTTCTTCTTCTTCTTCAGCTTCGTCTTCAGAAAGAATAAGAACTTCAACATTTTCCAGTTCTTCATCGAGTTGCTCCCCCTCAGAATCAGCATTATGTTGGGAGAACTCGGTTCCCTCAGGGTTTTCAACTCCCTGAGGTTTATCAGCAGATGTTTCTTTTTCAACACTTTTCTCCCCCTCAGAGTCATGGAGAAGAACTTATTGATTCTTCCCCCCCTCTTCCGCATGATGGATGGGGGAGGTAGAAGTAGCAGCAGCAGAATCTTTTGGGTCACTGTCTTCCAGGCCAGTGATCCCAACAACAGTTTCAATCGCTACCATTCTGTCTTCCAGGCCAGAAATAGCAGGATTGATTCTTTCCAGATTTTCCCGATCAACCTGAGTAAAATGGGAAGGAGGACATGTTGGAGCGTTCAGGCGATCCATGATTTGCTGCAGGAGATTTGTAGCACTACCCACTGATTGGGTTAGGGTGCCCATCTCTGTATTCAAGGACGTAACCTCTCCCTGAAGATTGCCCACCACTGTCTTCAACGGTGTGACTTCGTTGGACAGTGAGGTGAAGTTGTTGGAGAGGTTGCCGTTGGTGGTGTTCATGGTGTTGATGGAGGTGGAGTTGTCAACGAGAACCTGAGCAACATTAGAAAGACTACCTTCCACCTTTTCCAGATCAGTTCTGGAAACCTTTTCCTTCACCTTAGTGGTGAGTGTCTTTAGAGCTTCCCCAACGTTTATAACCACTGAGGAGTTGGAGGAGAGAGTAGTGGTGAGAGATTCCACTTTGGTAGACAAATCCTCGAGCGAATTGTTGATGTCGCCCAAATTAGGACCTATAGAAGATAAAAACTTATGAACAAAGGAAAGCTCAGAAGTTGGGGATTTTGAGAGAGGAGTGTTTAGGGTGTTATGTATACCTGCGGGTTGGTTGACGAAGTCATCGAAATTATGATAACCTGAAAATTGTTCGTAGTCGTCTTCCAGAGATGCACGCGTATAGGTGCCCGCACGTCCTTTATTCTGATCCATCAGCTGTTGTAGATCTTCAGCCGATTTGTCATGCAGATGAATGACATTTGTTGTAGAGAAGGGAGGAAAGAGAGGTGGAGTGACCAAAGAAGTAGAGGGAGGAACAAAAGTTGAGAAGAGGGATTGGGTAGTAGATTCAGCGTTGGCTCCGCTGAGGAATACTTCTGCAGTACTTAGAGGTACTGAAGGAGGGGGGTTCTGTTCCAAGACAACTTCAGCGTTCTGAGACGCTGAAGTGGGTATAGTAGGGGTTGGTTCAGCAGATGTGGAGGAGCGGTCCACGGAACTTTCCAGCGTCTTCTTTGGAGAGACAGACGTGGAGTCTTCAGCCTGGAAAGGCTTTGAGGGTTGCTCCTTGGAGGTCTTCTTGGGCTTATGAGCGCCAAGTGGGGTGTCAGAATGTTTCCTTTTTTGAGAAGGAGTGGATGGTGCAGCCTGGGTACCAGCGGTTGGGATGACCGTTGCCGATGTGGTAGCCGCAGAAGTAGAAGAAGGAGATCTGAGAAGAGGTAAGAGAGTAGAGAGACGTACCTCGTTTTCCACTGGCTTGAAGTCGAGAATCTTAGGGCCAACCTATGATAACTTTAGGTCGCCCACCTTCGGTTACTTATCCCTAAGTGCGTGCTTGAAGAGAGCACTGAGGAAACGGGGATAAGGAACAGTTGTTGGGCGCTTATTTTCTTCGACCCTTAGCATCATGTCGTCGAAGATGATCTTAGCCCAATCAATGTGAAGTCCCTTCATCAGCGCATACCCCATAGCCTGTTGAGGTTGTGCGGCCTGATCAGTTGACCCAACCTTTGCTGTCATACAACTTATGAGGTGTGCAAAGATGAAGTTCATTTCGCTTGGCATCTTGGACTTGAGGACGGAAGTGAGCTTCTTCTCAGGGAGTTTATCTCTCCCTGTGTTCCACGCGTAGTTCATTGCATCCAGAAATGCTTGTCCGGTCTTGGATTTGACGTCTGGGAGATTAACGAAACATCTGTCCTTTGAGCTTCCAGGAAGGTTTAGAGCAGACCTGATAGCCCCGGGATATATTTTTGCTTCACCATGCTCAGTGTCGAAGAGGATGACGTCTATAATCTTTTTAGGGTCTTTGGGTGAGGCCACCTGAGACTTTCTGGCAGTATACCAGAACTGAGCAAGGAGGTTCTTGTGATCAGGGGGTTTGATGGTTAGTGTTGTCGCCAGAGGACAGATCTTCAAGAAATTAACAGCTTCATCCAGATGAGTGATGTTTTTCTTGGGGGGGGGGGGGGGGGGGGAGGGGGGAAGTCGAATAGAGAATATGGGCTGTTTCCTTGGAATGTTACTTGTTCCAGTGTAAAGTTGACTTCAGGTGCTTTGACAACCTCAGTTTTGTCAGAGGTAGTAGGAGACTGAGTAACGTCAGTGGATGCCATTTCTGTTCATCACAAAAAAACATGAAGAAGATGAAGAGAAGTTCTTAAAATGGATAAAATTCCAAAATAAGGGTTTTTAGGGTTTTATAGTATCCATTTTGAGAAAGAAATGGAAACTAGGCTTTTTCTAGTTTTGAAAAGAAGTACAAAACATAGTGAAAGTTATTGTTTTCCAGTTTCCTTTTATAGAAAGGATCCCGGAAAAACATACGAGAATGTCATGTTTAAGATTTTGATTATAAACTCGAAGAACAATCTGAAAACAGATTGTGTTCATAAAACCATGAAGAAAATGATTTCATTTTGAGAATGTTCGTTTGTTTGATCTTCTAGAAACAATAATAAGATAAAAAACAAGTTAATGTGATGGAAAATAAAAGAAATATTAACCTTTTGATATTTGAAGAAGATGAAGATGAACAAGTTCCGGAGAAATAAGTTCAAATGTAACAGTTGATTCTTGCTTGAGAGAGATTAAGTTCGCGTAAAAGGTAAAAATATAAACACAAAGGGTTTATATAGTGAGAGTAGAGAGAGAAAAACTATGAACGGGAAAAGTTTTTAATGATGACACGGATACGTCCCTTGAATTTGATTGGACAACGAAACGAAACGGGTGAACGTGTCAGAGAAAAGTCGTGCCATGGTCTATCCGTTGTGATGACGTCACAATAGTCCTTTTATATTTTAAGGTGTCTCTGAGGATTTTGAAAACTCAGGGACATTTTTAAACACGAAGCACTGATTAGAAATATCAGTGAGAGTTTTAGAATTTCAAAATATCACTGAAAGGAAGAGATATTCAGCGATGTTATTTGTTTTGAAATCTTGCATTCTTAGGCGAACGTCAGCGAGTAAGAGAGAACATACCTTGATATCAGCGAATCAATTTTGTTCAGAGATAGGGTGATAAAAGGGTTATACATATTTATTTTATCACCGATCAAATGCTAACCGCTGAAGATTTTACTCTTCTAAGTTCAGCATTCCAAGCTCGCTGATGAGAAAGTTGAATCTTGTCTCATCAAGAGGTTTGGTGAAAAGATCAGCTAACTGAAAATCAGTTGGGATAAAATGAAGTTCTATATCACCATTTATCACATGATCTATGATAAAATGATACCTGATTTTGATGTGTTTGGTCTTTGAGTGTAGCACTGGATTGTTGGCTATAGCGATGGCACTAGTGCTGTCGCAATAGATTGGAATTTTGGAGAGCTGAAGGTCATAGTCCAGTAGTTGATTTCTCATCCACACGACCTGAGAACAACAACTTCCGGCAGCTACGTACTCAGCTTCAGCGGTTGAGATGGACACTGAGTTTTGCTTTTCACTTGTCCAACTCACCAGCTTTCCACCCAGGAGCTGACAGTCTCCTGTGGTGCTTTTCCTATCCAATTTGCATCCTGCTAAATCACTATATGAATAGGCTATTAGATTAAACCCTGAGTCTTTGGGATACTAAAGACCTAGGTAGGAGTACCCTTAAGGTATCGAAAAATACGCTTTGTAGCGATCAAATGAGATTCCTTAGGTTCAGCTTGATATCGTGCACACAAACAGGTTGCATACATAATATCAGGTCGGCTAGCTGTAAAATACAGAAGAGAGCCGATCATCCCACGGTACGCTGTGACATTAACAGGTTTCCCTGAAGGATCTTTGTTAAGTGTAAGCGGCGGTGCCATTGGGGTTTTCATAGCTGAGCTTTGAGTTAAATCAAACTTTTTCAGCATGTCTTTAACATATTTACCTTGGTGAATAAAAGTACCTTTTTCATTATGTTTGATCTGAAGACCAATGAAATAAGTTAGTTCACCCATCATACTCATTTTATATTATGCTTTCATTCTTTCAGCGAAACGAGTACATAAGTCAGGGTTAGTAGAACCAAATATAATATCGTCGACATATATTTAAACAAGAATGATATGACCTTTTACTTTCCTGAAAAATAGAGTTATCGATTTGACCACGCTCAAATTTTTCAATATGGAGATAAGTAGAGAGAGTGTCATACCATGCACGAGGAGCTTGCTTTAAGCCATAAAGTGCCTTATCCAGCTTATATACATAACCTGGATGCTTAGGATCAGTAAATCCTGGAGGTTGTTCTACGTAGACTTCTTCATTCAGTCTTCCATTGAGGAATGCTGATTTAACATCCATCTGATATACCTTGAAGTCTTTGTGAATAGCGTACGCTAAGAATAGACGAATAGCTTCAAGTGTTGCCACTGGGGCAAATGTTTCGTCGTAGTCTATGCCTTCCTCTTGTCTGTATCCCTGAGCAACAAGACGAGCCTTGTTGCGGATTACAGTTCCATGTTTATCCAACTTGTTTCAATAGAGCCATTTAGTGCCTATCACTGACTTGTCAGATGGTCGTGGAACGAGTTTCTAAACTTTGCTTCTTTCAAATTCTGTTAGCTCTTCTTGCATAGCGCTGACCCAGTTTGGATCTCTGAGGGCATCATCTGTTTTCTTTGGTTCAATCAGAGAAATAAAGTTAACAAATAAACAAATATTACCTGCACTTCGTCGAGTCTGAACACCAGCGTTTGGATCCACCAAGAATTTGATCGATGGGATGATTTATAGTCCATCGCTGAGCCAGAGCATAATTTGCTGACTCGATTTGAACTTCTGGAGGAGCCGAAGAAGAAGCTTCAACAACTTCAGGTATTTCAGGTAGAAGATGTAGAGGTTCAGATGTCATTTCATTCCCTGATTGTTGAGAAGTAGATTGGATATCTGAGGTAGATGGTTCAGAAGCAGGCAATGTGTTGAGAGGAAGAACTGAAACCCATGAAGATTCAACTTCACTTGTCTGCATGCTTGGGATGATAATAGAATCATCATCTTCTGCGGTAGGAGGATTCACTTGAGGAATAGGAGCAGCTTCTGAATCACCAAGATGAGAAAACATCCATTGATTCAGTTCTTCGGTATCAACAGAAGGTCTGGAGTTCGCTGAACGGGATTCGTCAAAAGTGACGTGGATTGTTTCTTCCACAGTTTCGCTTCTTCGATTGAAGACTCTGTAGGCTTTGAAGATAGAAGAGTATCCAAGAAAAATTCCATCATCAGCCTTAGGATCAAACTTTCCTAGGGCATCCCTGTTGTTCAGTAGGAAACACTGACATCCAAAGATGTGAAGAAAGCTAATTGAAGGCTTTCTCCCATGGAAAAGTTCATAGACTGTCTTCTTGAATCATTTGACAATCAGCGACCTGTTTTGAGTGAAACAAGCAGTGTTGATAGTTTCTGCCCAGAACTGAGTAGGTAGATGAGAATCGTTGAGCATTGAACGTGCAGCTTCGATGATCGTTCAATTTCGTCTTTCAGTGACGCCATTTTGTTGCGGTGTTCTCACTAAGGAAAAGTTGTGAGAAATACCCTTTCTTTCAAAGAAGAAATTAAGGGAACTGTTTTTGAATTCACTCCCATGATTACTCCTAATTGAGCGAACGGTCATATTGTTCAGGACTTCCATTTTCCTGACGAAAGTGATGAGTTCTTCAGGGGTGTCACTCTTAGAACGGAGAAACATAACCCAGGTATAGCGAGAGAATTCATCAACAATGACCAGTGTATATTTCTTTCCAGCGAGGGATTGTTTGTTAACAGGACCAAACAAATCCATATGGAGAAGTTGAAGAGGAGATGACACTGAGGAAAGTTGCTTAGATTTGAAGCTTGCTTTTGTTTGTTTCCCTTTCTCACACGTTGAACATAGAGATTCCTTAGCGTATGAGTGCTGAGGTAGACCAATGAGCAACTATTTTGAAGAAAGAGTATTCAGTGTCTTAAAGTTGAGATGAGAGAGCCACTTATGCCACAGCCAGTTGACATCAGATGAGGCTTTTGAGAAGAAACAGGAGTTCTCAGTGGTTGTCGAGTCCATGTTTATGACATAAACATTTTCCAGACGATATCCACTGGGGGCGATCTTCTCCTTTTTGTCAGTAACAAAGTAGGATTCCTTAGTGAAAATCACTTTGTGATCCTTGTCACATAGCTGACTGATGCTTAGAAGATTGTGCTTCAGTCCTTCAACATATGCGACTCTTCTGAAGGTAGTTGTACCATTTGAGAGTACACCAAACCCTCGGGTATAGCCTTTTCCATTTCCACCGAAGGTCACTGAGGGACCGTTCTCTTTTTTTATATTCAGCGAGCATGTTCTTTTTCCCAGTCATATGTTTAGAGCATCCGCTATCGAGATACCAGATACCCTTCAGGACCTGCACACAAAGGAAGATTAGTTTGACTTGGACACCCTTTTTACTATGGGTCCACATTTGTCAGTGGTGGTAGAGGAAGTGGAAGGTTCAGCAATCTTCGCAGCATTTGAAGATTCAGCTTCAGGACAAGTCTTCACTTTGGTTAATTTCTTAACCTCAGTGGTTGGTTTCACCTTAACCTGATTTGCACCAGGATTGGTCTTCTTTGCCTTGGGGGCATTTATCTTCACCTTAGCTAACTTTTCAGCTTTGGTGGCTGTGGGGCACTTACTAGCAATATGATCGGTAAGTCCACAGTGATAACATTTCCAATAGCTAAAAGTAGCTTTAGGATCATTTGCGTGCTTAGCCGATAATTTTAAATGAGCAGGGCCAACACCAAGAATACCTTTGGCATTGGAAATTGGAGGAACAATCAGTTCTTCAGATTTCTTACCAATTACATCCACTCTGATTCTAGGAGTAGATCGCTGAATAAATCCAGGGATCTTGTTCTTAGAAGTAGAGGGACGAATCACTGAAGTTTTAGAAACGTTCAGCTAAAGGTACCCTTCTGAGGTTTTTGGTTAAAAACCTTTTCTTTACCTTTACCTTTCAGTTTAGAACTTGAGGTAGAGGTTTCCAAAGGAGTAGGAGTTTTAGAAGAAGAACACTGAGATGTAGAAGAGTCGGGGATTGAGGATACGAACATTCCAAACTTAAGCATGGAACGATCAGTGGTTGGTTCTAGAGTGTCAAATTTATAACCAATACCACTTTTATCACTCAGGGAAATCTGAGCTTTCAATATCTCAGTGATCGTTGTTGAGGATTTACACCATCCTTCAACAGTAGCCTTTTCAGCTTTTAGTGCAGAGATAACATCTTCTCGTTCGATACGAATGATTTGATTTATACATACCTGCTCTTTAAGTTTTCTTCTATTTTAGAACGCTTTTGAATTTCTAAGTGACAATTCTTAAGTTGTTCAGCGAGATCAATGTTTAGTTTTTCAGCTTTGGTCTTGCCATTCATGGCATCATAAAAATCAACAGTCAAAAGATCGATGGTCCGACGTCTTTCGATATCACTAAGAGCTGAAGATTGAGTATCAGTGACAGAGTTTGATACCTGAGAGGTGGATGTAGAAGTAGAGGGAATTTCAGGTTGTTCTTCCTCTTCTTCTATTTTAGCCATGAGGCAGAGATTGACCTCATCATCATCTTCAGAGTCAGATGATTCTTCTTCAGAAGGAGCCCAGTCATGATCTTCAGCGATCATGCCTTTGCCTTTCTTCTTAAAGCTTTTCAGCTTTGGATACTTTTCTTTCAGCTTCTTGTACTTATCATCTCTAGCCCTGGGGTTAGAGGATTTCTTGTAGGAAGAAGATGAGGGTTTGAAGACTTTCTTAGATCTGCATTCACTAGCAAAGTGACCGATCTTTTTACAATTATAGCAAGTAGCAGTAGCCTTATTAACAGGGGTTGATGATTTTGGCTTATCAGTGAGTGCAAGTGGTTTGTTTCTTCTGAAGTTACTCTTTCTGGCTAATCTCCTGAAAGAATTAGTCAGGAGGGCCAGTGACTCATCAATTTCTGAAGGATCAGCTTCTGATGAGTCATCAGAGTTAGATTCCAACTCAGGGATAGTAACGGTGGAGCGCTGAGTGGGCGTTAACTCTGAAAGTAAAGCAACATGTGTGTTTTTGGAATCTTTTACAAGATTCTTCTTAAGACGACATGACTGCTCATGATTGAGCATAGTGCCAAATAAGGTAGAAAGGTTCATTGATTTTAGATACTTTGAGAGATTGAGACACATTGAATAAATGTCCCAGCTTTCAGGAAGACATTCTAGAAACTTTGTCAGGATCTCAAAGTTAGAATATTCCTTACCAATAGTTTTTAAGTCAATGATTAAACAGTTAAAACGTTGGTGAACTTCAGAGAGAGTTTCATTCTTACCACAAATGAAGCTTTCGTAGTGTCTTACCAAGTTGATCTTTCTTGAGTCCTAGACTTCAGATGTACCTTCATATTGAACACAGATTGTGTCCTACATGGCTTTAGAGGTTTTCAGGTTCATGACGGAATGGTAGACTTCGTCAGGAAGAGCCATAGAGAGGATGGATCTGACTTTAGTGTCGATAGCCACCTTCTTCTTGTCTTCATCAGTCCAAGTGTTAGGTGCCCTAGGAATGATTCTTTCAGGGATGGCAACTCTAGTAGCAGTGCCTGATACTTCAGGGTCAATCATAACAGGGACATATGGACCATTCTCGATGTAGTAAGGCATAGTAGGATCTACGCCTTCCAAGAAGAGCATCATCCTATTTTTCCATAGATTGAAGTTATCTCTGGAAAATCTAGGGGGTTTAGCAAGAGAACCATTATCAATATAGTTTGTGTTTGTGGTGTTAGCCATTTTTAGAAAATAGCAAGGAAGAGAAAAGAGATTAGTATAAGCAAGATCTTGTTTATGAGATTAAACAATCTGCTCTCATACCACTTGTTGGTCCCAAAGGGGTTATACAAGTTTGTAGAAGGGGGGGTGGGGGGGGGGGGTGAATACAAACACACGATTTTTACTTTTCTAAATTGTTTATTGATATGTATCAAACAATTTACAACTTGTTGCGGAACAAGATTAAGGAATAAACCTAATCTAAACAAGCTATGAGAATCACTAAGATTTCTTGCACTAGAAATAAGATACAGAGAAATTAAGAATACTACGAATAATATTCTAACACATAGGTTAGCAAAGATGAGGAATGGCCGAGCTCTTCAGAAATGAAATAGAGTTTCCTTTATATACTGCATGCATTTAATGCATGTCAGTGCAACTTTACATGTGGCAACGTCTGATTGGTTGCATGGTTTGACCTTGGTAGACAACCTAGTAGCCGCATGATGAACTGTGTAGAATCAGAGTTAGTTGTACGATTCTGGACAAAAGGGATGTCCGTTCTGACATTATCGTACAGAGGCGTGCAAGGGAGGTAAGACAAAAGTTACTTGTAGAAAAGGCTTCATGATCAGCGTTCGCTGAGTGATTCTTTATCAGCGAATGATAAAGTTCAGCGTTCACTGATTTCATCTACTTGAAACTTCACATTGAGTGGACAGATCTTGGCTTTGCTGATATCCGCATCAGTTCATTAGTAGACTTGTCGTTGGTTCTTTGGCTTGATCTTCGACTTCAGCGTAGAACATGATTGACGTGAAACTTGTCTTCAGGGATCATAAGTAAACAACATAAGTTATCAGCGATCATCAGTGAGGCTGAACAAGCTCAGGGCTCACTGATGAACAGTGTTCACTTAATATATAATTTAAAGAGCGCGAGTTTCTATCAGCGGTACTGAAACAGTCTTAGTACTTATCAGCGATAGAGAAACTCTAATACATATTGTCTACTTACAATTTTCACTAAGTGTTTCTCAGAGTCATAATCAAATCACTGATGGTTTAGATCAACAAACAATACTCCGAAAGAGTACACGTCAGACTTTGTTGATAGGAGGCCTCATTCAAAATACAACGGATCACAATACCCAGGCGTACCAACAACATCAAACTCGAGATATGTATGTTGTTGGTTAATTGGGATGTTTACCGATTGGCCAAAATCAGAAACTTTAGCAGTCTAATTTTCATCCAAAAGGATCTCCGTTTCCATGGGATCATCATGAAGGTAGTTTAGTGCACTTGCAACCCCAATGCATATTTTGAGGCGTTGGGTCCATGTGAGATTTGGATTACTTAGATGACGATCAAGGCTTCTCTAAGATGCATACTCGTTCCCGAGGATTCTCTCATCACCATCATCACAAAGGCATAAGAGAGAGAGAGAGACCAAATGTTTATGGTTGTATTCTGAAAGTATCGTGATCTCCTTCAAAAACTCAATCTCACCTTGCCCGAACCTACAATCTAAGCGCTTAAAAGTGACCATGCTTTGTCCCTTCGAATGAAATATTTCTCCACGGTACACAAATCCAAACCCACCACGTCCTTATTCGCTAGCAAAGTTGTTGGTGGCCATTAATATATGTTCGGAGAGAACTTTGAGGTCATGAAACTTTTCGTTGGGTTTATAGGACGTTGAACTCTTGATTACATTGGGTTTGTCTTGACGAGAAATCTATACAAATTTTAATTTTAATTATCAATTGCTACGGGGGTGTTTGGGATTGCTTAATTAAAACAACTTATGTTTTTTTTGAAGTACTTACAACTTATGTGGTGACAAGAAGACGCTACAAAACAAACCCTAATTTCCGACGGAAAATTCCATCGGAAATCCGTCGGTAATGGACGGATCCGTCGGAAGTCCGTCGGAAACCAGGTCTCGCAAATAATTTGGTAGGGAAAACAGTGCTGACGGATCTCCGATGGCATTTAGCGACGGATCACCGACGGCCACAACTATCGACGGATCACCGACGATCAACCGGCGGAGAAAACCACCTATAGAATAGTGACAGACACCGTTTACGACGGATTATCGACGGAAAAAGTTACTGACGGATACAATTACTGACGAAAATATCATAGATACCAAAAATAGTAATATGAAAAAGATAATCAAAATTATCAAAATGATCAAATACTTGAAGAAAACTTTGAGGGGTCAAATATGAACATTTGATATGTAGTTTTATCAGGGTAGGGTGAACTCACAATGATAAGTTTGAGTTTAAACCTTGAAATCAATAAAACCCTAGATCTTTTGGAAAAGATCTTTAAGCTTAAAATTGGACTCCAATTAAACTCAATCTTTTAGTCAATTGAACATTTTTATGGTGTTAGTTAAACGGAACATTTTCGTAACAAAACGACTACCACCGAAACCATATCCATAATAAACATTGTATAGAGATCTTACTCGTAACTTTGATCAAAACACAAAGACCAAATTTGTAATTCGCTCTAATTTTTATTTTGGGTTATCTTAAAAATATAATATTTGAAAAAATTTAAAAGTCTAAATCATCCAATATAATATAAAGGGGAAATTGCATGAAAACATAGCGTACTTTAGTCTAATTCCTATTTTGGGTTGCGTACTTTCAAACTTTCATTTTGGTACCTAAGATGTAATATATCAATCATTTAAGTACATGGTGTTAATGCCAAAAATCACCAAAAGGATAAGTTAAGGGCAATGTGGAGCTTTAACAACTAAAGAAAAGGTTCTCAAGACAAACAGTACGATCGTCGACGAAAAGTAATAAGACAAAGAAATTTGGTGACGCGGAAAACCCCTGTCGAGGGTAAAAACCGCAGTCGACTATAGAAGTCGACGGTGCACTATGGTCGTCAAACAGGGACGACGTCCTTTAGTAACAAGTGTCGTGAGTACAATAGATTACAATAAGAGTAAGAGTAAACTTAATCGTAAACTAATGTCGTGCGTCATGAGTAACAGTGTTGTATCGTGCGAAAAACTTCTGTCGTGAGTAGCTTTCGTAAATGATATTGCTCGAATGCTCTCATGATTTCTGTATGCAAAAAAACCGTTGGCTAAAGTGTGGTGCAAGCCTTTGTTTATATAGTTCTCGGCAGTAATCAATGTGTCTTGATGATTGTCGTAACCGTTGTTGGTCTTTAATTATCATTAATGGCTCTTCCGTTATGCCGTTGGGCAATGATTGCTCTTGGATCTGTATTAATGAAACAAAGAAAATGGTTGTTGACTGTTAACGGTTAGTATGGTCGTACGGCCGTCTTTAAGTCACGATTGTCGGTCGAAAGAATCGTGCGTCCATTGTCGAAATATACGACGGAGGATGTAGTCGTAAGTAGTCTGCAGGACCTTATCTTAATACAAGATTTGTCTTATGTAAATGTCATGTTTATTTTTCTTCATCGGTCGTGAGGTATGGATTTTCAACCAAACAGTTTGCCCCTAAAATTTGAATTTTGCCGTAAAATTCGAATTTTAAATTTCAAATCTGAGTACTGAGGTGGACACATGTCACGCAGGGAGAGAGACCGGTTGAATGACAACCGATTCGATTTGATTTGAACGAAAGATTCGAAAGGTTGCGTGACGTCATGGAGGCGTGGGGGTGGCATGACAACTGTTTTGGACAGATGTCACCCATCTAGAGTAGCATACGAAGTGGTGATGGACAGGTGCCACTCATTTGTCGAGCCGACCTGACATGCCATAACCGTATAAATAGTTTGATTCATGCGATCCTTTCCTTTTACGCTTCCAGTGTATTTTCTAGAGAGATTTCCGTGCGATCTTGCTGTCTTAATTCGCAGTGTTTTATAGTTTCTATTTTAGGTGCGAGATTTAAGTCCTTAGATTAACACCAGATCTTTTTCGATGTCTCTAGAGCCTGCTAGTTCGATCGTCAGCCAAGAAGGCCTTAGCGCTTTTAGGACGCTGGCAGGCATCCCTGATGCCTTTCGATTGTACCTGTCGGGTCAACTTCGGCCTTCCGAATGCCTAAATGGGCACTTCGTTTTGTACGAATACCCATTCAAGATGTGTTTCAAGTGGCCTTTTCCTCTTTTGGCTCGGGAGTTTCTGAGCAATTACAACCTGTCACATACTCAAATGATGCCGCAATTCTGGCGGATTGACTGGACAACGTCGTTTAATGTGGACGATTTGTGTTAGGGTCAAAATCAGGTTGAATAGAAGTTTAAGGGTTAACTTGTTAATATTCTTTTTGAGCCTTTAATGTGTAATGGGCCATGGGTTTAATTGTTAAGGGCCCATGGTATTTAATGCTTTGTTAGATTAGAATTTAGAGTTAATCGTCATTATCATTCTATCACTCGTATTGTAATTCTCTCAATTATCAAAGTGAAATTGGATGACCAGTGGAAATCATTCTGACTTGTTGTTTATCTGTTGATTTCTACTGTTATATGCACTAATCTGGAACCCACAATTGGTATCAGAGCTGATAGGCGGGTTTACACCCCCCTAAATCTAACCGCAAGTGTACGGGTCGAATCAAGTAATAGTACTGAAAGTACGAGTATCGAACACATGGAACTAGGAACTAAGTATCACAATGACTATAAGATCTATTAACTGAACGGTCGCAAATTGGGTTGTGGATATGAAAATAATAATTGAAAGAAAATAAATAAATCACGAACGAGACAGTAAACAACTTAAGGAAACTTTGGATAGAGAAAACAGTTGAGGGTTGGAAATCCTAAGGTTTCCACATACAAACATTTGACTTAAAATAGTTACCAGTTATTCCCCTTAATGAATACCCAATCTCTAAAATCACCGTGGTTCTTTCTCAAGCAACCACAAATTTTATTTTGAAAGTATAAGTTTTATCTCTCGATCTCAACCTATATGATTCAAAACACATTAATCTCCAGATTTTAATAGGACTAAGGCTTACTTGGTGTTTGGGCAAAAAAATCACGTCGCTCGACCGCGACCAGAACAAGTAAGACGTATGATTAAGGACTATATCTTGTATTAAGATAAGGTCTCGACAAAGACCTAGAACACCATCGTCGTCCCTCATAAAAGTGTTTAATGCAGGAGTCAAGGTCATTAAGGAGCAACAGCTATAACCAACGCAATCATTAAACAGCCGGCGACCGTAACGGACGAAGATCATTACTCCGGCGACCGTTTCCAACCGTTATGGCCATTAAAGGAGCATTCATGGATGAAGCTAAGGACGCGAAGACTATAAATATCAAGCTCAATCAACACTTCAAGAGATGGAATATCCGGCGATTAACAACCGAAGCAATATTCAAGAACACCTGAAGTGAAGAACCATTATTCTAAATATCGCTCTCGACGCTCGACAACAACCCTTGACCAGCAGTTCACACTTTGTTTCATACACGACAAACACCTGTTTTTACGTTCAAACACTTGTACTTTACATTTCGAAGCATTTTCTTCATTTGTATTGTAATCACTGTACGATCGACACCAGTATCCAAGGACATCGCCCCTGATTGGCGACCATAATGCAGCGACGACACCCCCTGTCGTCCGCAGGTTTTTTCCTCGATTGAAAGTTTTTTCCTGCGTCTTCAAATCCCTTGTTTCTTTATTTTATTTATCGTCGCACGTCTCGTCGAAAGATTCTTTCTTTATTTTTTAAGTCCACATCGACCTTAAGTTGTCCCTTTGGTGCGATTTTTGGCATTAACAGTTTGGCGCCATCCGTGGGACTACATCTAGAGAAAATCCTCGACGAACGTGCATTCTACGAATAGTTTCTTGGAGTTTCTTCTATTTTCTGTTGCAGGAAAATGGCAGCCCCTGGAAATCTGCAGCAAGCCGTCGCTCAGATGTATCAGGAGCTCGAGGTTGCCAGGAATCAACTCAATGCAATGGCTGAGCAGAATCGCAGAGCAGCTGAAGAGATCGCGCAACTAAGGAATCCTTTTGGACCCCAGAATGGTCCTAGACCATTCACCCAAAATCCAGGTCCGGGACCAGACCCGTCCGCACAGAATCAGCATCCAGGTCCATTCATGCAGAATCAGCAGCCGGGTCCGTTCATTCCGAATCCCCAGTCTGGGCAGATTCCCCCTCAGCACATCCGACCACCACCCTTGAACAATGGATCCCAACCATTGCAAGGTGGCGCCCAGCCGTTTCAGAATGGATCCCAGCCGTTTTCCCAGTCGTTCCAAAGTGGTCCGCAACCTTTCCAGCAAGGATCACAACCTTTCCAGCAAGGATCGTAATCTTTCCAGCAGAGATCGCAGCCATTTCAGCAGGGACCACAATCGTTTCAGAATGGACCGCAACAATTCCACTATGGGTCGCAGCCATATTTTGTTCCGTTCAACAGGGACGCCAATGGTTCGTCGCATGGTAATGGCACTAGTCCAGGGACCAATCCCTCGACAGGGGCAAATCCCGATCTTAACGATCCCGTCGCCCAGCGTTTGAAGATGTTAGAAGACCAAAATGAGCGCGTCCTGTCCTTGCTCGCCAAGTTGCCTGGGGCAGCCGTGCCTGTCGACGTCGAGCCTCGCTCAGGATATCAGGCGTCGCCCTTCATCGACGAGATCGCCACCGTCGAGGTCCCAAAGAAGTATAACATTCCTACCTTCACTCCCAAGTATTCGGGTGTGACCGATCCAACCGAGCATGTCGCGCAGTATAAGCAGCTCATGTGGACAATCTCGATTCCACACATGTACCAGGAAATATGCATGTGCAAGAGTTTCGGGGCGACTCTCACTGGTCCAGCTCTCTAGTGGTTGATCAATCTCAAACCCAAATCTATCGGGTCGTTCGCCGAATTGGTCAACCAATTCTCCCGGCAATTCTCCAGCAGTCGTAAGATGGAAAAGCAGAGTAGTGATCTGTACTATGTCGTACAGAAGACCAATGAGTCTATTCGAAGTTATTTCAATAGATTCAATGCCGAAATGATCAGTATCTGCAATTGTGACATCAAAACTGCGATCGAAGCTTATAAGCGTGGTCTAGACGATAGTTCAGGTCTATATATCGATCTGACCAAGTATCCCCCAGAGACTTTCGAAGACGTCCGAGCTCGAACCTTATCATATATGAGGGTCGAAGACGATGCAGCCTTTCGTCGCAAACACACTGACGACAAGAAGCCGTTAGGTGTCAAGAAGCCAGAATTCAAGCCGAAAGCCATATCCAGAATAGAGCCAGCGCGTCAGATTTCAAACGTTCATTTCAAGACGAAGGCAGAAGCTAAAACCACGACTAAACTCCCCATGTACCCCAAGATCTCCTCTTATGGGTTCAAAGGGTCAGCTAAAGACTTAGTCGAAGCTCTGAAGACCACCCAAGCAACCATCCGGTGGCCGAAGAAGTCTGACTTGGACGATGCTAAGAAGGATAAATCAAAGTGGTGCGGCTTCCACGTCGACCATGGTCATGCGACAGATGATTGTAACGCACTCAAGAAGGAATTGGCATATCATGTTCCACAAGGTAATCTCAAATATATTATTGATAATGCCGTTATTAACATCCATCGACCGTCGACTCCCGAGCATGCAAAAGTTGTCAATTAAAATCCCCTACGCCATTGGGAATCTTGAAGATCGAGAATGAGTCGAAACGTCGCTATGGTGCCCTGTCGTACGACGACATGATCAATCACAGACAGTACCTCATCGGATCGTAGTGTCGTCCTGTCATTTAAAACATATCTTTCTTTCCAAAAAGAATAGGATAATAAATGACAGGGGGCAATACCCCATGAAGGAGAAAGGTATGATTTCTAACTCTTTTCCATACAAATTTTTCTCACAAACAGCTAATGACTTAAGCATCGGAGGGTTGTTGGTGAGCCAACGACCAACCCTCGACATCATTTTATCGCAGGATCGCACGACATAGACAATCAGGTCCATGACTTGATCACACCTTACAGCTTGTCGAACGACTTGGTCGCACGATCGCATAGACGGCTTCGCAGCCTGAGCTTCTTAACTTAGAAAAACTTCGCGTTTTGAATAAATACCTTAGTCGCATGTATTGGTGTTTGATTAGCATACATTCTAAACGAATGCCTTATTTTTCTTATACCCTGTATGGATGCTCTCATATTTTATAAATGCCTTGGTCGCATGATTTCTATGTATCTTATGTTCAATTGATGCGATATTTGTTTACCAAATATATAAAGCATAAGTTCGACCGTAAGAAAAATTGTCAAGAACATATTCGACCCCCAACGGTCGAGCAACAAAAAAGAGAAAATTCTTAAACTAAAGAAGGAACATCCGTTGCATTCGTGCCCGAAGTCCCATCCAGAAGGTTTTCGCCTGCCATCTCTTCTTCGACATCTTTCTCATCATCTAAGTCAAGATCTCTCTCGGTCCCAACTCCATTCAGATAGGTGTCCAACTCCTCCTTCGCCAAAGCAAGAGGGTCTTTTCCTAGCAGGTGTCGTCGCATGATAGCAGCACGCGCAGTAAATCGAGCGTAAGAAAAGAAAGACCTATTCTCAACCTTCAACTCCTCGAACTCTTCCTCCAAGTGCGTCGCTTTAATCTTGGATTCTTCAACCTCCTTTTTCTTCACAGCTAAAGATGCCTTCATCCCCTCCAGCTCCTCTATCTGATCACGCATCAAAAATAGAGATTCCTTCAAACAGGAATCCACCTCGTCCCTTGCATGACTGAGGGCATCTAGCTCATCAAAAGCATGGTCAAGACGCATTGACACCGCCTCTTCGTGCTCCAGGGCAGCTTTTTCCTTAGCCAACGCTGCTTCTTCGTCCTTGATAACAGAAGCTGTCAAGCTCCCTACATTCGTCGTCTCAGCCTGTAATGCTAAGCAAGCTTGAAGTGCCTGCAAAATCATAAAGACGAACATCGTCAATAAACAACGACAACGACTGCGACAACACAAGTTTTGAAAGAGAAACTTACCAAGAATACGAGTCCAGCTGCATGGAACTCTTTTTTCTCAAAAGAAAACCCGTCAAAACGCTCCCTGAAAGACGGGAGCAAATATTTTTCTAAGTGGGGAAGCAACTTCGTCTCGTCCAAGACATTGTCGTCCAGAAAATCCGACGGCAACGTAAAGTTGACCGTCGTCTCCCCCACAGATCCTTTCTGCGCGCCTTTGCCCATGTCGGCCGACGAAGGGCCGGATAGGACGACGGGAAACATCGTTGCCGGTTGCGCAGTATCCACGGATTTTGCGCCGGTCGTGTCAAACGCAACCGACGCCATCGTCTTCCTAGACAAGGCAACCTTCGGTGGGTTACCCGTCTTCAGAGACGGTTCCCTCAGAATGGACATCCTTGTCCTCTTCGAGAAGTCAGACCCAGCCGTCGGGACTTCTTTTCTTTTCAAGAGACCCGACCCAGATGTCGAGACCTCTTTCAGGACCCCTGACCCAGCCGTCGAAGTGTCCTTCTTTCTGTCATCCCTCGCCTTGCGAGTCGGATCAGCCTGAGTCATCATCCTAGTAACAGAAGATGACATCCGTGCATGAGATTCCCTGTATGGGCGAAAACAAAGGATTAGACACTCGAAGAATAAAAATAGATTAAGTTAAGAAGAGAAGAGAAGAACAATTACCGATTATCTCTACTTCCAAATCATCTCCTTCAGTCCCCTCGGACTCCTCTTCTTCTTCATCGTTTTTCTCCCTTTCCTCTCGACCCATTCTGATCTTATCACTCAAGAAAACAGTGTCGTCATCCTCATCTACCAGGTGACGATTAACGTACGTCCGATCCCTGCCACTGAACTCTAAAAATTTCTTGATCTTAGCCTTGGATTCTTGATCAGGTTTTACTTTGTCAGAATTAATATCTGAGCATAAGAGAAAAGAACAGTCAAAGAGGAATCAGATAAGAACCGGTTAAAAAGATATAGATCGACAACTCACCCGTCATATTCCAGCCCTCTCTGATCCAGTCACTATCAGAGTCGAGCGTCGCCAACCGTACGAATACATATTTCTTCTTCCACCCACGATCATTGACTGATGTATTTAAAACCAAAGTACGATCACCTTTATGTCTCGAAAACAATCTATAGCGCCAATACTGGTCCTTCGTGACTTTGTACGCCGTCAGAAGGTCCCTCGCACCCATCGGTGAATCCCAACTGGAAGTAAGTCGTTCAATGACCAAAATGACTCGCCAAAACTGGGGCATCAGTTGTCTTGGCGAGAGGTCAAATTCGCACATAAACTCCTTGGCTAGAGGCGAATATGGCCAGCGGAAACCTATCTTAAACGGGTACTCATATATAACAGCATACCCTTTAGCACACATTTCAGGACGAACGCCACCAGCCCTATTTATAATGATCCCCATGGGAATCCCAGCCAGGCTTCTAAAGTCGTCTAGATCATCCTCGGTTTCTATAATACTCTTAGGTTCCGTCGACATCTCTAAACCTGTCAAATTAATAAGCAAGTCCGAAAAACCCCAGATATCCCAGTTCTTCTTAGGTTTCCTGGCAATGGACTTGCGGCGCATACGACGACTAAAGAATTGGTATCTTATATGATCCCGAAAATTGATTCCGAACAGGGTAATCGAACGAAAAGCGACAAAGAAACCCTAAGAAAAAGCTCTGCTCAACACTCTCCTAGATCGTAAACGGAAGAAAGCCAATCGCAATCTCTATTTATGCGGACGGATATGTCAGATCGAGTCCTTCAGCAAATCAACACGCGTCCATGTCCTTTCGTATACCTATCCAAATCTTCGACACCTGTCTTCGACAGCTGGTAAGCATCATCGTGCGTCAGTATGACGTCATAACTTTTCAACTTCTCGTTCAGTTAAAGGCGAATCGGTCTAGTTCCACGACAACCAGGTAAGTCCCTCAACCCAGGTCACAATTCTAAGCGTTCGACAAGCAAAATTTGAAATTTAAACTTGACATTCAATTTTCAAATTTTGGGGGCAAACTGTTTGGGCAAAAAAATCACGTCGCTCGACCGCGACCAGAACAAGTAAGACGTATGATTAAGGACTATATCTTGTATTAAGATAAGGTCTCGTCAAAGACCTAGAACACCATCGCCGTCCCTCATAAAAGTGTTTAATGCAGGAGTCAAGGTCATTAAGGAGCAACGGCTATAACCGACACAATCATTAAACAGCCGGCGACCGTAACGGACGAAGATCATTACTCCGGCGACCGTTTCCAACCGTTAAGGCCATTAAAGGAGCATTCATGGATGAAGCTAAGGATGCAAAGACTATAAATATCAAGCTCAATCAACACTTCAAGAGATGGAATATCCGGCGATTAACAACCGAAGCAATATTCAAGAACACCTGAAGTGAAGAACCATTATTCTAAGTATCGCTCTCGACACTCGAAAACAGCCCTTGACCAGCAGTTCACACTTTGTTTCGTACATGACAAACACCTGTTTTTACGTTCAAACACTTGTACTTTACATTTCGAAGCATTTTCTTCATTTGTATTGTAATCAATGTACGATCGACACCAGTATCCAAGGACATCGCCCCTGATTGGCGACCATAGTGCAGCGACGACACCCCCTGTCGTCCGCAGGTTTTTTCCTCGATTGAGGTTTTTCCTGCGTCATCAAATTCCTTGTTTCTTTATTTTATTTATCGTCGCACGTCTCGTCGAAAAATTCTTTCTTTAGTTGTTTAAGTCCACATCGACCTTAAGTTGTCCCTTTGGTGCGATTTTTGGCATTAACACTTGGTATATCTCTATCTAATTTATCACCCTAGGCATGCAATTCTAATTCTAGTTAACAATTAATTCTCTCGAACTTAACTGAAAACAAACAAAACAATTGAAAGTTGGCCAAACTCACAAAAGCATTAAAACTCAAATCACATGCTTCATTAAAAAGGAAAAACTGATAAAAGTCTCAAATCATCTGTTCATAAGCTTAAACCAAATTCATTCCAACCCCCAACATCTAAAGATTAGTTCATGTTGGTGGTGGACAAAAACACAAGAAAAGGAAGAGAAATAGTGTGTGTAAACATAGTGATCGTGAATGTGATGAAAGTAATGGTGAACTCCCTTCTCTCGGCTCTAATCCGCTTCGCGTGGTGTACTTCCCTCTAACGATCCTCTATCGTCGCTCAAAAGTCTATGAAAAAACTATGAAAATCGCCCTAGAGCAGCCTACCGTCGCACGTCGTGAAGTCATCACCTAATTCCGCAAAACACCAAATTATAGAACTGGAACAGGGACTTACGCCACTTGTCCCGTGGCTTGCAAACCGCGCAAAAAACCGCACGGTTTTCGGAATGTGTCTGGGTCAGGTCTGGATCCTGGTTCGGGCACGGGTCTTGGGCTTGGATCTCGGGCTTCCGTTGGGCTTCGTTTGGGCTTCTTTTTTGGATGATTACTGTCTTTTAGATTACCTGTACATTTCACTCAATAAACCATAAAATTCTGCCATTTTTCTTTAACACAAGCCAATCTCATTGGTTTGTAGACTGAAAATAACGCCAAAAAGTGGCGTTATCAAGAGCATACAGACGATTCGATTCAAGGTGACAAAAAGGTTTCTGGTAAGAATTCTATTCAAAGTTATCGACTGCGTTCTTAAGTTCATTGTTCCATATTTTAATTCGATTAAAATTGCTTCGTTTCGTTTATTGCATTCTGTTAGCATCATCTTACTTAGCGATTCTGCATTTTTTCTCGTTTCAATTCGATCATCTGAGTGGTTTTTAAGCAAAATCAAGTTTGTGGTTTTTGAGTTCTGTTCATATCAAAAATCTAAACTTTTCTTCAAAATCGTGCTATTTTGCTTGCTTATCGATTTGGGTATTGTTACTTTGCTCTTTTTGGAAGGTTTCTAACGATTCAGGAAGTTTCCCATTAACCCTAATCGAATTCCCATCGAATTGGAAACCACAGCCGCAGTTTCCGGATACTTGAATCACTTTCCGGAACTTCGCTTCACTTTCCGGGTAAGTTCTCTTTTCCATTGCTTTCCGGACAAAGTGTCCGGTAAATTCAATTTATCCGGACAACTCCAAGTTTCCGGTTATTTGTTTAGTTTCCAGATAATCCATACTATCCGGAATTTCGTCCAGTAAGTCACACTATCCGGAAACCCCATGCTATCCGGTAAGTTCTGTCATCCGGAAACCCCCTGCTATCCGGTAAGTTCTGTCATTCATAATTTATCCGGTAACTTAGATCTTCCGGTAACTTTCTGTTATCCGGAACCCTCTGTTATCCGAACACCCCTGTTTACCCGGATACTTTTGCTGATTTGAACACTTTCACACACATCTGATCCGGACACTTCCAGATCAGACACTATTCATCCGGATTCCTATCCGGTAAGTTCTGATTAGCTAGCTTCTTACCCATTTAGCCTAGATCACTCTTAGAACCTGCGTTAGGACACCACTCTTAGTTCCTTGCGTTAGGAAACCGCTTTGAATCGAACAATCGTCTGGCGATCACCTTAGTGCAACCAACGACGATGTCTTCTCGAGATGGTCTCGCTGTCGGCACAGACTCCAAACCGCCAACCCTCTACCAGGGAGAATACAGCCAATGGCGGGATAGATTCATGATCTTCATCGAGTCAAAAGATAATTTCGAGTATATCTGGTGAGCTCTATCCAATGGTCCACAACCTAAACCCATGAAGGCTTTAGCAGCAACAGCAGCAGATGCACAAGTTCATTATGTAGAGAAGCCACACTTGGAGATGAGCGACGCCGAAAAGGGCATGCATGATGGTGAAAAGCATGCCAAGAGGTATCTAGTCCAAGCTCTACCAAATTCGATCTACACTGTCATAGATAGCCACAAGGACACAACAAAGGGCATGTGGGATCAGGTAGAGAGAATGATGAGTGGAAGTAGAGTTGGCAACCAACTGAAGATCAATAGCTGCATAACCAAGTTTGATGGTTTCAAGCAGCGCGCCGACGAATCACTCTCCCAGGCCTATGAACGTTTCTGCCTCCTACTGAACGAGCTCTCCAAAAACAAAATCACTCGTTCTAATACGGAGAATGCGCTCAAGTTCTTGAACAACCTCCTTCCTGAATGGAAAGTGTTTTCTTCTCATGTCAAACACAATCACTTAATGGAGAACGTTTCAATACATGAACTATATGAGATGCTTCTCCAGGACGAAGATGAAGTGATGGAGATTCTGAGCGAAAAGTAGTCCGCGTCCAAGTAACCTGCTGATCCACTAGCTCTCATGTCTTCAAAACGAGGCAAATCTTCCAGCCGTCGTTCCAAACATGCCCAAGAGCCAAGTGAGTCTGAGCCAGAATATGAGAAAGAAGAGGATAGTGATTCTGATCCTGAATTAACAGCTGTGAAGAAAGCAATGGCTCTGCTCTCCAGATCCTTCCAACAACAGGAGTTCTACAAGAAGCCCACATCCAATAATCAGTGCTACTCCACTTCCTCCAACAAGCGTCAGGATTATTAGGATAAATACGAAGGCAAGAAGAAGTCCGATGAGCACAAGCAGTCTGATAAGAAGGAGAAGACTGAGAAAGATGACTGCAATCCTGAAACAAAGAAGAAATACGAACCCGTGACATGCTATAACTGCAGGAAGCTAGGTCATTTTGCGAAGGATTTTAGGAAGCCTGTTGTAAAGAACGCTCAATACTACAGGGCAAACCTCGCACTGGCAGAACAAAAGGAAGCGGGCGAAGCCCTATTTGTTGAAGACGACCACTGGCTGGATCGTTCTGATGATGAAAGCGAATCTAAGGATGCCGACGCTTTCATGGGATACCATTCTCCTCCAGAAGAACAAGCAAAGTTGTGCCAGGTATATGCTCCTATCCATCAAGGCTTATCCAAACAGATTCCTATAAGGCCACCATTAATGAACAACTACTTGAAATTAAATCACTAACTGAAAAGCTAGATGTTCAAAAGCGAATAACTGAAAAGTATAAGTCCGAAATGCTACTTTAAAAGAAAATGGTACAAATCTTGCAATAGCACCTAAGTACTTAAGGGCCAAAATATCTGATCTGAATTCACAGCTGGATCAGTGTAAGAATGAGAACACAGAGATTGTTTATCAATGCTCTTCTCTTTAAATTCAACACAAAGAGTTTATTTCTAAAATAACTGATCTTGAAACAAAACTCCACAAAAGAGGCCAAAAAGATCAGACCATTCACATGAATAAACCCAAGGAATTCACATACTTTAACAAGGAATGGGGAATCGGATACGATAACCCACAGTACTTGAAAAAGGGTATATTCAAAACACCGACACTATATGACTTTGGTTATTTCGGTATGGACAAACAGTTTCCTTTATATAAGATACAATGGACTGGTCCTCTTGAACCTAAGAAAGAAGAGGAAACTGAGGAATATAAGCGCAAGCACACTTCCAAAATGCAACTTCCTTTTTGCTATGAGCCTATGAACTATTATTATAAGAAAAATCCAAAGAAATACCTCTCAAATGACTACTTTGATGGCTATAAGGTTGCAACGCCCAATGATTCCTCCAAAAAGGATGAGGCCCAAGCACCTGAATCCAAAACTGAGACGGACGAGTTTAAACTCTATGTCCCGCCTCTCATTTTGGAAGCAAAAATAGTTGAGTTAGAGGAGTCACTCGAGAACGAACGATCAAGTTTTCAAAAGGAAAAGCAAGCGCTCATAACTGAACTTGAGGCACTTAAAACCGTTAAAACCGAATCTATGTCGAATGAAGGACAGGAAATCCTTTGGACTGAAATTGATTGTCTCACATCAAAACTATCTGCCTTGGCGACAGAAGCGATGAAGGAGCATGTGAGAAGTGGTCAACTTCAAGAAAAGCTTGACCTACTCCAAGAAGAAAAGACGACTTCACCCGAATCTTCCTCGGACTCGTCTGACACATCCTCGTGTAAAGCTTTCATGGGAAAAACATCTTTACCAAACGGTAAAGGGTCTCAAGATGAGTGTGTTTTAAAGAATCTGAACTCTGATTTTTTTGTTAGCTTCCGCACCAGATTCACCTAAGCACACCGATACACAGTGTTCCTCATTTCCCTCAACCAATCCAACTCCAGGGATTCCTGATATAGATTTTTCCGAATTTATGAATTCCGAGGGCAATTCTAATGAAGAGTTTGAAACGTTCCCATTCGACAAACCTCTTCCGAGTCATACTAACTTTCTTTCGCCAGTGGTTAATCGACCGGTCAATTTTCAAAAAGGCAAATGTTCCAAAAAACCAAAGACCCCGGCTGTGATCAAGGTTTCTAAAATTGAGTCATGTTCTCAAAAACAATCACAGCCGCGACAAAAGACCGGTCGATCGACTGATAAAAATCATGTTTCCTCAAAATCCACTGACCATACTGTTAATCCTGTTTCAGATAAAAATGGTCGGGCCAAACAAGAGAAACCAAAGTGGATAGGCAAGGAATCGGTCGAGCACAATGATGCATCAATGTCATTTAACATTGTTTTCTATCCTAGAATGAACAAGAATGGTTGTGCTTTGAATCATAAGAATGATTTTGTTGAACAAGACATTAAATTTCCGATTAAACTTTATTCTATTCAGCAATTGATTCAATTATCGCATGATTGTTTGTGTTGTTCTAGTTGTGGTTGGAATGACTTTGATGACATTAATAATTCAACTGATTGGTTTGGGTTATATCATGTTTATAATTCTGCGCTCAAACGCAAACCCCGTAAAAGCAAAAAGAAACCAAATAAAAAACGGGGTTCCCAATCAGAGGTTAAACCCAAGCAAGAAAGGAAACCCATTTCAAAACGGGTTCCTCCTACTGAGGTTAAACCTACACCCAAGAGGAAACCTGCCACAAAACAGGCTCCTCCGAAAGGTGTAAAACCTAACCCTCCAGGACCCATTTTCAAATGGGTACCTAAAGTCCGCTAATCTCATTTGGCAGGACGGTCATGTGTGGTACTTAGATTCTGGATGCTCCAAGCACATGACCGGGAGGAGGGGGCTGCTCACGAACAACAAGGAAAAATATTGCGGAGACGTGAGATTCGGGAACGACGACAAGGCGCCGATTCTGGGCTACGGCGACATTGTCCAAGACAAGGTCACGATAAAGAAAGTCTCATACGTCGCGGGATTGGGACACAACTTGTTTAGCATCGGCCAATTCTGCGATAAAGATCTCGAGGTCAGATTTAAAGCAAAAAGGTGTAGCGTCCGCACTGATGACGGAACCAAACTGCTGGTTGGAACGCGAAAGACCAACCTCTACACCATCGACCTCTCAGCCATGAAGATCGATGATACTGTCTTCCTGATGTCAAAGGCCAATTCCCAGCAAGCGTAGATTGTGCATCGACGTCTCTCGCACCTGAACTTCAAAAGCATCAACAAACTGGTGCTTGGCAGACACGTGAAAGGCATACCTGAACTTCAATTCGTGAAGGACCGACTATGCGGGGCATGCGAAATGCGAAAGATGAAGCGAGCGACGCACAAGCCGAAGGCCGCTCCGAGCACGTCCCGGTCTCTCGAACTTATCCATATGGATTTGTGTGGACCGATGCATATTCAGAGCATCAACAAACGTAAGTACGTCCTGGTGATGGTGGATGATTTCTCACGCTATACTTGGGTTAAGTTCCTACGCTCGAAGGACGAAACCCCGGAGCTGATTATCAACCATCTGAAGACTATTCAACCGAACCTTTGATAGCAAGTTCAGACCATCAGGACCGACAACGGGACGGAGTTTAAAAATCAAACGGTGAACGAATACCTAACTTCAGTCGGTATCTCGCAAACCTTCTCGGCCGCATGTACTCCTCAAAAAAACGGAGTGGTGGAAAGACGCAACTGTACCCTAGTCGAAGCCGCTCGCACGATGCTGTCACAATCAAAACTGCCTTTATTTCTCTGGGCCGAAGCGGTGTCAACTGCTTGCTACACGCAAAACTGCTCCATCATCAACAAGTGGTTCAACAAGACGCCATACGAGATCATCAACAACCGCATCCCGAACATCAAGTACTTCCACGTGTTCAGATGCACGTGCTACGTCCTCAATGACAAAGATGATCTCGGCAAATTCAGTCCGAAGGTAGATGAAGGAGTTTTCATAGGATACTCCATGCAGGCTAAGGCGTATCGCGTTTACAACAAACAGACTAAAACCGTTACTGAGAGTGTAAACGTGACATTCGACGAAGCCGCGAATCTGGCTTCTGAACATATCAGTTCAGAACCCGGTTTAACTGGTGTGCTAGCTTCTGAACTTTCACGTTCGGGATCTGCACAAACAGCAGTAAATCCGAATCACGCATCTACGTCAAATGCTCAACTTTCTGATTTAGATTTACTGTTTCAATACTTTTATGATGATATGTTTAACGCTTCTACCCCTCGTGTCTCAGCGCAACAAAGAGTTGAAGCTGCTCAAATCGAGGACTCGGCGAATCTCTTCGGCCCACCGCCCTCGGCTAGCACTCCAACAATCACTATGGAGACACCTCAACCCTCATCATCAACATCATCTGATACAACCATCCCCCCGGAGGAACCAGTTCAAAACCCGGAGATCACTCCTGAAGATTCGTCATCCACTTCACTCGTAGATCAACCTCTGTCTTCCTCGAAACCAGAAGTTGCTAAACCTTCGACGAATCCACCCAAGTCTCCTCCGCGAAACCATCCTGCTACACTTGAAGTCGTTCAAGGCCTTCCCACTGGTGGATACGTGGATCCAGACACATCTCACTCAACTCAGCAGCCGCTTCCACACACCACCAAATGGACCAAAGCTCACCCCCTGCACCAGATCATCGGTGATCCCTCCACTCCAGTCCAAACGCAACGCGCATCGGTCAACTTTTGCCTATTCTCTGGTTTCTTGAGTAAGATCGAGCCTACAACCGTCTCCGAAGCGTTAGAAGATCCGGACTGGGTCATGGCCATGCAAGAGGAACTCAATCAATTTGAGGCCCTCAAAGTATGGCGACTTGTCCCACGTCCAAAGCACAAGACGGTGATCGGCACTAAATGGATCTTCAAGAACAAGAAGGACGAGGATGGCATTGTCATACGAAACAAGACGCGTCTCATGGCCAAGGGATACCGTCAACAAGAAGGGATCGACTATGACGAGACATACGCTCCAGTGGTGAGAATCGAAGCAATACGTATGTTCCTTGCATACACCGCGCACATAAACTTCACGGTCTTCCAAATGGATGTGAAGACCGCATTCCTCAACGGCGAACTCAAGGAAGAAGTGTATGTATCGCAACTGGATGGGTTCGTGGACGAGAAGAAGCCTAATCATGTCTACATTTTAGACAAGGCGCTTTACGGTTTGAAGCAATCTCCACGGGCCTGGTATGATACGTTATCTAAGTTTTTAATCAAATCGGGATTTTCACGAGGTCAAATTGATACCACCTTTTTTCTTAAAAACGAAAAAGGTCATATAGTGTTAGTTCAAGTGTATGTCGATGACATAATTTTCGATTCTACTAATCCACTATATTGTAAGAACTTTGCCACTTTAATGGGAATTTTTTTCAAAATGAGCATGTTGTGTGAGATGAATTTCTTCCTCGGTCTTCAAGTTAAACAACTATCGACCGGGATATTCATAAATCAGGACAAGTACATCCGGGATATTCTTAAGAAATTCCAGATGGAACAGTCCTCACCAATGAAAACTCACATTGCACCCGGTACAAAGTTACATGCCGATCCTAACGGAAAGGATGTGGACACAAAAACGTATCGGGGTATGATCGGTTCTTTAATGTACCTAACCGCTAGTAGACCGGACATCATGTTTTCAACGTTTCTTTGCGCCCGGTTTCAGTCAAAACCTAAGGAGTCTCATTTAATTGCTGTTAAACGAATATTTCGTTATTTGAGAGGTACTGCTGATCTTGGCCTGTGGTACAAGAAAGAGACAGGTTTTGAACTTTTGGCATATTCTGATGCGGACCACGCGGGCAACATGATGGATCGGAAGAGCACATCGGGTCATGTGCAGTTCTTGGGCGACAGTCTGGTGAGTTGGGCATCCAAGAAGCAGCAGTGCGTCTCTACGTCGACTGCCGAGGCGGAATACGTGGCCGCCGCAAGCTGCTGTTCACAAGTAATATGGATGCGCACGCAACTCAAGGATTATGGTTTCACTTACACCAAGGTGCCCATCTACTTCGACTCGAAGAGCGCTATTGCAATATCTAGCAATCCGGTCCAGCATACCAAGACGAAGCACATAGACGTTCAGTGCCATTTTATCAAGGATCACGTCGAAAGAGGTACAGTCGAACTCTACTTTGTGAATACAGAACATCAGTTAGCAGACCTGTTTACCAAACCCCTGGACGGAAAACGCTTTAATTATCTAGTGTCCAGGTTAGGTATGCTAAATCTGAAGACTTGATCTGATTGTGTGTCTGATACAAGTTCCATACATCTACGAGAAACTGTCTAATCATCATCTGTTGTTCACACTCCAGATGATTGAGTATACACTTTCTTGCATCTGTATTCTACTTGTATCGTCTACACCTTTCGGTTAAATCTCTGTATTTATTAGGTAGATTTCGTTTTTTTGGTTTTCTTTTAAACGTGTGTTTCCTTTTTCTATTAATTATTGTCGTCTACTTTCCATATTTATATATGTGCTTTCACAAGTTGTTCATGTGTTCAGGGGGAGCACTAGCAAGGTATCAGGTAAGTACTTCTACTTTTGAGGGGGAGGGACACACGACTGTTTTTAACTATAATAAGTTTTTTGTGTGTGGACACTCCAACTGTGCTTCATTTCACCCTACGTGCATATTTCGAGGGGGAGAAAATACCTATCTGTTCATCATTTGAGGGGGGGTGACACATCATTTTTTTCTTTAAAAGTATCAAAGTTTTTTTTTTTGTGCGTCTCTCCGTTGCACTCACAGGCACAATCCAAGGGGGAGCAGAGTAATCCCCATGCCCGGTTCGAGGGGGAGCGAGAGAATGATCTTCCAAAGTTTCCGGATAAAACCATTATCCGGGTAGATTTCCAGATAGGACCCCTATCCGGACCGGATGGGTCTCCGGGTAAAACCCACCCGAAAACTGGTACCCCTATAAAAGCAATCCGGACACCCTTAATGTTCACATCTTCCGGATACTCGAAAAAACCCAACAAAACTCTCTCGTTCGGACACCCTCGGAAACATCTCTTCTTGCTCGATTTCAGCTCTAAAATCAGGTATGCTCCTCGTTTATCTATCTCGATCTCGAGTATACATGCTTATTGCCTTTAATCACACAAATCGACCACTGAAATGGTCGATTCAGGGTTTCCGACAAACCCTATTCGCGTGAATAAGCATTTACACATGTTCAGTGTATATTAGACCGTATCACTTGCTCTCACATGACTTTATGCCTAAATCGACGTTGTTAGACCACTTATCTGCATGTCTGAGGTCATTTGTGGCAAGATTGTTCACATGTGGATGTCGTCCGGATAGTTTCAAACTATCCGGACACATTCATATCGTCCGAAAACCACTATGATAAGATATTTTATTCGGACACTAAGTCATCCGGTAACCCTAGTTGTCCGGATACCTAAGGGTTTCCGGTAAGTTCAACTATCCAGATTGTCGAGGTGTCCGGTAACTAAAAACATCCGGTAACCTCAATTGTCCGGATACATTTTGACCGAAAACTCATGCCTTATCCGGAAACCTCATTTGTCCGGATTGATTATTTTATCCGGAAACCTCTGTGTTATCAAGATTGTTTGTCCGAACACTCTAGTTGTCCGGATACTATGTTGTCCGGAAACCTAGTATTTTCCTTATGCTTTGTCTGGACACATTCAACAGTCCAGTACCTGTCTTCACTGCCAGTCCTCAATCTATTCCAGATTGAGACAATTACTGCAAAGGTACGCACCAAAAATTGTTCATCCACCTGGTTTCTAACATTGATTTTTTTTTCAGGTATTATACATGGCGGATCAAGAACAACAACAACAGCCACAGGAGCAAATTCCTCCTCAAGAGAAATTCATCGATGAAGAGGCGGACAATGCCTTAGTCAACCCTGGCCATGGCATTGAAATAGAAGCCAACAACCATCAACTGGACGCTGCCGAGTTCAGACCACAACACCGTGTGGTCGTGGACATATTACTTGGTCACCATCTCCGTGAGGCTCTCACTGCAACGGACGATGTCCCTGTATTGTACGTCTATCAAGTATGGCTCTCAGCCTAAGTCATCAAAGCTGCAAATATACAAACGATCACGGCACGGATAGACAATCAGCCGTTCACGCTTACACCCGAGTCATTCCGTCGTCTGCTGTCACTACCCGAAGCCACCGCCGGCGGCCGCGCAGCTTACGACCCTGCAGTCAATGACGCAACTCTCTGTGCGCAGATCTGAGCACTCGGATACAACCACGCCCTCGAGCGTCCTTCAGCCTTCAACCGCAAATATCTGGCACCCATCTGGTATACATTATTCACAAATCTGAACAGGTGTCTCTCGTCCAGATGGAGGGGCATCGATCAGTGTACCAGCGACTTTCTGCGCTTATTTCACGTCGTATGCTACAACCGCCACATCGACTACCCGATGGTGATATGGCACGAGTTAGTACAAGCCATCCGACAAATTGGTGTCATAAAGCAGAAGAAGTTCCTGCCGTTCCCACATTTCCTCTCACTGGCAGTCAAACAACATATGGACGCGAATCAAGGGATACCGAGATGCATTAACCATCCGGTATGCCCTCCTTTCCATTTACAATATCTTGTGATTCGCAACCCATCCGACGCACAAGCCATGCCCTTACCTGAAGCCCTACTGGCACTTGCAGACCCCAATGCACCGAGTGTGTTAGATTATAGGCGAGAGTTAGCTGCTCCCAAGGTCCAGCCAGAGCCGGAGGGTCCTCCCCAGGGACATAGACCTGAGAGACGTGAGGGTCCAAGGACGAGAGGAGGTAGAGTCCGGGTAGCTGGGGCTCCCGGACGGGGTGTTTTGAGAGTACATGGGAGGGGAACAGGCGCGGGCGGTGCATTGGATACGCATGCCAGTACTACCCAAACTAGCCGACCCGGAACTAGCCAACAGCCACCCGTACGAACCACCCGAATGACTGACGACACCGGACCGTCGACTAGCCTACACGAGGTCCTGGTTGTCACTGCCCCGCTACTCGAAGAGGATCCCGACACTGACACAATAGAGCCGATGTCACCCTTCGCCCAGGTCGAAACTGCCGAATCCGACACTGACACCGATACGGACTTAGCCATCCGTGCTTCCTTGATTCCACCTCGTATCGGTCGTCGACCTCCACTGATTGAAGGATCTCCTTCTGACTCACCCACACCCCCCATCATTCCTACTTCTGAGCCTATTACGGGAGACACAAGGAGAGAGGAGGGAGAATTAGTTGAAAATCTTGAACAGGCGAGGAGGAGAGAATGGAGATCAAAACAAAACCAAGAGCGGATGAGCATTAGGACTAGAGATGCTCGAGAGCGACCCCAAACCAATGTCATCCAGGTAGCCACATCTGCTACCTTGTCTCATCCGTTGGGAAAAGGTATGGAAGAAGCTGTCGTGGACCTAGCGGCGCAATTGCACGACCTCCCTAGACACTCACCCGTCTCTCAACAGACGGGTGTTTCAATTTTGCATGGGGACTTAGCACAACGTCTACCGATCTCTCATTCGGAGAGTATTGGTATTGAAACAAGAGACCAGCAACCCCCGGTCTCGCCTTCTTTCGTTGCACGTTCGAGTCTAGAGCCACTTACTATAATACATTCTTCGGCTAGGACACAGGACGAGATTCTACATATCGGTGCTCTTCGTGACCCGATCGGAACTTCCGTAGTGTCTCCGCCTTTAAGCGGAACGCGAGGATCGGAAGGAAATCCTACCACGGCTACACCATTGCCAACCGTGAATGTAGGTGGCTCTACCTCTAAGGTAGATGCCTCAATAGGTAATCTAAGTGATCCTGGAGTTAAGTCACCCGACCTTCTGTCAAGGGAATATCTGGACGGCGCCCTAAAGGCTGTCCGCGAGGCAATGGAGCAGCAGTTCACCACCGAGCTCGACAAATTCAAGATCTTGATCAAAGGTAAAGAGAAGGTAGTTGATTCTGAAACCGCACCAACACCTCCACCGGCTCCCGTTCAGCCATCCTATTCTGTGGATACACTCAAGACTATGCTTCTAGCTCAACTGCTCTAGCACATCGACACCAATGCCTCTACTGAAGCGGACCTGGTATCAGTTCTACGCTCTCGGGTATCTGCTACTTCGTCATCCATAACCACCAGACTAGACCAGCTTGACGCGACTCTCAAGGACGTTCAACAAGCGCTCAAAACGCTGTCCGAAAGAGTCGGCTCACTCGAAGACACCTGCAAAGGTCAAGCTGGCGGATTCAAGAGACGGCACGATGACCAGGATGATCCTGATCACAGTGAGGGGGAGAACAAGAGACAACGACTGTCTGTGTCCGAACCAATCCTCACTGAAACAACCGTAGTTCAACCGGAACCATCAACTGTGGCAACTGCAACCGAAGACGAACCTGAAGCCCAGTTGAGCTTAGCTGAGATGGTTATCGACATGGATATCTCAGACGGCGAAGCCCAACGTTGAAAAGCCAGAGGGAGAATCACAGGAATTGGTCACTTATTCTGCATCAGAAAGGCCTGCACTTGATCTGATTGATCCAGATTCTGAGATCGACCCCGAGACTGAAAATGCATGGTAAGAAAAAGCCGCCAGTGCAATAAATCTCCAGGTAAATTTGATCTTTCTTACTGATGAAGATGACAACGTTGATTATGACCAGTTTCTGCTACAAAATCTGTATGGTACACCTACCCACACTACACAGGCTCCCAAGACTTCTACTATTCCACCGACATCTCCTCAACAACCAACAACTTCCGATCATCCTCCTCCTCCACAGCAACAAATCCAATGGGAGAAGATCATGATCCTTATTCTTTACCTGGAGGAATCACTGAAGAAGCTCTATGTTCACAGGTTACGCCCCATCAAGCCAACATTCTGCCTTGGGATTTCCCATTTCGACAAGGAATACCAAAGCCAGTACATAAATGCCATGAAGCAGTGTCTGCTAGTTAGCCAAGTCCGAACCAAGCACATAATCTCTGAAGTGCTCAACATCCAAACAGGCTGAATCCTTAGAGTCATGTTTTCAGTATTCACCATCCGACGCGAAGACGAAAATGAATGGAGATTTTCTGAAGCTGACTTTAATAACCTCAGACCGTTCGACTTCCAATCTCTACTGAAAAACCTCCGAACCAGAAACATCCGACCACTTCATGTAACCAAAGAACTCGAGGTTGTCTGTCGATTCCTGATTCACAAAATCATGATGTCCTACCTCATAGACTTTCAAATGGGAATCGAGAACAGAGCAAAGAAGGTAAACCTGCTGAAACCGAACCTGAAAGCACCCAAGCTGAAGATATATCACGAGAACGCACTGCTTCTAGAACCAGAATTTGGGATTGTATACCTCAATGATCAGAAACAAAAGAGGTTTCTCCGCTTCAGCCAGGTAGATAGATTCTGCTATGGCACACTCCTCAAAGTCAGAGATGCTCTTCGAAACATCATCGTTTATGAATCCGAAAATCGAAAGTCTTTGTTTGTTCCCAATTCAAACGAGATAACCGCTCAAAAGGCCTTAGAAGTGATTGAAGAACGCATCGACTACCGTCGAGCCATTCGAATGTTCGAGATCCACATTGCGCTCCGAAAGAGATACGTCGAGAACTGGCGCGAACTCGAACTTCAATTCAAAGAGGGAGATTGTTAGGGTCAAAATCAGGTTGAATAGAAGTTCAAGGGTTAACTTGTTAATATTCTTTTTGAGCCTTTAATGTGTAATGGGCCATGTGCTTAATTGTTAAGGGCCCATGGTATTTAATGCTTTGTTAGCTTAGAATTTAGAGTTAATCGTCATTATCATTCTATCACTTATATTGTAATTCTCTCAATTATCAAAGTGAAATTGGATGACTAGTGGAAATCATTCTAACTTGTTGTTTATCTGTTGACTTCTACTGTTATATGCACTAATTTGGAACCCACAATTTGCTTGCTTCCTATCTGGTTAAGGCGGACAACTACCACCGCTACAGCCTCTTCTCTAAGCAAAGAGGCCCTCAGATGATGGTTCAGAACACTCATGTCAATGACCGTGGGAGGAAGGCCAGGTATATCTTCGGTCGAGTTCAATCACTCGACCTTCTTAAAGAGGATACGACATGGGTCGTCGCCGGGTGGAACACCGATAGTAAGTTAACTCCCGTCTGTCGTACGTTTTTATTTTTGATCGTGTTTTTTGCTAACTTGCATTTAATTTTCTTTTCAACCATCAAGTTTTCTGAGGCTGGAGATCTTCCAGAATCTATGGCGAAGATCGAGAAGTTCCGGACCTACAGTCTGGAAGATAGGTCCTTCTTCGTCCAACATTCTTTGTTGGACAAGGATTCGGACGACGAGGTCGTCGTAGTCGGCGGAACGGAGGTCCCTGTGGAGGAGGAGACGGAGAGAGAGGAGGAGATGGCAGGTAATAACTCGTGTCTCGCCTTACGCATTCTATAATAGTCGTCTGACTTGATCGTACTCTTTATGTCGTAAGATTTTCTCATTTTCCTTGTGTATTTTGCTGCATATGGGTCTGGAACGATGCCTACGCATGGCCTCTCAAAGAAGGAGTCTCAACTCCTTTTGGCCCGAAAGGCCAAGGAGTTGAAGAGAAAGTCTCACCCATCCCCATCATCGAGGATGAAAAAGCTCAGGACGGGTTTCCGGAGGGAACCGTCATCGAAGAGTGGTGGCCCATCTGAGGCCACCGATGCTGAGAAGGTGAAGACGCTACTGGGTGTTATCGATGCTACACCGGTAAGCGTGGCCCCACCGACGATACCAGAGGTCGGGCCTCAGGCGGCCGTTCCGTCTCCCTCGTCGGTCGATAAGGGGAAGAAACAGGCGACGGAAGGATCGACCGATGCCATGACGGTAAACTTTTCGTTGCCGTCGGATTTCATGGTTGGCGATGATTTGGACAGCGCCAAAATCTTCCCTGAACTGGGGAAATTTCTCATGCCTTCCTTTCAGGAGGTCACGGTCGACGAGATGGGGTCGCATGGCTTTCTTTTAAGGTACGCACGATCGACGTATTTCTCTTAGGCAACTTTTGTCATTTGTTATGACTTATGTTTTTTGATCATGCGACTGCAGGCGTTCCAGACATCGCTCTGCCTGTACACCCAAATGGAGAAAATCCGAAGGGTTGTACCTCGTGCGTTGGAGAAAATGCATTTGGCACAGGACAAGGCACGCATAACACGGGAGCAGGAGCAGATGGCCAAGGACAGGGCTGAGGATCTCTCGGCGAAGCTTGACGAAGCTCAAGACTTTCTAGAGGCATCGTCGAGAGAGAAGGAAGACCTTTGGAGCCGCCTAAATGAGGCCCTAGAAAAGACCTCGGCGTCTGAGGTGGAGGTGGGAGCGACTAAGGCTTCCTTGACCGAGAGCGAAAAACAGTTCGAGGACTTTAAGTCGCTCGTCGAGGCTGAGAAGAAGGAGGTCGCCTTCCTGGAGGAGCGACTCTTGTCTTATGAGGCTTTGACTCGTTTGAGGGTCAGAGTGGCGATCATGTGTCACCATCTGCGGGGGCTAGACCCCATGGCTGGGGCCGAGGCGGAGGTCGCCACGTACTTGGAGCAGGTCGGAGAAGAGGAGGACCTCGACTAGGAGGACAAGCTTGAAAACAGGGACTCTACGGACACTGAGGTCGTAGGAGGTGGCGATGAGGAGGTCGCTCAAGGGCAGGAGCCTTCTCAGCCTTAGTTTTAGTTTTTTGCTTATTTCGTTTGTCGGGGCGACCGTTGATGGTCGTGCCCTATACTTGTAATTTTTGGACCACGTTAATACAAGTATATTTTTTGTCGAATGAGAGCTGCTATCATGCGTTTACTTTGTTGTAGATAAACAAAATAAATGAGAATAGCACGAATCGTACGACTCATGACTTATGGATCAAGCGACCAAGGAAAAATGAAATCCACAACACAAATAAGAAAATGCAGTACGACAATGGTACTCATGTTTTCCTGTATTGATCATGCGACTAAGGCAATAATTGTTCTAAGGCTGAAATCAAATTCGTAAGACTTATCCAGTAAAACTTAGACTGTAAGATATCGGTTGTGACATAATAATCGTAAGACTTTGTTTATACGATATAGATCGTAAGATACCGGTCATGACGTATCAGTCATAAGACCTTACTTTATACGATGTAAATCGTAAGACTGGCGTTCATGCGATCCTGTGGCCCTGCAATGCATAGAGTCAGTGGATGGTCGTTGGTTCGACCAACGACCCTCCGATGCTTAAGTCAGTAATCGTTGAGGAAAATAAATCGTCAAAAATATTCAAAAGAAGTATTTCTTTAGATGTATTGCATTCCAGCTACATGGCACATCTTGATTGTCGAGGGTTTGGAGCTTGTAGGAACCTTTTCCTACGACTTCAGATATTCGATACGGTCCTTCCCACTTAGTGGATAATTTACCTGCGTTGAGCTCCTTGGTGTTTTGGAATACTCGTCGTAAGACGAAGTCACCTTCCTGAAAGACTTTGGTCTTAACATTTTTGTTAAAATGTTGTTCGATGACTTGTCTTTGTGATGCCATTTTGACTAAGGAAGATTCTCTTAGCTCTTCGAGAGCGTCGAAATCGTAACATAATTCCACCAAATTGTGGTCGACGGAAGTATGCCTCGATGTCGGCAGTTGCACTTCAATAGGCAGGACTGCTTCACAGCCGTAGACTAACGAAAACGGCGTTTGTCTTGTTGACGTACGTGGTGTCGTACGATTGGCCCATAGAACCGATGGTAGTTCTTCGACCCATCTTCCTTTCGCAGCCTTAAGTCTTTTCTTTATTGAGTTGATGATTACTTTATTGATGGACTCTGCAAGACCGTTAGACTGAGGATAACGTGGAGTCGAGGTCGTAAGTTTGATATTACGATCCTCATAGAATTGTTACGTACGATCACTTATGAACTGTGACCCATTGTCACATATGATCTCGGAGGGAATTCCAAACCTGCAAATAATGTTAGTCTGGATAAAAGAGATGACCTCTCTGTCCCGAACCTGGGAGAAGGCAGCTGCTTCTATCCACTTAGAAAAATAATCCGTAAGGACTAATAAAAAGACTTTCTGCCCTAGGGCAGGAGGTAACTTACCGACGATATCTAGGGATGGCAAAAAACCTCGTCCCCGACGGGATCCGACACCCGAACCCGGTTTGACCAGGGAATCCCCGAGTTGACCGGGGGATGGGGACGGGGATGGGGAATCCCCGAATTTGATAACCGGGGATAGGGTCGGGGATGGGGATATCTCTCAAACCCGACCCCAGCCCCGACCCCGAGTATTTAATATAAGTTTTATATATAGTATGTGTTTATATATATACGTATATATAACATAATAAAAATGATAAATCCAATGAGTATATATAGTATATATAAAACACCAACATAATCAATTTTCGATTATGAGAAAACTTTCAAGATATATTATAGTATTGGTATTATTGTTTGGAGAAACTTTTAGTTATATAACGTGGATGTATAAAATATATAGTATTGTGTATTGTACTTAAAATATTTATTTACAAAAAACTCTCTTACAAATGCAACAAATTAAAAGTTGGTTAACTAAAGGTTATAAAAATGCGTCATTCAATCGTGAAATTGACATTTATAGAGATATTATATAAAAAAATTAAGTTTTATAAACGGGAAAAATCCCCGATTCCCCGGTGGGGATCCCCGTTCCCCGATGGGGATGGGGATGGGGAAGGAACTTTGTTCCCCGACGGGGATGGGGACGGGGATGGGGATGAGGAGTGGGGAGCAGGGATAGGGATGGGAATTGCGATCCCCGGTATCCCCGACCCCGTTGCCATCTCTAACGATATCCATTCCCCATCTCATGAAGGGCCATGGGATCAATGTCGTGTGCAAAGGTTCGGAAGGTTGGTGTGTCATACCTGAATGCCATTGGCATGAATCGCAACTCTGGACGTACCTGATGGCATCTTGCCTTAGGGTCGGCCAATAGTAGCCTTGTCGGGATATCCGATTTGCAAGATTACGACCACCGGAGTGGTTACCACATTCGCCATCGTGCATTTCTTTCAGAATATTTTGCACTTGCTCTTGACTATCGACACATATTAGGTTCAGGCATGTTGATGATCGTCGATAGAGTTTATTGTCGATTATAAGATATCTCGAAGCTTTGAATCAAATCTTTCGAGCTTCCATTCTGTCTTCGGGCAGTTGGTCGTGCATAAGGTAATTCTTGATGTCGTACGACCAACTGTTTTCTTCGTTGAGGACATGAATCTTCTCGGAGTCCTCGATGGACGAGGTAGCTAGATGGATCATAGGGATGGCGTAGACGCCGACTTATTGAGTGATGATCCGAGATTTGCTAGCGCATCGGCCTGAGTGTTTTGATCTCTGGGGATTTGTTCGATCGAGAATGGATCAAAAGTTGTATATGCTGCATCATTAATTCGCATTCAGTTGTAAAAATGTCTTCAGCTAATAGCTAGACCATTAATAATGAGAACAAAACTTCTAGTTTCTATATGGGGCATGCAATTTTACATGTTGCATCATTAATTCGCATGAGACCGAGTGCATATCATACATACACTCATCTACAACTTATTTTTGGTCAAGAGCCAAATATTTCCCATCTTAGAATTTTTGGATGTGATGTATATGTCCCTATTACACCACCACAACGCACAAAAATGGGTCCTCAAAGAAGGTTGGGAATATATGTTGGATATGAAACATCTTCTATCATAAGATATCTTGAACCACTAACGGGTGATGTTTTTACAGCACGTTTTTCCGATTGCCATTTTAACGAGACTATGTTCCCAGCATTAGGGGGAGAAAAGAAAACCCAGGAAAAGGATGTTTCATGGTGTGAACCATCATTATTGTATCTTGATCCTCGCACTAAACAATGTGAAATGGAAGTGCAAAAGATAATGCATTTACAGAAAATTGCAAATCAATTACCAGATGCATTTACTGATAGAAAAAGAGTAACTAAATCTTATATACCAACTGTGAATGCTCCAGCTCGAATTGAAGTCCCAGTTGGACAAACAAATGATAAAGTCACGAAAGAGTCTAAAGCACGCCTGAAGCATGGAAGACCATTGGGCTCTAAAGATAAAAATCCCCGAAAAAGAAAAGGAACTGAAATTGCAAATGGTAAAGAGCATAGTGTTCCTGAGGAAGTACAAAATATCAAAATTTCCCCAGAAGAGGAAATGAATGATATTAATAAATAGGTTGCGATCAATTAAGGGTATACAAAAAAGTTATGGAACAAAGATGAAATGAGAAATATTGATGATATATTTTCTTATGCTGTTAAATGTGATACTTCTCTAAATGATGATCCTGAACCAATGTCTGTCATCGAATGTCAAAACAGACAGGACTGGGTTAAATGGAAAGATGCTATTCAGGTTGAACTAGATTCCCTCAATAAAATAAAGGTTTTTGGACCTATCGTTCTCACGCCAGAAGCCGTGAAACCTATCGGGAACATATGGGTTTTCGTACGAAAAAAAATGAGAAAAACGAAATTATGAGATACAAAGCCAAACTTGTAGCTCAAGGTTTTTCTCAACGACCAGGAATTGATTATGAGGAAACGTATTCTCCTGTTATGGATTCAATTACTTTTAGATATTTAATTAGCCTAGTAGTCTCTGAAAATTTAGAGATGCGTCTTAGGGATGTTGTTACAACATACTTGTATGGATCACTTGATAGTGATATCTATATGAAAATCCCCGAAGGATTTAAATGCCTGAAGCATTAAAAATGCAAAACCCAAAGAAATGTATTCAATAAAGTTACAAAGATCTTTATATGGGTTAAAGCAATTTGGACGCATGTGGTATAATCGTTTAAGCGATTACTTGATAAGTAAAGGCTATACAAATAATCTTATTTGTCCATGTGTCTTTATTAATAAAACAACATCTGGATATGTAATAATAGTTGTCTATATTGATGATCTGAATATCATTGGGACAAATAAGGAGATCCAAGAAGTGATTGTGCTTTGAAGGAAGAATATGAAATGAAAGATCTTGGAAAAACCAAATACTGTCTTGGTTTATAGATTGAGCACATGAATAACGGAATATTTGTGCATCAATCCAATTATGTTGAAAAGGTCTTAAAACGTTTCAATATGGACAAAGAAAATCCTTTAAGCACTCCAATGGTCGTTAGATCACTTAATAGCGATAATGATCCATTTCGCCCTTGCGAAGAACATGAAGAAGTTCTTGGTCCAGAGGTACCATATCTTAGTGCAATTGGAGCTCTTATGTATCTTACTAACTGTACTAGACCTGGCATTTCTTTTGCAGTGAATTTGTTAGAAAGATTCAGTTCATCTCCCATAAAGAGACATTGGAACAGAATCAAACACATATTCCAACACGTTCGAGGAACTGTTGATTTAGGTATATTTTATTCTAACAATTCAAAAGAAGGTTTGATTGGTTATGCAGATGCAGGTTATTTGTTCGATCCTCATAAAGCTAGATCTTAAACTAGATACGTTTTCATGAACGGAGGTACTGCTATTTCATGGCGCTTTTAAAAGCAAACACTTGTTGCCACATCTTCAAATCATGTCGAAGTTATTGCGCTTCATAAAGCTAGTAGAGAGTGTGTTTGGTTGATGTCAATGACACAACTCATTTTGACTTCGTGCGGACTAGAGATGGGCAAAATTCCAACTTTAATCTATGAAGATAACGCCGCATGTGTCACACAAATGAAAGAAGGATATATCAAGAGTGACATGACAAAACATATACCTCCAAGGTTCTTCTCATACACTCAAGATCTTATAAAAGATAATCAGATTGAAATGAAATATATTCAATCGAGCAACAACGCAACGGGTCTTTTCACAAAGGCGCTACGTACTGCAATTTTCAGAAAGCACGTTTACAATATCGGTATGCGACATGTGCATAACAAGTGATGATCCGTGGATGTCAACATCAGGGGGAGTCAACTACCAGTTGCACTCTTTTTTCCTTAGCTTAAGTTTTTTTCCTACCGGCCTTTCTTTAGCAAGGTTTTTAATGAGGCAGTACTTCATGGTTGAAATTCGATTTGAAATTCTCATCCAAGGGGAGTATTGTAATATTATTGTAATAATATTATATTGAGTATGGGCTTAACTTGTGGATGGGAATTTCAACTCTCATGTCCAATCCATATCCAAGTTGCTTAATAATTACCCATCTAAACCATGTAGATGAATAGTAAATTATGTAGTATAAATACCCCATTTATGTAAATGTAAAAATACATATTAATATACTTGCATAAGTATTTCATACTCTTCAAGTCTCTCTCATCTTTTCTCTATAAATATCTTAATCTCTTGCTAATCTAGTGGTAATCTTAATTAATTTATAACATTTCTTACATTAGTTCAATATATTCAAAAAGTAAATTTAATTAAATTAGAAATGTGCAAGACAATCATTGGATGAAAATCACCATTGACTTAATTTTAAATATATATATATATATATATAGGAAAGTTCAAATAAAAATTCATTTTCAATTGTGAACATGATGATGGATCTTAGTCATTCCATCTCTATTGATCTAATGACCCATATTAAATAGAGTTTTTAATTGAAATTATTAATTAAGGTGATTAGGGGTAAAATGGGAAGATAATTTAAACACACGCCTACCATGTTTGACTTTTTATTTTCTTTTTTAATTAAAAACTTTTATCCCCTTAAAGTTTAAAATAAATTATCTTAAAAATTACTAATATTTAATCAAACAAATTACATCAAAAAAACGAGAATTCTGTGCTCTTCGATATGACATCCATCTTGATATAGTTTTTTTGTTGTTTTAACCGTTTTTACGTGAAATGTCATATATGTGTTATATTCATTATGAATATTTATGTACGTTCAAGTGTGCACAACATCTCGACACCGTAAGTTCGTAACTCGACATCACCTTCTACAACACTTTCTTCAACGTCCTAAGGCATCATGTTCTTCATTACCTTAACCCAACACCCATTGAGATGAATCGGGAACCTATCGAGTTTCGATTGTGAACCGAAGAACAAAAGAAAGTGTGTCACGTCTCCACACCTTCACGGTCACTCATGTATTATTCTTCATGAATAATGTATCATTCAGTATGAATAATACATCATTCAGGGTGAATAATACACAATTTATGAATCCGTTTATTATTCATCCTGAATGTTATATAATTCATCCTGAATACTGTATTATTCATCCTGAATATTGTATTATTCATCATGAATAGTGAATGAACATTCAGCTTTGTTATTCATGATGAATGTGGACACTTGGATATGTGCATACATATCCATAAAGAATAAAACCAAGTTTCGATTGTGAATCGGAAAACAAAGGAGAGTGCGTCATGTGTTCACACCTTCACGGGTCATTCATATATTATTCATCATGAATAATGTATCATTCAGGATGAATAATACAACATTCAAGGTGAATAATACACGATTCATGTTTAATAATACATAAATCAGGAATTCGTGTATTATTCATCCTGAATGTTGTATTATTCATTTTGAATACTGTGTTATTCGTCATGAATAGTGAATGAACGTTCCCCTTTATTATTCATACTGAATATGGACACCAAGAAACGTGCATACATATTCATACTGAATATAACACATACATAGCATTTCACGTAAAAACAGTTAAAATGAAGAAAAAACTATATCGAGATGGATGTCATATCGAAAAACACGAAATTCTCGTTATTTTGATGTAATTTGTTTGATTAAAATACTAGTAATTTTTAAGATAATTTATTTTAAACTTTAAGGGGGTAAAAAAATTTAATTAAAAAAGAAAATAAAAAGTCAAAGACGGTAGGCGCTAATTTAAATTTCCAGATTTGTCTCTAATCATTTCTCAATTTGTTTCATTAAGTTTTAACCATTGATTAATTTTACAAATCTTGATCAATGATTGTGACTTGTCCTCATGTTCACAATTGAAAATAAGTTTTCATTTGAACTCACCCCTATATATATATATATATATATATAATTAAATTAATCTTATAAATGTACATTGCAAATACGAGGTATCAGCCCCAAAAATATTTACAAAGGTAGGAAAATAAGTATGCATTGTTATTTTAATTCCCAATGTTAACTTTACAGTTTTGGCTCCATACTTGGTGCATCTTCAATGAGTCACGCTATATTTTACATCAAATTTCAAAAATAGTGTAAATTTTAGTGTTACTAATAAAAAAATTTCAATGGGTAACACTATTTTTAAAAATGATAAAAAGTAGTGTAAATTAATAGTGTTACACAAAATATAGTGTAATACTATTAATTACACTAAATTTAGTGTGAAAAATAGAGATCAAATTGAAGATGTGAATAGTACCGTTAACACCAAATTTAATGTTTAGTGTAAGATTTAGTCCCTGTTGGAGATGGTCTTACAAAATAATATCCTTTAGCATATTAATATTGATATTAATTGTAATTTTTAAATTCCAATTCTTTTATAGAATATTATCATATATTTAATGTTGTTATGAAAATTTATTTATTAACATAACGGTTTTCCACAAATTAATGACTAAAATTAAAATTCGATTTATATAATTAATGGGTGCAATATTGACTACGCGATCTAAATATTAATTCTGGTTAATTATATGAGGTAATTGATTTAATTTTGATTTTGATTATTTTACTTTTTTTAACATGATATTCTTTAATACCTAGAGATTTCAAATTCCTTTAGGGTGCGTTTGGTACACTGGACAGAACAGAACATGGTCCATTGTTCCATGTTTAGCAGGACTTTTATGTGTAACAGACTGAAACAAGGTGGAACAAACTGGAACAGGCCTGTTCCACCCCCATCTTATGGAACAAGGTGGAACAGACTTATGTTTTTCCAATATAACCTCAAAATAAAATCTAATTCTCTTCTAAAACATCAAATACATCTTTTATTTCATAATTTATTCATTCTTTAAATTTAGTAAGGGTAAATTGGTCAATGTTATTTGTTCTGTTCTGTCCAGTTCTGTCTTACCAAACGTGGAACAGTTGTTCTGTTCTGTCATGTCCTACCTTGTCCTGTACTATCATGTCTGCGTACCAAACACACCCTGATAATTTCTCAAGTATTCAATACCATCGTTTCAGAAACGTGTTTTTCAAGAATTAAACATTTTCTAATATTAATTGTTATTTGTTTACAAAAATACTTAGTTTTTTCTTAGAAAATGTTTAATTTCAAATTACCACATCATCATATATTGTGATATTGGTTTTTTAATTAGGATACGTGTATACATATATATATATATATATATATATATATATATATAGAGAGAGAGAGGGAGGTTCAAGGGAAAACCTCAAAAAAACAGAAAACTGAAGAACACCCTGATGACCCTTCATCTGGATGGTATGCACTTGTGCATACAGGTAAATAGTTGACTGTAAATAGTTGACTTTTTGGTTTTATGCACAAGTGCATTATGCATTTGTGTATATATGCACAAATACATGTTACAAATAATCTGTATACACAAGTGCATACCGTCCAAATAAAGGGCTCCTACGGTGTATATATATATATATATATATATAGAGAGAGAGAGAGAGAGAGAGAGGCTCACTATTTTGTAAACTTTTTTTTCGTGTAAACTTTGTAAACTATGTATTTCATAGGTTTTCTTGATGAAATTGTTTCATGAAATTGTTTATTTTGATGAAATTGTTTCATATCATTCATTTCTTGATAAAATTGTTTCATATATTTGTGTTTTTTATGTAGTTTCATATATTTTTTTCATTCCTATTAAACTGTTTCATATATTTTCTCAGTTTGATGAAACTTTTTTTTTCACATAAAAAACATAAATATATGAAACAATTTCATTAAAAAATGAATGATATGAAACATTTTCATCAAAATAAACAATTTATGAAACAATTTCATCAAAAGAACCTATGAAATCCAAAGTTTACATAGTTTACACACATTTAGAGGTTTACAATTTATTATCCCTATATATATATATATATATATATATAGAGAGAGAGAGAGGTGGGTTCAAACGAGGAGCGTACCTATTTACGAGAAACGCGAGGAGCGCCTTCCATGTATTGAATCACATGTGATTCACAGTACAAAATCACATGTGATCCACACGGCAAACCGCGCGACTTGCAAACCGCGAGACAAACCGCGCGTGTCCGAATTTTAATCACATATGATTTTGTATGTGAATCACATATGATCCAGTACATGGAAGGCGCTTCTCGCGTTTCTCGTAAATATGTACGCTCCTCGTTTGGACTTTTCTCTCTCTCTCTCTCTCTCTCTATATATATATATATATATATATATATTATTTTTGAGTATTTAATTATAATAAAATGTTTTAAAATAAATAAATTTTCTAATCTATAGCAATCATTCCTTTATTTACTATTTCATCTATAGTATATTATAAAACATTTATGAAAAACTTTAAAAAATAACCCATAATGATTCATATACCACTATTTTATACTAATTACTTAAAATCTCTTAAAAACAACTAGTGAAACTTTATGTACCACTTTTAATGCTAATTACTTGATTAATACTTATCTCTTACAACCTTCAAATTTTTAAATCGTGGATTCTTATTAATTAATTATTATCTCTAACCACTTTCATTATGAACTCCTTAAAAATATCATTTTTTAAACAAATTTATAAAAAAATTGACCGTTTTCTCAAAAGCACGCATTAAAATAAATTAGAACATTAAAATCGAGATATATCGCGCTTTATTGCACGGGTAGAGACTTCTAGTTAGCTATAAAGTGATTAGGGAATTTTTTGAAAAACACGTTTATGAAATGATGGCATTGAATACTTAAGAAATTACCAATAAAGGATTTGAAATCTTTAGGTATTAAAGAATAGGGAAATTAATTAAAATACCCCAAGTTTGAAGTTGACTTACTAAAATACCCCAAAAAATGAAAAGTTTACCAAAATGCCACAAATTTTCGCGGTGGAGTCCTGCGATCGCGGGCAGGGACCATTTTTGAAATTTTATGTGCTTCATATTTACACTTTCAGTCCCTGCCCGCGGTGGAGTCCCGCGATCGCGGCCCGCGGCGGTCCCGCGGTGGGGACTGAAAGTGTAAATAATCTTGCAAATTTTTTCACAATTGGTCCCTGCCCGCTATAGAGGGCTCCTTCCGCGGAAATTTGTGGCATTTTGGTAAATTTTTCATTTTTTAGGGTATTTTGGTAAGTCAACTTCAAACTTGGGGTATTTTAATTAATTCCCTAAAGAATATCATGTTAAAAAAAAGTAAAATAATAATAATTTAATATTAAATTAATTACCTCATATAATTAACCAAAATTAATATTTAAATCGTGTAGTCAATGTTGCACCCATTAATTATATAAATCGAATTTGAATTTTAGTAATTAATTTGTGGAAAAACTTTATGTTAATAAATAAATTTTCATAAAAACATTAAATATAGAGTAAATTACGTTTTTCGTCCTTGTGGTTTGATGAAAATTTCTATTTTCGTCTCTGGTCTTTATTTATTACATTGATGGTCACTATGGTTTGCATTTTATTTCTTATTTAGTCCTTAGCCCTAATAGCAGTTAATTGAGTGTCTTAAGTCAAGGACATGATAGTCTTTTGATCGTTTTCTTTTACTTTTTAGTTAAAATAAAACAAGTACATTATAATTAATTATTTTATATTATTATTATTAATACACTCTCTCTCCTCCATTTGCTTCTTTCTCTACCAAAACCCAACCCTACACAGTGACTTTCTCTATTAAAACCCAATCATGAGGAATCTCCACCTTATTCTCATTAAGTTGGTTTTTTAACTTCACCTACTAAATCCATGGCTAAAAAAATAAAATCAAAACCCACTTTTTTTAAAAGAAATAATAGGAAAAAATGAAGCTTCCTTGGACCATAAGCCCCGTCTTTTAAGCTTTATGTTGTTGCTAACAGTCTAACATGGAGTATTCTCCACTTTGTTCTCATTCAACAAAAAAAAATCAATATTACATCTTCATCTCTCTCACACACGATTACACAATCTGAGTGTGTGGAATCTTTAAATTTGGTGTGTGAAATTTGTTGTTGTTGTTGCTAAATGTTAACATATACACATACAGTAAATCTGTGTCGAATTACACATGCTCTCTTTCATTCGCTCTCTCTCCCTCTCTTCCTCTCTCTATTTCAATGAGTTTATGTAACACACACTCCGTTTCAACGATTTTCTGGAACACACACATTGTTTCAGTGATTTTCTCGTACACACAGTTCTAGTTGACGATGTATTATGTGTGTGGATGTGGGTGTGGGTTTTTGGCACAAATCTGAATTGAAGTAACATCCCTATATGGTCATATGTACAACAACTCAGGTTAGTTGACTTCAAACCAAAAGTCTTCTTAGTAAGACATTGATTTGGGTTTGATGATTGTTTACAAGTACTTTATGTGTCATATGTGTGTGGGTGTGTGTTTATATGTTTCAATATGTAGAGGTTTTGGTGGTGATGGTCATGGTGATGAGGATTTAAGGTGGGCTAACTGGTTTTTGTTGTAGGAGAGGATGAGAGTAGAAGATGACCAAAGGAGGGAAAAGATATTGTGAGTTGAATAGTGGATAGAGAAAAGGAGTGTGGTGTGGGGTCCATAAGTGGATCATATAATATATAAAATAAAGATAAAATAATAATATATTTGTTTGTCTTAACTTAAAAGACTATTATGCCCTTGAGTTAAGAGACTCAATTAACTGCTATTAGGACTAAGGACTAAATAAGAAATAAAATGCAAACCATAGTGACCATCAATGTAATAAATGAAGACCAGGGACGAAAATAGAAATTTTGGTAAGTCAAAAGTCAAACTTTGGGTATTTTGGCAAATTCAAAAGAGAAACGAGTATTTTGGTAAGTCAAAGTCAAACTTTGGATATTTTAATTAAATTCCCTTCTATAAATGAATTGGAACTTGAAAATTGCAATTAATTTCAATATTAATATGCTAAAGGAGTATTATTTTGTAAGGCCATCAGTACCCCATCCCTCTATCTTTCAAAGATTCCAGCTCCACATCAGCGCCACATCAGCTTTTCTCAATCCCTCACTCAATCCTTAAACACCCTTACCCCATTCCCTCAAACCCTTTTGCCACCTCATTTATTTTAATTCTTTTATTTATACATTTAATTATTTAACAAAATAAAAATATTTATATATTTTTTAATAAATAAAAATAAGATAAATAATAAAAATAAAAATTCATACCATTCATTAAAAATAAAAATAACAAAATACAAAACACTACCAATTATGAAATTTTTGAATTTGCTCTTTTCTCGCTAAAGTAACCCTCAAAGCGTTTCCCGTAAGGTGATCATGCGGGGTCATGAAAAACTCGAAGTCTTTCTCAAATCGGTTTGAGCGTTCGATTTCGAGTTCTTGTTCCAACCTATGTCGTTCGAGTTTTGAGCGTTCGATTTCGAGATCGAGTTTTTTCATTTTGTATTCCATTGTATCATCAATCTTGTCGTTGAACGTCGTCAACAACTGAGTAACACTTTCGTCCGTATTCGTCCCGGACGTATTACTCGTTGATGTTTTTTTGCCTTGTTTCTCCCGATGGGTGGTTGAATTTGCTCGTCATCGTCATCATCGGAAGGTTGGGTACGTTTTGAACCCCGCGATGAAGTTGTTGTCATCGTTGGAACGACTCCCCATTTTGGACATTTTTTAGGACGTCCCAAGCTTGTTCGTGAGTGAAAGCAACTTTATGGCGTGCTAGATACCGTTCGTGTGCCGTTCGGGATATATCGGCCTCACTCATCCCGCTTGATCTATTATTGAGCAAGTTGTTGTAGATGCCGCCAAACCAATTAATTCTTTTATTGAGGTCGTTGAACTTGCTATTGAGTTGATGGGTTGATCTATAACCTGGTTCACGACCCAAGCGAGTAAAGAACACATGCCCGATTCGGGCCCAAAAACATCCTACATTTATGTAAAATTAAGTATAAGAATAATAATAATAATAATAATAATAATAATAATAATAACAATAAAAATAATTACCACCACTTTGTGCGTTACCGATAACGGGGTCCTCCGAAACGTCAACCCACGCCGACACTAACGCGAGTTCCTTGGCTTTACTCTACGTTTGTTTGGCGGCTTTCGTTGGTCTCGGATTTGATGGTTCCGGGTTAGATTGTTGTGTCGGGATAGATTGTGGTGTGTTCGGGGTAGAAGGTTGGGTTTCCGGAACAATGTCGTCGTCGAGATTGATTGCGGGTGAAGGAAGATTGTAGTTGGCCGGAGTAAAACCTTGTTCAATCAAACCGGGACGTGTAATTTGGTAAGAAAATTGTTGGTGAAATTGTTGGGGAAATTGTTGCGGATATTGTGGCGGATTTTGTTGCGACCATTGTGGCGGAATTTGTTGCGACCATTGCGGACGATAACCTTGTTGTGTAAACGCTTGGAAACCAAGCTCTTGATCTTCTTGCGATTGTGGTGTATTCGGTCGGTTACGACGGGATGTAGGTGTTCTGTTTGGATTAATGATGAGAGAGGTGTGAAAAATAGAAGGTTGAGAGAATTTGAGAGAGTTTGAGAGGTATGAAAAATAAGAGGTTGAGAGAATTTGAGAGAGTTTGAGAGGTGTGAAAAATAAGAGGTTGAGAGAATTTTAGAGAGTTTGAGAGGTGTGAGAAATAAGAGGTTGAGGGTTAAATATATAGTGGGATTAAATTGAGAATTTTTTTTATTTATTTTTGTTTAAAAAGAGCCATTCAACGGCATTATTTTTAAAAATTAAATAATTTTTTTTAATAAACCTTCGGGATGAATCGGGATCCCATCCCCGGAATCCATCCCGCCCCGCCATCCCCGCAAGGCCCGTAGCCCACCCCCGCTGAGCCCGAAGGCATCCCGAGCCCCATCTTTCGCCGGGTACGGATGGCCTAAGACCATCCGCATCCATCCCATTCTAACCCACACTTTTTCACTGCCACATCAGCGCCACATCATTTTTCCCTTCCAACTCATTCTAACCCACAAACCCCCACATCCATCCCACACCACCATCCCATTTTTATTTATTTTTATTTTTATTTTTGTTACAAGTATATTAATTTAAATAATTTAAAATTTATAAATAATTTATAATTTAATATAAGATAAAACAATTAATAAAATAGGGTATTGTTGTATGTTTCCATGGTAGGTTGATGGTGGTGGTGTAAGATTGAAAATATTTTTCGTTGGGGACGGTTGCGAGCTCGTGCCTCGCGATTTGGAACCTCGTCGTGGTGTTGTGAACCCTTGTGTTTCTTTATCCATTATGATTTTTTTGAAGAAAGAAATAATATTGAGAGAGTAGAATGAAGTGGGGAAGATAGGAGAGATTGAGAGTAAATTTGTTTGTGTGAAAAAATAAGTAGGTTAATATTAGTATTTATAGGATAGAAATAATTAAAAAAAAAATTCAAACCCAACGTTCATATTTCAACGGATTTATTTGAAATTTTTTTTTTGAAAACACCCAACCCGAGCTGGGTTGCCCAACCCGGGAGGGCTCCATCCCACGCCAACCCAAAGGGCAGCGATGGTGTTCAATTCCATCCCACCTCAACCCCATCGAACCCAAGGGGCCGATGCGGTAAGTCTAAGGGGTTGCTATTTGCACCCAAAAGTCAAGGTGCAAGATGTATTGGAAAGTGATCCAATTATTATATGTATTTTATTATTATTATTATTATTATTATTATTATTATTATTATTATTAACTCATTAACTCATTATAAAATATATATATATATATATATATATATATTCTATTATTATTACTATTATTATTATAAGATATATATTTTCTTATCTCTTATATTTTATTATTATTACTATTATTCTAGGGAAATTATAAATATACCCCCTCACCTCACACTTCAATTTTTCAAAAATTTTTAATTTAAATTTACATTTTACACCCTTAAACTTATTTAGTTATTTACTTTATACCTTTTAGTTTTCTATATTTCATTTTACATTTTTATCATATTAACATATATAATCGTATATTGAGTAAAATACGTTAAAAGATTATGTTTTAGTTTTAACAAATTACACCGTTATAATCGTCTCGTCGATACCTTCGAAATGAGCCCAATATTGAATATTTTTTTATTTAACTATATTTAGGCCGCTATGACCGCTATGACCACCTCGACATGTTTGGAAGTGAACATTGGAATACAACTTATAACACTTTAAACTTCTTTCGATCAGATCAAGGTGCACCATATGACCACTGGATGTCAATGCCTGAAATACCCGTCTTGATTGTTTGCAAATATAATGTGATATTACACGTTATGACAATGACAGGCTGTTCGACGTACTTACCGCTTATATCTACTCCGCCGGCGTGGTATCAACATGTTGTTTATACAATTGGGTATGTCAATGGTAACCATTATGTGAAACTAGTTTTAGCAGAAGGATACCCGTTTCCTACCATTACATCACATTTCTTCCGTTTCAGTTATCCGTGTGCTGCTGCATGGGCTACCCCATGTACAGATCGAATACAGAAGTACAATCGTCTTTTACGTGTTAATTGTACTACAGATAATGTTATTTTAGAATAAGTAAAAATGTAATAAACATTATGTTATGCTTTATTTATATGTAAAATCTCAATGTTTATTTTTTATTTTTCTAATTATATAATTATTCAAAAAATATTTATTTATTTTTAAATATAAATTAAAAAGTAAAATTAAAAAGTGTAAAGGAGTATTATTATATCAGGGACGAAAATTGTAGTTTACTCTTCTATAAATGAATTGGAACTTGAAAATTGCAATTAATTTCAATATTAATATGCTAAAGGAGTATTATTTTGTAAATATGGTGACCAAAAGTGTAAAGTTAACGATGGGAATCGGAATAATGATGCATTATTATTTTCCTACCTTTGACCATTGACCAATACTAATAATCAACATTTCAGGTCCAATTGAGAGCATTGGCCAAAATTGTAAATGTTTATGGGTTGTTGAAAGTCTTCGTATTTGCGAGTCTCGTTACGAGGGTGTTTGCCGATCTTGCGTGATCCTCATTTTATCGTGGATTAGCTCTATCTTATCCGCAGTCATTTGCACAATTTCTGGGCTTGCTAACTGCATTTTTCCCACTTCGTTCCAACACAACGGCGTCCGACACTTCCGTCCGTACAAAGCCTCAAATGGCGCCGCTTGGATACTCGAGTGGTTGCTATTTTAATAACTTTAGGGAAATTTTGGTTATTTGATAAAGAGGAAGGTCTAAAATGACTATAATAATTAATTTCCATAAATATAATATAATAATTATATTATATTTCAATTTCATTATATTATATTATATTATGTACATGTATATATTATATTATACTGTGTGTATGTATGTGTGTGTATATATATATAAGTAGATCAAGACGTGTAACATGCACAATAGTATTTCACATAAATCAAATATGAAGTTGATCTTTAGTACGCTTCTGATTCTCACAATGCTATCGTTTTGTATTGCTTCAACAGTGAACACTGTTATTAATTTTAGGCTTTATATCACCAGTGGAATTGAAGATAGTAACATCGTACTCCATATCTCTGGTAAAGATGGTGCTGACGATCAAGGAAACCACACACTTGCTATTGGTGAAGAGTTTGATTGGAAGTTTGGTGTGAAGCCTGGCACATACTACAAAGGCGAATTTTGGTGGGGGTCTAAGTACGGAACTGTTAGTGTTTTTAATAGTGGAGTTTATAATACCTGTTTTGATGGATTTATTTTTTCTATTCAAAGATGTTATTGGTTGGTAAGACCAGATGGGTTTTATTTAAGTATATGGAACAAACCATTTCCTGGGGCATGGCAGAAAAAAGGTACTTGGCAGAACTTGTAATCATTTTATCAACTATAAAGTATAACTTATTAAATAAAGATGATAATAGAAAATTCAACAAATAATATTACTGGTTGCTTCTTTTGTGTGATTTATTGTTCCAAAAAATCAGATAATTGAAAAAATGTTCGAGATGTATTTCTATGTTCTCATTTAACCTTTTCATATTCTCATTTGGACATTTACAAAGTATGACGTTTAAATAACTAGTAAAATTAAAATTTAGAGCAACTACATGAGGCTTGCAAAACCTTTCCAAAATGAATTGCAAATGGCAATCTCATAAAAATCTTAGGGGCTGTTCGACAATTGCTGAATGGTTTAGTTGTAACATCCTGAATTTTCATTATATTATATTTAATATAAATAGGTCTAATTGTATTTTAGTCTAAGTTTTGGACTTGTTGTAAAATACATAACTCAAAAGGATTGAAAACTCAAGTGACAAAAGTTGGAGTTAATTATGAAAATTTGGAACTTGAGGGTTTAATTTGTCATCAGTTGAAAGTGAGTCTGGATATTTAATGTGGGAGTCGGCTACAATTGAGATTTTATCTCAATTGTGTGTGTGTGAAGTCAGTTCCCTGGAGCAGTGAAAGAGAAGAAGAAATTGGGCAATTCTAGTTCTTTTGGTAACATTTCAATCCTCCTCTCTGATTTAATTGTTGTAGAGTTTGATAATCTCAGGCTGAATCATCTTCCAATTAGGGTATTGGATCAGTGGGTGAGAAGATTTGGATTTTGGATTGTGTAGAGAAGTGGGTCTAAGAACTACAGGTGAGTTCATCTTCTACCAAGCGATTTTGATTGAAATTGATTAAGATATTTGTAACAAACTGTCTGAATGAATTGGTATATCTGTATTGAAACAAAATCGACTTACAATCTGAATTTAGATGAGCTTTTGAGCAAATTTGACGTGTTTTCGAATACCCAGTATCGAGGTTCCGGAATGGATCCGATATGGGTTAAGTTCCGGTATTGAAATCCGGTATGGGTTCCGGATTTGAGTAGTTCCGGTACGGGTTCCGAAAATCAATTAGGATCCGAAAATTAAGGAGGAACCGGAATTGATTCGGAATCGAACGGATCCGGAAATGATAAATCCCGGAATTAGGCCTTAGGATCTGGAAATGGTAAATTCCGGAATTGGGCCTTGGATCCGAAAATGGGGAGTTCCGGAATGGGCTTAGGATCCGGTATAGATTAATTCCGTAATGGGCTAGGATCCGGTATTGAATGGTTCCGGAAATGGCTTGGATCCGGTATGGAATAATTCCGAAATTGGTAGGTTCCAGAATTGGGCTAAGATCCGGAATTGATGGGTTCCGGAATTGGGCTCAAGATCCGGAAATAGTGAATTCCGGAACTGAGTTTTGGATCCGGTATAGGAGGAGTTCCGGCAATGGGTTAGGATCCGGAAATCAAACAAGGATCCGGAAGTTTAGATGTATTGCATTCCATCTACATGACACATCTTGATTGTCGAGGGTTTGGAGCTTGTAGGCACCTTTTCCTACGACTTCAGATATTCGATACGGTCCTTCCCACTTAATGGATAATTTCAGCTCCTTGGTGTTTTGGAATACTCGTCGTAAGACGAAGTCACCTTCCTGAAAGACTTTGGTCTTAACATTTTTGTTAAAATGTTGTTCGACGACTTGTCTTTGTGATGCCATTTTGACTAAGGAAGATTCTCTTAGCTCTTCGAGAGCGTCGAAATCGTAACTTAATTCCACCAAATTGTGGTCGACGGAAGTATGCCTCGATGTCGGCAGTTGCACTTCAATAGGCAGGACTGCTTCACAACCGTAGACTAACGAAAACGGCGTTTGTCCTGTTGACGTACGCGGTGTCGTACGATTGGCCCATAGAACCGATGGGAGTTCTTCGACCCGTCTTCCTTTCGCAGCCTTAAGTCTTTTCTTTATTGAGTTGATGATTACTTTATTGATGGACACTGCAAGACCGTTAGGCTGAGGATAATGTGGAGTCGAGGTCGTAAGTTTGATATTACGATCCTCATAGAATTGTTTACGTACGATCACTTATGAATTGTGACCCATTGTCACATATGATCTCGAAGGGAATTCCAAACCTGCAGATAATGTTAGTCTGGATAAAAGAGATGACATCTCTGTCCCGAACCTGGGAGAAGGCAGCTGCTTCTATCCACTTAGAAAAATAATCCGTAAGGACTAATAAAAAGACTTTCTGCCCTAGGACAGGAGGTAACTTACCAACGATATCTAGGGATGGCAAAAAACCCCGTCCCCAACGGGATCCGACACCCGAACCCGGTTTGACCGGGGAATCCCCGAGTTGACCGGGGGATGGGGACGGGGATGGGGAATCCCCGAATTTGATAACCCGGGATGGGGCCGGGGATGGGGATACCTCTCAAAACCGACCCCGGCCCCGACCCCGAGTATTTAATATAAGTTTTATATATACTATGTGTTTATATATATACATATATATAACATAATAAAAATGATAAATCCAATGAGTATATATAGTATATATAACACACCAACATAATCAATTTTCGATTATGAGAAAACTTTCAAGATATATTATAGTATTGGTATTATTGTTTGGAGAAAGTTTTAGTTATATAACGTGGATGTATAAAATATATAGTATTGTGTATTGTAATTAAAATATTTATTTACAAAAAACTCTCTTACAAATGCAACAAATTAAAAGTTGGTTAACTAAAGGTTATAAAAATGCGTCATTCAATTGTGAAATTGACATTTATAGAGATATTATATAAAAAAATTAAGTTTTGTAAACGGGAAAAATCCCCGATTCCCCGGTGGGGATCCCCGTTCCCAGATGGGGATGGGGATAGGGATGGGGAAGGAACTTTGTTCCCCGACGGGGATGGGGATGGGAATTGCGATCCCCGGTAACCCCAACCCCGTTGCCATCTCTAACGATATCCATTCCCCATCTCATGAAGGGCCATGGGATCAATGTCGTGTGCAAAGGTTCGGAAGGTTGGTGTGTCATACCTGAATGCGGTTGGCATGAATCGCAACTCTGGACGTACCTGATGGCATCTTGCCTTAGGGTCGGCCAATAGTAGCTTTGTCGGGATATCCGATTTGCAAGATTACGACCACCGGAGTGGTTACCACATTCGCCATCGTGCATTTCTTTCAGAATTTTTTGCACTTGCTCTTGACTATCGACACATCTTAGGTTCAGGCCTGTTGATGATCGTCGATAGAGTTTATTGTCGATTATAAGATATCTCGAAGCTTTGAATCAAATCTTTCGAGCTTCCATTCTGTCTTCGGGCAGTTGGTCGTGCATAAGGTAATTCTTGATATCGTACGACCAACTGTTTTCTTCGTTGAGGACATGAATCTTCTCGGAGTCCTCGATGGACGAGGTAGCTAGATGGATCATAGGGATGGCGTCGAACGCCGGCTTATTGAGTGATGATCCGAGATTTGCTAGCGCCTCGGCCTGAGTTTTTTGATCTCTGGGGATTTGTTCGATCGAGAATGGATCAAAAGTTGTATATGTTGCATCATTAATTCGCATTCAGTTGTAAAAATGTCTTCAACTAATAGCTAGACCATTAATAATGAGAACAAAAATTCTAGTTTCTATATGGGGTCATGCAATTTTACATGTTGCATCATTAATTCCCATGAGACCGAGTGCATATCATACATACACTCATCTACAACTTATTTTTGGTCAAGAGCCAAATATTTCCCATCTTAGAATTTTTGGATGTGCTGTATATGTCCCTATTATACCACCACAACGCACAAAAATGGGTCCTCAAAGAAGGTTGGGAATATATGTTGGATATGAAACATCTTCTATCATAAGATATCTTGAACCACTAACGGGTGATGTTTTTACAGCACGTTTTTCCGATTGCCATTTTAACGAGACTATGTTCCCAACATTAGGGGGAGAAAAGAAAACCCAGGAAAATGATGTTTCATGGTGTGAACCATCATTATTGTATCTTGATCCTCGCACTAAACAATGTGAAATGGAAGTGCAAAAGATAATGCATTTACAGAAAATTGCAAATCAATTACCAAATGCATTTATTGATAGAAAAAGAGTAACTAAATCTTATATACCAACTGTGAATGCTCCAGCTCGAATTGAAGTCCCAGTTGGACAAACAAATGATAAAGTCACGAAAGAGTCTAAAGCACGCCTGAAGCATGGAAGACCATTGGGCTCTAAAGATAAAAATCCCCGAAAAAGAAAAGGAACTGAAATTGCAAATGGTAAAGAGCATAGTGTTCCTGAGGAAGTACAAAATATCAAAATTTCCCCAGAAGAGGAAATGAATGATATTAATAAAGAGGTTGCGATCAATTAAGGGTATACGAAAAAGTTATGGAACAAAGACGAAATGAGAAATATTGATGATATATTTTCTTATGCTGTTAAATGTGATACTTCTCTAAATGATGATCCTGAACCAATGTCTGTCATCGAATGTCAAAACAGACAGGACTGGGTTAAATGGAAAGATGCTATTCAGGTTGAACTAGATTCCCTCAATAAAAGAAAGGTTTTTGGACATGTCGTTCTCACGCCAGAAGCCGTGAAACCTATCGGGAACATATGGGTTCTCGTACGAAAAAAAATGAGAAAAACGAAATTATGAGATACAAAGCCAAACTTGTAGCTCAAGGTTTTTCTCAACGACCAGGAATTGATTATGAGGAAACGTATTCTCCTGTTATGGATTCAATTACTTTTAGATATTTAATTAGCCTAGTAGTCTCTGAAAATTTAGAGATGCGTCTTATGGATGTTGTTACAACATACTTGTATGGATCACTTGATAGTGATATCTATATGAAAATCCCCGAAGGATTTAAATGCCTGAAGCATTAAATGCAAAACCCAAAGAAATGTATTCAATAAAGTTACAAAGATCTTTATATGGGTTAAAGCAATTTGGACGCATGTGGTATAATCGTTTAAGCGATTACTTGATAAGTAAAGGCTATACAAATAATCTTATTTGTCCATGTGTCTTTATTAAGAAAACAACATCTGGATATGTAATAATAGTTGTCTATATTGATGATCTGAATATCATTGGGACAAATAAGGAGATCCAAGAAGTGATTGTGCTTTGAAGGAAGAATTTGAAATGAAAGATCTTTGAAAAACCAAATACTGTCTTGGTTTATAGATTGAGCACATGCATAACGGAATATTTGTGCATCAATCCAATTATGTTGAAAAGGTCTTAAAACGTTTCAATATGGACAAATAAAATCCTTTAAGCACTCCAATGGTCGTTAGATCACTTAATAGCGATAATGATCCATTTCGCCCTTGCGAAGAACATGAAGAAGTTCTTGGTCCAGAGGTACCATATCGTAGTGCAATTGGATCTCTTATGTATCTTACTAATTGTACTAGACCTGACATTTCTTTTGCAGTGAATTTGTTAGAAAGATTCAGTTCATCTCCCATAAAGAGACATTGGAACGGAATCAAACACATATTCCAATACGTTCGAGGAACTGTTGATTTAGGTATATTTTATTCTAACAATTCAAAAGAAGGTTTGATTGGTTATGTAGATGCAGGTTATTTGTTCGATCCTTATAAAGCTAGATCTTAAACTAGATACGTTTTCATAAACGGAGGTACTGCTATTTCATGGCGCTCTTAGAAGCAAACACTTGTTGCCACATCTTCAAATCATGTCGAAGTTATTGCGCTTCATAAAGCTAGTAGAGAGTGTGTTTGGTTGAGGTCAATGACACAACTCATTTTGACTTCGTACGGACTAGAGATGGGCAAAATTCCAACTTTAATCTATGAAGATAACGCCGCATGTGTCACACAAATTAAAGAAGGATATATCAAGAGTGACATGACAAAACATATACCTCCAAGGTTCTTCTCATACACTCAAGATCTTATAAAAGATAATCAGATTGAAATGAAATATATTCAATCGAGCAACAACGCAACGGATCTTTTCACAAAGGCGCTACCTACTACAATTTTCAGAAAACACGTTTACAATATCGGTATGCGACATATGCATAACAAGTGATGATCCGTGGATGTCAACATCAGGGGGAGTCAACTACCAGCTGCACTCTTTTTTCCTTTGTAACAACCCAAATTCTAGTAGGTTTTAGAGTTTGGTGGCCAAAGTGAAATAAATGAAAGTTAAGTTGAGGGACCATTTCTGTATTTTGTTGAAGGTATTTATATGCACAAACTTTTAGGGCAGCCCCCATTTGCAAATCAGTATTTTTTGGTCTTGTGTGTGTGGTGACGTGAAGCAAGGAAAGAAGGAAGAAGAAGAAGAAGAAGGAGGCATTAGAGAGGATAAATCAATCAGGTAATCCTTCTTAAGTTCGTATTCTGTGTAATTTAGCATTCCCTTCTTCTTTAGCTTGGATTCTATGATTGAAACCAGTGATTTCTTAAGCTTTCCCCATTTTCCCTAAAAAGTGGGTTTTATGGGTTTTGGTCTTAATGAAACGATTTTAGAGGTTATAAATGGATTAAGTGAGTGCTCGGGGTTAGTGAATGAACCCTTGAGGTTATCTAATCAAACTAATGACTAAAATCGGGTTAGAAATCAGTTTTAGAATTATTAAACTCGAACAGCCGTGTTTTTCGGACACCAGCCTTCGATGGTGTCCGGGTAGGTTGCAGGTGTCCGGGTAAGGGCCCCGTGAGGGTGTCCGGGTATTTCTTAGTATCCGGGTAGCTGAAGTTTCTGGATAAGTTTAGTGTCCGGGTAGTCTTGCCCGGATAAGTCCAGCGTCCGGATTGTCGTGTGTCCGGACAATGCTGCGTCCGGAAAAGGTGATTGTTTGGAAAAGGGGTTGTGTCCGGAAAAGGTGTTGTGTCCGGAAAGGGCTATCCGGACAGTAGGTCTGAACTATTTATCTGATGTGGATCTATTGCCTTAGGTGTTCGGTTGGGTTAGCTTGGCAGTATTTAAGAGGTGCGGTGTACGTCAATCAAGGTGAGTTCCCTAAACCTCTTTTACGACGCAAAAGTTAAATTATTCTTTTACTGATTATGGTTTTAACAAGCATGAAATATTTATGAAATGATATGCATGGAAGGAAAAGGAATGTTTGATATGTTGAAATGATGTGCATGATTTATAAAGACTCAAATGCTTTTATGAAACGTATGTGCATGCTATGTGATGTCGGTCTGTACTGTGGGATCAATGAGCCTCGGGATCTGATGATCCCTTGGATATGTTTGACGAGACGGTAGGTTGGAATTCGTTTCCTCCTAGGCGGGTATCGGGGAGTCTGCTTGGGCCCCGATACGAGAGGGCGAAAGGGGAGTCTGCTTGGGCCCCGATCGCGAATGGTTAAGGGATCCATTACACAGTGCAGTACCATATGTGATGATTTATGATGCATTTTAACGAAAGGATTTCATATTGTTTATACATGTTATTTTACGGAGGGAATTCACTAGACCTTTTGGTCTAACCCTCGCTTTCAAAACTAAACCATTTTCAGGTAAGCATGTTAAGGGTTCTTCCAGTAAGAACTAGGAGGCGATAAGAAGTACTTGAAGCTTAGAGTAACTTCAAGTTTTGGCTATGATGACTATAGAATAGCTCTCGACTGTGGATTTAGAGACTTCCGCTGTCAATTTTGTTTAGTATGAATTATTGATGATGTAAAGACAAGGTTTATGTAATTCGAATGCTTATTTGTGGTTGTTTGCCTGCTATGAAATCTGGGGCGTTACAAATGGTATCAGAGCCTTAGTTTAAGGGATTTAGGTGACCATTCGGGCATAAACTTAAACTGTAAGATGAGGAACACAGTCGAGACATAAGATTGCCTCTAGGAACGATCACTATAAATGCGCTTAGGAATAAGGTGCCAAGGACAAACGTGTAAGGCAAGTTTGGGATTACACCTGGCCAGTGTAATTACGAACTTACAGGTACATGTGCGTGCTTACAATACCTTACTTATAGCAAATTTGTTGTGTCACGTCTAGCAAGGATTAACTATCGGTTTCTTTCAGTTTAGCGCTATGGCTGGGAGAACGTTGAGGAATAGGTCAGCAAGATCCCGGAGGGATAGACCGAGCTCCATTGCTTGGGGAAGTATCGTGTAAGAGTCATTATGATGTGATGTATGTAGGCATCGTAGAGAAGAAACGTTGTGAAGAATGTTATGAGTCGTCTAGAGGTAGCTCTTCGTGGATTCGGAGAGGATGAATGTTTGAGTTTGAGTAAGACTCCAGTTTCGGGAGAGTCCTAGTTATGGAAATTATGGGATAGATCAGTTGGGATGGTAAGATAGAACAGTGTCAAAACCTTGAAAGTATCAATGGAGCCCTGACTTTTAGCCGAGCTTTTCATTGGCAGAATAAATGGAATAAGATACTTATAATAAATTGAAAGCATGTAGAAGTAGAAAGTGAGATAGTCGATCAAAGCGAAAATAGTGTGAAGTGGTTGAGTAAGTGAGATGTGGAACGCATGTACATCAAGTTAGTGTTTGATCGAGGGGGCGACCCTTAGTCGTAAGTGGAGTATCAAGGATAAGCTGCGTGAGTAAGCGGTTGACCTTGTTGAGTGAGTAGCCTTCTATTGCAAATAGAGTCTCATGCATAGCGTTCTTTTATGTGACATAAAATTTTCACGATTTAAAAATAAAAACATAACTGTCAACTTTGAACAAAATGAGTCAGCTTGTACGAGTACACGTTTAAAAAAAACGATTTCAGTTACGTCGCACATTGAGATTTTGGGCTTAACGATTTGCAAAGTATCCCACACTTTTAATGATAAGTTAAATTGTTACAAAAATGGTCAAGAAAATGGTTAACTGCAATTCACTTATACCAAAATGCTCATTGACCTTTTGATATCATACAATTGAGTGTGAGAACCGACTGGTTTACTTTGTGTAGGTAATTCTTTAAGAATGGTCTCATACGAAAATATTTTCATGCAATATATTACTATCATAATAACATTGTTCGGATTGAGCGAGATTGAGGTTCACGGGAAGATGCCTGCCAACGATTCTCAAATCGTTGTGCAGGGTTTTGAAGTTATAAGAGTGATGGGGTCACGGGTACCCGAGTGTTTCTAAATGTTGTTTATTTAAAATGATAAAATGTGTAAAAGGATTTATTTACTGTATTGTCATGCATGAAGGCTATGAACCCACTAGGTCGTAGAGTATTACGTCTTAAGCTTAGGAAGAACTCTGAGAGCGGAGAGGCGTTGGTCAAGTCAGGGGAGAACGTATGTAGCTTTGGTATATGTGTTTAAGAGGAGAGTTGGACCTTGGAAGAGTCGGGAATGGATTTAGTGCCAGGTGTATGAGGGTCTGTACCTTTGCTCGATGACTGAGAACGCAGTTGCCGAGGGGCGATGGTGCCCGGAGGAAGGACTAGGAGTCATCAAGGTATTGGTTTTTAGCAACTCTTTATGAGTAGTGTTGTGAGACAGGAATGAAAGGTCCACGATGTGGGTCATGAGATTCGAAGGGAGCTTGTAATATTGATGTTACATGAGTAAGTTTCGAAATGGGGGGCGACGGATTATAAAGTTAACTATGATGTGTAGGGAGGAATAGGTCCCGTAAGGAACTCATGTTAAAGGATAGGTTAAGGAAGTAGTTAAGAGTTGTCTTTTGTTGTTGAAGTCGGCAACGGTGTATGTTGGCCGAGGCCGAAGACTCGAACCAGATGAGTGTAAGTTGATAGAATATCTGGTACAGGTGTTAAATTAGTAAGAGACTGTTGTTGTTGAATAGGCGTTCTATTTACGAGGCGAGGAGGGTCCGTAGAAGGACAAGGTGTGTAACACAAGCGAAGTGAGTGTAGACTATACCAGTCTGTAAGAAAATGTGCCGTGTCTAAGAAAGGACTTCGGTCGTAAAAGAGCTAGTTAGGATGTTCGTGTTTGAGCTAAGTGTGAACTCGTGAGTCATAGTTCAACAAGTTGGGAGAGAACTAAGTAGCGAGACAGACTCGATTGTAGTATACGGGAGAATATGAAGGAAAGTGTGAATTGTGTACGAATGACCATGAGAGACTTGGTCGGTAGTGTGATAATAGGAGTGGTGAATGTACGAATGAATAGTAGCATCAATTGCCAAGATATCTGTGTCAGCCGGTGATGTAGTAAGGCGATGTTAGAAAGATGAAGGATTAGAAGGAAGTCCTTTTGGGATTTTGGATAGAGTGTACGTTTTGCAATCCCAGTTGTTGAAGTACATGGGTTGTAAGTAGGTGTGTATTTTGACTGTTATCGGAATGGAATGTCGGGGTAGAATTGGGTGATTGCCCATCTGTGAGACCAAGCTTTGTGGTCACGTATGTTGTTAAGTATATTCTTGAAGGCAGAGGTAAGTTTAAAGAAGATGATGAATAGATTAGTCAAGCTGTAGTATAGTAGAGGAGACGTCGTTAAAGAATGAAAATTGTTCCTTATGCGTGAGGGAATGATCCTAGAAGAAAATAGTTTGAAATTTTGGTTATGTTTCAGGAATGACGTGATGATGATTGTGGGTCGGAATAGTAGTATGATCGTTAGTTGATTTGAAATGTCATGATAGAGGTATAAGCCTTTGGTTGGTTGATTTAAATATTATAGATTTGTTAAGTAATGACGTTCATTTGTTATTACAGGATGTGTTACAATTTTTGGGGAAGTGTTATTGAGACTAACACACTGATTGTTAAAGAACTATTTAAGGTAAATCTAAGTAAGAAATCCGGGATAACGGTATATTTATAGCTGTCTGATTTTATGATCGTAGTGATTAGTCGAAAGAATTGTGGAACCCGAGTTTCGGGGTGTTCTTGAATTAATAGATCCGTTTGTAATAGGGAATCCAAGGGGGTGGATTATTAGAGTGAATAGGGGACGTTACTAAGGAACACTTTGGGGTCATTGAAAGTTAAAGAGGATGAGGGTTGTGTTAGTCAGAATGTGGTGGGATTGATGTGAAATCCTTAAAGAATGTGAATTGTTGCTTATGTGTGAGAGAAATGTATGAGAAGGTAAAAGTTGGAGAGTAAAGAATGTGTAGTGACGTCGAACACTGGTCTTGTTTCAAGACGGCTTGGTTGAATGCCTTAAGATAAGATCTTGGTGCAACTGTTTGGTTATTTTAGTAATGAGAAAGCGATTGCAACATGTGGAAAGGTCGGGAGAGAGGGGCAAGTAATGTGTGGTGAGCAGTGCTCCACGCTAACGTGGGGAAGGTGTAGATAGTATGTCGGAACAAGTGAGTAAATTGGAAGTAGTACACCTGACAGTATTGTGTAGATTGTCTTTGATAGTGTGCGAACCGTTGGAAAGAATATTGAGGAAGGAAATTGTGTAAGTTTTTGTGCAGGGGAGAAGTGGATGAGACAACTAAATGAGTTAAGTTAGTGACCTTGTGAGAAATGTGTAAACGATTTGGTCGTTTAGTGTTTAAGCTAGTGAGAATAGCATGGTGTGACCATGGTTATACCTCCCAGTTGGGTGAGGGTAACCGGAGTTATATTTTATGACCGAACGAACGTGGTAATCAGCGAGGATTTGATGTGTTTCAGGATAAGTTTAATTCTAGTAGGTGAACACTTCAACGTTAGGTTTGAAGGTTCCTACCCTGGGTTACGTACAAGGATGGAGTGATGAAGTGGTGAGGATGTAAGAAATGGTTGACGAGCTGTGGTCGTGGTGGTCCGAGAAAGGGAAATGTTATCCGCATAGTCGATTGTTGATTAGGAGAAGTAATCTAGGATTGCTTGTATTTCGATGAAGGAACTCTGGGTTGTGAGTTGTCGGGACGTTCAGGTTTGGATTTGTGTCAAGCGGTCAAGTGTGTGTCCGTCTCTTAGTAAATGAATCTCGTGTTGTGGCAGAGGATTTAGCCAAGTTCCTCCTTAAAGGAAGTGTTGATGCATGAGAAGCCTTAGTAAATCTTCTGTAGTCAAGATCGACCGAGTAGGAACAGTAGCCTACGAGTTAGAGTACCGTAAGAACAGAAGGAAATGCACCCAGGGTTCCATGTTTCGAGTCTGATGAGATGGTTGGCTGAGTCAGATATAGCTTTGCTTTGGGAAGTGTCGGTTTTGATGTGGGTGAAACACCCTAAAAACAGAGTAAATTTAAACCTTAAAATTTACCACAAGCTATGATAAAAACTTTCAAACTTATATATCCTGAGGATCAAATGTAAGGTTTCTATGAACAGAAGACATTACTTAAATAACTTATTAATCTAATCATAACATAACAATCAGATTAATCCAGTTATCTAAACAATCGTCCCAAAAGCATCAAAGAATAACTAGATCCTCCGGTATCTCTAAGTCTGAATCTTTCCAAAAGTTCTCTTCTCTCATTCCCGCTACTTCCCGGAGCTTGTACCTGGTAAGAAGATTCAACTTGAAACATTAGGCTTTCGCCTAGTGAGGATATTCAAATCAAAATAAAATTTAATAAATAAAACATGAACAGATAACTCAAACCTGTTCTCACCCATCTTACCGTACGACAACTCCTTTTTCAAATCGGGGAATCTACCCCACTCCCAATTTCCTACGACTAACTCAATTAATCGTAACATCAAAATAAGAGTTAACTATGAATCATTCCAGATTCACAATCAATATTCACACACAAGAAATTACAATTCAAAACTCGCCTATTTCTTAATCAGGAAGTAGAGATTACAAATTACTTTATGCCTATCTCTAATCTTCCTCTCATCTCGGGGAAATCTCCGATCTTCCCAAATCGAAATGGGAATCATTAAGCACAACTGCTTATTCCACATTCCACCTTAGAATCAATGGTCCCCATGGGATTATAATATCACAATACTCAAATCGAGACTCATGATTCAAGGTACACCCAATTACTAAAATTACATCCCTTTGGTCTATGGCGAGTAATCGGTTCCCATCATACCGTACCCAAGTGCCCTCGGTGACCGGATGCCTATTTTAGTAAAAGCACATAATCACATAATACAATATATGTAATAATCGATACTACTATATGCGTCTAGCATACAATATATCATTTCTCCGAACATATTCTATATATATAATAATAAAGAATATTAATAACTCCTCATCTCAATATCTTTACTATTTCTTCTCTTTAACTTAGCATGGAAGTTAATATCTCAATTGTTAATCTATATTTTGTACTCATAAGTAGATCTTAATAATTTATCTTAATGAAACTTCAAATCGTATTCAGAATTCATAATCATATCACAGATTGCATATAGCAATTAATCATACTTGACATACAAAAATAATGATAAATACTAGTTTATCAACTTCATAGTTAGCTCATCTTAGAAACTTTAGCATGGAATCAACATAACACAACTTTTAATCGCCCTCTTGGCTTATCTCTAATTTAATTAAGTCCATATAAAACATATTCATGCATACATATAAAACATCTAATTCAATATTGCTTACTGAATTTTAAAGAGAGTTGAATAAACTCACCTGATGCGTTATCACTCTTTTTAATCCTTTTTAACTTGTAAAGGCTCCTTTCTTCACTACCACAGCTTACTGTATTATTCAATTTACATATACTGATATTAATTTTCAAAACAGAAACCTCTACAACTGAGAATCCTCAATTTCTAAAAATTACATTTCAAGTCTCAATCAACTGAAGTCGCAGTCGCCTATTGCGATCCCAATTCCAAATCGCAACCAACAGTTGCGATCTCAACTCCAAATCGCAACTCACCATTGCGATTCCACCCCAAATCGCAGTCAACGGTTGCGACTCCAAAGTCAAGTCGCAGTCCACTATTGCGACTTCAACTCCAAGTCGCAACTGTCTATTGCGACAATCATGAATGTCGGAACTCAAGGTTGCGACTTCGATGATATTCATCCAAGTCTCAGTCCACTAAAACAATCTTAAACCCAGAATTTTGCAGTTTTACTCTATGTTTGTTTATGCAAACTTGCAGATATGTTTGATATACTTATCTTAACATATTCTAAACTTCAGATTCTCATAACATCCAGATTTACCAAAACCTAACTAAAACTCTATAGCAAACTTTTTAACTAAAAGATGAAGAATTAAAGAAAGTTTACCTTTTAGGATTCTTCAAGATTAAACACTATAATCAGTTGTTTGCAATTGTTCTTCTTTCCTTTCTCTTTTCTCGATCTCTCTATCACAAACTCTCGGTTCTATTTCTCAAACCGTAACACACACACAAAGTCACATACTCACACACTTAGTCACACCTTTAGTCTATAATGACTAACATTAGGACACCTCACTTAAAATTAACATGAGTCATATGCAGGTTACCAAACAAACCTACAACTTTAAGAGAATGGTACTACAACCCTTAACTTTAAAGGAATCACATAACACACCTTATACATAAATAAAATCATAATAACCCTTAAGTTTATTTATTTATTCTCAAAAGAAATCTTTCAACTTTCATCATTTGCATTTTAACCCTATTTGAATTATAATACTCTATATAATTCAAGGTTACTCCAAGTATCAAAACATTCTATTATTAAAATAAAAATAGCAAAATTTAGGATGTTACAGTGGGCAAGATACCCGCATCTTTTCCAATGAGGAATTCCGGGGACGGAATTCTTTTAAGGGGGGAGTGTTGTAACAACCCAAATTCTAGTAGGTTTTAGAGTTTGGTGGCCAAAGTGAAATAAATGAAAGTTAAGTTGAGGGACCATTTCTGTATTTTGTTGAAGGTATTTATATGCACAAACTTTTAGGGCAGCCCCCATTTGCAAATCAGTATTTTTGGGTCTTGTGTGTGTGGTGACGTGAAGCAAGGAAAGAAGGAAGAAGAAGAAGAAGAAGAAGAAGGAGGCATTAGAGAGGATAAATCAATCAGGTAATCCTTCTTAAGTTCGTATTCTGTGTAATTTAGCATTCCCTTCTTCTTTAGCTTGGATTCTATGATTGAAACCAGTGATTTCTTAAGCTTTCCCCATTTTCCCTAAAAAGTGGGTTTTATGGGTTTTGGTCTTAATGAAACGATTTTAGAGGTTATAAATGGATTAAGTGAGTGTTTGGGGTTAGTGAATGAACCCTTGAGGTTATCTAATCAAACTAATGACTAAAATCGGGTTAGAAATCAGTTTTAGAATTATTAAACTCGAACAGCCGTGTTTTCCGGACACCAGCCTTCGATGGTGTCCGGGTAGGTTGCAGGTGTCCGGGTAAGGGCCCCGTGAGGGTGTCCGGGTATTTCTTAGTATTCGGGTAGCTGAAGTTTCCGGATAAGTTTAGTGTCCGGGTAGTCTTGCCCGGATAAGTCCAGCGTCTGGATTGTCGTGTGTCCGGACAATGCTGCGTCCGGAAAAGGTGATTGTCCGGAAAAGGGGTTGTGTCCGGAAAAGGTGTTGTGTCCGGAAAGGGCTATCCGGACAGTAGGTCTGAACTATTTATCTGATGTGGATCTATTGCCTTAGGTGTTCGGTTGGGTTAGCTTGGCAGTATTTAAGAGGTGCGGTGTACGTCAATCAAGGTGAGTTCCCTAAACCTCTTTTACGATGCAAATGTTAAATGATTCTTTTACTGATTATGGTTTTAACAAGCATGAAATATTTATGAAATGATATGCATGTTAGGAAAAGGAATGTTTGATATGTTGAAATGATGCGCATGATTTATAAAGAGTCAAATGCTTTTATGAAACGTATGTGCATGCTATATGATGTCGGTCTGTACTGTGGGATCAATGAGCCTCGGGATCTGATGATCCCTTGGATATGTTTGACGAGACGGTAGGTTGGAATTCGTTTCCTCCTAGGCGGGTATCGGGGAGTCTGCTTGGGCCCCGATACGAGAGGGCGAAAGGGGAGTCTGCTTGGGCCTCGATCGCGAATGGTTAAGGGATCCATTACACAGTGCAGTACCATATGTTATGATTTATGATGCATTTTAACGAAAGGATTTCATATTGTTTATACATGTTCTTTTACGGAGGGAATTCACTAGACCTTTTGGTCTAACCCTCGCTTTCAAAACTAAACCATTTTCAGGTAAGCATGTTAAGGGTTCTTCCAGTAAGAACTAGGAGGCGATAAGAAGTACTTGAAGCTTAGAGTAACTTCAAGTTTTGGCTATGATGACTATAGAATAGCTCTCGGCTGTGGATTTAGAGACTTTCGCTGTCAATTTTGTTTAGTATGAATTATTGATGATGTAAAGACAAGGTTTATGTAATTCGAATGCTTATTTGTGGTTGTTTGCCTGCTATGAAATCTGGGACGTTACATCCTTGGCTAAAGTTTTTTTCCTACTGGGCTTTCTTTAGCAAGGTTTTTAACGAGGCAGTACTTCATGGTTGAAATTCGATTTGAAATTCTCATCCAAGGGGGAGTATTGTAATATTATTGTAATAATATTATATTGAGTATGGGCTTAATTTGTGGATGGGAATTTCAACTCTCATGTCCAATCCACATCCAAGTTGCTTAATAATTATCCATCTAAACCATGTAGATGAATAGTAAATTATGTAGTATAAATACCCCCTTTATGTAAATGTAAAAATACATATCAATATACTTGCATAAGTATTTCATACTCTTCAAGTCTCTCTCATCTTTTCTCTATAAATATCTTAATCCCTTGCTAATCTAGTGGTAATCTTAGTTAATTTATAACATTTCTTACATTAGTTCAATATATTCAAAAAGTAAATTTAATTAAATTAGAAATGCGCAAGACAATCGTTGGATGAAAATCGCCATTGACTTAATTTTAAATATATATATATATATATATATATATATAGAGGAAAGTTCAAATAAAAACTCATTTTCAATTATGAACATGAGGACGGATCTTAGTCATTCCATCTCTATTGATCTAATAACCCATATTAAATCGAGTTTTTAATTGAAATTATTAATTAAGGTGATTAGGGGTAAAATGGGAAGATAATTTAAACACATGCCTACCATGTTTGACTTTTTATTTTCTTTTTTAAATAAAAGCTTTTACCCCCTTAAAGTTTAAAATAAATTATCTTAAAAATTACTAATATTTTAATCAAACAAATTACATCAAAAAAATGAGAATTCCGTGCTCTTCGATATGACATCCATCTTGATATAGTTTTTTTTTGTTGTTTTAACCGTTTTTACGTGAAATGTCATATATGTGTTATATTCATTATGAATATTTATGTACGTTCAAGTGTGTACAACATCTCGACACCGTAAGTTCGTAACTCGACATCACCTTCTACAACACTTTCTTCAACGTCCCAAGGCATCGTGTTCTTCATTACCTTAACCCAACACCCATCGAGATGAATCAGGAACCTATCGAGTTTCGATTGTGAACCGAATAACAAAAGAAAGTGTGTCACGTCTCCACACCTTCACGGTCACTCATGTATTATTCTACATGAATAATGTATCATTCAGTATGAATAATACATCATTCAGGGTGAATAATACACAATTTATGAATTCGTTTATTATTCATCCTGAATGTTATATAATTCATCCTGAATACTGTATTATTCATCCTGAATATTGTATTATTCATCATGAATAGTGAATGAACGTTCAGCTTTGTTATTCATAATGAATGTGGACACTTGGAGATGTGCATACATATTCATAAAGAATAAAACCAAGTTTCGATTGTGAATCGGAAAACAAAGGAGAGTGCGTAATGTGTTCACACCTTCACGGGTCATTCATATATTATTCATCATGAATAATGTATCATTCAAGATGAATAATACAACATTCAAGGTGAATAATACACGATTCATGTTTAATAATACATAAATCAGGAATTCGTGTATTATTCATCCTGAATGTTGTATTATTCATTTTGAATACTGTGTTATTCGTCATGAATAGTGAATGAACGTTCCCATTTGTTATTCATACTGAATATGGACACCAAGAAACGTGCATACATATTCATACTGAATATAACACATACATAGCATTTCACGTAAAAACAGTTAAAATGAAGAAAAAACTATATCGAGATGGATGTCATATCGAAAAGCACGAAATTCTCGTTATTTTGATGTAATTTGTTTGATTAAAATATTAATAATTTTTAAGATAATTTATTTTAAACTTTAAGGGGGTAAAAAAAATTTAATTAAAAAAGAAAATAAAAATTCAAAGACGGTAAGCGCTAATTTAAATTTCCAGATTTGTCACTAATCACTTCTCAATTGGTTTTATTAAGTTTTAACCATTGATTAATTTACAAATCTTGATCAATGGTTGTGACTTGTTCTCATGTTCACAATTGAAAATGAGTTTTCATTTGAACTAACCCCTATATATATATATATATATATATAATTAAATTAATCATATAAATGTACATTTGTCTCATTTTTTCATTTGTTTTTAAATATGAGAAAGGGGGAAAACGACGAAATTTTTATTTAAGATATTATTTTAATTAAATGTGAATATAATTCATACTTTTATTTTTTTATTTTGCTATGTTTGATCTTCCATCCATCTATACATATATAATAAATATACGGAAAATTAATTAATATAACTATTTCAGACCTCCTCTTTTCTAAATAGCCAAAATCCGCCTTCATTTATCAAAATAGCAACCACCATTGTGAATATGTCAGCAAATACGAGGTCCTCCATCAGCCCCAAAAATATTTACAAAGGTAGGAAAATAAGTATGCATTGTTATTTTAATTCCCAATGTTAACTTTACAGTTTTGGCTCCATACTTAGTGCATCTTCAATGAGTCACACTATATTTTACATCAAATTTCAAAAATAGTGTAAATTTTAGTGTTACTAATAAATTTTTTCAATGGATAACACTATTTTTAAAAATGATAAAAAATAGTGTAAATTAATAGTGTTACACAAAATATAGTGTAAACTATTCATTACACTAAATTTAGTGTGGAAAATAGAGATCCAATTGGAGATGTGAATAGTATCATTAACACCAAATTCAATGTTTAGTGTAAAATTTAGTCCCTGTTGGAGAGGGTCTTACAAAATAATATCCTTTAGCATATTAATGACTAAAATTAAAATTCGATTTATATAATTAATGGGTGCAATATTGACTACACGATCTAAATATTAATTCTGGTTAATTATATGAGGTAATTGATTTAATTTTTATTTTTATTATTTTACTTTTTTTAACATGATATTCTTTAATACCTATAGATTTCAAATTCCTTTAGGGTGCGTTTGGTACACTGGACAGAACAGAACATAGTCCACTGTTCTATGTTTGGCAGAACTTTTATGTGTAACAGACTGAAACAAGGTGGAACAAACCGGAACAGGCCTGTTCCACCCCCATCTTATGGAACAAGCTGGAACAAGATGAAACAGACGTATGTTTTACCAATATAACCTCAAATTAAAATCTAATTCTCTTCTAAAACATCAAATACATCTTTTATTTCATAATTTATTCATTCTTTAAATTTAGTAAGGGTAAATTGGTCAATGTTATTTGTTCTATTATGTCCAGTTCTGTCTTACCAAACGTGGAACAGTTGTTCTATCCTGTCCTACCTTGTCCTGTACTATCATGTCTGCGTACCAAACACACCCTGATAATTTCTCAAGTATTCAATACCATCGTTTCAGAAACGTGTTTTTCAAGAATTAAACATTTTCTAATATTAATTGTTATTTGTTTACAAAAATACTTTCAGTTTTTTCTTAGAAAATGTTTAATTTCAAATTACCACATCATCATATATTGTGATATTGGTTTTTTAATTAGGATACGTATATATATATATATATATATATATATATATATATATATATATATATATATATATATATATATATAGAGAGAGAGAGAGAGAGAGAGAGAGAGAGAGAGGAAGGTTCACGTGAGGAGCGCGTCAAAACGTGAGAACGTGAGGAGCACTCCCGTGCTTCGGATCACATATGATTTACACTGCTAAAAAATCGGAACTTCTCGAAAATTCGCGCAAAAGTGGCGCGAGGCGTGGCGCGATGCTGCAGGTCGCGGATCACATGTGATTCAACACTGTAAATCATTAATGATTCATAACTGTCAATTCGAGTCCAGATCAGTTGTGAATCACATGTGATTTGCAGCTGTAAATCATATGCGATCCGAAGCACGGGAGTGCTCCTCACGTTCTCACGTTTTGACGCGCTCCTCATTTGAACCCGCCCCTATATATATATATATATATATATATATAGGGCCAGGTTTAGGGGAAAACCCTAAATAAATGGAAAACCGGAGAACCACGAAAAAACGGATGAAAAAGTATATCAGTATGGATGTCAAATTAACGAGAAAAAAAGTCGTTTATTTGGTGTAATTTATTTCGTTCGAAATTTGTTTATTTTTCGTCCTTTTTTCGTTTAAAAAATAGAGGGGTGAGGCTTTTTTAATTTAATTAATATTGTTGCAACCGCATGTTTAATCACATCCATCAGATCATCTAATCTTGTAACAACCCTATTTTAGTAGGTTTAAAAGTTTAGTGTTTAAAATGAAAAGAATGCAAGTGTGGTTAAAGGGCTTGTTTGCAAATTGTGGAAAATATAAATGGGGATCAGAACCCTAGGGTTTGTCACTGTATTGTTAGTCCTGGCGGCTGAGAAAGAAATGAAGAGAAAGAGCTGATAGGATTCTGGCATCGAATTCTTTGGTGGAGAAACACGGAATTTGGTGAGTAATAATCTCTCTTAAGTTTTCTTCTGCATTGAGGTTCCCTAGTAATCAAAGTGTTGTTCATATTCTATGTTATAAACTGTGATCGCATGTTTAGAGAGTAAGTGGGATTAACCCTAAAATTGATCGAGTAATGGATTAGTGTTACTCCAGTATGTGGTTTAATAAGGATGAGAAAATTACCATTTAATCTTAAAACAAGAATAGACAGATAGAGAAACCCCTAGTGTAGATGTTAATCGCGGTGGTCGAGTTCTGCTGAAATCGCGAGTCACCGGGACTAGGTGGTACCGGGAGTAAGGGGCACCGGGACTAGGTGGTACCGGGAGTAAGGGGCACCGGGACTAGGTGATACCGGGAGTAAGGGGCACCGGGACTAGGTGGTACCAGGAGTAAGGGGCACCGGGACTAGGTGGCACCGGGACTTGAGTCCCGTAAGAGTCCCGTAAGGTGCACAAAGAAAGAGCATATCGGGACTTGGGGCTAAGTCTCGCACCTGTTGAAGATTGGGCTGAGATGCCTTCGGGTCGTAGTCAGAGGCTGGACCGCAGACTGTTTGGGCCGAAGCTAAAGCAGCTTGGTCTTGGGCCGATAGGTGTGTTGGGCCGAGGGACTACTTAAGTCATGTTGGGCTTAGAGTTATATTTGTGGGCTTAATGTATTTAAGGTCTAAACTAGATAACGAGGGCCCAGTTCGTAAGTGATAGTATAATTAATTATTTAAGGTTGGGACGAGGGAAAACCTAAGAAGCTTAAGTCGGTAGACGCTGATTTTAAATTTGCACGTTATGCTTTAGGTTTAAGAGCAAGTCGGAACGAGGCTCAAGCTAAGAAGGAGCTTGCTATCAGGTGAGTTCTCTCGACCCTTTTTTATGACGTACTGTTTTTACTGAAATGGTTCCTTTATCGAGCATGATTTGAATTTATAAAAGCTATGCATGTTTTCATGAGTTGCATGATTATTTACCAATGAATGATGTTTAAGGTTTTCATGCACGTGGTTTCAAATGTATGTGTATGCTATGTGGGGTCGGTTACACGGTGGGGTCAGGGTACCTTGGGATCTCTGATCCCTTGGGGCATATGGAAGATTAGCTTGTAGGTTGGAATTTGTTTTCTCCTACATGAAAGAACGAGGAGTCCATTTGGATTTCGGCGTAGGCGAGAGGGTGCCCGTCAGGCCCCAATCGGTTTAGCTTATGCAAACCCCTGAACCCTGTGTTAACCTTGTATGATGGAAATGTGATGCATAAGAGTTCTTTTATACGTGAAATGAAATTATTCTATATTACATGTTTTATGGAGGGAATTCACTAGACCTTTTGGTCTAACCCTCGCTTTTCAAAACTAAACCATTTTCAGGTAAGCAAGTAGTAAGAGGCTCAAGTAAGTGAGCAAGAGCAAGATAGAGTACGGGCGCAGCTAGAGACAGTGCAAGTGCCAACCATAGAAGTTAGAATATTCTCAGTTGTGTATAGGTTGTTTCCGCCAACCTTAGCTTATGAATGATGTAACGAAATGTTGGGACCCAGTTTTATTGAAAAGAGTTGATTTTTATGCTATGTATGTCCTATAGTGTTTTTGGGATGTTACAAATGGTATCAGAGCCATAGTTTAAGGGATTTAGGTGACCGGACTGGCCTAAACTTAAACTTGGGAGTAGAAAATCACAACTGAGAATCAGGAAATGCGTTAAGAGGGCACTAATGTAGACACGGGAAATGCGTTAGGAGGACACTATTATAGAGATAGGACTAATAGGGTATTGAGGACTGTCATGTAAGGTAAGTTTGAGATTTCACCTGGCCAGTGTAATCGCGAACTTACAGGTACATGTATGTGCTTAACCTACCTTATTAACTTGCCTAGTGTTATGTCGTGTTCCAGCACGTTAGAATGTCAGCAAGGTCCCCGAGGGGTAGATTGAAACCCTTGTTGGGGAGGTTCATGAGAAGTCGTATATGAGGTGATGTATGTATACATCGAGGAGAAGAAATGTTGTATAGAACGTTATGAGTCGGCTAGAGGTAACTCTTCGTGGATTCGATGAGGATAGATGTTGAGTTTGAGTAAGACTCCTGTTTCGTGAGAGTCCCAGTTCTAGAAATCATGGGATAGATCGGTCGGGATGGTAAGAAAGGACGATGTCGAAATCTTTAAAGTGTCAATGGAGCTTTGAATTCTTATTCGAGCTTTTCAAGGACAGGGTAAATGAAATAAGATACCTATAGGGAAATGAAAGCATATAGAAGTGGAAAGTGAGATAGTTGTTCAAAGCGAAATAGTATGAAATGGTGGGGTAAGTGGACCGTTGAATGTATGTATAGCAAGATGCGGCAAGGCCGAGAGGACGACCATTGGTCGGAGTCAGAGTGCAAGTGTTAGGATACGTGAGTAGAACGGTTAACCTTGTTCGAGTGAGTAGCCTTCAATTGCAAGTATAGTTTCATACACTGAGTTGTACATGTGTACATGAAATTCTCCATAAGTAAAGTAAATGTGCAAATTTAAAATTTGAACTAATATGAGTCGATGTGTGCAAGCGTATGTTTAAAGAAAAATGCAAATCCATTTACATCGCACAATAAGGTTTGAGATTTACGGTTTGCAAAATATTCCACTCTTTCCAGGACAAGTTAAATGATTGCAAAAGTCAAGAAAACGATTGAATGCAAAACTTTTATAACCAAAACGAGTATTGACATGTTGAAGTTATATAAATGAGTATGAAAACCGACTGGTTTACTTCGTGTCGGTAATTTTCCTTTAAGATGTGGTCGTACGAAAAGATTTTTCACTCAATATATTTTTGTCGTAACGACATATTTTGGTGAAGTAAGAATAAGTTTATGGGAAGCGGCATGCGAACGATTCCCGAGATCGTTGTGCAAGGCATTAAATTTTTAAGAGCAATGGGGGACATGTGTACCCAAAACTTTTTTTTAAGTATTGTTTATTGAAAATGGTGAAAGGTACGAAATGATTTATTTACCGTATTGTCATGCATGAAGGCTATGAACCCACTAGGTCGTAGAGTACCACGTCTTAAGCTAAGGAAGAACTCCGAGAGCAGAGAGGCGTTGGTCAAGTCAGGGGAGAACGTATGTAGTTTTGGTATATGTGTTTAAGAGGAGAGTTGGACCTTGGAAGAGTCGGGAATGGATTTTAGTGTCAGGGGTATGAGGGTCTACCTTTGCTCGGCGACTGAGAACACAGTTGTCGAGGGGCGATGGTGTCCGGAGGAAGGACTAGGAGTCATCAAGGTATCGGTTTTAGCAACTCGTTATGAGTAGTGTGGTGAGGAAATGAAATGTCCACGGCGTGGGGATATGAATTTCGAGGTAAGCTTGTAATGTTGATGTTACATGAGTAGACTTCGATAAGAGAGAGTCAGATCATGAAGTTGATTATGATGTGTTGGAAGGATTAGGTTCCGTAAGGAACCCATGTTAAGAATAAGTTAAGAAAATAGTTACATATTGTCCGTTGCTGTAGAAGCCGACAGTTGTGTAAGGTGGCTGAAGCCAAAGACTTGAACCAGAAGGTTGTAAATTAATAGAACACCTTGTAGGAGTGTTAAGAGGATGGGAAGCGGCCATTTTGAATAAGCGTTCTATTTATGAGGTATGGAGGGATTCGTAGAATGATGAGGTACGTAACACGAGCGAGGCAAGTGTGTAGATTCTATCGTCCAGTGAGGGATTGTGTCCAGCTTATGTGAGGCCTCGGATCGTAAAGAGCGAGCAAGAACGCTTACATTTGAGCTAATTGGGAACTATGGAGTTATAGTTCAGCTAGAGTGAGAAAGGACAAAGTAGCGAGATAGACTCGATCGTGTATGCGAGAAAATGTGAAGGCAAGTTCAAATTGTGAACGAATGACCATGAGAGACTTGGTCGGTAGTGTGATGATAGGAGTGGTGGGTGTACGAACGAATAGTAGCTTCAATTGCCAAGATATCTGTGTCAGCCGGTGATGTAGTGAGGTGATGTTAGAAAGAGGAAGGATTGGAAGGAAGTCCTTTTGGGATTTTGGATAGAGTGTACGTTTTGCAACCCCAGTTGTTGAAGTACGTGGTTTGTAAGTTGGTGTTTATTTTGACTGTTATCGGAATGGAATGTCGGGGCAGAATTGGGTGTTTGCCCAGCTGTGAGACCAAGCTTTGTGGTTATGAATGTTGGTAAGTATAGTCTTGAAGGCAGAGTAAGTTTAAGGAAGATGATGAATAGATTAGTCAAGCTGTAGTATAGTAGATGAGAAATCGTTAAAGATTGAAAATGGTTCCTTATGCGTGAGAGAATGATTCTAGAAGGAAATAGTTGAAAATTTTGGTTACGTTTAAGGAATGACATGAGGATGATTGTGGGTCGGAGTGGTAGTATGATCATTAGTTGATTTGAAATGTCATGATAGATGTATAAGCCTTTGGTTAGTTGATTAAAATTTTATAGATTTGTTAAGAAATGACGTTCATTTGTTATTACAGGATGTGTTACAATTCTTGGGGAAGTGTTATTGAGATTAACACACTGATAGTTAAAGAATTATTTAAGGTAAATCTAAGTGAGAAAGTCGGGATGACGGTATATATGCATCTGTCTGATTTTATGATCATGGTGGTTAATCGAAGGAATTATGGAACCCGAGTTTCGGGGTGTTCCTGAGTCAATAGATCCTTTTGTAATAGGGAGTCCAAGGGGGGTGGATTATTAGAGTGAACAGGGGACGTTACTAAGAAACACACTTTGGGATCGGGAAGTTTAAAGAGGATGATGGTTGTGTTAGTCAAAATGTGGTAGGATAGATGTGAGATCCTTGAAGAATGTGAGCTGCTGCTTATGTGTGAACGAATTGTCCGGGGAAGTAAAGGTTAGAGAATTAAAGGATGTGTAGTGACGTCGAACTCTGGAGCCAGTTCGAGATGTTTTTGGTCGAAAGCCTTAGGTTAAAATTTCAGTGTGACCGTTTGATTATGTGTAGTAATGAGAAAATATTTTCAGCTTGGGAATAGTCGGAAGAGAGGGGCGAGTAATGTCGGTGGACGGTGCTCCACGCTCGCGTGGGGAGGTGAAGATAGGGTGTCGGAATAAGTGAGGGAAGTGGAGGTAGTAAACTTGTCAGTAATGCCGAGAGGTGGAGTGTTGTGTAGATTGTCATTGATAAGTGTGCAAATCGTTGGAAAGAGTATTGAGGAAGGGAATGGTGTATGAGTTGTGCAGGAAAGGAGTGGATAAGACATCTGAATGAGTTAAGCTAATGACTTTGTGAGGAAGGTTTAAATGAACTAGTCGTTCAGTGGTATGCCATTGAGAATAGTTTTGCGTGGTCAAGACTACCCTTCCTAGTTGAGTGAGGGTAACCGAAGTTATGTTTTTATGATTGAACGGACGTGGCAATCAACGAGAAATGGTTGTGTTTCAGGATGAGTTTAATCTGAGTAAGTGAACACTTCAACGATGGGTTTGGAGGTTCCTACCCTTAGTTTCGTATGAGCATAGGGTGGCGGAGTAGTGAAGATGTGAGAGATGATGGACGTGCTGTGGCCTAGGTGGTCCGAGAAAAGGGAATTGTTATCAGATGTTGGGTGGTGCAAGGTTGTGAGTTGTGATGCGATGAAGGAACTAGGGATTTAAAGTTGTCGGGATATACAGGGTTGGCCTTGTGCCCAGCTGTCAAGTGAGCGAAGGTTTCCTAGTAAATGAATCTCGTGTTGTAGCGGGGGATTCCGTCGAGTTCCTCCTTAAAGAAAGTAAAGGTGCACGAGAAGCCTTATTTAATCTCTAATGTTGAGACCGATCGATTAGGAACAGTAGCCGACGGGTTAGAGTGCCGTAAGAACTGAAGATGATGCATTCGGTGTTCCATGTTTCGAATTTAATAAGATGGTCGGCTGAGTCCGAAGTGGCAGTGCCGTGGGAAAGTGTCAGTTGTGGTGTGGGCGTGTTACTCGCGTCCTTTTTCCAATGAGGAATTTCGGGGACGGAATTCTTTTAAGGGGGGAGTGTTGTAACAACCCTATTTTAGTAGGTTTAAAAGTTTAGTGTTTAAAATGAAAAGAATGCAAGTGTGGTTAAAGGGCTTGTTTGCAAATTGTGGAAAATATAAATGGGGATCAGAACCCTAGGGTTTGTCACTGTATTGTTAGTCCTGGCGGCTGAGAAAGAAATGAAGAGAAAGAGCTGATAGGATTCTGGCATCGAATTCTTTGGTGGAGAAAAACGGAATTTGGTGAGTAATAATCTCTCTTAAGTTTTCTTCTGCATTGAGGTTCCCTAGTAATCAAAGTGTTGTTCATATTATATGTTATAAACTGTGATCGCATGTTAAGAGAGTAAGTGGGATTAACCCTAAAATTGATCGAGTAATGGATTAGCGTTAGTCCAGTATGTGGTTTAATAAGGATGAGAAAATTACCATTTAATCTTAAAACAAGAATAGACAGATAGAGAAACCCCTAGTGTAGATGTTAATCGCGGTGGTCGAGTTCTGTTGAAATCGCGAGTCACCGGGACTAGGTGGTACCGGGAGTAAGGGGCACCGGGACTAGGTGGTACCGGGAGTAAGGGGCACCGGGACTAGGTGGTACCGAGAGTAAGGGGCACCGGGACTAGGTGGCACCGGGAGTAGGGGGCACCGGGACTTGAGTACCGTAAGAGTCCCGTAAGGTGCACGTACCGGGAGAAAGAAAGAGCATATCGGGACTTGGGGCTAAGTCTCGCACCTGTTGAAGATTGGGCTGAGATGCCTTCGGGTCATAGTCAGAGGCTGGACCGCAGGCTGTTTGGGCCGAAGCTAAAGCAGCTTGGTCTTGGGCCGATAGGTGTGTTGGGCCGAGGGACTACTTAAGTCATGTTGGGCTTAGAGTCATATTTGTGGGCTTAATGTATTTAAGGTCTAAACTAGATAACGAGGGCCAAGTTCGTAAGTGATAGTATAATTAATTATTTAAGGTTGGAACGAGGGAAAACCTAAGAAGCTTAAGTCGGTAGACGCTGATTTTAAATTTGCACGTTATGCTTTAGGTTTAAGAGCAAGTCGGAACGAGGCTCAAGCTAAGAAGGAGCTTGCTATCAGGTGAGTTCTCTCGACCCTTTTTTATGACGTACTGTTTTTACTGAAATGGTTCCTTTATCGAGCATGATTTGAATTTATAAAAGCTATGCATGTTTTCATGAGTTGCATGATTATTTACCAATGAATGATGTTTAAGGTTTTCATGCACGTGGTTTCAAATGTATGTGTATGCTATGTGGGGTCGGTTACACGGTGGGGTCAGGGTACCTTGGGATCTCTGATCCCTTGGGGCATATGGAATATTAGCTTGTAGGTTGGAATTTGTTTTCTCCTACATGAAAGAACGAGGAGTCCATTTGGATTTCGGCGTAGGCGAGAGGGTGCCCGTCAGGCCCCAATCGGTTTAGCTTATGCAAACCCCTGAACCCTGTGTTAACCTTGTATGATGGAAATGTGATGCATAAGAGTTCTTTTATACGTGAAATGAAATTATTCTATATTACATGTTTTATGGAGGGAATTCACTAGACCTTTTGGTCTAACCCTCGCTTTTCAAAACTAAACCATTTTCAGGTAAGCAAGTAGTAAGAGGCTCAAGTAAGTGAGCAAGAGCAAGATAGAGTACGGGCGCAGCTAGAGACAGTGCAAGTGCCAACCATAGAAGTTAGAATATTCTCAGTTGTGTATAGGTTGTTTCCGCCAGCCTTGGCTTATGAATGATGTAACGAAATGTTGGGACCCAGTTTTATTGAAAATAGTTGATTTTTATGCTATGTATGTCCTATAGTGTTTTTGGGATGTTACAAATATAGGAGTCGATAAGGTGTTTTTTAGTTTTTCATTTATTTGAGGTTTTCTCTTGAACCTTATATATATATATATATATATATATATAGGGAGGCTCAGGAGAAAACCTCAAATAAAAGAAAAATTAAAAAACACCTAATCGACCGTTAGATTATATGATCTGATGGATGTGATTAAACAGACGGTTACAACAATATTAATTAAACTAAAAAACCTCACCTCTCTATTTTTTATTCGAAAAAAGACGAAAAATAAACAAATTTCGAACGAAATAAATTATACCAAATAAACGACAATATTTTTCTCGTTAATTTGACATCCATATTGATATACTTTTTCATCCGTTTTTTCGTGGTTTTCCGGTTTTACATTTATTTGAGGTTTTCCTTTGAACCTGACCCTATATATATATATGTATGTATATATATATATATATATATAGAGAGAGAGAGAGGTGGGTTCAAACGAGGAGCATACATATTTACGAGAAATGCGAGGAGCGCCTTCTATGTACTGGATGACATGTGATTCACAGTACAAAATCACATGGGATCCGCGCGGCAAACCGCGCGACTTGCAAAATGCGGGACAAACTGCGCGTGTCCGAATTTTAATCACATATGATTTTGTATGTGAATCACATGTGATCCAGTACATGGAAGGCGCTCATCGCGTTTTTTCGTAAATAGGTACGCTCATCGTTTGAACATTTCTCTCTCTCTCTCTCTCTATATATATATATATATATATTATTTTTGAGTATTTAATTATAATAAAATGTTTTAAAATAAACAAATTCTCTAATCTATAGCAATCATTCCTTTATTTACTATTTCATCTATACTATATTATAAAACATTTATGAAAAACTTTAAAAAATAACCCATAAAGATTCATGTACCGCTATTTAATACTAATTACTCAAAATCTTTTAAAAACAACTACTAAAGCTTTATGTACCACTTTTAATGCTAATTACTTGATTAATGCTTATCTCTAACAACCTTCAAATTTTTAAATCGTGGATTCTTATTAATTAATCATTATCTCTAACCACTTTCATTATGAACTCCTTAAAAAGATCATTTTTTAAACAAATTTATAAAAAAAATTGACCGTTTTCTCAAAACATACATTAAAATAAATTAGAACATTAAAATCGAGATATATCGCGTTTTATTGCACGGATAAAGACTTCTAGTTAGCTATAAAGTGATTAGGGAATTTTTTGAAAAACACGTTTATGAAATGATGGCATTGAATACTTAAGAAATTATCAATAAAGGATTTGAAATCTTTAGGCCATCCGTACCCCATCCCTCCTATCTGTGAAAGATTCCCCTCCACATCATCGCCACATCAGCTTTTCTTCCATCACTCACTCCATCCCTCACGATCCCTAAACATCCGTACCCCATTCCCTCAAACCCCTTTGCCACCTCATTTATTTTAATTCTTTTATTTATACATTTAATTATTTAACAAAATAAATATATATATATATATATATATATATATATATATATATATATTTAATAAATAAAAATAAGATAAATAATAAAAATTAAAATTCATATCATTCATTAAAAAATTAAAAATTACAAAATAAATTTAAAAATCTACTCGTCGTCATTGTTGGGAACTTGGATACGCCAAATATGTTCGACCAAATCCGACCGAAGGTTATTATGAGTTTCCCGGTTTATGACTTCTCGAACATTTGCCGCGCGTTGTGTCTCACTGATTTGGCTTTCGATATCATTCGTGAAAAAGTCGTTTTCCACGTCACCACAAATAGCATGGTTTTCGTCTTCGAGCCGTTCAACGGTTATTTTTTTAAAAATTTAATTAAAATTTTTTTTTTTTTTATAAAACCCTCGGGATGGCTCGGGAACCCAACCCCGCTCACCATCCCGCCCCGCAACTCCATCCCGGGCCGTAGCCCAACCCCGCCCTCACCCCGCTGCCACATCCCCCATCCCGAGCCCCTTCCCCGCTGGGGTACGGAAGGCCTTAGGTATTAAAGAATATCATGTTAAAAAAATATAAAATAATAATAATTTAATATTAAATTAATTACCTCATACAATCAACCAAAATTAATATTTAAATCGTGTAGTCAATATTGCACCCATTAATTATATAAATCGAATTTGAATTTTAGTAATTAATTTGTGGAAAAACTTTATGTTAATAAATAAATTTTCATAAAAACATTAAATATATATAATAATATTCTATAAAGGGAATTTAATTAAAATATCCAAAATTTGACTTTAACTTACCAAAATACCCATTTCTCTCCTGAACTTGCTAAAATACCCATTTTTTCCGCGATTGGGGTCCACGATCGCGGATAGGGACCAAATTTGAAAATATGCATCCTGGCAATGGCGAAATAAATTCCCGCGACACACCCATTTCTTGAAATTTGATGACTTTTGAATTGAAATTTACACTTTCAACCCCTAAACTTATTCACTTACTTTACTTTATACCTTTTACTTTTATAATTTTAATTTTACATTTAACACATATAATCGATTATTAACTAAAATACGTTGAAAAATACGTTTTAATTTTAACAAGTTACACCATTATAATCGTCTCTTCGATACGTTCGAAATGAGCCCAATATTGAATATTTTTGGATTTATATATTTTAATATATATATCATATACACTACATAAAAATATTTTTTATATTTAAAATTTATATTCTTATAGTTAATTATTTAATTTATGATACTTTTATAGTTAAAATACATTTTATTTATTTTATTATCGATGGTCCAAGTGTAAGTATTAAAAATTGGCGGAGGCTTTGTGATAGACATACATCAATCTTTTTGTGCATACTCTGTAACTGCAAATACTTCAGCTCCAAACACACATGAATCATCATTCGCCAAATACCCATTTTCACAATTCTTAAATGAGTCCAGTGATACCAACTTGTCAAAACCCCATTTCATATTCTTCTCGTGAAACCTTGTCCTATTGCCATTCACGATATCTATAAACACATACAAATAATAATAATTTAAAACGATTTAATGAATTAGTTAATATATGATTATTATGTTAATGCAATAAGAGTGTAAAACAAAATTGAAAAAAATAAGAGATGTACCGTAAATTAAATAATTAACTATAAGGGTATGAATTGTAAATATTAAAAATATTTTTATGTAGTATATATGATATATAATAAAATAAATAAATCCAAAAATATTCAATATTGGGCTCATTTCGAACGTATCGAAGAGACGATTATAATTATGTAACTTGTTAAAACTAAAACGTATTTTTTTAACGTATTTTAGTTAATAAACGATTATATGTGTTAAATGTAAAATTAAAATTATGAAAGTAAAAGGTATAAAGTAAAGTAAATAAATAAGTATAGGGGTTGAAAGTGTAAATTTCAATTACAATTCACAATTTCGGTATGGTCGCGGGTTGTAGCGGGGGTGGTCGCGGGATTCCATTTTTTAAAAGACACCCTATCCTGCGATGGCGGGATAAATCGCGGGATAAATGGGTATTTTGGCAAATTCAAGAGAGAAATGAATATTTTGGTAAGTCAAAGTCAAACTTTAGGTATTTTAATTAAATTCCCTTCTATAAAGGAATTGGAACTTGAAAATTGCAATTAATTTCGATATTAATATGCTAAAGGAGTATTATTTTGTAAATATGGGGACCAAAAGTGTAAAGTTAACGCTGAGAATTGGAATAATGGTGCATTCTTATTTTCCTACCTTTGACCATTGACCAATACTCATAATCAACATTTCAGGTCCAATTGAGAGCATTGGCCTAGCATGGCAACGAGACGGGTATGGGGCAGGGTTCCCCATCTCCAGCCCCGGTTTGTGATACCCTCTCCCGGCCCCGGGCGGGTACGGGGATACCAACCCCGTCCCCGGTCAACTTTCGGTCAAGACCCGATCAACACCCGGTCAAGACTCGGTCAACACCCGGTCAAGACTCGGTCAACACCCGGTCACGGTTTGTACCCGGTTCCCCGACCTAGTTGGTGTTTTTTTTGGCTTTTTTAACAAATATTTTGTTGTATTTTTAAAATTGGGAAAAAATAAATATTTTTAACAACTATCTGAGATGATTACAAATTGGAAAGGAATAAATATTTTTAAAATTTATTATATATTTTAAATATATAAAATAAATAAAATATTAATTATGTATATATATATACCGGGTCGGGGGATGGTCACCCCAGCCCCGACCCCGATTTTTTGAAAGTGGGTTTCCCCGGCCCCGGTACCCGGTTTGGCAGGGAATCCCCGGCCCCGGTCGGGTCGGGTGAACCGGGTTCCCCATCGGGTCGGGTAAAATTGGCATGCCTATATTGGCCAAAATTGTAAATGTTTATGGGTTGTTGAAAGTCTTCGCATTTACGAGTGTAACATCCCAATTTCATAACATGCATTCATCTAGAAAAATAAGCATTCACATTACAAAAATATCTTGTCTTTACATCATCAGTAAAGTGATCTAAATAAAATTGACAGCGGAAGGCTCTACGTCCACAGCCGAGATTCTATCTATAGTCATCATTCAAAATCTTGGAGTCGCTCTAGTCTCCAAATCCTCCTTGAGTCACTCCTTGTTCTTACTAGAAGAACCCATAGCGCGCTTACCCGAAAATGGTTTAGTTTTTGAAAAGCGAGGGTTAAACCAAAAGGTCTAGCGAATTCCCTCCATAAACATTTATCACAGTATAAATATCATTTCATAAAGAAAATACTTTCACATCTTTCTCATAACATCATCCAAGGTTAAACACGGGGTTCAGGGAATTGCATAAGCTACTTCGATCGGGGCCTAACGGACACCCTCTCGTCTATGCCGGAATCCAAATGGACTCCCCGTTCCTTCATGTAGGAGAAAACGAATTCCAACCTACAAGCTAACCTCCATATGCCCAAGGGATCAGAGATCCCAAGGTACCCCGTCCCCACCGTGCAACCGACTCCACATAGCATACACATACATTGAAACCATATGCATGAAAACATAAAACATCTTTCGTTTGTGGGTAAACATGTAAATCATGAAAGCATGCATAACTTTTATAAATCAATTCATGCTCGATAAAGGAACCATATTCAGTAAAAATGGTACGTCATAAAAAGGAGTGAGAGAACTCACCTTTGATTATCGTAGAACGCACTTCTTAAATTCCTCCCAGCTAAACCAGTCGAACACCTAGGGGCATTAGATTCAGATCAGATTAAACGGCTCAACCTACTGTCCAGCACACATTTTCCGGCGAATGGTGATGGTGACAGCGACTTCTCCGGCGACTGGAAAACCTCCGGCGACTGGAAAACCTCCGTCGACCACTCTCTCTCTTCTTCTCTTGGTCCTCTCTACTTGCGATCTCTCTCTCTCACTTACTATCTATCCCTCTCGGCAATTCCAAACCAAAAGAAAAACCCACAAACAATCAAAGGGGCTGTTTTGTTGCTGCCTTTGGAAACCGACGAGAAGAAAGAAGGGGGGGGGGGATCGGTCCCCCTTCCTTGGCCGTTCACCCCACAACAATCCCCTATGTCCACAATTGACCCCTAAACTCCAACACCTTGGCACTTTTGATCCCTAAGTTTCCATAACATTGAAAAAAAAGAGTAAGGTTTGCCATACCTAACATTCGAGGTCCCTTTGACAACTTCCGTTAAAGAGACTCGCTTTAAAAAAAAAACATTAAGGATTTTAAAAACCATACCGGGACACGGGCTTTACAACTCTCCCCCGCTTGAATCAGACTTCGTCCCCGAAGTCTACTCCTGCAAACAGCTCCGGATAATTCTCTCGCATCTCCGCTTCAGGTTCCCAAGTCCACTCGGAACCCTTTCGGTGTCTCCATTGAACCTTCACCAACCCAACAACCTTGTTCCGTGAGGTTCTCGTCCTCCTGTCAAGAATAGCAATTGGCTTTTCCACATAATTAAGCCGCTCATCGATCTGAATATCTTCGAGCGGTACTACTGCAGACTCATCCATCACACACTTCCGCAATTGCGAAACGTGGAAGGTGTTGTGAATCAAGTTCAGTTCCTCCGGTAACTCCAACCGGTAAGCCACTTTCCCCACGCGGGCGATGATCCGGTAAGGTCCAATATAACGAGGCCCTAGCTTCCCCCGCTTACGAAACCGGATCACCCCTTTCCAGGGTGAAACCTTCAACAATACATAATCACCCACCTGAAATTCCAAGTCGGATCGCCTTTTGTCGGCGTAGCTCTTCTGCCGACTCTGTGCAGTAACCAAACGATCCCGCACCATCTGAATTGTCTCGGTCGTCTTCAACACGATGTCAGTACTCCCTAATACTCGATGCCCAACCTCGCCCCAGCAAACGGGCGTCCTGCATTTCCTACCGTACAACAACTCGTATGGCGGCATGCCAATACTAGAGTGGTAGCTGTTGTTGTAGGAAAATTCCGCCAAGGGTAAGTACTGATCCCAACTACCTCCAAAATCGATGACACAAGCTCGAAGCATATCCTCGAGGGTCTGAATGGTTCGCTCGCTCTGCCCGTCCGTCTGTGGATGAAAGGCCGTGCTAAAGTGTAACCGTGTACCCATCTCCGACTGGAACTTCTCCCAAAATCGAGAGGTAAAACGAGTATCCCTGTCGGAGACAATCGAAACTGGCACCCCGTGCCTGGCCACGATCTCACGCACAAACACCTCCGCAAGCTTCTCCGCCGAGGAGCTCTCCCTGATGGCCAAGAAGTGAGCACTCTTGGTCAGACGGTCAACAATCACCCAGATGGCATCATTCCCACGGGGAGTCCTTGGGAGTTTCGTTATGAAGTCCATGGTAATTTCTTCCCATTTCCAAACCGGAACCTCCAACGATTGCAATTTCCCATGAGGTCGTTGATGTTCCGCTTTGACCTTCCGACAGGTCATACATACCTCCACACATCTAGCCACATCCCGCTTCATGCCGGGCCACCAGTAACCTTCGCGCAAGTCCCTGTACATTTTTGTAGCCCCCGGATGAATCGAGAACTTGGACTTATGCGCCTCATCCATTAGTACCTGCCGGTTCCCCCCGATGAATGGAACCCACACCCGACCATGTCGAGTTAACAACCCCCGACTATCACGGACCAAATTCGAGATTTCCCCCGACACTCTTTCCCGCTTTGCATTTTCCTCTAAGACAGCCACCTCTTGGGCGCTTCCTATCGACTCCAGGATAGGTGTAATCACTGTCAATCGCTGACAATAACTCCTCAATGGCTCACCGACCGGATGTCGGCTGAGTGCGTCCGCGACCACGTTCGCCTTACCCGGGTGGTAAAGTATCTCGCAGTCATAATCCTTAACCACATCGAGCCACCTTCGCTGGCACATATTAAGGTTCTGCTGGTCCATCAAGTACTTGAGGCTCTTATGGTCAGTGTAGATTGTACACTTGACACCATAGAGATAGTGCCTCCAAATTTTAAGGGCAAACACTACCGCTCCTAACTCCAGGTCATGCGTCGGGTAATTTGCTTCGTGAGGCTTCAGCTGTCTAGAAGCGTAGGCTATGACCTTGCCGCGCTGCATAAGCACGACACCCAAACCCTGATGAGAGGCGTCACAATATACTACCAAATCCTCCATGCCCTCAGGTAAGGTTAACACGGGAGCCTCACACAACCGCCTGCGTAGCTCCTCGAACGCCTTCTGTTGTTCCTCACCCCAACTGAAAGCCGCAGATTTCTTTGTCAATCGCGTCATGGGTAACGCGATCTTAGAGAAATCCTGAATAAACCTTCGATAATACCCCGCTAATCCCAGAAAGCTTCTCACCTCAGTAGGAGTCTTCGGCACCTCCCACCGCATCACAACTGCAATCTTAGCTGGGTCAACCATAATACCGTCCTGATTCACGACATGTCCTAGGAACTGGACCTCTCGTAACCAGAATTCGCACTTGGAAAACTTAGCGTATAACTTCTCTCGCCTCAATACTTCCAACACTTCTCGAAGATGCATCTCGTGCTCCTCCTTGGTCTTCGAATACACCAGAATGTCATCGATGAACACAATCACCGAACGGTCCAACATCGGACTACACACTCGGTTCATGAGGTCCATGAACGCTGCAGGTGCATTGGTGAGTCCAAAAGGCATCACCACAAACTCGTAATGACCGTATCGCGTACGGAAAGCCGTCTTTTCCGTGTCCTCACTCCTGACCCGCATCTGGTGGTACCCCGATCGTAGATCAATCTTGGAGAACCATGAGGCCCCCTGAAGCTGGTCGAACAAATCGTCAATCCTTGGCAAAGGGTAACGATTCTTTACCGTAAGCTTATTCAGCTCTCGATAGTCTATGCACATCCGTTGTGATCCATCCTTCTTTTTCACGAATAAGATAGGTGCTCCCCACGGCGAACAGCTCGGTCTAATGAACTCCTTTTCGAGTAGTTCTTGCAGCTGGGCGTACAACTCTTTCATTTCCGGTGGAGCCAGGCGGTAGGGTGCCTTGGCCACCGGAGCAGCACCCGGAATCAGATCGATTCGAAACTCTACCTGTCGTTCAGGAGGTATCCCCGGTAACTCGTCGGGAAACACATCGGCAAACTCCCTCACGACTGGCACATCTTTGGCGGTCTTCTTCGCCTCGTCAACACGCGTATCTACCACATACGCTAAGTACCCATGACCACCATGCTGAAGGTGTCTCCGAGCCCTCGCCGCGGAACATATTGCCGTAGACCGTCTGGGCGAGTCTCCCTGAATCAACAGTTCTCCCCCGCTTGGGGTTCGAACTCGCACTTGTTTGTGACGACAAACAATCTCTGCATCGAACTTATCCATCCAATCCATGCCCACAATCACACAAAGCTCCCGCATAGCAATCGGGATCAGGTCGATGGGAAACCTCACCCCTGAGATCTCTAAGGTGCACCCGCGAAACACGTCTGTGACCGTCAAGGTCCTATCATCAGCCACCTCAACAACTAGAGGATAACCCAAGCGTCCTACAACTCGGCCTAAGCCCTCGCTAAAAGTGCGAGACACAAAAGAGTGAGTAGCCCCGCTATCAAACATCACAACTGCAGGCACCGAGTTAACTAGGAATGTACCTAACATATAAATTAACCACAAATAAATACATGACATGGAAAGGAAAGACAAGAGGAAAGAAGTAAGGGATATACCTGTAACCACTTTAGGCGTCGCTTGTGCCTCATCCACCGTCAACTGGTGAACTCTACCTCGGGCTGCTCTCGCCCCTGACTGACCAGCTCGACCATCAGTAATACGCAGCGGGGCATTCCCAGGCGCCCTCTGAGCTCCACCCTCAGCAGCTACCCCTGCTCTAGGGCAGTTGGCCCTTACGTGGCCCGTCTGATTACAATTGAAACAGACCATTAACGGCGTCTTACAATCCCGGCTAAGATGTCCGGGTTGACCACACTTAAAGCACCCCTCCACTCTCCTTGCTCCGGTATCTCGGGGCTTAAACCCGCCACTCCTAGAACCCGTGCGCGTATCAGTGAACCTCGAACGCTTCGGCACTGCCGAGATGGGCGTCACTGGCTGTGCCGCCTTCCGCTTCTTCGCTTGGGTCTCTAGCTCAAGCTCCCTCCTCCGAGCAGCGTCCATCATGGCAGATAACGAAGCATAATGTGCGGTGCTAACAAATTCCCGGATCTCCGTGCGTAACATATCTTTATAACGCGACATCTTCATCTCTTCCGAGGCTGCATACTGGGGACAAAATAATGCCATCTCAGTAAATTTTCTGTTCATCTCTTTTACCGATTCGGTTGTCTGCGTGAGCTCCAGGAATTCCTTAGCGATTCGCTCCATCTCTACGGGCGGTACATACTCTGCGCGGAAACGAGCGACAAACTCGTCCCAAGTCAAGGTAGTGCGCTCGGCAGGTGTCAATGCCGTGGCGCACCAATCCTTCGCGCCGTCACGAAGTAGGTTCACTGCAAAACGGACCTTTAGATTGTCCGGGCAGCTACTAGTCAGAAAAGCGAACTCCATGTCGGATACCCATCGCATGCTGGTAATCGGATCCGGGTCTCCCTTAAACTCTGGCGGGGAACATGCAGAGAGATCCCGATACTGGAACTCTCGGGTACGGTGCTGACCCTCCGTAGGCAGTGGAATAGCTGCAATACGTTCCTCTAGCAGGATCACCACCTCATCACGAATGGCGGTGATGATCTCGGGAATCGCCTCCCCGATCGCGTGAGATACCTCAGTAGCAATCAGCTCCCTAATACGGTCCTCAGTAATCCCTGCCTCGGCCCGCGGCTCCGCCGCGTTGTTTCTTCTAGTATTGACCATTCTAGAAAGAGAATTTTCAGAGAGCTATTAGCACAAATAACTCACCCTACTGCGCCCACGTTCCACCCCTTGGTTGCCTCGTGACTCTCCCCGACTCGAGCATGGATCCTGTGCTTCAGATAGTAGGAGCTCTACTACTACCCTTCACACCTATCCTTACTCGTTTCGAGTCCTGTCCCGGGACGTCCAAGTAGTTGGTCACCACAAATAAACACATATAGCCAATCCAGCACATACAAACACCTTTCCTAGCACACTAGAAAGGTCATATCACCCACTACCCCTTGCTAAGATGGAAACCCCACTAACCCTGACGAGTTGCCTCGTAAATGCACGGTCGCATACAGTGTAAAACCAAATAGGCGTTCGAATAAGGGATTCTATCCTAGAACGGTTGGACTCAAACAAGAGCTGCGCAATAGAACTAAATCCAATATTCTAAGGCTATTCAGTTCCTACTGCATACAACCTAAAGTGCATTCGCTTACAACCTATCAAAGCTAGCATGAGTTCCTATAAGCAACAATCAGCATACGGTACCATACAATTCACATAAGCAATCTACCATGCATACACTATGCCTGAAAAGCGATAAATTCACTAAGTTCCTTACCTTCCCAGTTGGCGTCGGCTGACTGTACACACTGCGCCCTCAATCACCGCTTCCCACACGGGTTTTCTCTTTTTATTTAATTTTAAAGGATTTTAGTAAAAGAATTTTAAAGACTTCTTAGCCGCAACTTGAGACCAAACACACCGAGATGTGCTTGATTCACTCAAGCCGTGCTCTGATACCAAGTTGTAACGTCCCAAAAATTACAAGGAAATTTAAAATTTTTAAACACATGCATTCCATTATAAAACAACCATAATTCATGTCTTAATCAAACTTAACGTCTTTAACCCAAATCGTCAAACAAGGTTTATGCAGCGGAAAAATTATAAAAGTTAAATTCCAAAGTTCGAAAGTGTAATTTAACGATCCTCGACGCTCCGCGCTTATTGTGTGTACGGTCATGCCCGACTGCCACCCGCACCTGAAATCACAACATGATGGGAAAGGGTAAGCTAACGCTTAGTGAATTCCACCACACACGTAGGTAGCAACCCCACGCGCATCGCCCCTACTCGCAAGTAGGCCACATCACTAATATCATGAATACAACTCACAAATTAGTTTTTATATAAACACAGACCTCGGTCCCACCGAGTACACAAAATATAATAATATAAGCTCAGTCCCACCGAGCCCTCGGTCCCACCGAGTAAATAGAGTTGTACTAGCTCAGTCCCACCGAGCCCTCGGTCCCACCGAGCCCCTCAGTCCCACCGAGGTGTACACATGCATAAATATTCCACATCACAATCCAACAATATGCAACCAATAAATACATCCCAAATACTTCATGTAAGCACATAATCACACGTAACATCACGTAACACAAAAGAGCAATGTACATGAAGTTTCTAACTACGCGGTGAGAGAACTCACCTCAAAGCTAAACGACGTGCTCACGAATCGCAACACCAACCCAACAACTTCCTTCACTTTTTCCCACCTAAATACGTATGAAAAATATCAAAGGAAAGTCCCGACCCCTAACACATTACTAGATCTAAATATTCCAGCTTTTGCTTAAAAATACGGGTCTGTTCGGGACCTGTTTTACCCCCTTAAAACTGATAAGTACAGAAATCAAAATTCATAATTACAAAGTTCTATGTCTTACGATTTCAGAGACGTATCCCACGCGTCCTAACGATTTTTCTATAATTTAATATGGATTTTACAAAAGTGGTTCACAGAACAGCGAAACACCGGACCTTTCGGTACAACATGGCAATTTCGCCCAAGTTACGGTCCGAACTGGTCTTTCCGCAAAACAGAGGAAACTTAATAGACTCCGAAACGGAACTTTCGGCACCAGTTCCAACCCAACCCGACATTCCTAACAGAAGTTATGCGCCATACAAAACAGTGACAGAAAGCTGGAAGTTTTTCGGACCAGGCTGTATAAACAGCCCCATATGGCCTAGCTGCGGGCTAAATTAGATTTTCGACAAGACACGAAAAACCTTCCCAACTCAGTTTGGAAATTTTGGGCACCAATTTCACGGCAAAACGAATTACGAGTCAAAAGTTATGGCCTTCGCAAAAACAGGGCAGATTCCAGAATTTTACATAAAATGACGAATCACCAAACTTGCGGCCACTGTTTCACCTAGCTAGAGGCCAAACCAGTTTTCCGCTAAAACACGGAAAACGTGCCCGACCCCGAGCTTGAACCGTGGGCGCCAGTTTCGGCTCAAACGGAGTTATGACGGAAAAGTTATGAGCTACGCAAAACAGTGGCAGATTACCATAATTCACATGAAATGATAAAACGGTTCGAGATTAGGATTAACGGTTCAAGATTTAAGGTTACGGTCAGGGTGGTTTTAGGGTTACGCCACGGGCACCACCCACTGCCACCTCCGGCAGTGGGGCACGGCGGCGGCGGCGGCGGCGTTCCGGCGACACCCACACCCACACACACCCCTCGTCTCACCGTACCACCCTTACCCTCTCGCTCCCCATCACGGCTGCCACACGCGACTCCTACCAGCATACACACACATACACTCACGTGCACACAGCCACCGCCGTCCACCCACGGCCACCGTAGCGGCGGCGTGCGGCGGTGGTTGCCTCGCCGGAAAAATAAACAAGAAAGAACAAGATGGAGCGAGGGAACGGCTTACCTTGCGATGGTGGTTTCTCTTCCCTCGACTTCTCCGGCGAATGGTGATGGTGACAGCGACTTCTCCGGCGACTGGAAAACCTCCGGCGACTGGAAAACCTCCGGCGACCACTCTCTCTCTTCTTCTCTTGGTCCTCTCTACTTGCGATCTCTCTCTCTCACTTACTATCTATCCCTCTCGGCAATTCCAAACCAAAAGAAAAACCCACAAACAATCAAAGGGGCTGTTTTGTTGCTGCCTTTGGAAACCGACGAGAAAAAAGAAGGGGGGGGGGGGGGATCGGTCCCCCTTCCTTGGCCGTTCACCCCACAACAATCCCCTATGTCCACAATTGACCCCTAAACTCCAACACCTTGGCACTTTTGATCCCTAAGTTTCCATAACATTGAAAAAAAAGAGTAAGGTTTGCCATACCTAACATTCGAGGTCCCTTTGACAACTTCCGTTAAAGAGACTCGCTTTAAAAAAAAACATTAAGGATTTTAAAAACCATACCGGGACACGGGCTTTACAAACGCCTCTCCGCTCTCGGAGTTCTTCCTTAGCTTAAGATGTAATACTCTACGACCTAGTGGGTTCATAGCCTTCATGCATGACAATACAGTAAATAAATCCTTTTACACATTTTATCATTTTAAATAAACAACATTTAGAAACACTCGGGTACCCGTGACCCCATCACTCTTATAACTTCAAAACCCTGCACAACGATTCGAGAATCGTTGGCAATAATCTTCCCGTGAACCTTAATCTTGCTCAATCCGAACAATGTTATTATGATAGTAATATATTGCATGAAAATCTTTTCGTATGAGACCATTCTGAACGAATTACCGACACAAAGTAAACCAGTCGGTTCTCACACTCAATTGTATGATATCAAAAGGTCAATAAGCATTTTGGTATAAGTGAATTGCAGGTAACCATTTTCTTGACCATTTTTGTAACAATTTAACTTATCATTAAAGTGTGGAATACTTTGCAAATCGTTAAGCCCAAAATTTCAATGTGCGACGTAACTGAAATCGCTTTTTCTTTAAACGTGTACTCATACAAGCTGACTCATTTTGTTCAAAGTTGACAGTTATGTTTTTATTTTTAAATCGTGAAAATTTCATGTTACATGAAAGAACGCTATGCATGAGACTCTATTTGCAATAGAAGGCTACTCACTCAACAAGGTCAACCGCTTACTCACACAGCTTATCCTTGATACTCCACTTACGACCAAGGGTCGCCCCCTCGATCAAGCACTAACTTGATGTACATGCGTTCCACATCTTAATTACTCAACCATTTCACACTATTTTCGCTTTGATCGACTATCTCACTTACTACTTCTACATGCTTTTAATTCACTATAAGTATCTTATTCCATTTATTCTACCAATGAAAAGCTCGACTAAAAGTCAGGGCTCCATTGATACTTTCAAGGTTTTGACACTGTTCTATCTTACCATCCCAACTGATCTATCCCATAATTTCCATAACTAGGACTCTCCCGAAACTGGAGTCTTACTCAAACTCAAACATTCATCCTCTCCGAATCCACGAAGAGCTACCTCTAGACGACTCATAACATTCTTCACAACGTTTCTTCTCTACGATGTCTACATACATCACATCATAATGACTCTTACACGACACTTCCCAAAGCAATGGAGCTCGGTCTATCCCTCAGGGATCTTGCTGACCTGTTCCTCAACGGAAAGAAACCGATAGTTAATCCTTGCTAGACGTGACACAACAAATTTGCTATAAGTAAGATGTTGTAAGCACGCACATGTACCTGTAAGTTCGTAATTACACTGGCCAAGTGTAATCCCAAACTTACCTTACACGTTTGTCCTTGGCACCTTATTCCTAAGCGCATTTATAGTGATCGTTCCTAGAGGCAATCCTATGTCTCGGCTGTGTTTCTCATCTTACAGTTTAAGTTTAGGCCCGAATGGTCACCTAAATCCCTTAAACTAAGGCTCTGATACCATTTGTAACGTCCCAAATTCATAACATGCATTCATCTAGAAAAATAAGCATTCACATTACAAAAATATCTTGTCTTTACATCATCAGTAATGTGATCTAAATAAAATTGACAGCGGAAGGCTCTACGTCCACAGCCGAGATTCTATCTATAGTCATCATTCAAAATCTTGGAGTCGCTCTAGTCTCCAAATCCTCCTTGAGTCACTCCTAGTTCTTACTAGAAGAACCCATAGCGCGCTTACCTGAAAATGGTTTAGTTTTTGAAAAGCGAGGGTTAGACCAAAAAGTCTAGTGAATTCCCTCCATAAACATTTATCACAGTATAAATATCATTTCATAAAGAAAATACTTTCACATCTTTCTCATAACATCATCCAAGGTTAAACACGGGGTTCAGGGAATTGCATAAGCTACTCCGATCGGGGCCTAACGGACACCCTCTCGTCTACGCCGGAATCCAAATGGACTCCCCGTTCCTTCATGTAGGAGAAAACGAATTCCAACCTACAAGCTAACCTTCATATGCCCAAGGGATCAGAGATCCCAAGGTACCCCGTCCCCACCGTGCAACCGATTCCACATAGCATACACATACATTGAAACCATATGCATGAAAACATAAAACATCTTTCGTTTGTGGGTAAACATGTAAATCATGAAAGCATGCATAACTTTTATAAATCAATTCATGCTCGATAAAGGAACCATATTCAGTAAAAACTGTACGTCATAAAAAGGAGTGAGAGAACTCACCTTTGATTATCGTAGAACGCACTTCTTAAATTCCTCCCAGCTAAACCAGTCGAACACCTAAGGGCATTAGATTCAGATCAGATTAAACGGCTCAACCTACTGTCCAGCACACATTTTCCGGATACCAACTTGTCCGGACACCAAGACTGTCCGGATACCCATACTATCCGGATACCAAGATTGTCCGGATGCACCTCCTTTCCGGATACCCAGACTGTTCGGATACACCTTCCTTCCGGATACTGCACCCGGTAACTCAAACTACCCGGAAAATCACCCACCCGGAAACTACCATCCTTATCCGGAATCTACCATAAAACTTCACCCGGAAACTAGCATACATATCCGGATACCATCATAACATCACGAGCTGATGGTGTCCGGATACGACTGCTGTTCGAACCCAGAATTCTAAAAGTGAATAAAACTCAAGTTTTAGCCATTAGTTTGATTAGATAACCATAAGGGTTCATCCACCAACCCCAAACACCCAATTAATCCAACTTTAATCCCCTAAAATCGATTCATTATGACAAAACCCATAAAACTCATTTTCAAGGAAATATGGTGAAAACTCAAGTAATCAACAACATCAGCCTTAAGAATTCAAGACAAAGAGAAGGAGAAGCATTACCCTAATCAGAAGAATGAATTAGGATGCATTACCTTTGCAGATTCTTGCTTGACTCCTCTTTTCTCTTGATTTCTCCTCAAACTCTTCTTTCTCTCTTTCTTTCTTCCTTAGCCGCCAACACCAAGACAACAATACTGATTTGTGATATTGAGGGCTGCCCTAGTGATTTGTGCCCTACACCTCTTTCACCAATTGACAATTCAGCCCCTCAAGAATACTTTCTTTTATTCCACTTTGACCACCAAACTCTAAAACCCACTAGAATTTGGGTTGTTACAACGAGTCTCGTTACGAGGGTGGTTGCCGATCTTGCGTGATCCTCATTTTATCGTGGATTAGCTCTATCTTATCCGCAGTCATTTGCACAATTTCTGGGCTTGCTAACTGCATTTCTCCCACTTCGTTCCAACACAACGGCGTCCGACACTTCCGTCCGTACAAAGCCTCAAATGGCGCCACTTGGATACTAGTGTGGTTGCTATTTTAATAAATTTAGGGAAATTTTGGTTATTTGATAAGGAGGAAGGTCTAAAATGACTATAATAATTAATTTCCATAAATATATTATATTATGGGAAATTAATTAAAATACCCCAAGTTTGAATTCCTTTTACCAAAATACCCTAAGGCCATCCGTAGCGGAGCTCGGGCTCACGCCAGGGTTCGTGCGGGTTCAAGCGGGAACGGGTACGGGGGGCTCGGGCTTTAGGGCGGGTTCCAGGCCCCGGGTTCTCCAACCCGTTGTTACCGGATGTTTTTTTTTTAATTTTTTTTAAATAAATTCAAATATGAACGTTTGGCAACGGTTACTTTAAAAAAATTTATTTTATTTTTCAATTTAATCACACTATATATATAATCCTAACCCATTTTATTTTTCACACAAACCAACTCTCTCATTCTCTCTCATTCTCTATATTTTAAACAATATGGATTCGCTACAACCCAGTTCACCGACCGCATCATCATCATCCGTAGACACCGACGAGTTGTTGCATCTACAAAGGGAAATTTTTGTAGGATTGGTTCGAGAGACTGCACAATTAATTTATGGTAGCACCGCCTCATCGTCAAGAAGAGAGAGGGCCGCGAACATAGAAAGAGGTCGAGTAGCTGCAAACGAGCGGCTTATGCAGGACTACTTTGGCAACAACCCGGTTTATACACCGGATATGTTTAGGCGGGGGTTCAGGATGAGGAGGCAGCTATTCGAACGAATAATTGAAGATTTACAAGGACAGTATTCATATTTTACACTTTGGTTGGACGCCAGTTACAAAAAAGGTTTTTCTACGATACAAAAGTGTACTTTCGCTATTCGGCAATTGGCGTATGGAGTAGCTGCTGACTCACTTGACGAGTACATCCGTATGGGAGAGAAAACGTCACGAGATTAACTGCACCAATTCTACACAGGTATTATTGAACTGTATGGTCAAAAATATTTACGCAAGCCTACTTTTATTGATATTCAGAAGTTGTACGCGGCGCATGAAGCTAAACACGGATTTCCCGGCATGCTCGGAAGCATAGACTGTACTCATTGGGCGTGGGCAAATTGTCCGGTAGCATGGCGAGGTCAATTCATGAGAGGTGATCATGAGCACCCGACAATCATGCTAGAAGCAGTGGCCTCTCAAGATCTATGGATCTGGCACGCATACTTTGGTGTTGCCGGTTCCAACAACGACATCAATGTTCTCAATCAGTCGCCCATCTTCAACGATGTATATGATGGAAGAGCACCCGACTGCCCTTTTGAGGTGAATGGAGCCACCTACGAGCACGGATATTATCTAGCGGATGGGATGTATCCGGAATGGGCTACTTTCGTAAAATCATTTACGTGCCCACATAACCCTAAACGACAAAAGTTCAAGTCCGCGCAAGAAGCGTCACGTAAAGATGTTGAACGAGCTTTTGGCGTGCTTAAACAACGTTGGCATATACTTCATAACCCGGCACGCGGATGGGAACCGACAAGATTGGGAAACATTATGTACGTTTGTGTCATATTACACAATATGATACTCGAAGACGAAGACCATGCTATTTGTGGTGGCGATGAAAACGACATTTTCACGGATGATATCGAAACCCAAATCAGTGAGGAAGTCAAAAACCGGGACACTCATAATAACCTTCGGTCGGATTTGGTCGAACATATTTGGCGTATCCAAATTCCCAACAATGACGACGAGTAGATTTTTAAATTTATTTTGTAATTTTTATTTTTAATGAATGATATGAATTTTTATTTTTATTATTTATCTTATTTTTATTTATTAAAAAATATATAAATATTTTTATTTTGTTACATAATTAAATGTATAAATAAAAGAATTAAAAAAATGAGGTGGCAAGTGTTTGAGGGTATTGGTACTCCACTTTAGGGTAAGGAGAGGGTAAGGAGAAAAGCTGATGTGGCGCTGAGGTGGCAAGAGGGTTTGAGGGTATGGGTACGGATGGCCTAAATCTCTTTCAGTTTGCAAAAATGCCACAAGTGCCCGCGATCGCGGGCTAGGGCGTACGTGGCACCGAGGTTCAACCAAATGTCCCGCGGAGCCCCTCCACTATGGCCGCAGTGACATCTTTGGTCCCTCCCCGCGATTGGCAGAAAATTTACAATTTCAGCCCCTGTACTTGAACGAATGTTGCATGCTTTTACTGTTTTTTCCACAATTATTGTACTTTGAAGACCAATTTGTGGTTCAAATTCACTGGTTTGTTTGAGATTTCATCCATAAATATGAGTGATATGCAAATCATAATTCACACTCATTTCTGGCTCTTTCTTGATTTCTCTCTTGCTTTCTTTGTTTAAGTTGCTTTCTCTCTTGATTTCTCTCATTTCATCCACAAATGGCATCATCATCAAACCCCAAGTCTACTCCTGAAAAAATGCCTCCTAAATGCGAGATCGCCATAGAAAAAAAGCAAAAAGAGATAGAGGAACTGACACAAGAGTGGAATCAAATGATGGACAGGAAGGCAGTCCACTTGAGAAGGATCGAAGAGGAAGATAAGGAGATCAAAAGGATGAAAGGGGATATAAAAGATAGGGAGGCTCATATTCGTCGAGAACAAGAAGCAATTCACCATATTCTGCAAGACTTCGCAATTCTTCAAGCGAAGGTAAACGATAAGCAAGCTTGGATTGATGAAACTAAAGCAATTTTTGAGTAGGTGGTGGTTGTTTTAGTTGTTTTGTATTTGTTTTTTGTTGTTTTGAATTTTTTTTACTGTGTTGTTGTTTTATATTTTTTTGTTGTTTTGTACTTTGTTGCTCATGAATAAAGGTTTTTAATTTGTCTGAAAAGTAGTTTTTAAGTAGTCTGAATTTTGTCTGAAAAGTGGTTCATGTGAAAAATACAACTCATAAATGTTATACAATATTATTTCATAGCAAACACATACTAGTAAATACAGTACAAATTTATCCAAATTTGAGGCTACGGCTAGACGATGGTTTGGTTTTTGACAACCCGGGTCTACTTCTTACATACTCTGGCGAGACGAGTCTCAAAGTGTTAAGCTCCACTTTCTCGATGTACACTTCAATCACAGTACGGCCGTCAACTTACTGGCGTATGTTGGCTACATATTCGTCGGTACTCAATTCTACCAGTCCAGTCAAGAAGTCTGCATTCGGCCTCTTAAAATACAACCTATTATATTTTGGTTCTTCATATTCCAGCTCTTTCGTGATCTGTTCAAGCAGTTGCATAGAAAGATCCTCCACATCTAACATGTTAACTAATTTCTAGACCACGAAAATAATGTCTTTTAGGTGGTTCCGTAAAGTAACCACCATGGTGGACTTTCATGGTGAACAACTGTGGATATTTATCTGTTGATGAAATTAATTAATATAGTTAGTTCGTAGAAACAAGCAAAAAACTCAATGAAACATGAACACTAACCATATAACTCTTTGCCAGTGTCTGAAAGCGATTCAGATAAACGTCTAAAGCACCAAACATGAAGGTTTGGGGATGCCATGTAAGAATACGTTAACGAATAATATGTTATCGTTTATGTGTTTTACGACTAATCTAGCCTAGGTTATTTATAGGCAAATGTGGATGCTTTTACTGCACTTAGGTCCCTGTCTTTGCTCTAACACAACTTAGGTCCCTGTCTTTTCTCTAACACAACTTTGGTCCCTATCAACGCTATCATATGATATAGTTCTATATAACCATTACTATTCTCTCCATTTAGACTACTACCATTATGATCATCATCCCATGTTCTGTTTAAAGTACCTTTCAAAAGATAACTGGTCCCAATCAATGTTCAGATCAACGCACATAAGTTATGTTTGATAAATTACAACGCCCTAAACATACAATATTTATCGTCTCAATCAATGTTCAGATCAACAGTATCATACGATATAGTTCCATGTGGTTCATGTGAAAAATACAACTCATAAATGTTATACAAGATTATTTCATAGCAAACACATACTAGTAAATACAGTACAAATTTATCCAAATTTGAGGCTACGGCTAGTGAATAAAGCTGTACAATGTCCCCACCTAAACAGTCGAGTACACAAGAATTCCGAATCTCTGTGCACTTGACATCCCGTATAGGTTGGCTGATTGGAGTTTTAAGCCGCTGAACCACGGTTAGGTTGGATACATCATGCAAGGTCAAGTCATAGGTTACCTCATTCGGATAAACAAACATGGGGTTTTGCTTGTTAATGTAGCTAGATTTTGGTAGCCGTACTCTATCCATGTGGGCCCGCAACGAGCCTGTTTTTGAATTCTTATGGCACGTTTAGATCAACAGTATCATATGATATAGTTCCATGTGGTTCAAGCTCTGACGGACTCGCGGTGTTACTTAGTTGAGTGCTTGTGCGTCTACTCCTTGGCACGGTTGAAGGGGCGGGATTTGGACACTCTCCACGAGTATGTCCTACACATTGGCACCGAGTACATCTTTGCTGTATCGAACCTTCACCACGTGATGGACGTCGTTCTTTCTTTCTCGGTCTCCCGGCTCTGTTCTTATTGATTAAAGGTGGATAACATGGCGGAAGCGGGTCGGGTGGAGACACCCATGCTTCAGGGGGTCCAGTTGGGTTTATTACCTCCACGTATGTTCTCCGGTAATATTCGGACCTGAAGAAAGGAACAGCCAAGTCGCTGCAATCTCTACGACCCATATATCTTGCCGCAATGATGGCATGGCCGCACGGTAACCCAGATTTTTCCCATTCGTGACACGAACAAGTGTGGTCGGTCATATGCACAATCGCGTGAACATGGCCATCCTGAACCTCGTACCTCCCATACTCGATTTCTCTTACCGCCCATGTCGCCGCGCGACGCGCCCTGTTATGAACTATCTCCTCCGCCGTTGGTGTGAGTGCATTTTGCATCTCAGCTCCTTTTCGGTGTCGAAGTTGGTACCACTCTTGTTGAAAGGCCCGAAAGTAGTCCATAAGATTAACAATCGGACATCTATGCGCAAAACGAGAGAGTGCATTCACCGACTCTGCACTATTGGAGGTCAGAATGTCATACCGTTGTCCAGGAAAATGGGCGGCGGACCACCTCTCTGGTCCAGCTTCGTCCATGACTTTGGCTGCTTCCTTGGCACTAAATCGTAGCAGATTAATGTACCGGTTAAACTCTCTATCCGTATATGCTCTGCATGCCGCCCAGTAGACATCCTTATGGGTGGTAATACGTCTGTCCTTGGTTTTGGCGTTCATCTCCAAATGTCGACAGCATATGGCGTGAGGGGCGTTTGGGTACATAGCAGAGATTGCGGCGCTTATGAAAGGAGCCTTGTCGGACATAAACACCAACCCTTGCGGGTCTCCGATAGCTTGTCTCAACATGGACAGAAACCAAGTCCACTCGTCCCCGGTTTCGGACTTGTCTACGCCGAAAGCTACTGGAACGATGGAGTTATCCCCGTCTATGGCAATCTCCAGGAACATCATACCCAAGTAACGGCCCTTTAAATGGGCTGCATCTATTACCAGGACACGACGTAGATTTGCCAGAAATGTGCGGATCTGCAAAAACATAGGTGGTTTTCCTTTGTAAATGTTATAGTTTATAATGTGTAAACATATGACGTGTTAAAATACGTACCGCGGGTCCAAGGGCCACGAAGCACATCTCAAACTGTCCACGTGAATCGGTCCGTAGCTGCGTGACAGTACCAGGGTTCTGCAGTTGCAAATTATATAAATATGTTGGGATTCGTTTATACGACTCCTCGAACGTGCCTCTCACCATAAGCAGTGCCTGGCATCGCGCACGCCACGCTTGGTGGTAACCAATCGTGACGCCGAACTGCTGGTGAACATCGTGGACGATGTCCTTTGGACGCAATGACCTGCTAACATCAAGAAATTTGTTTTTCAGTATCGCACCCAAAGTCTTTTTGCCGGCTTGTTTGTGGTGGGGATTCAGTTGCGTCCTCGTACAAGTGTGTACGTCGTGCAACTTTCAAATCATTAACGCCCCTCCTTTGGGACCCGTGTGAATCACGTACATCCTCCACTCACAGTTTTCTCTGGCACATTCAACTATGTATCTGCTTTTGTCAGATTTTGGCGTGTGACTTTGGAAACCCTCTTCCAAGAACTTAAGTCCGACCTGACTTGCCAAGATATCCTTCGAATCGAATATCTGACCTACTCTTAACCTTTCACTGCGAATATAAGGTGTAGGTTCGTAGGTTTGTGACTGGGTATTCTGGTCTGGAAGAATAAGGGGCATATCAAAAAAGTCATTTATCTGACTACATGATTTTCTACTAGGGGTATATATTCTTCGTGATCATCACTATCGGTATCTGATATGTCTATATCAGCATTACCCGTTTTGAAAACGTAGGTTTCGTCATCAGCAACTCCAGCACAACGTCCTTCTTGTGGTTGTGGTTGTTGTTGTTGCGTCTCCGGAACATAATCAGGAATACAGTCGTTAAGACCATATGCATGATCGAAATGAACTGTTGGGCCGTGGGACGCCTGAGAATCAGTCTGCTCTATTTGGAGGTCTTCGTCATCAGCGTCGTCGTCACCTTCGTCATCGTCTTCGTCGGATTCGGCGGCATACACAAAAAGTAATGGCGGCCTTTCTGAATCTGCTGCAAAGTGCAGAAAACCAGAGATATCCCCATCGTTGGATAAATCCACAAATGACCCATCAGCATTTTTAAACACTAACTTGCAAACAGCAGAAGGGTTGATTCCACATTTTTGCATGGCATATGCAACAAACTTCTGATAAGTATAGTTTACTGACAATTTTACACCATGCTTAGATTTATAAGCAAAATTCCACTCATTGTTATCTTGCACCCATTCACCATCAAAACAGAAATATAGCTTAGCCTTTGCAACAGATGAACTCATTTTTTCAGTAGTATCTCAAAAACAAAATATTGAAGAAAGAAAGCAAGAAAGAAGTATGGAATCGGTATGTGGATTATGGATTGCATTTTGCATCTATTTATGGATGAAACAACCAACATTGATGACAACCAATCTCTCATTTCATCCACAAATTGGTATTCCAAAAACACTGATTCAACATTGATGTCACCGTGGCCATAGTTGAGGGGCTCCGCGGGACACTTTGGCCGAACCTCGGTGCTACCCTAGCCCGCAGAAAAAAGGTACTTGGCAGAACTTGTAATCATTTTATCAACTATAAAATATAACTTATTAAATAAAGATGATAATATAAAATTCAACAAATTATATTACTGGTTGCTTCTTTTGTGTGATTTATTGTTTCGAAAAATCAGATAATTGAAAAAATGTTCGAGATGTATTTCTTTGTTCTCAGTTAACCTTTTCATATTCTCATTTGAACATTTACAAAGTATGACGTTTAAATAACTAGTAAAATTAAAAGTTAGAGCAACTACATAAGGCATGCAAAACCTTTCCAAAATGAATTGCAAATGGCAATCTCATAAAGATCTTAGAGGCTGTTCGGCAATTGCTGAATGGTTTAGTTGTAACATGTAACGTCCCAAAAATTACAATAAATTTTGACTTTAAAAATAGGCATTTTAATAAATAAAACCTTATTAAATATCCAACACCGTTTCGTTTGCAATTCAATAATAAATAATCTCAGTAATAATAAACAGCGGAAATTAAATTGTTTAATAATAACTCTAATCTCATGATTATAAAAACTCTTCACGCGCGCCAGTGTGTACCCGTCACGCCTTGGAGCCACAAGCACCCGAAACCACATTAAAATAGGAAAGGGTAAGCACAAGGCTTAGTGAATTCAAACCATATATAGGATCGCAATTATATCAGCATCACCCTTAAACAACTAGTTATCACAAGCAACTCATACCATGCAATCACGTCTTGCACCCAAATTTATATATACCAAGTATACCAGCACATATATTTCTTGGAACATCCATCAAGAAAATATATCACAATTAATAATAAGCCTTATACTCTTTGGAACGACCATCAAGGAAATATAATCACAACTAATTATACAAACACATATACTTCTTGGAACATCCATCAAGAAGATATGTCACAATTAATAATAAGCCTTATACTCCTTGGAACGACCATCAAGGAAATATAATCACAACTCATTAAACAAACACATATACTTCTTGGAACATCCATCAAGAAGATATGTCACAATTAATAATAAGCCTTATACTCCTTGGAACGACCATCAAGGAAATATAATCACAACTCATTATACAAACACATATACTTCTTGGAACAACCATCAAGAAGTACATCAATCACAGTTCAATATATATACACAATTATATATACCCCACAACACAATAATATCAACAAACAATCATAACTATCACACTCGAGCTATAGTAACACAAATATAATTCCCATCCTATATAGTGAGAGAACTCACCTCAAAAGCAAAGCTTATGTCCTCAACAGCAACACGAACCGGCCAACACCAGCTCACCTTTTTCCACCTAAATAAGTGATATCAAACGTCACCACGAAGTCCTAGCCCAAATTCACAACTACTAGATTACAAGTTACAAATTCCAGCTTTTACTCTAAAAACACAGGTCTGTTCGGGACCTGTTTAACCCCTTATAAACTGATAAATCCAGAACTATTATTCCATAAACAGCTAGTTCTATGTCTTAGGGTTCCAGGGACATATCGTACGCGTCCTAACGATTTTCCCACAATTAACTATGAATTTTCTAAAAACAGGACACGAAGCTGTCATGTGCAGACCTGCTGTATAAACAGCCATTTTTACGCCTAGTTAGAGGCCGAACCAGGCTTCCGCTAAAACACGAAAAGTGTGCCCGGCACAGAATGTGAACCGTGGGCACCGGATTCGCCTCAATCCGAGCTACGCCGGAAAAGTTATGGCCGTCGCAAAACAGGGACAGAATGGGATTTTTCACATGAAATCATAAAACGGTTTAAGGTTTTGGCGATTCGGGTTACGGTTTAACTATGGAGGCACTTAGGTTGGGGTTTAGATTACTAGGGGCTGGAGTCAACCGCGCACCACCCACTGCCATCCCGGCAGTGGTGGTCGGCGGCGGCAGCCACCACCCCCGATAAGGATGGTTTGGTAAGAGAAGCCGACGAAACAAAACGAAAGCTCCAACCTTCCAAGTTCGGCCCGCCCGCACACACGAATAACCCACAGCCGCACAACCGCCATCACGACCACCACGCTGGCGGTGCACGACAGCAGCACCGGTGGCAGCTATGGCTGCGCCGGCGGCGGTTTCGCAACGACGAGACGACGACGAATCGAAACAAAAGAACGAACGGAACGGACTTACCTCTTGACGACAAACAGCGACCCACGAACCCGACACCCTCTCGATTGCCAGTTCTTCCCTTTGTCTCGCTCACTCTCTCGCTGCACCTCTCTCTCTCTCGCCGGCAGGATAGTGGCGGCGCTGGTGGTTGCTTCGGTGGTTAGCAGCGGCAGCAAAGATGGAAACAAAATAATCACACGGTGGGGGGGGGGGGGGGGGTCTTCACGGCGCAGCAGGGAAAAGAAACGAGAATGAGACTAGGGTTGTCTTTTTTTTCCTTTCACTTACACACCACGAAGTTCAAAACCCAAAACAAATGTGGGTCTCGGATTAGCATTTGCATGGGCCGACCCCCATGCTACCAAAATCCCTACTAGACACCTTTGGTCCCTTGAATTCCAACTTGCGAACTAAATAAAGTTTCGCCATACTTAAACATTTATGGTTTTTCCTAACAGAACCCGGTTACGCTTCGTTAATAAAATTCGCTAAGGAAAAAAATATAAGACAAATAAATAAAAAGAAAAATCCAAACCGGGACACAGGCTTTACAACTCTCCCCCGCTTGAATTAGACTTCGTCCTCGAAGTCTACGTCCGCAAATAGCTCCGGATAGTTCTCTCGCATCTCAGCCTCGGGTTCCCAAGTCCACTCGGAGCCCTTTCTGTGTTGCCACTGGACTTTCACTAACTGGAATCTAAATTTCTCACACCGTCTAAAAAAAAATCGCTCGAATACTCTTCTTACCAACAAAACTCCCTCAATAACACTGAAATCAAGATCGGAAGAACACTCCAACAACTGGATTCATTCTTAGTCAAACGACTTCGGTTGTCTCCCAACCTTAGATATTCCATACATCCTGAGTCAAATCTCAAGCTCTAACCATCCTAAAGTTGCTTACCAATAAACCCAACTGGATACTCGGATCCGATCATTCCTACCATTAACTGTCGATTAACTCCTACGAGTTCTAATAGACTCCCAAAATTTACCTTACACGAATCGTCAAACCAGTAAATTTAAAATCACCCACGAAGGTCATTCCACCATAACCATTCACCACAAGTAGGCATCTCAGGGTTACTACTACCATCACCATAATTATTTTTAAAATAGGCTACAAATCTCCGATTACACTAAGGGTGTTTGGCCTCAAGCCCAAAAGTCGACACCTAAATATACTACTTACTTCAAAAAGGTTACTGCGCATTTATTCTCTTAATTACAAAGGGCATCAATCCCTTAACCAATACTATTCGGCCTACATTACCAACACGCGTGGAATACCCAACCTTCCACCGTCTACTTATCCTCCACACTCGCTCTACGAAGCCTAGTTACACCGTAACAAGATACACCTTAACGTCTACCTCCCAGGTACGTCTCAAGGCCCGGCACATCGGAACTACCTCTCAGGTAAGTGACCAAGACTATATCCTCCCAGTGCCTACTGGAAAGTCAAGGTCATAACACATGAATACCGGAGTCCCACCCCGAGATACCCAACCGACCATTACCAACGACTGCCTGACGTGACCAAGGATCCAATGCAAAACAGTCTACCAACAACATGCCTATCCCGGAATGACTCACTCACCCAACATGTAAATACTCAACGTGCAATAAGTGCAAAACTGTGCAACAAAACAACCCATCAACAAAACTCCACATCGAGCCATTAAAAACCGTGCAATTGACCCATGACTATCTCAAAGTCAAAACCGAGCAAAATGCTCCACGCTTGCTAGACCCATAAGTCGGTCAAAAACGCGTTTAAATAAAGTTTAAGCAAGCAATACTCTAAAATCAACATTAGTCCCAAACTCGACACGGGTTAAACAAAAGAGTTTTCCAAAAGGACTTACACCCTTAAAATTCTCAAAATGACACATAACACTTATAAGCGCACTTCCCAAATGGTTTACAAAATCATTTACAAAATATTTTCAACGTCAAGATTTTTCATTTCAAAAAGACCGTAAGCAATAAAACTACTATTACCAGGTCGGTAGTTACGCAAAAATGGACACGCTTGTCCCACATATTGAAATCATGTTGAAAATCATTTCATTGCAGCTTAGTTTACTCACAAAACGTAAAGCGAAATAAATAATTTCTTTGAAAATGAACCGTCGCGGTTCTAGTATGAATTGACTCATGACATGTATTTAAAGTAACCGCTCGACCTTACACCGGGTGCGACAAAAGTGTGCACTTAATTTCAAAACCAGTTCCACGACATTTGACCCCAAATTTATTTATTTTTTCAACATAAAATGTCGTGGCACAGGGTTCACCAACAAATCGTACGCGCGTCGACTAGTCATACAAAACGATGAAACGGTTTACAAATATAATTTTGTTAAAACACAACTGTCTCGTGTAAGTTTCAAACTTAAAGATAAAAACCAATCCGTTTCCATCATTTGAAAATATCGACTAAAACCTCATAAAATCTCAAAAGGTGGGGTTCTTTAAATTGATTTCCAAGATTTCCCCAAATGGTCACATAAACAAATAAGATATGCACCTCGTGAAATTAAACCCACACGACTCAACATGCCGTACAACAAAACTTATTTTAACGAAATCACTCAAATAGCTTTATACAGACATCGTGGAATGTAACTTTCCGTCTCAACTCTAACATATGTGGAGGAGTTCCAATGTTAAAGTCACAAGCCGTAGTCACTTGCCCAACATTTTAAACACCACAAAACACGGATATCGTCTTACCCGAAAGAACCGTTGGAAAATAACGAAATGAGACAAATTCTAACAAAGTTTGCAACTCCCGTGATAAAACGATTTCATGCACTTTCAAAACCATAATTCAAAATCTTGTGTGTGTGCTGAACATTTCCCAAAATTCCAAAACACCAACCATAAAAGGATTTGAAACACAAGCATTTGTTAATGCAATCTATTTCAAAATCAAACTTTGTGCATGACTTAGTCGGCATTCTACGCCTCGACTCCTACTCCTCCAAATCTCTCCGGTCCACTAACGTCATCCGGACATTTAAACCTCTTAGGCAAGTTGGGAAATTACGTCAAATAATCCCTACGATTTTTCTTTTCTTTTCCTCAAATCAAAGTCGGCTCTATAAGCCTATGATTCTAGCACAATCATCCATCTTGGCCCGAAACAAACATCATCCTTTCGTCACTCCAAGTGATTAATACTAGAATCGTCCTTTTATTCCAACGACTACTAATTTATAACCTTCGTCACTACCCCAACGATCATCCCATCAAAGCAAATCAAGTACACACATGTACTAGTAGGTTTACTATAATCGTTCCTCCTTGTGATGGCTATCCTGGGTAGATATTACAACGAGTTATTAGCACATAATAACTCACACTAACAACGCTCACGCTCAACTCCTTGGATTCCTCGTGACTTTCCCCGACTCGAGCATGGATCCTGTGCTTCAGATAGTAGGAGCTCTACTACTACCTTCCACACCTATCCTCACTCGTTTCGAGTCCCGTCCCGAAGTGCCCAAGTAGTTCCTTGCCGAAAACTATACACATATGCCCGCACCGGCATAGGTACACACTCTTCCTAGCTCCCTAGGAATTCCACCCAACTCCACTACCCTTGCTATGACGAAATCCCCACTAGTCATGACGAGTTGCCTCACGAATGCACAGTCGCACACAGTGTAAAACCAGATAGACATTCGAATATAAGATTCTATCCTACAACGGTTGGACTCAAACAAGAGCTGCGCAATAGAACTAAATCCGACATTCTAGGGCTATTCGGTTCCTACCGCATACAACCTATAGTGCATTCACTTAACAACCTATCAAGGCTAGCATAAACTCCTATTAGCAAACAACAAACATGCAATACAGTGTAATAAGCACCAAGCAATCTAGCACACATACTCCTATGTTCTAGAAAGCAATCTAGCATACATACTCATATGTAAACACTCTTCCCAGCTCACTAGGAATTTCATCTCATCCCACTACCCTTACTACAACGGAATCCCTATTAGCCATAACGAGTTGCCTCGCGAATACCCAGTCGCATGCAGCGTGAATCAAATAGACATTCGAATACAAGATTCTATCCTAGAACGGTTGGACTCAAACAAGAGCTGCGCAATAGAACTAAATCAAATATTCTAAGGCTATGTGATTCTTACTGCATACAACCAATAGGGCCTTCGCTTAACAACCTATTATAACTAGCATTAATTCCCACTAGCAAGCAATCATCATACAGTACAATGTAAACCACATAGGCAATCTAGCATGCATACCCTATGATCTAGAAAGCGATAAATACACTAAGTGCTGTACCTTTCCCTTTTGCTCCGGCTGACTGTACACACTGCGCCCTCGATCACCGTTTCCCAAACGGGTTTTCCTTTCTTTTATTTTTCCAAAATTTTTAAGAGAAGAATTTCATAGCCGCAACTTGAGATCAAACACACCGAGATGCGTTTGATTCACTCAAGCTGTGCTCTGATACCAAGTTGTAACGTCTCAAAAATTACAATAAATTTTGACTTTAAAAATAGGCATTTTAATAAATAAAACCTTATTAAATATCCAACACCGTTTCGTTTGCAATTCAATAATAAATAATCTCAGTAATAATAAACAACGGAAATTAAATTGTTTAATAATAACTCTAATCTCATGATTATAAAAACTCTTCATGCGCGCCAGTGTGTACCCGTCATGCCTTGGAGCCACAAGCATCTGAAACCACATTAAAATAGGAAAGGGTAAGCACAAGGCTTAGTGAATTCAAACCATATATAGGATCGCAATTATATCAGCATCACCCTTAAACAGCTAGTTATCACAACCAACTCATACCATGCAATCACGTCTTGCACCCAAATTTATATATACCAAGTATACCAGCACATATATTTCTTGGAACATCCATCAAGAAAATATATCACAATTAATAATAAGCCTTATACTCCTTGGAACGACTATCAAGGAAATATAATCACAACTCATTATACAAACACATATACTTCTTGGAACATCCATCAAGAAGATATGTCACAATTAATAATAAGCCTTATACTCATTGGAACGACCATCAAGGAAATATAATCACAACTCATTATACAAACACATATACTTCTTGGAACATCCATCAAGAAGATATGTCACAATTAATAATAAGCCTTATACTCCTTGGAACGACCATCAAGGAAATATAATCACAACTCATTATACAAACACATATACTTCTTGGAACAACCATCAAGAAGTACATCAATCACAGTTCAATATATATACACAATTATATATACCCCACAACACAATAATATCAACAAACAATCATAACTATCACACTCGAGCTATAGTAACACAAATATAATTCCCATCCTATATAGTGAGAGAACTCACCTCAAAAGCAAAGCTTATGTCCTCAACAGCAACACGAACCGGCCAACACCAGCTCACCTTTTTGCACCTAAATAAGTGATATCAAACGTCACCACGAAGTCCTAGCCCAAATTCACAACTACTAGATTACAAGTTACAAATTCCAGCTTTTACTCTAAAAACACAGGTCTGTTCGGGACCTGTTTAACCCCTTATAAACTGATAAATCCAGAACTATTATTCCATAAACAGCTAGTTCTATGTCTTAGGGTTCCAGGGACATATCGTACGCGTCCTAACGATTTTCCCACAATTAACTATGAATTTTCTAAAAACAGGACACGAAGCTGTCATGTGCAGACCTGCTGTATAAACAGCCATTTTTACGCCTAGTTAGAGGCCGAACCAGGCTTCCGCTAAAACACGAAAAGTGTGCCCGGCACAGAATGTGAACCGTGGGCACCGGATTCGCCTCAATCCGAGCTACGTCGGAAAAGTTATGGCCGTCGCAAAACAGGGACAGAATGGGATTTTTCACATGAAATCATAAAATGGTTTAAGGTTTTGGCGATTCGGGTTACGGTTTAACTATGGAGGCACTTAGGTTGGGGTTTAGATTACTAGGGACTGGAGTCAACCGCGCACCACCCACTGCCATCCCGGCAGTGGTGGTCGGCGGCGGCGGCGGCAGCCACCACCCCCGATAAGGATGGTTTGGTAAGAGAAGCCGACGAAACAAAACGAAAGCTCCAACCTTCCAAGTTCGGGCCGCCCGCACACACGAATAACCCACAGCCGCACAACCGCCATCACGACCACCACGCTGGCGGTGCACGACGGCAGCACCGGCGTCAGCCATGGTTGCGCCGGCGGCGGTTTCGCAACGACGAGACGACGACGAACCGAAACAAAAGAACGAACGGAACGGACTTACCTCTTGACGACAAACAGCGACCCACGAACCCGACACCCTCTCGATTGCCGGTTCTTCCCTTTGTCTTGCTCACTCTCTCGCTGCACCTCTCTCTCTCGCCGGCAGGATAGTGGCGGCGCTGGTGGTTGCTTCGGTGGTTAGCAGCGGCAGCAAAGATGGAAACAAAATAATCACACGGTGGTGGGGGGGTCTTCACAGCGCAACAGGGAAAAGAAACGAGAATGAGACTAGGGTTGTCTTTTTTTTTTTCCTTTCACTTGCACACCACGAAGTTCAAAACCCAAAACAAATGTGGATCTCGGATTAGCATTTGCATGGGCCGACCCCCATGCTACCAAAATCCCTACTAGACACCTTTGGTCCCTTGAATTCCAACAACTTGCTAACTAAATAAAGTTTCGCCATACTTAAACATTTATGGTCTTTCCTAACAGAACCCGGTTACGCTTCGTTAATAAAATTCGCTAAGGAAAATAATATAAGACAAATAAATAAAAAGAAAAATCCAAACCGGGACACGGGCTTTACAACTTATCTGTAACATCCCAGGCTAACCGTACCAGATATTGTCCGCTTTGTCCGCACACCTGGACTCACGGTTTTAAAACGCGTCTGATAGGGGAGGTATCAAGTTCCTCTTATAAGGCAACCTTTGTTCCCCTCCCCAACCAATGTGGGATCTTACAATCCACCCCCTTGGGAGCCCAGCGTCCTCGCTGGCACACCAGTCCGGTTCCCGGCTCTGATACCATCTGTAACATCCCAGGCTAACCGTACCAGATATTGTCCGCTTTGTCCGCACACCTGGACTCACGGTTTTAAAACGCGTCTGATAGGGGAGGTATCAAGTTCCTCTTATAAGGCAACCTTTGTTCCCCTCTCCAACCAATGTGGGATCTTACATAACATCCTGAATTTTCATTATATTATATTTAATATAAATAGGGTCTAATTGTATTTTAGTCTAAGTTTTGGACTTGTTGTAAAATACATAACTCAAAAGGATTGAAAACTCAAGTGACAAAAGTTGGAGTTAATTATGGAAATTGGAACTTGAGGGTTTAATTTGTCATCAGTTGAAAGTGAGTCTGGATATTTAATGTGGGAGTCGGCTACAATTGAGATTTTATCTCAATTGTGTGTGTGTGAAGTTAGTTCCTTGGAGCAGTGAAAGAGAAGAAGAAATTGAGCAATTCTAGTTCTTTTGGTAAGATTTCAATCCTCCTCTCTAATTTAATTGCTGTAGAGTTTGATAATCTCAGGCTGAATCATCTTCCAATTAGGGTATTGGATCAGTGGGTGAGAAGATTTGGATTTTGGATTGTGTAGAGAAGTGGGTCTAAGAACTACAGGTGAGTTCATCTTCTACCAATCGATTTTGATTGAAATTGATTAAGATATTTGTAACAAACTGTCTGAATGAATTGGTATATCTGTATTGAAACAAAATCGACTAACAATCTGAATTTAGATGAGCTTTTGAGCAAATTTGACGTGTTTTCGAATACCCATTATCGAGGTTCCGGAATGGATCCGGTATGGGTTGAGTTCCGGTATTGAAATCCGGTATGGGTTCCGGATTTGAGTAGCTCCGGTACGGGTTCCGGAAATCAAATAGGATCCGGAAATTAAGGAGGAACCGGAATTGATCCGGAATCGAACGGATCCGAAAATGATAAATTCCGGAATTAGGCCTTAGGATCCGGAAATGGTAAATTCCAGAATTGGGCCTTGGATCCGGAAATGGGGAGTTCCGGAATGGGCTTAGGATCCGGTATAGATTAATTCCGGAATGGGCTAGGATCCGGTATTGAATGGTTCCGGAAATGGCTTGGATCCGGTATGGAATAATTCCGGAATTGGTAGGTTCCAGAATTGGGCTAAGATCCGGAATTGATGGGTTCCGGAATTGGGCTCAGGATCCGGAAATAGTGAATTCCGGAACTGAGTTTTGGATCCGGTATAGGAGGAGTTCCGGTAATGGGTTAGGATCCGGAAGTTTAGATGGGTTCCGAATTGATCCGAAATCAGATGAAATCCGTAATTGCTCCGGAATGGATCCGATTTCAGTGGGGATCCGGTTTTAATTTAAAATCCGGATTCGAATAGTCCCGGACTTGGAGTTCGAAATACTATGCTGTATATAGTTTCCGGAGGGGGAATAATTGAGGATAAGGATACAATAGTTATCCGGTATTCTCATCATTGAAAGTGTTATGGGTTGTGGCGTGATATGTCATTATATATGTACGTTAGTAAGTGTAATGGATCCATGGGCACTGATAGTATTTGTAACGAGGAATAGGCATAAAGTAATTTGTAATTCCCGTAGACCTGAAATATGGAATAGGCATAAAGTAAATTGTAATTCCCATTTCGTAAAGGTGTTGTGAAATGAGGAATAGGCATAAAGTAAATTGTAATTCCTATTTCATAGTGTGACGTGTAACGTGGAATAGGCATAAAGTAATTTGTAATTCCCGTTTACGTGGAAATGGAGAATAGGCATTAAGTAAATTGTAATTCCCATTTCGTAGTATAGAAATCGAGGAATAGGCATAAAGTAAGTTGTAATTCCTGATTTCTATGGGAAGGTAAGAGATAGGCATAAAGTAAATTGTAATCTCTACTTCCGCTCCAAGGAATAGGCAAAGTAGAATTGATATTCATGTTGAAATGATTGAATAGGCAAAGTAAAATTGTTATTCATGTTGAAATGATTGAATAGGCAAAGTATAATTGCTATTCATGTTGAAACATCGAAATAGGCAAAGTAGAATTGCTATTCATGTTGAAATGATTGAATAGACAAAGTAGAATTGTTATTCATGTTGAAACATGGAATAGGCAAAGTAGAATTGCTATTCATGTTGAAATGATTGAATAGGCAAAGTAGAATTGCTATTCATGTTGAGAAGTGGAATAGGAAAAATGTAATTGCTATTCGTATTAACTGTAGGGAATAGGCAAAGTATAATCGCTATTCGTAATTGAGACGTGAAAACATGAAATAGACAAAGTACAATTGTGATTTCCCTTTGCTTTCGGTGAATTAGAAATAGGCAATATATAATTGCTATTTCTGCCTCCATTCCAAGAAATAGGCATAAAGTAACTTGTAATTTCCTAGATATGGGCGATGATCTAGAATCTGTAATGATTCGTAGTAGCCTCTCGAATGTGATGATATGACTTTCTGAATGTTAGTCATACTCATGGAATCGGATATGATCCCGTCATCGCAAGATGAGTATGGGTACGGTAAGAATGGTGGCAAACCAGGTTTGTTTATACGCTTCGAATAATTGAGTTTCCAAAGATGATAATGTTTTAATTTGAAAATGGATGTTCTCACTAGGCATAAGCCTAATCGTTTCAAATTAAATTTTCTTACCAGGTACTGGCTTAGGGAAATAAAGGGAAGAGGGACGAATGCTTTGAGTATTCAACTTGTTGATGTTAAGTGGAGAAGTTAGCTGATATGAGGATGCTTTTGATGAATGACTTAGACAACCAGTTTAATCTTCTCATAGTTGACAAGATTAGATTAATAGGTTATTTTGGAGAATTCGAATTGTATATATGAATCCTCATAGTTAATTCTCTACTTATATATAAAAGTTGGATGATTTCATGATTAACTTTGTTAAACTTTAAGGTTTAAATTGGCCCTGATTTTTAGGGTGTTACAATATGGTATCAGATATGAAACTTAAGTGAACTAGGTATGATAGTGAGATACCTAGACTTAAGCTGAGATGAATTAAGTTATGATTTGTGAGATATGGGTAGAAATACTAAGACGAGATGGTCTTAAGAGTCGACGAAAATATGGGAATTAAGAATTGTGATGATGGTAACGAGGATTCTTATGTATAGTATGTTCATAATTTCAATTAGCTACTGTTATTATGAATATATTGTTATGTAAGCGTACTTGTTTCTAATTGTTATGGCAATTGGAGGTGATTTAGTTCTTGATGATGCTTTTGCAGATGAAAGAGTTTTAAGTATAGCACGACTAATTCGTGCCACTCAGTTAACTCGTCGAGCCCTCTAGATGAGAATCTCTGGTGTGATGTGTGTATGCTTGACGATGAACCGGTAACAAGTGGCAGATAATGTGGACAGCCAGATCCCACTATCGGTCTAAATCAAAAGGCTAGTTTTCAATGATGGTTGTGACCTAACCCGATTCTAGATTTTGGTTTTGGGTTTTGATCAAGGATAGAGGCTGGACATGTGGGGCTTCGACTATTAACCAAAAGAGACCAATAGAATTTTATGTTGCTCTCAAGTTGGCGAGCAAATAATATTAAGGGTATCCCGTGGAAAGATATTATAAGATTTGGGAAACTGAGGAGGATATGAAGAATATATATCCTCACTTATTTACCTAACTTTGATTTCGAGGACGAAATCATTTTCAAGTTGGGGAGATTTGTAACTTCCTGAATTTTCATTATATTATATTTAATATGAATGGGGTCTAATTGTATTTTAGTCTAAGTTTTGGACTTGTTGTAAAATACATAACTCAAAAGGATTGAAAACTTAAGTGACAAAAGTTGGAGTTAATTATGAAAATTGGAACTTGAGGGTTTAATTTGTCATTAGTTGAAAGTGAGTCTGGATATTTAATGTGGGAGTCGGCTACAATTGAGATTTTATCTCAATTGTATGTGTGTGAAGTCGGTTCCCTGGAGTAGTGAAAGAGAAAAAGAAATTGAGCAATTCTAGTTCTTTTGGTAAGGTTTCAATCCTCCTCTCTGATTTCATTGCTGTAGAGTTTGATAATCTCAGGCTGAATCATCTTCCAATTAGGGTATTGGATCAGTGGGTGAGAAGATTTGGACTTTGGATTGTGTAGAGAAGTGGGTCTAAGAACTACATGTGAGTTCATTTCTAAGCGATTTTGATTGAAATTGATTAAGATATTTGTAACAAACTGTCTGAATGAATTGGTATATATGTATTGAAACAAAATCGACTTACAATCTGAATTTAGATGAGCTTTTGAACAAATTTGACGTGTCTTCGAATACCCAGTATCGAGGGTCCGGAATGGATCCGGTATGGGTTGAGTTCCGGTATTGAAATCCGGTGTGGGTTTCGGATTTGAGTAGTTCCGGTACGGGTTCCGGAAATTAAGGAGGAACCAGAATTGATCTGGAATCGAACGGATCCGGAAATGATAAGTTCCGAAATTAGGCCTTAGGATCCGAAAATGGTAAATTCCGAAATTGGGCCTTGGATCCGGAAATGGGGAGTTCCGGAATGGGCTTAGGATCCGGTATAGATTAATTCCGGAATGGGCTAGGATCCGGTATTGAATAGTTCCGGAAATGGCTTGGATCCGGTATGGAATAATTCCGGAATTGGTTGGTTCCAGAATTGGGCTAAGATCCGGAATTGATGGGATCCGGAATTGATGGGTTCCGGAATTGGGCTCAGGATCCGGAAATAGTGAATTCCAGAACTGAGTTTTGGATCCGGTATTGGAGGAGTTCCGGTAATGGGTTAGGATCCGGAAATCAAACAAGGATCCGGAAGTTTAGATGGGATCCGGAATTGATCCGAAATCAGATGAGTACCGGAAGTGATCCGGAAGTAAATGTGATCCGGAATGGATCCGATTTCAGTGGGGATCCGGTTTTTCTTTAAAATTCGGATTCGAATAGTCCTGGACTTGGAGTTCGAAATACTATGCTGTATATAGTTTCCGGAGGGGGGATAATTGAGGATAAGGATACAATAGTTATCCGGTATTCTCATCATTGAAAGTGTTATGGGTTGTGGCGTGATATGTTATTATACATGTACGTTAGTAAGTGTAATGGATCCATGGGCACTGATAGTATTTGTAACGAGGAATAGGCATAGAGTAATTTGTAATTCCCGTTGACCTGAAATGTGGAATAGGCATAAAGTAAATTGTAATTTTCATTTCGTAAAGGTGTTGTGAAATGAGGAGTAGACATAAAGTAAATTGTAATTCCTATTTCATAGTGTGACGTGTAACGTGGAATAGGCATAAAGTAATTTGTAATTCCCGTTTACGTGGAAATAGAGAATAGGCATAAAGTAAATTGTAATTCCCATTTCGTAGTATAGAAATCGAGGAATAGGCGTAAAGTAAGTTGTAATTCCTGATTTCTATGGGAAGGTAAGAGATAGGCATAAAGTAAATTGTAATCTCTACTTCCGCTCCGAGGAATAGGCAAAGTAGAATTGCTATTTATGTTGAAATGATTGAATAGACAAAGTAGAATTGCTATTCATGTTGAAATGATTGAATAGGCAAGGTATAATTGCTATTCATGTTGAAACATCGAATAGGCAAAGTAGAATTGCTATTCATGTTGAAATGATTGAATAGGCAAAGTAGAATTGTTATTCATGTTGAAACATGGAATAGGCAAAATAGAATTGCTATTCATGTTGAAATGATTGAATAAGCAAAGTAGAATTGCTATTCATGTTGAGAAGTGGAATAGGCAAAGTATAATTGCTATTTGTATTAACTGTAGGGAATAGGCAAAGTATAATCGCTATTCGTAATTGAGACGTGGAAACGTGAAATAGACAAAGTATAATTGTGGTTTCCGTTTTCTTTCGGTGAATTAGAAATAGGCAATATATAATTGCTATTTCTGCCTCCATTCCAAGAAATAGGCATAAAGTAACTTGTAATTTCTTGGATATGAGTGATGATCTAGAATCTGTAATGATTCGTAGTAGGCTATCGAATGTGATGATATGACTTTCTGAATGTTAGTCATACTCATGGAATCAGGTATGATCCCTTCGTCGCAAGATGAGTATGGGTACGGTAAGAATGGTGGCAAACCAGGTTTGTTTATACGCTTCGAATAATTGACTTTACAAAGCTGATAATGTTTTAATTTGAAAATGGATGTTCTCACTAGGCGTAAGCCTAATCGTTTCAAATTAAATTTTCTTACCAGGTACTGGCTTGGGGAAATAAAGGGAAGAGGGACGAGTGCTTTTGAGTATTCAACTTGTTGAAGTTAAGTGGAGAAGTTAGCTGATATGAGGATGCTTTTGATGAACGACTTAGACAACCAGTTTAATCTTATCATAGTTGACAAGATTAGATTAATAGGTTGTTTTGGAGAATTCAAATTGTATATATGAATCCTCATAGTTATATCTATACTTATATATAAAAGTTGGATGATTTCATGATTAACCTTGTTAAACTTTAAGGTTTAAATTGACCCTGATTTTTAGGGTGTTACATTAGTGCAGAATGATTAAATGGTCAGAATGATTAAGAGGCTTTTATGATATAGTGCAAAACGAAATATGGTTTTTTGGTAATTGTTTAGAATGAAATCAGGGTGTTGAATGGTTAAGTGAGGCCCAAGATGCTAAATCATTCAGAGGGTTTTTGAACCATTAAGAGGCATACTTGTTTTTTGCCAGAATTTCTTCTTAGCGATTCAGAGGTTGTCTCTTAATGGAACAATTAAGAGGTAAACAAACAGCCCCTTAGTCCGATACATGCACAATTTGCAATGGTATTTGTAGCTGCAAACTTGCAATGCCGCCTAGATTCCAAATGGGCCCATCTCCATCTCCATCTCCATTTCCACTTTTCCTTTTTCTTTCTTTTTTAATTATTTAAACAAACTGGTGTATTATATAAAATAATATATTTTATGAATTAATAATGTTAATTTATTTTATAATTAATTTTTTAATATTATATATCTATATATATTTAAAATAAAATATTCAATAAATATCGTGTTTTGATATAATTTAGTAAAATATATATTAAATTAAAACAATAAATTATAAAATAAATAAAAATGATTATATTATATTATTATATCACATATTAACTTATATTTAAGGTTAATGTTTTATATTTTAACTAACATTGAATTAGAATAAAGAATTAAAATATCATGTATTTATTAACTTAAAAATAATTAGAATATATAGAATAATTTTTTAAAGTAGTTAATAAATATCGTAGTGGAGACCATTTTTGAAAGTGTAGGTAAATTGCACGTGTATATGGTAATTATAAAAGTTGATATGACAGAGCTAAAAACATAAATGAATTACATAGACGTGGATTGTTTTATTAGAGCATTTTTAACAAAATCTCTAAAATGGAGATTTTAGAGCATCTCCAACATGTTCTCTTTAATTTTTGTAAAATAGAGAATCAGAAGTCAAAATCTTAAATCAAATTACATTTCAATCCAACAGATGTTAGAGATTTCAACATCAATTATATTATTAAAATATTATATAATTTATCATTCAAATACACTTTTAAAAAAAATAAAAAATAAAAAGTAAAATAATGATAGTTCAATCTTATTGATAGAAATGGATAAAAAAATTAATTTTTCACACATCCTATCAAGTTTTAGAAGATTCTCTAAACTTCGAGTTTTTTCTTGTTTTCTCTATTTTAGAGAATCCACGTCTATGTAATTCATAGCATTAAATAAACATTAAATAAACATTAAATAAACATTAAATAAACATTAAAATATTCAATAAACATTAAAATATTCCCAAAATCGGTCTCAAAATCTTAACATCTGTATACAAAATCTAGGTTGGCGGAAACAACCCATACACAATTGAGAATAATTCTAAGTCCTAAAATAAATGCAACACTGTCTCTAACTGCATATGTATTCACGTCTTGCTATGCTCACTTACTAGAGCCTCCTAGTGCTTGCTTACCTGAAAAGGTTAGTTTGGGAAAATGCGAGGGTTAGACCATGAGGTCTAGTGAGTCCCCTCAATTTAACAGTTCTCAAAACATTTAAAACACTTTATAAATATCAAAGCACTTTACATAAAACTTTCACGGATAAATCCGCTCCCGTAAATGGCACTCTGAAGTCACTCAAGAGTGACAACGAGTCAGTCTCACGCTGCCTTACTGGGTACACCCTTCCATGGCATAAACGGAACCTCCCCCCGGCATGAGCACTGGCGGAACCTCCCCCCGACTTAGCCAATTTATGTCTACCACAATGTATGCATACATCTCATATAAACTTTCAAACAAGTAAAATCATGCAATTAAACATGGAAATTCTACTCATTAACTTTCTTCTGAAAACATGTTCAAAATATGTATTTTTAGTTAGAATAACTCACCTGGCTTCCTCGCTTCAATACTTCTCACTTAAGCTTCCGGTCTCTAGATGGGACACCTATAGTTTTAGGAAACGTAGATCATAAATCTTTAAATTGTTACTCGAGCTTGCTTCCGAACTTAACCCAAAATTAACTAAGTCGGTAAGTTACACTTATAGTCCAAAAATCATAATTAATGGACTCTGCTTACCGGTCCAAGTGAAATAGTATTCCGGATCCTTAAAGTTCAAACCCAATACCGGAACTTGAATTAAAAATACCGGATCCATATTCAAGCCCAATACCGGAACTTGAGTCAAAGTCCAAAATCTTCGGCGGCCCGACACAAAACACTTTCGGATCTTTAGTTGGTGAGGCCCAAATCCATACCGGGTTTTGAGTAATTCCGGTACTTTGGTCCAACTATGTAACTTCCGGATCCCAAAGGAAAATGCATACCGGATCCATTTCTAAGCTTCTCACACGGCCCAACACCATGCAATATTCCGGATCCACTACTTAAACTCAACACCGGATCTTGGATTTAATACCAGATTATTTGTTAAGGCCCACTCTGGATCTATACTAAGGAATTAAATACCGGATCATTTGTCCACAACAACTTCCGGGTCTTTTGGTTTTTGTCCATTTCGGGTCCTAATTAATCCAACTTCCGGAATTAAAATACTTGGCCCAGCTTCCGGAATTAAAATACTTAACAACAATTCCGAATCCTCATTTAATAGCTACAGTTCCGGTTTGCAACATACCGGATCCAAAATACGAAGGCACAGCCCTCGGGGTCAGTTTCAATCGATTAAGCCCAGGACAAATGCTTCCTAAATGGTGCGATTCGAGATAAACATCTCAGTGAGGTTTCGTTTACATGGAAAAAAATACACATTTCAACAAGAAAATGCAAGAGAGCAACTATCCATTAAATTTTCATCCAGAACTCCATTTTTTCTTAAATCTTAATTATCCTAAACCCAAATTAATTGGAGATGAGGATAAAAGAGTTCAGATCATTACCTGATATTGATTGCTTGAGATTCTCCCTTCCTTCTTCCCAAAGATGATTGAAATCAAAAGCTTCCGACTCTGCTCTCTCACCAGCCGCCACTCACACACGATGATTAGATTTTAGGGTTTTGTGCCCAAACTTGGTGTTTATATACCTTCCTTCCAAAATTACCAATCAGTCCCTCAAATTTTAGACTTCCCATTTCTTCCACCCATTTTATATTTCTTCATAAAAGAACTGGTTATTACAATACCTCCCCCTCAAAAGAATTCTGTCCCCGGAATTCCATTGTCAAAAAGTTGAGGGTATTTGGACCTCATGTCCGCTTCTACCTCCCAAGTTGCTTCTTGTCCCTTATGATACCGCCACTAAACCTTAACTAGCCGAACCTCGTTGTTCCTCATTTTGTGAACCTTACTGTCCACGATTTCTATTGGTTCCTCTTCGTATGTCAAATTCTCGTCAATGCTTACATCTTCTAATGGAATGGCCACATCGGCCTCGGCTAAACACTTCTTTAAGTTTGACACATGAAATGTTGAATGAACACCCTTTAACTCCTCTGGCAAGTCTAGCTTGTAGGCTACTGCTTCAACTTGTTCAATAATAACGAAGGCCCCCACATACCTAGGCCTTAACTTCCCTTTCTTTCCGAAGCGTACTACTCCCTTCCAAGGCGATACTTTCAGCATTACTTTGTCACCTACTTGGAACTCGATAGGCTTCCTTCTTCTGTTAGCATACTTTCTCTGTCGATCTTGCGCGATTCTCATTCTCTCACGGATTAGCTCTATCTTATCCGCTGTCAGTTGTACAATCTCGGGACCTACTAACTGTCTTTCTCCCACCTCGTTCCAACACAAGGGGTGCGGCACTTCCGCCCGTACAATGCTTCGAATGGTGCTGCCTGGATACTCGCATGGTAACTATTATTATATGAGAACTCTATCAATGGTAGATGTACTTCCCAAGAGCCTTTGAAATCGATAGCGCATGCTCGAAGCATATCTTCTAGCGTCTGAATAGTTCTTTCGCTCTGACCATCCATTTGAGGATGATAGGCCGTGCTTAACTTCAGTTGCGAACCCAATTCTCGTTGTAGGCTTCTCCAAAATGCTGACGTGAACCGACTATCACGGTCAGACACGATGGATCATGGCACCCCGTGCCTAGATACGATTTCATTGATGTACAATCGGGCTAGCTTTTCTAACGAATCTGACTCCTTGATTGGTAGAAAATGCGCGGATTTAGTGAGAATATCCACAACCACCCATATCGCATCATTACCCTTTGGAGTCCTTGGCAACTTTGTAACAAAATCCATGGTGATGTTGTCCCACTTCCACACTGGTATCACCGTAGACTGAAGTTCCCTATACGGTCGCTGATGTTCTGCTTTAACTTTCAAACACGTCACACACCGCTCCACAAAGTGAGCGATGTCCTTCTTCATTCCCGGCCACCAGTAGAACTGTCTTAAGTCCCGGTACATCTTGTTCGTTCCCGGGTGCATCGAGTACCGCGACTTATGCGCTTCTTCCAAGATGCTTACTCTCAAGTTCCCTAACTTAGGAACCCATACTCGGTTCTTCATGCACTTTAACCCACCACTGTTGACACTGAACAAAGATGAAATTCCGACGACCCTCTCACTCTTTACATTCTCTTCTAGCAACGCCTCCTCTTGGAACTTCTTAACTTCATCTAGGAGGTTCGAAGTTGCCTCGACTCTGAAAGCCACCACTTTGGTCGACTCTCCTCGCTCCCTCCGGCTCAACGCGTCAGCTACCGCATTCGCTTTACCCGGATGGTAAAGGATTTCACAGTCATAGTCGTTCAATAGCTCAATCCATCTCCTCTGTCTCATATTCAATTCCTTCTGGTCAAACAAGTGCTTCAGACTCTTGTGGTCGGTGTAAATCTGGCACTTTATTCCATACAAGTAGTGTCGCCATATTTTCAAAGTGAACACCACCACCGCTAGCTCCATGTCGTGCGTAGGGTAGTTCTTCTCGTGCTCTTTCAACTGTCGGGATGCGTAGGCAATCACCTTCCCGTTCTGCATTAAAACACACCCTAGCCCAAGCATAGAAGCATCGCTGTAAATTACAAAACCTTCTGATCCATCTGGTAACGACAAAATCGGCGCGCTACTTAAACTCTCTTTCAATTTATCGAATGCGGCTTCTTGCGCTTCGGTCCACACGAACTTGACGTTCTTCCTTGTCAAAGCGGTCAACGATGTGGCTATACGAGAGAAGTCCTGAATGAACTTTCGATAATAGCCCGCTAACCCGAGAAAACTTCTCACTTCCGATGGCGACCTTGGCGGCTCCCAATTCTTAATAGCTTCGATCTTAGCGGGATCCACCTTGATACCGTCCGCTGACACTACGTGACCCAAAAACTGAACTTCTCTCAACCAAAATTCGCACTTCAAAAACTTTGCATACAATTTCTCGCGCTTCAGCAATTCTAATGCTGCACGAAGATGCTCCTCGTGATCTTCACGGGTATGAGAGTAGATCAGAATATCGTCAATGAAGACGATCACACACTTGTCTAACAATGAGCTACACACCCAATTCATCAAATCCATGAACACCGCTGGGGCGTTAGTCAGGCCGAAGGGCATGACTAAGAACTCGTAGTGCCCGTACCTCGTACGAAAGGCTGTCTTGGACACGTCTTCCTTTCTCACCTTTAGTTGATGGTAGCCCGATCTCAAATCTATCTTCTAAAAGTAGCTCGCACCTTGCAACTGGTCAAAGAGGTCATTAATCCTCGGGAGTGGGTACTTGTTCTTGTAACATCTCGAATTTTCGTTGTATTATTTTTGTAAATTACAAGTTTTAACTTGGGGTTAAGTTTGTATTTGCTTAAAGTTATTGGTTGAAGTGGATTTTCAATTTGAGGGTTTGTTGTGTCATTCCTTTAAAGTTAGGGGTGTATTTGGTAAATTGAGCTATGACTCACCATGCTTTAGTAAGAGGTGTCACACAATTAGTCTTAAGTGACTAATTGTGTGTGTGTGTGGATATTTCGGTAACGAGAGAGAGAGAGATAGAACCGAGAGTTAGAGATAGCAAGAACAAGAAGAAGAGCAAGATTTCAAGGTATGTTCTTCACAATTATTGGTGTTATTAAGTTTATTGTTATTTCTATGAGCTTATAAAATGGGTTTTGGTGATTTTGGGTGATTATGAGAATCTGAATTTATAGATATGTTATGTTAGGGGTATTAAACATATCTGCATGTTCACAGAATCAAACATAGCTTAAAAGTATAAAATTTGGGTTTTAGATAAAATCAGTGGGTTGAGACATTCAAGCATGTCGCAACAGTGCATTGCGACATTCAGGAATGTCGCAGCCTTAAGAACTGTTAGGTCTAGAGTTTTGTCAAAAACACAAGTGTTGAGTTCTGAGTAAGAAGACTAAAGAAGACTCAGAAGTTCTGAGTTGAAGACTCAGAAGTTCTGAGTGAGAAATCTCAAAAAGATTCTAAGTGTTGGATTCTGACTAGAAGGTTCAGAGTTCTGAGTAGGAGATTCAGAACTTCTGACTATGAAGACAAATGTTCTGAAGCGCTTATTCAGAAGTATGTTCAGAATTCATATCTTGGGATATTATCTGTTATATTCAGTTACTAATTACGACACGTGTAATTGTTCTATTAGTCTGTTTCTTATATGTACTGTACCTTTAGCCTTTCTTATATAGTATATATAGGAGTTAGCAACTGTAGCTAATAGAATCTTTGGAAAATCTTTGGTAGAATCTTTTGGAGAACCTTTTGGATAACTCTTTACGCATAAATTGTTAGATCTATTGAGAGAGAAATTCATTGTAATATCTTGTAATTCACAGATTGTTAATAAATCATATGACCAGTTGCTGTAAATACGATCTTAATTGTTCATATTTGATTGTAAGAGTGTATCCTGGACTTACAATTGGTATCAGAGCCAATCAACAAAAAAATTCGTCCAAGAGTGTGTTTGATCGCGTTCTTGAAGTTTCTTGATCAATTCGACAATTGATTCCGCTGCTGCTAACAATTCTTGAATTCCTAACAATTCTTGAATTCGTTTCTATCATTGATTCAAGAAATTTGAATTTGTCTTTCTGTTGAATTCAATTTTACAATCAAGTCATCCAAAGAATTTCTCTCTATGCTGATTAATTTTCGAAATTAAACAGAGATCACAGGTATGTTTTCAAAATTCTTGATTGGTTTCTTGATCAAAGTGATTCTATCTGCTGCATGTTGATTACTATTCAAATTTTTTGTTGAAAAGAATATTTCATTAATTCATGTACTCTAACTGTTTGATGAAATGCATGTGACAGATTTGATCAATTCTTGCATGTTCTAGATCTGTGTTGACTCTCATTTTTTTTTATCATAATTCATAGTTGATATTTGAATTTGTCATTTCATCATGCCTGAGATTGTTGAAGTTTTTGTGAGACCTGCAAGTTCTATAACCAGTTCAGACAATTTACAAAAATTAAGTCGTGTAAAAGTAAAAGAAACAATTTCTAAACCAAAAACTGAGATTGTTCATTTTGAAAGCAAGATTTCTAATCTTGAAGCCAAATTTGAGGAAAGTGCAAAAGTTGTTGTAAATTTGCAAAAAGATAAATTCGATCTTCTAAAAGATTTCGAAAAGGCTCAAGAGAACACAAAATTGTTAGAAAAAGAGAATGTTGATTTGAAAGAGAAAATCAATTTTGAAAGAAAGATGTTGACAGATTCTAAAAATAGAATCAAATCATGTGAAATGAAAAATTGTCAACTCTTGAAACAAATCTATGATTTTGAACAAATTCTTATACTTGAAAGAGAGAAATTTGAGAAAGAGAGAAGAAACTTTCAAACTGAGAGGAAAGGTTTTGAAACAAAGTCTGTTGAATTATCTCTGAAAATTTCTGATTTGGAGAAAATTCTTGCAAAAGAAAGAAAAGAGTTTGAATGCAAGAAAAATGTTTTTCAAAAAGAAAAGAATGGTTTTGAGAAAAAGAAAACAGGAATGTTAAATGAGTTTTCTGTAAAAATCAATGAGTTGGAGAAAGAGTTAGAAGATGGAAGGAAAGAGACTGAAAAGAAGAAGGTAAATGGCTTTAAAGAAAAATGCTTAAAAGATGAGTTTGAGAAGGAAAATAAAGTTTTTCATTTCGAGATAAGGAGACTTATTAAGAAATTATCTGATTTATCAACTAAAATCATGATAGAGAGGAAGTCCAAATCTGATTTGCAGTCAAGGTTTGATTTGTATGTTAAAAAGTTTAAAGAATTTGAAACAAAAGTTGTTGACAAATCAAATCATAGTTCAAAAGATCAGATTCGTTCTTCTAATCTGTTTTATGATTCTCCTATTGATAAATCTTATAATTGTTCTTTTAAAAAGATAAAAATGGAATGGAGAGTTAAAGGAACCACTTCCAAGAAAGAAGTGCTAAAATCAAAGGTTCCTAATTCAAATGTCAAGAAGAACAATACATTTCAAAGAAAATCTTTTGTTAAACCTGATGTGATTTATTCTGTAAATCAATTAGTCAGAATTGCACAAAAGAAACTTTGTTGTTCATATTGTGGGACTGATGATTTTGTGAACAAGAATTTTATTCAGCACTGGTATGGTTTTTATAGAATATCTGCATATACCACTGCACCTAACAAACCTGGACCCAAGTTCATATGGGTACCAAAGTCAACTTAATCTGTTTTGCAGGTTATTCATGTGTAGATCTGAATGATAATACTGACACATGACTTAAAACAGATGCTGTGCTTAAATTGAGAATTTTGACTTTTGGATAATTCAGTCCAAAACTCGGTCTGAATGTAATTATGGATTTCTGATTCATATAGATCAATTTGTTGATTTTGAAGATTTTTTTTGAAAAAGTTCTGTTTGCTATGAGGTTATCGAACTCATAGATGTGAGTGTTTTTCGTAGAAAACATTTCCAGAGAATGTGTTCAGAATCACATTTTAAGCAACCCTGCAAATTTTGGTTGAAAAATTCTGATTTTTGAGCAAGTTATGGTGATTTGAAGTTCAGAATGTTCAAAAATTACAAAATCCAAACATTTTTCTAAGGAATTTTCTCTGGATAGTTTTATCAGAATTCTGACTCTCTTACTCAGAAGTTCTGACTCTACTACTCAGAATTCTGACTCAACTAATCAGAATTCTGACTCTTCTAATCAGAATTCTGACTCTTCTAATCAGAATTCTGACTCTACTACTCAGAATTTTTTTTTGATAACTAATGAGGAATCATCGTAGATGATTACCAAAATCTCTTGATTTTGCAGGATTATCTTGATTTCAGAGGAAGTATTGACTCAAAATTTGATCTGATTGTTTCAAGATAATGTTCAAAACCCGTGATTCAACGTTTTAGGTTTTTGAACATATCAGTTCAAAACCCGTACTTAAATGACAATGGCTTCTGAATAATTCAGTTCAGGACCCGTACTTCAGAGACTAAGACTTCTAAACAAATCAGTTTAGAACTCATACTTCTCAGGTGATATCCTTAACTGTCATATTTTTATGTTTCAAGGAACAAGTGGTGAAAGGTAACATTGTATTATGTTTTATTTCTATTGCTTTGAATGTTTGAATCTTAACAATTTAATTCAATGATATGATTTTTTTTTTAATTTTCATTCAATGAATAAATGTGTGTCAAAAAGTGATTTTACAAGTATTTTGTATTATCTGAGCTATATTTGTTTCAACTTTCACTTCTGAATTAAATCGAAAGGTAAGCAAAACATGAATGAAATTATGCCGAATGCTCAATGTTATGAAATCTATACTTATATAGAATATAATGTTCAAAAAGCCTAAATGTCAGAATGTTGGATGGAAACAAAAATATGGGGGAAGTACTACGTTTTAGTACCAAGTGATTGAGATGAAATATAAATATATATAAAATCATTTAGTTTGAAAGTTTGTACCTGTGGCCTTTCTGGTTTGGGAGAGTAAGTCCTAAGGGGTGCTCGACACCTAGTCCCTAAGATCAACTGGTCTGGGATCGGCTGACCCAAATCCTACAATAGAATCAGATAGAAAACCATGTTCTACTGGTACAAATGGGTTTAAGATATATCGATGTGGCCTTTCTGGTTTGGGAAATTAAGTTCCAAGGGGTGCTTGTCACCTAGCACCTAAGACCAACTGGTCTGGGATATGCTGACCCAAATTCTGCTATAAAACCAGATAGAAAGTCATGTTTAACGATGTATCTTATTCTTACTAAACTTTTTGATTAAAAGATGCCAATGTGCACAAAATTAAAAGATGTCAATGAGCACAAAATTAAAAGATGCCAATGAGCACACATCTCTTGAAACTTTGGGAAAATTCAAAGTCGCAATAAACCTGTAAATTTGTGAAAATCCTGATTTTGGACAAATAGTGTGAGTAGAGCAAAGTATTCGTATATGTTTTTAGAATTGCATATGCTTGAAGCTAATCATATTTCGCATGCTAAGCACACCAAATAGATTTAATAAAGGGATTGAAACTGAACATTTTTAACTCGATATGCAATGATGACTTGTATTTGAATCCAAACACATGCATTTGATTTCATTTGATTGAAAATCTGATAAATTTCATTAAGTTGGATTTATTTTGTAAAGTTTTCAAATGATCAAATGTTAGTAGTTATCAAGTCTAGTTCAGTAAATCTTATTCTCCTTGTATAAATGTTTTCATTAAAGCACTATATTTGAAATGAATAATTTTAATGAAATATATGCATACTTTCAGGGGGAGAAAACAAATTGCTCCATAATTCTTATTTTGAGGGGGAGCAAGGTTATTCATTAAGGAGGAGAAAAATCATAGACTTCATCGCTAAAGTTTTGAAAATCAAGGGGGAGAAAAGCTAAAGATTTTGAAGATGATTTTGCTTTCCAAAACTTTAGGGGGAGAAAAGCTAAAGATTTTGAAGATTGATATGATTGAAAAATCTGATTGATTGATTAAAAAAAGGGAGAAGAAAGTCAGAAAGTCATAAAAAGACAGAAATTTGACTTGATCACATGAAGATAAGATTTGTCATTTCAAGGGGGAGCAAAGAAAAAGCAAATATGTAACAGAAATCAGTTTGGAAATCATTGCTGCTGCTGATTAAAGACTGACCAGAAGTTATTAACTCAGATTATTCAGAATTCTGAGCAAAAGTTGTCAAAGCATTCAGAAGAGCTCCTTCTGAAGATTGTTCATGCTCTAAGAATTTGATGATGAATAGTACAAGTGTGTTTGACAAAAAGGGGGAGATTGTTAGGTCTAGAGTTTTGTCAAAAACACAAGTGTTGAGTTCTGAGTAAGAAGACTAAAGAAGACTCAGAGGACTCAGAAGACTCAGAAGTTCTGAGTTGAAGACTCAGAAGTTCTGAGTGAGAAATCTCAAAAAGATTCTAAGTGTTGGATTCTGACTAGAAGGTTCAGAGTTCTGAGTAGGAGACTCAGAACTTCTGACTATGAAGACAAATGTTCTGAAGCGCTTATTCAGAAGTATGTTCAGAATTCATATCTTGGGATATTATCTGTTATATTCAGTTACTAATTAGGACACGTGTAATTGTTCTATTAGTCTGTTTCTTATATGTACTGTAGCTTTAGCCTTTCTTATATAGTATATATAGGAGTTAGCAACTGTAGCTAATAGAATCTTTGGAAAATCTTTGATAGAATCTTTTGGAGAACCTTTTGGATAACTCTTTACGCATAAATTGTTAGATCTATTGAGAGAGAAATTCGTTGTAATATCTTGTAATTCACAGATTGTTAATAAATCATATGACCAGTTGCTGTGAATACGATCTTAATTGTTCATATTTGATTGTAAGAGTGTATCCTGGACTTACAAGAACGACAAGGAAGTGAAGTCGCAATAGAAGGTTGCGACTTGGTGGTGAAGTCGCAATAGAAGGCTGCGACTTGGTGTTGAAGTCGCAATAGAAGGTTGCGACTTGGGGTTGAAATCGCAATAGAAGGTTGCGACATGGTGACCATGTCGCAGTAGTTGATTGCGACTTGCACTGTGCATTGCGACAAGAGATTTTAATATTAGTTGGTTGCGACTTAAGACGAAGATTTTTAGATGATAAGGATTCTTAGTTTTAGAGAGTTCTGTTCTGTAATTTAATATCAGTATATTTGTATATTGGATATTACAGTAAACTGTGGTGGTGAAGACAGAAGTTCCCACGTCTTTAAAAGAAATAAAAGAAGTGTGATTTCATATCAGGTGAGTTTATTCAACTCTCTTTAAAATTCAACAATTAATATTGAAATAGATATGTATTATGTATGTCTGAGCATGTTAATAAAGGACTCGTCTTAATCAATAATGAGTCCAAATAGATGGCTAAAAGTTATAATATGTTGATCCCCGTGCTAAATGGCAACGAGGGGATAGTTAAGAAGTCGAGGTGTCAAAACTATTAATATTCTTTATAAATGTTTATATATATAGAATATGTTTTGGAGATGAATATATTGTATGTTATGCACATATAATAGTAAGGGTAATAATACTTATGTATTGTGTGCCGATTGCTAGAAATAGGCATCCGGTCATAGTAGGGCACCTGGGTACGGTCTAATGGAAACCGAAATACTTGCCATTTGACCAAGGGATGTAATTTCTAGTGAACGAGCGTATCTTGAATCATCGTGAGGGCCCCGGTTGTGTATCGCGATATATTAATCCCATTGGGGTCAGTGATTCTGAGATGGTGAGGACGTGAAATGTGGAATAGGCAGATTTTGATTTGTAATTCCCATTTCAAATGGAAGATCGGAGATTTCCATTTTATAGGAAAGATCAGAGATTTCCCGTTGTGAAAGAAAGATTAGAGATAGGCATAAAGTAATTTGTAATCTCTTCTTCCGGACTAAGAAATAGGCAGGTTTTGACTTGTAATTTCTTAGATAAGAGTAATGACTTTGAATCTGGGATGATTTATAGTAAACTCTTGATAGTGATATTATGGCTAGACGAATAGTATGGGAGCGGGGTAGATTCCCAGTATTGAAAGGAGTTGTTGTACGGTAAGATGGGCTAGAACAGGTTTGTTTTATCTGTTGGGATTTTAATTGTTTAACTTTAATTTGATTTGAATATTCTCACTAGGCGAAAGCCTAATGTTTCAAGTTGAATTTTCTTACCAGGTAGAAGCTACGGGAAGTATGCGGGAATGTGTGATGAGAACTTTTGGAAAGATTCAAACTTAGAGATGACGGAGGATCTAGATATTCTTTTGATGCTTTTGGGACAAAGAACTGGATAACTTAATTAATCTAATTGTGATGTATGATTAGATTATTAGGTTATTTGAGTTAGATGCGTTATGTATATAAAACCTTTACATTTGATCCTCAGGTTATAGAAGTTTGAAGTTTTATGATCATAACTTGTAGTAATTTTTAAGGTTTAAATTGGCCCTATTTTTAGGGTGTTACAGTTCTTTACTGGTACCCTGTTGAGCTCACGGTAATCTATGCACATCCGCATAGATCCGTCCTTCTTTTTCACAAAAAGTACCGGCGCTCCCCAAGGCGATGAGCTCGGACGAATGAAACCCTTATCTAAAAGCTCTTGCAGTTGCGTCATCATCTCCTTCATTTCTGCCGGTGCCAGACGATAGGGCGCACGCGCAATCGTGCGCCGCCCCAGGCATCAGATCTATTCTGAACTCTACTTGACGATCTGGGGGCAGACTCGTCAAGTCATCCGGAAACACTTCCGAGTACTCGCTGACTATAGGCACATCACTTAATTCTTTCTTATCTTTCTTAGCATCTAGCACATAAGCTAAATACCCTAGACAACCCTTCCGCAGACACCGCCTAGCTTATAACATCGAAATCATACATGACTTCCTATCTCGACGATCCCCATAAATCACTACTTCCTTCTTATCAGGCAAGGCGATACGGATCAACTTCTTATTACACACTATACTAGTGTCATTCTCCGCTAACCAATCCATTCCTAGTACCACGTCAAACTCCCCCATTCCCATAGGGTACAAACGCAAAGGAAACGAGTGACTGTCTGTGAGTTCCAGTTTTATCAGGTAACAACGATTCAATGAGAAATAACAAGAACAATTAATGATTTCAACTTGTCATCCCTTCCGTATTCATAAATCAAGATAGTTACAAAGGTTTGAATTAATATCAACTATCTCTCTCTAACAATTAAGCTCTCAACTTGTTTAATGAATCGCTCATGAAAACTCTAACCTAATTCTAAGGTTAAGGAAAGCTTATATACTTAGGTCTTAGATAAACAAGGCCTAAGCCCATTAAGCAATTAAGCCCAATTAAACTAATTAAGGGCTTTTACAAATAATAATAAATCTAATTAAGCACTATATAATTATTTATATATCTTTCTACGATATAGGACATTTATGGTCCTAACACCGTCTATGTCTATGCTACACCCCTCATAGACCTCTTTCACCCGAACTCGACTATCATCTGCCACTTCTACCTCGAACCCAAAGTTCAACCTCTTGGGTTTCACTTGCAGTTTTCGAATAAAAATAGGCGACACAAACGAACGATTGGTGCCCGAATCAAACAATACTTTAGCACAAGTCAAGTCAATTGGGAAAGTACCTGTCACCACATCAGGCGTGTTTACCGCCTCCTCTGCTGACATGTGAAAAGCCCTCGCTCTCGCGCGGGCCGACTCCACCTTTCTCTCCCCGCCTCTTCCTCCGCTACTACCGCCGTCACCCCCAGTAAACCCTTTCTTTAACTGTGGAAAGTCCCATTTGACGTGATCTAGCGAACCACACTAAAAACATGACTTCGAACTGCGGTAGTCTCAAGCCATGTGCCCCGTTTTCCCGTACTTGAAACATCCGGCTCTATCTGCCAAACACTCACCCTTATGCATCCGGTTGCACTTACCACATGGCTTCTCTCCTGATCTTGGTCCCACCCGCAGCTCGGGTCTAGGCGCACTCGACCTCTTTCCATCCCTGGTTGGTCCTTCCCATTTCCGCTTGTCTCCGACTCTCTCTGTCATCTGTCTGTTCTTTTCCTTCTCTGTGAGTTCCACCGTATCTACCGCAACCTGAAAATAGACGGATCTTTCACTTGTACCAACTCCCTTATGCTGCTTTTTAGCCCATAAATGTATCTTTCTATGTGTCGCTCTTCCGTAGGCACATACAGTTCAGCAAATCTAGCCTTCTCAATAAACTTTGATGTATACTCTTGGACCGACATCGACCCCTGTTCCAATCCCATAAATTCCTCTTCCATCTTCTTAACCGCCGCTATCAGGCAAAACTGTGCCTTAAACCTCTTGGTGAATAACTCCCATGAAGTTGCCTTTGCAATCCCAGAACCTTTACCGCCAGTCTCGACGTCCCCCTAGAATATGGCATCTGCTTTCAACATAGACATTGCGAACAACACTTTGTCTTCTTTAGCGCACTTGCTTGTATCAAAATCCAGTTCCATTTCGCGTATCCACCTCAAAGCTAAGACCGGATTGCGTTCCCCGTTGAAAGACGAAGGTTTGCACGACGCAAAGGTCTTAAAGGTGCATCCTTTCACTGCTTTCGATTCAGTAGCCACAATTGGAGTTACCATAGAGTGATCTCCCACCACAGTCGGAGGTAGGCTAGACGCCTCGGTCCTCATCTCGTTCCTACTTTTGGTTCGCCCCTTGTACGTAGTCTTAATTTGATTCTCTAACAACGCTTGCAAAGTCTCCTGCAATTTACCCATCTCTGTCGTGAACTTCTCTTAAGTAACAAAAGCCTGATTCTGGTTTCTTATAGGGTTGTCTGACTAACTTCCCCCACCCGCTGAAGTGGTACTCTCTTGATGTAGGGGTTCACGCACTTGAGGTGCTCCCACACTTTTAGCTCGACGGGTGGTTGGCTTCTTTTTCCCTCTGCGGGTTGTCACACCTGTCCCAACTGCCTGAGAGGCAGCTCGCAACGGTGCTCTGCCTCGCCACTGTTAATGCCAAAAATCGTCCAAAAGGATAACTTAAGGTTGATTGTGGAGCCTAACAACTAAACAATAGGAATCGTTCGACAAACAGCACGACAAAGACAAAAAGTAAAAGAGACGAGAGAATTTTGGTGACGCGGGAAAAACATCAACGAGGAAAAAACCCGCAGACGACAGTGATGGTCGTCGCTGCACCATGGTCGCCAATCAGGGGGCGACATCCTTATGTTTCAAACGTTGAGAGTACAAGTGATTACAATACAAGTATTAGAAATGACTTAAATTGTAAAGTAAATAGTGCGTCGTGTGTAAACACAGGGTGTCGTGCGTCGTGAGCGATCTTTTGAGAGAGAGTTCTTTCCTTCGAGTGCTTTTTCGTTATGCCGTGAGTATTCTCGAGTTTAGATGTGCGCAAATGAAGTTGAGCCCTTATTTATATAGCCTTCACATCTTTAAATGGTCCCATAAAAGCTTGAGTAACGGTCGTAACGGATCCCGTGGTTTAATGCCCATAATGATTTCGTCGGTTATAGCCGTTGAGCATTAATAGCTTTGATCCTGCATTTAAACAGAGAAATCATAACAGTTGTGTCATACGTAAGTTGGTCGAGGTCGTAAGGTATCTTACGACGGTCGAGTATCGTGAGTAACTCTTGACTTAAATTTAGGTCTGATGATAAAGTGTGCATGATTTTATCTTATCATAAAATGTGTCGTGTAAGAAATATTTTTTCCTTTTTCGGTCGTGGTCTAGACTGGTGAGTTTTTACCCAAACAGTTTGCCCCCAAAATTTAAAATGAAAAGACAATTTCAAATTTCAAAATTTTGTCAGTAGAAAATCTTTTAAAATCTTCGTCTAAGGGGATGTCATGGGGTGTGACACGTGTCGAAAGTCGTTGGATTGGGAACTGAATCGGTTCGATTCCAACCGAATGGGAAGTTGAAAAGAGGATAAGATCGTGACGTCATGCTGACGTGCGATCATGCTTGACAGTTGTGGATGCCAGGTGTCGACGATTTGTCGAGCTTTCGAAAAGGTTTGGACACGTGGCGATCATGCGAGGGAGAAAATGAGAATGCAGTTGTATAGCTCGATCTATTCGTCCCCCTCTCGAGGTTGGAGCGTGCCTTTATATAGGTTTCGCCGGTCATTAGTGAGCTTTAATGGTTGGTCTTGTAACCGCTGTCGACATTAAATGCACTTTGATGATTGTCTTTGTAACCGCTGTCGAGTCTTTAATGTCATTAAGAGCTCGACCGTTATTGACCGTTGTACCATAATGGCTTGTAGACCTGCATTAATGAACAAAAGAAACGGCTGTCGACCGTTGATAGTTAGTGTACTCGTAAGACCGTCTTAAGTTCTAGACGTCGGTCTTATGAAGCATACGACCGTTGTCGAAATACAAGACCATGTATATGACTGTAAATGTCTTGTAAGACCTTATCTTAGTTTAGGAATGGTCTTATAAAAATGTCGTGAGACTAGGATAAAAATGTCGCAGGACTAGGTCGTAAGACCAGGTCGCAGGACCAGGATGCTTTCGTAGGACCAGAGCGATATAACACCGATGACAGGAGACTGTCGATGTAAGACCAACGAGTCGTAATGGGCGACACGTAACTGGCGACGTAAGGCTAGCAACGTGCGACGTGCGACATGTGATATGTGACACGTGACGTGCGATCATTAGACGTAAGATGACTATTGACCCAATATGTCTTTTAATAACTAATTATCGTGGTTATTAACGTATGTCGGGGATATGACAATAATGGGTATTATTTTTGTCGGTCGGGGGTATGACTGTCGTAGATTAAGGTAATCAATGTCCATGGGTCATGTCGAGGGAATTTCCCAAGTCGGTCGAGGGTGTGATTTTTTACCCAAACACTTAGCCCCCCCGAGATTTGAATTTCAAAGCCATTTGAATTTCAGATCTAGTACCAAAGTAAAATGTGTTTATACGGAGACGTGTCACTTTTGCTAAAAAAATCGATCTGGTTAGCTAAAATCGTGAGTCCAGTCGATGGTGTTTAAGTAAGTTGCGACGATCGAATGATGACTTTTAATGCGCAAGATACTTGCGGTGTTCATCCGACGGTCGTAAGACGACCTTAAAACGTAAGGAACCAACGGTGATCGTAAGACGATCTTTATCAAAATGAGATGTATGGGTCGAGAGTCAATCGTAAGACTATTGATCCGAAATAAAGCTTGGCGGCGATCATAAGATGATCGAACCAAGATAAAATTTAAGGATCTTGTGATACAGTCGTTAAAGACTTATGTTCTGGCGTTCCGAGCCGATACAGTCATTATAGACTTTTGATCTGGCATTTAGAGCCGATATGGTCGTTATAGACCTATGTTCTGGCGTTCCGAGCCGATACTGTCGTTATAGACTTTTGATCTGGCATTTAGAGCCGATATGGTCGTTAAAGACCTATGATCTGGCGTTTAGAGCCGATATGGTCGTTATAGACCAATGATCCGGCGTTCGAGCCGATACGGTCGTTAGAGACCTAAGATCTGACATTTACAGCCGATACGGTCGTTAGAGACCTATGTTACGTTGTGTAAGTTTTGCTTTAGCGATAATCGGTAAAAAAAATTACCTTTCTATTGAACCTGAGTATTATGTCGACTCATACATGTCATGGACAAATGTAATGTCAACTGTAAAAATTCATTAAGTACAAAAATGAACAAGAAGCCGTGCGACTTGGGCATCCATTGTAATACAACGATTAAAACGTAAGTCATAAGACTTTTTGAATCATATAAGCAAACATCAGCGCATGCGATCAAAGCATTCATTCAGAACATGAATTTTTTCTAAGTTAAAGAACTTAGCTTGTGGGGTCGCTAGACCTTACGATCGTGTGATTTGATCATACGATGAACTTGAATCATGTGTTCCTGTAGTTATACAATCGAGTCGTCTAATAAAACTGATTGTTTATACCGTACGATTTTACTGAAGTCGTATGATAGACTTAGTAACTTATGTCGTGCGATCCTGCGATAAAGCAATGTCAGAGGTTGGTCGTTGGCTAGCCAACGACCCTCCGATGCTTAAGTCAGTAATCATCGTGATGAATAAAAAATCATATGAAAGAAGGAAAATGACTTAGAAGAAATACCTTTTCAGATGCGTTGCATTCCAGCTGCGTGGGATATCTCGACCGTCGAGGGTTTGGAGCCGATAGGTACCTTTACCCATGACTTCTGAGGTACGATAAGGACCTTCCTACTTGGTGAAAAGTTTACCTGCATTATGCTCTTGAGTGCTTTGGAACACTCGTCGGATGACGTAATCGCCTTCTTGAAAGACTCTTGCTTGTGATTATACGGTTAATCTTGCGACTTGCCTTTATTGGCAACCCTGAGTTTAAAATGTGCGAGTCGCACTTATTGGCGACTTTTGCGTTTTGACATGCGTCTTACCATGACTGGTGATTGTGAGATTCAATGTACAAGTCGTCTTTATTGACGACATATGCCACGACTAGCGATGAGATTTCAATATGCGAGTCGCTTTTATTGGCGACCGAGGATTTTTACCTGTGTTTGTCGTGACGGGCGATCACAAAAAATGTGGGTCGTCTTTTATTGACTACTATAAATCGCAGCCTGCGTTTGCCATCACTGGCGATCATGAGAAAAAATGCGAGTCGTCCTTTATCGACGACTATTGTTAATGCCAAAAATCGCACCAAAGGGACAACTTAAGGTCGATGTGGACTTAATCAACTAAAGAAAGGATCTTTCGACGAGACGTGCGACGAGGGAAAAAATAAACGAGACAAGGAATTTGATGACGCAGGAAAAACCTCAATCGAGGAAAAACCCTGCGGACGACAAGAGGTGTCGTCGCTGCACTATGGTCGCCAATCAGGGGCGATGTCCTTGGTACTGGCGTCGGTCGTACGATGATTACAATACAAATGAAGGAAAAGCTTCGAAATGTAAAGTACAAGTGTTTAAATGTAAAAACAGGTGTTTGTCGTGTGTGAGTACAAAGTGTGAACTTCTGGTCGAGGGCTGTTGTCGTGCGTCGAGAGCGATACTTGAGCTTTCCTTCGAGTGTTCTTGAGTTCGCTGTAAGGTTCTGGCTTTCAATACTTGATCTCCAGAGTTTGAATGTTCTTTGCTATGAGTTTGGATGATTTTTTCTGCTGTTTGGTGATGTTCGCTGAGGTCTATTAGATGTTAACCGATGTCCCTTGAAATGAGGCTTTAGCTTGACTTTTATAGTCTTCGTGCCATTAATTAGCTCCATTAATGATTTGATCAACGGCTACAACGGCTGGAAACAGTCGCCGGAGTGATTATCCATAATGTTCTTCGTCCGTTACGGCTGCTTGCTGTTAATGGCTTTGACTCCTGCATTAAATACTTAACAAACGTAACAGTCAAGGTTAACGTTAGCTTTGGTCGAAGGTGCAGTGATCTTACGCGATGGTCGTACGGGACGAGCGATGCTATGGTCGAGCGTCATGGGGGACGTACGACTTACCTTTTACGGGAGACGACAAATGTTTTCTTGGTTCTTGTCGAGACCTTATCTTCATACAAGATTTGGATTATAACGTGCGTCTTACCTGCTCTGATCGTGGTCGTACGACGTGATTTTTTGCCCAAACAGTTTGCCCCCAAAATTTGAAAATTGAATGTCAAATTTAAGTTTTAAATTTTGCTTGTCGAACGCTTAGACTTGTGACCTGGGTTGAGGGACTTACCTGGTTGTCGTGGAACTGGACCGGTTCGCCTTTAAATGAACGAGAAGTTAAAAAGGGAACGAGGTCGTGACGTCATGGTGACACACGATTGTGCTTACCATCTGTCGATGACAGGTGTCGACGATCCCTGCGGTCATACGAAGGGATGAGAGCACGCGGTGATCATCAAAGGGCTCGACCTGACATGATCGACTGCATAAATAAAGATTACGATGGATCTTTTCTTGGCGATTTACGTTCGATTAGAACTTGCAAGAATCTTTGACCTAATTTATGTTTTTCTGAGATCATATAAGATACGACCCTCCAGTTTGCGTATGCGTCGCAAGTCTATTGCTATAAAGCCTAGAAAAAACTGGGATATATGGGCCTTTCAGAAGTGCAAATCAATTTAACGGGGCTGGCAATGTCGACAGAGCCTAGAAGCACCATTAAAAACGAAGAAGATCTCGACGACTTTAGAAGTCTAGCGAGGATTCCTATGGGGATTATCGTAAGCAAGGTTGGCAAGGTTCGACCGGAAATGTGCCCCGAGGGGTACATTGTTATATACGAATACCCGTTCAAAATAGGCTTTCACTGGCCATATTTGCCTTTAGTCAAAGAGTTCATGTGTGAATTTGATCTTTCGCCGGGGCAACTGATGCCCCAGTTCTTGCGAGTTATCTTGATCATCGAACGACTTACCTCCAACTGGAATCCACCGATGAATGTGAGGGACCTTCTGACGGCGTATAAGGTCAAGAATGACCGGTACCGTCGCTATAGTTTGTTTTCAAGGTTCAAGGGTGATCGTACCCTGGTTTTAAATACTGCGGTCAACGACAGTGGATGGAAGAAGAGGTATGTATTCGTACGGATGTCGACGCTGGACACTGATAGTGACTGGATTAGGGAGGGTTGGAATATGACGGGTGAGCCTTTGATTATACGTTTTCATGTTATTCTGTTGCTCGATTGTTTCTTCGACTGATCTTCTTTTTTATGCGTAGATATTGATTTCGATAAGGTAGAGCCGGATGATGCTTCTCGGACTAAGATCGAAAAGTTCTTGGAATTTAGTACTGAAGACCGGTCGTACGTCACGCGTCATTTGATAGACGAGGATGATGACACCATTTTCTTGAGCGACAGAATGAGGATGGGTCGAGAGGATAAAGAAGAAGAGGAGGACTCTGAGAAGACTGAGGAGGAAGAGAAGAGCGAAGAACCAGAGGTAGAGATAATTGGTAAGTATCCTTTTGTCTTCTTTTCGCTTGACCTGGTCCTTCTCTGTTCTGAATCGTCTAATTTCTTTCTTTTACCATACAGGTGAATCTCAAGCACAGGCGACTTCTTCTGTTGCTAGGAAGATGGCCCAAGTCGAAGTAGCTCGCGAGGCGAGGGAGAAGGACGTTTCGACAACTGGGTCAGGAGTCCTGAAGAGAAAAGAGGTCCCGATAGCCGGGTCGGGCCTCTTAAAGAGGACAAAGGTGTCCGTTCTGAGGGAACCGTCTTTGAAGACGGGTAACCCATCGAGGGTTGCCTTGTCCAGGAAGGCGAAGGCGTCGGTTGCATTTGACACGACCGGCGCAAAACCTGTGGATACTGCGTAACTGGCGACGATGTCTCCCGTCGTCCTATCTGGCCCTTCATCGACCGACAGGGGCAAAGGCGCGCAGAAGGGACCTGTGGGGGAAACGACGGTCAACTTTACGTTGCCATCGGGTTTTCTGGACGACAATGTCTTGGACGAGACGAAGTTGTTCCCCCATTTGGAAAAATATTTGCTTTCGTCTTTCAGGGAGCGTTTTGACGGGTTTTCTTTCGAGAAGAAAGAGTTCCATACAGCTGGACTCTTATTCTTGGTAAGTCTTTCTTTCAAGACTTGTCGTTTGTCGTTGTCGTTGTTTACTAATGCCGCTCATATTATGATTCTTCAGGCGTTCTAAGCTTCCCTGGCATTGCAGGCCGAAACGACGAATATAGAGGTTTCAACGACTTTTGTTACCAAAGATGAAGATGCAGCGTTAGCTAAAGAGAAAGCTGCTTTGGAGCATGAAGAAGCGATGTCGGTGCGCCTTGACCATGCTCTGGACGAATTGGATGCCCTCAGTCATACAAGAGACGAGATAAACTCGCGTTTGAAGGAGTCCCTGACTTTGATGCGCGACCAGAGAGAGGAGATGGAGGGGATGAAGGAATCCGTAACCGCGAAGAGGAAAGAAGTCGATGGAATCAAGGCTAAGGTGATAAATTTGAAGAAGGAGTCTGATGAGTTGAAGGACGAAAATAAGTCTTTCTTTTCTTATGCTCGACTTACTGCGCGTGCGGCAGTTATGCGACGTCACCTGCAGGGCAAGGATCCTTTGGCTTCAGCGTCAGATGAGCTGCGTCTCTTTTATGAGAGAGTCGAGACCGAGAGAGATCTCGACTTGGATGACGAGAAGGAGGTTGAGGAGGAGGTGGCTAACGATGGTTTTCGGGATGAGGTATCGGACAAGGTTGTGATCGATGCTTTTCCACAACCTTAGAAAAAATGTATTTGTTTGTTCGTGTTGCTCGACCGTTAGTGGTCGATTATGTACTCGATGACTTATATAATGAACGCAACTTTTGTTTGAACTTTATGCTTTATCCAAACCATGTTTAATTGTGAATTTGAACATAGGACACACAGGAAATCATGCGACTGAGGCATACATTGTAATACGATGAGTAAAACAAATATGTGAACACGCGATTAAAGCATTTTCTAAGTTAAAAGAGTTAGGGGTAAAATCGTTTAGACTTTGCGATCGCGATCGTACGATTAGATCGTACAATGAGTTTGTATCGTATGCCCTTATGGAGGGATGATCAAGTCACATACCTGATCATGTATGTCGTGCGACCCTGCGAATTTAAAGTCATATAGTAGACTTAGTGATTATTGCCGTGCGATTATGCGATAATCTGTTGTGCGATTCTGCGATAAAACGATGTCGGGGGTTGGTCGTTGGCTAGCCAACGACCCTCCGATGCTTAAGTCAGTAAACGTTTTGTGAGAAAAAATCGTGTGAAAAAGAGTTAGAGAACGTACCATTTCGACTGTTCTCTCTATTTGCCCCCTGTCATTTATTACCGTATCCTTTTTGGGAGGAAAAGATAGGTTTTAAATGACAGAATGACACGGAGAAATATTGTCCTGCGTTGACTATGTTGGCGTGCGACCGGGCACCATAGTAGACTTATCTCTGTGAAAAAGATATTAATTTAGGGATAGAAGAAACGAACCTGTCGAGAGCCTGATCTTGTGACTTTAGTTTATTTTTGCGGCTTCAAGGTAGACTTGTAGCACTCACGAGCGACTCCTGGATTCCCCATGGCATAGGGAATTTCAATTGACAACTTTTGCATGCTCCAGAGTCGACGGTCGATGGCCATTAGCTGGAACAGCGACATCGTCGATGATATACTTGAGATTTCCTTTCGGGAAATGATATGCTAGTTCCTTCTTCAATGCGATACAGTCGTATGTCGCATGACCATGATCGGCATGGAAGTCGCACCACTTTGATTTGTCTTTCTTAGCATCGTCCAGGTCGGACTTCTTTGGCCATCGAATGGTCGCTTGGGAACTTTTCAGAGCTTCGACTAGGTCCTTTGTAGATCCTTTGAATCCGTAAGAGGATATCTTGGGGTACTGAATGAACTTAGTCGCGGTCTTGGCCTCTGCTTTCGTCTTGAAACGAACATTTGAAATTTGGCGCGCTGGCTCTATTCTGGAAACAACCTTTGGCTTGAACTCTGGCTTTCTGACACCTAACGACTTCTTGTCGTTAGTGTGTTTGCGACGAAAGGCTGCATCGTCTTCGACCCTCATATATGCTAAGGTTCGAGCTCGGACGTCTTCGAAAGTCTCTAGGGGATACTTGGTCAGATCGATATATAGACCTGAACTATCGTCTAGACCACGCTTATAAGCTTCGATCGGCATTGAATCTATTGAAATAACTTCGAATAGACTCATTAGCTTTCTGTACGATGTAATATAGGTCGTTGGTCTGCTTCTCCATCTTACGACTGCTGGTGAATTGCTGGGAGAACTGGTTAACCAACTCAGCAAACGACCCGATGGACTTGGGTTTGAGATTGATTAACCATTGGAGAGTTGGACCAGTGAGAGTTGCTCCGAAACTCTTACACATGCATACTTCCTCGTACATAAATGGGATCGAGATCGTCCACATGAGCTGCTTGTACTGCGCGACGTGCTCAGTCGGATCAGTCACACCAGAATATTTGGGAGTGAAGGCAGGAATGTTATACTTCTTTGGGACCTCGACGGTGGCAATCTCGTCGATGAAGGGCGACGCCTGATACCCCGAGCGAGGCTCGACGTCGACGGGCACGGCTGCCCCAGGCAACTTGGCGAGCAAGGACAGGACACGCTCATTTCGGTCTTCTAATATCTTCAAACGCTGGGCGACGGGATTGTTAAGATCAGGATTTTCCCCTGTCGAGGGATTGGTCCCTGAGCTAGTGCCATTACCATGCGACGAACCATTGGTGTCCCCGTTGAATGGAACAAAATGTGGCTGCGACCCATATTGGAATTGCTGCGGTCAATTCTGAAACGATTGTGGTCCCTGTTGAAATTGTTGCGATCTCTGCTGGAATGATTGCGATCCTTGCTGGAAAGGTTGCGGACCACTTTGGAACAGTTGGGAAAACGGCTGGGATCTGTTTGGGCAAAAATTCACGTCGCTCGACCACGACCAGAACAGGTAAGACGCACGATTATGAACTAAAGCTTGTATTAAGTTAAGGTCTCGACAAGAGCCCATAAAACATCTGTCGTCCTTCATAAAAGGTAAGTCGAGAGTTCCCCACGACGCTCGACCATAGTCTCGCCAGTTCCGTACGACCGTCGCATAGAACCATGCGACCTCGACCGAACTAACGTTAACCATGACTGTTACGTTTGTTAAGTGTTTAATGCAGGAGTCAAAGTCATTAAAGAGCAACGGATATAACCGACACAACCATTAACGATCGATAGCCGTAACGGACGAAGACTATTATGAACATTCATCTCAGCGACCGTTTCTAGCCATTGTAACCGTTAAAGAGAGCATTCATGGTCTTAATTAATGACGCGGAGACTATAAATATCAAGTTCAAGCAATCATTTCAGGACATCTGAGACAACACAGAAGAACCCTACAGCAAACTCAAGTGAAGCATTCTCTCTCGAAGAAGTCACTCTCGACGCACGACAACAGCTCTCGACCAGCAGTTCACACTTTGTATTCACACACAACAAACACCTGTTTTTACATTTAAACACTTGTACTTTACATTTCGAAGCTTTTCCTTCATTTGTATTGTAATCTCTGTACGATCGACACCAGTACCAAGGACATCGCCCTGATTGGCGACCATAGTGCAGCGACGACACCTCTTGTCGTCCGCAGGTTTTTTCCCCGATTGAGGTTTTTCCTGCGTCATCAAATCTCTTGTCTCGTTTATTTTTTCCCTCGTCGCACGTCTCGTCGAAAGATCCTTTCTTTAGTTGATTAAGTCCACATCGACCTTAAGTTGTCCCTTTGGTGCGATTTTTGGCATTAACAGTTTGGCGCCATCCGCGTGACTACATCTAGAGAAAATTCTCGACGAACGTGCATCCTATTAATAGTTTCTTGGAGTTTCTTCTGTTCTCTATCACAGGAAAATGGCAGGTGGCAGAAACTCAGGACGAACCGCTGACCCAGCGCATGGAAAGCTTGAAAAGGTGCAATATGTTCCTAAAGCCATCGGTGATTATTGCCTAGAAGAAGTTATCTTAGACCCAAGCAAGGCCGAACAAAAAGTCTTGATAGGATCATCTCTCGATCCCCACCTTAGGCAAAGGATAATATCTTTCTTGCAAGAATATGCTGACTGCTTCGCCTGGTCGCATGAAGATATGGTTGGCATTGACCCTAACATCATTTCTCACAAGCTCAATATCGATCCATCGTTTAAACCCGTCAAGCAAAAGCGCCGTAAATTCGCTCCTGAAAGAAATAAGGTAATAAACGATGAGGTCGATCACCTCCTCAAGACAGGAAAGATCCGAGAAGTAAAGTATCCCGACTGGCTTGCTAATGTCGTGGTCGTGGGTAAGAAGAATGGAAAATGGAGGGTCTGTATCGACTTCACCGATCTCAATAAGGGTTGCCCGAAAGATCCTTTCCCATTACCGCATATCGACGCCATGGTCGACGCAACCGCAGGACATGAACTATTGACTTTCATGGATGCCTATTCAGGGTATAACCAAATCTTAATGCACGTCGAGGACCAGGAGAAAACCGCTTTTATGACGGACCGAGGTATTTACTGTTATAAAGTTATGCCTTTCGGACTAAAAAAGGCAGGATCCACCTACCAGCGTTTAGTGAATAAAATGTTCAAAGACCATCTCGGCGACACAATGGAGGTATATATTGATGACATGCTCGTCAAGTCAAAGCAAGCGGTAGATCATATCGAGCATCTAAGACAATCGTTCAACATCTTTCGGGAGTATAGCATGAAGCTCAACCCTACCAAATGTTCCTTCGGAGTCAGAGCTGGAAAGTTCTTAGGCCACAAGGTCACTCGCCAAGGAATTGAAGCTAACCCCGACCAAATCAAAGCCATCATCGACATCAAATCTCCTCGAAATTTCAAGGAGGTCCAAAGGCTTACTGGTCGAGTAGCGGCCCTAAACAGGTTTATCTCCCGATCTTCAGATAGATGTCATATGTTTTATAACGTCCTCAGGAAAAATAAAGGTTTCAACTGGACCAATGATCATGAGCAAGCATTGCAAAAACTCAAGGAATATATGGCGTCGCCTCCTCTGTTGTCGAAACCTCCCGATCATGAGATCTTACAATTGTATTTAGCTGTCAGTCCAAATGCGGTAAGCGTCGTACTCACACGAGAGGACAAAAAACAACAATTGGCAATCTACTACGTAAGTAAATCTCTCTTGGACGCAGAAACCAGGTATTCTTCCATGGAAAAACTGCTTTTGTCGCTAGTCACAACTGCTAAAAAATTACGACACTACTTCGAATCGCATCCTATTACTGTCGTAACTAACTTTCCTCTTAAGTCTGTTTTAAGGAAACCTGAGTTGACATGTCGCTTAGCAAAGTAGAGCATATATCTCAGCAGTTATGACATCGATTTCAAGCCCATGACCGCAATCAAATCACAAGCTTTGGCAGACTTTATCGCCGATTTCAGCCCTGAATTGGAGAAAGAAGCAGAGCTCGAAGTGTCCACTGTGGCGACTCACGACGACGTGCCTTGGATCCTACATGTCGACGGATCATCCAACATTAGAGGCTCTGGGCTGGGTGTCGTCTTAAAGTCGCCACAGGGGGGTAAGATGGTATACTCGATCCGATGCGACTTCAAGGCCACCAACAACGAAGCCGAATATGAAGCCCTGATCGTGGGAATGAATATGGCTCACGACTCGGGGGCAACCGCATTGCATGTCAAGAGCGATTCCCTGCTGGTAGTAAATCAAATCAATGGAGAATTCGCAGCCAAGGATTCAAAAATGACAGCATATCTAAGCGTGGCAAAAGAAATTTCCAAAAAATTTAAATCTTTTTCTATTGAACAGATTCCGCGAGACCAGAACACTCAGACCGACGCATTGGCAAACCTTGGGTCCGCTTTAGTTGAACCAATATTTGATGTTATTCCTATGATTCACCTGGCAACGCCGTCCATTGGAAACACAGACGTCATACAGATCGAAGACGAAGAAGATGATTGGTCACGCGACATTCGAAATTTCCTCGTACACGACCAACTCCCCGAAGACAAAATGGAGGCTCGAAAAATCAGATTCAAAGCATCTAAGTACGTCATGATCGAAAATAAGCTTTATCGGCGATCATCGACGGGCTTAAATTTAAGGTGCATCATCAGCAAAAATCAAGCCCAGAAAATCCTCCAAGAGATGCACGACGGCGAATGTGGTAATCATTCAGGAGGTCGTAGCTTGGCTAGTCGTATCTCCCGACAAGGGTATTTTTGGCCGACACTACGACAAGACGCTGTCAAGTACGTCCAGAATTGCGACCCCTGTCAACGACACTCAGGTATGTCTCATAAACCCTCGGAGCCTTTGCACTCAACGCTTGTCCCATGGCCTTTCATGAGGTGGGGAATGGATATTGTCGGCAAACTACCACCTGCTCCGGGGCGAAAAGTATTCCTCCTCTTACTCACGGATTACTTTTCTAAATGGGTCAAAGCGGCTGCTGTTTGGGCAAAAAATCACGTCGTACGACCACGACCAGAGCAGGTAAGACGCACGTTACAATCCAAATCTTGTATTAAGATAAGGTCTCGACAAGAACCCATAAAACATCCGTCGTCTCCCGTAAAAGGTAAGTCGTACATTCCCCATGACGCTCGACCATAGCATCGCCCGTCCCGTACGACCATCGCATAAGATCATTGCACCTTCGACCAAAGCTAACGTTAACCTTGACTGTTACGTTTGTTAAGTATTTAATGCAGGAGTCAAAGCCATTAACAGCAAGCGACTGTAACGGACGAAGATCATTATGGATATTCACTCCGGCGACCGTTTCCAGCCGTTGTAGCCGTTGATCAAAGCATTAATGGAGCTAATTAATGACGCAAAGACTATAAAAGACAAGCTAAAGCCTCATTTCAAAGGATATCAGAAAAACATCTAGGGTACATCAGCGAACATCACCAAACAGCAGAGAAAATCATCCAAATTCATAGCAAAGAACATTCAAACTCTGGAGATCAAGTACTGAAAGCCAGAACCTTACAACAAACTCAAGAACACTCGAAGGAAAGCTCAAGTATCTCTCTCGAAGCACGACAACAACCCTCGACCAGAAGTTCACACTTTGTATTCACACACGCAAACACCTGTTTTTACATTTAAACACTTGTACTTTACATTTCGAAGTATTTCCTTCATTTGTATTGTAATCATCGTATGACCGACTCCAGTACCAAGGACGTCGCCCCTGATTGGCGACCATAGTGCAGCGACGACACCTCTTGTCGTCCGCAGGTTTTTACCTCATTTGAGGTTTTTCCTGTGTCATCAAATCCCTTGTCTCGTTTATTTTTTCCCTCGTCGCACGTCTCGTCGAAAGATTCTTTCTTTAGTTGATTAAGTCCACATCGACCTTAAGTTGTCCCTTTGGTGCGATTTTTGGCATTAACAGTTTGGCGCCATCCGTGGGACCTCATCTAGAGAAAATCCTCGACGAACGTGCATTCTACTAATAGTTTCTTGGAGTTTCTTCTATTTTCTGTTGCAGGAAAATGGCAGCCTCTGGAAATCCGCCGCAAGCTGTTGCTTAGATGTATCAGGAGCTCGAAGTCGCCAGGAATCAGCTCAATGCAATGGCAGAGCAGAATCGCAGAGCAGCTGAGGAGATCGCGCGGTTAAGAAATCCTCTTGAGCCTCAAAATGGTCCTAGGCCATTCGTGCAGAACCCAATTCCAAGATCGTTCGACCAGAATGGCCCTAGACCATTTGTCCCGAATCCAGGTTCATCCGCGCAGAATCAGCATCCAGGCCCGTTCATGCAGAATCAACAGCCAGGGACGTTCAACCCAAATCCTCAGTTTGGGACAGTTCCTCCTCAGCACATAAGGCCACCACCCATGAATAATGGGTCTCAGCCATTACAAGGGTCGCAGCCTTTCCAGCAGGGGTCGCAACCATTTCAGCAGCCATTTCAGAATGAACCTCAAGGTGGATCTCAGCCACTCCACGATGGATCACCGCCTTTCCAACAAGGATCGCAGCTGTTTCAGAATGGACCGCGGCAATTCCACTACGGGTCGCGGCCATATTTTGTTCCGTTCAACGGGGACACCAATGGTTCGTCGCATGGTAATGGCACTAGCCCAGGGACCAATCCCTCGACAGGGGCAAATCCTGATCTTAACGATCCCGTCGCCCAGCGTTTGAAGATGTTAGAAGACCAAAATAAGCACGTCCTATCCTTGCTCGCCAAGTTGCCTGGGGCAGCCGTGCCTGTCGACGTCGAGCCTCGTTCGGGGTATCAGGTGTCGCCCTTCATCGAATAGATCGCCACCGTCGAGGTCCCAAAGAAGTATAACATTCCATCCTTCACTCCCAAATATTCTGGTGTGACTGATCCGACTGAGCACGTCGCGCAGTACAAGCAGCTCATGTGGACAATCTCGATCCCATTTATGTACCAGGAAGTATGCATGTGCAAGAGTTTCGGGGCAACTCTCACTGGTCCAGCTCTCCAGTGGTTGATCAATCTCAAACCCAAATCAATCGGGTCGTTCGCCGAATTGGTCAACCAATTCTCCCGGCAATTCGCCAGCAGTCGCAAGATGGAAAAGCAGACTAGTGATATGTATTATGTCATGCAGAAGACCAATGAGTCTATTCGAAGTTATTTCAATAGATTCAATGCCGAAATGTTCAGCATCCGCAATTGCGACGTCAAAACCGCGATCGAAGCCTATAACCGTGGTCTGGACGATAGTTTGGGTCTATACACCGACCTGACCAAATATCCCCCGGAGAATTTCGAAGACGTCCGAGCTTGAACTTTAGCATATATGAGGGTCGAGGATGATGCCGCCTTTCGTCGCAAGCACACTGACGACAAGAAGTCGTTAGGTGTCAGAAAGCCAGAGTTCAAGACAAAGGATGTTTCCAGAATAGAGCCAGCGCGCCAAATTTCAAATGTTCGTTTCAAGACGAAAGCAGAGGCCAAGACCGCGACTAAGTTCACTCATTACCCCATGATATCCTCTTACGGATTCAAAGGATCTGCTAAGGAATTAGTCGAAGTTCTGAAAGGTACCCAAGCTACCATTCGATGGCCAAAGAAGTCCGACCTGGACGATGCTAAGAAGGACAAATCAAAGTGGTGCGACTTCCATGCCGATCATGGTCATGCGGCAGACGACTGTATCGCATTGAAGAAGGAACTAGCATATCATTTTCCGAAAGGAAATCTCAAATATATCATCGACGATGTCGGTATTTCAGGTAACAGACATCGAACGACGACCCCCGAGCATAAGAAGGTCGTCATTTGCATCACCGGTGGTTCAGACGTGTGTGGTATGACGTATTCTGCGGCCAAGCGTCATGCCAGTCAGGCGCCCGATGATCGGCCTATTCCTCGCTCGTTCAGACCCAAAGGAGATTTGGAGCCAGAAGCCATGAAGATTGTGTTCGACCACGTCGACCTTGGCGACTCGTATCAGAAGCATCACGACGGGTTGATCATTCAGCTCACAGTCGGTAACTGTCTAACGCGTCGAGTCTTGATCGACGGGGGCAGCTCAGCAAATGTCATTTTTCTCAACACTATCAAAGCCATGGGAATCGATCGCTCGGAAATCACCCGACGTTCGACGACTTTGGTCGGTTTCAATGGAGAAGCGACGAGCACCCTTGGAGAGATAATCTTGCCCGTCTACGCCGGAGGAGTCAACAAGCAGACCAAGTTCAGTGTCATCGATTATGCGTCGGCCTATAACATCATCTTGGGACGACCATGGATCCATGATATGAAAGCTGTTCCTTCGACGTATCATCAAATGTTGAAATTCCCGACGCCATGGGGAATCCAGGAGATCAAGACTGAGCCAAAAGTCGCTCGTGAGTGCTACAAGTCTACCTTGAAGCCGCAAAAATAAACTAAAGTCACAAGATCAGGCTCTCGACAGGTTTGTTTCTTCTATCCCTAAATTAATATCTTTTCCACAGGGATAAATCTACTATGGTGCCTCGTCGCACGACAACATAGTCGACCGCAGGACAATATTTCTCCGTGTCATTCTGTCATTCAAAACCTATCTTTTCCTCCCAAAAAGGATACGATAATAAATGACAGGGGGCAAATAGAGAGGGTCTGAAATGGTACGTTCTCTAGCTCTTTCTAGCTCTTTCTCATACGATTGTTTCTCACAAAACGTCTACTGACTTAAGCATCGGAGGGTCGTTGGTGAGCCAACGACCAACCCTCGACATTATTTTATTGCAGGATCGCACGACAATAATCACTAAGTCTACTATATGACTTTAAATTCGCAGGGACGCACGACATACATGATCAGGTATGTGACTTGATCATCCCTCCATAGGGGCATACGATACAAACTCACTGTACGATCTGGTCGTATGATCGCAGAGTCTAAACAACTTTACCCCTAAGTTTTTTAACTTTCATACCCTGAATGGATGCTTTAATCGCGTGTTTTTATTTGTTTTACGTTCTTGTCATCGTATTACAATGAGTGCCTTAGTCGCATGATTTCATATGCATTTTATGTTCGACTTCATAATCAATATGATGTGAATAAACCATAAGATTCAAAGCAAAAGATATATTCATTAAATAAACCATCATATACATACTCAACCCCCGATAGGTCAAGTGGCAAAAACAACAAGGAAAGAAAAAATTCTAGACGACAGGAGGAACATTGGTCGTATCCCCGCTCGAAGTCCCGACCTGAGGGCCTCCATCTGCCACTCCTACCGCACGAATCTCCTGCAATTCATATTGAGCGTCGAAAAGTTGGACGGCCAGCTCATCGGCACGCGCCATGGCCAACTTCTCCCTATCTAAAGCCGCTCTCTCCCTTTCCAACGCTGCAGCCTCCCTCTCAAGAGTAGACGCCACCAGATCCTCAACCCTTAACGTCTCAGCATGTAACGCCAAGGAAGACTGGAACGTCTGTGAAAAATAAAAGGTGCATTCAAGAACATTCGACAAAGATTACACAAGTCATGAAAGATTGACACTCACCGTGAACGCCAGACTGGCAACTCGAGATCTCATCTCTTCGGCCGGAACTCCATGAAAACGCTCCCCGAAAGACGGGAGCAAATACTTCCCCAACTGAGGAAACGACGTCGTCCCGTCTAGGACACCATCCGCTATAAAGTCAGACGGCAATGTAAAATTGACCGTCGTAACTTCAGCCGACGATCCCTCGCCCCTGTCGGTAAATATTGGGATCGACACTTGAGACACCGGTTTCGTCACCGTCGCCGGAAACGCAGAACTTGCTGGTGTCGCGTCCATCACGCCATGACGGCTAGATGACGCCCTCGCCTTCTTAGGCAGAACAACTCCCGGTGAGTTATCAACCCTCGATGACGGTTCCCTCAGGACTGTCCTCTTGGTTCTCTTCTCGCTCGACCCAGCTGTCGAAACATTTTCACCCCAAAGGGCACGCATAACCTGTTTCCCTCTCGCCCTAGAGACCGATTTCCTCTCGGTCGGCATTGATCAGGAAATACATGAAGCGTCAGACAGATAGAATAAACGAAATAAAATAAACTATGGTACACTTACCAGTCGCCTCTTCCTGTACGTCTTCATCTCCTTCTTCTATTACGTCCTCATCCTCGTCCTCGACCGCCGATTGCCACGAAACGAAAGATCGGTCATCAACACTAAGACTCAAGAACTTGTTGATCTTAGCCTGGGAATCCACAGTCGGTTTCACTTCGTCAAGCCGAATCTCTGAAGGCGACAAGAGGAGAATGATAAATAGAAGTCATAAAAATAAATAAAACTCAGAAACAAATGAAGCATACCTGTCTCATTCCAGTCTGACCGCATCCAATCGCTGCTGGAATCCAACGACTCGGTAAGAACAAATACATACCTCGACTTCCACCCACGATCATTGACGCCAGTTCCCAAAACCAAGGCACGATCACCCTTGAACTTAGAATAAGGACTATAACGCCAGTTCTTATCCTTTTTAACTTGGTACGCCGCCAAGAAATCATTCATGATCATAGGAGCTCCCATTTCGCGGACGCTCGCTCAATAACCAGCAAAACTCACCAAAGTTGGGGCATCAATTGTCCCGGCGACACATCGAAATCCTGGATGAACGACTTGGCTAAACCAGAAAACGGCCATTGAAACCCTATCTTAAAAGGATACTCGTACAAAACGAGATATCCCTCAGGGAAATCCTTAGAACGAACAATCCCCGGACACCGCAACTCTACATTTGTAGGATTTTTTGCTAAACTCCTAAAAGCATCTAAGTCTATGTGATTCATGATAAGACTAGCAGGCTCCGTCGACATTGTGAATCAAAGGACAGAACAAGGTCTTATATAAACGCTCTCAACTGCGGTTTGAAGATTTGCAACGATTCGAGTAAGTTCGGACGAAGAATGGAAAGGAATCAAGGCGAAATCTCTTCCCAAATAAACACTTCAAAAGTATAGCAAGAAAAGATCCGTCGTGATTTTTATTTATACAACCGATCGCATCAAGTCGAATCCCTGGATGATTTCCCCGCGTCCGTGTCCTTTCGTATATCCGCCCGGATCTTCGACACCTGTCCTCGACAGCAGGTAAGCATCATCGTGTGTCAGTATGACGTCACGACCTCGATCCCTTTTCAACTTCTCGTTCAGTTAGAAACGGACCAGTCTAGCTCCAAGGCGATTGAGGTAATTTCTGACTCTTGTCTTATTTCCTATGCGTCTGATTGACAAAATTTAAAACTTAAACTTGACATTCAATTTTCAAATTTTGGGGGCAAACTATTTGGGCAAAAAATCACGTCGTACGACCACGACCAGAGCAGGTAAGACGCACGTTATAATCCAAATCTTGTATTAAGATAAGGTATCGACAAGAACCCATAAAACATCCGTCGTCTCCCGTAAAAGGTAAGTCGTACGTTCCCCATGACGCTCGACCATAGCATCGCCCGTCCCGTACGACCATCGCATAAGATCATTGCACCTTCGACCAAAGCTAACGTTAACCTTGACTGTTACGTTTGTTAAGTATTTAATGCAGGAGTTAAAGCCATTAACAGCAAGCGACTGTAACGGACGGAGATCATTATGGATATTCACTCCGGCGACCGTTTCCAGCCATTGTAGCCGTTGATCAAAGCATTAACGGAGCTAATTAATGACGCGAAGACTATAAAAGACAAGATAAAGCCTCATTTCAAAGGACTCGGAAAAACATCTAGGGTACATCAGGGAACATCACCAAACAACAGAGAAAATCATCCAAATTCATAGCAAAGAACATTCAAACTCTGGAGATCAAGTACTGAAAGCCAGAACCTTACAGCAAACTCAAGAACACTCGAAGGAAAGCTCAAGTATCGCTCTCGACGCACGACAACAGCCCTCGACCAGAAGTTCATACTTTGTATTCACACACGACAAACACCTGTTTTTACATTTAAACACTTGTACTTTACATTTCGAAGTATTTCCCTCATTTGTATTGTAATCATCGTATGACCGACGCCAATACCAAGGACGTCGCCCCTGATTGGCGACCATAGTGCAGCGACGACACCTCTTGTCGTCCGCAGGTTTTTTTCTCGATTGAGGTTTTTCCTGCGTCATTAAATCCCTTGTCTCGTTTATTTTTTCCCTCGTCGCACGTCTCGTCAAAAGATCCTTTCTTTAGTTGATTAAGTCCACATCGACCTTAAGTTGTCCCTTTGGTATTATATTTGGCATTAACAGTTGCCTTCTCCCAAATTAGGGATAAAGAAGTTATCTCCTTTATCCAGACTAACATCATATGCAGGTTTGGGATTCCATCCGAAATTGTCTGCGACAATGGATCCCAATTCATAAGCGACAGGACCCAACAGTTCTGCGATGACAGGAATATCAAACTAACAACCTCGACTCCCAGATATCCCCAAGCTAATGGACTTTCCGAGTCAAGCAATAAGACTATTATAGCCTCGATCAAGAAACGATTAAAAGCTACAAAGGGAAGGTGGGTTGAAGAACTCCCTTCGGTCCTATGGGCAAATCTCACGATGCCACGCACGTCCACTGGGCAAACCTCCTTCTCTCTCGTCTATGGTTGCGAAGCCATCCTACCAATCGAAGTTCATCTCCCGACTTCGAGGCACACATCCGTCGACTACAACTTGGTTGATTTGAGTTATGACCTCGACGCCCTTGAAGAGCTCAGAGAATCGGCCTTGATCAGAATGGCGTCACAGAAGCAGGCAGTCGAGCGACATTTCAATAAGCACGTCAAAGTTAAAATCTTTCAAGAAGGCGATTACGTCCTCCGTCAAGTATTCCCGAATACCCAGGAGCTCAACGCAGGTAAACTTTCTACCAAGTGGGAAGGTCCCTATCGTATCTCCGAAGTCGTTGGTAAAGGAGCCTATCGACTTCGAACCCTCGACAATCAGGAAATCCCACGAAGTTGGAATGCGACGCATTTGAAAAAATATTTCTTTTAAGATCGCCTTCCTATCATACAAAGTTTTCAGCGCGACGGTAAGCATCGCAAAATCATTGGTAAAACCACGACCGACTTCTAACGAACTTTATCGCAGGAACGCACGGCATGAGTATCCAAGTGCATGACTCGATTGTTTGATCACAGGGGCATATATTCTAAAGTTTCATCATACGATACAATCACACGTAAGGTCTAAACGATCCCTCGATCTATGTTTCTGGAACTTAGAAATACTTTGTATGTTCTAACACATCGATGATATATATTTCAACCGTTATATTGCAATAAAAGCCTAAGTCGCACGATCCTCCGTTTATTTCATACTGTTATGATCAATATTACATTTATCCACGACATATGTAATTAAAAACACGAGTTCAGCAAAAGAAGGAACTTCATTGAACGATTACATATGAACGACCGATAGTCGGACAAGTAAATACAAAGTCAAAAGTCGTTGCATACCAATGGTCCGACCACCAACGGTCGAGCATGAAAATCCTGATTCATAAACCCAGAAAAAAGAAACTACCCTAAGATCTAAGGAAACATAGTAATCGTAAAATCTGCCCAAAGAAAACTCAGCCTTCGAAATCCTGACAATCCTGAAGAACTGATGCAAGGATCAAACGAGTATAGCCGGAGTTGTCTCCCAACCTTTCGCGCCATGGCATTCCGAGAATGTGGCTCTTAAGATTAATGTTAAGGTTGGAGGAAGGAATATCTTCTCTTCGACAATCGACCTCCACTCCAACACCTCTAGTTTCCTCACGTGTTTAGTGAAGGAAAACAAAAACATCTGCACGATTACAAAAGGAACGTATTAGCAAAACACTCATCGAAAGAATAAACATCGGTAAACACAAGTTTCGAAAGAAAAACTTACGAAAGACGCCAGTACGGCTAAACACAGTCCAATCTCTTTGATAGAGATCCCTGGAAAATGCTCCTTGAAATATAAGAGTTGATATTCCCCAGAAGCGGAAGCGACTTCGTCCTGACGAGGACATAGCCAGTCAAGAGGGATGAAGACAACGCAAAGTTGATCTCCATAAAATCCCCATCATTCTCTCCCGTCTTTACACCCTCGCCCCTGTCGGCTGATGAAAGGGTCGACGTGGTAGCAGAAAACATCGTCGCCAGATCCACATAATCCACGGACATCGCGTTTATCGCAACCAACATCGTCATCGATTTGGGTATCATAGCCCATGATAGATCATCAGTCACCGAAGATTTGGAAAAAGTCGAGATTCTAGAAAATTTAACTTTTCGAAAGCTTAAAGAAAACAATACATTTTGATCTCTATTTATGCAGGAAGTCGTGACAGGTCGAGCCCTTCAAAAGATCGACACGCATCCCCGACTTTCATATGCCCCAGTAAATCACCGACACCTGGCATCAACAGCTGGTAAGCATCATCCTACGACAGCATGATGTCACAACCTCGTTCTCCCTTCGACTTCTCGTTCAGTTAAGAGCGGACCAACCTAGTTCCAAGGTAACTAAGGTAATTTTCATCACTTGTCATATTTTTTTTGACTGACAAAATTTAAAACTCGGATTTGCTATCCTTCTTACAAATTTTGGGGGCAAACTGTTTGGGCAAAAATTCATGTCGCTCGTCCACGACCAGAACAGGTAAGACGCACGATTATGAACTAAATCTTGTATTAAGATAAGGTCTCAACAAGAGCCTAGAAAACATATGTCGTCCTTCATAAAAGGTAAGTCGAGAGTTCCCCACGACGCTCGACCATAGTGTCGCCAGTTCCGCACGACCGTCGCATAGAACCATGCGACCTCGACTGAACTAACGTTAACCATGACTATTATGTTTGTTAAGTGTTTAATGCAGGAGTCAAAGTCATTAAAGAGCAACGGATATAACCGACACAACCATTAACGATCGATAGCCATAACGGACGAAGACTATTATGAACATTCATCTCGGCGACCGTTTCTAGCCGTTGTAACCGTTAAAGAGAGCATTCATGGACTTAATTAATGACGCGGAGACTATAAATATCAAGTTCAAGCAATCATTTCAGGACATCTGAGACAACACAGAAGAACCCTACAACAAACTCAAGTGAAGCATTCTCTCTCGAAGAACTCACTCTCGACGCACGACAACAGCTCTCGACCAGCAGTTCACACTTTGTATTCACACACAACAAACACCTGTTTTTACATTTAAACACTTGTACTTTACATTTCGAAGCTTTTCCTTCATTTGTATTGTAATCTCTGTAGACACCAGTACCAAGGACATCGCCCCTGATTGGCGACCATAGTGCAGCGACAACACCTCTTGTCATCCGCAGGTTTTTTCCTCGATTGAGGTTTTTCCTGCGTCATCAAATCCCTTGTCTCGTTTATTTTTTCCCTCGTCGCACGTCTCGTCGAAAGATCCTTTCTTTAGTTGATTAAGTCCACATCTACCTTAAGTTGTCCCTTTGGTGCGATTTTTGGCATTAACAGGAGCCATTCTGAAATGGCTGGGCGCCACCTTGCAATGGTTGGGATCCATTGTTCAAGGGTGGTGGTCGGATGTGCTAAGGGGGAATCTGCCCAGACTGGGGATTCGGAATGAACGGACCCGACTGCTGTTTCTGCACAAATGGACCTGGATGCTGATTCTGTGTGGACGGGCCTGGTCCCGGACCTGGATTCTGGATGACTGGTCTAGGACCATTCTAGAGTCCAAGAGGATTCCTTAACCGCGCGATCTCCTCAGCTGCTCTGCGATTCTGCTCTGCCATTGCATTGAGCTGATTTCTGGCGACTTCGAGCTCCTGATACATCTGAGCAACAGCTTGCTACAAATTTCTTGGGGCTGCCATTGTTCCTGCAATAGAGAGCAGAAAAAACTCCAAGAAACTATTATTATAATGCACGTTCGTCGAGGATTTTCTCTAGATGTAGTCCCACGGATGGGGCCAAGCTGTTAATGCCAAAAATCACACCAAAGGGACAACTTAAGATGTCGATGTGGACATAATCAACTAAAGAAAGGATTTTTTGACGAGACGTGCGACGAGGGAAAAAATAAACGAGACAAGGAATTTGATGACGCAGGAAAAACCTCAATCGAGGAAAAAACCTGCGGACGACAAGAGGTGTCGTCGCTGCACTATGGTCGCCAATCAGGGGCGATGTCCTTGGTACTGGCGTCGGTCGTATGATGATTACAATACAAATGAAGGAAAAGCTTCAAAATGTAAAGTACAAGTGTTTAAATGTAAAAACAGGTGTTTGTCGTGTGTGAGTACAAAGTGTGAACTTCTGGTCGAGGGCTGTTGTCGTGCCTCGAGAGCGATACTTGAGCTATCCTTCAAGTGTTCTTGAGTTCGCTGTAAGGTTCTGGTTTTCAATACTTGATCTCCAGAGTTTGAATGTTCTTTGCTATGAGTTTGGATGATTTTCTCTGCTGTTTGGTGATATTCGCTGAGGTCTATTAGATGTTAACCGATGTCCCTTGAAATGAGGCTTTAGCTTGACTTTTATAGTCTTCGTGCCATTAATTAGCTCCATTAATGATTTGATTAACGGCTACAACGGCTGGAAACGGTCGCCGGAGTGATTATCCATAATGTTCTTCGTCCGTTACGGCTGCTTGCTGTTAATGGCTTTGACTCCTGCATTAAATACTTAACAAACGTAACAGTCAAGGTTAACGTTAGCTTTGGTCGAAGGTGCAGTGATCTTACGCGATGGTCGTACGGGACGGGCGATGCTATGGTCGAGCGTCATGGGGGACGTACGACTTACCTTTTACGGGAGACGACGGATGTTTTCTGGGTTCTTGTCGAGACCTTATCTTAATACAAGATTTGGATTATAATGTGCGTCTTACCTGCTCTGATCGTAGTCATACGACGTGATTTTTTGCCCAATCAGGGGTGATAATCCTTGTGTTACAGGTGATTTATGTACAATAAGTTACAAATGAAGTAAAAATACACTTAGTCCTGTGTAAAAAGTGTGCGTCGTGTGTTTAAACGTGCGAAACAAACTGCTGTCGTGCGACTTGAACTGTTGTCATGCTGTTTGAACTGTTGTCGTGCGGTACTTGCGTTAGCGACGTGTGCTCGAATGCGAGGGAGAAAATGAGAATGCAGTTGTATAGCTCGATCTATTCGTCCCCCCTATCGAGGTTGGAGCGTGCCTTTATATAGGTTCCGCCGGTCATTAGTGAGCTTTAATGGTTGGTCTTGTAACCGCTGTCGACATTAAATGCACTTTGATGATTGTCTTTGTAACCGCTGTCGAGTCTTTAATGTCATTAAGAGCTCGACCGTTATTGACCGTTGTACCATAATTGCTTGTAGACCTGCATTAATGAAAAAAAGAAACGGCTGTCGACCGTTGATAGTTAGGGTAATCGTAAGACCGTCTTAAGTTCTAGACGTCGGTCTTATGAAGCATACGACCGTTGTCGAAATACAAGACCATGTATATGACTGTAAATGTCTTGTAAGACCTTATCTTAGTATTGGAATGGTCTTATAAAAATGTCGTGAGACTAGGATAAAAATGTCGCAGGACTAGGTCGTAAGACCAGGTCGCAGGACCAGGATGCTTTCGTAGGACCAGAGCGATATAACACCGATGACAGGAGACTGTCGACGTAAGACCGACGAGTCGTAACGGGCGACACGTAACTGGCGACGTAAGGCTAGCGACGTGCGGCGTGCGACATGTGATGTGTGACACGTGACGTGCGATCATTAGATGTAAGATGACTATTGACCCAATATGTCTTTTAATAACTAATTATCGTGGTTATTAACGTATGTCGGGGATATGACAATAATGGGTATTATTCTTGTCGGTCGGGGGTATGACTGTCGTAGATTAGGGTAATCAATGTCCATGGGTCATGTCGAGGAAATTTCCCAAGTCGGTCGAGGGTGTGATTTTTACCCAAACAAGGGCTTCAAGGGTGAAGCTTCTGGCAAGGATGCGGCCGATGATCCTCCTCAACCTTAGGAAATTTTTGTTCTTTGTCTTTTACCGATCGACCGTTGGTGGTCGAGTCGTTTGGGTGTAATCGTCATTTGGACATGGAATGAAAAGATTTTCTCTTTTGAACTCATGCATTACTTTGTCTTATTCATTTTGTAAATAAGTACAATATCAATCGTGAAATTCACCAAGTAAACATACATCGTATAAAAATGAACATAAAGACTTGCGACATGGGCATCCGTTGTAATACACTGATTAGAACATAAGTTGTAAGATATTTAGACCTTTAAATCGTGTAAAGCAAACATAGGTACGTGTGATTAAAGCATTCACCCAAAACATGAATTTTTTTCTAAGTTAGAGAAACTTAGGTCGTGCGACAAATATGGGTCGTGCGTTCCTGCAATTATGCAATCAAGTCGTATGATAGACTTGGTTGCTTATGACGTGCGATCCTGCGAAAATGTACTTAAGTCGTGTAATAGACTTAGTAACTTATGTCGTGCGATCCTGCGATAAAACAAGGTCAGAGGTTGGTCGTTGGATAACCAACGACCCTCCGATGCTTAAGTCAGTAATCGTCGTGATGAATAAAACATCGTATGAGAAAATGGGTTTAGAAGAAATACCTTTTCAGATGTGTTGCATTCCAGCTACGTGGGATATCTCGATTGTCGAGGGTTTGGAGTTTATAAGCACCCTTTCCCACGACTTCTGAGATACGATAAGGACCTTCCCACTTGGTGGAAAGTTTACCTGCATTGAGCTCCTGAGTGCTCTGGAACACTCGTCGGAGGACGTAGTCGGTTTCTTGGAAGACTTTAGCTTTGACGTTCTTGTTGAAATATAGCTCGACCACTTGCCTTTGCGACGCCATTCTGATCAGTGCTGATTCTCTAAGTTCTTCAAGGGCGTCGAGGTTATAACTTAAATCAACCAAGTTATGGTCGACATAAGTATGCCTCGAGATCAGGAGCTGGACCTCGACCGGCAAAACTGCTTCACAACCATAGACCAAAGAGAAAGGGGGTTGTCCTGTGGACGTGCGTGGTGTCGTGCGATTCGCCCACAGGACCGAAGGGAGTTCTTCGACCCACTTTCCTTTGACAGCTTTTAACCTTTTCTTGATCGAAGCAATAATGGTTTTATTACTCGACTCAGCAAGCCCATTTGCCTAGGGATACCTGGTGTTTGGGTAAAAAATCACACCCTCGACCGACCTGGGGAATTCCTTCGACATGACCCATGGACTTCGATTACCCTAATGCCTACAAAAGTCATACCCCCGATCGATGAAGGTAATACCCATTATTGCCTTATCCCCGACATATGATAGTTGATTATTAAAAGACATCTTGCGTCAATAGTCATTCAAGACAGTATCTTACATCTAATGATCGTACGTCACGTGTCGCATCGCTAGTCGTATATCGCACTGGTCCTGCGACATCGTCATCCTAGTTTAACGACTTAGTGGTTTTACGACCTAGTCTTACGACATTTTCATAAGACCATTCCTATACTAAGATAAGGTCTTACAAGACATTTCCAGTCATATACATGGTCTTGTATTTCGACACTCTACCTCGACGTCGCCTAGTTCACACGACCGTCGCATAAAACCATGCGACCTCGACCGACTAATGCGCTATACGACTGTTATGTTTGTTCAATGTTTAATGTAGGAGTCAACACCATTAATGGACAACGGCTATAACCGGCGAAGTCAGTTAAGAACATCTAAATCCCGCATTAAAGACATCGACCGTTACGGCAGTTACTGTTAATGCCAAAAATTGCACCAAAGGGACAACTTAAGGTCGATGTGGACATAATCAACTAAAGAAAGGATCTTTCGACGAGACGTGCGACGGGGGAAAAAAATAAACGAGACAAGGGATTTGATGATGCAGGAAAAACCTCAAACGAGGAAAAAACGTGCGGACGACAGTGGGTGTCGTCGCTATACTATGGTCGCCAATCAGGGGCGATGTCCTTTGGTACTGGTGTCGATCGTACAGAGATTACAATACAAATGAAGGAAACGCTTCGAAATGTAAAGTACAAGTGTTTGGAATGTAAAACAAGTGTTTGACGTGTGTGAAAATAAGGTGTAAACTGTTGGTCGAGGGCGGATGTTGTGCGTCGAGAGCGATTCTTCGAGAGAAAGTTCTTTACTTCTGTTGTTCTTGAATTCGCTGTAGTATTCTGGAAGTTGATGCTAAATATAGCTTTCAGTAGATGATTTCTTGGATTCGATAGCCGATGTCCTCGAAATGAGTCTTGAGCTTGATCTTTTATAGTCTTCGGGAGCTTTAACTACATCATTAAAGGCTTTGATGACTTGTTGTAACGGTCGTTGTCTTCAATGTGGGATTACATTCTTGTTAATGACTTCGTCGGTTATAGTCGTTGCCTATTAATGACTTTGACTCATGCATTAACCACTTAACAAACGTAATAGTTATATTATGTGTTAGTTTGGTTGAGGTCGCATGGTCCATATGCGACGGTCGTGCGGAGCGGGCGACGTCGAGGTCGAGTGTCGCGATGAACTCTTGACTTACCTTTCGGGAGGGACGACGGATGTTTTCTGGGTCTTTGTCGGGACCTTATCTTTATACAGGATATGGTTCATAACGAGTGTCTTACCTTTTCTGTTTGTGGTCAAGACCTGCATTAATAAACAAAAGAAACAGATGTTTGACTGTTAACGGTTAGTATAATCGTACGACCGTCTTAAGTCTCGGATGTCGGTCTTATGGAACATACGACTATTGCCAAAATATAAGACCATTTGGTCGTAGGACCAGGATGTCAGGACGATGTTGTCGTAGGACCAGAGCGATATAACACCGATGATAGGAGACTGTCGACGTAAGACCGACGAGCCGTAACTGGTGACATAAGACTAGTGACGTAGGACTAGTGATGTGCGAAGTGCGATACGTGACGTGCCATCATGAGATGTAATATGACTATTGACCCAATATGTCAATTATCGTGGTTATTTAACATATGTTGGGGATATGATAATAATGGGTATTATCATTGTCGGTCGGGGGTAACCAATGTCCATGGGTCATGTCGAGGGGATTTCCCAAGTCGGTCGAGGGTGTGATTTTTTACCCAAACAGTTAGCCCCCCAAGATCTGAATTTCAAAGCCATTGGAATTTCAGATCTCGCACTAATGCGTTGCTACGGAGACGTGTTACTTTGCTAAGATCATCAGAAGAAAATCTGACTTGGTCAGCCAAAGAAGGCGACGCAAGTTGCGCTTGACCTTCGAGGCCGGGAAAGAATGCCCCGACAGCTGGGTCGGGAATCTTGAAGAAGACAAGGATGGTAGTCCTGAAGGAACCGTCTTTGACGCCTGATGTTTCGTCGAGAGTTGTCACGTCTAAGGAGGCGAGGGCGTCATCCGGCCATTCTGGAGCGATGGACGCGACACCAGCAAGTTCGGCGCTTCTGGCGACAGTGATAAAGCTAGTGTCCAAGGTGTTGTCCCTATCGTCTGCTGACAAGGGGGACGGGTTATCGGCCGATGGTGTCCTAGACGGGACGACGTTGTTGGTTTCCTAGACGGGACGACGTTGTTTCCTCATCTGAGGAAATGTTTGCTCCCGTCTTTCAGGGAGCGTTTTCCTATCGAGGAGACAGGGGTCCATGTCGTCAGGTTGGTGTTCCTAGTCGACGTGGTCCTGTGATCTGGCGTTCACAGCCGATACGGTCGTTATAGGCCTTTGGACTGGCGCTTACAGCCGATATGGTCGTTAGAGACCTATGTTACGTTGTGTAAGTTTTGCTTTAGAGATAATCGGTAAAACGTTTTACCTCCCTGAGTATTATTTCGACTCCTACACGTCATGGACAGATGTAATGTCGATTGTAAAAAATTCTTTAAGTACCAAGAGTCGTGCGACTTGGGCATCCATTGTAATACAACGATTAGAACGTAAGTCATAAGACTTTCATATTTTCGAATCGTATAAGCAAACACAAGCGCATGCGATCAAAGCATTCATTCTGAACATGGAATTTTTCTAAGTTAAAGAACTTAGATTGTGGGGTCGTAAGACCTTACGATCGTGTGATTTGATCATACGATGAACTTGAATCATGTGTTCCTGTAGTTATACAATCGAGTCGTCTAATAAAACTGATTGTTTATACCGTGCGATTTTACTGAAGTCGTACGATAGACTTAGAAACTTATGTCGTGCGATCCTGTAATAAAGCAATGTCAGAGGTTGGTCGTTGGCTAGCCAACGACCCTCCGATGCTTAAGTCAGTAATCGTCGTGATAAAAAATTGTATGAAAGATAGAAAAGGACTTAGAAGAAATACCTTTTCAGATGCGTCGCATTCCAGCTGCGTGGGATATCTCGACCGTCGAGGGTTTAGAGCCGATGGACACCTTTACCCACAACTTCTGAGGTACGATAAGGGCCTTCCCACTTGGTGAAAAGTTTACCTGCATTAAGCTTTCGAGTGTTTTGGAACACTCGTCGGAGGACGTGGTCGCCTTCTTGAAAGATTTTTGCTTGTGATTATACGGTTAATCTTGCGACTTGCCTTTATTGGCAATCATGAGATTAAAATGTGCGAGTCGTAATTATCAACGACTTTTGCATTTTGATATACGTCTTACCATGACTGGTGATTGCGAGATTCAATGTACAATTTATGCATAGGTCACGACTAGCGATCGTGCGAGTCGCTTTTATTAGCGACCAATAATTTCTAAACCTGCGTTAGCCATGACTGGCGATCATTAAAAAACGTGGGTCGTCTCTTATCGACGACTATAAATCATAACCTGTGATATAAGTCCTAGAGACTTTTGTTTCTCACGATATGAATTGCAAGACCTGTATTTATATATTCTTGCGAGCCTGCAATGTAAAATCGGGGGTGGTCGTTGGTTTGACCAATGATCCTTTGATGCATATTTCAACATTTATACGTTAGAGCATAATGATTGAACGAGGAAAATATACTTAGAGTATATATATAGAGTTGTTATACCATATTTCATCCAAGTGAGATGTCAAAGTTACCATAACTTGGAGTTGAGAAGCGCCTTTTTTCCAAGGACTTTTGAAATCGAAATATGGTGTTTTCTATTTTGTGACGGGCGTTCCGAGCCCTCGAGCCCCTCGGTCGAGGCGATCCATGCGATACTTTTGACGGAGCATTTTTTATCAGGGCTTGAATCTGGATCTGATCCGCATTCAATTCCGATTGAAGTTGAATCAGGGGATCTTGATAGTTTGCCATATACCTTAAACAAGGAGTAGAGGAAACTACAAGAAACCATTAGTAAGACGTACGTTTGTCGAAGATTTTCTCTAGATGGGGTCCCACAGATGGCGCCAAACTGTTAATGCCAAAAATCGCACCAAAGGGACAACTTAAGGTCGATGTGTACTTAATCAACTAAAGAAAGGATCTTTCGACGAGACGTGCGACGAGGGAAAAAATAAACGAGACAAGGGATTTGATGACGCAGGAAAAACCTCAAACGAGGAAAAAACCTGCGGACGACAGTGGGTGTCGTCGCTATACTATGGTCACCAATCAGGGGCGATGTCCTTTGGTACTGGTGTCGATCGTACAGAGATTACAATACAAATGAAGAAAATGCTTCGAAATGTAAAGTACAAGTGTTTGGAATGTAAAACAAGTGTTTGTCGTGTGTGAAAATAAGGTGTAAACTGCTGGTCAAGGGCGGATGTCGTGCGTCGAGAGCGATTCTTCGAGAGAAAGTTTTTGGCTTCTGTTGTTCTTGAATTCGCTGTAGTATTCTGGAAGTTGATGCTAAATATAGCTTTCAGTAGATGATTTCTTGGATTCGATAGCCGATGTCCCTGAAATGAGGCTTGAGCTTGATCTTTTATAGTCTTCGGGAGCTTTGACTACATCATTAAAGGCTTTGATGACTTGTTGTAACGGTCGTTGTCTTCAATGTGGGATTAAATGCTTGTTAATGACTTCGTCGGTTATAGCAGTTGCCCATTAATGACTTTGACTCCTGCATTAACCACTTAACAAACGTAATAGTTATATTATGTGTTAGCTTGGTTGAGGTCGCATTGTCCATATGCGATAGTCGTGCGGAGCGGGCGACGTCGAGGTCGAGTGTCGCGATGAACTCTTGACTTACCTTTCGGGAGGGACGACGGATGTTTTCTGGGTCTTTGTCGGGACCTTATCTTAATACAGGATATGGTTCATAACGAGTGTATTACCTTTTCTGTTTGTGGTCAAGACCTGCATTAATAAACAAAAGAAACAGATGTTTGACTGTTAACGGTTAGTATAATCGTACGACCGTCTTAAGTCTCGGATGTCGGTCTTATGGAACATACGACTATTGCCAAAATATAAGACCATTTGGTCGTAGGACCAGGATGTCAGGACGATGTTGTCGTAGGACCAGAGCAATATAACACCGATGACAGGAGACTGTCGACTTAAGACCGACGAGCCGTAACTGGCGACATAAGACTAGTGACGTAGGACTAGTGATGTGCGAAGTGCGATACGTGACGTGCGATCATGAGATGTAATATGACTATTGACCCAATATGTCAATTATCGTGGTTATTTAACGTATGTCGGGGATATGATAATAATGGGTATTATCATTGTCGGTCGGGGGTAACCAATCTCCATGGGTCATGTCGAGGGGATTTCCCAAGTCGGTTGAGGGTGTGATTTTTTACCCAAACAGTTACCAAAGTCCTTAATGATCCAATTAAAGTGCCCGAAGTCTATAAATATCAAGGAGAATCATCATTTCAGGGGACGGAACACAGATACAACATAGAACATCAGACACAAGCACTCGAACTCGAAAGAACACGTGAAGCACAGAAATCACTCTCAGAAGAATCGCTCTCGATGCACGACATCAGCGCACGACACACAGTTTAAACACACGACGCACATTGTTTTTACATTCGAAACACTTTTTACTTTACATTTCGACGTCTTTCCTTCATTTGTATTGTAATCTCTGTACGATCGACACCCAAAACACAAGGACATCGCCCCTGTTTGGCGACCATAGTGCACTGTCGACTCTCACGGAGTCGATCGCGGTTTTTTCCCTCGTTTTGGGGTTTTCCGCGTCACCAAATCTCTTGTCTCTTTTACTTTTTCCTCGCAATTGTGTTATTTGTCTTGAGATACGTTTCTTTAGTAGTTAAATGTCCACATCGACCTTAAGTTGTACCTTGGTGTGATTTTTGGCATTAACACCTGGGTGTTGAGGTCGTCAACTTGATATTGCGGTCTTCACATAACTGTCGAGTCCTGTTGCTTATGAACTGGGATTCATTGTCGCAGACAATTTCGGATGGGATCCCAAACCTGCATACGATGTTAGTCTGGATAAAATAGACGACTTCATTGTCCCGAACTTGGGAAAAGACAGCTGCTTCTACCCACTTAGAAAAATAATCTGTAAGTACGAGAAGAAATACCTTTTGCCCGGGGGCAGGTGGTAAGTGGCCAACAATGTCCATCCCCCATCTCATGAAGGGCCATGGGATTAGTGTCGAATGTAAAGGTTCAGAAGGTTTATGGGACGTACCTGAATGTCGTTGACAAGGATCACAATTCTGGACATACCTGGCGGCGTCTTGTCGCAGTGTTAGCCAAAAGTAGCCTTGTCGAGAGATACGATTGGCCAAACTGCAACCTCCTGAGTGGTTGCCACACTCCCCATCGTGCATCTCTTGAAGTATTCTTTGAACTTGACTTTTGCTGGTGACACATCTCAGGTTTAAGCCTGTCGATGATTGTCGATAGAGTCTATCTCCGATCACGACATACTTGGATGCCTTGAACCTGATCTTCCGAGCTTCCATCTTGTCTTCTGAGAGTTGGTCGTGCATAAGGAAATTTTTGATGTCACACGACCAATCATCTTCCAGGTCTTCGATCTGTACGATATCGTCATTTTCAATGGACGACGTCTCCAGGTGGATCATAGGAATGCTGTCGAATATTGGTTCGACTAGAGCAGACCCAAGGTTTGCTAAAGCATCGGCTTGAGTATTCTGGTCCCTTGGAATCTGTTCGATAGAAAATGATTTAAACTTTTCTAATTTTTCTTTTGCTACCTTTAGGTACGTTGTCATCTTTGAATCTTTGGCCGTGAATTCTCCATTCATCTGGTTCACGACCAGAAGAGAATCGTTTTTGACATGTAGCGCGGTTGCCCCTGAGTCGTGGGCCATATTCATTCCCACGATCAGGGCTTCGTACTCGGCTTCATTGTTGGTGGCCTTGAAGTCGCATCACATGGAATACACCACCTTGCCCCCTGTGGCGACTTTAAGACGACACCTAGTCCTATACCCCTAATGTTGGACGACCCGTCGACGTGTAAAGTCCAGGGCACGTCGTCGTGAGTCACCACAGTGGGCACCTCGAGCTCTGCTTCTTTTTCCAGCTCTAGACTGAAATCAACAATGAAATATGCCAAAGCTTGTGATTTGATCGTTGTCCTGGGCTTGAAGTCGATGTCGTAACCACTGAGATATATGCTCTATTTCACCAATCGACCTGTCAACTCAGGTTTCCTCAAGACAGACTTAAGAGGAAAGTTAGTCATGACAGTAATAGGATGCGATTCAAAATAGTGTCGCAATTTCTTTGCGGCTGCAACTAGCGACAAAAGCAATTTTTCCATAGAGGAATACCTGGTTTCGGCGTCCAAGAGAGATTTACTTACATAGTAGATCGGCAGTTGCTACTTTTCATCTTCTCGTGTCAGGACGACACTTACTGCATTAGGACTAACAGCCAAATACAGCTGTAAGACCTCATGATCGTGAGGTTTTGATAGCAAAGGCGACAACGTCATATATTCCTTTAATTTTTGCAGTGCTTGCTCATGATCGTCGGTCCAGTCGAAGCCTTTATTTTTCCTGAGGACGTTATAAAATAGATGGCATCTATCCGAGGATTGAGAGATAAACCTGTTCAAAGCTGCCACCCGACCAGTGAGCCTTTGGACCTCTTTGAAATTTCTTGGAGATTTGATTTCGATGATGGCTTTGATCTGGTCGGGATTGGCCTCGATCCCCCGACGAGTGACCATGTAGCCCAGGAATTTCTCGGCACTGACACCAAAGGAACACTTCGACGGGTTGAGCTTCATGCTATACATCCGGAGGATGTCGAACGACTGCCTCAAATGCTCGACGTGGTCGACTGCTTGCTTCGACTTGACGAGAATGTCGTCGATATACACCTCCATTGTGTCGCCGAGGTGCTCTTTGAACATTTTGTTTACCAGACGCTGGTAGGTGGAACCTGCATTTTTTAAACCAAAGGGCATTACCTTGTAACAATAAATACCTCGATCTGTCATGAATGCAGTTTTTTCTTGGTCCACGACGTGCATCAGGATCTGATTGTATCCAGAATAGGCGTCCATAAACGTCAATAGTTCATGTCCTGCTGTGGCGTCGACCATGGCATCGATATGTGGCAATGTGAAAGGGTCTTTTGGACAAGCTTTGTTGAGATCTGTAAAATCAATACAGACCCTCCATTTGCCATTTTTCTTCTGAACGACCACGACATTGGCAAGCCAATCGGGGTACTTTACTTCTCGAATTTTTCCTATCTTGAGGAGGTTGTCGACCTCGTCATTTATCACCTTATTCCTTTCCGGAGCAAATTTTCGTCGCTTTTGCTTGACAGGCTTGAATGACGGGTCGACATTGAGCTTGTGAGAGATAACGCTGGGGTCTATGCCGACCATGTCTTCGTGCGACTAGGCAAAGCAGTCGGCGTGTTCCTGCAAAAAAGATATTAGTTTTTCTTTAAGGCAGGGATCGAGGGACGAACATATAAAGACTTTCTGGCCAGGCTTACTCTGGTCCAGGACGACTTCCTCCAGGCGATAGTCGTCGGCTGTCCCAGGAGCATCCTGTACCTGTAATTGCTAGATGGACTGCTCATGCGGCTTCAAGGTCGTCTTGTTGCAGTCGTGGGCGACCTTTGGCTCACTTTTGATCTCCTGGACTCCCCATGGCGTAGGGAACTTCATGGTCTGATGATATGTCAAGGGAACGACTTTCATGTCATGGATCCACGGTCGACCTAAGATGATGTTATAGGCCGACGAGCAATCGATGACGTTGAACTTTGTCGACTTGTTGATTCCTCCGGCATAGACAGGCAGGGTGATCTCTCCAAAGGTACTCGTCGCGTCCCCATTGAAACCGACCAAGGTTGTCGAGTATCGGGTGATTTCCGATCGATCGATTCCGATAGCCTTGATGGTATCAAGGAAGATGACGTTTGCTGAACTGCCTCCGTCGACCAAGACTCGTCGGGTTAAACAGTTACCAATCGTGAGTTGGATGATCAACCCGTCATGATGCTTTTGATATGAGTCACCGAGGTCGTCTTGGTCGAATGTGATCTTCATGGCTTCTAACTCCAGATCTCCTTTGGGTCTTGATGAACGAGGGGTAGGTCGATCGTCAGGTGCTTGACTGGCGTGATGTTTGGCTGCGGAATACGTTAGACCGCATACGTCGGAACCACCAGTTATGCAGTTGACGACCTTTGCATGCTCGTGAGTCGGCGGTCGAACGTCGTTAGCTGGAGTAACGTCGTCGTCGATGATATCCTTGAGATTTCCCTTTGTGACGTGGTATGCTAGCTCTTTTTTGAGAGCTATACAATCGTCTGTTGTATGACCGTGGTCGATATGGAAATCGCACCACTTCGATTTATCTTTCTTACCGTCATCTTTGTCGGACTTCATCGGCCACCGGATGGTCGCCTAGACGGTCTTTAGGTCCTCGACCAAGTCTTTAGTAGTCCATTTGAATCCGTAGAAGGATATCTTAGGGTACTGAGGAAATTTGGACATGGTCGCAGTATTGAACTCCGCCTTCGTCTTGAGTCGGACGTTTGAGATTTGTCGTGCGGGCTCTGACTTGGATACTGCCTTCTTTACACTCAATGACCTCTTGTCGTCAGAAAGCTTACGACAAAAGGCTGCGTCGTCTTCCACCCTCATATACGCTAGGGTCCTCGCACGGGCATCTTCGAAATTCTCCGGAGGATATTTGGTCAAGTCAGTACACAGACCCGAACTGTCATCCAGACCACGTTTGTAGGCTTCGATCGCGGTCTTGACGTCGCAGTTGCGGACACTGATCGTCTCTGCATTGAACATATTGAAATAACTCCGGATAGATTCACTAGTCTTCTGCACGACATAGTATAAGTCGTTGGTCTGCTTCTCCATCTTGCGACTGCTGGCGAACTGCTGGGAGAACTGGTTGACTAAATCAGCGAACGACTCGATGGATTTGGGTTTGAGGTTAATCAACCATTGGAGGGCAGGACCCGTGAGGGTCGTCCCGAAACTCTTGCACATACAAACTTCTTGATACATATGCGGGATCGAGACCGTCCACATTAATTGCTTATACTGTGAAATATGCTCCATTGGATCGGTTATTCCCGAATACTTGGGCGTGAAAGCGGGGATGTTATACTTCTTCGGGACGTCGACAGTCGCTATCGTGTCAACGAAAGGTGACGCCTGATACCCCAAGCAAGGCTCGACGTCGACGGTCACGGCTGCCCCCGGTAGCTTAGCGAGTAAGGACATGACTCGCTCTTTCTGGTCTTCCAACATCTTCAACCGCTGGGCGACAGGATCATTGGGATCGGAATTTACACCTGTCTTCCAACATCTTCAATGAGCCATTGGCGTCCCCATTGAAAGGGACAAAGTATGGCTGAGACCCATTTTGCATGGGTGGTGGCCTTAGATGCTAAGGGGGAATTGGCCCAAACTGAGGATTTGGGATGAACGATCCCTGGTGCTGGCTCTGCATGAATGGACCTTGCTGCTGATTCTGACCGAACGGTCCTGGTCCTGGATTCTGAACGAATGGACCCGAACCTGGATTTTGGACGAATGGTCTTGGGCCATTCTGTCGTCCAAACGATCCATTCGGATTCAGATTCCTCAGTCATGCGATTTCCTCAGCTGCCCTTCGACTTTGCTCAACAAGGGCGTCGATCTGTCGGCGTGCATTTTCAAGCTCCCAATGCATCTAGGAGATGATCTGCTCTTGGTTTCCATGACTTGCCATTTTCCTGAAACAGCGAAAAAGAGGAAACTCCGAGAAATCGTTAGTAAGACGCACGTTTGTCGAAGACTTTCTCTAGATGGGGCCCCACGGTAGGCGCCAAACTATTAATGCCAAAAATTGTCCAGAAGGATAACTTAATGTTGATTGTGGAGCTTAACAACTAAAGATAGAAATCGTTCGACAAAGCAATGCGACTAAGACAAAAAATGTAAATAAGACAGAAAGATTTTGGTGACACGGGAAAAACCTCAACGAGGAAAAAACCCGCGGACGACTGTGGGTGTCGTCGCTGCACTATGGTCTCCAAACAGGGGCGATGTCCTTATGTTTCAGATGTCGAGAGTACAATGATTACAATACAAGTGAAAGACAGACTTTAAATGTAAAGTAAACAGGTATGTCGTGTGTAAATGTAAGGGCGTTGTGCGTAGAACCTATGTGTCGCTCGTCGTGAGCGATCGTTTGGGAGAGAGTTCTTTGCTTCGAGTGTTTTTTCTTTCTTGCAGTAGGTGTTCTCTAGAGTTCAATTGTCCGCAAAATGATGTTGAGCCTCCATATATATAGCCTTCGAATGCTTAAAATGATCTTCATGAATGTCGGAGTAACGGTCGTAGCGTCCTTTGAAAGTTAATGCTCGTAATTACCCTTGTCGGTTATATCCGTCGGCCATTAATGGTGTTGATCCTACATTAAACATAGAAATCATAACAGTTGTCATACGTTAGTCGGTCGAGATCGTAAGGTATCTTACGACGGTTGAGTGTCATGAGTAAGTTTTGATTTAAACTTTGGTCAGGCGATAAAGTGTTTATGATTTTATCTTTTGAAGAAGTGTAAGAAATATGTTTTTCCCTTTCTAGTCATGGTCGAGACTGGTGAAATTTTACCCAAACACCCGTCATGATGCTTTTGATACGAGTCGCCGAGGTCGTCTTGGTCGAATGAAATCTTCATGGCTTCTAACTCCAGATCTCCTTTGGGTCTTGATGAACGAGGGGTAGGTCGATTGTCAGGTGCTTGGCTGGCATTAGGGGTGCTCAAATTTCCGACCAACCCGACCAACCCGGCCAACCCAACCCAACCCGAGGCAAAGAAACTTAAATCGAGCCAACCCGATGAATAATCGATACTATTTTTGACCAACCCGCATATATTGGGTTGATAACGGGTTAGGCCCAAAACAAACCTACCCAACCTGACAACCCGCGACATCCGTAAAAACATTTAAATCTAATATTGAGTTCTTGTTACTGTCATTTTTGTTATTGTCAAAGCAATCTTGTTACCATTGAACATTTATAAACAAACAATTGTTGGCCACTTGTTACTTTAATAATCTTGTTATTGATTCTTGATGCCACATTTATAAACAATCTTTTATTAGACGATTTAGTAATCTGTTGAACATTTAGATATTTAGAAACATATAACAATTTGTTTAGATACGATAATTTAGTTAAATGGTGAAATGATCAATAAAAGTTTCAACCCGACCAACCCAACCCAACCCGAACGGTTTGGGTTGGGTTGGGTTGCACTTTTGATTGGGTTGGGTTGAGATTTTTCAAACCGCAATGATTGGGCTGGGTTGTTAAAGTTCCTTCAACCCGGCCAACCCAACCCATGAGCACCCCTAGCTGGCATGACTTTGGCTGCGGAATATGTTAGACCGCATACGTCGGACCCACCAGTTATGTAGTTGACGACCTTTGCATGGTCGGGAGTTGGCGGTTGAACATCGTTAACTAGAGTAACGACGTCGTCGATGATATCCTTGAGATTGCCCTTTGGGACGTGGTATGCTAGCTCCTTTTTGAGGGCTATGCAGTCGTCCGTCATATGACCGTGGAAGTCGCACCACTTCGATTTATCTCTTTTACCGTCATCTTTGTCGGTCTTCTTTGGCCACCGGATGGTCGCCTGGACGGTCTTCAGTGCGTCGACCAAGTCTTTAGTAGTTCCTTTGAATCCGTAGGAGGATATCTTAGGATACTGAGGAATTTTAGTCGGGGTCGCAGTCTTCTTTTTCTCGAATCGCACATTCGAGATTTGTCGTGCAGGCTCTGATTTGGATACCGCCTTCGTCTTGAACTATTCCTTCTTAACACTCAGCGACCTCTTGTCGTTAGAATGCTTTCGACGAAAGGCAGCGTCGTCTTCCACCCTCATATAAGCTAGGGTTCTTGCACAGACATCTTCGAAATTTTTTGGAGGATACTTTGTTAGGTCAGTGTATAGACCCGAACTGTCGTCCAAACCGCGTTTGTAGGCCTCGATCGCGGTCTTGACGTCGCAGTTACGGACCCTAATCATCTTCGAATTGAATCTATTGAAATAGCTTCGGATAGATTCTCCAGCCTTCTGCACGACATAATACAAGTCGCTGGTCTGCTTTTCCATCTTGTGACTGCTGGCGAACTGCTGGGAAAATTGGTTGACTAACTCAGCGAACGACCCGATGGATTTGGGCCTGAGGTTAATCAACCACTAGAGGGCGGCACCCGTGAGGGTCGCCCCGAAACTCTTGCACATGCAGACTTCCTGATACTGGTAAGGGATCGACACAGTCCACATCAGTTGTTTGTACTGAGCGACGTGTTATGTGGGATCCGAGATACCAGAGTATTTAGGAGTGAAGGTCGGGATGCTATATTTCTTGGGGACATCGACCAGAGCAATCTCGTCGATGAAAGGGGAGGCCTGAAACCCCGTGCGAGGCTCGACGTCGACGGGCACGGTTGTTCCGGAAATTTTGCGAGCAAAGACAGGACACACTCGTTCTGGTCTTCCAACATCTTTAGTCGCTGAGCGACGGGGTCTCCACCTGCTGGAGGGTTGATCCCTGAATTTGTGCCATTTCCATAGGACGATCCATTGGCGTCCCCATTGAGAAGGACAAAGTACGGATGAAACCCGTTATGCGAGGGTGGTGGCCTCAAATACTGAGGAGGAATTGGCCCAAACTGGGGACTGTGGACGAACGATCCCTGCTGCGGATTCTGAACGAATGGACCCTATTGTGGATTCGAAATGAACGGACCTGATCCTGGATTCTGAACGAAGGGTCCTGAACCTGGATTCTGGACGAAAGGTCCTGAACCTGGATTCGGGACGAATGGTCGTGGACCGTTCTGCGGTCCGAATGACCCATTCGGATTCTGATTCCTCAGCCGTGCGATTTCTTCATTTGCCCTTCGACTTTGCTCAACAAGGTCGTCGATCTGACTGCGCGCAGCTTCCAGCTCCCAATGCATCTGGGCGATGATATGCTTTTGATTTCCATGACCTGCCATTTTCCAAAAACAGAATGTAGAATCCAGATCCGTGCAACTAATATGAAATCGTAATGATAAGCAATAAGAGCAATGATTTCAACTGGTCATCCCTTTCATTAATCTTTCAGAGAGAATATTACAATACGATTTAGAAAGTAAAAGAGATGATTAGCTTGTTTTTCCAAGCTAATCAACATTAAATACAATGGGCCCGTGGTTAACAAGCCCACGGCCCGTTCACTAATAAGCTCTAATTTAATCAAATACAGGTTAACCCTTGAACTTTAAATCAACATTAAAACCTGCTCTAACCATCTCCCCCTTTGATTTGAAGTTCGAGTTGGCGCTCTATATCTCTCCAGTTGAAGACATATCTTTTGCGGAGCGCGAAGTGTACCTCGAACAATCTGATGGTGCGGCGATAGTCGATGCGATCTTCAATCATTTCCAAGACATTCCTAGCAGTTACTTCATTCGGATTCGGAACATAAGAATACCTTGGATTCTCAGACTCGTGCTGAATAATCTTTCGAAGAGCATCTATGACCTTTAGAAGCGTGCCGTCGCAGAATCTTTCCACCTGACTGAAGCGCATAAATTTCTTCTCTTTTTGCTCATTGAGGTAAACAATCCCGAATTCTGGTTCCAGAAGCATAGCATTCTCGAGATACATGTTTAACTCAGGTGCTTTCAGATTCGGCTTGATCAGATTTACCTTTTTTGCCGTGTTCTCGATAGCCATTTGGAAGTCCGTTAGATAAGACATCATGATGGTGCGGACCAGGTATCGACGAACAGCTTCGAGTGCTTTTGTAATCTCTAGCGGTCGGATGGTTCTTGTACATAAGTCTTTCAGAATAACCAGAAAGTCGAGTGGTCGGAGGTTCTTGAAATCAGCTTCTGAAAATTTCCATTCGTTCCCATCTTCACGGCGAACAATGAAAACTGGGTAGACAATCCTCATAATACGTCTTGAATAGATACTGATTACCTCTGTGATTTGAAGTTTGGTTCTGACCTGGTTGACTGGAAGACACCGCTGCATCGTGCTGATATATCGGCATTGAAATTCTGGGTCAAGGTTGTAGATACCCAGACAGAAGGTCGGCTCGATCGGGCGAAGCTTGTGTACGAACAACCTTTTCAAAGATTCCTCCAGATGAGGGATAAGTACCATGATCTTCTCCCAACGGATTTGTTGCTGTTGAGGAGAGGGAGGAAGATCAGAAGCTGTCGTGGGAGGAGTAGTTGTTGGAAGATCGGAAGTAGTAGACTCGGGTCTTGTTGATGGTGTTCCGGCGGGTTGAGCATAGTGAACGGGGGTTTCTCCATATAAATTTTGGAGCAGGAACTGATCGTAGTCAATGTTGTCGTCCTCATCAGTAGGGAAGACCAAATTTACCTAGAGGTTTATGGCACTGGCGGCTTTTTCGTACCATGCGTCTTCGGTCTCCGGGTTGGTCTCACACTCTGGATCTATCATGTCCAGTATCGGTCTGTCTGACGAGTCAAAATCGACCAGTTCCTGTGTTGAACCCTCAGGCTTTTCAACCGTCGGGTCTTCTTCATCTGAAATCTCCATATCTATGACCATATCTGCTAGTGGCAACTCGGCTTCGGGTGCTTCTGATGTAGTTGCCGCAGTTGGCGGTTCCTGTTGAACCACTGTTGTAGTTTCGGCAGTCATGATCTGGGCGGTCTCGGTTTGGCGTAGACGCTTCTCCCCCTCACGGTGATCAGGATCATCCTGGTCATCGTGCTTGCGTTTGAGACCGCCGGCTTGACTCTTACAAGTGTCTTCTAGTAAGCGGACCCTATCAGACAGCGTGGCGAGCGCTTTGTTGTAGTCATTGAGTGTCGAGTCAATGGCGTCAAGGCGTGATGTGATAGATGAAGATGGAGCAGTGACCTGGGATCGAAGAACTGAGATCAGGTCTGCTTCAGTCGAGGCGGTTGTATCTGATTCCTGGAGCAGTTGGGCCAATAGCATCGTCTTTAAGGTATCCACCGAATAGATAGGTTGAGCAAATGTCGGTGGATGTGGTGGTGCGGTTTCGGCTTCAACGATCTTAGCTTTGCCTTTGATGGCTTTGGCGATCTCGTCGGTGACATGTTGTTCCAGTGCCTCGCGGACATCCTTGAGGGTGCTGTCCAGGGACCCTTGCGACACAAAGTCGGGGTGAATAACTCCGGGACCACTTAGGGTTCCCGTTGAGGCGTCTACCACAGGGGTAGAGCCACCTACATTCACAGTTGGCGCGATGTTAGCTGTGGTAGGATTTCCTGCCGATCCTTGTGTTTCACCAAGAGGTGAAGACAATACGGTGGTTCCGGTCGAGTCACGAAGAGTCTCGACTTGGTGTTGCTCAGCTTCGAGTGTCCTAGCCGAAGAATGTTCAATATCGAAAGGCGCTAGACTCGATTGTGCACGAAATGAAGGCGAGACCGGGGGAGGCTGGTCTCTTGTTTCAACACCAGAACCCTCCAAATGAGGGACCAGTGGAAGTTGTGCTAAATCCCCGTGTGAGACTGAAACATCCGTCTTTTGAGAGACGGATGAGTGGTTGAGGGGGTCGTGCAATTGCTCCGCTGGGTCAACGGAGTCTTCTTCAATACCCCGTCCCAACAGATGAGACGGTGTAGTAGATGTGGCTACCCGGATATCGCTCGTTATGGGTCGCTCAGGAGCCTCGTTATCTTTACGGCTCAATCTTTCCTGGTTCAACTTTGAACGCAGTTCTCTCCGGCTCGCATGTCCTAACTCCTCTACTTGTTCTCCCTCAAATGTGCTAATAGGTTCGGTTCCAGTATGTGGAGGTGAGTCAAGTGGGATTCCAACGGTAAAATCAGGGTTGGGTCCGATACCGAGAGGTATTTGTCTCAGGCGCACGTTTCGGTCGGTATCGGAGTCCGTGGAGTCAGATTCCATGTCTTCAACATTTTGAGATGGTGAGGGGGGTTCGGTGATATACGGCTCGGTCGAGTGATGGAGTATTGGTCTAGAGGATGGACCGGCTTAGGCTGAGCTGGAACCGGGTTGCGATTCCACTGCACTACCTTCTCTCATTCCCCTTCCTCTTACAACTAACGTTCCCCGCCCGACAGCACCTGCTTGTCGGGCACTTCCACCTCTTACTCTCGGACCCTCACGTCTCTCGGGTCTAAGTCCTTGAGCAGGTCCCTCCGGCGCTGGGTGGACCATGGGATTGCCTAACGCTCCCCTGTATGCTACTACCCCTGGTGCAGTGGGATCGGCACTCGCTAGTAGTGCTTCAGGGATGGGCATGGCTACCGCATCAGATGGATTGCGTATAACCATGAACTGTAAGTGGTGATGGGGACATACCGGATGGCTTAGGCGGCGAGGAATGGCAGGATTCGCGTCCATGTGTTGACGCACCGCAAGCGAAAGGAAACGCGGATACGGAAGAAACTTCTTCTGTTTGGACCCTCCGATGTGGCGAATAGCGGTGACGAGCTCCCTCCAGATGATCATTGCGAAGTCGATGTGGCGGTTATAGCACACAGCATGAACTAGGCGAAGAAAGTCGCCGGTGCACTGATCAATAACTCTCCTTCGCGAGGAAAGACAACGGTTTAGGATCGTAAAGAGAGTGTAACATATCGGAGCCAGGTACTTGCGATTGAATGCGGACGGCCGGTTGAGGTCATGGTTGTAGCCAAGTGCGCGGATTTGAGCGCAAAGTGTGTCATCATTTACGGTAGGATCGTACCGTTCATGATTGCTGGTGGTGGCCTCCAGAAGTAATAGAAGACGGCGGAATGAGTCCGGTGTGAGCATGAAAGGTTGGTTATCGATCTGAGCGGTGATCGGCTGCGAGTTACCGGCTGTGACGACTCGGGCGGTGAGCCATACCTGCAGAACGTACAAGACTGGGACATCGGCTGTGCTGGTAAGGGCCTCACAGAGAGGGTGATTCATGAGAATGTCTAGGAGCACCCGATGAAGTGGTTGAGGTCTGAACAGTGTCGGGTCCAGGTGGTGATTGTTGGCCTCCAGTTCAGTGCCATGGTCAGGGTCAACCAAGGCAGCATCTGTTTTGTCGTCAATAATATCCTCCACTTGAGGAATTTGCTCTTGAGGAGGCGGTTTTGGGTCTCCTTGTTGTTCGGGACGAGGTTGTTGTTGATCCGCCATAGATAATCTGTAAAATAACAGCACAGTTAGTAATTGAGACGGATGAACAACTGTTGGCGCGTACCTTTGCTGTGAGTGGCTCAATCTGAGACAGATCGAGGACTGGCAGTTACAACACAGGTACAGAAATGGCAACAGGGGTGTCCGGACAAAAATGGGAATGCCAAGTTTTCCGGACAAAATTGTATCTGGACAACACATTTGTCCGGATGTTAGAGGTAACCGGATGAAGAAGAGAGTTCCCGGACAAAGTAGGGACTCCGGACAAGGGAGTCCGGGTGTCAGAGGTTACCGGGTACACTATTTTCCGGAGAACATTAGAGTCCGGACACCAATCTACCCGGTAGTTGAACTTACCGGAAACCCTAAGGTTTCCGGACAACTAGGTCTCCGGGTGATGGTGGTGTCCGGATGGAGCTTCATGGCCTTGAAGGTGACCGGACACGACGAATGTGTCCGGACGTTGACTCAGTTGTTCAATGTGCCAAATAGGAGATCCCAAGCTAGTGCTAGGGTGCGGAAGGGATGTCCAGAAGCAACTATTAGTTTAATGGTGTGTGGACAACCCTTGAATCGTATCCATTGAAGCGAAAACGACGAAAAACCCTTAAGGATTTCGGTTACTGTGGGATCGACCCAATCAGGGGTCGGTTTGTGGTGCAAAGTGTGTGAAACGTGCAGATAGATGACTAGCAATGACAATCAAGGAACATACCTGAATATAGGGACTAAACAAAGTGCAAATCGAGTGAGTGGGGCGAGTCCAGGCGAGAGAGAGAGTCGTCGAGGGTTTTGAGGGTTTAGGGCAAATTTCCGGATAAAGAAAACAAAAGGGAGTCCGGGTGGTTTATATAGCCGGATGGTGTCCGTATTCTTGGCCGACCCGGATTCATACCGGATCCGGATACTGTCCGGAGACCTTGGGGTTTCCGGATACTGTCCGGATAACTCCAACCGGTCCTTTCCCTTGGAATTTTGCAGGAATCTGAACCGGAAGAGGACTTTCTCTCGCTCCCCCTCAAACTGAGCATGGGGATTTATCGCTCCCCGTCGGATAGTGCAGAAGAGTGTAGTGGAGGAGTCCGACACACAAAAACTGTTATACTTTTCAAGAAAACCTTGTGTCGCTCCCCCTCAAGTGATGACCATACCTTAGACATAGGAGTGCCCACACACAAAAACTTTTGACGTGTAAAGAAAGAAAAAACTGTGTGTGACGCTCCCCCTCAAAGTATGAGGAAACTTACCTGATATTGCATTGTGCTCCCCCTGAACACGAGAACATTTGGTGAAAGCACAGAGATAATGAAAGAAAATATAGACGACAGTATTATAAAATAGAAACACACGGAGAAAGAGTGAAAAGAAAACAAATCGATATCTACCTAATAAATACAAAGACTAAAACTAGCGGTGTGACTAGAACAAGTAGAGTACAAGTGCGAGGAAGTGTGTGCTCATGCATCAGGAGGGTAAACACCGGATGATGAGAAGACAGTTACTCGTATATGTATGGAACTTTTAACGGGCACACAGTCGGATTAAGTCTTCAGATTTAGCATACCTAGCTTGAACACAAGAGTTTTAAAGCGTTTTTCATCCAAGGCTTTTGTAAAAAGGTCTGCTAACTGATGTTCCGTATTTACGAAGTAGAGTTCGACTGTACCTCTTTCGACGTGATCCTTAATAAAATGATACCGAACGTCGATGTGCTTCGTCTTGGTGTGTTGGACCGGGTTGCTTGATATGGCAATTGCGCTCTTCGAGTCACAGTAGATCGGGACTTTGACATACGTAAAGCCGTAGTCTTTGAGTTGCGTCCTCATCCAGATTACTTGGGAACAGCAACTTGCGGCGGCTACATACTCTGCCTCAGCAGTTGATGTTGAAACACATTGTTGTTTCTTCGAAGCCCAACTTACCAGGCTATCTCCCAAGAACTGAACGTGTCCCGAGGTGCTCTTGCGGTCCAACATGCATCCCGCGTGATCCGCATCAGAGTAAGCGGAGAGGCCAAAACCTGTCTCTTTCGGGTACCAAAAGCCAAGATCAGCAGTACCACGTAAATAATGAAAAATTCGTTTAACAGCATTGTAATGAGACTCTTTAGGGTTTGACTGATAACGGGCGTAAAGAAATGTCGAGAACATGATGTCCGGTCTACTGGCAGTGAGGTACATTAAAGAACCGATCATTCCCCGATACAATTTGGCGTTGACAGCCTTTCCGTTAGGATCGGCGTCAAGCTTTGTATTGGTTGCCATGGGAGTTTTCATTGGTGAGGACTGGTCTAATTGGAATTTCCGAAGAATATCCTGAATGTATTTGGACTGGTTTATGAAAATTCCTGTCGACAGTTGTTTAACTTGAAGACCAAGGAAAAAGTTCATCTCACAAAGCATACTCATTTTAAAAAAATTTCCCATGAGAGTGGCAAAGTTCTTTGCGTATAAAGGACTAGTAGAACCGAAAATGATGCCATCGACATATACCTGGACTAGAATTATGTGGCCCTTTCGTTCTTGATAAATAGTGTAGAATCAATTGTACCTCGAGTGAACTCGGCTTCTAACAAGAACTTTGATAGTGTGTTGTACCATGCTCGCGGTGCTTGCTTCAAGCCGTATAGTGCCTTGTCTAAGATGTAGACATGATCAGGCTTCGAGTCATCCACAAATCCGTCGGGTTGTGACACGTAAACTTCTTCTTGGAGGTCGCCGTAAAGAAAGGCTGTCTTCACATCCATTTGGAAGACTGTGAAGTTCTTGTGCGCGACATAAGCGAGAAACATGCGGATTGCTTTGATTCGTGCTACCGGAGCGTAGGTCTCATCATAGTCGATCCCCTCTTGTTGTCGGTACCCTTTGGCCACAAGACGCGCCTTGTTGCGAACAACGATACCATCTTCGTCCCTTTTATTCTTGAAGATCCATTTTGTCCCGATTGCCGTCTTGTGCTTAGGACGTGGAACCAGTCGCCATACCTTTAGAGCCTCAAATTGATTTAGCTCTTCTTGCATGGCGATGATCCAGTCTGGATCTTCGAGCGCTTCGTGTACGCCCATCGGCTCAATCGTGCTCAAGAAGCCGGAGAATAGGCAAAAGTTGGCGGAAGCGCCTCGTGTACGAACAGGAGTCGAGGGATGACTGATGATCTGATGTAGGGGATGGGCCTTCGTCCATTTGGTGGCGTGCGGAAGCGGCTGCTGGGTAGAGTGAGAGGTGTCCGGATCCACGTATGCACCAGATGGAAGGTCTTGAACCTGTTCAAGAGTCGCAGTCGTGTTTCTTGGAGGAAGTGGGGGAGGATTCGTCGATGGTTGAATAACCTCTGGTTCCGAGGAGTTCAGAGGCTGACCATCAGTTATGGCAGAAGACGAATCTGTAGGAGCGATTTCAGAGATTATAGGATCCTCCGGGGGGGGGGTTACAGTACCGGGTGCAGTTGTATCAGATGATGATGGTTGAGCTGTCTCTATAGATGTTGATGGCGTACTCGTAGACGGGGGCGGACCAGATAAAGTGGCCGAATCCGTATTTCGAGTAGCTTCAAGTCGCGGTTTGCTCTGAGACAGAAGTGGAAGAATTAATAGTGTCATCATAAAAATATTGAAACAGTAAATCTAAATCAGAAGAGTCAGCATTCGATGAAGATGCAGGATTCAGATTTACTATGGCTTGTGCAGATCCCGAACTCGAAGGTACGGAAGCTAGCACTCTAGTTAAACCGGGTTCTGAACTGAGTTATTCAGAAGCCAAATCTGTGGCTTCGTCGAATGTCACGTTTATGCTTTCAACAACGGATTTGGTCCGTTTGTTGTAAACGCGATACGCCTTAGCCTGGATGGAGTATCCGATGAAAACTCCTACGTCCGCCTTGGGGCTGAATTTCCCGAGATCATCCTTGTCATTTAGCACATAGCAAGTGCATCCAAATGCATGGAAGTAGCCGACGGTTGGAACGTGATTATTCATGATCTCGTACGGTGTCTTGTTGAACCTCTTGAGAAGGATAGAGCGGTTTTGCGTGTAACATGCCGTAGACACTGCCTCAGCCTAGAGATACAGCGGTAGATTTGATTGGGATAGCATCGTTCGAGTAGCTTCAACGAGGGTACGATTCTGTCTTTCCACCACTCCGTTTTGTTGTGGAGTGCGTGCTGCAGAGAAAGTGTGTGTGATGCCCACCGTTCTCAGATAGTCATCCACTTTTTGATTCTTCAACTCCGTCCCATTGTCAGTTCTGATGGACTGAACGTGTTGAAGCTTGTTCTGCTGGACAGTCTTCAGGTGATCAATAATGAGCTCCGAAGTTTCGTCCTTCGAGCATAAGAACCTCACCCAAGTATAGCGCGAGTAGTCGTCCACCATCACGAGCACGTATTTGCATTTATTGATGCTCGGAACACGCATTGGACCACACAAATCCATATGAATGAGTTCGAGAGTTCGGGTCGTGCTCGGAGTTGCCTTCGGCGGATGTGATGCGCGCGTCATCTTTCCCTTTTCGCATGCTCCACAGAGACGATCCTTCACGAACGGAAGTTGGGGCACGCCTCTGACGTGTTTGCCTAGCACCAGTTGATTTATACTTCTGAAGTTGAGGTGCGAAAGACGTCTATGCCAGAGCCAAACTTGATCGGAGTCGGCTTTTGACAAGAGACATACTGGTTTGTCTGTCTTGAGAGCGGCGAGGTCAATGGTGTAGATATTGGTCTTGCGAGTTCCAACCAGAAGTTCCTCGCCGTCGTTGTTGAGGATTCTACACCTTGTGGCTTTAAAGTTGACTTCGAGATCCTTGTCACAAAATTGACCGATGCTGAATAGATTGTGTCCCAATCCTGCGATGTGGGATACCTTCTTGATTGTTATCTTGTCTTGTACGATGTCGCCGTAGCCCATGATCGGCGACTTCTCGTTATTCCCAAATCTCACGTCTCCGCAGTATTCTTCCTTGTAATTCGTGAGAAGCTCCCTTCTTCCGGTCATGTGCTTGGAGCATCCAGAATCTAAGTACCACACATGACCGTTCTGCAAAACAAGATTAGTGACGTTTAGGTACCCAAATTTGTTTGGGTCCTGGGGGGGGGGGGTTAGATTTGGCACTGCCTGGGGAAATATGCTTTGACTCAGCTTTCCCTTTAGGTGTAGATTTTACACCGTTGGAGGGAACTGGTTTTGGCACTTGTTGCCTCTTGGGTGCAGAATTTACACCTTTTTGAGGAACAGATTTTGGGGCAGATTTCCACCTGGGTGCCGGTTTAACCTCAGTAGGAGCAGCCCGTGTAGGAATGGGTCGGGTCTCCCGCTGTGGTTTAACCGTTTGATTGAGACCCCTTTTGAAATGATGTTGTTGCTTGTTGTTATGGGGTTTGCACATATGAAATTGGTTACCAACAAAGTAAGGCGCATACCAATCATTATTGTGAATATCATCAAAATCATTCCAACCATAATTAGAACAGCATAAACAATCATGCGATAACTGAATCAATTGATTAAGTGATTTAACTTTAACAGGAAAAGAAACATCAAAATGGTTCCAATGATTCCAAGCAAATTGTCTTTGTCTATTTTAGAATTGAAAACATGTGGGGATGACTTTGACGCATCCTTCTCGACAGATTCCCTCTTTAGCCACTTTGGTGTTTCTTTATTAGCGCGTCCATTTTTATCTGAAACAACAGGGATAGTATGATCAGTGACTTTTGAGGAAACATGAGTCTTAGTGGTCGGTCGTTCGGTCTTTTGTTTCGGCTGTGACTGTTTTTGAGAGTTGGAAACATTTTTAAGAATCTTGATCACAGCCGGAGTCTTGGGTTGAGAACAGTCACCCTTTAGAAAATTGACCGGGCGATTAACCACTGGTGACAAAAAGTCAGGTTGACTTGGAGAAATAGTAGTGTTGGCAGTCAATGGTCCGGTAGCTTGCCTTGGCTGTGATTGCCTTTTGGAAACAGGTTTCGAGGTTGGTTTTGACTGGGAAATCTTGATCACAGCTGAGGCCTTTGTTTGAGAACAACTTTCTTATAAAGAATTAACCGGATGATTGACCACAGGGGATAAAAATTCAGTGTGACTTGGAAGAGGTTTGTCGAAGGGAAACGAATCAAACTCTTCATCACAGATACCTTCGGAGTTCATGTACTCTGAAAAATCTATCTTGGGAAGTACTGGACTAGGATCAGGTGAGGAAGGCGAGGAATACTTTGTGTTTGTGTGCTTAGGGGAACTTGGTGCGGAAGCGTTTGAAAAATCAGAGTTTAAATTCCTTTGAGCACATTCGTCTTGAGAGACGTTGCTTTCTTGAGAAGAGATATTTCCAATGAAGGCTTTACACGAGGATGTGTCAGATGAGTTAGAAGAAAGGTCAGGGGAAAATTGCTTCGCAGTTTGGAGCAAGTCAAGCTGCACTCGGAGTTGACTATTTACCATATGCTCTTTCATCGTTTCTCTTGTCATTTCAGACAGTTTTGATGAGAGCGTATTGATTTCCCACTGAAAATTTTCCTTTTCCTCACTTGACACACCGTCGGTTTTCTCAGATTTAAGTTTCTCAATCTCAGAGATGAGCACTTTCTTTTCGTTTTGAAAGGTGGACCTTTCTTTCTCAATCGACTCCTCCAACTCGACAAATTTTGCTTCCAAGATGAGAGGAGGAACATAGAGTTTAAACTCATCCGTCTCAGTCTTGGTTGCAGGTGCTACATCCTCATCCTTCTCGGAGGAATCCTTGGGTGTAGCTACCTTGTAGGGGTCGAAGTAGTCATTGGAAAGATACTTTTTGTCCTTTTGATACGAGTAGTTTAAAGGTTCATAACAAAATGGAAGTTGAATTCCTCGTTTGTGTGTGCGTTTATGTTCCTCAGTTTCCTCCTCCTTTTCTGGTTCAAGAGGACTAGTCCATTGAATTGCGTACTCTGGATACTTTTTATCTAATCCATATCAAGCAAAATCATACAGAGTAGGGACTTGATATCTTCCCTTTTTCAGATAATGTGGGTTGTCATATCCGATTCCCCATTCTTTGTTAAAGTACGTGAACTCTTTGGGTTTGTTCAAAAAAATGGTTTGATCAGTTTGACTCCTTTTGTGGAGTTTGGTTTCAAGATCTAAAATTTTAGCTACATACTCCTTGTGTTGAATTTGAAGAGAAGAACATTGATAAGTAATGTCTTCTTTCTCATTCAAGCACTGATCAAACTGACGTTGGAGATCAGATAATCTGGCCCTTAAGTCTTTAGGTGCTAATGAAAGGATTTTGCATCTGTCTTTTAAATCAGCATTTTCAGACTTATACTTCTCAGTTAATTTCATTTGAACATTAAGCTTTTCAGTTATTGAAATAATGTCAAGCTTTTGTTCTTCATTTGTGGCCTTGAGGGAGTTTTCCTTTTCTGTGATGGTTTGCAGTTGAAGTATGAAGTTTTGTAAGCAAGAGTCACATACCTGATTTGCTGTTGCCTTGTCTTCATCTGTAGACGATTGATATCCCATGAAAGCATCAGCACCTTCATAATCTTCCTCATCATCAGATCTGCCTAGCCAGTACTCATTTTCAGCGAACATAACCTCCCCAGCCTCCTTCTGTCTGGCCAGTGCAAGCTTAGCCTCATAATAGTGAGAGTTCTTCACTGTAGGTTGACGGTAGTCTTTAGCGAAGTGACCGAGTTTCCTGCAGTTGTAGCATTTCACAGGTTCATCTCGCTTCTTCCGGTCACCTTTCTCTGTCTTCTCCTTCTTCTTGTAAAACTTTTGTTGTTGAAAGGATTTAGTCAGAAGGGCAATAGCTTTCATTAAGTCTGATGCTTCATCATCATCATTATCACCGTCTTTCTCGTCTTCAGGTTCTGACTTGGAGGAGCTTTGCTGTGGACCGCGTCTGGATTGACTGCTTGAAGATTTCCCTTGTTTGGAAGTGATGAGGGCAATTGGATCAGCAGATGGTTTTGGCTCATTCTTCTTCTCTCCCAGGAGCTCATTCACTTCATCTTCGTCTTGGAGAAGTGTCTCATACAGTTCATTGATGTTGATGTTCTCTATCAAGTTGTTGTGCTTGACATGAGAAGCATACACTTTCCATTCAGGTAGCAAGTTGTTGAGGAACTTTAGTGCATTCTCAGTATTGGAACGAACAATTTTATTCTTGTTCAGTTCATTGAGGAGTAGACAAAAACGTTCATAGGTCTGGGTAAGGGATTCACCGTTGCGCTGCTTGAACCCATCGAACTTGGTTATCGCGCTATTTATCTTCAGCTGATTTCCTACAACGCTCCCTCGCATCATTTTGGCTACTTGGTCCCACATGCCTTTAGCCGTGTCTTTGTAACTGTCTATGGCAGTATAGATAGAATTAGGAAGGGCTTGAATCAGATATCTCTTTGCATGCTTTTCACCATCAGTCATGCCTCTTTCAAATTCTGTCATCTCAGCAAGAGTCTTCTTCTCACGTTGAGCTATTGCAGTTGCAGTTGCAGCTATGTCCTTCATTGGCTCGGCAAGTGGGCCATGATCCAGAGCTCTCTTGATGTACTCATAGTTGTCCTTGGACTCTATGAAGATCATGAACCTATCTCGCCATTGGCTGTACTCGTTCGGATAAAGACAAGGTGGCTTGGTGTCAGTGCCAATTGCGAGAGCATCACGAGAAGTAGACATCTTCGGTTGCAACGGAGTAATCGTCAGACATGTAGATTGATTCAAAGAGTAAACCTAACGCAAGGCACTAAAAGTGAAATCCTAACGCAGGGTCTACGAGTGATTTGACTAACCTGAACTTACTGGATAGGAATCCAAATAAGTTATCTGATCTGAAATTGTTCGGATCAGATTTGATGCAAATGGATCAAAAACCAAAAAACAGAAGTATCCGGATAAGATGAGGATACCGAATAATAGAATTGTCCGGATATCTGTAAGAGGCCGGATATCAGAAAGAATCCGGACAGAGTAAGCTTTCCGGATAGCAGATACCACACACTTTCCGGATAACTGAGGTTACCGGATGTGAATTGATTCCGGATGTGAAGTTTCTGGGTACAATGGAGTTTCCGGATACTGTGCAGTTTCCGGATACCACGAAGTTTCCGGAAAAAATGGATTTCCGGATAAAATTGATTTCCGAATACTTTGAGTTATCCAGAAATATTACCCGGATAGGTTTGAGATTATAAGATACTTACCCGGATGGATGACTTACCCGGAAGAAATTGGTTGTCCGGAAAAATTGGAAGAATCCGGATGGAACCACAAACGTCCGGACAAATTGAACTTGTCCGGAAACTGCGGCTGGGTTTGTCCGGACACTGCGGCTGTTTACTCAGTTCGATCGATTTCTCAACTAGGGTTACTCAAAATTGTTCCTGAAATACTAGAAACATTACCAAACACAAAACTAACACTAACCCAATCGATTTCTAAGCAAAAAGAACACGTTTTGATGGTAAAAATTCGATTTTTGTTGAAGAACACTACCAAAAACTTTGATCTTAAATTGCTAAATTGACCAATCAAACGAATGAATTAGGATGTGAAAATTTGCAGAAACACTTATAACGATAATGCTAACACAACCTAATAAGCAAAAACAACCAATTTCGACTGAATCAAATATTCAAGCATTCAAGAATGGTCAGACGGGTAAAAGTCAAACTAACCAGAAATTAATGAATGAAGCTTTGAATCGAATTCGTCTGTCTGCTCTGATACCAATTGTAGAATCCAGATCCTTGCAACTAATTTGAAATCGTAATGATAAGCAATAAGAGCAATGATTTCAACTGGTCATCCCTTTCATTAATCTTTCAGAGAGAATATTACAATACGATTTAGAAAGTAAAAGAGATGATTAGCTTGTTTTTCCAAGCTAATCAACATTAAATACAATGGGCCCGTGGTTAACAAGCCCACGGCCCGTTCACTAATAAGCTCTAATTTAATCAAATACAGTTTAACCCTTGAACTTTAAATCAACATTAAAACCTGCTCTAACACAGAAAAAAGAGGAAACTCCAAGTAACTGTTAGTCGGACGCACATTTGTCAAAGACTTTCTCTAAATGGGGCCCCACGGTGGATTGTGGAGCTTAACAACTAAAGAATAGGAATCGTTCGACAAACAGCGCTACAAAGACAAAAAGTAAAAGAGACGAGAGAATTTTGGTGACGCGGGAAAAACCTAAACGAGGAAAAAACCCGAGGACGACAGTGATGGTCGTCGCTGCACTATGGTCGCCAATCAGAGGCGACGTCCTTATGTTTCAAACGTTAAGAGTACTAGTGATTACAATACAAGTATTATAAATGACTTAAGTTGTAAAGTAAATAGTGCGTCGTGTGTAAACACAGGGTGTCGTGCGTCGTGAGCGATCTTTTGAGAGAGAGTTCTTTGCTTCGAGTGCATTTTCGTTATGCCGTGAGTATTCTCGAGTTCAGATGTGCGCAAATGAAGTTGAGCCCTTGTTTATATAGCTTTCACAGCTTTAAATGGTCCCATAAAAGCTTGAGTAACGGTCATAAAGGATCCCGTGGTTTAATGCCCATAATGATTTCGTCGATTATAGTCGTTGGGCATTAATAGCTTTGATCCTGCATTTAAACAGAGAAATCATAACAGTTGTGTCATACGTTAGTTGGTCGAGGTCGTAAGGTATCTTACGACGGTCGAGTGTCGTGAGTAACTCTTGACTTAAACTTAGGTCTGATGATAAAGTGTGCATGATTTTATCTTATCATAAAATGTGTCGTGTAAGAAATATTTTTTCCTTTTTCGGTCGTGGTCGAGACTGTTAAGTTTTTTCCCAAACAGCCCCTTCCTCGGCCTCTGCCCCTTCCATGGGTGGCCGCTTGTCGCGGAGGATCCACCGGTTCCTCCTCAAAGATTTCCTCTATATGAATTTCTTCTACCTCAGGATTTGTACCCACCACAGGCACAGATCTACTCCTAAAACTTCTTTCAGCCATTCTCGAGTACTGAAAAACAATAAAGTAAATTACTTAAAACTACTGCTCAAGAATAATAAGGCATTTTAAGCACATACATGTACCTGTAAATTCGCAATTACACTGGCCAGGTGTAATCCCGAATCTACCTTACATGACTGTCCTCTCCACCCTATTAGTCCTTACTAGTGATAGTGTCCTCCTAGCGCATTCCTGATTCTCAGTTGTGATTTCTACTCCCACAGTTTAAGTTTTGGCCCGTTCGGTCACCTAAATCCCTTAAACTATGGCTCTGATACCAATTGTAACAACCCAGTCTAAAATATAGCATAGCATTCAATAAACATTATAATATTCCCAAAATCGGTCTCAAAATCTCAACATCTGTATAAAAATTCTAGGTTGGCGGAAACAACCTATACATAACTGAGAATAAATCTAAGTCCTAAAATAAATGCAGCACTGTCTCTAACTGCATCTGTACTCACGTCCTGCTCTGCTCACTTACTAGAGCCTCCTACTGCTTGCTTACCTGAAAAGGTTAGTTTGGGAAAATGCGAGGGTTAGACCTTGAGGTCTAGTGAGTCCCCTCAATTTAACAGTTCTCAAAACATTTAAAACACTTTATAACGATCAAAGCACTTTACATAAAACTTTCAGGGATAAATCCGCACTCGTAAATGGCACCCTGAAGTCACTCAAGAGTGACAACGAGTCAGTCTCACGTTGCCTTACTGGGTACACCCTCCCATGGCATAGACGGAACCTCCCCCCGGCATGAGCACTGGCGGAACCTCCCCCCGACTTAGCCAATTTACGTCTACCACAATGTATGCATACATCTCATATAAACTTTCAAACAAGTAAAATCATGCAATTAAACATGGCAATTCTACTCATTAACTTTCTTCTGAAAACATGTTCAAAACACGTATTTTTAGTTAGAAAAACTCACCTGGCTTCTGTTGATATGGAGCTTAACAACTAAATAATGGAAATCGATCGACAAAACAATGCGACAAAGATAAAAAATAAAGGAGACGAAAGGATTTTGGTGACGCGGGAAAAACCTCAACGAGGAAAAAACCCGCGGACGACTGTGGAGGTCGTCGCTGCACTATGGTGGCCAATCAGGGGCGACGTCCTTATGTTTCAAACGTTGAGAGTACAAGTGATTACAATACAAGTATTAGAAATGACTTAAATTGTAAAGTAAATAGTGCGTCGTGTGTAAACCCAGGGTGTCGTGCGTCATGAGCGATCTTTTGAGAGAGAGTTCTTTGCTTCGAATGCTTTTTCGTTCTGCAGTGAGTATTCTCGAGTTCAGATGTGCACAAATGAAGTTGAGCCCTTGTTTATATAGCATTCACAGCTTTAAATGATCCCATAAAAGATAGAGTAACGGTCGTAACGGATCCCGTGGTTTAATGCCCATAGTGATTTCGTCGGTTATAGCCATTGGGCATTAATTGCTCTAATTCCGCATTTAAACAGAAAAATCATAACAGTTGTGTCATACGTTAGTTGGTCGAGGTCGTAAGGTATCTTACGACGGTCGAGTGTCGTGAGTAACTCTTGACTTAAACTTAGGTCTGATGATAAAGTGTGCATGATTTTATCTTATCAATAAATGTGTCGTGTAAGAAATATTTTTCCCTTTTTCGGTCGTGGTCGAGACTGGTGAGTTTTTACCCAAACAGTTTGCCCCCAAAATTTAAAATGGAAAGACGATTTCAAATTTTGAATTTTAAATTTTTGTCAGAAGAAAATCTTTTAAAATCTTCGTCTAAGGGGATGTCATGGGGTGTGACATGTGTCAAAAGTCGTTGGCTTGGGAACTGAATCGGTTCGATCCCAACTAAAGGGGAAGTCGAAAAGAGGATAAGATCATGACGTCATGCTGACGTGCGATCATGCTTGACAGCTGTGGGTGCCAGGTGTCGACGATCCGTCAGGCTTTCGAAAAGGCATGGACACGTGGCGATCATCGACGACTACGACCTGACACGATCATTTACATAAATAGGCGTCCTTAGCAGATCTTTTTCATTTTACGATTTCAGAAACCTTTAGAGCGAGTTTCTCTCTTCGATCTTTGCTTTCTTTCAGCGAATCCCTTCTTAAACCTGCAAAATCTTGAATAAATTTAGAGTTTTCGAGGATTTAGAGCGTCTAATAAGGTACGAATCTTTATCCCTTATATGCGTCGCAAATCGATTGCTAGAAAGCCTAGGATGAACTGGGATATCTTTGCCTTTTCAGACTTGCAAATTTGGCTCACAGGATTAGCAATGTCAACCGAGCCTGCGAGTTCCATTCGAGATCAAGATGATCTCGATTCCCTTAGGAAACTAGCACAAATCCCTGTAGGGATTATACTGAGTAGGGCTGGTCAGATTCGACCAGAGATGTGCCCGGACGGGTATTTCGTAATATACGAGTATCCGTTCAAAATAGGTTTCCAATGGCCATTTTCCCCTTTAGCCAAGGTATTTATGTGTGAGTTCGACCTCTCACCAGGGCAATTAATGCCCCAATTCTGGCGTGTCATCCAAGTCATCGAGCGACTTACTAAGGACTGGGCGTCGCCCATGAATGTGCGCGACCTTCTTACGGCCTATCAGGTTAAGATGGATGGGTATCGTCGCTACAGTCTTTTCTCGAGGTTCAAGGGCGACCGTACATTGGTCCTGAAAACTGCGGTCAATGACCGTAAGTGGAAGGCCAGGTACACGTTCGTGCACGTGGCGACGCTCGACCCTGAGAGCGACTGGATTAGGGCCGGGTGGAATATGGCGGGTGAGATTCTTTAGTTTTGTCGCACGTCTTGTATTGTATTCGACTTGTGTTTTTACTTACCTTCTCTTTTCTATCTGTTTTACAGACATAAAGTTCAAGGGCGTGAAGCCCTACGAAAACTCCCAAGCCAAGATCGACGAGTTCCTGAAGTTCAATACCGACGAACGGTCGTTCGTCACACGACATCTTGTGGACGAGGACGAGGACGTGGTGTACTTGGGTGAGAATCGAGAGGAGAGACGAGAGGAAGAGGAGGAAGAGGAGGCAGAGAAAGAGGAGAAGGAAGAGTCGAGAGAAGAGGAGGAGAGATGACTGGTAAGTGTACCTTATTCTTTCTGCTCGACTTAATCTTTCCACTATTTCCATCTTGTAATGTACTCTTCTTCTTGTGTTTCAGGGGAATCTCAGGCGAAGACGTCGTCTGTGGCTGCCAAGAGGGCAGCTCAAGCTGAACTAGCCCGCAAAGGCAGAGAAAAGAGAAAAGGGACCTCGACCACTGGGTCGGGGGTTCTGAAGAGGACGAAGATGACGGTCCCGAGGGAACCGCCTTCAAAGGCAGGCGACTCTTTGAGAGTCGTCACACCTGAGAAGGCGAAGGTGTCGGTCGCATCCCCGGGGAAGACGAGGACGTCTTCCGATGCGATTGACGCGACGCTTGTCAGCTCTGCGCCTCCGGCGAAAATGGCGGTGTCTCCGTCGGCCACGTCGACCCCTTTGTCGGCCGACAAGGGCAAGGGTCATGCGACGAGAGAGGCTGAAGTCACGACGGTTAACTTTACGTTGCCATCTAACTTCATGGCGGATAACGTCCTAGACGGGACGAAGTTGTTTCCTTATCTGGGGAAGTATTAGCTCTCCTCTTTCAAGGAGCGTTTTCAGGGAGTCTCGGTTGAGGAGACGAGATCCCACGTCGCAGGACTTGCGTTTATGGTATGTTTTTCTTTCAAAACTTGTCTTTTTGATGTTTGTATCTGTTTCGGGTGTTTACTAACCTGTATCTTTTGTGCTTTTCAGGCATTTCAGTCCTCTCTTGCCCTGTACTCTGAAATGGAGAAGACAAGGGGCTTGGTGCCTACAACTTTCGAAAGAGAGAAGGCGGCACTGGAGAGAGAGAAAGCCGCGCTAGCGCGTGTCGAGGCCATGTCTATATGGATCGACGACGTTCAGAATGAGCTGGAGGCCATCGAACGTGAGAGGGACGAGGCGAACCATCGTCTGAAGCAGTCCCTAGCCCTGATAGTCGACTCGAGGGCCGAGCTGGACAGGACCAAAGAGTCCTTGGCTGTGAATGAAAAAGAAGCCAAGGAGTCTAAGTCCAAGGTGTCGGAGTTGGAGGAAGAGGTAAAGGAGCTGAGGGATGAGCTGAAGTCTGTCTTTGCCCTTGCTCGACTGACCGCCCGAGCGGCAATCATGCGACAATATTTGTCGGGGAAGAATCCCCTTGCCTAGCCGTCAGACGAGCTGGTCTTCTACATGTCGAGCGTCGGGTCTGAGAGGGATCTCAACTCAGACGATGAGAAGGAGATCGAGGAGGATGAGATGGACGAGGGCTCAAAGAGGGAAGCCTCCGGCAAGGATGCGGCCGATGATCCTCCCCAACCTTTGGAAAATTTTGTTCTTTGTCTTTTACCGATCGGCCGTTGGTGGTCGAGTCGTTTGGATGTAATCGACTATTGGTGAATAAAAATGTCTTTTTTTAACTCATGCATTACTTTGTCTTATTCATCTTGTAAGTAAGTACAATATCAATCGTGAAATTCATCAAGTAAACATACATTGTATAAAAAATGAACATAAAGACATGCGACATATACGTCCATTGCAATGCAACGATTATTTTAAGTTTAAAGTCGTGTAAAGCAAACATAAGTACGTGCGATTAAAGCATTCACCCAGAACATGAAAATTTTTCTAAGTTAGAGAAACTTAGGTCGTGTGACAGATATGGGTCGTGCATTCCTGCAATCGTGCAATCAAGTCATCTAGTAGACCTGACTGCTTATGACGTGCGATCCTACGAAAATGTATTGAAGTCGTGTAATAGACTCAGTAACTTATGTCATGCGATCCTACGATAAAACAAGGTCAGAGGTTGGTCGTTGGCTAACCAATGACTCTCCGATGCTTAACTTAGTAATCGTCGTGATGAATAAAAAATCGTGTGAGAAAAAAGGGTTTAGAAGAAATACCTTTTTAGATGTGTTGTATTCCAGGTACGTGGGATATCTCGATTGTCGAGGGTTTGGAGTTTATAAGCACCCTTGCCCACGACTTCTGAGATACGATAAGGACCTTCCCACTTAGTGGAAAGTTTACCTGTATTGAGCTCTTGAGTGCTCTGGAACACTCGTCGGACGACGTAGTCGCCTTCTTGGAAAACTTTAGCTTTGACGTTCTTGTTGAAATGTCGCTCGATTGCTTGCCTCTGCGACGCCATTCTGACCAGTGCTGATTCTCTAAGCTCTTCAAGGGCGTCGAGGTCATAACTTAAATCAACCAAGTTATGGTCGACGGAAGTATGCCTCGAGGTCGGGAGCCGGACCTCGACGGGCAAAACTACTTCACAACCATAGACCAAAGAGAAAGGGGTTTGTCATGTTGACGTGTGTGGCGTCATGCGATTCCCCCACAGGACTGAAGGGAGTTCTTCGACCTACTTTCCTTTGGCAGCTTTTAACCTTTTCTTGATCGAAGCCATAATGGTTTTATTACTCGACTCAGCAAGCCCATTTGCCTAGGGATACCTGGGTGTCGAGGTCGTCAGCTTGATATTGCGGTCTTCACGGAACTGTCGAGTCCTGTTGCTTATGAACTAGAATCCATTGTCGCAGACAATTTCGGATGGGATTCCAAACCTGCATATGATGTTAGTCTGGATAAAAGAGACGACTTCCTTGTCCCGAACTTGGGAAAAGGCAGCTACTTCTATCCACTTAGAAAAATAATCTGTAAGTACGAGAAGAAATACCTTTTGCCCGGGGGCAGGTGGTAACTTGCCGACAATATCCATCCCCCATCTCATGAAGGGCCATGGTATTAATGTAGAATGTAAAGGTTCAGAAGGTTTGTGGGACGTACCTGAATGTCATTGACAAGGATCACAATTCTAGACATACCTGACGACGTCTTGTCGCAGTGTTGGCCAAAAGTAGCCTTGTCGAGAGATACGATTGGCCAAACTGCGACCTCCTGAGTGATTGCCACACTCCCCATCGTGCATTTCTTGAAGGATTCTTTGAACTTGACTTTTGCTGGTGACACATCTCAGGTTTAAGCCTGTCGATGATTGTCGATAGAGTCTATCTCCGATCACGACATACCTGGATGCCTTGAATCTGATCTTCCGAGCTTCCATCTTGTCTTCTGGGAGTTGGTCGTGCATAAGGAAATTTCTGATGTCGCACGACCAATCACCTTTCTGGTCTTCGATCTGGACGACATCGTCATTTTCGATGAACGACGTCGCCAGGTGGATCATGGGAATGTTGTCGAATAGTGGTTCGCTAAGTGTAGACACAAGGTTTGCTAAAGCGTCGACTTCAGTATTCTGGTCCCTTGGAATCTGTTCAATAGAAAATGATTTAAACATTTATGATTTTTCTTTTTCTACCTTTAGGTACGCTGTCATCTTTGAATCTCTGGCCGTGAATTCTCCATTCATCTGGTTTACGACCAGGAGAGAATTGCTTTTGACATGTAGCGCGGTTGCCCCCGAGTCGTGGGCCATATTCATTCCCACGATCAGGGCTTCGTACTCGGCTTCATTGTTGGTGGTTTTGAAGTCGCATCGTACGGAATACACCATCTTGCCCCCGTGTGGCGACTTTAAGACGACACCTAGTCTTGAACCCCTAATGTTGGATGACCCGTCGACATGTAAAGTCCAGGGCACGTTGTCATGAGTCGCCACAGTGAGCACCTCGAACTCTGCTTCTTTTTCCAGTTCAGGACTGAAATCAGCAATGAAATCTGCCAAAGCTTGCGATTTGATCGTTGTCCTGGGCTTGAAATCGATGTCGTAACTACTGAGATATATGCTCCATTTCGCTAATCGACCTATCACGACAGTAATAGGATGCGATTCAAAATAGTGTCGCAATTTCTTTGCAGATGTAACTAGCGACAAAAGTAATTTTTCCATAGAGGAGTACCTGGTTTCGGCGTCCAAAAGGGATTTACTTACATAGTAGATCGGCAATTGCTGCTTTTCATCTTCTCGCGTCAGGACGACGCTTACTGCATTAGGACTGACAACCAAATATAGCTGCAAGACCTCATGATCGTGAGGCTTTGATAGCAATGGCGGCTGTTTGGGCAAAAATTCACGTCGTACGACCACGACCAGGTAAGACGCGCGTCATAAAAGACATCTTGGATTAATATAAGGTCCCGACCAAGACCCACAGAACGTCTGTCATCCGTCGTAAAAGGTAAGTCGAGAGCTTCCTAGGACGTACGACCATAGCGACGCACGTCCTGCATAACTGTCGCATCGAGCCATACGTCTTCGACCAAAACTAACGTTAACCATGACTGTTACGTTTTGTTAAGTGTTTAATGCAGGAGTCAAAGCTATTAAAGGAGCAACGGCTATATCCGACGCATGCCGTTATCCGACGGAAGCTGTTACTCGTAACGGACGAAGACCATTATGGAAGATCACGCCGGCAGCCGTTACAGACCGTTGCGACAATTAAAGATGTTAATGAAGCAATAAATGAGCTAATCAAACCTCCCAAAGACTATAAAGCTAGAGCCGAATCCTCATTTCAGGGGGACCGAACATCGAACTTCTAAGTAGAGAACATCTGGAGATCATCTGAAGGACATCTGCAGAGTAATCTACTACAATCATTCCAGCTCAAGAACGCTCGAAGAAAAGCTCAAGTTATCGCTCCTGACGTACGACATCAGCCTTAGACCAACAGTTTACACTTTGTATTCACACACGACAAACACTGTTTTTTACATTCAAACACTTGTACTTTACATTTCGAAGCATTTCCTTCATCTGTATTGTAACCCTTGTACGACCGACGCCAGTACCGAAGGACATCGCCCCTGATTGGCGACCATAGTGCAGCGACGACACCCACTATCGTCCGCAGGTTTTTTCCTCGATTGAGGTTTTTCCTGCGTCATCAAATCCTTTGTCTTATTTATTTTTACCTCGTCGCACGTCTCGTCGAAAGATCCTTTCTTTAGTTGATTAAGTCCACATCGACCTTAAGTTGTCCCTTTGGTTCGATTTTTGGCATTAACAGTTTGGCGCCATCCGTGGGACTACATCTAGAGAAAATCCTCGACGAACGTGCATTCTACTAATAGTTTCTTGGAGTTTCTTCTGTTTTCTGTTGCAGGAAAATGGCAACCCCTGGAAATCCACAGCAAGCCGTTGCTCAGATGTATCAGGAACTCGAAGTCGCCAGGAATCAGCTCAATGCAATGGCGGAGCAGAATCGCAGAGTATCTGAAGAGATTGCACAATTGAGAAATCCTTTCGGACCGCATAATGGTCCTAGGTCGTTCGTGCAGAATCCAGTTCCGGGATCATTCAATCAGAATGGTCCTAGACCATTTGTTCAGAATCCAGATACAGGACCAGATCCTTCCGCGCAGAATCAGCATCCAGGTCCGTTTACGCAGAATCAGCAACCAGGACCGTTCAACCCAAATCCCCAGTTCGGACCAATTCCCCCTCAGCATCTCAGGCCACCACCCATGAATAATGGGTCGCAGCCGTTACAAGGATCGCAACCTTTCCAGCAGGGGTCACAGCCATTTCAACATCCATTTCAGAATGGACCTCAAGGTGGATCTCAGCCATTCCGCGGTGGTTCGCAGCCTTTCCAGCAAGGATCCCATCCGTTCCAGAATGGATCACAACAATTTAATCATGGGTCGCAGCCATATTTTGTCCCGTTCAATGGAGACACCAATGGCTCGTCGCATGAAAATGGCATCAGCTCCGAAGTTAACCCTCAAGCAAGGGCAACTGTCGGTCATAATGACACCGTTGCTCAGCGTTTGAAGATGCTGGAAGATCCGAATGAGCGCGTCCTGTCCTTGCTCGCCAAATTGCCTGGGGCAGCCGTGCCAGTCGGCGTCGAGTCTCGATCCGGCTTTCAGGCGTCGCCTTTTATCGACGAGATTGCAACTGTCGAGGTCCCAAAGAAATATAACATCCCCGCTTTCTCTCCTAAGTATTCTGGTGTGACCGATCCAACCGAGCACGTTGCACAATATATGTAGCTTATGTGGACGATCTCAATTCCATTTATGTATCAGGAAGTATGCATGTGTAAGAGCTTCAGTGCAACTCTCACTGGTCCAGCTCTCCAATGGTTGATCAATCTCAAACCCAAGCCTATCGGGTCGTTCGCCGAGTTGGTCAATCAATTCTCCCAGCAATTCGCCAGCAGTCGTAAGATGGAGAAGCAGACTAGCGACCTGTATTACGTCGTGCAGAAAGCCAGGGAGTCTATTCAGAGTTATTTCAATAGATTCAATGCTGAAATGATCAGTATCCGCAATTGTGACATCAAGACCGCGATCGAAGCCTATAAGCGTGGTCTGGACGATAGTTCGGGCCTATACACCGATCTGACCAAATATCCCCCAGAGAATTTTGAAGACGTCCGAGCTCGAACCTTAGCATATATGAGGGTCGGGGATGATGCCGCCTTTCATCGCAAGCACACTGACGACAAGAAGTCGTTAGGCGTCAGAAAGCCAGAGTTCAAGACAAAGGTTGTTTCCAGAATAGAGCCTGCGTGCCAAATTTCAAATATTCGTTTCAAGACGAAAGCAGAGGCCAAGACCGCGACTAAATTTCCTCGATACCCCAAGATATCCTCTTACGGATTCAAAGGGTCCGCAAAAGACTTAGTCGAAGCTCTTAAGTCCGTCCAAGCGACCATTCGATGGCCAAAGAAGTCCGACATGGATGGTGCTAAGAAAGATAAATCCAAGTGGTGCAACTTCCACGTCGATCATGGTCACGCGACAGGCGATTGCATCGCGCTGAAGAAGGAGCTAGCATATCACTTCCCAAAAGGAAATCTCAAAGATATCATTGACGATGACGCTACTCCAGCTAGTAACCATCGACCGTCGACCCCCGAACATACAAAAGTCATTAATTGCATCACCGGTGGTTCAGACATGTATGGTCTGACATACTCCACAGTCAGGCGCCTTTGACAGGTTCGTTCTTCTAAAATTATATCTTTTCCACAGGGATAAGTCTACTATGGTGCCCTGTCGCACGACAATATCTCATCAGATCGCAGTGTCATCCTGTCATTTAAAACCTATCTTTCTTCCGAAAAGAATAAGATAATAAATGACAGGGGGGCGATATCCCACTAAAAAGAGAATCTAACGGTATGTGCCTAAATCTTTTTCATACGATTTTTTCTCACAACTGACTTAAGCATCGGAGGGTCGTTGGTTAGCCAACAACCAACCCTTAACATCGTTTTACCGCAGAATCGTACGACAGCTTATCGCAGGATCGCACGACAGTAGTCATTAAGTCTACAATATGACTTTAATTCATAAGGTCGCACGATATAAACGACCAAATCTATTATTTGATCATGCTTTACAGGGACATACGATTCAAATTAATCACACGACTTAGTCGTACGATTGCGAGGTCTAACGATATCATGATCTAAGCCTCTTAACTTGGAAAAATTTCATACTCCGAATGTATGTTTTAGTCGCATGTGCTTATGTTTATACACACGATTTAAAAGTCTTATGGCTTACGCACTGTTAATGCCAAAAATCGCACCAAAGGGACAACTTAAGGTCGATGTGGACTTAAACAACTAAAGAAAGAATCTTTCGACGAGACGTGCAACGATAAATAAAATAAGGAAACAAGGGATTTGATGACGCAGGAAAAACCTCAATCGAGGAAAAAACCTGCGGACGACAAGGGATGTCGTCGTTGCACTATGGTCGCCAATCATGGGCGATGTCCTTGGGTACTGGTGTCGATCGTACAGTGGTTACAATACAAGTGAAGGAAATGCTTCGAAATGTAAAGTACAAGTTTTTTCGGTGTTTAAACAGTGTGCGTCGTGTGTAAAGATGAATTATCTTGCGTGATTGTCGTGCGTCGAGAGCGATCTTCGAGAGTGAATTCTTTGCTGTGAATGTTCTTCTGAGCTTGAGTGCTTGTGTTTGCTCTCCTTTGATTGATTTGTGTCCCCCCCCCCCCCCAACTGATTGTTGAAGCTTGATATTTATAGTCTTCGGGAGCTTTAATTGGATCATTAAGGACTTTAATGAGGTTTGTAACGGTCGTCGTCTTCAATACGGGATTAGATGCTCATAATTGATTTCGTCGATTATAGCCGTTGATCTTTAATGTCTTTGACTCCTGCATTAAACACTTAACAAACGTAACAGTTATGTTATGTGTTAGCTTGGTTGAGGTCGCATGGTCTTTATGTGACGGTCGTGCGGAGCGCGCGACGTCGAGGTCGAGTGTCGCGATGAACTATCGACTTACCTTTCGGGAGGGACGACGGATGTTTTCTGTGTCTTTGTCGGGACCTTATTTTAATACAAGATATAGTTCATAACGAGTGTCTTACCTTTTCTGTTCGTGGTCAAGACCTGCATTAAAAAGGATGTTTGACTGTTAACGGTTAGTATAATCGTACGACCGTCTTAAGTCTCGGATGTGGGTCTTATAGAACATACGACTATCGCCAAGATATAAGACCATTTGGTCGTAGGACCAGGATGTCAGGACGATGTTGTCGTAGGACCAGAGCGATATAACACTGATGATAGGAGATTGTCGACGTAAGACCGATGATCTGTAACTGGCGACATAAGACTAGTGATGTGCGAAGTGCGATACGTGACGTGCGATCATGAGATGTAATATGACTATTGATCCAATATGTCAATTATCGTGGCTATTTAACATATGTCGGGGATATGATAATAATGGGTATTATCCTTGTCGGTCGGGGGTAATCAATGTCCATAGGTCATGTCGAGGGGATTTCCCAAGTCGGTCGAGGGTGTGATTTTTTACCCAAATAGTTAGCCCCCCGAGATCTAAATTTCAAAGCCAGTGGAATTTCAGATCTCGTACTAAAGTAAAATGCGTTGCTGTGTTATTTTCGCTAAGATCATCAGAGGAAAACTGACTTGGTCAGCCAAAGAAGGCGACGCAAGTTGTGCTTGCCCTTCGAGGCCGGGAAAGGAGAAAGAATGCCCCAACAGCTGGGTCAGGAATCTTGAAGAAGACAAGGACGATAGTCATGAAGGAACCGTCTTCGCGGGCTGACGTTTCATCGAGAGTTGTTACGCCTAAAGAGGCGAGGGCGTCATCCAGCCGTTCTGGTGCGATGGACGCGACACCAGCAAGTTCGGCGCTTCCGACGACAGTGACGAAGCCAGTGTCTAAGGTGTTGTCCCCAGCGTCTTCCGACAAGGGGGACGGATCATCGGCCGATGGTGTCTTAGACGGGACGACGTTGTTGGTGTCCTAGACGGGACGACGTTGTTTCCTCATCTGAGGAAATATTTGCTCCCATCTTTCTGGGAACGCTTACCTATCGAGGAGACAGGGGTCCATGTCGCCGGGTTGGTGTTCTCGGTCGACGTGGTCCTGTGGTCTGGCGTTCACAGCCGATACGGTCGTTTAGAGACATATGTTCTGGTGCTTGAGCCGATTTGGTCGTTAAAGACATTTGATCTGGCGTTTACAGCCGATACGGTCGCTAGAGACCTATGATACGTTGTGTCTAGCATTTTTAGCTAGTTGTAAGTTTCACTTTAGCGATAGTCGGTAAAAAGTTTACCTTTCTATTGAACCTGATTCGTACATGTCATGGACAGATGTAATGTCGACTGTAAAAATTCATTAAGTACAAAAATGAACAAGAAGTCGTGCGACTTGGGCATCCATTGTAATACAACGACTAGAACGTAAGTCATAAGACTTTTATATTCCTGAATCGTATAAGCAAACATAAGCGCATGCGATTACAACATTCATTCATGAAGTTTTTCTAAGTTGAAGAACTTAGATTGTGGGGTCGCTAGACCTTATGATCGTGTGATTTGATCATAAGATAAACTTTGAATCATGTGTTATTGTGATGGAATGATCAAGTCCTGATTACTTATGTCGTGCGACCTTGCGAGGTTAAGATCGTACGATGGACTTATATATCGTTCGATCCTGCGAGACTAAAGTCATATAATAGACTTTAGCAACTAATGTCGTGCGATCTTGCGGTAAAACAATGTCAGAGGTTGGTCGTTGGCTAGCCAACGACCCTCCGATGCTTAAGTCAGTAGTCGCTATGATGGATAAAAATTATGTGAAAGCAGGAAAAAAGGCTTAGGGGAAATACCTTTTCAGGTTCGTTACATTCCCACTACGTGGGATATCTTGATTGGCGAGGGTTAGAAGCCGATAGGCCTTTTTATCCATGACTTTTGAGATATGACAAGGATCTTCCCATTTGGTGGAAAGCTTACCTGCATTGAGCTTTTGAGTGCTTTGGAACACTCGACGGGGAACGTAGTCGCCTTCTTGAAAGACTTTAACTTTGATGTTCCTGCTGAAGTGTCGCTTGACCGCTTGCCCCTGGGTGTTGAGGTCGACATCTTGATGTCGCGGTCTTCACAGAACTATCGAGCCCTGTTAATTACGAACTGGGATCCTTTGTCGCAAACAATTTCGGATGTCGCTCGACCAATTATCTTCTTGGTCTTCCACCTGGATGACATCGCCATTTTCGATGGATGACGTCGCCAGATGGGTCATTGGAATGCTGTCGAGTATTGGTTCGACCAAAGCATACGCAAGGTTTGATAAAGTGTCGGTTTGAGTATTCTGGTCCCTTGGAATCATGACTGGTGATTGCGAGATTCAATGTACAAGTTGTCTTTATTGACGACATATGTAATGACTAGCGATCGTGAGATTTCGACATGCGAGTCGCTTTTATTGGCGACCGAGAATTTTAACCTGTTTTGTCATGGCTGGCGATCATAAGATAAAAAATGGGAGACGTCTTTTATCGACGAGTATATATCGTAGGATCTGCGTTTTAAGCCGTAGAGACTTTCGTTTCTTACGATGTAAATCGTAAGACCTGTATTTATATAATCTTGCGAGCCTGCAATGTAAAATCGGGGGTGGTCGTTGGTTTGACCAATGACCCTTTGATACTTAATTCAACATTTATATGCTAGATTAAAATAATTGAACGAGGAAAATATACTTGGAGTATATATATACAGGGTTGTTATACCATATTCCATCCAAGTGGGATGTCACAGTTACCGTAACTTGGAGTCGAGAAGCGCCTTTTTTCCAAGGACTTTTGAAATTGAAATATGGTGTTTCCCATTTTCTAACGGGCGTTCCGAGCCCCCGAGTTCTTCGGATGATGCGATACATGCGATACATCTACTGAGCATTTTTTCTTATCTGTCATTTTCCTGCAACAGAGAACAAAGGAAACTTCCAAAAAACCGTTAGTAAGGCGCATGTTCGTCGAGGATTTTCTCTAGATGAGGTCCCACGGATGGCGCCAAACTGTTAATGCCAAAAATCGCACCAAAGGGACAACTTAAGGTCGATGTGGACTTAAACAACTAAAGAAAGAATCTTTCGACGAGACGTGCGACGATAAATAAAATAAGGAAACAAGGGATTTGATGACGCAGGAAAAACCTCAATCGAGGAAAAAACCTGCGGACGACAAGGGATGTCGTCGCTGCACTATGGTCGCCAATCAGGGGCGATGTCCTTGGGTACTGGTGTCGATCGTACAGTGGTTACAATACAAATGAAGGAAATGCTTCGAAATGTAAAGTACAAGTGTTTTCGGTGTTTAAATAGTGTGCGTCGTGTGTAAAGATGAATTGTCTTGCGTGATTGTCGTGTGTCGAGAGCGATCTTCGAGAGTGAATTCTTTGCTGTGAATGTTCTTCTGAGCTTGAGTGCTTGTGTTTGCTCTCCTCTAATTGATTTGTGTCCCCCCCGAACTGATTGTTGAAGCTTGATATTTATAGTCTTCGGGAGCTTTAATTGGATCATTAAGGACTTTAATGATGTTTGTAACGGTCGTCGTCTTCAATGCGGGATTAGATGCTCATAATTGATTTCTTCGGTTATAGTCGTTGATCTTTAATGTCTTTGACTCCTGCATTAAACACTTAACAAACGTAACAGTTATGTTATGTGTTAGCTTGGTTGAGGTCGCATAGTCTTTATGCGACGGTCGTGCGGAGCGGGCGACGTCGAGGTCGAGTGTCGCGATGAACTCTCGACTTACCTTTCAGGAGGGACGACGGATGTTTTCTGGGTCTTTGTCGGGACCTTATCTTAATACAAGATATGGTTCATAACGAGTGTTTTACCTTTTCTGTTCGTGGTCAAGACCTGCATTAAAAAGGATGTTTGACTGTTAACGGTTAGTATAATCGTACGACCGTCTTAAGTCTCGGATGTGGGTCTTATAGAACATACGACTATCGCCAAGATATAAGACCATTTGGTCGTAGGACCAGGATGTCAGGACGATGTTGTCGTAGAACCAGAGCGATATAACACCGATGATAGGAGACTGTCGACGTAAGACCGACGATCCGTAACTGGCGACATAAGACTAGTGATGTGCGAAGTGTGATACGTGATATGCGATCATGAGAAGTAATATGACTATTGATCCAATATGTCAATTATCGTGGCTATTTAACATATGTTGGGGATATGATAATAATGGGTATTATCCTTGTCGGTCGGGGGTAATCAATGTCCATAGGTCATGTCGAGGGGATTTCCCAAGTCGGTCGAGGGTGTGATTTTTTACCCAAACACGTACCAGTTATTGTGTTACAATGAATGCCTTAGTCACATGATTCCCAGATTCAATTTCATAATTGATATGGTATTTGTTTACCAAATATATAAAACGCAAGTTCAAACAAAAGTTCAAAGTTTCATTTACAAAACTGTCGGTTATATTCAAAAGAACTCGACTACCGACGGTCGAGTATACAAAGTTAAAATGGTTCGACCACCAATGGTCGAGACATGAAAAGACATAGCATTTCCTAAACCTAGAGAAAAGCGTCGATGTCAAGCTCTGCCCAAAAGTCTCGACCTTCGAAGCCCTGCCAATCCCGAAGAACTTATGCAAGGATCAAACGAGTATATTAGGAGTGGTCTTCCAACTCCTTACGCCTCGACATTCTGAGTATACGGCTCTAAAGATTAATGTTAAGGTTGGAGGAAGGAATATATCCTTCTCAACGATCGACCTCCACTCCAGCATTTCCTCTACCTTCACATATTCAATAAGAGGAAACAGAAGTATTTGCAAATTACAAAAGAAACATACTAAATGCTCAGCGAAAGAACTTCGATAACACAAGTTTTGAAAGAAAAACTTACAAAGAATTCCAGTTCGGCTAAACACAGTCCAATCTCTTCAACAGAGATTCTTCAAAAATGCCCCTTGAAAGATAAGAGCTGATATTTCCCCAGATGCGGAAGTGACTCTGCCCTGACGAGGACATAGTCAATCAGGAGGGTTGACGACAACGCAAAGTTGTTCGTCGCCATAAACTCTCCCTCATTCTCTCCCGTCTTTACACCCTTGCCCCTGGCGGATGACGAAAGGGCCGACGAGGATGTAGAGAACATCGTCGCCAGTTGCGCAGTATGAAACATCGTCGCCAGTTGCGCAGTATGAAACACCGTCGCCAGTTGCGCAGTATGAAACATCGTCGCCAGTTGCGCAGTATGAGACCTCGTCGCCGGTTGCGCAATATGAGACATCGTCGCCAGTTGTGCAGTATCAACAGATCCAATCCAATCACTGTCCGTATCCATCACATACCTCGTCTTCCATTTGCGATCATCCACGGCAGTGTTCAAAACTAAGGTACAATCACCCGTAAGTCCTGAAAGTACACTATAACGACGATATTGATCGGTCGTGACTTTATACGCCACTCCCAGTGCGAGGTAAGTCGCTCGATGATCAGGATAACTCGCCAGAACTGGGGCATCGGTTGCCTCGGTGAAAGATCGAATTCACGCATGAACACTTCGACCAAAGGCGAATACGGCCAGTGGAAGCCCATCTTAAACAGGTACTCATATATCACGGCATATCCATCAGGACACATCTCCGGTCGAACCTCGCCAACCTTGCTTATGGTAATACACATGAGAATCCTCGCTAGACTTCCAAAGTCGTCAAAATCTTTTTCATTTCTAATAGCACCTCTGGGCTCCGTCGACATTCAGCTGGTAAGCACGATCGTATGTCAGCATGACGTCACGACCTCGTTCCCCTTTTTAACTTATCGTTCAGTTAGAGGCAAACCAGCCCAGTTACAAGGCGGTCAAGGTAATTTTTTCTGACCCTTGCTCTATTTTTTACGCGTCTGATTGACAAAATTTAAACTCGAATTTGCCATCCTTCTTTCAAATTTTGGGGGCAAACTGTTTTGGCAAAAATTCACGTCTTACGACCACGACCAGAAAAGGTAAGACGCGCGTCATGAAAGACATCTTGGATTAATATAAGGTCCCGACCAAGACCCGCAGAACCTCCGTCGTCCGTCGTAAAAGGTAAGTCGAGAGTTTCCTAGGACGTACGACCATAGCGACGACCGTCCTGCATAACTGTCGCATCGAGCCATACGTCTTCGACCAAAACTAATGTTAACCATGACTGTTACGTTTTGTTAAGTGTTTAATGCAGGAGTCAAAGCTATTAAAGGAGCAACGGAAATATCCAACGCAAGCCGTTATCCGACGCAAGCTGTTACTCGTAACGGACGAAGACCATTATGGAAGATCACGCCGGCAGCCGTTACAGACTGTTGCGACAATTAAAGATGTTAATGAAGCAATCAGTGAGCTAATCAAAGCTCCCAAAGACTATAAAGCTAGAGCCGAATTCTCATTTCAGGGGGACCGAACATCGAACTTCTAAGTAGAGAATATCTGGAGATCATCTGAAAGACATCTGCAGAGTAATCTACTGCAATCATTCCAGCTCAAGAACCACACTACGAACTCAAGAACGCTCGAAGAAAAGCTCAAGTTATCGCTCCCGACGTACGACATCAGCCTTCGACCAACAGTTTACACTTTGTATTCACACACGACAAACACTGTGTTTTACATTAAAACACTTGTACTTTACATTTTGAAGCGTTTCCTTCATCTGTATTGTAACCCTTGTACGACCGACGCTAGTACCGAAGGACATCGCCCCTGATTGGCGACCATAGTGCAGCGACGACACCCACTGTCGTCCGCAGGTTTTTTCCTCGATTGAGGTTTTTCCTGCGTCATCAAATCCTTTGTCTTATTTATTTTTACCTCGTCGCACGTCTCGTCGAAAGATCCTTTCTTTAGTTGATTAAGTCCACATCGACCTTAAGTTGTCCCTTTGGTGCGATTTTTGGCATTAACAGCGGCGACGTCATATACTCCTTCAATTTCTGCAGTGCTTGCTCATGATCGTCGGTCCAGTTGAAGCCTTTATTTTTCCTGAGGACGTTATAGAATAGATGACATCTATCCGATGATCGGAAAATAAACCTGTTCAGGGCTGCCACCCGACCAATGAGCCTTTGGACTTCTTTAAAATTCCTTAGAGATTTGATCTCGATAATGACTTTGTTCTGATCGGGATTGGCCTCGATTCCTCGTCGAGTGACCATATAACCCAGGAATTTTCCGGCACTGACACCGAAGGAGCACTTAGTCGGGTTCAGCTTCATGTTATACTTTCGGAGGATGTCGAACGACTGCCTCAAATGCTCGACGTAGTCGGCTGCTTACTTCGACTTGACGAGCATGTCGTCAGTATATACCTCCATCGTGTCGCCAAGATGATCTTTGAACATTTTATTCACCAGACGCTGGTAGGTAGAACCTGCATTTTTTAAACCAAATGGCATAACCTTATAACAATAAATACCTCGATCTGTCATGAATGCAGTCTTTTCCTGGTCCTCGACGTGCATCAGGATCTGATTATATCCAGAATAAGCATCCATGACCGTCAATGTTAATGCCAAAAATCGCACCAAAGGGACAACTTAAGGTCGATGTGGACTTTAACAACTAAAGAAAGGAATCGTTCGACAAAGGCGTGCGACAAAGACAAAAATGTAAATGAGATAGAGGATTTGATGACGCAGGAAAAACGTCAACGAGGAAAAAACCTGCGGACGACAGTGGATGTCGTCGCTGCACTATGGACGCCAATTAGGGGCGATGTCCTTGGTGTTCCGGGTGTCGATCGTACAGAGATTACAATACAAATGAAGGGAAAAACTTCGAAATGTAAAGTACAAGTGTTTGAAATGTAAAAACAGTGTGCGTCGTGTGTGAAAACAATGTGTAAACTGTTGGTCGAGAGTGAAAGTCATGCGTCGGGAGCGATTCTTCGAGTGATAGTTCTTTGTTTGTAATGTTCTTTTGAGCTGGGATGCTTATCTTCTATTGTTTGATGTTCGGTCTTCGGTGTCCGGTCCCTGGAACTGAAGTTTAACTTTATCTTTTATAACCTTCGGGTGCTTTGATTAACTCATTGATTGCTTTGATAACAGCCATAACAGTCGCCAGTTGTAACTCTTTATAATTGCTCTTCGTCGGTTATGACCGTTGCCCATTAATGACTTTGACTCCTGCATTAATCATTGAACAAACGTAACAGTCGTATATTGAGTTAGTCAAGGTCGTACGGTCTTATGCGACGGCCATGCGGAACGGGCGACGTCGAGGTCGAGTGTCGTGAGGAACTCTCGACTTACCTTTTAGGAGTGACGACAGAGGTTTTTCGGGTCTTTGTCAGGGCCTTATCTTAATACAAGTTATAGTTCATAACATGTGTCTTACCTTTTATGGTCTTGGTCGAGACCTGTGAAATTTTTCCCAAACAATTTGCCCCCAAAATTTGAAAGTAGGATGGCAAATTCGAATTTTAAATTTTGTCAGTCGGACGCATAAGACTATGATACGTGTCGAAAGTTACCTTGGTTGTTTTAGAACTGAATCGGTTCAATTCAAACTAGAGAGGGAAGTCGAAAGGAGGATAAAGTCGTGACGTCATGCCGACACACGATGGTGCTTACCAGCTGTTGATGACAGGTGTCGATGATCCATGTGGTCATACGAAGGGACGAGGGCACGTGGTGATCATCAAAGGACTCGTTGATAACGCCAGTTTTTGGCGTTATTTTCAGTGATCAAACAATGCCAAAAATTGCACCAAAGGGACAACTTAAGGTCGATGTGGACTTAATCAACTAAAGAAAGGATCTTTCGACGAGACGTGCGACGATGGAAAAATAAACGAGACAAGAGATTTGATGACGCAGGAAAAACCTCAATCGAGGAAAAAACTTGCGGACAACAGTAGGTGTCATCGCTGCACTATGTCGCCAATCAGGGGCGACGTCCTTGGTACTGGCGTCGGTCGTACGATGATTACAATACAAATGAAGGAAATACTTCGAAATGTAAAGTACAAGTGTTTGAACGTAAAAACAGGTGTTTGTCGTGTGTGAATACAAAGTGTGAACTTCTGGTCGAGGGCTGTTGTCGTGCGTCGAGAGCGATACTTGAGCTTTCCTTCGAGTGTTCTTGAGTTCGCTGTAAGGTTCTGGCTTTCAGTACTTGATCTCCAGAGTTTGAATGTTCTTTGCTATGAGTTTGGATGATTTTATCTGCTGTTTGGTGATGTTCGCTGATGTATATTGGGTGTTAACTGATGTCCCTTGAAATGAGGCTTTAGCATGTCTTTTATAGTCTTCGCGTCATTAATTAGCTCCATTAATGATTTGTTCAATGGCTACAACGGCTGGAAACGGCCGCCGGAGTGATTATCTATAATGCTCTTCGTCCGTTACGGCTACTTGCTGTTAATGGCTTTGACTCCTGCATTAAATACTTAACAAACGTAACAGTCAAGATTAACGTTAGCTTTGGTCGAAGGTGCAATGATCTTACGCGATGGTCGTACGGGACGGGCGATGCTATGGTCGTGCGTCATGGGAGACGTACGACTTACCTTTTACGGGAGACGACGGATGTTTTATGGGTTCTTGTCGAGACCTTATCTTAATACAAGATTTGGATTATAACGTGCGTATTACCTGCTCTGGTCGTGGTCGTACGACGTTATTTTTTGCCCAAACAGTTTGCCCCCAAAATTTGAAAATTGAATGTCAAATTTAAGTTTTAAATTTTGTCAATCAGACGCATAGGAAATAAGACAAAAGTTAGAAATTACCTCAATCGCCTTGGAGCTAGACTGGTCCGTTTCTAACTGAACGAGAAGTTGAAAAGGGAACGAGGTCGTGACGTCATACTGACACACGATGATGCTTACCAGCTGTCGATGACAGGTGTCGACGATCCCTGCGGTCATATCATAGGACGGGGATGCACGGCGGTTATCCAGGGATTCGACCTGACATGATCGACTGCAAAAATAAAGATTACGATGGATCTTTTCTTGGCGATTTCCGTTCGATTAGAACTTGCAAGGATCTTTGACCTAATTTAAGTTTTTCTGAGATCATATAAGATATGACCCTCCAGTTTGCGTATGCGTCGCAAGTCTATTGCTAGAATGCCTAGAAAAAACTGGGATATTTGGGGCCTCTCAGAAGTGCAAATCAATTTAACGGGGCTGGCAATGTCGACAGAGCCTAGAAGCACCATTAAAAACGAAGAAGAACTCGACGACTTTAGAAGTCTAGCGAGGATTCCCATGGGGATTACCGTAAGCAAGGTTGGCAAGGTTCGACCGGAAATGTGCCCCGAGGGGTACATTGTTATATACGAATACCCGTTCAAAATAGGCTTTCACTGGCCATATTCGCCTTTAGTCAAAGAATTCATGTGTGAATTTGATTTCGTCGGGGCAACTGATGCCCCAGTTCTGGCGAGTTATCTTGATCATCGAACGACTTACCTCTAATTGGAATCCACCGATGAATGTGAGGGACCTTCTGACGGCGTATAAGGTCAAGAATGACCGGTACCGTCGCTATAGCTTGTTTTCAAGGTTCAAGGGTGATCGTACCCTGGTTTTAAATACTGCGGTCAATGACCGTAGATGGAAGAAGAGGTATGTATTCGTACGGGCGTCGACGCTGGACACTGATAGTGACTGGATTATGGAGGGTTGGAATATGACGGGTGAGCCTTTGATTGTACGTTTTCATGTTATTCTGTTGCTCGATTGTTTCTTCGACTGGTCTTCTTTTTTATGCGTAGATATTGATTTCGATAAGGTAGAGCCGGATAATGCTTCTCGGGCTAAGATCGAAAAGTTCTTGGAATTTAGAACTGAAGACCGGTCGTACGTCACGCGTCATTTGATAGACGAGGATGATGACACCGTTTTCTTGAGCGACAAAATGAGGATGGGTCGAGAGGAGAAAGAAGAAGAGGAGGACTCTGAGAAGACTGAGGAGGAAGTGAAGAGCGAAGAACCAGAGGTAGAGATAATTGGTGAGTATCCTTTTGTCTTCTTTTCGCTTGACCTGGTCTTTCTCTGTTCTCAATCGTCTAATTTCTTTCTTTTATCGTACAGGTGAATCTCAAGCACAGGCGACGTCTTCTGTTGCTAAGAAGATGGCCCAAGTCAAAGTAGCTCGCGAGGCGAGGGAGAAGGACGTTTCGACAACTGGGTCGGGAGTCCTGAAGAGAAAAGAGGTCCCGACAGCCGGGTGGGGCCTCTTAAAGAAGACAAAGGTGTCCATTCTGAGGGAACCGTCTTTGAAGACGGGTAACCCATCGAAGGTTGCCTTGTCCAGGAAGGCGAAGGCGTCGGTTGCGACCGGCGCGAAATCTGTGGATACTGCGCAACTGGCGACGATGTCTCCCGTCGTCCTATCCGGCTCTTCATCGGCCGACAGGGGCAAAGGCGCGCAGAAGGGACCTTTGGGGGAAACGACGGTCAACTTTACGTTGCCGTCGGGTTTTCTGGACGACAATGTCTTGGACGAGACGAAGTTGTTCCCCCATTTGGAAAAATATTTGCTTCCGTCTTTCAGGGAGCGTTTTGACGGGTTTTCTTTCGAGAAGAAAGAGTTCCATACAGCTGGACTCTTATTCTTGGTAAGCCTTTCTTTCAAGACTTGTCGTTTGTCGTTGTCGTTGTCGTTGTCGTTGTCGTTGTCGTTGTGGTTGTCGTTGTCGTTGTCGTTGTTTACTAATGCCACTCATATTATGATTCTTCAGGCGTTCCAAGCTTCCCTGGCATTGCATGCCGAAACGACGAATATAGAGGTTTCAACGGCTTCTGTTACCAAAGATGAAGATGCAGCGTTAGCTAAAGAGAAAGCTGCTTTGGAGCATGAAGAAGCGATGTCGGTGCGCCTTGACCATGCTCTGGATGAATTGGATGCCCTCAGTCATACAAGAGACGAGATAAACTCGCGTTTGAAGGAGTCCCTGATTTTGATGCGCGACCAAAGAGAGGAGCTGGAGGGGATGAAGGAATCCGTAACCGCGAAGAGGAAGGAAGTCGAGGGAATCAAGGCTAAAGTGATTAATTTGAAGAAGAAGTCTGATGAGTTGAAGGACGAAAATAAGTCTTTCTTTTCTTATGCTCGACTTACTGCGCGTGCGGCAGTTATGCGACGTCACCTACAGGGCAAGGATCCTTTGGCTTCAGGGTCAGATGAGCTGCGTCTCTTTTATGAGAGAGTCGGGACCGAGAGGGATCTCGACTTAAATGATGAGAAGGACGCTGAGGAGGAGGTGGCAGGCGAAAGCCTTCAGGACGGGACTTCGGGCATGAATATGACGGATGTTCCTCCTTTAATTTAGGAATTTTATTTTGTTTTGTTTTGCTGCTCGACTGTTGATGGTCGAGCGTGTACCTGACGATCTTTTCAGTAAATGCACTTTTTGTTTGAACTTGTGTTTTCATATACTTGGTAAGCAAATATCACATCGATGGAATGTAAGATACATAGGAAATCATGCGACTAAGGCCTTTATTGTAATACGATGATAAGAACGTAAAACAAATATAAAAACACGCGATTAGAGCATCCATTCAGTGTATGTAAGTTAATAAACTTAGGGGTAAAGTCGTTTAGACTCTGTGATCGTACGACCAGATCGTACAGTGAGTTTGTATCGTATGCCCCTATGGAGGGATGATCAAGTCACAGACCTGATCATGTATGTCGTGCGTCCCTGCGATTTTAAAGTCATATAGTAGACTTTAGTGATTATTGTCATGCGATCCTACGATAAAATGATGTCGAGGGTTGGTCGTTGGCTCACCAACGACCTTCCGATGCTTAAGTCAGTAGCTATTTTGTGAGAAAAAATCGTATGAAAAAGAGTTAGAGAACGTACCTTTTTCAGACTCTCTCTATTTGCCCCCTATCATTTATTACCGTATCCTTTTTGGGAGGAAAAGATAGGTTTTAAATGACAGAATGACACGGAGGAATATTGTCCTGCGGTCGGCTATGTTGTCGTGCGACGAGGCACCATAGTAGATTTATCCCTGTGGAAAAGATACTAATTTAGGGATAGAAGAAACAAACCTGTCGAGAGCCTGATCTTGTGACTTTAGTTTATTTTCGCGGCTTCAAGGTAGACCTGTGGCATTCACGAGCGACTCCTGGATTCCCCATGGCGTAGGGAATTTCAATTGACAAATTTTGCATGCTCGAGAGTCGACGGTCGATGGTCATTAGCTGGAACAGCGACATCGTTGATGATGTCCTTGAGATTTCCTTTCGGGAAATGATATGCTAGTTCCTTCTTCAATGCGATACAGTCGTCTGTCGCATGACCATGATCGGCATGGAAGTCGCACCACTTTGATTTCTCTTTCTTAGCATCGTCCAGGTCGGACTTCTTTGGCCATCGAATGGTAGCTTGGGAACTTTTCAGAGCTTCGACTAGGTCCTTTGTGGATCCTTTGAATCCGTAAGAGGATATCTTGGGGTACTGAGTGAACTTAGTCGCGGTCTTGGCCTCTGCTTTCGTCTTGAAACAAACATTTGAAATTTGGCGCGCTGGCTCTATTCTGGAAACAACCTTTGGCTTGAACTCTGGCTTTCTGACGCCTAACGACTTCTTGTCGTCAGTGTGCTTGCGACGAAAGGCGGCATCATCTTTTACCCTCATATATGCTAAGTTTCGAGCTTGGACGTCTTCGAAATTCTGTGGGGGATATTTGGTCAGGTCGGTGTATAGACCCGAACTATCGTCCAGACCACGCTTATAGGCTTCGATCGTGGTTTTGACGTCGCAATTGCGGATGCTGATCATTTCGGCATTGAATCTATTGAAATAACTTCGAATAGACTCATTAGCTTTCTGCACAATGTAATATAGGTAGATGGTCTGCTTCTCCATCTTACGACTGCTGGCGAATTGCTGGGACAATTGATTAACCAACTCAGCAAACGACCCGATGGACTTGGGTTTGAGATTGATTAACCATTGGAGAGCTGGACCAGTGAGAGTTGCTCCGAAACTCTTACACATGCATACTTCCTGGTACATAAATGGGATCGAGATTGTCCACATGAGCTGCTTGTACTGCGCGACGTGCTCAGTCGGATCAGTCACACCAGAATATTTGGGAGTGAAGGCAGGAATTTTATACTTCATTGGGACCTCGACGGTGGCAATCTCGTCGATGAAGGGCGACGCCTGATATCCCGAGCGAGGCTCGACGTTGACAGGCACGGCTGCCCCAGGCAACTTGGCGAGCAAGGATAGGACGCGCTCATTTTGGTCTTCTAACATCTTCAAACGCTGGGCGACGGGATCGTTAAGATCAGGATTTGCCCCTGTCGAGGGATTGGTCCCTGGGCTAATGCCATTACCATGCGACGAACCATTGGTGTCCCTGTTGAATGGAACCGAATATGGATGCGACCCATATTGGAATTGTTGCGGTCCATTCTGAAACGACTGTGGTCCCTGATGAAATGGCTGCGATCTCTGTTGGAATGATTGCGATCCTTGCTGGAAAGGTTGCGAACCACTTTGGAACGGCCGGGAAAACGGCTGGGATCCATTCTGAAACGGCTGGGCGCCACCTTGCAATGGTTGGGATCCATTGTTCAAGGGTGGTGGTCGGAGGTGCTGAGGGGGAATCTGCCCAGACTGGGGATTCAGAATGAACGGACCCGGCTGCTGATTCTGCATGAATGGACCTGGATGCTGATTCTGCACGGGCAGGCCTGGTTCCGGACCTGGATTCTGGATGAATGGTCTAGGACCATTCTGGGATCCAAAAGGATTTGTTAGCCGCGCGATCTCTTCAGCTGCTTTGCGATTCTGCTCTGCCATTGCTTTGAGTTGATTCCTGGCAACCTCGAGCTCCTGATACATCTGAGCGACGGTTTGCTGTGGATTTCCAGAGGCTGCCATTTTCCTGCAACAGAAAATAGAAGAAACTCCAAGAAACTATTAGTAGGATGCACGTTCGTCGAGGATTTTCTCTAGATGTAGTCCCACGGATGGCGTCAAACTGTTAATGCCAAAAATCACACCAAAGGGACAACTTAAGGTCGATGTGGACTTAATCAACTAAAGAAAGGATCTTTCGACGAGACGTGCGACGAGGGAAAAAATAAACGAGACAAGGGATTTGATGACGCAGGAAAAACCTCAATCGAGGAAAAAACCTGCGGATGACAGTGGGTGTCGTCGCTGCACTATGGTCGCCAATCAGGGGCGACGTCCTTGGTACTGGCGTCGGTCGTACGATGATTACAATACAAATGAAGGAAATACTTCGAAATGTAAAGTACAAGTGTTTGAACTTAAAAACAGGTGTTTGTCGTGTGTGAATACAAAGTGTGAACTTCTGGTCGAGGGCTGTTGTCGTGCGTCGAGAGCGATACTTGAGCTTTCCTTCGAGTGTTCTTGAGTTCGCTGTAAGGTTCTGGCTTTCAGTACTTGATCTCCAGAGTTTGAATGTTCTTTGCTATGAGTTTAGATGATTTTCTCTGCTGTTTGGTGATGTTCGCTGATGTATACTGGGTGTTAACTGATGTCCCTTGAAATGAGGCTTTAGCTTGTCTTTTATAGTCTTCGCGTCATTAATTAGCTCCATTAATGATTTGTTCAACGGCTACAACGGCTGGAAACGGTCGCCGGAGTGATTATCCATAATGCTCTTCGTCCGTTGCGGCTACTTGCTGTTAATGGCTTTGACTCCTGCATTAAATACTTAACAAACGTAACAGTCAAGGTTAACGTTAGCTTTGGTCGAAGGTGCAATGATCTTACGCGATGGTCGTACGGGACGGGCGATGCTATGGTAGTGCGTCATGGGAGACGTACGACTTACCTTTTACGGGAGACGACGGATGTTTTATGGGTTCTTGTCGAGACCTTATCTTAATACAAGATTTGGATTATAACGTGCGTATTACCTGCTCTGGTCGTGGTCGTACGACGTGATTTTTTGCCCAAACAATAATCTTAAAGGAAAGAAATCATCGAGAAAAGAAGTGAAAGAGAGCCTAAAAAGAGTCCAAAACGAAGCCAACGGAAGCCCAAGACCCGCGCCCGAACCAGGACCCAAAACCGCGGCACACACTGTTCCAAGCCGCGCGGTTTGGTGCCGCGCGGTTTGCAAACCGCGGCCAAAACCGCGGCACATACTGCTCCACGCCGCCGCGCGGTTTGGCGCGCGGTTTGCAAACCGCGGCACACACTGTTTTGCGAATTTAAGCTATGTTTTTCCGGGTTTTAGGTCATTATTGAGCACACGACGAACAACAGCAGTCCAGAGGCGATTTTGGGAGATATTTTACATCTTTTGGAGCCACGAGAGAGGATCAATCGAGGAGGAAGTCACGACGCGACGCGGATTAGAGCCGGGAGAAGGGAGTTTATCACTACATCTTTCACCTTCACGTTATCATGTTTACATACAGTTTTTCATCCCCTTTTCATGAGTTTTTGTCCCCCAACATCATGAACTAATCTTTAGATGTTGTGGGTTGGAATGAATTCGATTTAAGAATATGAACATGTAACTTGAGACTTTTATCAGTTTTTCCTATACTAATGAAGCATGTGATTTGGATTTTAATGCTTTTGTGAATTTGGCCAATTTACAATTGATTTGTTGTTTCTAATTAAGTTCGAGAGAATTAATTGTAACTAGAACTAGGAATCGTATGCCTAAGGTGAGAAAGGTGATAGAGATATACCGAGTAAGCCTTTGTTGATCCAAACCCTCAGTGATTTGATAATGACCCTCTCTCAAATACTTAGTGAAAATTGTAAGTAAACAATATGTATCAGAGTTTCACTATCGCTGATAAGTACTAAGATCTTCCAGTACCGCTGATAGGAACTCTCGCTCGTTAAATTAAATATTCAGCGAAACTGTTCACCATAATTGTCTGAGTCTGTTCAGCACTTATGGTGATCGCTGATAAGTTAGTTGTTTACATATAATCCCTGAAGACAAGTTTCACGTCAACATAGGTTCTACGCTGAAGTCGAAGATCAAGCTCAAGAACCAGCGACAAGTCTCCTAATGAACTGATGCGGATCAGCGAAGACTCAGATTTGTTCAATCAACGTGAAGTATCAAGTACAAGACTTTAGCTATCGCTGAACTCTATCATTCGCTGATACGAAATGATAGATCGCTGAATCAACGAAAGCTGATCATGAAGTCCTCCGTACAAAGTACTTTTGTCTTAACCACCCTTGCACGACTCCGTACGAAATGTCAGAAAAGAACCTCCGATTATCTGAATTCGTACAACAACTCTGACACTACACTATTCATACATGCGGCTACTAAGGTTGTCAACAAAGGTCAATGACATGCAACCAACCAGCTGATGACACGTGTAAAGTGTATACTGACTTGCATTAAATGCATGCAGTATATAAAGAGATGAACCCACTTCATTTGAAGTAACTTGCTAACTCTGGACAAGTTCAATCTCTTATCTCAGATAGGTTATTATTAGTAATTTCCTTATCTCTCTTAGTGCAAGAAACCTTAGTGTTCCAACTTGTTTAGATTTAGGTTTATCCTTAATCTTGTTTCCGCAACAAGATGTAAATTGTTAATGATTTATCAATAAACAATTTAGAAAAGTAAAATTTGTGTGTTTGTATTCACCCCCCCCCCCCCCCCCCCTTCTACAAACTTGTATAGGCCTTCGGGACCAACAAGTGGTATCAGAGCAGATTTGTTTAATCTCATAAACAAGATCTAATCTAAGATATTTCTCTTCCTTGCTATTATCTGAAATGGCCACCAACACAAACACAAATTATATAGACAATGGTTCTCTTGCAAAACCCCCTAGATTTTCCAGAGATAACTTCAACTTATGGAAAAATAGGATGATACTCTTCTTAGAAGGTGTAGACCCTACTATGCCCTACTATCTTGAGAATGGTCCATTTATCCCTGTAAGAATAGATGCTGCAGTTCCAGCCGCTGAGAATAGACCTGCTATTCCTGAAAGGCTGGTCCCTAAAGAAATATTTCAGTGGACCGATGAAGATAAGAAGAAAGTGGCTATAGATACAAAAGCCAGATCCATACTTTCCATGGCTCTTCCTGACGAAGTCTACCATTCCGTCATGAATCTGAAAACATCAAAAGCCATGTGGGACACAATATGTGTTCAGTATGAAGGAACGTCTGAAGTCCAGGACTCACGAAAGATCAACCTGGTAAGACAATACGAAAGCTTCATTTCTGGTAAGAATGAAACACTCTCTGAGGTTCACCAACGTTTTAATTGTTTAATTATAGATCTGAAAACTGTTGGTAAGGAATATTCTAACTTTGAAGTGCTGACAAAGTTTATAGAATGTTTACCTGAAAGCTGGGACAATTATTCCATGTGTCTCAAGCTGTCAAAGGATCTAAAATCAATGACCCTTGCTACCTTATATGGCACGCTGCTGAATCATGAGCAATCGAGTCATCTTAAGAAGAATCTTGTAAAAGATTCCAAAAGCACCCCTGTTGCTTTAATCTCAGAGGAACCTTCTACTCAGCGACCCTCGGTCACTATCACTGAGTTAGAAAGCAACTCTGAAAGGTCATCAGATTCTGATTCTTCAGATAATGATGAATCTTTGGCTCTCCTAACTAAAAAGTTCAGGAGATTTGCCAAAAAGAAGATGTTTAGAAAGAACAAACCTCTTTCCATAACTGACAAGCCTAAATCATCAGCTTTTGTTAATAAGGCTACTGCTACTTGTTTCAACTGTGAAAAGACAGGTCATTTTGCTAACGAGTGCAGATCTAAAAAGATTTCTAGACCTTCAGCTTTCCCAAAGAAATCCTTTGTTCCAAGGAATAAAGATGACAAATACTCAAAGCTGAAAGAAAAGTATGCGAAGCTGAAAAGCTTTAAGAAGAAAGGCAAAGGCCTGATGGCCAACTATGATTGGGCTGCTTCTGAAGAAGAAGAATCATCATCTGACTCTGAAGATGAGGAAGCCAATCTCTGCCTTATGGCTAAGATTGAAGAAGAGGAAGAAAGTTCAGACATTCCCTCCACTTCAACCTCTGCTATTCAGGTATCACCTTCCTTCTTTACCAATATTGCAAATATTGATGAAGCTGATAGTCTCCGTAAGATCGATCTCTTGACTAGAAGTTTATACGAAGCCATGAACGGCAAAACTGTGGTGGAAAACCAGAACCTTGATCTCGCTGAAAAGCTTAAAAACTGCCACCTTCAAATAGAAAAGCTTTCTAAAATTGAAGAAGACTTTAAAGATCAAGTGTATTTAAATCAGCTAGTCAAAATCGAACGAGCAGAAGCTATCGCTGCATTAAAAGCTGAAAAAGCTACTGTTGAAGGATGGTGTAATTCTTCAACAAAGATCACTGAGATAATAAAGTCTCAGATTCCACTGAGTGATAAACGTGGTTTGGGTTACAAATATGAAACTTCAAAACCAACCACTGAGCGTTCAATGCTTAAATTTGGAATGTTCGTATCCTCTGTCGCTGATACTTCATCTTCTCAGTACTCGTCCATTACACCAATCCCTGAGGAAACTCCTACCTCAAAAGGCAAAGAGAAAATGGTATATTCCAAATCTACCTCTGTCTCTAGAGACAAAGGTAAAGGAATTGTTATTTACCAAAATCCTCAGAAGGGTACCTTAGTACCAAAGCTGAATGCTTCTAAAGCCTCAGTGACCCATCCCTCTGGATCAAGGAAGATGATCTCTGGATCTATTCAGCGATCTGCTCCTAGACTCAGAGTGGATGTCCTTGGTAAGAAATCTGAAGAACTGAATGTTCATCCCATTTCTAAAACCAATAGTTTACTTGGTGCTGGCACTTCTAATTCAAAATTAAAAGCTCAGCATTCAAATGGTCCTAGAACTACTTTTAGCTATAGGAAATGTTATCACTGTGGACTCACTGATCATATTGCTAGTAAGTGCCCCACAGCCACCAAAGCTGAAAAGATAGCTAAGGTGAAGATTGCCCCCAAGGCAAAGAAGACCAACCCTGGTGCAAATCAGGTCAAGGTGAATTCTACCACTGAGGTTAAGAAATTAACCAAAGTGAAGAAAGACAAAGCTGAATCTTCAAATGCTGCGAAGACTGCTGAATCTTCCATTCCAAATACATCCACTGACAAACAAGTATACATGGTCAAGTGGGTACCTAAGAAAAACTAATCTTCCTTTGTATTGCAGGTTAAGAAGGGTATCTGGTATCTCGATAGCGGATGCTCTAGACACATGACTGGAAAGAAAAGCCTGCTCACTGAATACAAGGAAGAGAAAGGTCCCTCTGTGACTTTCGGTGGAAATGGAAAAGGACATACCAGAGGGTATGGTGTACTTTCAAATGGTACAACCTCCTTCAGAAGAGTCGCATATGTTGAAGGGCTGAAGCATAATCTTCTAAGCATCAGTCAGCTTTGCGACATGGATAACAAAGTGATTTTCACTAAGGAATCCTGCTTTGTCACTGACAAAAAGGAGAAGATAGCTCTCAGCGGTTATCGTTTGGAAAATGTTTATGTAATAAACATGGACTCAACAACCACTGAGAACTCCTGTTTCTTCTCAAAGGCATCTTCTGATGTCAACTGGCTATGGCATAAGAGGCTATCACATCTGAATTTCAAGACACTGAATACTCTTTCTTCAAAAGAGTTAGTCACTGGTCTACCTCAACACTCATACGCCAAAGAGTCTTTATGTTCAGCGTGTGAAAAAGGGAAGCAGACCAAAGCTAGCTTTAAATCAAAGCAAGTTTCCTCAGTGTCATCTCCTCTACAACTACTCCATATGGATTTGTTTGGCCCTGTTAACAAACAATCCATCGCTGGAAAGAAATATACGCTGGTCATAGTTGATGAATTCTCTCGTTATACATGGGTAATGTTTCTCCGTTCTAAGAGTGACACCCCTGAAGAACTCATCACCTTTGTTCGGAAGATGGAAACCCTGAACAATTTGACTGTTCGCTCAATAAGGAGTGATCATGGGACTGAATTCAAAAACAGTTCTCTTGATTCCTTCTTTGAGAGTAAGGGTATTTCTCACAACTTTTCTTCCGTGAGAACACCGCAACAAAATGGAGTCGCTGAAAGAAGAAATAGAACAATTATTGAAGTTGCACGTTCAATGCTCAGCGATTCTCACCTGCCTACTCTGTTTTGGGCAGAAGCTGTCAACACTGCTTGTTTTACGCAAAACAGGTCGCTGATAGTCAAAAGATTCAATAAGACAGCCTATGAACTTTTTCATGGGAGAAAGCCTTCAATCAACTTTCTTCACATCTTTGGATGTCAGTGTTTCATACTGAACAACAGAGATGCCCTTGGAAAGTTTGATCCTAAGGCTGATGATGGGATCTTTCTTGGATACTCCTCAGTCTCCAAAGCCTTCAGAGTCTTTAATCGTAGAAGACAAACTGTAGAAGAAACAATTCACGTCACGTTTGACGAATCCCGTTCAGCGAACTCTAAACCGAACGCTGATACAGAAGAACTGAATCAATGGATGTTTTCTCATCTTGGTGATTCAGAAGATATTCCCACTCCTCATGCTCATCCAGTAGAAGATGATAGTCCCACTATCATTCCAAACATGCAGAATAGTGAAGCTGAAACATCATGGGTCTCAGCTGTTCCTATAAACACTATACCTACAGTTGATCCAAATGTCTCAGACATTCCATCTACTTCTCAGCAATCAGTGAATATAATGACAACTGCATTCATTCCTCTCTTGGCTGATACTCCCGACGTCGCTGAAGCTTCATCTTCAGCTCCTCCAGTTCAAATTGAGTCAGCGTCTCACGTTCCGGCTCAGCGATGGACTATAAGTCACCCAATTGATCAAATTCTTGGTGATCCAAACGCTGGAATTCAGACTCGACGAAGTGCAGGTAATATTTGTTTATTTGTAAATTTTATTTCACTAACTGAACCAAAGAAAGTAGATGATGCCCTCAAAGATCCAAACTGGGTCAGCGCCATGCAAGAAGAGCTGACTGAATTCGAAAGAAAAAAGTTTGGAAACTTGTTCGAAGACCAACTGACAAAACAGTGATAGGCACTAAATGGGTCTATCGAAACAAGTTGGACGAACATGGTACTGTAACCCGCAACAAGGCTCGTCTTGTTGCTCAGGGATACAGACAAGAGGAAGGCATAGATTATGACGAAACATTTGCTCCCGTAGCATGACTTGAATCTATTCGTCTATTCTTAGCATATGTTGTACACAAAAACTTCAAAGTACATCAGATGGATGTTAAGTCAGCTTTTCTAAATGGAAAGCTGAATGAAGAAGTTTATGTGGAACAACCTCCAGGATTCTCAGATCCTAAGTGTCCAGATTATGTTTATAAGCTGGACAAGGCACTTTATGGCTTAAAGCAAGCTCCTCGTGCATGGTATGACACTCTCTCTGCTTATCTCCATATTGAAAAATTTGAGCGAGGCAAAATTGACAAAACTCTATTTTTCAGGAAAGTGAAAGGTCATATCATTCTAGTTCAAATATATGTTGATGACATTATATTTGGTTCTACTAACCCCGAACTTTGTACTCGTTTCACTGATAGAATGAAGGATGAGTATAAAATGAGCATGATGGGTGAACTAACATATTTCCTTGGTCTTCAGATTAAGCAAACTGAAAAAGGAACTTTTATTAATCAGGGAAAGTATGTTAAAGATATGCTGAAGAAATTCGACTTAACTGAAAGTTCAGCTATGAAAACCCCTATGGCACCACCGCTGATACTTGATAAGGACACTAAGGGTGTTCCTGTCAATGTCACGCTGTACCGTGGGATGATCGGCTCACTACTGTATCTTACAGCTAGCCGACCCGATATTATGTTTGCAACTTGCTTGTGTGCACGATATCAAGCTGAACCTAAGATATCTCATATGAAAGCTGTAAAGCAAATCTTTCGATATCTTAAGGGTACAGCGAATCTAGGTCTTTGGTATCCCAAAGATTCAGGATTCGATCTAACCGCCTATTCAGATAGTGATTTTGCAGGATGCAGAATGGATAGGAAAAGCACCACAGGAGGATGTCAGCTCCTAGGTGGAAAGCTGGTAAGTTGGACAAGTAAAAAGCAAAATTCAGTGTCCACTTCCACAGCTGAAGCTGAGTATGTAGCCGCTGGAAGTTGTTGTTCTCAGGTCTTGTGGATGAGAAATCAGCTACTAGACAATGATCTTCAGCTCTCCAAAATTCCAATCTATTGCGACAGCACTAGTGCCATCGCTATAGCAAATAATCCAGTGCTACACTCAAAGACGAAACACATAGAAATCAGATATCATTTTATCAGAGATCATGTGATGAATGGTGATATAGAACTTCATTTTATCCCAACTGATTATCAGTTAGCTGATTTATTTACCAAACCTCTTGATGAGACAAGATTCAACTTTCTTATCAGCGAGCTTGGAATGCTAAACTTTGAAGGGTAAAATCTTCAGCGGTTCACATTGATCAGCGATAGGATAAAATCAATTCGTATAACCTATTAAATCATATTCTCTCTAAATAAACTTGGTTAGCTGATATCAAGGTATGTTTTTCTCTCTCTGACAAACGCATGAAAATGCAAGATTTCAAAACAAAATGCATCGCTGAATATCTCTTCCTTAACAGCGATACTTTGAAAGAAGAAAACCCTAATCTTCATTAAGACATTTTTGTCTGAATGAAATGGACAAAATTCGAACCATCTTAATGAAAAATCTTTCCACATTAAGATAATTCTTACTTGTTAACATCTTTGGTTGAACTGATAATACAGAGAAATGGCAACTTCCAAGATTCATGCCACCGCTGAGAATACCTCCACTGACTCTGAGGAAGTGGAATTCACCAAGGATCCACAGGTTAAGTTTACTCTGGATCAACTTGACTGGACCAAGATAAACAACCTCTCTGCGCTTTTCGAGTTTCCTCCTCGAAAGCAAGTCACAATCTGGATGATGCTGTGAATTTCCTTAAGAATAGTTGTATTTCAACGGCACTGACCATTTCACCTCCTGCTAGTCAGCTACTGCTATCCCAGTTCTGGTACTCTGCCAGACACTCTCAGCTACCCTCTGCCAAAGATCCATCCAAAACCATCGACTGCATACTCAGCGATACTGAGTATGGCACAATAAAGATAACCCTCGCTATAATTCGCAAAGCTCTAAACTTTCCCAGCGCTACCAAAGAAAAACCTTTTGTTCCATTCCCTGACCATAAGAAGCAAGCTGACAAAGACGCCATCATTGCTTTCCTCGACGCAATGGGTTACATCTGGGAAACTGGAAGGGACAAGAAGCCCGAGAAAAAGCTGACGCTGATAAAGAAATCAAAAATGCCAAGCGAGATGAACTTCATCTTTGCCCATCTGATCAGCTGCATGACAGCGAAGACCGGCTCCTCTGATCAAGCCGCTCAACCTCAGCAAGCTATGGGATATGCTCTGCTGAAAGGTCTACACATTGATTGAGCATCCATCATTTATGATGACTTGCTGCAAAGAGTAGACTCTGCCGCTGACAGACCTGCATGGGTTCCATACCCAAGATTCATCAGCGCCATCTTTCAATATGGCCTGAAGGACAGCTACCCGAAAGAGGGTGACCTGAAACTCTCTCAGGTTGGCTCTAAGGTGCTCGACTTCAAACCTGTCGAAAATGAGGTACGTCTTTCTACCCTTCTCACTATTCTCAACCCAAATTCTTCGACTTTTGTGGCTCCTTCAGCGACAATACCCATCGCTGATACCCCGGCCACACAAACCTCTTCTTCTAAGAAAAGGAAACACTCTTCAACCCAACTTGGTTCCAAAAGGATCAAGAAAACCAAGGAGCAGCCCCAGCAATCTCTTGCTGAAGACTCCTCAGCTCATTCTGCCGAGCTGAAGGAAAGTTCTGTGGTACGCTCTGCCACACCCATTCAAGCCATCCCTTCAATCCAGGCTTCAGCGTCTCTAAACGCTGAGGTTAGAAACTTGGAATCTACCCAACCTCCTTCAGTCTCTCCAAAGACTAATGAAGTGATTTTCAGCGAATCCAACGCTGATCTCAGTACCCGAACCAAATTCTTATCCTTCGCTTCTCCCTCTACTCACTTGGACTCTCCTCCAAAGAACACTGGAGATGCCATCATTCTAGAAGCCACCGCTGACGCTTCTCAAAAAATGATGAAGACAGGACCTGCAGAGATCACCATCCCTCACCGTACATTTGAGGAAGATATGGAACATTTTTCTGGAACTTGCAACTTTGACGAGTTCGTCAATCCTCCTGCAGGTACAACTAAAACCATACACACTGTAACTAAACCTGAAACTTCTGAGCTTTCCTTTGTTCACAAGTACTTATCTGTTACAGGTCCTAATTTGGGAGACATCAACGATTCCCTGAAATCCGTGGAAACAAAGCTGACAAGTCTCACCACCACAATCTCCAACAACTCTACAGCTGTAACAACCGCTGGAGAAAATTTGACAACGCTGACAACGGTGGTGGAGAAGAAAGCCTCCATAGATGACTTGAAGCAGGTTGATAAGACTCTCAGCGACTTCGCTAAGGTGCTCGCTGATATCTACACAGACTACACCTCACTCAAAAGCTCAGTTTCATCAATGTCCAGCGAGGTCACAACGCTGAAGACATCTGTTGGAACACTAGAGGGTGATTTATCTGTTGTGAAGACAAATGTTCAAACTCTGACAACTGACTTAGGCTCTGTAAAGACCGACGTTGGTTCGATGAAAACGATGATCGAGCAACTGCTGAAGAATGCGAATACTCCTGCCCCTGTCCCTGAAACCGAAAACTTCACAGCGGCGGATCGCAAAGAGCTGAATAAGATCAATCCAGCTATTTCTGGCCTTGAAGACAGAATAGCAAAGATTGAAGTTTGTGTAGGTCTCTCTGGCCAAGAAGACAGAGAACCTACCAATGCTGCTGAATCTACCCATTCCTCCCCCAGTCATCATGAAAAAGAGGGGGAGAAGAGCGCTGAACATCCCAAAGAGAAGAGCACTGAGGAGAAGAGAGCTGAACATCCTAAAGAGAAGAGCATTGAAGAAAAGAGCGCTGAAAACCTTTCCCATGATGAATCTATCAGGGGAGAGGAGAATGAAGAAATCAACGCTGGACCTCAGGGAGATGAACACCCTGAGGGAACCGAGAAGCTCGCCTCTGTATCTAAGGGGGAGCAACTCGAAGAAGAAGCTGATGAATCCGAAGCATAAGATGATGAAGCCGTCGACATCCCTGATGATGAACCATCTTCCTCTCCAAAGAATGATGATGATGATGACGAAGATGACGATGATTTCTTTATCGTCAAACCTGCCCAAAGAATCAAAGCTCTTAAGGGAATCTCAATAAATGAACCTACAGGGGAGCGGACAAAGACAAAGCCCTCAGCTTCTGGAGCTGAGAAAGGCAAAGGCAAAAGCGTCGCTGAAGATGAAAATCTGATGATCTTGCTTGAAAAGCCGGTTTGTCAGGTACACTAAACATCTCTCACTCCATCCCTCCTCCATTAGTTCTACTACCCTAGCCTTCACCTGAACATATTTCTCTTTCTCTTTCTACCCAAGTTTTTCTACCCAAGTTCTTATTTGTAAGATCGCTGTGTTTTAGCTAGTCCTCTCCCCTGTTTGAGGATGTCGCTAAAGGTTCTACAACTGCGACCTCACCAATAAAGCCAGCTGCTGCTGATGAAATAATCCCAGTCTTAGATTTGATCTCTGACACTGATGAACCAGAAGAACAGACTCTCTCTCACAAAAGCAGACCTTCCTTAGCTCCTCAAAAGCTGTAACACCCTCAAATTCGGAAAGAGCAACTAATTAAAAAAAATTATAATTACATCCGAAACAATAGGTGAAATACCTCAAACATTTTCGTGCGGGTTCAAAACTCATGATTTAAAATCTTGTGTGTGTGCTAAACATTTCCCAAAATTATAACACAGTCCATATATGGATTCAAAACACAAGAAATAATTAATGCAATTTATTTTCAAAAATAAATTTCGTGCATAATTTAGTCGGCACTCAACGTCTCAACTCACGCTCCTCCATAATCCTCCGGTCCACCAATTTCACCCGGATATTCAAACCTCTTAAGGCTAAGTCGGAAATTACATCGATTAACCTTACGGTTTTTCCTCAATTCAAAGTCGGCTCAATAAGCCTATGGTTCTAGTCCAACCATCAATCTTGACCCAAAACGGTCTACTTAAAGCAAATATCATACTTATCGTCACTCAAAGTGACTAATACTAGAATCGTCCATCTATTCCAACGACTACTAGCTCAGAACCACTTTCACTACCCCAACGATCATCACATTAAAGTAATTCAAGTATGCACATGTACTAATAGGTTCGCCATGACACTGGCCAGGTGTCACTATGAACGCACCGTACATGATTATCCTTGCTACTCTCGACGTGATTCTCGTTTCTAACAGTTCCATCAACTTCAAAACATCCTATCTTAAAGTGCCTAGTGGTGAATTTCACTCTCATTTACTTAAACAAACACTAGTTTGAGTCTAGGTATCCAAAATCAACACCTAAATCTCTCAAACTTATGCTCTGATACCAACTTGTAACACCCTCAAATTCGGAAAGAGCAACTAATTAAAAAAAATTATAATTACATCCGAAACAATAGGTGAAATACCTCAACATACAAACTATAATTGTCTCCAAACAAAATATAGTAAAACAAGTCTTATAACCAAGACTAAACTCACTTCGGATGTCACTAAACCCGAACACAAGTGCTATTCCCAAGGTTTGATGCGGAAAATATCACTACGACAATCCACCTCTCGAGCACATTTCTAGCACACAATCTTTCACACGTGTCACTAGAACTACTCCCAACCTGAGACATGTTGCACATGCCGACAAATAAAAAGGGTTAGGCTAATGCCTAGTGAGTTCAAGAGTTTATAGCATGAATTAAACAATTCTTTGAAAGAAAGTTTGTAATAAAGGTTTTGATTTCCAAAGGAGTTTACAAAGGATATAAATGACTCATTTTCAACGCACCCCAAAATCCATGAGTAATATTCCCCAAAAGGTATAAAGCGTTTTCCCAAAAATGAATACAATCCAAAACTCATTCAATACGTGAATAAACCTTTAATAGGCAAAACTTTCAAATACGGTTGACAACAAATTACTCAACCCATAAATCATGGAAAACCATCCATTTAATTATAACCCTCCAATGAAAACATAATACGACGCAATACTCACGCAACCGTAAAATGTAAAGGAGTTCCAAATACCATAAATACGAAAGTGACCTGCTTTATTTAAACCCTAACATACATGTGGGAAATTCAATATTGAAATCATCCAAAAGCAGTCAAAGTATAAGACCAACAATAATAATAAAACAGGGACAACATAAGGTCCCAAATAGGTTGGTCATTGACGGGGGAGACCCGTAGCATTAATAGTTCTAACCAAGAGTCGAGGTCCTTAGTGTCTTTAGTATAAATACGACACCCTGGGATACCGTAGTGCCTTCAGCATAAATGCGACACTTTGAGATACCTTAGTGCCTTCAGCATAAATGCGACACTTTGAGATACCTTAGTGCCTTCAGCATGAATGCGACACCTTGTGATACGTTGGTGCCTTCAACATAAATGCGACACCTAGCAGACCATCAAATAAAGCCTGACTCACGTGCCTATGGATTCCATGCAACACAGTCTATAACAACATGCCAATCCCGGAATGACTCACTCACCCAAGCATGTAAATATCCAAACGTGCAATAAATACAAAATGGTGCAATAAAAGCAACCCATAACAAGACTCCACATTGAATCCTTTAAACCGGACAATTGTCCCAAGACTATCTCAAGTCAAAACCGAGCAAAATGATCAAACATATTAGTCCCATAAATAACGGTCTTCAAATAACATAGAAATGCATTTAAACATCCATCGGGTAAACAAGTACCATAAGATTATTATCAATCCAAAACTCAACACGGATTAAACAAAAAGGGTTTTTCCAAAAGGACTCACACCCTTATAATTCTCAATATGGTTATTGACACTAAAACGTGCATTCTCCCAAATGGTTTATAAAATCATTTATACACATATGATTAAACCATCAAATAGACTCCATTTTGAGTAATAAATCTTTTAAGGATATAATTATGATTTCTAAACATCAAATATCCCAAAATCCCAAATATGGGTGTTTTACACATTTATGAAGATAAATACTACAAAGAGGTTAAATTACCCAAACAACTCAACAATTGATATTTTCAAGTAAAACACACACTCATTTGGAAAATACTATTTTTGGCATGTACAAAGTTTTCACAAATCAACTTGAACTCACCTTTGCTAGATTAAGCTAAATCTAGAGTTTCTCCAACGTAAGCTCCTTTGATGAAGTTTGCATTTTCAAGCCAAAACTTCCAAAACCTAGATTTATGAATTTCCAACCATCAATAACCAAGTCTAACCATAAAGAATCATCATCCATCCATAATATACCAAAATACTCACTTATCCAAAACCCTAACTTCAAAATGAAGAGAAGAGAAGATTTACCTTAACCATACTTGAATCCACCAACCTAAAATGTCTCTACAACCTCCAAGATGCACCACAACTCCTAATCTTCAAATGGAGTGGAAGGGTTGGGTAAAAACCCTAGAAATTGGTGGAGAAGATGAAGTGAAAGGGTTTCAAGATTGTGTCCTAAAACCATGGTAGATGAAGAAGATCACTTGCAAAACTCGAATCTTGTGGCTAAATAGCTCAAAATCGACTTTGGAGGCTTAGGGTTTCGGTTTGGGAGAGAAATGGATGATATGGGAGAAGTGAGGAGTGAAATGGGGTTGAAATCGTATTTTTAAACTCCAGGTACCCGACGGCTAAAGTGACATGCTAAAGTGACCATGTCACTCTCGCTGTGTCACTTTCACACAAAATGTACCGAAAGTTCCAAAGTTTTTCATCAGATTTGATACATGCTAAAGTGACCATGTCACTCTCGCTGTGTCACTTTCGCACAAGATGTACCGAAAGTTCCCAAGTTTTCCATCAGATCTGATACATGCTAAAGTGACCATGTCACTCTCGCTGTGTCACTTTCGCTGGTCACTTTAGCCGAGATTGTACCGAAAGTTGTTTTGGCCATAACTTCTTCGTTTTAGCTCCGATTTCGCTCCGGAAAGAACCGTTGGACTCGTATTCGAATTACCCATCCAACAATACCATAAAATCTAGGATTTAATCCAAAATCCTATTTTTCATATTTTTCTTAAAGATCGGTTCCACACCGATTCGAAGTTGTACTATCCGGAAATTACGGGTGTTACAATCCTCCCAACCTTAGGATGATTTCGTCCTCGAAATCTACATCCTTTACAACCCAAGGTTAACCGACTCAACGCCGACTATAATTTATCAGTCCCTAACTGGAATCTAAATTCGCTCCTCACAGTCTATAAAGACAAATCCTCGAACAATTGCTTATCAACAAAGCCCCTTCACGTACACTGTACTTATGTCCGGGAGAACACTCCAACAACTGGAATAGTTCCTAGTCAGACGACTTTGGTTGTCTCCCCAACCTTAGATGTTCCATACATCTCGATCTCAGTTTCAGACTCTAAATTACTCCAAGGTTTTTTCCTTCAAAACTACTCAACACAATTGCGCATCCTAGGATTACTACCACCGTTACCATTATTCAAGTTAAAATTGGACTACACCCTCCGAATTCGTTAACGGTCTCCGACCTCACCCACACAAGGGTGACACCTAGTTATACCACCACGTTTTGATCTCTAACAGGACTCTACTCACGAGTTCCGTTTACCGAGTGTTTCCACGAACTAAGGCTGTTAACAAAACGGTTACACCAACCTAAAAATGCGTTACCGCAAGTCTAGCCCTCCAATTACCACAAGCACCTCGACTTTGCTACCGATATCACCCGGTCTATAGTCACAACACGTGCCTGAACGCTCGACTCTTCACAGTTGAAGTTCTTTACAACTTATTCTTAATCGGGGTTACTTAACCTTTCCCAGGTCCTAACGAGTTCAAGGTTTTCAAGTGCGTTATTCAATAAATATGCCAATCAACCAAACCTTTCACAAAGATATTTTCAACACAAAGATTTTCATATCGAATAAATCGTAAACTACTATCATTAACTCGGTGGTTACGCCAAAAATGGACACGCTCATCCCACATATTAAAAACATGTTTGAAAATCATTTCATTGCAGTTCAGATTTTCAACAAAACGCTAAAGCGTAATAAACAACTTCTTTAAAATTAACCGTCACGGTTCTAGCATGGATTGACTTATGAGATGCACGTAAGGTAACTGCCCATTTTAAATCGTGTGCAACAAAAGTTTCGCACGTACTTCAAAAGAAGATCAAACGGCTTTTGATTCTAAAATTCCTTTCTAGCCGTAACATGGCATGGAACAAGGTTTACCAACTCAAGATTTGCGCACGTCAGTTTATTATACAAAAACGATGAAACGAAGTACACTTTAGTCAAAACATGAAAAGACTTGTGTAAGTTCCAAATTTAAAGACTAATCAAAACGCTTCCATCATTTGAAGATATCGACTAAAACGTCATAAAACCTCAAGTTGGGGTAGGCATGCAAGCTTGTAACACTTTCCTAGTGGTTTTCTTGAAATGAGATACCATGCACCAAATAGTTCACGTCCAAAATTTCCTAAGGTGAAATTCTTTAAATTAATTTCCAAAATTTTCCTCCTCCGGTCATATAGTGACACACGAGTAAAATGTTTCTAACAAGGTTTTCACACAACACAAGTTTTCCCAATCTTAGGAGAAAATGAGTACTTGTAATTTGTTGACACCAAAAGGGTTCAAATCAACTTTCAAATTCCAAATTGCACTAATGGTGCGCATCAATGTTCAAAACATAAGAATTCTACGCATCATAATTCTATATAAACAGGTTTTCTAAAATCTTTATCACGAAGCACTTTCCTTAAAATTTCGTACTTGAAACATAAAACGTCGAAACGTCATTGCTTGAAATGTATTTGTCAAGGTACTAAAAATACACATTTCCTCCGAAACCAAAAAGGTTTAAATTTTTCCAGAATATTTGGCAAATCCAAATTGACCGATGTCAACGACTCATACATTTGTGTTTTTCAAATAACGTGCATTGTAAACCATCTGTGATCCCCACGCCACTAAACATGCTATGAACCAAACGGCTTTTCTTTTAAACAAGGAGTTAATAAAACATTTTCATGCACGTCTCGTTTATTAAAGTGTCGATAAACAATAGTTACCAAGATATGCATACCCCTAAGTCGATATAACACATTTTAGATAAAAATGATAATAAAACATTTAACTGACCAAAAACGCACCAAGTAAATTATTATGAAATGTCACAAAAATGTTCTTTTATGCATCACTTAGGTCACGTACAAGTCAATCCATAAACTGAACTATATGCAACGAAATACTTAGTAACACAAACCTTTTGAAAGAAAAGTTACGCGACACTAGAGTTCCAAACTCATCTCCTTTTAGTCGTCTTATGGCATAAATTTAACTTTTCTCAACAAAACTCGAGTGGGACAAAATACCCACATAACTTATATACCTTTCACATAAGTAATTAAAGCATGCACCTTGTGAAATTATACTCACACAACTCAATGTGTCGTAAAACAAAACTCCATGAATCTCAATGGAATCAATGACTCCAAGTCAATAAAACGATGCTAAACATTATGCTTTCACAACCAAATTGTTATAAGTAAAATCATAAATGAGACGCCAAAATCCCAAAATCCCCTTCTAGGACAATACCATATAAACAACATTGTTTAACAACTCACATTAAACAAATTCTCCAAAATAACTTTACATAGAGATAATGGAAGACAACTTTCCGTCCCAACTCTAACATATGTGGAGGAGATCCAATGTTAAAGTTATAAGTCGTAGTCACTTGTCCAACGTCTTAAACATCATAAAATATGGATATCACTGTATCCTAAGGTAACATTGGACAATAATAAAATGGAACAATTTCCGACGGGGCTCACAACTCCCGTAATAAAACATTTTTGTGCGGGTTCAAAACTCATGATTTAAAATCTTGTGTGTGTGCTAAACATTTCCCAAAATTATAACACAGTCCATATATGGATTCAAAACACAAGAAATAATTAATGCAATTTATTTTCAAAAATAAATTTCGTGCATAATTTAGTCGGCACTCAACGTCTCAACTCACGCTCCTCCATAATCCTCCGGTCCACCAATTTCACCCGGATATTCAAACCTCTTAAGGCTAAGTCGGAAATTACATCGATTAACCTTACGGTTTTTCCTCAATTCAAAGTCGGCTCAATAAGCCTATGGTTCTAGTCCAACCATCAATCTTGACCCAAAACGGTCTACTTAAAGCAAATATCATACTTATCGTCACTCAAAGTGACTAATACTAGAATCGTCCATCTATTCCAACGACTACTAGCTCAGAACCTCTTTCACTACCCCAACGATCATCACATTAAAGTAATTCAAGTATGCACATGTACTAATAGGTTCGCCATGACACTGGCCAGGTGTCACTATGAACGCACCGTACATGATTATCCTTGCTACTCTCGACGTGATTCTCGTTTCTAACAGTTCCATCAACTTCAAAACATCCTATCTTAAAGTGCCTAGTGGTGAATTTCACTCTCATTTACTTAAACAAACACTAGTTTGAGTCTAGGTATCCAAAATCAACACCTAAATCTCTCAAACTTATGCTCTGATACCAACTTGTAACACCCTCAAATTCGGAAAGAGCAACTAATTAAAAAAAATTATAATTACATCCGAAACAATAGGTGAAATACCTCAACATACAAACTATAATTGTCTCCAAACAAAATATAGTAAAACAAGTCTTATAACCAAGACTAAACTCACTTCGGATGTCACTAAACCCGAACACAAGTGCTATTCCCAAGGTTTGATGCGGAAAATATCACTACGACAATCCACCTCTCGAGCACATTTCTAGCACACAATCTTTCACACGTGTCACTAGAACTACTCCCAACCTGAGACCTGTTGCACATGCCGACAAATAAAAAGGGTTAGGCTAATGCCTAGTGAGTTCAAGAGTTTATAGCATGAATTAAACAATTCTTTGAAAGAAAGTTTGTAATAAAGGTTTTGATTTCCAAAGGAGTTTACAAAGGATATAAATGACTCATTTTCAACGCACCCCAAAATCCATGAGTAATATTCCCCAAAAGGTATAAAGCGTTTTCCCAAAAATGAATACAATCCAAAACTCATTCAATACGTGAATAAACCTTTAATAGGCAAAACTTTCAAATACGGTTGACAACAAATTACTCAACCCATAAATCATGGAAAACCATCCATTTAATTATAACCCTCCAATGAAAACATAATACGAAGCAATACTCACGCAACCGTAAAATGTAAAGGTGTTCCAAATACCATAAATACGAAAGTGACCTGCTTTATTTAAACCCTAACATACATGTGGGAAATTCAATATTGAAATCATCCAAAAGCAGTCAAAGTATAAGACCAACAATAATAATAAAACAGGGACAACATAAGGTCCCAAATAGGTTGGTCATTGACGGGGGAGACCCGTAGCATTAATAGTTCTAACCAAGAGTCGAGGTCCTTAGTGTCTTTAGCATAAATGCGACACCCTAGGATACCGTAGTGCCTTCAGCATAAATGCGACACCCTAGGATACCGTAGTGCCTTCAGCATAAATGCGACACTTTGAGATACCTTAGTGCCTTCAGCATAAATGCGACACTTTGAGATACCTTAGTGCCTTCAGCATGAATGCGACACCTTGTGATACGTTGGTGCCTTCAACATAAATGCGACACCTAGCAGACCATCAAATAAAGCCTGACTCACGTGCCTATGGATTCCATGCAACACAGTCTATAACAACATGCCAATCCCGGAATGACTCACTCACCCAAGCATGTAAATATCCAAACGTGCAATAAATACAAAATGGTGCAATAAAAGCAACCCATAACAAGACTCCACATTGAATCCTTTAAACCGGACAATTGTCCCAAGACTATCTCAAGTCAAAACCGAGCAAAATGATTAAACATATTAGTCCCATAAATAACGGTCTTCAAATAACATAGAAATGCATTTAAACATCCATCGGGTAAACAAGTACCATAAGATTATTATCAATCCAAAACTCAACACGGATTAAACAAAAAGGGTTTTCCCAAAAGGACTCACACCCTTATAATTCTCAATATGGTTATTGACACTAAAACGTGCATTCTCCCAAATGGTTTATAAAATCATTTATACACATATGATTAAACCATCAAATAGACTCCATTTTGAGTAATAAATCTTTTAAGGATATAATTATGATTTCTAAACATCAAATATCCCAAAATCCCAAATATGGGTGTTTTACACATTTATGAAGATAAATACTACAAAGAGGTTAAATTACCCAAACAACTCAACAATTGATATTTTCAAGTAAAACACACACTCATTTGGAAAATACTATTTTTGGCATGTACAAAGTTTTCACAAATCAACTTGAACTCACCTTTGCTAGATTAAGCTAAATCTAGAGTTTCTCCAACGTAAGCTCCTTTGATGAAGTTTGCATTTTCAAGCCAAAACTTCCAAAACCTAGATTTATGAATTTCCAACCATCAATAACCAAGTCTAACCATAAAGAATCATCATCCATCCATAATATACCAAAATACTCACTTATCCAAAACCCTAACTTCAAAATGAAGAGAAGAGAAGATTTACCTTAACCATACTTGAATCCACCAACCTAAAATGTCTCTACAACCTCCAAGATGCACCACAACTCCTAATCTTCAAATGGAGTGGAAGGGTTGGGTAAAAACCCTAGAAATTGGTGGAGAAGATGAAGTGAAAGGGTTTCAAGATTGTGTCCTAAAACCATGGTAGATGAAGAAGATCACTTGAAAAACTCGAATCTTGTGGCTAAATAGCTCAAAATCGACTTTGGAGGCTTAGGGTTTCGGTTTGGGAGAGAAATGGATGATATGGGAGAAGTGAGGAGTGAAATGGGGTTGAAATCGTATTTTTAAACTCCAGGTATCCGACGGCTAAAGTGACATGCTAAAGTGACCATGTCACTCTCGCTGTGTCACTTTCACACAAAATGTACCGAAAGTTCCAAAGTTTTTCATCAGATTTGATACATGCTAAAGTGACCATGTCACTCTCGCTGTGTCACTTTCGCACAAGATGTACCGAAAGTTCCCAAGTTTTCCATCAGATCTGATACATGCTAAAGTGACCATGTCACTCTCGCTGTGTCACTTTCGCTGGTCACTTTAGCCGAGATTGTACCGAAAGTTGTTTTGGCCATAACTTCTTCGTTTTAGCTCCGATTTCGCTCCGGAAAGAACCGTTGGACTCGTATTCGAATTACCCATCCAACAATACCATAAAATCTAGGATTTAATCCAAAATCCTATTTTTCATATTTTTCTTAAAGATCGGTTCCACACCGATTCGAAGTTGTACTATCCGGAAATTACGGGTGTTACAAAAGCTAAGTGAAGAGGAACAAGAGAAAAGAGAGGAGATAATAAAGCGATTCGAGGATCAGCGAATCATTCTAAAGCGTGATCAACTGCCTTCAGTTCCTCCAAAGTTCAGAATTTCCAAAGCTGAATATCAGGAACACCTCAGAGTTGAACGCCTCTTCGCTGAAAGAAGGGAAGCTGAAGAAAAAGACAGAGAATACGCCATCAAGCTTACTCAACGATCAATAAAAGACCCCAACATGAAACGAGTTCCCATTGATGTTCAACGTCAGCTATGGGATGATGCTCAAGAGATCGTTAGAGAAAAGACTAAAGTCTCTGATACGACTTTGGAATGGGCTAAACAAATGCTGACTTATCGATCTAGACCATCCAAAATCGTCAAGGCAAACATCAGAGGAAGACTATACGCTGAAACTCCTGTTGTTGAAGTGGATATCTACAGAGATGATGAAACCAAGCAAACTTTCTATGCTGCAACCTTAGAAAAGTTTGGTCTCTCTGAATGGTTAGAAACAAAATTAGCCATTCAGGGATCGCGTTCAAAGTTCAAAAGCCATGTCGAGAAGATCTTGAACAATCAGATCGACCTGCTTTCATCAGCTGTGGATATTCCTCCTCTTCCTCAACCAGAAAAAGTCTCTAATAAGAAAAAGAAAGTTTCTGATTCAGGTCCGTCTATTCGAAATGAAACGGGGATTGGTTTCTCTTATGCTTAAGTTCTTGGCCCTGATGCCGATATCTCAATGCTTGACACCTCCCTACCTCCTGGAGAAACTTTCATACCTGGCACAGTTGTAAGTGATCCGTATGGTATATTCTTTTTAGACTACTATGGAAATCATCACTTTCAACGTATCTCTGAGCTAGACATCGCTCCCATCGAACAACTCAGAGATCTCGTACACTGGTGTAAAGTCAGATGCGACATCAAAGCTAGACACCTGAAGCCCTTGATTTTTGAAGCAGCTCTGAAGAAAAAGAATCAAGGAGAAGATGTCCCTGACTGGATGATCCCCACATCAAAGACCCTTGATGAACTTCTCATTAAGGAAGAACCTTTTGACGGATAGGATCGCCTTGTAATTCTTTCTATCCTTATCTGTCTACAACTTCTGTACTTGTAATTTTATTCGCTGTACTTGTAATTTTTCCACTTCCATCTGTAATCTTTACAAAGTTTAAAGAAAAATTTCAGCGAATGTACTTTACTCCATCAGTACTGAAAAGATCCCAGAAAACAGTAAAAGGGACAAATATTTTATGAGTTCTTTTTATCCTTATGTTTTCATTAAATAGCAATTTTCTTTGTTGCTATGTCATAATCAAATAGGGGGAGATTGTTGATCCAAACCCTCAGTGATTTGATAATGACCCTCTCTCAAATACTTAGTGAAAATTGTAAGTAAACAATATGTATTAGAGTTTCACTATCGCTGATAAGTACTAAGATCTTCCAGTACCGCTGATAGGAACTCTCGCTCGTTAAATTAAATATTCAGCGAAACTGTTCACCATAATTGTCTGAGTCTGTTCAGCACTTATGGTGATCGCTGATAAGTTAGTTGTTTACTTATAATCCCTGAAGACAAGTTTCACGTCAACATAGGTTCTACGCTGAAGTCGAAGATCAAGCTCAAGAACCAGCGACAAGTCTCCTAATGAACTGATGCGGATCAGCGAAGACTCAGATTTGTTCAATCAACGTGAAGTATCAAGTACAAGACTTTAGCTATCGCTGAACTCTATCATTCGCTGATACGAAATGATAGATCGCTGAATCAACGAAAGCTGATCATGAAGTCCTCCGTACAAAGTACTTTTGTCTTAACCACCCTTGCACGACTCCGTACGAAATGTCAGAAAAGAACCTCCGATTATCTGAATTCGTACAACAACTCTGACACTACACTATTCATACATGCGGCTACTAAGGTTGTCAACAAAGGTCAATGACATGCAACCAACCAGCTGATGACACGTGTAAAGTGTATACTGACTTGCATTAAATGCATGCAGTATATAAAGAGATGAACCCACTTCATTTGAAGTAACTTGCTAACTCTGGACAAGTTCAATCTCTTATCTCAGGTAGGTTATTATTAGTAATTTCCTTATCTCTCTTAGTGCAAGAAACCTTAGTGTTCCAACTTGTTTAGATTTAGGTTTATCCTTAATCTTGTTTCCGCAACAAGCTGTAAATTGTTAATGATTTATCAATAAACAATTTAGAAAAGTAAAATCTGTGTGTTTGTATTCAACCCCCCCTTCTACATACTTGTATAGGCCTTCGGGACCAACAGCCTTAGTCCCATTAAAATCTTGAGCTTAATGTATTTTGAATTCCATAGGTGAGATCGAGAGATAAACTTGTGCTTTTCAAGATAAAACCCGTAATTGCTCGAAAGAGAACAACGGTGATTTTTACAAGATTGGGTATTCATTAATCGGAACAGCTGGTAACTGTTTTGAGTCAATTGTTTGTATGTGAAAGTCTTAGGATTTCCATCCCTCAACTGTTTCTCTATCTGAAGTTCTTAAGTTGTTTACTGTTTCCGTGTTTGATTTAGTTTTGTTTGCAATTAGTAATTATAAACCAACCAACTCAACTTGTGATTGTTCAGTTAATAGTTTTTATAGTAATTGTGATACTTAGTTCCTAGTTCCCCGTGAATCGATACTCGTACATTCTAGTACTATTTCTTGACTTCGACCCGTACACTTGCGGTGAGATTTAGGGGGGGTGATACCCGCCTATCAAGTTTTTGGCGCCGTTGCCGGGGAACTAGTTTCAACTGATAACACTACCAGCTATAAGCGCTATTAGATTGAACATTTTTTTATGTTATTTTATTTTATCACCTTCAATTTCTGGATTACTGATTTTGCTACCTTCTTTTCAGGTACTAATTGGTTTATGCCAAGGAAGACCCGAGGGAAGAAAATCGAGCCACTTGATCCGGAGATCGAAAGAACCGCCCGCCAGATACGAAAAGCGTCCAAAGCCCAAAGACATCTAAAGATGGGTGACGAAATGCCCGTCAATAGACCGCCTGGTAACAACCCACCTCCGCCTCCTCCGGCGAGAGTTCCGACGCGGTCATTTGCCAATCCAAACGTGGCAACCGCACGGATAGCCGTCCAACCGCCCGCTACTACAGCAAATTACTTAGAAATTAAGTCGAGTACCATCGTCATGGTATAGCAGAATCAGTTCGGGGGAGCGCCTACTGAAGATCCCCATGCCCACCTTCGTACATTTGAACGGATTTGCAATACGTTCAAGATCAATGGGATGGAGGAAAATGCCATCAAGCTAAGACTGTTCAGCTTCTCACTCAAGGGTAGAGCTGAAATTTGGATAGAAGGTTTTCCAGCGGATCAGATCACTACATGGGCAGACCTGAAAGCCGCATTCCTCTAGAAATTCTTCCCACCGGGAAGAACCGCACAGTTAATGGCCGAGATCACACACTTCGCGCAATGGGACCAAAAGACCCTATATGAGGCATGGGAGCGATATACAGACATGTTGAAGAAGTGTCCACATCACGGGTTGCACGGATGGGTAATCATCCAGACATTCTTTAGTGGACTCCACCCGCAGTTCAAAAACGATATCACTGCCGCATCGGGTGGAGCACTAATGGATAAATCTTATGAAGAAGCATGCGAGTTGATCGAGAACTTGGCCGAACACAGTTTCTCTACTCCACGATCAGCCATAAGAAGAGTCGCGAGCATTCAAGAAAATGATGAGCTGAAAGAAATAAAAGCTCAATTAGCTGCGATCTCGAACCATTTGAAGGGAGGTAGACCGGAAGAACCCGAGCAAGTCCAATTTTTACAAAACTGGAACAACCAATCGAGGAATGATCCGTTATCAAATACTTATAATGAGGGGTGGAAGAAGCACCCGAACTTCTCTTGGAGTCAACCCGGTCAACAACAGCAAGGTAATTCTTCTAACTTTGCTAATTATCCTAATGCTAACAATGTTTACCGTCCTCCAAAGGAACGAAGGACCATCTATGGAGAAGAAACCGGGGCTGGAAGAGATGATGATGAAGTTCATGACCAAGATGGACAGCACGGTTGGAGAATTAGCAAGCACGGTCAAAGCGGCGACTGATCAGAACACGGCGTCCATCAAGATATTCGAAACGCAAGTGGGACAAATTTCGGAAGTCCTACAAAACCGACCTCCCGGAACCTTCCCGAGTCAAACCGAAAGGAAAAACCGGGAAGAATGTAATGCCATCTATCTAAGGAATGGCAAGGAGCTAAATGGAGAGCCGACAAGAGAGCCGTCATCAAAGGAAACCAATCCCAAAGAGAAAGAGGTCGAGACTGTAGACATTGATGAGCTAGAAGCCGATGAAGATACTGTGATCGAAGGGAAGAAGAAAGAGCAGTCCACCACGACAAAGCAAACACCGGTCAAAAGTGTAGTCCCAAAAGTGCCATATCCAAATAGGCTTAAAGCCCAAAGGGAGGATCTAAATTTCTTGAAGTTTTTAAGAAATTACATATTAACATCCCTTTTGCAGATGCATTGGCACAAATGCCCTCATACATGAAGTTCATGAAGGAGATCTTATCCAAGAAGAGGGCGATCGATCACCAGTCCACCGTTGCACTTACTGAAGAATGTAGCGCGATCATCCAAAACAAGCTTCCCCCGAAGCTCAAAGATCCAGGGAGTTTTTCAATCCCTATTCAAATTGGGAAGTTTTCTTTTGATAAGGTATTATGTGATTTAGGAGCTAGTATTAATTTAATGTCTTTATCGGTTTTCAGGAAACTGGGATTGGGAGAGGTGCAGCCGACGTACATGACCCTCAAGCTCGCGGATAGATCGATCGTATAACCGTACGAAGTGATAGAATATGTGCTCATCAAGGTTGGAAATTTCTATTTCCCGGTGGACTTCGTGGTGCTGGACGTTGATGAAGATGTAGAGGTCCCGCTCATTTTGGGGAGATCATTCCTGGCCACGAGTAGAGCACTGATCGACATGGAAGAAGGCGAGATGACGCTAAGGGTTGGTGATGAGAAGGCGGTGTTCAAAATGTTCGAGAGCAAAATAGGTGGAAGTGAAGAGGAGCCGGGTAAGCACGAAAGGCCTAAGGAATAATCGGAAGGAAGGTCGAGCCACGACCGAAACCACGGAGCTGGGTGGGAGGCAACACACCAGGGTTTGCATTTTCTTTTATCATTTGCATTTTTGAGTGTGTTTTAGTTACGAAAAAAGCAATAAAAATCAAAAAATCAAAAATAGCTGAAACAGGGCCTTACGCGGCTTGTGCCGCGGCTTACAAACCGCGTGCCAAACCGCGGGGTCTTCTGTTTGTTTTCTGAAGCAGGGAGTTGCGCGGTATACCCCGCGACTTCCAAACCGCGTGGCAAACCGCGCGGCTTCCCTGATGCTTCTGTTTTGTTTCGTTGCCTTGCTTTCTCTTTCTCTGTTTGCTTTGTTTCTTTTGTTTGTGCATTCCCCTTCTCCGCCTTCCCCGATGTTTCTGATTGGCGCTCGAATCTTTCAAGAGGATTTTCTCCGTCCGGGCAAACAGGTACGCTCTAAACCTTGTATGTAACGAGTGATGTATGATGTTCGTCTCATTATTAGTCAAACGAGATGCAACAAACCTAAGTTTCACTTAGGTTTGGGGTGCCTAACCTTTTAAACATCTACACACTCATTTTTAATCCTGTGCAAACCTCGGTTTCACCGAGGTTTGGGGTTGGCTTCTGTTTTGACAAACCTAGGCCGCGACCTAGGTGTGGGGTTGGCTTATGTCTTGCCTGTCTAACACCTGTAATAACCGCACAACGATACTTGTTTTAAGTATCGCCTCCGCCGACACTTGCACATTGGGGACAATGTATGGGTAAGGTTTGGGGTTGCCCAATCGGGCCCACGTTATGCACGTAGATTTCCTGCACTTCTGAGTACCTAGATCACTTTAGCTAAAAATTTTGTTTTGAATGATTGAGACCAACCATTGTAGGAAGAATCTTGTGATAGTGACGTGACCATTAGGGAAGGACTGGGAAAGGACATGACTAGGGACATGAGTGGAGACCACCCAATAGCGAGTTTTGAGCCTAAAAGACGTCTTTCATTTCGTGGGATTCATACACTTAAGTCATATACACTTTTTTCGAGTTCCTTGTCGTGAATATAGAATGATCTCGCTATATTATTGCATTGAGTAGCAAAGACGACCATCGGGATATTAGGTAAGGGTGTAGTAGACCATTTCGTGTGGACCTTAAGAGATGATTCCAGACATTGTGTGTTTGTTTAACCCTGTTTTTAGCTATCGTACCTTTTACCCATTTGTGTGTAACAATAACCCCTTTGTAGGCAAACACTCACCTTTTTCATTTCAGACCCACCTTTAAACCCGAGCCAAAAGCCTTAGCCAACCTTATCCGAAAGTGTGTCAACTAGAAGCGGTAATGAATCGAAAAGATAGAGCGGGAAAGAAGGAAATCAAGCCTGTCATAAAAATTAATAGAAAAGAGGGCCAATGCAGCCCCAATCAAATAAAGAGGACCAATGAAATCCCAAAAAAAATATATATATATATATATATATATATATATATATATATATATATAAATCAGTTAGTTAAATAGTATTGATAGCAGCTAAATAAGAGAGTCAAAGCGACTCCAGTAGTGATAAAGAGGGCCAAAAGATAGAATGTGATGAAGTTCAGAACTGTTAATGTTTGACACACCAAGGATCTTTGAACCGTTTACCCTTCATTTCTTAGCCGGTACCCTAGCCCCGTTACAACCCCCGTAAAGACCTGGATGATCTTCTGGAAAACGTGATTAGAGTATGCGACCACCTTTACTGATATTCCATGTCTTGCTACTTGATTCCTTTCTGAGATCAATTTTTGGACAATTGTGCGTCTTTCTTTAGAGTTGTCATGTGAATTTTGAGTATTCTTGTACATAACCTCCCTAAACATGACAACATGTGTGACAACCTAGGTTCGAGTGAAACGAGAGAATCCCGTGAGGTAGGGTCGAGGCGAAATGTTCTCCTTAGTATGTGTGGACCTAATACGACCTTAATGGAAACGGAGCAGTCACGAGTTCAACTTACAATGGAAGGTCATAGATCAAACAGAATAAGGATGAGGCGAGAGTGAGATAAGCATTCACGGGTATAGGAAATCACCAGTGCATCACGTGGTACCAATTGGGAGTTGTGCAGTTATTATATATCACTGATATGTGCTTTTACTCTATTTTATCGGTAATTTGCTTGGGGACAAGCAACGCTCGGTTTGGGGTTGTTGATAACGCCACTTTTTGGCGTTATTTTCAGTGCTCAAACCAATGAGATTGGCTTGTATTTAAGCAAAGAGGCGGAATTTTATGGTTTATCTAGTGGAATGTGAAGGTAATCTTAAAGGAAAGCAATCATCGAGAAAAGAAGTGAAAAAGAGCCTAAAAAGAGTCCAAAACGAAGCCAACGGAAGCCCAAGACCCGCGCCCGAACCAGAACCCAAAACCACGAACCAAAACCGCGGCACACACTATTCCACGCCGCACGGTTTAGTGGCGCGCGGTTTGCAAACCGCGGCCCAAACCGCGGCACACACTGCTCCACGCCGCCGCGCGGTTTGGCGTGCGGTTTGCAAACCGCGGCACACACTGTTTTGCGAATTTAAGCTATGTTTTTCCGGGTTTTAGGTCATTATTGAGCACACGACGAACAGAAGCAGTCCAGAGGCGATTTTGGGAGATATTTTACATCTTTTGGAGCCACGAGAGAGGATCAATCGAGGAGGAAGTCACGATGCGACGCGAATTAGAGCCGGGAGAAGGGAGTTTATCACTACATCTTTCACCTTCACGTTATCATGTTTACATACAGTTTTTCATCCCCTTTTCTTGAGTTTTTGTCCCCCAACATCATGAACTAATCTTTAGATGTTGGGGGTTGGAATGAATTCGATTTAAGCATATGAACATGTAACTTGAGACTTTTATCAGTTTTTCCTATACTAATGAAGCATGTGATTTGGATTTTAATGCTTTTGTGAATTTGGCCAATTTACAATTGATTTGTTGTTTCTAATTAAGTTCGAGAGAATTAATTGTAACTAGAACTAGGAATCGCATGCCTAAGGTGAGAAAGGTGATAGAGATATACCGAGTAAGCCTTAGTCCCGATAAAATCTTGAGCTTAATGTATTTTGAATTCCATAGGTGAGATCGAGAGATAAACTTGTGCTTTTCAAGATAAAACCCGTAATTGCTCGAAAGAGAACAACGATGATTTTTACAAGATTGGGTATTCATTAATCGGAACAACTGGTAACTGTTTTGAGTCAATTGTTTATATGTGGAAGTCTTAGGATTTCCAACCCTCAACTGTTTCTCTATCTGAAGTTCTTAAGCTGTTTACTGTTTCCGTGTTTGATTTAGTTTTGTTTGCAATTAGTAATTATAAACCAACCAACTCAACTTGCGATCGTTCAGTTAATAGTTTTTATAGTAATTGTGATACTTAGTTCCTAGTTCCCCGTGATTCGATACTCGTACTTTCTAGTACTATTACTTGACTTCGACCCGTACACTTGCGGTGAGATTTAGGGGGGCTGATACCCGCCTATCACTCGTTCTGACATGATCGACTGCATAAATAAAGATTACGATGGATCTTTTCTTGTTTACGACTTCAGAGGGTTTTGAGCAAAGATTTCTTTAAGGGTTTTCTTGTCGATTTTCGTTCGATTATTTCTAAATCTGCAAGAATTTTTGACCTAATTAGGATTTTCTGAGATCATATAAGATACGACCCTCCAGTTTGCGTATGCATCGCAAGTCTATTGCTAGAAAGCCTAGGAAAAACTGGGATATCTGGGGCCTTTCAGAAGTGCCAATCAATTTAACGGGGTTAGCAATGTCGACAGAGCCTAGAAGCACCATTAAAAACGAAGAAGATCTCGACGACTTTAGAATTCTAGCGAGGATTCCCATGGGGATCACCATAAGCAAGGTTGGCAAGGTTCGACCGGAAATGTGCCCCGAGGGGTACGTCGATATATACGAATACCCGTTCAAGATAGGCTTTCATTGGCCATATTCGCCTATGGTCAAAGACTTCATGTGTGAATTCGATCTTTCACCGGGGAAACTGATGCCCCAGTTCTGGCGAGTTATCCTGATCATCGAACGACTTACCTCCAACTGGAATCCACCGATGAATGTGAGGGACCTACTGACGGCGTATAAGGTCAAAAGTGATCGGTACCGTCGCTATAGTTTGTTTTCAAGACACAAGGGTGATCGTACCTTGGTTTTAAATACCGCGGTCAACGACCGTGGGTGGAAGAAGAGGTATGTATTCGTGCGGGTGTCGACGCTAGACACTGATAGTGACTGGATTAGGGAGGGTTGGAATATGACGGGTGTGCCTTTAATTATATGTTTTTTATGTTATTCTATTCCTCGGTTGTTTTTTCGACTGATCTTCTATTTTATGTGTAGATATTGATTTCGACAAGGTAGAGCCGGACGATGCTTCCCGGGCTAAGGTCGAAAAGTTCCTGGAGTTTAGTACAGAAAACCGGTCGTACGTCACGCGTCATTTGGTAAACGAGGATGATGACACCGTTTTTTTTAGCGACAGAGTGAGGATGGGTCGAGAGGAGAAAGAAGAAGATGAGAGAGAGGATTCTGAGGCGACCGAGGAGAGAGAGGAGGAGGAAGTAGAGATAACTGGTAAGTATCTCTTTGCTTCTTGTCGTCCTAATCTATCTTTGTTCTCAATCATCTAATTCTTTCTTTTACCATACAGGAGAATCTTGGGCGAAGTTGACGCCTGCAGCCGTCGAGAAAATGGCTCAAGTCGAGCTAACTCGCAAGGCGAGTGTAGACAGGGGGAAGGATACCTCGACAGCTGGGTCGGAGGACTTAAAGAGAAAAGAAGTCCCAACATCTGGGTCGGGTCTCCCAAAGAGGACGAGGATGTCCGTTTTGAGTGAACCATCGTCAAGGACGGGTGGTTCGTCGAAAGTCGTCCCGCCTGAGAAGGCAAAGGTATCGACCGTGTTTATCGAGAAGGTTCTTGACATAAGGTCCATTGATGGTTCACTCAAGGGCAAGGGCGCGAAAACCGGCTCTGAAACGACGGTGAAATTTTCGTTGCCGTCGGATTTTTTGGATGATAATGTCCTAGACGGGACGAAACTGTTCCCTCATTTGGGATAGTATCAACTCCCTTATTTCTGTTTCTTTGTTGCTCGATCGTTGGTGGTCGAGCTTTTTGTAAAAGACAGTTTATTCGATGAATGGAACTTGGGCTTCTTTTGAACTTGCGCTTTATAAAATATCACATCGACTGTCAAATTCATAAAAAATATACAAGGAATCATGCGACTTAGGCATCTATTGTAACACAATAACTGGAACGTAAGCCAATAGACTTTTAAATCATGTATATAAATATAGGCACATGCGACTAAAGCATACATTCGGAGTATGAAATTTTTTTCTAAGTCAAGAAACTTAGATCATGAGATCGCTAGACCTAGCGATCGTACGACTAAGTCAGTAACCGTCGTTGTTAAAAAATCGTATGAAAAAATAGAAAAGGGTTTAGAAGACGTACCTTTTCTGACGCGTCGTGCCCAACTACGTGGGACGTCTTGATTATTGCTACCATCTTGCCCCCTTGTGGCGATTTTAAGACGATACACTAAATGTCGTAATGAATCGCCACAATAGAAGGTCTATTTTCGCGGCTTCAGGGTGGTTTTATAGCAATCACGAGCGACTTTTGGCTCACTTTTAATCTCCTGGATTCCCCATGGCGTAGGGAACTTCAGAGTCTGATGATACGTCGAGGGAACGGCCTTCATTTCATGGATCCATGGTCGGCCTACGATGATGTTATAGGCCGACGTACAGTCGATGACGCTGAACTTGGTCTGCTTGTTGATTACTCCGGCGTAGACTGGCAAGATGATATCTCCATAGGTGCTCGTCACTTCTCCATTGAAACCGACCAAAGTTGTCGAACGTCAGGTGATTTCCGAACGATCGATTCCCATGGCCTTGATGGTTTTTTGGGCAAAATTTCACAGGTCTCGATCACGACCAGAGAAGGTAAGACACATGTTATGAGCTATACCTTGTATTAAGATAAGGTCCCGACGAAGACCCAAAAAACCTCCGTCGTCCCTCCTAAAAGGTAAGTCGAGAGTTCCTCACGGCACTCGACCTCGACGTCGCCCGTTCCACACGACCGTCGCATAAAACCGTGAGACCTTGACCGACTAACGCGTTATACAACTGTTATATTTGTTTAAGTGTTTAATGCAGGAGTCAAAGTCATTTATGGACAACGACTATAACCGACGAAATCAGTTATGAGCATCTAAACTCACATTGAAGACGACGACCGTTACAACAATCATCAAAGATCTAAATGATTCAATTAAAGTCATCCGAAGACTATAAAATCCCATCTCAATCATCAGTTCAAGACACCTGATCAACATCGAATAACACAGAGAGAGAGAGAGAACAAGAGCATCGAACAACAGAAGAAAACGCAAACACTCGAAGAATATTCATTCGAAACAAAGAGATCATTCATAGAAGATCACTCTCGATGCAAGACTCTCACTCTCGACCAATAGTTTATACATAGCTTTCACACACAACGCACATTGTTTTTACATTCCAAACACTTGTACTTTACATTTCGAAGTCTTTCCTTCATTTGTATTGTAATCTCTGTACGATCGACACCCAGGAACACCAAGGACATCGCCCCTGATTGGCGACCATAGTGCAGCGACGACATCCACTGTGGCAACTGTCAAATTTACACCTCAGGTTAGAACTACACTGGATATCTCATTTACTCATGTCATAGTTCACACAGTGCAATTTTAGCAGTAAACGCGGTACGATAGGAAAATTCGAGAAATTTTGCCTAAGAAACCCTTGAATTAGGAAATTATCCATAAATCTCATAAAATGCCAACTTAACCTACACTTATACCACAAGTATTTATATAATTAACAACTTATGTATTTCAATCATATTATATAAAAATACTTTACTTTTATATAATTATTTTGTATTTTTAATTATTAAGAAAAATACTTGTATTTTAAAAATTTAAGATTGGACTTTTATATTTGCATCACACTACCCCACCCACCCACCCCCCCCCCCCATGGAAAGCCCCCCCCCCCCTCTCTACTCCTTATGTATTCCTTTAATCTCTACAATTCATTCACAACAACACTCCACTCTCTCTCACTAAAATCTCACTAGAGATTTCTCTCACCCTTTTCTCTCTCCATCTTCAAATCTTAAAAATCATCTTTACAAATCTTAATGTTTGTAGATTTACCACCATAACACCTACTTGTTATTAAAAAGGTGGTGAATCCAAAATCAAACCCATGTTAAGATCAAAGATGAACTTTTAAAACACATGCATGTAGTTTTCTTGATAAATCCATATCTTTATGTTCAAGAGTTTCATGAGTGGATCTTTGAAATCCACTAAAAACATACTTAAACAAACATGCATGAGCTCAAAATGCACAATTTTAAGATGCATGTTGAAGTTCTTGGCATGAACATCAACATTCTTCAAAATGAGTCTTTTTCAAGAGTTTATAAAAGATGAGTTGATGGGTAACTTGCATGTAATTTAAATGGTTCAAAAATGTGTTTTGGAACTGAAAATAAGTGTTTGGGAAAGGGTCAAATCGGATTTTGCATGCAAAGGAATAAGAATTTTTTGTTAAGAAGTCAATCGGATTTTGCATACAAAGTGTGGTTTTTACAGCTTGCTGTCAGATTCCACACCTCTCTTCAAATGGTCATATCTCACTCAATAATACTCCAAATTGAGTGATTCTTTTTCTGGAAACTATTTTTATGTGTTAGGATTCAAACCCAAGTGGTTTCACTTAAAAAATCAAATATTTCTTCTACCAAACAGTTTTCACAGAAACAGTGCGCAAGCAGCAACATCTTCTGTCGAGTTTTACGTCAAGTATTATTTCATGTACTTAAACACTTCTAAAATTATGAAACTTATGCCAAAAGTTTCCTAACTCATTAAACCCCTTGGACATAAAATATCTTGACCTAACTATACCTGAAAGTTACCCAAATATGGACACAAAGTGACACCAAAATCTGGACAGCAAAGGACAAACTTCTTACTATAATTGAGGACTAGCTTCTAATCCCATTTCATCATTTTATGATGAAATTGTGGAATACATATGTATATCTATATATATTTATGCATTTGATATATTCTTGATCCCATTTCATCATTTTATGATGAAATTGTGGAATATACATATATATAACATATCTATTTATATTTATGCACTTTAAATACTTCGTCTTTACATTCAAAACCCCTTTTTATCGTTTATACGATAAAAATTTCGGTTTATATATATATGTACTATATATATACATACGTTCTTTAAACCCTTTTCGTTACTTATTGTGACGAAATTGCGGAAACTTTAATCTAACATGAACAATGTATACACTTGTTACGTTGATAATATTAAAACACAACAAGGCATTTTATGACGATTTGGATAGTTAATACCGAACCTTCGAGAAAAAAACTCACTAGTGACCTTACGATTATAGGTTCGAAGTAGGATCATCTTGAAGTACTTGTGGGAGATTCCCGGACTCTATCGCTTATCAAGTGAGTTATCACATCCCCTTTTTCAATATTTTACATATTTGGGGTGAAAAACATGTCGTTACTACAATTACTTTTACGCACTGATTAACTCGTTTTATTGAAAACGTAAACTTTGCTATACTCAGTTATGCTCTATTGTATGTATAATTTACGCGTGTTGTAAGTTTGAGCTTTCTCTCTATCATACGTAAGTCCCCGTTTAACTTACGTTACCCGTTTAACTCACGAGTGTGAGCCGTTGGTAATTATGAATAACGTTATTTGGTTAACACCCCACTCACAAGTAGCGCTTGTTTGAGTGCATAATTATTGTTTTCCGTACGCATTGTTGGTGATAGAACATGCGCTGGGGCTGCTATCATATAGGTCGGGTAACGGGCTCACTACTTAAACATAATACATACTATTACAATGAGCAAGTATTTCATAACCGGTTGATTTATCCACTTGTACGGATTCAACTACTTTGATTTATCCACTTGTACGGATTTAAACTATTTTGCCTTATCCACTTGTGCGGATTTAAACTATTTTGCTATGGCAAACAATGTTGTACTTGTTAAACCTGTGATCTCACCAACTAGTTCACTAGTTGACCCTCTCATTTACATGCTTTTCAGGGGAACATCATTAAGGATGGGATCTAGGAAGGCATCACGTGATGAAGCTTTCTTTAATTATCTTTAATTATGTCATTTCCCCTTTTCTGAAAAACGATTGTAAAGACAAGGTTGTTGACTTTTAAATGTATTTTGATGGTTGATGTGATCTTGTAACTTTTGCTGTGAAACTTGAGTTGTACATCCCGTATTTCCGCTTTAGTGGGGTGTGACAGATTTGGTATCAGAGCTAAAGGTTATAGAGAATACCGGTTTTTCTTTAGAAAAACTACAACTATAGCCAAAAACGGGAAATAACACTCAAACTACTCACCATATTGCTAGTATAACTAATTCGGGTATTGGATCATCGATCTTTAATTAAACAAAGCCTGATCACCTATGTTTAATTAAGGAAGAGTAATGCGAGACCGGAAATGGATATGCTAGGAACATGTGTGTATTTTCTCACAAAAATGCTTCACGTCGTATGCATAGGATGAACGTAGTTATTGCCTATAGTATGCAATAGTATAGTGCGTTTAGCCTTTATCACTACGTGACAAGTAATGTTATGCACTCTTACTTCAGTATCACTATGTCAACATCCTCATCACACTCTTACTTTAGCACTACTATGTCATCGTCATCGTCGTCATCAAGCTCACGACCCTCCTACACGCCGTCAAGCGAACGTACCTCTGGAGGAGAACAAGACCCGTACGATGGGCCAAGGATACCACCGACTGTGGTTCCACCACAACCCACCCCGATAGTGGTACAACCTAGTCCTAGAGGGCCACGCACTAAACTAACCGCTAGGAAGAGCGTCCCTATACCTAGCCGAGTGTGTTTTAGGTCCGACCAGCGAGAGGTACCGGAACCTTCGCGGGTGATCGAGGGAGTGCCGATAAGTCGTGCGCCTGGCATGACCTGGGCCGAGGAACAACATCTCAGGGCTGTGACAGCAGATTTGCACGGATGTCAGATAAGGGTCAGTCGTTAGAGTCAAGTCACGACAGAGCTAGTAGAGTTAAGTCACCTCCTAACCAACATGTCGTCTGATGCACTAAGTGGAGCAAGGATAGCTCGAAGGATAGCCCTAAGGGCCGAGATTGTGTGCATAGTAGTAGTGATGCTACTGACATTGATGGTGGCTTGGATCATGTTTGAGATGTACCAGGGAGGATATTGACAGGGATGCTGGAAGCTTCGTAATGTGGAACTTTATTTCTAGTTGTTTAAACGTTGTATTAAGTTGGTAATTATGTCTTTCAAAAATATCCTAGTACTGATGTGTGATACACATCAGAAATTTTGTATCAAGCGAATATTATTAATGGTTTTAATGAAAAAGGCAATTTCATGTTTTTAATTATAAATGTGTGATCATGCGATAGTTGTTTCTATTAATTTTCCAATATTTCAATTGCAAATATATTCTTTACAAAACATCTGACTTAATTACACAAGATTTTAACCAAATCAACGTTTACAAATGTGTTTTAGAAAAATGCCACCAAGAAGATCCACACGTCGCACAGGAGAAAATCCTGATGATCAAAACCCTGATATCGCCCAAATCATAGCTCAGCGTATCCAAGAGGCGATACCTTACATTGTAACTCAAGTCACTGCGGGCATCAATGAGAGTCATAGGATTGTTAATGTGGGAGGAGGAAACCCCAATGACATTCAAGACAGTAGCGGATGCAGCTACAAAACGTTCATGGCTTGCAAGCCCAAGGAGTTTCATGGAACAGAGGGTGCTATAGGATTACTCTCATGGTTTGATAGTATGGAGTCGGTACTCCACATCAGTAAGTGCTCAGAGGATCGCATGGTGGAATATGCGGCATGCCAGTTTCAAAAGCGAGCTTTGACCTGGTGGAACATTCAAGTCCAAACCCGTGGAAGGGGGGATGCATACAAGCTGTCCTGGACTGAATTCAAGGAATTACTCATTGAGGAATACTGTCCCAAGAGTGAAGTTCAGAAGTTGGAGGCTGAACTTTGGGATCTTACCATGGTTGGTTCGGGGATAGATCGATACACCGCTCGTTTTCACGAACTTGCGAAGTTAGTACCCCACATGGTTACCCCGGAGAGCAAACGGATCGACCGGTATCTGTATGGGTTGGCCCCGGAGATCCGAGGGATGGTTAAGTCATCAAGTCCAACCACAATTCAAGCCGCAGTAGCTTTAGCGACCAGTTTGACCAACGATGCGGTCAGAGCAGGAACTCTAACTCAGAAAGGTATCGGTAGTAAGAGAAGGCCAGAGAGTCAGTCAGGAAAGGCGATTGGAGGTAGTTCTAGTAGGAACAAGAAGGTAGTGGGAAACTTTGGAATGAACGCTAAGGAAGTAGGGCGTTACCATGGACCCCTCCCGAAATGCAATCAGTGCAATTTGCATCATGAGGGAACCTGTCCCATCTGTGGCATTTGTAAGCAAAAGGGTCATTTCACCCGGTTCTGCAAGACGGGAAAGAATGTGAAAGAGGAAGGAAGGGTATGCTACGAGTGCGGAAGTCCAAATCACTTCCGAAATGTATGCCCAAGGCTGAGAAGGGGACCAACCAACAACGCTGGGTATCAAGCAAGACAAGCCAATCAAGGAAACCAAGGAGGACAAGCTCGGGGACGGGCATTTGTCTTAGGAGCAGAAGAAGCACGTTGAGACCCTAATGTAGTGACAGGTACATTTCTCCTAAACGATTATTATGCATCCGTATTATTCGACACTGGAGCTGATAAGAGCTTTGTTTCGTTAGACTTTAGGCCTTTGATCAATTTAGAAACTAAGAAAATGCCGAATGCTTATATCGTTGAGGTTGTTAACGGATTTGAATTAGAGGCTAAGGATCTAATCTTAGGATGTACCTTGAACTTAGCTGCTAAACTTTTTAGCGTTGATCTTATTCCAATTGAGTTGGGGAGTTTTGACGTAGTAATAGGCATGGATTGGTTATCTAAGAACCGAGCAGAGGTCAATTGTTTTGAAAATATTATCAGGTTACTCTTACAAGGCGGAGAAACCCTTGTTGTCCAAGGAGATAGAACTGGGGGAAACCTAAAGATAGTGTCTTGTATGAAGGTCCATAAGTATTTGAGAAAGAAGTGCGTTGTATTCTTGGCGCAAGTAATCGAAAAGAAGTACGAGGAGAGGCGAGTTCAAGATATTCCTGTGGTGAAGGATCACCCAGAAGTGTTTCCAGACGATTTGCCTGGACTTCCACCGTTTAGACAAGTCGAATTTCAGATTGACCTTATACCCGGAGCGGCGCCTGTAGCCAAGGCCCCATATCGTTTAGCACCTGCTCAAATGCAGGAGTTGTCGAATCCACTTCAGGAACTTTTGGATAAAGGATTCATTCGACCAAGTTAATCACCCTGGGAAGCCCCAATTCTCTACGTCAAGAAGAAGGATGGATGATTTCGAATGTGCATCGATTATAGGGAGCTGAATAAGATAACAATCAAGAACTGATATCCTCTCCCTCGAATAGACGATTTGTTCGACTAGTTGTAGGGTGCAACTTACTTCTCAAAAATTGATCTTCGATCAGGATATCATCAGTTAAGAGTCCGAGAGGAGGACATCCCTAAAACAGCTTTTAGAACTCGCTATGGACACTACGAGTTTTTAGTTATGCCATTCGGTTTGACGAACGCACCAGCTTTGTTTATGGACCTAATGAATAGAATATGTAGACCATACCTTGATAAGTTTGTGATTGTGTCCATCGATGATATACTGATCTATTCTTAGAGTAAGAAAGATCACGAGCAGCATCTAAAAGTGATTTTAGAACTTCTCAAGGAGCAGAAGCTATATGCCAAATTCTCTAAGTGCGAATTTTGGATTCGGGAAGTACATTTCTTAGGTCACGTGATAGGGGAGAAAGGGATTCACGTAGACCCGGCTAAAGTGGAAGCCGTTAGGAAATGGGAAGCCCCGAGGACCCCAACGGAAATTCGCCAATTTCTAGGCTTGGCAGGGTATTATCGGCGTTTTATCGAGAATTTCTCTAAAATCGCTAAACCCCTTACCACGTTAACCCAAAAGGATAAGGAATTCGTTTGGGGAGTTTCACAAGAAGAAACGTTTCAACTTCTGAAGAAAAAGTTGTGCAATGCACCGATACTAGCCTTACCGGAAGGGACGGAAAATTTTTTGGTGTATTGTGACGCATCGCATCAAGGATTAGGTTGCGTGTTGATGCAAAATGATAAGGTGATAGCATACGCCTCGAGACAATTAAAAGTTCATGAAATGAACTATACCATGCACGATTTGGAACTCGGAGCTGTGGTATTCGCTCTGAAGATATGAAGACATTATCTATATGGTACCAAGTGCACTATTTTCACCGACCACAAGAGTCTTCAGCACATCTTTGATCAAAAGATGCTTAATATGAGGCAAAGAAGATGGGTAGAACTACTCAGCGACTACGATTGTGAGATACGTTACCACCCAGGAAAGGCCAACGTAGTAGCCGATGCCCTGAGTAGGAAAGAAAGGCTAAAACCTTCATGAGTCCGAGCGTTAGGAGCGCTGGTTCAAACAAGTTTGAAAACTCGGATTTTCGAAGCTCAAAACGAAGCAATGAAGTCTGAAAACCTGAAGGACGAGACCCTTCATGGTTTAGAATCGAGTTTTGAAACTAAGATTGATGGAGTACGTTACTTTAAAGGCAGAGTATGGATCCCATAGGCGGACCACCTGCGGGAAATGATTTTGGAGGAGGCTCATAAATCTAAATACTCAATTCACCCAGGAGCGGATAAGATGTACAAGGATTTAAGGGAGTACTATTGGTGGCCAGGAATGAAGAAGGATATTGCCACATATGTAGGAAAATGCATAACTTGCTCAAAAGTCAAGGCTGTCTATCAAAAGCCATCAGGACTGCTGCAGCAACCAGAGATTCCCCAGTGGAAATGGGAGCAAATCACTAGGGATTTTATAACCAAACTCCCGAGAACTGCCAAGGGACACGACTCGATTTGGGTTATAGTAGATCAATTTACGAAGTCTGCACATTTCTTGGCCATTCGGGAAGACTTTAAGATGGAGAAGCTTGCTCAAATCTATATCAAGGAAATCGTCACTCGTCATGGAGTCCCAGTTTCCATCATATCAGATAGAGATAGCCGCTTCACATCTCGATTTTGGCAGTCACTTCAAAAAGCGTTAGGTACGCAATTAAACTTGAGCACGGCCTATCATCCTCAAACGGATGGTCAGAGTGAGCGAACCATTCAGACATTGGAAGATATGCTTCGGGCATGCGTGATAGACTTTGGAGGAAGTTGGGATAACCACTTGCCGTTAGTTGAACTTTCATACAACAATAGCTATCACACCAGTATTCAGTGTGCACCATATGATGCTCTGTATGGACGCAAGTGTCGGTTACCACTTTGTTGGTTGGAAATTGGAGATAGACAACTATCTAGTCCGGACATTGTCCAAGAAACCACCGACAAAATTGCAATCATCAGAGATAGACTCAAGGCAGCTCAAGATCGTCAAAAGAGCTACGCGAACAACCGTAGAAAGCCTTTAGAATTTCAAGTTGGTGACAGAGTCTTTTTGAAAGTATCCCCTTGGAAGGGAACTGTCCGGTTTGGGAAAAGACGAAAGCTGAGTCCACGGTATGTTGGACCATTCAAGATCACGGAAAGAATTGGACCAGTAGCTTACAAGCTGGAATTGCCAATGGAGTTAAGTGCTATCCACAACACGTTTCATGTGTCACACTTAAAGAAATGTCTAGCCGACGAAGCAGTAACCGTGCCTTTGGAAGAAATCCAAATCAACGATAAGCTGCACATCGTAGAGGAACCAATGGTTTTTCCTGCGTCATCAAATCCTTTGTCTCATTTACATTTTTGTCTTTGTCGCACGCCTTTGTCGAACGATTCCTTTCTTTAGTTGTTAAAGTCCACATCGACCTTAAGTTGTCCCTTTGGGGCGATTTTTGGCATTAACAGTTTGGCGCCATCTGTGGGACTCCATCTAGAGAAAATCTTCGACAAACATGCGTCTTGCTAACGGTTTCTTGGAGTTTTCTTTGTTCTCTGTTGCAGGAAAATGGCAGCCCCTGGAGATCAGCAGCCTGTCATTGCCCAGATGTACCAGGAGCTTGAAGTCGCTCGAAATCAAATCAACGCCATGGCAGAGCAAAGTCGCAGAGCAGCTGAAGAGATCGCACGGTTAAGAAATCCCTTTGGACCTCAAAATGGTCCTAGTCCATTCGTTCAGAATCCAGGCCAAGGATCGTTCGGTCATAATGGTCCTCGACCATTCGCGCATAATCCAGGTCCAGGATCAGGTCCGTTCGCTCAGAATCAGCATCCAGGTCCGTCCATGCAGAATCAGCAGCCGGGACCGTTCAATCCAAATCCCCAGTTCGGGACGGTTCCTCCTCAGCATATAAGGCCACCACCCATACAAAATGGATCGCAACCATTTCAGAATGGGTCGCAGCCGTTTCAGAATGGGTCGCAGCCGTTTCAAAATGGATCGCAACTGTATTTTGTTCCTTTCAACGTAGATGCAAATGGCTCATCGCATGTCAATGGCACTAGTTCAGGAATCAATCCGCAAGCAGGGGCAAATCTCGACCCCAATGACCCCGTCGCCCAGCGATTGAAAGTGCTAGAAGATCAGAACGCACGCGTCCTATCTTTGCTCGCCAAGCTACCTGGGGCAGCCGTGCCCATCGACGTCGAGCCTCGATCAGGATTTCAGGCGTCACCATTCATCGATGAGATCGCGACTGTCGAGGTCCCGAAGAAGTACAATGTCCCCGCCTTCACGCCCAAGTATTCAGGAGTGATCGATCCGACAGAGCACGTCGCGCAGTATAAGCATCTCATGTGGACGATCTCAATCCCACACATGTATCAGGAAGTCTGTATGTGCAAAAGCATCGGTGCAACTCTCACTTGTCATGCTCTCCAATGTTTGTTCAATCTCAAACCCAAGTCCATCGAGTCGTTCACTGAATTGGTCAATCAATTCTCCCAGTAATTCTCCAGTAGTCGCAAGATGGGGAAGCAGACCAGTGACCTGTATTACGTCGTGCAGAAGACCAGTGAGTCTATCCGCAGTTATTTCAATCGATTCAATGCAGAGATGATCAGCATTCGCAATTGTGACATCAAGACCGCGATCGAAGCCTATAAGCGTGGTCTGGACGACAGTTCAAGTTTATACACTGACCTGACTAAGTATCCTCCAGAGAATTTCGAAGACGTCCGAGCTCGAACCCTAGCGTATATGAGGGTAGAGGACGACGCTGCCTTTCGTCGCAAGCATACCGACGACAAGCGGTCGTTAGGCGTAAAGAAGCCAGAGTTCAAGACAAAAGCGATTTCCAAAATAGAGCCCGCCCGCCAGATCTCGAACGTACGATTCAAGACAAAAGAAGAGGCTAAGACCGCGACCGCCCAGGCGACTAAAGATTTGGTCGAAGCTCTGAAGACCGCCCAGGCGACTATTCGATGGCCAACGAAGTCCGGTTAGGACGACACTAAGAAAGATAAATCTAAGTGGTGCGACTTTCACGTCGACCATGGTCACGCGACAGATGATTGCATAGCTCTCAAAAAGGAGCTGGTGTATCACGTCCCGAAGGGAAATCTCAAAGACGTCATCGACGACGTCGCTACCCCAGCTAACGATGTTCGACCGTCAACCCCCGAGCATGCGAAAGTCGTCAATTGTATCACTGGTAGTTCCGACGTATCTGGTTTAACGTATTCCGCAGCCAAACGTCACGCCAGTCAAGTGCCTGACGATCGGCCTATCCCGCGTTCATCAAGGCCTAAAGGAGATTTGGAATTGGAAGTTATGAAGATCGTATTCGACCTAGACGACCTCGGCGATTCGTACCAGAAGCACCACGACGGGTTGATCATTCAACTCACGGTTGGTAATTGTTTAACTCGACGAGTCTTGGTAGATGGGGCAGTTCAGCGAACGTCATCTTCCTTGACACCATCAAGGCCATGGGAATCAATCGCTCGGAAATCACCCGACGTTCGACAACTTTGGTCGGTTTCAATGGAGAAGCAACGAGCACATATGGAGATATCATCTTGTCAGTCTACGCCGGAGGAATCAACAAGCATACCAAGTTCAGTGTCATCGACTATGCGTCAGCCTATAATATCATCTTAGGTCGACCATGGATCCACGAAATGAAAGCCGTTCCCTCGACGTATCATCAGACCCTAAAGTTCCCTACGCCGTGGGGAATCCAGGAAATCAAGAGTGAGCCGAAAGTCGCTCGTGACTGCTATAAATCCACTCTGAAATCGCGAAAGTAAATCACTTAGCAGATGCGGCACGACAGGTTCGTCCTTCTATCCATAGAAACAAACTTATGCCTTGTCTACAGGAATAAAACGAGCATCTGGCCCTGTCGCACGAAAACACAGTCAATGCACATCTAGATGGTATTTCCCAAAACCTCTATGTCGATCCGTCATTTAAAACCTATCCTCTCCTAGAAAGAATAGGATAATAAATGACGGGGGGCAAATACTCCGTTAATTAAAGAAGAATCTAAGAAGGTATGTCGTTTCCTAATTTCTTTTTCTTCTTTCATACGATTTTTTCATGACGACGGTTACTGACTTAAGCATCGGAGGGTCGTTGGTTAGCCAACGACCAACCTCTGACATTATTTATTCCGCATAATCGCACGACAATAATCAAACGACTCTAGTTTCGCAAGGTCGCACGACATGAATGATTAGGTCTATGACTTGATCATCCTTCTACAGGGACACACGATTCAAATTCATCGCACGACTCAGTCGTACGATCGCAAAGTCTAACGATCTCATGATCTAAGTCTCTTGAGTTAGAAAAATTTCATACTCTGAATATATGCTTTAGTCGCATGAGCTTATGGTTATATACACGATTTAAAAGTCTTATGGCTTATGTTCCAGTTATTGTGTTGCAATGATGCTTAAGGTCGCATGATTCCTTATACTTTATAAATTTAACAGTCGATGTGATGTTTGTTAACCAAATATATAAATTGCAAATTCAAAAGAAGCCCGAATTTTATTCATCAAAAAACTGTCAATTACAACGGTCGATCAATAAAAAAAAAATTCTAAACTTGAGGAGGAGCATCAGTCGCATCCTTGCCTGAGGTCCCACCCTAAAGACCTCCGTCCACCACCTCCTCCTCGATCTCCTTCTCATCGTCCGAATCAAGGTCTCTCACCGACCCGACACCCTTCAAGTAAATGTCGAGCTCTTCTGACGCCGAAGCAAGAGGGTCCTTCCCCACTAGATGTCGCCTCATAATCGCTGCCCTAGCAGTCAGACGAGCTATGGAAAAAACAGACTTACCCTCGTCCTTAGTAGCTTGTACATCTCTCTCCAGACCCTCTACCTTGGATTTGGGATCCTCAGCTTCCTTTGTAGCTGCAGCCAAAAATCCTTTAATCCTTTCTATCTCCTCCCTTTGGTCGGCAATCATGGATAAGGATTGCGCTAGGCGATGACTGACATCATCCTTCGCACGACCGACGATCTCTAAATGGTTTCGGGCGTCATCCAGACGTTTTAACAGAGCCTCTTCGCGTTCTGCATCGGCCTTCGCCCTATCCAACGCCGCGTTCTCCCTCTCTTACGCAGCAGACGTTAGATCCTTTATCTTCATCGTCTCACCCCGCAAAGCCAGGGAAGCCTGGAACGCCTACAAAATCTTAAAACAAACTTTGTTAGTATACATACGACAACGAACAACGAACAACGAGCAACGACAACGAACAACGAACAACGAACAACGACAACGACAACGACAACGAAACAACGACAAAACAAAGTCTTGAAAGAGAGACTTACCATGAATGACAGCCCGGTGACATGAGCCCCCGTCTCCTCCATAGGAAATCCCACGAAACGTTCCCTGAAAGAAGGGAGCAGATATTTCCCCAGATGAGGAAATAAGTTTGTCCCGTCTAGGACACTACTGACCATAAAGTCCGACGGCAATGTGAAATTGACCGTCGTAACCTTGGCCCCTCCTGTCGCCTGATCCTTGCCCTTGCCGGCCGACGAAGGATCCGACGTGGCTGACGGGGACTTCGATGTTTTCGTCGGAGGTGCAGAATTAATAGGCGTCGCAGCGATCGCATCAGAAGTCGACTTCTTGGGCGATGCGACCTTCGCCTTCTCAGGCGTAACGACTCTAGACGAGTCATGAACTCCCGAAGACGGTTCCCTCAGAATCGCCATCCGCGTCTTCTTCGGAACATCTGGACCAGCGGACATAAGCTTCTGCCTCTGCTCCTTGCCCTTACGAGCAAGCTCGAGCTCAGCCGCTCTTTTAGCAGAGACACACGGCATCTGTGGTTGAGACTCCCCTGGAAACCATAGAAGAATAAAAATTATGAAAATCAAGGGAAGAAGAATCGAATTAACACAGAAAGAAATAAGAAGGTACGCTTACCAATCATCTCTCTTTTTTCTTTCGACTCCCCTTCTTCCTCACGTTTCTCCCCCTGGTTTTTTCCTAAGTTACTAAATCCTCGTCGTCGTCCACCAATTGTCGTACGACAAACGACCGTTCCCCAGTGCTGAACTCTAAGAACGCGTCGATCTTTGCTTGGGAATTAGCGTAAGGCTTCACAACCTTAAACTTTATGGCTGTCGACATATAAAAAACAAGTTAAAAACCAAAAAATGCAGACGACAGACGACAAAAAAGTACGAAGCTCACCCGATGTATTCCAGCTGGCCGTAATCCACTCACTCACAGAGTCAAGGGTCGACTTACGCACAAATGCGTACCGAGTCTTCCACCCGCGATCGTTTACAGCAGTCTTGAGGACCAGAGCACGATCACCTTTAAGTCTAGAGTACAGACTACAGCGATGACTTCCGTCCTTCTTGGCTTGATAAGCCAAAAGGAGGTCGCGCACATTCATGGGAGACTCCCAACTATTAGTGACACGCTCGATCACTTGTACCACTCGCCAAAACTTGGGCATTAATTGACCCGGTGCTATGTCAAATTCTAGCATAAAAGCCTTAGCTAGAGGTGAGTAGGGCCATTCAAAACATATCTTAAAGGGATATTCGTACATCACGATATACCCCTCAGGACATTTGTTCGATCGAATCCCTTAGATGATCGTCGCGTGCCCTCGTCCCTTCGTATGACCACACGGATCGTCGACACCTGTCAAAGACAGCTGGTAAGCACAATCGTACGTCAGTATGACGTCACGACCTCGTTTTCTCTTCGACTTCTCGTTCAGTTAGAATTGAACCAATTCGGTTCCGAAACAACCAAGGTATTTTTCAACACAAAACCCTGAACACCCGACGAGCAAAATTTAAAATTCGAATTTGCCATCCTACTTTCAAATTTTTGGGGCAAACAGTTTGGGCAAAAATTCACAGGTCTCGACTACGACCAGAGAAGGTAAGACACATGTTATGAGCTATACCTTGTATTAAGGTAAGGTCCCGACGAAGACCCAAAAAACCTCTGTCGTCCCTCCTAAAAGGTATGTCGAGAGTTCCTCACGGCACTCGACCTCGAAGTCGCCCGTTCCGCACGACCGTCGCACAAAACCATGCGACCTTGACCGACTAACGCGTTATACAACTATTATATTTGTTTAAGTGTTTAATGCAGGAGTCAATGTCATTTATGGACAACGGCTATAACCAACGAAATCAGTTATGAGCATCTAAACTCACATTGAAGACGACGACCGTTACAACAATCATCAAAGATCTTAATGATTCAATTAAAGTTATCCGAAGACTATAAAATCCCAGCTCAATCATCAGTTCAAGACACCTGATCAACATCGAATAACACACAGAGAGAGAGATAGAACAAGAGCATCGAACAACAGAAGAAAACGCAAACACTCGAAGAATACTCATTCGAAACAAAGAGATCATTCATAGAAGATCACTCTCGACGCAAGACTCTCACTCTCGACCAACAGTTTATACATAGCTTTCAAACACGACGCACACTGTTTTTACATTCCAAACACTTGTACTTTACATTTCGAAGTCTTTCCTTCATTTGTATTGTAATCTCTGTATGATCGACACCCGGAACACCAAGGACATCGCCCCTGATTGGCGACCATAGTACAGCGACGACATCCACTGTCGTCCACAGGTTTTTTCCTCGTTGAGGTTTTTCCTGCGTTATCAAATCCTTTATCTCATTTACATTTTTGTCTTTGTCGCACGCCTTTGTCGAACGATTCCTTTCTATAGTTGTTAAAGTCCACATCGACCTTAAGTTGTCCCTTTGGTGCAATTTTTGGCATTAACAATGGTGTCAAATAAAATGACGTTCGCTGAACTGCCCCCATCGACCAAGACTCGTCGAGTTAAACAATTACCAACCGTGAGTTGAATGATCAACCCGTCATGATGTTTCTGGTACAAGTCACCGAGGTCGTCTTGGTCGAATACGATCTTCATAGCTTCCAACTCCAAATCTCCTTTAGGCCTTGATAAACGCGGAATAGGCCAATTGTCAGGCGCTTGACTAGCGTGACGTTTGGCCGCGGAGTACGTCAGACCACATACGTCGGAACCACCGGTGATACAATTGACGTCTTTCGCATACTCGGGGGTTGACGGTCGATGGTCGCTAGTTGGAGTAACGACGTCATCGATGATATCTTTGAGATTTCCTTTCGGGACAAGATACGCTAATTCCTTTCTGAGAGTTATGCATTCATCTGTCGCGTGACCATGGTCGACATGAAAGTCACACCATTTAGATTTGTCTTTCTTAGCGTCGTCCTGATCGGACTTCTTTGGCCATCGAATAGTCGCCTGGGCGGTTTTCAGAGCTTCGACCAAATCTTTAATGGATCCTTTGAATCCATAAGAGGATATCTTGGGGTACTGAGAAAACTTGGTTGCGGTCTTAGCCTCTGCTTTCGTCTTGAATCGGACGTTCGAGATATGACGCGCGGGCTCTATTTTGGAAATTGCTTTTGTCTTGAACTCTGGCTTCCTTACACCTAACGACTTCTTGTCGTCGATATGTTTGCGACGAAAGGCAGCGTCGTCCTCTACTCTCATGTACGCTAGGGTTCGAGCTCGGACGTCTTCAAAATTCTCCGGAGGATACTTGGTCAGGTCAGTGTATAAACCTGAGTTGTCGTCCAGACCACGCTTATAAGCTTCAATTGCAGTCTTGACGTCACAATTACGAATGCTGATCATCTCCGCATTGAATCGATTGAAATAACTGCGGATAGACTTACTGGTCTTCTACACGACGTAATACAGGTCACTGGTCTGCTTCTCCATCTTGCGACTGCTGGCGAATTGCTGGGAGAATTGGTTGACCAATTCAGCGAACGACCCGATGGACTTGGGTTTGAGATTGATCAACCATTGGAGAGCAGGACAGGAGAGAGTCGCACCGAAGCTTTTGCACATACAGACCTCCTGATACATGTGTGGGATCGAGATCGTCCACATGAGCTGCTTATACTGTGCGACGTGCTCTGTTGGATCGATCACTCCCGAATACTTGGGCGTGAAGGCGGGGACGTTGTACTTCTTCGGGACCTCGATGGTCGTGATCTCATCGATAAAGGGTGACGCCTGAAATCCTAATCGAGGTTCGACATCAACGGGCACGGTTGCCCCAGGTAGCTTGGCGAGCAAAGATAGGACGCGCTCGTTCTGATCTTCTAGCATTTTCAATCGCTGGGCGACGGGGTCATTGGGGTCGAGATTTGCCCCTACTTGCGGATTGATTCCTAAACCGGTGTCATTGCCATGCGATGAGCCATTGGCGTCTTCGTTGAAAGGAACAAAATACGGTTGTGACCCATTCTGAAATGGCTGCGATCCATTCTAAAACGGCTGCGACCCATTCTGAAATGGCTGCGATCCATTCTGCATGGGTGGTGGCCTTATATGCTGAGGAGGAACCGTCCCGAACTAGGGATTTGGATTGAACGGTCCCGGCTGCTGGTTCTGCATGAACGGACCTGGATGTTGATTCTAAGCGAACGGACCTGATCCTGGACCTGGATTATGCGCGAATGGTCGATGACCATTCTGACCGAACGATCCTTGGCCTGGATTCTGAACGAATGGCCTAGGACCATTCTGAGGTCCAGAGGGATTCCTTAGTCGTGTTATCTCCTCAGCTGCTCTACGGCTTTGCTTCGCCATGGCGTTGATTTGATTTCGAGCGACTTCAAGCTCCTGGTACATCTGGGCAATGACATGCTACTGATCTCCAGGGGCTGCCATTTTCCTGAAACAGAGAACAAAGAAAACTCCAAGAAACCGTTAGTAAAACGCACGTTTGTCGAAGATTTTCTCTAGATGAGGTCCCACGGATGGCGCCAAACTGTTAATGCCAAAAATCGCACCAAAGGGACAACTTAAGGTCGATGTGGACTTTAACAACTAAAGAAAGGAATCGTTCGACAAAGGCGTGCGACAAAGACAAAAATGTAAATTAGACAGAGGATTTGATGACGCAGGAAAAACCTCAACGAGGAAAAAACCTGCGGACGATAGTGGATGTCGTCGCTGCACTATGGTCGCCAATTAGGGGCGATGTCCTTGGTGTTCCGGGTGTCGATCGTACAGAGATTACAATACAAATGAAGGGAAAAACTTCGAAATGTAAAGTACAAGTGTTTGAAATGTAAAAACAGTGTGCGTCGTGTGTGAAAACAATGTGTAAACTGTTGGTCGAGAGTGAAAGTCGTGCGTCGGGAGCGATTCTTCGAGTGAGAGTTCTTTGCTTGTAATGTTCTTCTGAGCTGGGATGCTTATCTTCTATTATTCGATGTTCGGTCTTCGGTGTCCGGTCCCTGGAACTGAAGTTTAACTTGATCTTTTATAACCTTCGGGTGCTTTGATTAGATCATTGATTGCTTTGATAACAGCCATAACGGTCGCCAGTTGTAACTCTTCATAATTGCTCTTCGTCGGTTATGACCGTTGGCCATTAATGACTTTGACTCCTGCATTAATCATTGAACAAACGTAACAGTCGTATATTGAGTCAGTCAAGGTCGTACGGTCTTGCGCGACGGCCGTGCGGAACGGGCGATGTCGAGGTCGAGTGTCATGAGGAACTCTCGACTTACCTATTAGGAGCGACGACAGAGGGTTTTTAGGTCTTTGTCGGGGCCTTATCTTAATACAAGATATAGTTCATAACATGTGTCTTACCTTTTCTGGTCGTGGTCGAGACCTGTGAAATTTTGCCCAAACAGTCAATAGTTCATGTCCTGCTGTCGCGTTGACCATGGCGTCGATATGCGGCAATGGAAAAGGATCTTTTGGACAAGCTTTGTTGAGATTTGTGAAATCGATACAGACCCTCCATTTGCCATTTTTCTTCTGCACGACCACGACATTTGCAAGCCAGTCGGGGTACTTCACTTCTCGAATGTTTCTTGTCTTGAGGAAGTTGTCGACCTCGTCATTGTTTGGGTAAAAAATCACACCCTCGACCGACCTGGGGAATTCCTTCGACATGACCCATGGACGTCGATTACCCTAATGCCTACAAAAGTCATACCCCCGATCGATGAAGGTAATACCCATTATTGCCTTATCCGCGACATATGATAGTTGATTATTAAAAGACATCTTATGTCAATAGTCATTCAAGATAGTGTCTTTACATCTCATGATCGCACGTCACGCGTCGCATGTTACACTTCGCACGACATACATCGTTAGCGACATGTCGCCAGTCACCCGTCGCCAGTCACACGTCACTAGTCTTACGTTATTAGTCTTACGTCACTAGTCTTATGTCGCCAGTTACGTGTCGCCAGTTACGTGTCGCCAGTTACGACTCTTTGGTCTTACGTCGACAGTCTCCTGTCGTCGGTCTTATATCGCTCTGGTCCTACGACATCATCATCTTGGTATTACGACCTAGTGGTCTTACGACATTTTTATAAGACCATTCCTATACTAAGATAAGGTCTTACAAGACGTTTACAATCATATACATGGTCTTGTATTTCGACAACGGTCGTATGCTCCATAAGACCGACGTCCTGGACTTAAGATGGTCTTACGATTACACTAACCATTCATGGTCAACAGCCGTTTCTTTTGTTCATTAATGCAGGTCTAGAGGCATTTATGGCACAACGACCAGTAACGGACGAATCATCAATACCATTTAGAGCCCGACAGCAGTTACAAAGACAATCATCAAAGTGCATTTAATGTCGACAGCGGTTACAAGACCAACAATTAAAGCACATTTAGTACCGACCGAAGCTATATAAAGACTGCTCCACCTTCGAGCAAAGGAGAAACAGATAGAGCTACTTATACTCACTTCTATATTTTTCTCTCAATACAACGAGGCATTCGAACACGCAAGTATCGCACGACGACAGTTCGAACCACCTGACGACGACAGTTCAGACCACACGACGACAAGTTATTTCGCACGATTTACGCACGACCCACTTCGTTTGCACACGACTAAGTTTATATTTACATTTATTTGTAATCTGTTGTACACAAATCGCCTGTAACATACGGATTCCTTGGGCATAGACAGGCAGGGTGATCTCTCCAAAGGTACTCATCGCGTCTCCATTGAAACCTACCAAGGTTGTCGAGCGTCGGGTAATTTTTGATCGATCGATTCCCATGGCCTTGATGGTATCAAGGAAGATGACGTTCACTAAACTGCCTCCGTCGACCAAGACTTGTCGGGTCAGACAATTACCAATCGTGAGTTGAATGATCAACCCGTCATGATTTTTTTATACGAGTCGCCGAGGTCGTCTTGGTCGAATGAAATCTTCATGGCTTCTAACTCCAGATCTCCTTTGGGTCTTGATGAACGAGGGGTAGGTCGATCGTCAGGTACTTGGCTGGCATGATGTTTGGCTGCGGAATATGTCAGACCGCATACGTCGGACCCACCAGTTATGCAATTGATGACCTTTGCGTGGTCGTCGATGATATCCTTGAGATTGCCCTTCGGGACGTGGTACGCTAGCTCCTTTTTGAGGGCTATGCAGACTGCAGTCGTCCGTCATATGACCGTAGTCGACGTGGAAGTCGCACCACTTCGATTTATCTTTCTTACCGTCATCTTTGTCGGACTTCTTCGGCCATCAGATGGTCGCCTGGACTGTCTTCAGGGCCTCGACCAAGTCCTTAGTCCTTAGTAGTTCCTGTGAATCCGTAGGAGGATATCTTAGGATACTGAGGAAATTTAGTCGGGGTCGCGGTCTTCTTTTTCTCGAATCGCACATTCGAGATTTGTCGTGCAGGCTCTAACTTGGATACCGCCTTCGTCTTGAACTCTGCCTTCTTAACACTCAGCGACCTCTTGTCGTCAGAATGCTCTCGACGAAAGGCAGCATCGTCTTCCACCCTCATATAAGCCAGGGTTCTTGCACGGACATCTTCAAATTTTTCGGAGGATACTTTATTAGATCGGTGTATAGGCCCGAACTGTCGTCCAGACCGCGTTTGTAGGCTTCGATCGCGGTCTTGACATCGCATTTATGGACACTGATCATTTCCGCATTGAATCTATTAAAATAGTTCCGAACAGACTCACCGGCCTTCTGAACGACATAATACAGGTCGCTGGTCTGCTTTTCCATCTTGCGACTGCTGGCGAACTGCTGAGAAAATTGGTTGACTAACTCAGCGAACGACCCGATGGATTTGGGCCTGAGGTTAATCAACCACTGGAGGGCAGCACCCGTGAGGGTAGCCCCGAAACTCTTGCACATGCAGACTTCCTGATACTGGTAAGGGATCGACACAGTCCACATCAGTTGTTTGTACTGAGCGACGTGTTCTGTGGGATCCGAGATACCAGAGTATTTAGGAGTGAAGGTCGAGATTCTATATTTCTTGGGGACATCAACCAGAGCGATCTCGTCGATGATATGGGAGGCTTGAAACCCAGTGCGAGGCTCGACGTCGATGGGCACGGCTGCCCCCGGCAATTTTACGAGCAAGGACAGGACACACTCGTTCTGGTCTTCCAACATCTTCAATCGCTGAGCGACGGGGTCCGCACCTGCTGGAGGCTTGATCCCTGAATTTGTGCCATTTCCATAGGACGATCCATTGGCGTCCCCATTGAGAGGGACGAAGTACGGCTGAAACCCGTTATGCAGGGGTGGTGGCCTCAAACGCTGAGGAGGAATTGGCCCAAACTGGGGATTGTGGACGAACGATCCATGCCACGGATTCTGAACAAATGGACCCTGCTGCGGATTCGGGATGAACGGACCTGATCCTGGATTCTGAATTAAGGGTCCTGAACCTGGATTTTGGACGAATGGTCTTGGACCATTATGTGGTCCAAATGATCCATTCGGATTCTAATTCCTCAGCCGCACGATTTCTTCAGCTGTCCTTTGACTTTGCTCAGCAAGGGCGTCGATCTGATTACGCACAGCTTCCAGCTCCCAATGCATCTGGGCGATGATCTGCTATTGATTTCCATGACCTGCCATTTTCCTAAAACAGAAAAAGGGAAACTCCAAGAAACTGTTAGTCGGACGCACGTTTGTCGAAGATTTTCTCTAGATGGGGCCCCACGGTGTGCGCCAAACTGTTAATGCCAAAAATTGTCCAAAAGGATAACTTAAGGTTGATGTGGAGCTTAATAACTAAAGAATGGAAATCGTTCGACAAAACAATGCGACAAAGATAAAAAATAAAGGAGACGAAAGGATTTTGGTGACGCGGGAAAAACCTCAACGAGGAAAAAACCTGCGGACGACTGTGGAGGTCGTCGCTGCACAATGGTCACCAATCAGGGGCGACGTCCTTATGTTTCAAACGTTGAGAGTACAAGTGATTACAATACAAGTATTAGAAATGACTTAAATTGTAAAGTAAATAGTGCGTCGTGTGTAAACACAGGGTGTCGTGAGCGATCTTTTGAGAGAGAGTTCTTTGCTTCGAATGCTTTTTCGTTCTGCAGTGAGTATTCTCGAGTTCAGATATGCGCAAATGAAGTTGGGCCCTTTTTATATAGCCTTCATAGCTTTAAATGGTCCCATGAAAGCTTGAGTAACGGTCGTAACGGATCCCGTGGTTTAATGCCCATAATGATTTCGTCGGTTATAGCCGTTGGGCATTAATAGCTCTGATTCTGCATTTAAACAGAGAAATCATAACAGTTGTGTCATACGTTAGTTGGTCGAGGTCGTAAAGTATCTTACGACGGTCGAGTGTCGTGAGTAAGTCTTGACTTAAACTTAGGTCTGATGATAAAGTGTGGATGATTTTATCTTATCAATAAATGTGTCGTGTAAGAAATATTTTTCCCTTTTTCGGTCGTGGTCGAGACTGGTGAGTTTTTACCCAAACAGCTTCCTCGCTTCAAGACTTCTCACTTAAGCTTCCGGTCTCTAGATGGGACACCTATAGTTTTAGGAAACGTAGATCATAAATCTTTAAATTGTTACTCAAGCTTATTTCCGAACTTAACCCAAAATTAACTAAGTTGGTAAGTTACACTTCTAGTCCAAAAATCATAATTAATGGACTCTGCTTACCGGTACAAGTGAACTAGTATTCCGGATCCTTAAAGTTCAAGCCCAATACCGGAACTTGAATTAAAAATACCGGATACATATTCAAGCCCAATACCAGAACTTGAGTCAAAGTCCAAAATCTTCTGCGGCCCAACACAAAACACTTCTAGATCTTTAGTTGGTGAGGCCCAAATCCATACCGGGTTTTGAGTAATTCCGGTACTTTGGTACAACAATGTAACTTCCGGATCCCAAAGGAAAATGCATACCGGATCCATTTCTAAGCTTCTCACACGGCCCAACACCATGCAATATTCCGGATCCACTACTTAAACTCAACACCGGATCTTGGATTTAATACCGGATCATTTGTTAAGGCCCACTCCGGATCTATACTAAGTAATTAAATACCGGATCATTTGTCCAAAACAACTTTCGGGTCTTTTGGTTTTTGTCAAATCCGGGTCTTGAAATTGTGGACTCCGGATCTTAATAAAATTTCGGATCCTAATTAATCCAACTTCCGGAATTAAAATACTTGGCCCAGCTTCCGGAATTAAAATACTTAACAACAATTCTGGATCCTCATTTAATAGCTACAGTTCCGGTTTGCAACATACCGGATCCAAAATACGAAGGCACAACCCTCGGGGTCAGTTTCAATCGATTAAGCCCAGAACAAATGCTTCCTAAATGGTGCAATTCGAGATAAACATCTCAGTGAGGTTTCTTTTACATGGAAAAAACACACATTTCAACAAGACAATGCAAAAGAGCAACTATTCATTCAATTTTCATCCAGAACTCCAATTTTTCTTAAATCTTAATTATCCTAAACCCAAATTAATAGGAGATGAGGATAAAAGAGTTCAGATCGTTACCTGATATTGATTGCTTGAGATTCTCCCTTCCTTCTTCCCAAAGCTGATTGAAATCAAAAGCTTCCTACTCTGCTCTCTCACCAGCCGCCACTCACACACAATGATTAGATTTTAGGGTTTTGTGCCCAAACTTGGTTTTTATATACATTCCTTCCAAAATTACCAATCAGTCCCTCAAATTTTAGACTTCCCATTTCTTCCACCCATTTTATATTTCACTGGTTATTACAAGAAGCCATTGGAGCAAAATAGAGAACAAAACCTCTATTTTCTCTATTTTAAATAAAACCGTTGGAGATGCTCTTAGGGATTTTTGCTCCAACAAATTTTTTCCCATAATCTTCTCCAAAATTGAGAAGTTATAACAGAGCGAATAAAAATCTCTATATTTGGAGATTTTTTAAAAAATGACTACTTATGAAAGAAAAAAAATGATATTTTATACATTCTACAAATAAAAATTGCTTGAAATGAAATGTTTAGGAGATAGAAACATTATTTTATAAGTTGTATTGATTTTTTTTAATAAAATAATTAATTGTGTAATCTTCAAAATAGAGAATCTGTAGAAGATGAAATGTAAGTTTTTTTTTACTTTCTTGTACTTGTTTTTGTCGGGGCTTCGGTCGCCAGCTCCCCTTGTCATCAGGTCATCACTTCCTTGACCATCCAGGCAGCGCCAGCCCCCTTGTCATCAGGTCATCAATGTAACACCTCGAAAATTCGAATAGTGTATATCTCGTCATTTTGAATATTAACATGGAATTATTAATCTAAGTGGAATGTTGGACCTATTTGATTTGGAACCAAGGACCAAAAAGGGGACTGGTGGGGCTCGGTACAGGCTGGGCGATAGTGCCCCGGCGATTATGCCCATGGCATCATCGTGCTGTCAATATCGCTGGAAGTGTACCAAGAGTTGTGGAGTAGCGGGCGAGTATGCCCCGGCGATAGTGACCATGTCCCTATCGCGGTGTCACTATCGCCGACGGGTCCTGAGGGTTTTAAACGCATGCCTTTCAGCATTCTTTCAATTATATTTCATCTCTCACTCGCAGCTCAACTCTCTCTCTCTGAAAACCGGTTTCTCTCACAAGAAACCCTAGAACTCCTCTCCTCTCCTCTTCATCTTCTCCACCTAAATCAACCCCTTTCCTCCATTGTTGGCCACTTGAGGAGTTTGAAGCTTTTGGGAGTTTAGGAGCTATCTCTTGGAGATTTCAAGTGGATAAAGGTAATCTATTCTTACCCAAATATGTTATGGTTCTTGATTTCATCTTCTTTCCATCTTGTGTTGTTGTGGGATGAATTTGGTGATGATTTGCTAAAGGAACCTTGTTTATCCATCTTTAAGAACTAGGGTCTGGTATAAGTTGGGGGTTTTGATGTTGTATGTTTAGGGAATGTTTCTACATGGTTGGATTGTGATATTGATGGTTGAGAACTCATAAATCTAGGTTTTTGGAAGTTTTGGCTTGAGGATGCAAACTTCATCAAATGAGCTTACGTTTGGAGAAACTCTAGATTTAGCTTAAATCTAGCAAGGTGAGTTCAAGTTACTTTGCGAAAACTTTGTACATGCCAAAATTAGTATTTTCCAAATATTTGTGTGTTTTACTGGAAAAATATCTATGGTTGAGTTATTTGAATAGTTTAACTCTTTTGAAGTGTTTATCTTCATAAATGTGTAAAACACCCATATTTGGGGCTTTTGGATGATTGGATGGTTAGAAACCATAAATTGTGTTTAAAGATTAATTGCTCAAAATGAGGTTTATTTGATGGTTTAATCATGTTAGTGTAAATGATTTTAATAAACCATTTGGGAAATGCTCTTTTAGTGTTATGGGTCATTTTGAGAATAGTAAGGGTGTGAGTCCTTTGGAAAAACCCCTTTTGATTAAACCGTGTCGAGTTTTGGGGTTAATGATGTTTTTGGGATACGTGTTTGCTTAAACAATGTTTAAACGCGTTTTATGCGATGATGACCGACATTATGGGTCTAGCAAGCTTGGAGCACTTTGCTCGGTTTTGACTTTGAGATAGTATTGGGACATTTGTCCGGTTTAAATGGCTCGATGTGGAGTCTTATTTACGGGTTGCTTTTATTGCACCGTGTTGCATATTATTGCACGTTGTTGATATTTACATGCTCGAGGTGGAGTCTAGGATGTGTTATATGCTTAATTGCATTTCATTTGCATGATTTGATGTTGATAAATGATCATTAGATCTTTGAGCAGAGGGCTCGGTTTTGGACTCGGTTGAGTCTTGATGGCATTCGCCATGTTTAAATAAGCTCGACGTGGGCTTGGGGTTTGCATTGCATGAGTTGCATTATATTTGAGATTTACATGATTTGAATGCATTAGTTATTCTTTTGGAGTCATGTATTTATATTTAAGTCGAGTAAGCTTGTTTCGGATGGTGGGTTTTCCCAAGGTAAAGATCCAGTAGGATTGAACTTGATGGCTTGGACTAAAGACCTAGTTTTGGTTGATGCCGGAGATGGACTAAAGACCTAGTTTTGGTTGATGTCTAAAACGGACTAAAGACCTAGTTTTGGTTGATGTCTAAGATGGGCTAAAGATCTAGTATCATTGATGCCGAGGATTGACTAAAGACCTAGTATGGTTGATGTCATCTGTTTTCCACATCCAAGAAGCTTACTTGCATTTATTTAATCGTGGTTTAATTTATGTGTTGCCACATTCGATGAGATCGGGTCTCCCCCGTCATCGAAGGGTGTTGATTTCGGGTATTTTATTTATTCGCATTTTTGGAGGTTATATTTATGCATATGGATTGTTTTCCATGGTTGATGGACGGGTTTATGCTACATTTGCTTCGTATTACGTTTTAATAAAGTGTTATATCTAATGGATGGTTTCCATGTTTTACGGGTCGGTATGTATTGTCAACCGTATTTGAAGGTATTGCCTAAACTAGACTTATTCACGTATTTGAGTGAGTTGGAAACGTAATTCATTTTGGAAAAACTTATTATACCTTTTGGGAACCATCCCATGGAAATGTGTGAGTTGGAAAATGGATGATTTGCAATTAAAGTAAACTCTTTCGAAATCATGACTAAACTATTACTCTTTTGACTTATGTTTTTATGTAGTCATGATAAAATGCTTGAACTCACTAGGCGTAAGCCTAACCCTTTTTTTTGTCGGCATGTGCAACAGGCTCAGGTTGGGGTAGCTTTTGCTACATTGTGAAGTGGCGAGTGCCAGTAGGGTGCACGAGAGGTGACTTGAGTAGTGAAGTTTTCCGCACTTGTTGGACTAGCAACTTATGTTGTATTAAGTAACGCCCGTATTAAGTCACAAACTGTAGAATTTTATGTTGTTTTAATTTCGAGTTATTTTGAGGAATGAATTGTAGAAATGATTTTATTTATTATGGTTATTTGATTGAATTTTAATGTTAGTTGCTCGTTCCAAATTGAGGGTGTTACAAGTTGGTATCAGAGCATAAGTTTGAGAGAACTAGGTGTTGATTTTTAGATACCTAGACTCAAACTAGCGTTGTTTTAAGTGATTGAGAGCGAGATTGCACCATTAGGCACTCTAAGATGAGATATTCGAAAATTAATGGATGTTATTAGAAACGAGAATCACGTCGAGAGTAACAAGGATAATCATGTACAGTGCGTTCATAGTGACACCTGACTAGTGTCATGGTGAACCTACTAGTACATGTGCATACTTGAATTACTTTAATGTGATGATCGTTGGGGTAGTAAAGGAGGTACTAAGCTAGTAGTCGTTGGAATAGATGAACGATTCTAGTATTAGTCACTTAGAGTGACGATAAGCATGATGTTTGCTTTAAGTATACCGTTTCGGGTCAAGATTGATGGTTGGACTAGAACCATAGGCAGATTGAGCCGACTTTGATTTGAGGAAAAACCGTAAAGTTAATTGATGTAATTCCCAACTTGCCTTAAGAGGTTAAAGCATCCGGATGACAATAGTGGACCGGAGAGATTTGGAAGGGTATGAGTGGAGATGTTGAATGCCGACTAAGTCATGCACAAAGTTTATTTTGAAAATAAATTTCATCAACTATTTCTTGTGTTTCCAATCCTTATATGGATTGTGTTATGAATTTTGGGAAATGTTTGGCACACACACAAGATTTTGAATCATGGTTTTAACGTGCATGAAACCATTTTATTGCGAGAGTCGCAAACTCCGTCGGGATTTGTTTTGCCTTAATTCATTATTGTTCAACATTTGTTTTGGATATAATGGTAATCATATTTTATGATGTTTAAGATGTTGGGCAATAACTACGGCTTGTGACTTTAAAATTGGATCTCCTCCACATATGTTAGAGTTTGGACGAAAGGTTATTTTTCCATTATGTCTATGTAAAGTTATTTTGGGAATTTGTTTAATGTGAGTTGTTTATATTATATTACCCTAGAAGGGGATTTTTGGGATTTTGGCGTCGCATTCATGAATTTGCTTATAGCGATTTGGCTTTGGAAGCATGATGTTTAGTGCCGTGTTATTGACTTGAGGTCATTGAGTCCATTGAAGTTCATGGAGTTTTATTGTACGACGTTTTATGTCGTGAGGGTACAATTTTACTATGTGCATACTCTATTTACTAATGTGAAAAGTTTACGAGTTATGTTGGGTATTTGGTCCCACTCGGGTTTTGTTGAGAAAAGTTAATTTTATGCCATAAGGCGACTAAGAAGAGATGAGTTTGGAACTCTAGTGTCGCGTAACTTTTCTTTCAAGAGTTTGTGTTATTAAGTATTTGGTTGCAAAGAGTTTGTGTTATTAACTTTTCTAGATTTTGAGTTTTTGAATCATTTCTTTGCATCGTTCAACTCGGATTTGGATTCTGAACACATTTAATTCTTGCATAAACATCAAAATCTGCACAGAATTGACAGATCTGATCGATTCTTGAATATTTTTTCAAAAACTTCAAGTTCACTGTTTGGATCTTAATTCGATTAAATTGATCGAATTGTGAATTGTGATCAACAGGAAAAGTGTGCAGATTTCAATTACGAACAATTTGATATAAGATTCATCACAATTGATCAAGAATTGAAAAAGTTATGGCTGATTTAGTGATTTTCGTGTTCGAAGTGCAGAATTCGGATCATTCTTGGTGAATTCGGATCATTCTTGGTGAATTCGGATCATTCAAAGAAGAATTCGGAGTGTTCTTGGAAATACAAGTGTAGAATTCGACTCAAGAAGGATTCGAATTGATTGAATTCGAACCCAGCTAGATTCGAATTGAGGAGAATTCGAACCGTGTTAGATTCGAATTGAGGAGAATTCGAACTGTGTTAGATTCGAATTGAGTTGATTAAAATTTTCCAAGTGTTGAATTCGAACCCTTAAGCATCCGAATTCATAGAATTCGAACCCTTAAGCATCCGAATTCATAGAATTCGAACCCTTAAGCATCCGAATTCATAGAATTCGAACCCTTAAGCATCCGAATTCATTGAATTCGAACCCTTAAGCATCCGAATTCATAGAATTCGAACCAAGTTAAGTCCGAATTGAGTGATTTCGAATCCTTCTTCATCCGAATTCATTGATTTCGAATCCTTATTCATCCGAATTCTTGTGAATTAAAAAAAAAAAAAAAAATTTAAGAGTTTTTTGAGAAAATTTTTTATCCCGAAATTTTTTCTATAGTGTATTTCATACACTGTAAGAGCTTTTCAAGAAAAATTTTTATATATTTTTTTGTGTATTTTCATACACTGTCTGCTTGATCTTCTGAACGATCAATTTCTAGCAATATTCAAAATGGTTTTACAACAAGTTATTGTTAAAAGCAATGGTGAAGATTTGAAGCAAACTCTGAAAAAGGAGATTCCTCCAATTGCAAAAGTTTTTGTTAAACCAAATGTAAAGTTGCAACAAGTCATTATAACAGAAACATCTGTTAATTCACATGTATCTGTTAAACCAAATAATGAAGTGTTGCAACAAGTCATAATAACAAAAACACCTCCAAAGCCACTTGAAAAAGCTAAGGCAAATAATGGAATTTTGCAACAAGTTATTTTATCAGAAACATCTCCTATATCAGAAACTCCTGTTAAAGATAATGCTTCAAATTCTTCAACTCCTATTTTAAATAAAGCATTGGAGGAAGAAAATGTTGATCTGAAAAGACAAATTTTAGACATTTCTTCTTCAAATGCTAAACTTACTAAAAGAATAACTGATCTTGAAGTTTATATTGCAGATCTTGAAACAAAGAAAGACAACTCAAGTCTGCACGATCAAATCGAGAATCTTCAAGAGAAAGTAACAACTCTTCAAAAAGAAAATGTCAATTTGAAGAGAAGAGAAGAAAAGAGAGTGAAGTGGACCTTAAAGATACATGCTCAATTAAAAGAAGTTCAAGAGAAAAGAACAACGTTGGAAGGTGAAAACGTTGAATTGAAGAAGAAGTTTTCAGAACGTGAAAGAGAGTCACTTTCTTCAATGAAAGTTCTTAAAGAAAAGGAAATAATTGAACTTAATTGTATAAAACTTTCAAAACAAGTTTCTGACTTTGAGAAAGTTTTATTTTTAGAAAAAGACAAGCTCGAAAAAGAAAGAGCTAAATTTGAAACTGAACGCAAATCTTTTGAAATTAAAAGTTCTGAACTTTCCGTGAAAATCTCTGAATTAGAAAATCTTTTGGAAAAGGAAAGAAAAGATTTCACGGAAAAGAAAAATCTCTTTGAAAAGGAAAGTAAAACTCTTAAAAAGAAAAATATGGAAATTTTCAAAGAGATTACTGATAAAAGAAAGTTTTTGGAAAAAGATTTTAAATCGGAACGTGCATATTTTGAAGATGTGATTCTTAATCTTACCAAAAGATTATCTGGTTTATCAGCTGATATTATGAAGGATCAGTTGATCAAATCTGATCTCCAAAAGAAATTTGATCTAATTTCTAAAGAGAAAAATGTTTTAATAAACAAAGTCAAAGAACTTGAAGACGTCATTTTTAAATTTGATGTCTCAAAGCAGGCTAGTCATAATTCTATCTTTCAGACTCCATTTGTTGATTCAAATGATTCTGAATGTTCTTTTAAAACTGCTTCAAGTTCAAGTTTTAAAAACATTCCTTCTAAACAATTTAAAAGATCAACAGATTTCTCAAAAGGTCAGATTCGTTCTTCTAATCTTTTCTATAATCCTCTGTTTGATAAATCGGATGATATTCTTAAGGTGCCTAAAATTAATACTTCCAAATCTGAAGAAGTTCCAGTCTTCAAGAGGGTGAACATGGAATGGAGAATCAAAGGCACAACAGTTCCAAAGAAAGATGTGCCAAAATCATCTGTATTCACATCAAATGCCAAGAAGAACAATGCGCCAAAAGGTAAATCTTCTGCTAAACTTAATCCTATTCATTATGTAAATCATCTGATTAGGTTGGCACATAAGAAAATATGTTGTTCTTACTGTGGATCAAATGATTTTGTGCATAAAGATTATACTTCTTATTGGTATGGTTCTTACAGTATTCCTTGTAAGAAATCTACACCTAACCCACTAGGACCCAAGTGCCATTGGGTACCAAAATCTGCTTAATCTGTTTTGCAGGTTCTTCATGTGTTGTACTGAATTGTAGATACATACCACACACATGACTGAAAACAGAAGAGAAGCGGCGTATTTTTTGAAAAATATTTGTACCATTAAGGGGGAGACAAATATCATTGGCTTTTGAACATATCAGTTCAAAACCCGTGCTTCAACGACTATGGCTTTTGAACATATCAGTTCAAAACCCGTTCTTCAAAGACTATGGCTTCTAAACAAATCAGTTTAGAACCCGTACTTCAAAGACTAAGATTTCTAAACAAATCAGTTTAGAACTCATACTTCTCAGGTGATATCCTTAACTGCTATATCTTTTTACTTCAAGGAACGTGGTAAAAGGTAACATTGGATTATATTTTGTTTCTACCACTTTGAAAACTTAAATCTTTACAAATTTACTTCAACGAGATGAAATTTTCAATTCTCATTCAATGAATTAAATGCGTGCTAAAAGATGATCTTTCAAGAATCTTTGTATTATTTGAGTTAGATTTGCTTCAATTTTCACCTCTAAAATAAATCGAAAGGTCAGCAAAACATGAATGAAATTATGCTGAATGCTCAAAGTTATGTGAATCTGGATATATATAGAATATAATGCTCAAAAAGCCTATATGTCAGAATGATGGATGGAAATGAAAATATGGGCAAAGCACTATGTTTTAGAACCAAGTGATTGAGATAAAATAGTTGCACTATCATTTAGTTTGAAAGTTTGTGCCTGTGGCCTTTCTGGTTTGGGAGAGTAAGTCCTAAGGGGTGCTCGACACCTAGTCCCTAAGATCAACTGGTCTGGGATCGGCTGACCCAAATCCTGCAATAGAACCAGATAGAAAGCCATGTTCTACTGGTACAAATGGGTTTAAGATATATCGATGTGGCCTTTCTGGTTTGGGAAATTAAGTTCTAAGGGGTGCTCGTCACCTAGCACCTAAGGCCAACTGGTCTGGGATCTGCTAACCCAAATCCTGCTATAGAACCAGATAGAAAGTCATGTTTAACGGTGTATCTTATTCTTACTAAACTTTTTGATCAAAAGATGCCAATGAGCACAAAATCAAAAGATTCAAATGTGCACAATATTAAAAGATGCCAAAGAGCACATATCTCTTGAAACTTGGGAAAATACAAAGTCGCGATAAACCCGTAAATTTGTGAAAATTCTGATTTTGGACAAATAGTGTGAGTAGAGCAAAGTATTCTTATATATTGTAGAAATACATAAGCTTTATGCCAATCGTATTTCGCATGCTAGCACACCAAATAGATTTGATAAAGGGGTGGACACTGAACAATTATAACTTGATAAGCAATGATGTCTTGTCCTTGAATCCAAACACATGCATTTGATTTCATCTGATTGGAATATATGTTAAATTTTATTAAGTTGAATTTCTTTTGTAAAGTTTTCAAATGATCAAATGTTTGTAGTTATAAAATGAAGTTCAATGAATTTTATTTTCCTTGTGTAAATTTGTTTTAAAATGTGTGCTACAATTTCAAATACTGTACGTTATTGAAATATATGCATACTTTCAGGGGGAGAAAACAAATTGCTCCAGAATTCTTATTTTGAGGGGGAGCAAGGTTATCTACTAAGGAGGAGATTGTTAGTAATACTCAGTGACGCGACTGAAATTGAAGAAGGTTTTCGATGCTCACCATCATCGAAAAAGGGGGAGAAAAGTTTAATTTCAATTTCATGTCAAAGAATTTTCAAATCAAAGATATTTCAAGTCAAAGATTCGTGAACAAAGACTGAAGATTGGGGAGAAGGATCATGTGAAGTCCAAATGTTGCTGAATTTGGTTATCTTAGTTCTGAGTGGTTATCGGAATGCGCTTACACCTAAAAGTTCAACAATGTGGATGGTTTCACATCTTTCTGATCCAAACTCTAATCGTTTCTGATTTATCTTGTTCCGAATTGATGGTTCAATATAAAGATATGAAATCCATGTTCAAGACTTGAAGACAATCTGTTGAAGATTGTATTGAAGAAGGTTGATTTTTCAAAGAAAAAGACAATGACTTTTCATGTTTGTCTGAAGATTCTTCAAAGCTGAGTTCTTAAAGAGTGTCAAAGCATATAGTTCGCCGTGAACTAGTGGAGATAAAGCTATTTGAAGATGGTTTGATAGAGTGTCTGTTTGAGAATATTGACTTTACAAAGAGCTGAAGACTGCTGTCATATTTTTTTTAAATCTTGAATCCAAAGGGGGAGATGGTTAGAGCATTGTTGTATTCAAGATTTACTGTAAAAGTCAATGTACTGTATGAGTCTATACAGTATTGTGAATGCCTTTATACCTTGTATGTTATGGGTATAAATAGGCTTGTCTAGACCATTTGTTAGAAACACTTTAGAAAGCTTTTGTAATCTTTTAGAAACCTTTTGTAATCCTTTGAGCTCAATACATGGATGACATATTTGCTCTCTAGATTCTCTCTCACTAAATTCATATCTTATTGCTAGAGATTTGGGATTTATCAGGTGTCAATAAATTATTAACACTTATTTCCTCGTATGTTTTGGAAAAACGCATTGTTGTGTGCAAATTTGCCAAAAACGTTTTACTCAAATGTCATTATAGGACCGGATGAGAAATCTTGGGAAATCAATTTAAAGGATTTCATGTCTTGAAATTTTGGCGTGAGTTATTTGGTGCATGTGTGTCATTACAAGAAATTTTGGCGTGAGTTATTTGATGCATGTGTGTCATTACAAGAAATTTCTAAGAAGTGTTACAAGTTTGCATGCCTACCCCAATGTGAGGTTTTATGATATTTTAGTCGATATTTTCAAGTGATGGAAACGTATGGGTTTTGTTTTAAATATGGGAATTGCACAAGTCATTTTGTATTTAACTAAGGTGTATTTGTAAACCGTTTCATCGTTTTGTATAATAAACTGACGCGCGCAAAATTTTGTTGGTGAACCTTGTTCCATGCCATTTTATGGTTAGAATGGAAATTTTGGAGTCAAATGTCGTTTGGACTTCTTTTGAAATACGTGCACGCCTTTTGGTGCATCCTGTCTAAAGTCGGGCAGTTACCTTACGTGCATGTCATGAGTCAATCCATACTAGGACCGTGGCGGTTAATTTTAAAGAAATTGTTTATTACGCTTTTGCGTTTTGTGAATAATCTGAATTGCAATGAAATAATTTTCAACATGATTTTCATATGTGGGACGAGCGTGTCCATTTTTGCGCAACTACCAAATTGATAGTAGTAGTTTTTACGCGTACGATTATTTGGATATGAAAAATCTTTGTGTTGAAATTTTTTGTGAAAGTTTTGTTGATTGGCATTTTTATCGCATAATGCACTTGTAAACCTTGAACTCATTAGGACCTTGGAAAGGGTAAGTAACCCAGTTAAGGATAAGTGCGTGTAGCACTTCGGCAGTGGAAGGTTGGGTATTTCACGCGTGATAGTACGGTGAGCCGAATGGTATCGGTTGAGGGGATGATGCCCTTTGTACTTAAGGGAATAAATTCGCGGTAACCTATGTTGAGGTAGGTGGTACATTTAGGTGTCGACTTTTGGGCTTGAGGCCAAGCACCTTTAATGTAATCGGGGGATTGTAGTCCGATTTTAAAGGAATGATGGTAATGGCTGTAGTATCCTTAAGATGCTCAATTGTAAGAAGAGGATTTAGTGAAATGACTTGCCTCGTGTGGTAAGAGAATCAGCTGATCGGATGATTGATAATTAGGCATATCGTTGGGATTGTGTGATTGATGAATCAGTAATGACCGTTAATGTTGGGATGGGTGGATTCCGTTGAGAGGAAATGCTAGTTCAGTAGCGGGATTGTTTGGAGATTCTGAAGTTTTGATTGATGATGGTAGTGATTAAACGTCGGGTTGGCTTGGAGAGGAAATTTAAGAACATGTGAATGTGGAGTAATTGGGAAGCTCGAATCTGTCGTTGGATAGTATGGATCACTTAAGGTTGGGAGACAACTTAAGTCTGGTATTCGGAAGCCACTCCAGTAGATTAGGCTTTCAATTGGATGTATGTGTGTTATGACTAAGCAGGGACTCATTGTGAGTAACACCAAGAAGTTGTTATGTGAAATTCTGTGGGGATTAAGATTCGAATCTGGTTGAAACCAAGGGAATTTGGAATGTGTTGGGCTCGGTGGCCATTAGTTGCGTGAGGACTAGATTTCGAGGACGAAATCTCTTTAAGGTTGGGAGGATTGTAACACCCCAAAAATTCGAATAGTGTATATCTCGTCATTTTGAATATTAACATGGAATTATTAATCTAAGTGGAATGTTGGACCTATTTGATTTGGAACCAAGGACCAAAAACGGGACTGGTGGGGCTCGGTACAGGCTGGGCGATAGTGCTCCGGCGATTGTGCCCATGGCATCATCGCGATGTCACTATCACTGGAAGTGTACCGAGAGTTGTGGAGTAGCGGGCGAGTATGCCCCGACGATAGTGACCATGTCACTATCGCGGTGTCACTATCGCCGACGGGTCCTGAGGGTTTTAAACCCACGCCTTTCAGCATTCTTTCATTTCTATTTCATCTCTCACTCGCAGCTCAACTCTCTCTCTCTCTGAAAACCGGTTTCTCTCACTAGAAACCCTAGAACTCCTCTCCTCTCCTCTTTATCTTCTCCACCTAAATCAACCCCTTTTCTCCATTGTTGGCCACTTGAGGAGTTTGAAGCTTTTGGGAGTTTAGGAGCTATCTCTTGGAGATTTCAGGTGGATAAAGGTAATCTATACTTACCCAAAGATGTTATGGTTGTTGATTTCATCTTCTTTCCATCTTGTGTTGTTGTGGGATGAATTTGGTGATGATTTGCTAAAGGAACCTTGTTTATCCATCTTTAAGAACTAGGGTTTGGTATAAGTTGGGGGTTTTGATGTTGTATGTTTAGGGAATGTTTCTACATGGTTGGATTGTGATATTGATGGTTGAGAACTCATAAATCTAGGTTTTTGGAAGTTTTGGCTTGAGGATGCAAACTTCATCAAAGGAGCTTACGTTTGGAGAAACTCTAGATTTAGCTTAAATCTAGCAAGGTGAGTTCAAGTTACTTTGCGAAAACTTTGTACATGCCAAAATTAGTATTTTCCAAATATTTGTGTGTTTTACTGGAAAAATATCTATGGTTGAGTTATTTGAATAGTTTAACTCTTTTGAAGTGTTTATCTTCATAAATGTGTAAAACACCAATATTTGGGGCTTTTGGATATTTGGATGGTTAGAAACCATAAATTGTCTTTAAAGATTAACTCCTCAAAATGAGGTTTATTTGATGGTTTAATCATGTTAGTGTAAATGATTTTAATAAACCATTTGGGAAATGCACTTTTAGTGTTATGGGTCATTTTGAGAATAGTAAGGGTGTGAGTCCTTTGGAAAAACCCCTTTTGTTTAAACCGTGTCGAGTTTTAGGGTTAATGATGTTTTTGGGATACGTGTTTGCTTAAACAATGTTTAAACGCGTTTTATGCGATGATGACCGACATTATGGGTCTAGCAAGCTTGGAGCACTTTGCTCGGTTTTGACTTTGAGATAGTATTGGGACATTTGTGCGGTTTAAATGGCTCGATGTGGAGTCTTATTTACGGGTTGCTTTTATTGCACCGTGTTGCATATTATTGCACGTTGTTGATATTTACATGCTCGTTGTGGAGTCTAGGATGTGTTATATGCTTAATTGCATTTCATTTGCATGATTTGATGTTGATAAATGATCATTAGATATTTGAGCAGAGGGCTCGGTTTTGGACTCGGTTGAGTCTTGATGGCATTCGCCCGGTTTTAATAAGCTCGACGTGGGCTTGGGGTTTGCATTGCATGAGTTGCATTATATTTGAGATTTACATGATTTGAATGCATTAGTTATTCTTTTGGAGTCATGTATTTATATTTAAGTCGAGTAAGCTTGTTTCGGATGGTGGGTTTTCCCAAGGTAAAGATCCAGTAGGATTGAACTTGATGGCTTGGACTAAAGACCTAATATGGTTGATGTCTAAGAAGGGCTAAAGACCTAGTTTTAGTTGATGCCGGAGATGGACTAAAGACCTAGTTTTGGTTGATGTCTAAAACGGACTAAAGACCTAGTTTTGGTTGATGTCTAAGATGGGATAAAGATCTAGTATGATTGATGCCGAGGATTGACTAAAGACCTAGTATGGTTGATGTCATCTGTTTTCCACATCCAAGAAGCTTACTTGCATTTATTTAATCGTGGTTTAATTTATGTGTTGCCACATTCGATGAGATCGGGTCTCCCCCGTCACCGAAGGGTGTTGATTTCGGGTATTTTATTTATTCTCATTTTTGGAGGTTATATTTATGCATGTGGATTGTTTTCCATGGTTGGTGGACGGGTTTATGCTACATTTGCTTCGTATTACGTTTTAATAAAGTGTTATATCTAATGGATGGTTTCCATGTTTTACGGGTCGAGTATGTATTGTCAACCGTATTTGAAGGTTTTGCCTAAACTAGACTTATTCACGTATTTAAGTGAGTTGGAAACGTAATTCATTTTGGAAAAACTTATTATACCTTTCGGGAACCTTCCCATGGAAATGTGTGAGTTGGAAAACGGATGATTTGCAATTAAAGTAAACTCTTTCGAAATCATTACTAAACTATTACTCTTTTGACTTATGTTTTTATGTAGTCATGATAAAATGCTTTAACTCATTAGGCGTAAGTCTAACCCTTTTTATTTGTCGGCATGTGCAACAGGCTCAGGTTGGGGTAGCTCTAGCTACATTGTGAAGTGGCGAGTGCCAGTAGGGTGCACGAGAGGTGACTTGAGTAGTGAAGTTTTCCGCACTTGTTGGAATAGCAACTTATGTTGTATTAAGTAACGCCCGTATTAAGTCACAAACTGTAGAATTTTATGTTGTTTTAATTTCGAGGTATTTTGAGGAATGAATTGTAGAAATGATTTTATTTATTATGGTTATTTGATTGAATTTTAATGTTAGTTGCTCGTTCCAAATTGAGGGTGTTAACAAGTTACACCATTATAATCGTCTCTTCGATACGTTCGAAATGAGCCAAATCTTGATTTTTTTTGGATTTATATATTTTAATATATATCATATACACTACATAAAAATATTTTTTATATTTAAAATTCATTTTTAACGTATTTTCAATTTTGTTTTACACTCCTATCGCATTAACATAATAATCATATATTAACTAATTCATTAAATCGTTTTAAATTATTATTATTTGAATGTGTTTATAGATATCGTGAATGGCAATAGGAGAAGGTTTCACGAGAAGAATATGAAATGGAGTTTTGACAAGTTTGTATCACTGGACTCATTTAAGAATTGTGAAAATTTGGCGAATGATGATTCATGTGTGTTTGGAGCTGAAGTATTTGCAGTTACAGAGTATGCACAAAAAAATCGATGTCTGTCCATCACAAAGCCTCCGCCAATTTTTAATACTTACAGTTGGACCATCGATAATAAAATAAATAAAACGTATTTTAACTATAAGAGTACCATAAATTAAAGCTTTTTACTATAAGGGTATGAATTTTAAATATAAAAGATATTTTTATGTAGTGTATATGATATATATTAAAATATATAAATCCAAAAAAATTCAAGATTGGGCTCATTTCGAACGTATCGAAGAGACGATTATAATGGTGTAACTTGTTAAAATTAAAACGTATTTTTTAACGTGTTTTAGTTAATAAACGATTATATGTGTTAAATGTAATATTAAAATTATGAAAGTAAAAGGTATAAAGTAAAGTTTATAAATAAGTATAAGGGGTTAAAGTGTAAAATTTCAATTGAAAATCAAGAAATCGAATGAATTTGGGTCCACCGCGGGACAAACCCCGTGATCGCGGGCTAAAAAATTACAAAAATGCCACTGTCCGCGATCGCGGGCCCCCTTCGCGGGAATTTGTGGCATTTTGGTAAAGTATGAGAGATTTGTGGCATTTTGGTAACATGAAGTTTGACTTGGGGCATTTTAATTAATTTCCCTTTAAAAATTTTATAGTATTATTTTTTAGACTACTTAACAAACATTTTATTAAGAAAAACATTGTTCAAATATTATAATGAAATTTTTTTGTTTTTCAAAGTTTTGAAATATGTTTTTCACTCCCTAGATAATATATATATATATATATATATATATATATATATATATATATATATAGGACGGTAATCTAATGAGAACCGTAAAAAGGTTGAGAACCATGAAAACCGATATAAACCATTAATTAATTTAATTTATTACGGCTTAGATGGGTTCTCACGGTTCTCAATCTTTTAATTATAACCATGTGATCAAAAGTTTAATTATAACCATGGGATCAAAACCAAATTATGGCTTAGATCGGTTCTTATGGTCCTCAATCTTTTTTTGGTTCTCACATGATTTAACATATATATATACTAGTTGTGTACCCGCGCAATGCGGTGGGATACACAATCCGAATTATCAAATAAATGTAAGCAAAAATAAAGTATACATATTTTTTTTACCAAATAGAGCACAATCTTGCAACTATTGCTTTGAAGTGGACTTTTCAAAATTTTCTACATAATCCGATGCAAATTTGTATCCATAAACTCGTTAACTAAATAGACATCCTTGACACTAAATACACTCGTTAACTAAATAGATATCCTTGAAACTACTCCTATTGATTGGCAATTTGGCACCATCACATCTTTTAAAACAATAACATTTTATGTCTGAGGGTCCTTTACCAAACGCTTACCCAAATAAGTGTCTACCAGTAAAATTTAACACTATCACCTACCGGGTAAGATTTTTTAGTCAACCAAAATGGTTCTTGCATAGCTCTTATCGGGTAAGATTAAGTTCACGAAGTTCTCAGGGCGTCAATACGGTTATCGAATGAATTGTGTATTTCTTTATCACGACCTTTTCATTGGTTTCAGGATTAACAAAAGAACAAACGACACCATATGCACCTCGACCAATATGTTTGATGGGAACATATTTGGTATCAATTTCAAACAATGGTTGCCACATAGAAAAGTAATGCTTCTTTTCTGACCTAATGCCATTTGATGGTTCAATTGGTGTTGCCATTTCTCTACCCATAAAAACACAATAATTTGTATCCAGATAATATAACAATTTAGATTTCAACAAAAAAAAATGACAATTCTCTACAATTTAGAGTCCAAAAACAAGAACTAATTGTTCATCCCAAACTATCGATCATGCTCATTTATCCTTAAACAAGATACAAAATCACCCAAACAACATTATGAGCTAACAAATTGAAGATTCTAAGGATAATAATCGGTCCTCTTAATGTTTGGGGAAGAACTATATTATATGAAGCATAACAACGTTAAGAACAAATAAAAGTGCAGACTTTTGCAACGACCATCAATTAAATGTGAATAAATGCATCGAAACCCAGCCATCCAGAAATCTAAAATAAGAACTATCCAGCATTTATCAACAGCCAACCAGAGCTCTGAATTGGTTTCAAAGACCATCCAGATTTTAGAACCATGGAACAACGTAGCTCATTTTATAGATAATAAAATAAAATGAGAAAACTCGTGGTCCAAATTCGCTGTTTAGATATAATGGAAAGTGTTACTGTATTTTACACCCTGACGAAGGGACGTTTACTAAACATTTATCGGGTAAGCGCTTACCAATATCAATTACCTTACCGATTGAGCATGGCAAGGACCGATACAACCTACGCCTGTTTTCCGGCACTTCCTACAAAATTAAATCCCCATCACAAATCACACTCTCCGTATAAATCCAGAAAAAACATTCAAGAACAAACTTACAAATTTGATTTCGCTAATATCTCATGTTCGAAGGTCTGGTACCGGATTTGATGCTTCGATTACTTGCTTGTTCAGGATCTATAATTAAAAAGGCCAAAAATCAAAGAGGGGTTCTTTAGAAATATAGAAAAAAACCAACAAACGTCAGTTTCATAGATTCACTTCAAAATGCATCTCTTATCATTGGTTTTCATATATTTTCACATATTATGTGATCCTTTCGACGGTAACTGGAGTTGCAGTCGTCTATTGAACAAGTGAAAGGCCTCGGCAGCAACATAAACACCTTATTAACGAAATATTTTAATTATATTACTCGCGGGAATACACGAATTAATGAACCTTTGAACCTCGTACTTCAGTGTGTGAGTGGGACTCGCTTGATAGAGCTTCATAGGAGATCCCCCCTACCTGATAATAATCCAATCAAGGTCTCGCATTTTGGAAGTTTTGTGTGTGGGTTCTAATTCTTTTCATATAATTTCAAGTTACCAAAATAACTTTATACCCTGCACAAGCGTGGATGCTTTGAAAGATTAATTATTTAAGAATCACATCAAAGAATATTAACAATAAATTCCAATATGGGTTGCAGTAGCCTATTTGTAGGTTCATTTTTTTGGTTCTTTTGCTTCGCGTTGGTGCTGTCATTCAAAGCCAATGTTTACATCAAAACTTGTGGCTTACTATGTTTGAATATTTAAATAACTCGTGTATCTTTATAAGGTCCTATGTCAAAATTAATGAAACCAAAAATTAAGTTGAATCCTAAGTTTAGAAACAACTTGTTTGACCACAAAAAGGGTCAAAGTCAGATACTTACCACTCAATGATGGTTGCCGATGTTCACGACTCACGATAATGATTTTATACTCCAATGACCGCATTCAAACACCCGAGCCGAGAATCATTAGCATCAAGTTCCCACATGTTAAAAATTCTGTAACAACATCTACATAGTTGCCATCAATTGTTGATGATTGAACCTTATTTAGTAGTAGAGTTCAAGGCATTGCTCAATGAACCAGAAATCATAAACTTTGAAACCACCTTTGGATTGAATTCTTTACTCCTAGCCTTCTCTTCCGGACAATGTTGTCGTCGTGAAGATCCAAACTGCTGCAACAAAACAAACACACGATCAACACCACAAAAAGTCGTTTTTGGCTAAAAAGCTTTCGGAAAGTCGTTATCGTGAAGATCCAAACTGCTGCAACTAAACAAACACACGGTCAACACCACAGAAAGTCGTTTTTGGCTAAAAAGCTTTCGGAAAGTCGTTATCGTGAAGATCCAAACTGCTGCAACTAAACAACCACACGGTCAACACCACAGAAAGTCGTTTTTGGCTAAAAAGCTTTCGGAAAGTCGTTTTTTGGCTAAAGGCTGTGAAAAATACACACAAAAATAGGATAACTTATTGTAAGTAAATGTTCAAGGGATAGATAAAATTTTAAGAGAAAAATACAAAGCATTAAAATAGAATTGGCCTAGCACTTCAAATTCAAACACATATGTTCTTGTTTTCACCTTCATTCAGATCCAACATTGTTACAACTTGATGACAGCTTCATCTAAAAAAAACACCGGCTTCATTTTCATTCCATCACTGATGTTTTCAACTACTCCATAAAGCTATTCATTTTGTAATCAAATATGCTAGAAGGCATTGTTTTAGACTTTTTGAAATGCATATAATGTTTAAAGATGAACAAAACATCGAGTGTGCAATCACATATTAGGATAGCTTTTACAATATATACCTATTGTATTCGATATCATATGAATTTCTTTACAAAATTCACCCTTCTAAGTATAACCCCATAAGACTTGTCCTTTAAGAACTTGAGTTCAATTTTAATCATCCATAACAGTAGATGCAGCCAGAGAGCTTACAAACAAAATCCAACACAGCAATTGAACAAAGACAACGGCTTGATTGTTATTTGAACAAACAACCCCCCTTATTCCATCTGTTGCCGTAAACTCAGAAAGCAGCCATATGAGCTGAAAAAACTGATCCATCCCCTGTTAAATCTGATAAGAAGCAGTCATGTGTCATCAACAATAATTATCAAGCAGAGCATGCGCCTCTGAACACATCCGAAACTCATAAGCCATATGATAAAGGACAATAAATCGGTATATGATAAACATGTTAATGACTTTATCTTACTGAAGAACATGTTAATTTAAAGCAAAGAATACATGCCACACATTGTAGTAAACTATATTAGTAAATTTAAATCTCTTTGGGGTTACAATTTACAAGAATGTATTACTGAGTACTAAAACATCCGAGAATGTAGTAGTGTCGTTCTCAACAAGCCGAGCTTCAGCGTAAAAGATGGCTACATACACATATAAAAGTAAGAAAAACTACACTCCAAACCCAATCCCGCTGATCAAGCCTTGTTGTATCCCTGTTTTTTTGGGACACTCGCATTTATTTGTGGTGACAGGTAAGTGAACATACCTTGAACATACCTTCCATGGTGGACCAGAAGACGATATAGAGACGCAAACACAAGTGTAAAGATGAATAGAGATTACATAAGCTATCGTTTATAGCTATCTATGTCCATATTCTCCAAATGGAGTGATTAGTGAACCGATATATCTGAAGCACCTGAAGTAAAAAAGGAAACCAAGATTGAAGTAAATACCAGATGCTCATAAAAAGAATACTTTGCAGCCAAAGTGTATAAACAATGTAACCTCAAACTCCTTCAGAGAGGGCTGATAATAAGCTAATAAGTTCCACAATCCTGAATGGATATTCACCTTCTAAGTTATAAAGCAGGCACCGAATAAGACTATCTATGAAACTATCTCGATCCCACTAAACATAGAGTGACTCCTGTATCATTTATAGTCAAGGAAGTCTAACAAATTTAAAATAAAAAAACAGTTGACATCATAAAAAATAAATAAATAAATAACCAAACCTCTAGGTAAATTTCTCCAAGAATATTCAATATCAATTTGAGATTAATGTCTTCTAACTACAACAAAGAAGTCGACATAAATAAGCCGAATATAACTTGATCATAAGTTAGATAATTGTTTGTTTACCCAATATGTTCTGCAAATTTCCAGCTCTAACTATAGTGTAAGAGGATCTTTATACCTGTCAGGAGACCGACTATGGCTCTTCTCGTAGTCATATCTTCGTCTCTACGCTTTTTTCCATATCAAGAAACTCCATCCTCTTTCTCATTGAACCATTCAGATCTGTAGCTTCCATGTCTACTTTTTGAGCCTGCACATTACCAACAACAAAAAACAAACCTAATGTTAATGGATCACGTCAAATCTTTAGTAAAACCTTTAATTTTTAAACAACCTTTTGGTAACCTTAATCATTACTCTAGAAAAGGAGAAAGAGAATAAGAAAAAAGGAAAACAAGCGGGGTTTGATTGAAGCACTTACCCTTTTTATCTCCAGTTTCAGAAACACGACTCATACGAGGGGAAGTTCATCCTTCTCTAGATCCTACGCATTTCACGTAAACATATCAAAACATGTAAAAAAAGAACATTATCAATGTAAAACCTGGTGCAAAACGGGAAAAGCCACATCCAAAAATAGTTTGTTGCTATCAATTTCGAGTTGTATACAGAGATGGAATCCAAAACCTGTCAATACAAAAAAAACATATACAATCTTACATAAACATGAGGGAGGGAAAATAGGAGCATAAAAAACAAAATTAGAAGAGGGAGAGAGACTCAGACCAGGATCAAACAATGTACAAGTACAAATCTGAAACAAGGTAAGCACATTAGGTTCAAAAAAATAGTCAGGAACAAAATAACCATAATCTAGAACTAGGCAAGCATACACTCGATGGTTGAACCTCTTAATAGAAAAAGTATACAAAATCAAAAGTTCAAAATCAAGAATAAACCCTAAGATTACTTACCTGATTCAAATCGATTTGAAGAGGAGATTCACGCAGAGACTTCACTGTCAGATAAGGGGGTGGATGAAAGGTAAATTCAAAATTCATGTAGAGACTTCACTGGTTATACAAAGAGAGACGATGAAGCAGGGGTGGTGACGAAGAAGCAGACGGCGACAGAGGCACGGCGGTGGCGAAAAGGGTAAGAGACGGTGGTTTTCCTGGAGAAAGCTTTGGAGGACATCGATATGTTTTGAAAAGGGAATAAACTAAATTAGGGGTAAAAACTTTTGAAATTTGAAATATGTTCCTTGTTTGGAAGAGCACTCTCTTGGCGGGATAGAAAGAAACTTTCAGTCCATGTGGTTGTAGAAGGTTGCATTAAAAACTTGTAAGTTATGCATATCAAGTTGTCTTTAAGAGTTTTTTGAATTTATGGCATAAATTGGTTGTATTTTGTGATTAAAATGTTGCACTTTAGGTGTATATGCTTATATATGTAGTATATATATATATGCCATTTATAATATATTCATAAATTAGTGAAATTATGACCCACATAATGATTAAATATATGTTTTTGACTTCAATAAATAATGTAGTATAAAATATCCATCCACTGGCTACCATTTTACAAATAGTAGTTAAAATATTCATGGTTTTTTTATTGCACACTAATCACAATTCAAATTTCTTACTTATCCCATATTTTCCTATTATTAAAAACTTCAATCAACAAAAAGCTATATGTCACTGACTAGAAATGTTTTAAAGTAAAAAGAAACACAAATCATTTTTACTGTTTTCAAACCTTATGTCATTCAAACCCCACACAAACATCGGTATCACTCCCACTTGCAACTCCTCAAAAAGATATGGCTGTTATTGGCTCCTGCCATCAATCTCCCTCATTTTGATCTGTATTTTTTTTATCTTTTGACTATTCTTTTTGGATAGATAAAAACAGATTAAAAAAGGGGATTTTGATGACAGGGGCCAACAGTGTGATAGACGATATGGAAAACGAACAACGATTATGCGATGGGGAGTTTCGAAGGAGTGCGATACCATTGTTTGTGAAAGGTTTGAATGGCCTAGGGTTTGAGAACGGTAAAAGTGATTTAAGTGTTTTTTTACTTTAAACCTTTCTAGTCGGTTACCTATAGTTTTTATTTGGGTTAAAATAATGTAAGTACCTAATTTCAAAATTTTGATGATTTTATTTTATTAAAAAAATGTTCAGTAACTTAATCATTTAAAACAAGAAAGTTTAATTGGGTTTTCATTCAAAAACTAGTTTAGGGAACTGATCATTCAAAATGAGAAGTTAAATGAATTTTTCATATAAAAGAACATTTTAAAAACATAATCATTTAAAATTGGATAGTTCGTTGAATTGTTCTAATTTTTTTTATATCATTATAATCACACAATACATAAATAATTTATAATTTATTCTACAATTTATACTTTGGTTACATATATTCATAGAAGTAGGAGTGTCAAAAATAACCAAACCGAAGAACACATTCTACTAATATTTTGGCAGTCGCTACAAGAAGAGTTGGGTACAAGGGTGAATCTAAGTACCGCATATCACCCACAAACGGACGGGCAAAGTGAAAGAACTATTCAGACTTTGGAAGATATGCACAGGTCTTGTGTAATTGATTTTGGAGGTAACTGGGATACGCATTTACCCTTAGTGAAATTTGCGTATAATAATAGTTATCATTCCAGTATTGTAAGAACACCTTTTGAAGCCTTATATGGACGGAAATATAGAACTCCAGTATGTTGGTTGGAAGCTGGAGAAAAGCAATTTGTTGGTCCCGAAATTGTACAACAAACGGATGATAAAGTGAATGAAATTCGGAAACATATGAAGGCGGCTCAAGATCGACAAAAGAGTTACGCCGATCTGAAGAGAAGACTTAAACAATTTCAAGTTTTGGAGCGGGTGATGCTAAAGGTATCCCTGTCGAAAGGTATTATAAGATTTGGGAAGCGTGGAAAGTTAAGTCCTCGTTTTCTTGGGCCTTTCACTATAACCAAGAGAGTGGGACTTCAAGCGTATCAGTTAGATCTTCCACCCGAGTTGGAAGGAATTCATAATAATTTCCATGTTTGTTATCTTCGGAAATGTCTAGCCGAAGAAAGAAAATGTTATACCACTTTCTGAAATAAAAGTGGATAAGAAAAGTCGTTGTGTTGAGGAACCAGAAGCAATTTTGGAAAGGACGACTAAAAAGCTACGACATAAAGAAGTGATCATGGTTAAAGTACAGTGGAAACATCATAGAGGTGCTAACGTGACGTGGGAAGCAGAAGAGGATGCGAAGAATAGATATCCTCATTTATTTACCTAACTTTGATTTCGGGGACGAAATCATTTTCAAGTTGGAGAGATTTGTAACACATCGAGATTTCCATAACTACTTTGTAAATTATTTTGGAAAATGTTTAAAATAATGGGAACGAGTTATTTTGGAAGTTATGTTATATTTTATGTTGAAGGGTCAAAAGTGTAATTGACCAAAGTTTTGAAGTTACTTGTAAAATGTGAAAACTTAGGGGTTAGTTTCATCAATTTGGATAGTATAGGGTTAAATTGATTTTATGTTTAAGATATTAAAGGAAGTCGGCTAAATTGAGGGTGATCTCAATTTCATCTTTGTGAAAGTCAGTCTCCGAGAAAAAGAAAGAAAGAAGGAAGATTGAGTTTTGGGTTTCGTACGGTTTGAATTAGAATTCTGGGTTGAGTTCAAAATTGTGCATATTATGAGTTGGGTTTCATCTTCAGGTGAGTTCATCTACCTATTTTGTTTAATAAAATTGATTGTTGAATTGATATCTCTATGAAATGACCACTAAAAGAGTTACTGGGAATTTTGGAATAAAAATCGTATGAATTAAACTGGGTATCATCAAATCCAAAAGATGAATACACCAGATACTGGATAGTTTCGGATTCCGGATGGTTTTCCGGATTAATTTACCGGATACCGGATAGTTTCGGATTCCGGATAGTTTTCCGGATTGATTTACCGGATGTGGTTCCCGGATGGTTCCGGACTTGGAGTCCGGATACTTTTTCCATATGTTACCGGATTGTTTGGGATTCCGGATATGTTTTACGGATTCAATTTCCGGATACTATTCCGGACTTGGTTGCAGATTAGTTTACCTGACAAGATTTCCTGTATATTTCTGTGCAAGGTTATGCTGTTCAAATGTTTTATGAATATGAAACATGTTTTGATTTTAACATCACGGATATAATTATAACTCGACTGCGAGTGTGATACGAGTTGATATGTGTTTTGAGTTGATACGCACACATGCTAGGAAGTGTAATGGATCTATAGGCACTAGCATTTTTGATAAACGTGGAATAGGTGTGGCACTTAATCGTAATTCCCTTTGATTTGAAATGAGGAATAGGCCAAGGGCTTAATGGTAATTCCCATTTCGTATTATGATGTGAAATCGTGGAATAGGCGTGGCGCTTAATCGTAATTCCCAATTTCTATTGGAAGATAAGGGATAGACATGACTCTTAATTGTAATCCCTACTTCCACTCCAAAAAATAGGCATGACACTAATTGTAATTTCTTGGACATGAGCAATAATCTAGAATCTGTGGTGATTCGTAGTGGCGCTCTTGAACATGATGATATGACTTACTTAGTGTTTGTCATACTCATGGAATCGGGTATGATCTCCGTCATCGAAAGATGTTATATGTACTGTAAAAGTTTGTGACCAGGTTAATTTATATGCTTTGTTTACAAATTTGGATATAAAGATGTTGATTTGAAAATTGGATGTTCTCACTAGGCGTAAGCCTAATGTTTTCAAATTAAATTTTCTTACCAGGTACTAGCTCGGGAAGGGATAAGTGACGAGGGATATCAGAGTTATATTTTTGGAAGCGTGATGGAGAAGTTAGTGTCAACGAAGATGTTTTGGGAGATTGCCTAGACAACCCGTATAATCTAATCTTAATGTTAAGAATTAGATTAGTAGGTTGTTTTTGTTAGTCCATTTATATATGAAAAGTTTGGAAGATGTTGTAGAATACTTTGATAAATGCAAGGTTTAAATTTATTGTGTTTCTAGGGTGTTTCAAAAATCATCCACATTGATGAATTCTTGTTACACCAATAAATTTATTTCATTCTTTACATATATATATATATATATATATATATATATATATATATATATATATATATATATATATATATATATATATATATATATATATATATATATATATACTAGTGGTGTACCCGCGCGATGCAGCGCAGGTGAATCACAATTCCGAAACATTAGTTTAACCCTGAATCATGTTTCTTTATCACTTTCGATTTTATTTCATGAGTTTACGTGGTTAATTTGCAAATCAACTAATATATAAAGTTGAAGGTTAATATTGTTTATTAGTAAGCTCGAATGGAAAATAACGTATTATGCTTCTAAACCTATAAACTCAGAACTTATTACAAAACTTGAAAATCTTGATTGAACAAAGAAATACAATCATTTGTAAATAATGCTCATCCGTATATCCAGAAAGCTGTTTAGTTTCAGTGATGTACTCATCCGGCGAATTTCCTGCAAAAAACGTGCAATGATTTTAATACAAATATGTGGTACCAAATGTGTAATAATACAATTGTTGATTATACCTTATTCATCACGTAAAACTTCTTGATAGACGACGTTTGAGGTGTAGACTCCGGGACGATTGAATTTTTTCACAGGCTTCACTAACACCTTCGTATTGCCCCGTGATATCCCTCTTAACAATGCCACGTAAAGTTGCCCGTGTGAGAATACTGATTTCGGTAGATAGACACCTACATTAGGAATTGTTTGGCCTTGAGCTTTATTGATTGTCATAGAAAAGCTAAGCCGAATTGGAAACTGTTTTCTCTTTAGCTTAAATGGGAACATGTTATCTTCAGATGGACATAAGGGAATTCTCGGAAGAAATACTCTCTTTCCAGCATGCTGACCAACAGCTATTTCTGCATCAATGACGTTTTGTTGAAAGCCCCTGCATATCAATCTACTGCCATTACATAATCCATTCGAGGGATCGATATTCCGCAACAATATTATTGGGCATCCAATCTTAAGACGAAGGTAATGAGGAGGCAAACCACTAACAGTTAGAGAGTTTACGAACTCCATCAGATAGATGTTATTCTTATCATCTTCTGCTTCGTCGAAACTGTAGTATATTTTTTCATCCCCATAAAACTTGTCGATCAACTGATCATTAATCTCATCGACATTCTCAATTTTAGTTGATAGTATCGCCCTCGAAATGATGTAATCCGAATCAGCTCCGTTGATTTGCAGAGATGGAAAGATTGCGTCAATCAAAGCATCTTTTGATTTAACTTTATCAGTATAGGGAATGGTCATGTCATCCGGTATGCGAATAAAGCTTTCATCCACCGCTTCTTCATCTCCATCACCGACTCTTAATAAAAAATCTGAAAACCATGGATCAGTGTGTGCTCTCATATTGAGCGTTAACCGTATCTTTTTAATCGTGGGCCAAAGAGGTGACATCCGTAGGCTAGAACCTACAATCTGTGCTCGGGTTCCACGCCTCACGACCGGTAATACTTGTCTAAAATCACCCACCAAAACCATTATCTTTCCACCGAATAGGAGTGCCACCCCTATGATGTCTTGCATTGTTCGATCGAGCGCCTCCACCGCCTGCCTCTTTGCCATTGACGCTTCGTCCCAAATGATTATTTTTGCATCTCGAATCAATTGGACAGCCCCACTTTGCTTTTTTATGTTGCACATTGAGTTATTATCAAGGTTGAGAGGAATCTTGAATCTAGAGTGAGCTGTTCGACCTCCAGGCATATTATTGGCAGCAACACCCGACGAAGCGGTTGCGAGAGCAATAAGACCACAGGAACGGATGTTGGCAAGCAAAGCTTTGTACAAAAGTGTCTTCCCGGTTCCACCCGGGCCATCTATAAAGAACACTCCTGGACAATCATCGTCTACGTGCCTCATGATCTCATCATATGCATATTTCTGGTCGGAATTCAGAGAGTCTTGGGCACGCAAGTGTTCGTCTTCCACAACTATAGAGCATTCCTCTTGTACCTCACGAAAGTCTCCAGATTGAAAATTGGCACCTACATCTACCATTGGAAGATCGAAATCATCAAGACTCATACCATAGATTGTAGAAAAACGAGGATATCAGTTAGAACCATATTACGAACTCGATTAACACTTTCACATTGTCGCATATAATCTTCAGAAAGTGAATCATAGTGGTCATCCCATAACTTGCGAACATCTCCTGGGTCACAATAAATCAACATCGTCGCAAATAACCTCCTAAGGGCAGCCGGAAATTGAAACAATGAGGCCTCTGCGAGACATTGAGATAAATTATCATCGTTCTCTATTAACCCTCTCTCAAGACATGCTTTACGAAATGTAGGGTGCAATAAGCCATTGACAGTGTATAGATCTTCAAAGCAAGTAGGCCAGTAATATGAGACAAAAGTAGGCGTAAGTAGAACCGCTCTCCTTCAGCTGGATTGGCCGAAACCAGTCGCCCTTTCATTGGTGCTCGTTGTCGAGTATTCCATCGACGTGATGTCCAATTCCATGTGTAGTGTTTTGGAAAGTCTTTGTACAAATATTGCCTTGCACCCGTGTCTGTTTTATTTCTATCAAAAAATGCAGTCAACATTGTCCGCTTATCTCTCTCTCTATCAACAATATATGTCATTATATCATCATCTCTAAACCTAACCATTTGTTTGTTAGGGAGATGGAGTTGCAATGCCATCACGAAAGGGTGCATTTGAGAAAGTTTGAAGCTAAAAATTCGCCATATCGCCTCGGGAGGGGAGACATAACGTGTCTTGGAACCATCTAATTTCGTTAATAACGACCCTTTCTTCCGTTGAATCGATATGAACAACTTGTTTGTCGTGACCCTTGTAAACATACTTTAAGATATACTTCACAGATGTTATACTTGAGCAAGCCTCAACATTGATATGACAATTGAACATCATTAGCAGCTTTGGGTTATACGGGACCACCCATCTATTATCCAGGATATGGCCTCGTGCATTCACATTTATTCCACTATTTCTCCGTCGATATAATGGATATGAGTCCTCAGCTTGCATCGTCTTGTCGTTGAACTGTTTAGGATATCTGGAACGACATTTTTTCGGCTCACCTTGCATACAAGGACAAGACGGGTTTAAATGACCGCAAGGACCATGCATCATGTGTTGGGCGACCAGTTGGTGCATTTTGGGATACCTTGTTGGGTCCGGAATTTCACAACACACGCTTTTGTCGTAATGATCTGGATTGGTCATTTTGTGTTCGGGTGTCATTATTAGAAGAAAATGTGCATGCGGCAAACCACGCTTCTGAAACTCGATGACATAAACATATGCCCTGACTTTACCGAGGATGTGCTTCTTGAAGAGTTGGTCTTTCATATCCTCTAGTTTGGCACGAAAAACTCTTGCAACAAGGTCTGGCCGATCAGTTGCAGTCTGACCAGACAACAACTCTCTACGGATTTCAGGCCACTTTGGATTGCATGTCATTGTAAGGAATATATCGGGCTTCCCATCATCTTGCACTAAAGTCATGGCATCAAGAAATCTTCGTCGCATGTCACGTGGGCCTCCGATGAAACTTGCAGGCAACACAACCCGTTGTTCGATTCTACTTGGTATCACCTCACCAGCATTGACGCAATCCACAACACCTTGGTATAAATCTGCTCTTATTTTGGCTTGGTTTTTATCACAAAAATCCAAACGTGAAGTCTCAATATTGATGTAGATATCTACCACGAACTATTGTAACAACCTTCCCCCCAATAGAATTACATTCTCGTTCGAACGAATCTGGAACTTATAACAATAGTATTCCTGCATCGTTACAGTATTCTTGTTGCTTCTCACATCAACCTCTGTGTAATGTGTATGTTATGAAATAAATATAAATTGATGACAAGAATGTTTAAACTGATATTTGTTGTCTTAATTAAAACATAAAAATTGCAACATGGTTCGTACCTTCTGAATCTTCCTCCATGTTTTCTTCATCATTAACACTTTGATTCATGCACACTCCATGTCTAGGTATATTAGAATGCCATCCAGGTTCACCGTTGGGAAAGAACAAAGGATAGGACAACGAGTCATAACAACTGAAGTAATATTGAATTTTTTGGCTATAGTCAGACCTCCCATACACAACAATACTTCTCTTGTATGCAGTTATGATGTCATTACCTTCAACCCAAATACCAGCAACCTGGCATAATTGTATAACTCAATATTATTTAGTGCATAATCTAATCTTATTTCAAAAACGATAAACCAAATATTTGTATTCAAACCTCTGATGTGGTCGGTCGGTTGTACACCCTTTGGTCAAGTTCCACCGAAGCATTCAAAGTGACTCTATAGTTCTCGAGTGGTCCTAGCTCACCAAGGCTTCGAAATGTTCTCACGTATGGGTTCATAGAAAGAACACGAGTCAAAATTTCAATGACATTTCTATCAAGATTTGGCCACTGGAGTTTGTGCGATAACTCTGATTCTGAATCATAAAAGTACAACTGTAAGTACCTATGTTTTCCATCCCTCGGTACTAACTGGTCAATTTTATGATATACAGCTCCGTGCGCACGAAATGTATATACTCCGTCTGTCATGTTTGCCATTGAGGTATCCAAGTTTACACCCATTGACGTGAATGAAAAGTTCGTATTGTATGCACGTACGTTATGCCTAAACATTTTGCCTAATTCAGATTGCTCTGAGAAAAGTTTGTATAATTCTACAGGAATGGGTGAGTATGCCAACTTTGTCTTCCCTTTCATGCAACAAAAGGAAGGGAATTCAAATTTTAACCGTTTTGCTCCACAGTATTGACATGGATTTTGTTCCTTCAAGACACGATGTTCTCTAGGTATACCATCATAAACAAAATCATACGGATCCTCCTGGTGGATTTCATGTTGGATTGAAGTATTGACTTCGGCCCCAGTACGACCTCCTACATGATAAGACACTTGAATGTTTACATGACTAATTATTGATTTTTTGTTTAGAGGATGTGAAATTAAAAAGTAAAACCAACCTCTGAATACTTGACTGGCAACTTCATCAAAAAGAGGTAGGAGTATACCACGATTACTTCGAATGCCTATGTAGGAAAAAATCGTAATTTCAAGGAGATTTTAATTAATAAAATTGGTAAAAAAAATAATTAATAATAATAAATGCACGATTTTACCGTTGAAGTTTTCATGTGTCAACTCCGAACATATTGGAGTCGTTCCTTCTTTGCATGTAACACTTGTTCCTTGTGTGTTAACACTTGTGCTTCCTATGTTATTTTCTTTATTTCGATGATAATAATTTATGTTCCAAATTTTTCTCTTTTCAGCAGTCACTGCACTAACAGTGGTTGTTTCATTGACGTTCACGTACGACGTCTCAATAAGTGTTGTAGATTGACTACTTCCTTCATTGTTACCTATTTTTCTCATTTTGTTCTTCTCCTTTTGTCGTTCATAATATCGTCTGTTGTATTCCTTTCTTTTTTCTGCAACGATATTATTTTAGATAAATATATATACTATGAGTGACTATATCACGAATTAATACCATATATAATGATATTTACACTGAGTATTCCATATACCTTTTGCTATATCTTCATCAACTTGCGTTACATCACCATTTGTAATTTTGTCATCACTCATCCTCATTGGACACTGTAAAATGATGGTCATAGGATATTGTTTTATCTATAAAATGATGTGTAAATGTTGGAATTGGAATGAAGTAAGTTAAATCCATTTATTAACTTGTCATCCTTGTTATTTACCTTGGTTGTTTGAATAAAAGTTGATTTGATAGAAATTTTGTTCACGAAACACATCACTCATTCTTTTTTTTGGATATCTAATAATTTCGTTAGTCAGTTTAATTAACAATTGAAAATATACATACAAGTTCCCAAATCAAAAATATACCAAAAATACATAATAATACTAATCCACTTGGCCCTCCAATGTTTTTATGTCATCATAATTCTAACGGCATCTGCTTCCGGCATATGTGGTTCTACCACAATTGTAGTTACCTCCGTAGAATTCAAAACATTATCTGAAAATAGTCGCATATACATTTTTAATAAAATAGAATATGTAAATAATAAAATAGTTTATTAAATAATAAAAGTAACTTGTTACGTACTTGCGTGCAAATGGATGAGTTTTACTCGGGATGCATATATTATAGATTCATTTACGATTGCACGAGCTATCTCCGTAAAACGGAATGGTGTCGAATCATACAACCTCATCTTTATAATATTTCCCCTATTATGATTAATAAAAATGTTAGTTACTAAGATAATTTTTTAATACTTTATAATATAAAAACTTACGGTCCGTCTTGGAGAAATATTTCAAAGCATCCAAATTGCAAAAAACCATGATTTCGGAAAGATCCTCTTCACCGACCCGCGATGATTTTTCCAACAACATCTAGAACAAAAATTACCATTTTTTAAAATTAGAATCGTTTTATCAAATATGATTTTATTGTTTTAGAAATATAAATGTAACAAATAACTTAAATTTACCGATCATGGATTTTCGCCTACTACGATCTTCCACAAGTGTTCTTATAGAATGTACCAATGGATAGAACGGAAAGTCAAATTGGACATCCATCATCAATGGTATGAAGGTTGTGTATGGTTCAATTAGGATTGTCCATTCACCGGAGGCGAAACCATAACCTTCATACCTCCAGTCATTGAGATTATGTCCAAGTCTGAAACGATTCATTTGGAAAACGCCTCCCACCAAGTTCATTTGTGTGTATATTCGAATTAACCGAATATGATGAACAATTGCTACCATTTTTGTTCTCTAACATACAATAAAATACCAGTTAAATAGATTTAAAATAAACATTTTATCCGTTAATTTAATATATGAAATTTTTAACTTACGTTTTGGTCAAGTAAAAAAATGAACACTCTTTGTTCCCTAACATCTTCCCAAACGCACTCCACGCGAACACTTGTCAAGCTCCATGTTGCATGTACGTCGTTTAGCGATGAAAACTCGTCAATATTATATGGAGAGTCCATTTTCTACAAGTTTTGTTACACTAATTAGATACTATTTGAAATACATAGTATATGGAGCGTCAATTCACATTTAACAGCACAATGTTTCACTCCTTGTGGTGATAAGAACATAGTATGTATGTATTTATATATTATTTATATATTATATCTTGGAGAACTATTACAAATCATAATTTATTTAAAATATTGTTATAGTATATAATGTATTATTTTTTATATATTATATCTTGAAGAACGGTAAATAAATAGATAAAAGATTGTAAAACTATGATTATTTTTATATTAAATGATGAAAATATAAGTTATATTTTTTTTTAAATACTTATTCAACGTAATTAAGAAGATGCAAACAAGGGACGAAAACCACAGTAAGTAGGAACGAAAACCACAAAAATAGGGATGTAAACCACAAATGTCGGGACGTAAGGGTATTAACGCAACAATATTCCAATCACACAATTTATAAGTTAGGGCTCATTACTTTTCTTACTTAACAGCTGTTAGTTTTAATCTCATTCACTATTTTTGGATCAAAAATAGTAGGGAAAAGGTTTTTTAGACGCAACCAGAACTTTAAAGCTAGACATGCTATTCACATACTATAAGAGATGAGTGTAGCAATCAAAGAGTAAACGATTCACATACCTGCAGGTCGAGATTGATGGCAGAAATGAGAGACAGAGCAGTAGGGAGGAGATGAGCGTAGCAACAGTAGACGAGAGCAGCAAGAATATAAACTTTCTGAATGATAAGAAATAAATCTGGTATACAACACAAATCATTAATGCAGTTAAGTTGGTTGTGATAGCTAGTTAAGAAAAGGGGACTCTAAATTAGGGGTGTGCAACGGCCGGGTCGGGTCGGGCCCCAAAACCCCAAACCAGATCGGGTATCGGGTGGAAATTGTGGAACCCGACACCCGTCCTAAGTAGAGTTCGGGTTTCGGGTGAGGTCGGGTCTCGGGTCTCGATCATTTCTATACGTGGTGAGTTCTTTGGGAGTGAACCCTAAGCAACGACCTTCTGTATTTGTTATGTTGTTCATGCATTGTGCACTTTGGGGAGCCTTATATTAACTGCCATCCTGGATATGTTCAAAAGTTTACCTGCAAGGAAATTTGGTTTTGGGTGGTTAGATAAAGCTTCCATCTAAGACTATTGGGTTGAATGCACTTGGTTTAAGATTAGACTCCAGCCATGCCAAGGTTGAAAGTTATGCAGGGACTATTGTTGGTCTTGTTTTGTTTGCACACTTGGATGGTAATATGCAGGTACGCACTCAAGTATATATTTAATGCTATAAATCCATAAACAAAAACAATATAGAGTATCTAATCACTGCTACATATCCACACACAAAAACAAAAGTGTTGGCAACATTTAAAATAAACCAAAAATGTAATTACTGCTATGGAAATAAAAAACAAAAGTGTTGGTAATATTGGAAAACAAATTAAGTCCTTAATTCGCAAAGCAAACACAAAACATTCCCAACAAAACACACCCAAAATCATTTTTTACAAACAGAAACACAAAAAATTAATTAAACACTTGAGTATTACTCACCTTAAAAAAACCGAGGCACCGCACAGTAAAAGAGAATTGATCCTTATACTTGAGTCCCAAACCTGCAACAAATCACAGTAAAAAGCAAATTGATTTCATATATCGATCCAAAATTAAACAGCAACAGCAACAACCACCTCATTCGTATTATAACATGAAAGCTAACAGCAGGCTCAATAATAAACCAAATATATATCAAGAGCCTCTTGCAACCATAATCTGATATTAAGTCTGAATTTATACCATATCTCCTCTCCACAGATTACCAATGTTGGTTGCATAATATAGGCTGGTAATGTAAATCGAAATAATGCTCTTAACTGAGAGGAGGGGGGGTACAGGTAAGAATCATACACTTTTTATTCAAGTAAGAGACAACAGTTGTATATGGGCATCTCTAACGCATCTACAAGTTGGATAAGTCAGTCTCGAAATACATACACTTCAGCTTGTATGTATACTTCAGACCCAAGATTGACCATTGATCTGAGACTTGTTACACTGTTCTTCTCTAATTTTTTCTCAGATCTGAGCTACAAGTAAAGTAGTAAATTGTGTCTACCTATAGGCATGACTCTATCTTTGTTGAGTCTACATAGGTCCTGCACATCATTTTGAAATCATCATTGCTACAGATATTATTGAGGGGTAATATGTTAGCAGACACCCTGATTAATGCTTCTTAACCATGATAATGGCTGAACTTCTAGAGCATTATTTTCATAAGTTAGCTAGAAAGTATACATACGTGCCCGCACCTCATAAATACAAATAAAAACACAAACAGATTGGGGAAACATGATTAATGCGGAACATAAAACACACACACACACAATGGGCAGCCTAGATAGTTGGTGGACTAAAATCTTACCTGGTAAGTAAGTGATAGTGTTGAATTCTGCCGGTAAGCACTTACCAAGGTAAGCGTTTGGTGAACGGCCCCTAAAAGTCCAAAATAGAAAATCTAAAGTTGTAAAACAGAATGCCAAAGGATCCAAAACAAAATCTGAAGGTGTATTCCATTGTTGAAGTGATTCGTGTACATCCAAGAACATTTTGTTATATGCTTACACATTCTGCTGAATCAACACTCAACATAAACATAATGGTAGACAATACCAAGGGTGACACTTGCATATCTAATTAATTCAACATGGATCAACATATTTTACCTTTTTCAACATAACGGTGTAATGATTATTTACACAAGTTTCTTCAGGAAGTATAAGAAAAGGATTGTTGTCGGCTCCTTCAACATGTTCTCTTAACCTGAATAGCAACTTCATATCTCAGCACTCACAAAGCTAACAAATAAAATAACAGGGACAAATATTGGAAAACCCAATCCTCATAAATTAAAAAAATCAAATGATTAACCATGCCTATAAGTAGATTAACTACGAACCATAAATTACTTATTAGTCCAAAACAAAAGCAATATTCATGATTTATGTGGGGGGTTTTGCCTGGAAACTTACCACCATATGCAAACAGGGAAGGTTCATCAAACGAACATTCAAAATGTTTGTAGCCAGATTTGAATAGAAACATGATTAAGATGTAGAATTGTAGATAAAGAACGGGAAGGGGCGGGTTAGATGACAAGAAATATACGCTGCGATAACATTACATTCTGTGAATACAAGCCAGTTGATGCTGAAAACCCTTCTTTGAACAAATAAGAAGCAAAAATAAACAAATTGCAGCACAAATGTTCAGAACCCAATACAAATACTCAAAATGCATAATTATTAACCAAAGGATTTCAAAACTCTAACCTGTTCAAACTTTGATTAAGAGAGACATGAATGGAGTTCTAGATCCAACATAGTATGATAAACAATATTCAACCAACCAACATCACGTGTATTCGTTATAACCTCATTTTAAAACATTCTTCCTCAAATTTCGCCAAACAAAACAAAAACAAAAAGAAACAAAATAAAAGAGGTTGAAATCAAGAAATACCTTAACTTTTGCCCTGTTCGTCTTTTTGGGCTAGAACTTTGGAGGACAAAGAACCTCAGGCACACTCCACGACTACATAATAAACATCCAACAGAAATCTTGACTCAAAAACAGAGAAATGGAAAATCGAAAACAGAGAAATAGAGAAATGATAGCATACCTCAAAGAAATCGGTAGGGTTTCGAATAACCTGTGGTGAAATGAAAACCGTGATGCTCAGATTTATATGCTTTGAGGTCGCCCTGTTGTGAGCCAGTGATACAGCTGTCTGGGAAGAAATCTGATCCTCTCTATCTTCCATTTCAGTGATTACAGCAACAGGTAGCAGGAAGAAAGCAACCTTAAACCCTAATCCAAATGGGTTTTTGAAGCAGATGAGACGTGAAACAATGAGGAAGAATAGTTCGAGGGAAGAAAGCAAGGCCAGGGGTTACTACTCTCGGTATTAGGCGGGTTTTAAAACCCTTGCTTCAAACAGGTATACATCATGCATAAAGAGTAGTAATTAAGAGTTTTTTCAATTGTGTGCTTGAAGTTGTTGTACACCATGCATGAAAATTTGTAATTAAGAGTTTTGATCAAGATGAATATTAAGGTAGTATAGATATATATATATATATATATATAGCCATTTAAGAGGGAACCAAGTGCTAAAAATTGTGATACAAAAAATAGGAATGTAGAAAAGAAAGTTCTAAAGTTTCTGATACGGTCGCAATATATATTCATGTACGTACGTGCGTAATATAACTTTGCAAACATAAAGTTTTAGGCATTTTGATGTGGCTGCACATTATGTTCGACTATGGTCGTGCGTAATGTTATTTGCAAACAGAAAGTTATGGGTATTTTGACACGATCACACTTTATGATCAAACATGGGCAGACGTGGTGTTATTTCGTGGAATAGAAACTTTTGGTTCTTTAGGCACACCACACCTTATAATTCGTCTCTGTCATGCACAACGATAAGAATGGTTTTCCTAGTTTTTAGTATTGTGATCAAATTGGGATTCTACCGATGGATTAGTATAAATAAAGCTCCTGAGTTCCATAGTGATATAGAGAACAAAATTGAGAGCCTAGAAGCCCTAGTTTGAGCAAAGAAACATTTAGAGAGATTATACACAACTTAGTGTTCAGTTTGTAATTTTTTGTTTGGTGTTTGGGCGTTCTTCATCAATAAAAAAATCATCCTCTTCCATGTGGATGTACATCACCATACCGGTGATAGAACCACGTAAATCTCTGTGTTTTTTGTGTTTCAAAGTTCTTTGGTTGATAGATCATTGCACTTTCGACCTATTTTGTTACCCGCATTCGATTTTGGTTGACATCACATATTTGACTATTATTGAACAAACTTCATTACTTTTTTTGTGACCTTTGTGGTGCTCAACTCCCCCCCCCCCCCCCCCCCCCCCAACAAGTGGTATCAAAGCTTCGGTTTTGATTATTACCGTTTTGATGGAACATATTCAAGAACTTATTGAAGCAACATGATGGATATCTCTAAAGAAGACGAAAAACCAGGCAAGCCTTCATCAAGCACTTCTTCTTCTACCTATATTAAAGGTTCGTATGCAACCTCCAGATCCACGTCTCGGATTGAGAAGTGGAATGGGGACAGAGACTTTGGAAATTGGCAATGGAAGATGAAGGCAGAACTTCAAAGAAATCGGGTGCATTGTGTTGTCTATGAATTAGACAAACTCATCCTTGATATTTCAGTGAATGAGTTGAAAGAGACGGAAGAATGGGCTCTCACAACATGTCAACTAACAATGAGTGAGAAGGTGATTCCGGAGATATGTTTGGAGAAAATTGCACGAGGTATTTGGAATAAGCTAAAAGATCTCTACCTCACAAAGTGCAAACCAAAATTTAGAGGCAAGTCCAAGAAAATTGGCAATTGCCACTATTGTCATCAATCCGGACATTGGATTAGAAAATGTCTAAGTCTCAAAGGCAAGACCAACAAGGAAGAATCATCTTCATTTGTTGCCATGAATGATTCCGATGATGCTCTAAGCACATCATCGGGAAGTGTGACTATCAAGGACCAACGTGTCTTGGATTCTGGGGCTTGTTTCCACATGACTCCACATAAGGAGATTTTCTCGTCACTTGAAGAAAAAGAATGGAGCAATATTCACATGGCAAACAACGCGGTGTGCAAAAGCTTGAGTTTCTTTGAAAGAACTTTCGAGAAATTGATCGTCGAGGGTGATGATTAAAAAGGTTTCACCTTTTTTTGGTGCTTTGTTGAAGTGAGCTACGAGTGCCATGGCGATTTTACGGTTGCCCCATCGGAATAGCATAACGTTGTCTCTTTCTTTATAGGTGACATCATTGTCATATTGCCACGGTCGACTAAGTAAGATTGGCATGCGTCCATATTGAGAACAACATAAAGAACATCTTCTTTGTAGTGCTTGCCTATCGAGAGAGGAACCTTGGAAACTTGAGTTACACGGACTTGAGGTCCTTTCTTTACCCATCTAAGTGAATATGGTGTATCATGCGGTTGAGTTGGTAGACCAAGGTAGTCTACTAAATTTTGAGAGACCATATTTTCACAATTCTCATTGTCTATGATCAAGTTGAAACTTTTTTGTTGACAGAGCAATAGGTCCAAAAAAGATTCTTCCATTGGCCCCCACCTTTTGGAGATAGAAGAACCCGTTGAAGCATGACGTTTACCTTTTCTTCGAATTCTTCCTCCGCAAATTCAGTTTCTTTGTATTCATCATCTCATTGACTTTCATTGTCGTCCACGAACCTGAAATTTTTCCGGTTGCTACACTCGTTGGATCGGTGGCCCGGTTGACCACAACAATAAACATTTAGGCCCTGTGACTTAGCATAGAGGTTGAGGTTGACTGATTTTGGTGCAACGGGCTTGCTTTGAGATCTAATAGCTAGTAATTCAGGGAGGATAAGGGTCTCGGGGAGTTTGTCTTGGCACTACACTTTTCCCCTTATCGAGTGTAGAGCTAGAAGTTTCAGTGGGAGTTTGTGTAGAATACCTGCTATAAGATGATGCTCAAGTGGACTACTCTATGACTTCGACCTTCATGGATAAACTTGATGCTTCCGTTACGGTCCACGGTTTGGAGTCTGATCTTTTCATGTATTGAACTTTTTAGTCCATTGATGTATCGGGCAACCTTTTGCTCCTCTGTTTCATCGATTTCTTTCCGTTCGGAGAGTCGTAAGAACTCTGTGGTGTATTCGGTTAAGGGTCTCGAGCCTTGTAAATAATCCAAATACATCTTGAGAAGGATTATCTCATAGACTTTCGGTAGGAATCATTCCATACAGGGACGTAGCCAGAATTCAAACATAGGGGGGGCTTGAAAATCTAAAACTTAGTTTGTTGATCAAAGCTATTCAAGTAGAAGGTTAATATGAGATATGCTATTAATGTTGTTCTCGTGGGGCTTGTGAGATTTTGAGTGAAAATTACGAGTTGTGCAGATAAACAATAAAAAAACACCATAATATTATAGCTTTTGTTTGTGAAATGGTACGAGGGAGATAAATATTTTATATCATAGCGTTATGACAACTCCAACTCATGGCTAAAACATATTTTCATTGTTACTCTCACTAATTTATGAATATATCATAAGTGACGCCGATATGAATATCTATATACAATGTTACGGGGAAAAATAAAGTTCATAACACGGCAAGAAGAACAAAAAACATTATAAAAATCTATAGCCAAAAAGTAATATTATAAATTTCTTCATTTATATATTTTTTTAAAGTTGTATTGATTTAGCTTATTTTGATTTTCAATATAATAAGTTTTACTTAATAAAATGTTTGTAATTTGAAAAACAATAAGAATTTATTAATTATAGTATAAACGATAAATATCAAAGTTTATATACTTAAAAGTAGGGGTGAGCAAAACCCGAGAAACCTGAGCTACCCGACCCGACCCGATATACACCCTAAAATATCCAACCCGAGAAATCTAACCCCCCGAGATCTGATCCCGATTTCTTTTTCGGTTTTGTAGGATCGGGTTGGGTTCAAGGTCTACCCCCGATCCGACCCGAATATCCGAAGTTTTTAAAAATTAAATATAAAATTTATAAAATATATATACCCATTTACTGATTTCTATTTTCCCAATCTATTTTCTAAACCTAATTTGAAATTGACGGGACACGAGGCGAACCCAACCCCATCGCCGATTCTCCTCCATCGACGTCGACGAACCCCATCGATGGCCACCGCTGGTTCGTCTTCCACAGTTCCACCACCTGTCCACCACCACGGTTTGCTTCAATCTAAAGTTCTACTATTCTAAATTCTAATTGCTTTTTGTTTATTTAACTTGTGCTAATTGCTAAACTCAGCAAGTGTATTCTACATTTCTACTATTCTTCACAAACCATAAGTGATTAAGTGTATCTGTGTATGTATATTTAACGTGTGGTTACTTGTTAGTTGGTTACTGCCTCTGGTTTGTAACTTTATTCTTCATAAGTCATAAGTGATTATGTGTATGTATATTTTTAACTTGTGGTTTGTATATTTAAGTATTTAACAATTTATTTAACTTTTGGTTTGTAAAACAGTTAACTGTTAATTACTTAATTTGGTGGTTAACTGTTAATTACTTATTTTGGTAAAACAGTTAACTTGTGGTTTGTAAAACAGTTTATTTAAGTATTTAACAGATGGGGTTTTGGTGGTTAAATGTTAATTACTTAATTTGGTGAAGTTTATTTAACAGATGTGGTTAGATGTTCATAAAAGTTTATGATTTCTCTTTAGGAATGTCTCAAACGCAAGCCGATAGTAGTGCACCTCCGCCACCACCTGAAACAAAAAAGCGTAAAGTTGCGGTAACAAGGTCAATTTATTGGGAGCACTTTGAAAAAGTTTTAGATGAGCACGGTAATACCATCAAAGCAAAGTGCAAGTATTGTGCAAAATTATATGCTGCCGACCCTAAAAAACATGGGACTTCCTCCCTAAAAAACCATACCCTTTCATGCCTTAAAAACCCTCAGGCAAAAAGAGACTAGACAATCCATGTTAGCATTCGCTTCAAATTCTGAAAATGAAAGTGTGTTGACTAACTGCGTTTTTAATCAAGAGAGGGCTAGAAAAGCAACCGCTAAGATGATCATTATAGATGAATTGCCTTTCAAGTTTGTAGAGGGCAGGGGGTGGAGACAATGGGTGCAAGAAGCGTGTCCTATGTTCAAAATACCGTCTAGATGGACTATTAATAGAGACATATTCACCATCTATTATGAAGAGCGGAATAGTCTTAAAAAGTTTTTTAAGGAACACTCACAGCGACTTAGCTTAACCACAGACACTTGGACATCCGTGCAATGGATCAATTATATGTGCATAACTGCACATTATATTGTTGTCCAATGGAGATTGAACAAAAAAATAATATCTTTTGTGCCAATCCAATCGCATAGGGGGGATGCAATAACCAAAGCGTTAGAGGTTTGTTTGGTTGACATGGGCATCAAAAACATTTCTACCATCACAGTAGATAATGCATCTAGTAACGATGTTGCCATAGGGTTCTTGAAAAGCAAACTGGTATCGTGGGGGTGTTTATTTGTTAGGGCACAACACTTACATATGAGATGCGTTGCACATATTTTGAATTTGGTTTTCAAGATGGGTTGAAGATGGCAGATTCGTCGGTTAGGAAGCTTAGAGATATTGTTAGGTGGGTAAGGGGCTCATTGGCTAGGTTGTTCAAGTTTAGAGAACTTGCTACGTTACTTGGGGTGGAAGAAAAGAGTTATCTTTGTCTTGATGTTCCTACTAGATGGAACTCAACTTATATGATGCTCAGGAATGCCATCCCTTATAGAACCGTGTTTGAAGCATATGACGGACATGATGCCTCGTTCAAGATAGATTTGGGTGATTCAGTGTTGGCGGATTATGATTGGGTGTATTTAGAGAGCTTCGTAACCCTTTTGAAGACCTTTTATGAGATGACGCTAAGAATCTCAGGTTCTCTGTATATAACTTCTAATTGTTACCTTACCGAGATATGTGATTTGGGGTTCTCGCTTACGGAGATGATTGCTTCTCAGAATTTCACTGAAAAGGTACAACTATTTATTATGTAATTTTACATTGTTATAGTTTATTTATAATTATATATTACATATTTACGTTGACTTTTTTTCAATAAACAGAATATGGGTCTCAAAATGAAGGAGAAGTTTGATAAATACTGGGGTGATCCGGAGAAGATGAACTTGGTAATTTTCTTTGCCAATGTTTTGGATCCAAGAGATAAAGTTGAGTACATGCCATCCCAGTTCTGTCAGTTGTTTGGTGAAGAAAGAGGTGAAGCGTGTTTTAGGAAGGTAAAGTCTCAACTCACTTCTTTGTTTGAAGATTATGTGCAAGAATTTTCTGAACCTTCCCAATCCCAATCACAATCGGAAAAAGGTCTCCCCCCTCTTGGAAGGTCACAATCAAAGTTTAAAAGCCATTTGAAGAAGCAAAAGCTTGAAAGTGTGGCCTTAGATAGCAAAAGGAATGAGTTGGATGTTTATCTAGGAGAGGCTATTGTAGATGATAATGGATTAGACTTTGATTTGCTTAAGTGATGGAAGTTGAATAGTGCACGGTTTCCCATCCTTTCCAAAGTTACGAGAGATGTCCTTGCCATACCCATTTCTACAGTTACATATGAGTCGACATTTAGTACAAGTGGGAGGGTGTTGGATAATTTTAGGAGTTCTCTAACTCATAAAATAGTTGAAGCGCTTATCTGTACGCAAGATTCGTTAAGAGGCCCTACTGAACCCCTTGCGGTGGAACAAAATATAGAGGATCGTGAGAAGTTTGAGAATGGTACGCGTACGACATTAATTTATGAGTTTGATAATTTATAAATTATAATAAACACTTTAAAATTTGATGCTTTTAATTTTAAAACGCGCAGAAATGGAAAATTTGAGGCTTGGAACTTCTTCGGCCCATGGTACTGAAGATAGTCCTAGTACACAAGCTTCAAACTATTTAGAGGGATTTGAAGTTGAATCGTGATTTGAAGGTACCAGACTATAATACGAGTTTTTTGATTTATCATTCTATTTATGGCTATTGATTTTGTTTTGTTGAAACCGTCTTACCGACTTACAGGAATGGTTTGGTTTGATGTTTGATCACTTATTCACTTGTGGCTTGATGGTATTGGTTGGAACTTTCGGAACACGTCTTTTGGTTGGACTTGTGGTTTTACACCTTAGTAGTTTGGTAATTTGGTTTGATTTCGAAACATTTGGTTTGGTTTAATGTTTGATCACTTATGGGCTTGTGGCTTGATGGTATTTGGTATTTTGAACATGTCGTTTGGTTTGGTTTTGCTTGCACTTTGGTATTTGGCTTGATGGTGATTTGGTATTTTGGTTATTCACTTATTACTTTATTAGTTAATAGTTATTAAGTTATTTGGTCTTGTAATTTGACATATTTACTTATTTGGTATTTTGGTTTGGTCATTTGGAACTTTACTTTGTTTTTAAATTATTGTTGTTTAATTTTTATATATTGTAGTTACCAAAAAACAGGACCGAAAAGTGGGTTCGAATAAGACGTAAAATTGGGCTGAAAACAGGCCTGGAAGTGGGCTGATTCCAGGCCAACCTGAAATACCCGAAAATCCGATCCATGCAAAACCAAACCCGAACTGCCCCGATATCCGATTATCCGATCTTCATTTGGACGGATTTTGGGTTCCATCAGACCATCTGAAACCGGATCGGGGATTGTGTTTTGGGCCCCGATCCGCCCGATCCCATCCAATGCTCTCCCCTACTTAAAAGTAAAAGAAGTTAGCTAATAAAAATAAATATAGAGAAGATTGGGAGGTAAATAAGAATTTAAAAAATAAATATTGACAAAAAAAAAAAGAGAAGATGAAAGTTAAAGTAAGAATTTTAAAAAATAAAACATAAGGAAAGATTGTTTTATAAAATAATAAAAACAGAAAAAGAATAAAAATAGATGATGAGAAATCAAACCACCGGGCCCACAGCAGAAGATATACTTAGAGCATCTCCAACAAACAGCTTCTCTATTTTAGAGAAAATGGAGTATATGAGAATTTTAAGCTCTTATTTTGTTCCAACAGCTTCTTCAAAACTATCTCTAAAATGAAGAAAGTAAGAGAGAGACAAAGTTTTTCTTCAAATATAAAGATAATCTCAAAAATAATTACTAGATGAGAGCACAACATTGATTGGCACTAGCCAATCCCTCACTCCCTCCACCACTGATTCCATCATTATTTGTTTCATACCACACTAGTCATCGTACCCGCGCGATGCGACGGGGTGTGAAATTTAAATAAAACTAAGCAATCATACCGATTATCAGATAATTTGCATTCAAGTTTGTGAGACCATAAACTTTATTAATCGTCATATCAAAAGTGTTACTTTTTTTAGTTAGAAACTTTGAATGACATATAATCTTTAGACAAAAATAGGATCAAATAAATCAATTGTGTCAAGTCTTTAATCACCAAAATAACTGTTTGGGTTGGATTCCGGTGAAAAGTGTCAAATATGTTGAGAAGCGTACCGTTGGATGAGAAATGAACGAACATTAGGATTAGATGCACCGGATCAATTTCTTTTTAAACCGCAATGCATGAGAGGATATTTGATTTAAAGAGATCAACTATTTAAAAACACTTCTCACATTTCTCACGTGATCCCATGCCACAACTATTTTAACCATTTTTACATGACAAATAATGAGACATATAGTCCAACATTTCTTAATAAAATGGACAATCACTTGAATTCTTTTATATATAATTGATTTTGAAATGTATACTTTTTATTACAACTTTTATGATTAATCCATCTATATCTATTGTACACGTAACACATTTGTACAAACAATTAAAATACCAAATCTAATATTTATCAAGATCAAAACCAAATTATATAGAACACAACCCTAATTTGAAATCAAAATAAAATCAGAGTTTGATTGAAAAAAATGAAGAACAAATACAGTAGTTCATCATCTTCAAGCAAAAATAGCATGTTACCATATATCTCCATCCCAAAAACAAAGATTCCTCTTTTCCCAAAGAATTACATAGATAGTCCAAGTCTCCAAGGTCAGAAAAGTTTTCAGCCACATCAACAACAAGATATGAACTTTCACCAATGAGAATGACAATATGAGTTTCCTGGAATAAAGGGTTATATTTTACAATAATATGTAACCTTGATGGTACTTGAATCATTCATTGTCGATGAGAAACGATAGTTATAGCTTAATGGGCATATTAGATAAGAAATAATCCACAAACACTAATTAAACAAAACTCAAGCTAACAAACACTTACTAATATCGATCTCGAAGACCACTAAATTTCTCCCGTCCAGTGGTATCCCTGTATCCACTAAATCGAATCTTCTACTCTTCTAAAAGCATATCAAAATGAGAAAAAAGAGACATGCTTTAACTTGCAGTAAGCTAATGTATAGAACAGTAAGAACTTAGTAAAACAAGAATGGCTTGGTGGTAGTGAGGCAGAGGACTGCACAAGCAAGGAAACCTGTAAGATATGGTTAATGTTAAATATATGAAAGTTTTGTAAAGGGCTTACATTTGTAATGGGCTTGGGCTTAGCACTTAGTGGGCCTTGGGCTTGACTATATAATGTGTTGAGTAGCTCATTTGTAAAAGAAGTGGCACAATGTAGAGAGCTAATCTTGTGAGAGAAAGAGAAAGTCATCTTGTATTAAAATGATATTGAATCTAATATGAGGATGACGTTTGTATCTCGGTCTCTCAATTAATCTTGAATTGTCGATTGAATCTGGGACAACAAGTGGTATCAGAGCTAGATCAAATCGAATTATGCACAAATCAGTCCAGAATTGAAGATTTTTTAATCAATTTTTGAAGAAAATTGATGTTCTTGAGTTTTTGAGATTTTTCTTGAAAAATCTTCAAGAATTCGATATTTGTGTGTGTTTTTGGATTGACTTCAGTTCACAAATCGATTTTATTGTTGTTTGAAACAATTTTAAATCAAATTTTTTAGTTTAAAACAACAAAATTGATTTTTGATTTTTTTTTGATGAACAGTGAACTTCAAAAATCTTAACTGAGATGTGTGTTGATCTCGTTTTTAATTGGGATTTGCTTGTTGAAATTGTTTCAGATCAATTCGATTTTGATTTTCAAGCAATTTGTAACTTACAGATCTGAAAACCGTCCAGAAAACAAGAAGTTAAGAGTTGTTGAAAAGTTCGCCGGAAAATCGTGAGCCTCGCCGGAATCTGGGTTTACATAGCCGGAAAACTCAAAATTGTCGTACACGTTTCATACGACTTGTTCAAAACTGTCGTACGCTGAAGTGTTCATCATATACATAACTGTCGTATGACACTAAAACTCATAACTGTCGTATGACACTAAAACTCATAACTGTCGTACAACATGGACCGACTTCAAATTTTAGTCGCACAAGAGGCATACGACAGTTACTGTTCATGCACGACTGCCGCACGACTCTTATACGACAGTTACTGTTCATTGGGTCTAGTCGTACAAGAAGCATACGACTTCTACTGTTCATGTGCGCTAGTCGTACAAGTGGCATACGACTACGACTGATCTTTCGCGCTAGTCGTACAAGAGGCATACGACAGTTACTGTTCATCAACGCTAGTCGTACAAGACCCATGCGACAGTTACTGTTCACTCAAGTTAGTCATACAAGACCCATACGACAGTTACTATTCATTGATCCAAGTCGTACAAGACTCCTACGACAGTTACTGTTCATTGATCAAAATCGTACAAGACATGTCCGATAGTGACTGTTCACTGGAAGTTTTCGCACAAAAGATGCCAGATTACAACTTCTAGTCGCACAAATTTGAGTTGATTTTAGCCCATTTTAAAGAGTGAAATTTTTTCTCTAGGGGCGCTAAGTCTCGGGAGGGGGACATTTTTCTTGGAATTTATTATAAAGCATGGATGCTACATGAAGCTTCCTCCTTCGAGCAAAACCGAACCAAGCTCTTAAGCCGAATTCCTACTCAACCCGCGGTTCATTGACGGATTCTTTGTTATAAACTGTGATTGCACTCATTTTGTCACTCAAAACTCGCTCGTTATCTTTCTTGTGAGCTTATCGGAACGAGCTTGAGTTTCTACTTTTTGAAGATGTGCTCGTGCATCCAGTAGAGGTTATGGCGTACATCGAATCCGGTTTTTCATGGTTGAATATTAGAAGGGTAAGAGCTTCTTCCAAGGGGGGGCCTAGACTTTATTCGAAGAAAAAGCATCGCTAAAGTTTTTCCAAGAAAATCAAGGGGGAGAGGAGCTAAAGCTTTTGAAGATCGATATGATTTTGCTTTACAAAACTTTAGGGGGGGGAATGTTAGGACCGAAAATGTCCTAAATATATGAAAGTTTTGTAAAGGGCTTATATTTGTAATGGGCTTGGGGCTTTGGGCTTAGCACTTAGTGGGCCTTGGGCTTGACTATATAATGTGTTGAGTAGCTCATTTGTAAAAGAAGTGGCACAATGTAGAGAGCTAATCTTGTGAGAGAAAGAGAGAGTCATCTTGTACTAAAATGATATTGAATCTAATATGAGGATGACGTTTGTATCTCGATCTCTCAATTAATCTTGAATTGTCGATTGAATCTGGGACAACAGTTATTTAGATGGAATATCCAAATACCAAAGCAAAACTGAAGGGAAAAGGTAAACGTTATTCAGAGTTCGCCACATTAATAAAAGAATATCAAACTCTTGAATCACTAAAACCGACGCCTCCAACACTCACGGTCACAAGTGATTCAATCTCAGAAACAACCAAGTTAGAAGAAATATGAGTTTAGTGATGCCACCTAGCTTGTTTGTTTTGCATTTCTCCTCTAAAACTAATCTTGTTGAAGTGGTTATTTCGTCAAAAGCAATAGGCTTTTGCACACTGGCCAGCAAGTTATTGCTAACTGTGCAATTTTTTGAGTCAATTGTCTTGAAACTATCAATCTGTATGGAAGGATCTGGCACAAGCTGGGTGGTTGATGGGAGATTGAGTTCACCAAAAAACAACTAATGGTGCTCCATCCATTCTCGGTTACTTTGATTGTGAATGTCAAATAAACCACTTTCAATTATAAAATAGATGCAAATGTATCTATAATTTCAAGAAAAAATCAATAATTACATCAAAAGATGCAATAGGTATGATAACTACATAAAACGGCAACAAAAAAAGATGGTTTCTACATTGAAGATTGCTAACTATACATAGTTATGTTCCTGTGCGATGTAGTAGGAACACAAAAAAAAAGTTAATACAACTTCTCATCAAAAAGGATACTTGTAAATTTATATTTGGATAAAATATATTATAATCAAAGGCGAAAAGAGCAAAAATATTACCATATACCCAAATCATCAGAGCCTATAGGTTTAAAGTTGCAAACTCCAATGGATGTTTTTGAAAGAATGCTTATTTCAGAGCTCTGTATTGGCCTAAATGCACATCGAGAATATTTGTATTATTACTTCCAAACATGGGTTAGAAAGGTGCAATACATGCCTTGTATCCATACTCCAGATGATGATCACTGCTTTTCTTCAAGTAATGAAGATCAAGCCTTTGACCATCTTCCCTGATAATATATCTCGCTCCAGTTTTACCCGGTGGAAGATGGGGCCCATATTCAACAAGCTCCTTCAACCTAAGGGAAAATGAAAATTTTAAGTCAACAACTATATGTCGAATAGGAAGAAGCAGAAAGATATATATTTCCAAATGTGTATAGACCTTTCTATGTTATAGGGAGTGACTGTCTCAGGATAAGTAAGATTCAAAGCAATACTCCATGGTACTCCAAGTTGATCAATGTTAATGGTTGGATCCGGAGTGATGATCGTTCGTGCCGAAAAGTCAACACGCTTACCTATCAGGTTGCCTCTGATCCGACATTCCTTTGCCTTGAGCCTACTGCATATGGATTTGATAGGGCGACCTGATCGTTGTTTAGCCTATGGGATAAGCAGTTTCTATGGTTAGGTGGCAATTTAAGAATATTAGAGTAGGTGTATTTATAACTTGATATGAATAGAGACTGTATATACCCTTGGCTGACCCGGAAGCTCATTGTCGAAATATGTAGCAACATGAAACTGCAATAACTGGGCAAATTCAGAGATTATGTGTGCAGAAGCTCCATTCCTCTCTTGCCTTCTCAGATTCTCATTGTGTCTGATTATCATGGCCACCTGGTCAAGTCATCCTGTTTCAGAAATGAGTAGAACATAGCAAGTGAGATGAAATCTAACACGGTGTTCAGAAAGGAATTTAGTCATGTCTCATGATCCTGTTTTTTTTGTTGGGGGGGGGGGGGGGGTGGATTAGTAGGGCCAAAGCAGAAAATCAAGAAACTTGCCTCACTCCGAGCCGAAGTATCCATCATCACAGATGGTCTGACTGGAGGTGGCGGTATTGGAAGGACGGGTTCAAACCCAATAACATGCAGTCTTCATCACTTATCTGACAAACATTGATGCTTATGAGCCACTATAAATAAATTAATAAAACGTCACGTGAATATGTAAAATGTACTGAATGTTCCAGAACGATACTCTTTCTGCAGAGAGCTGCTGCTTTCTTTAAGCTGGCTCAGGAAGCTGTTCTGAATCGACACTTTTCTTCTTCTGAAGCTTGTACTCTGCACCATTTTCATACCTTCAATAGTAATTTTCGGCTGTTGGGCCCCACAACCCCCTCGGCTCTTCTTAACAGGTTCATCAGTGTCCTGGTTTTGAGAATCAATCTCATCACCGCCTTCACATTTACTTTTGCTCTTGCACGCATCTAAAATCTTCTTAAGCCTATTTTTCGGGTTTCTAATTTTTTAGGCTTGCTTGAATTTATGATCCTCCTGTAGAAAAAGAAACGACGTTTTCCTCATGAGATACCACACGATACGTAGGATGCCAGAAATAGTTGTGTGCAGATTGCTCAGCTCTTGGCTTTTTTACATATCTTTATTCTTTTCCCTTGGCACTAATATGGAAAAGTATAAACATAAAGATAAAATGCATCCATAGTTAGAGAGCAAATTCCATTTACACTTGCAACTAATTAACAGAACAGCCAGTAAAGTTTGTAATAGAAAATATTCAAAAATCAAGCACAACGACACTTTTAATTATGCGTCTTCAAATAGTCAACACATCAGCCATCCAGCAAGAGACTAAGCAAGATCTAATTATACAACAAATATAAGCCCTACAATACCACCACAACAATATAACTTTGCAAGCTTGCTCTCCTATCAAAACTGTTTCATTTTGTGTTCTCTTCATGAGTAATGAGCAAAAAACAAAAGATATTTCCGGTCTTTGGAAATGTGACATCAAAATATATATAAAAACAACAGATTTGAGCATAATCTTTGAAAGAAGATCCAAATAGCTACTTCTGATTCTTCTTCAGTATTCTTTGAGATCATTTTTTATGTGTAGATGGAGGTTGGTAACCTGGAAATGTGGGATGATGATAGTCCCATCATTCCAATTTATCAAACCATGTAGCCCTATCATCCTGCCATGAAGTGAGAATAGCAATAGAACCCGGAATAAAAATCCAAGCCAACCAAAGTGAGTCATACAATGCATATTTACAGAAATATCAAAGGAAACTGCCTATGAGTTGAAAGGCATACAGGATATCACCCAATTTGAAGTCAAATAATTAAGACCCAAATAGAACACTGAAAAAGGAAAGAATGGAAGTATCAATCAAAACTAAAAATTAGGTTTATATAAAGAGCAACTGTGAGATAAAAACGGAAACCAAACCAAAAAGGAAAATCATCAGAGTTGCAATATAAAGAAACCGAACCTAATTGATATATGCTCATGACCTGCTAGTGTTAGAAAAACCATACCATCATCAAATATCCAAATTAAGACGAAGGCTTTTTGTGTCGCTCAATCCAACCACTTTTTGCAAGAATCACTCACAACACGCATATCATCAAACACCCATCACCAGACTCAAAAGTCAAAACACAACTTACCACAGCCATATCCCCAGATTCAATCTACGGGCATAATCCTCCGCCGCATAGACGCAGCGGCCGCCTTCTTCTCCATCGCCGCACGCTTGTTCTGAGCAATTCAAGAAATTATATGACTGGAGAAGTTATATGATTCGTGATTAATAGAAAGAAACGAGGATGATGAGGATGATGTGTTCGATAAAATGGCGGAGAGAAGATAAAAGAGATGAACAAACAACCTGTAAAAATTCCTTTCACCTACGGGTATGAGTTGCAGGTCCTTCTTGCGAAGAAACGAAACTAAACTTTGAGGGATTTGCGAAACCCTAGATTGCAGGTGTTGGAATCTCATCAATCTCATCCATCTAGGGGTTTCAAGCAGAGCAAGCATTAAGGGTTTGAAACTCCATGTATTATAGGGGCAGTCGTGAGAGAAAAAGCTTGGAGGTTGCAGGACGTGAATCGTGAGATGGAGGTTGGAGCTTGCAGAAAATGGGGGAGAAGTAGAAGTTTGGAGAGGACGTGGGGAGAAGAAGAGGGGAGAAGGAGAACGTGGCTAAGAAAAACCAATTCTTGAAAAACTGACTCCTAGAATTTTTATAAAGTAGTATAAATATAGATAATCAAATTTCCATTTATATCCTATGTTTTTGTATGATTTTATTCTCCAATGGTAACATGTTAGGTTTTCAAGGTCACCTTAATTAGTTTTTTTTTTGAACGACAGCCAAATGATTATATTAAACCCACAACAGTTACAAAATCCATCGAAAAAGGGTTCACCAAACAGCAACAATACAACCTCACTTACCAAAAAAAGACAGGAAATACAACGTACAGGTTACCAAACCGGCAAAACGTAACATCGAATCAGATCCTCGGGTGCGTTGCCAGCCGCCGATCGCAAAGCGCAACAGCGTGCGACAAGTTTTGCGAGGCACAAAACAGTCCCTTGCCACCGCCGCAACCTGCAGGTCAACGCACCTGACCGCCCGCTTGCGTTATGCATTAGGATTCGTTAGCCAATTAGTCCAATCCATCGCCAACTTGGATTCCCTTCTTTTAATCCATTCATACACGGTTCTTTGGAATTCAAAAACGTTTTCTACGATCTTCCTCTTTTCTCCTTTGAAGACAACTTTATTTCTATGTGCCCAAATGAGATACATGAACGCCCACTTCACTCCGTTCCACAATGTCATATTCTTACCCGGTTGATCATCATCGTCTAGCATGCCTTGGACCGAATTCAACCCAACCAAGTTTCTCCGCCACCATCTATCGATAAAATGCCACACCTTTCTTACTTCCGGACAAGACACTAATGCATGATCCACCGTTTCCACCTCTTCCCCGCATATAGGACATAGTGTCGAATCTAAATCCATACCCACGCTATCCAACACCGCTCTACACGGGATTCGGCCCCATCTCGCCCTCCATATGAAAATCACTACCTTTTTAGGGACCACACGAGACCATAAAGTGGGCTGTAAATTCCCACCCACTCCGCCCTCCCCTTGCTCAATTAACTTCTGCAAACTTTTAACGTTGAACTCTTTTGTCGTCTCTAGTGCCCATTCCGTTTTATCCTTGTGATTTACGTTCGGCCGAAGTCCACCAATCCTTTGCGTTAATACTTCCAATTCGCCCGCTACCCTTCCTCTCGGTTCTCGAATCCACTCCCACTTCCATTGCCAGTTTCTGTCTCTCCATTCACCCCGATCCGCCACCGTTGCATCTTTGTTTGTTTCGAGCCGATAAAGTCTTTGAAAGTCTTCTTGAATTGTCCCGTTTCCAGCCCACCTTTCTTTCCAAAATCTCGTGTCTGTGTCGTCTCCAAGTCTTTTAACAAAGGACTTTGAAAACTCCATACCTTTGCTGTCCAAAATCGTCCCGATCCGGATGATGTTTGTAACACCCTCAAATTTGGAACGAGCAACTAACATTAAAATTCAATAACATAACCATAGTAAATAAAATCATTTCTACATTTCATTCCTCAAAATACCTCGGAATTTAAAACATCATAAATTCTACAGTTTGTAACTTAAGACGGTCGTTACTTAACACAACATAAGTTGCTAGTCCAACAAGTGCGGAAAACTTCACTACTCAAGTCACCTCTCGTGCACTCTACTAGTACTCGCCACTTCGCAATGTAGCTAGACCTACCCCAACCTGAGCCTGTTGCACATGCCGATAAATAAAAAGGGTTAGGCTTACGCCTAGTGAGTTAAAACATTTTATCATGACTACATAAAAACATAAGTCAAAAGAGTATTAGTTTAGTCATGATTTCGAAAGAGTTTACTTTAATTGCAAATCATCCATTTTCCAACTCACACATTTCCATGGGAAGGTTCCCGAAAGGTATAATACGTTTTTCCAAAATGAATTACGTTTCCAACTCACTCAAATACGTGAATAAGTCTAGTTTAGGCAAAACCTTCAAATACGGTTGACAATACATACTCGACCCGTAAAACATGGAAACCATCCATTAGATATAACACTTTATTAAAACGTAATACAAAGCAAATGTAGCATAAACCCGTCCATCAACCATGGAAAACAATCCATATGCATAAATATAACCTCCAAAAATGTTAATAAATAAAATACCCGAAATCAACACCCTTCGGTGACGGGGGAGACCCGAACTCATCGAATGTGGCAACACATAAATTAAACCACGATTAAATAAATGCAAGTAAGCTTCTTGGATGTGGAAAACAGATGACATCAACCATACTAGGTCTTTAGTCAATCCTCGGCATCAATCATACTAGATCTTTAGCCCATCTTAGACATCAACCAAAACTAGGTCTTTAGTCCATTTTAGACATCAACCAAAACTAGGTCTTTAGTCCATCTCCGACATCAACCAAAACTAGGTCTTTAGCCCCCCTTCTTAAATATCTGTCAGGATCGATTCTTAACAAGAATTAAACTTCTTAGAAACAGAATTTAGAGAATCTTGCGGAATAGAACTCTAAATCAATTAAAGAACAATCAATAGAAATTCAATACACTGTATATTTATCAAACAATATTACTCACAAGCTTTACACCAAACCTCAATCTTGTTGAACAGGCTCAACAAGACGATTTCTACTTCTCTAGAAATAGGATCTATGATCTTGAGGTTAATTCTCTCTTGAATGAATATCAAATTCTATTTCACTCGTATATTTTCGTATATCTTCTAATAGCTATCTATCAATACTATATATACAAAAGTAATTACAAGATAACTATCAAAAGTAAATTGATCTTCTGAATCTTCGTTAAACATATCTTGATCAATTCCTTCTTTGTCTCCAAAAGTATCGCATACCAAACTTATCAAGTCAGCAGCATTAACGATGATTTGGCTCAGCAGCATTAATGATGATTTGGCTCAGCAGCATTAACGACCTTCAGCAGTATTAACCTTCACAGTCTTCAAGCAGTAGTAACTCAGCTCAGCAGTACTAACCATGTCTAGCAGTAGTAATTTGGTCTAGCAGCACTAACTTCGTCTAGCAGTAGTAACTTGGTCTAGCAGTACTAACTTCGTCTAGCAGTAGTAATCTTGCCCAGCAGTAGTAACGAAGAACTGGCAGTAGTAATGTAGACTTAGCAGTACTAACCATACTTAGCATATCTTCAGTTCCCAACAATCTCCCCCTAACTTGACTTTTAGGAAAAGAAGTCAAGGTCTTCAGATGATGCTTCCAAAACTTAGTCATCATGTACACACAGATTAGGACTTAAACCTAGACTCTGATTGAGAATCCTTTTTACCAAGAATCTACCCATTGCTGAATCCTTGTTGCAGGTCAGCTTAGTATGTAACATTCCTTGCAGCCTCTTCATGCTGTGATTATATATTTCATCAACCAGATAGTATTCTTGAGTTGCAGAGTCAAGTGAGATGACATATACTCCACAGTTTTCATAGAGCATCCAGTTGGTAATGGCTTGAAACTGTGTGTTTATCCTATGCTGAACTGCTTCAGGTTTGAACATTTGGCACAAGAATTCAAGTACCATTTTAGAGATTGACATCCCTTGCTCAGTCAGCATGTTTTCATATATCCTCATCCCAACTTTGAACATCTCTTCTAAGTCTGATCTTGAGCACGTTCTGACAATTTTTCCCCAAGTTGAAAAGACTTCAAATTTTCCATATGCTCTTTTTATCCTAATGAACTCCTTTCTACCATCTTTCAAAGTGTCCCAAAAGATGATTTCAGGAGCCTTAGATGATATTGGTTCAGCCTGAAGTGGAATTGGGTTAGAGTCAACACTAGTAATGTACAAATCACATTGAGCATCAGTTTGTGATTGCACATTGCTTGATTGCCCTGATGGAGTTGCCACTTCTTCTTCAGCAACTTTTGGATCAGATTTTTCTTTCACTGTTTCCTCCTGGGCCTCTTCTGCAGATGACTCCACCCTTGGCTTCTTTTCATTTTTCTTCTTTGAAGTTATGGGCTGGGTTCTTGGTCTTTTCTTTGACATCATCTTGGTTCTTTTAAGAGTTTTAACAGCTTCAGGAGTTGGTTCAGCTGCTTTAAGTTTTTCAGCAGCAATAACCATTTCTGCTGCTATGGCTGTTACTGCTTCTCTTAGAACATGTAATGATGCTGCTTCAACACTGTTCTTCACAATCCGGTATATTTCTTCATCTATTTCAGCTTGAGTTGTAGTTACTGCTTCCTGCTCAGTTTCTGCTGCTTTTTCTGTTTGGCCTTCAGCAGCATTAACTGTTTCTGCTGCTTGTTCAAACTCAGCAGCATTAACAGTTTCTGCTGCTGTGGTTTCTGCTGCTCTTGAAGTTTCTGCTTCTTTAATCATCTCCTCCACCTTTTCTGTCTCCCCCTTATTCTGTGCACTGGACTCCCCCTTAAACTGTGCATAATCCATTTCCATCTCAGTCTCCATGTGAACAGTCTCCCCCTCAATTTGTGGACCCTTCATTTTCAGTTCTGCTTCTGACTCTGACTCCCCCTTTTTGGGAGCATCATCAGTTGAAGTTCTTCTTCTCAGCACAAATCTTGCCTTTTTCTTTCTGTTCAGCAACTTGGTGACCATCCTTTTGAGCTTCTCAATTTGAGACTGTTGGTAGGTGACCACAGTCTTCAGTTGCTCAATCTCCTTCTTCTGTGCCATAACATCCAAGTTGATATTTCCTATGGTTTCCATCAATTCCTCATAGTTATATCTATCCTCACCTTGTTTAGAAGTGTTTACCTTCTTTAAAGGATCACTGGAAGTTTTAGCAGAAGCACTACCTGCCCCCTTGGTTTCTTGGCACCTGGGTCCTCCTAATGATTTCTCATTTAGAGTTGCCATGGGGAAGGTCTTATTTATGTTACCACTGTCCTTCTCTGTGCTAGCAGAAGTAGTGGCAGCCTTAGCACCCATATGGTCATCCTTCTCCTTAGAGACCACCTTCTTGGGGTTGGGAGACACCCCTGTGGTTTCCCTGTTGATATTCTCAATTGGAGAATGCTCCAACTGAGGGCTTAAAGGCTTAGGGCTCTGAGTAGGTACATCAAGGGAAGGAACCTTGTGCACCTTTCTTCTTTGAAACCTTTTGGTGATTGTGGGAGTGGGTTGTTCAAGAATGGACTGAGGGATGTCTTTTGAGATGGAAGGTTGGGATTGGTCATCAGTGGGTTGATCTAATGAGGGCCTTGATCCTGATGCCATACCTTCAGAGGGGTGGGACACAACCATCATTGTAGAGAACAATGGTGTGTCAACTCCTTCCGAGTCCCTAGGAAGTCTTTTCATATTTGAAAAAACCTTCCCTTTAGGGGATTTGGGTACATATACCTCAGTAAACTGAGGTAAGTCCATCAATTCCTTGTTAAGAACTTCTTGCACAAACCTTGGATACATGAAAAAGCTATTTTTGGATTCCAAGTTTGATACAAGATCATTAAAGATCATTGCCGAAAAATTGTACTTTCTGGCAGTGGATAAGCAGACCAAGGCATATGCAATGGGACTGCTGAACTCACTCCATCCAGTAGTTTTCTTGGAAATACAGTGCATCAGGGTATGAACAAGAAATCTCCATTGGTTGAAAAATTTTGACTTGTAGAATTTAAAAACACCAATGGGACCTTCATACCCCATTCTTTGTAAAGTAGAAAAGAGTTCTTCATTAGGAATAGAAGATATACCTGAAGCATCATTCAACTGAAGAGAGATGCGAATAACCTCTTCTGTGACTTTCAAGGGTTTATCACAAACCCTTGTTCGAATGGTTTTCTGCCCTTCTTCGAAACTAACAGTGGCATTCTCCTAAAATTGCGTCTGATGTTCGATATAGATGGTTGGGCTCACCGTTAGGGCATAGGAGATGTGCGAGGATTTAAGAAAATCGACGATATCGTGGAATCCCGCAGCTTGTTTCGGCTTCTGAAGCATGGCTATTTCATTGTGCTCATCCACAAACTCCGTGATTCCTGAGGATTCTTGAAAGAAAACACAAAGATTCTGGGGAGACTAGGTTAGAACGAGAGAGAAGAAGTAAATGCGAAGAGTCGTTATGAACATTGGCGGGCAAACAGGGGTATTTATATGCCCTAGATTATCAAAAGCAGTATTAACGACATAAGCAGTATTAACTGCTGAGCAGTATTAACTGCAAGGCAGTATTAACTACACAGCAGTATTAACTACCAAGCAGTATTAACTACCTAGCAGTATTAACTACCGAGCAGTATTAACTACCAAGCAGTATTAACTACCAAGCAGTATTAACTACCTAGCAGTATTAACTACCTAGCAGTATTAACTGCACTAGCAGTATTAACTGCACTAGCAGTATTAACTACTGAGCAGTATTAACTACTGAGCAGTATTAACTACCAAGCAGTATTAACTACCAAGCAGTATTAACTACCTAGCAGTATTAACTACCTAGCAGTATTAACTACCTAGCAGTATTAACTACCAAGCAGTATTAACTACCAAGCAGTATTAACTACCTAGCAGTATTAACTACCTAGCAGTATTAACTGCACTAGCAATATTAACTGCACTAGCAGTATTAACTACTGAGCAGTATTAACTACCAAGCAGTATTAACTACCAAGCAGTATTAACTACCTAGCAGTATTAACTACCTAGCAGTATTAACTACCAAGCAGTATTAACTACCAAGCAGTATTAACTACCTAGAACACAGGCAGTAGTAACTCTGCACTGTGCATCACTTGTCAAATCCTCAAATGTCAACTTACACATTACTTTTACCACTTCTCTTACCTTCTGCAGGATTATTTTCAAAAGTAGCATGTCCTCCATCAATTCATTTGAAATATTGAAGGCAGGCCATGTTACCTGTCATGTGCCTAGAGCAACCACTGTCAACATGCCAAATGCTTCTCCCCTTAAGCTGTTGGCTGCCCTGCCCATCTGATAAATCAATTAGTTTTTGTTAGGGACCCAAGCCATAGTGGTCTTGGGTCTCCCTTGATCATCAAAATACTTACATTCTGTTTTGATGAGCTTGTCAAAGTGAGGAACATCAGTGCTTGAGTACTTTGTTTTGATGATAGGTCTAGAAGCAGTACTAACTGATGTAGAAGTGCTAACTTTGGCAGCACTAACATTGCTTCCAGAAGTACTAGCCTTCTCAGCAGTATTAACTAACTTAGCAGTACTAACACTAGAAGCAGTATTAATTGTTGAAGAAGTACTAACTGTGTTAGCAGTACTAACACTGCTAGTAACATTATTGCTTCCTGCAGTACTAACATTGTTAGCAGTACTAACTGAGTTGGCAGTATTATCATTAGTACCTTTAGGCATCCATACTCTAACACTTTCTGTTTCTGCCTTTTTCATGTGGCTTATGGTTTTAACTTGTTTCTTTGCCACAACTTTCCTCACAGACTTTTTATATCCCCCACTCTTTCTGTAACCAGCAGGTTTTTGAAAATATCTTTGAGCATTAAACCTTTGGTTAACTGGATTGAAATAACAGTGTTTGGCTAAGTGATTTAGCTTACCACAGATGAAGCAAGGTTTTGGCCTGTTGATTCTGTTCAGGTCAACTCCTTGTCTCATAGCCCACTGGTTATTCCAGTTCCTTTGATTTCCCCTCTGATTATCATGTTTTTGGGGCTTGAGCTCTTGAGATTTCTTACAAGAACAATGTTTACAGGTATTGGGAGCCACAACTGTGGTCTGTTTGTAATGGACTCCCTTTTCCTTTTCAGTCCTTTTGATCTCATTGTTCTTTCCCCAAGGATTTCCATCTTTCTTATTGGTCACAATTTCATTGTCTAAGGGAACCTTACTACTAACACTCTTATTCTTCTTAGATTCTTCCTTCTCTGTTTTATCCTTGACCACTACTTCTTTTTCACAAGGATCTATATTAATTTTTAATTCAGGATCCTCCCTATCCTTGGTCTCTAACAAATCAGACTTAGGAGGTATGTAGTTGTTATTGTAGGGTGGAGGTGTGGCATTGTACCCTATCCCTACTTTCATCTTGTCATGGATTTGAGCCTTAATGATGGTATCCATGGTTTTAGAGGCACAGGTAAACTTTTCAACATCAAGTTTAACCTTCTTAAGCTCTTCTTTTAATTTCTCATTCTCCTCCCCAGACACTTTCAGCTTAATTTCATACTCATTCTTCTCCCACTTCCAATAGTTAGTATCATAGTGGTGTTGAAGTTCATTAGCTTGAAAAGCTCTAATCTGTTCCTCAAACCTTTCTACAATCCTAACATAATCTTTCACATCTTTCTCTAGCCTCTTAAGGTCATCACACATACCCTGATTGTGATCCCTATATCTTTTAACAGCATCAATGCAAGCTTGAGAACAGAGTTTAGATTGTACCTCAGTGGGAATATCAGATACTTCAGCCATAAGAGCTTGATTCTGACAGGCTTCCTCAGCTTGATCACTCCAATCAAATCCCATTCCTTGTTGAGAAACAAGGGCTTGAGAGGAGCTTCTGTTTTGGTTTCCATTTGGAGCCTGTTGTTGTGATCCTCCACTTCTGCATTCTCTGGCAAAGTGTCCCATCTTGTGACACTTATAACACTCAACCTTGGACTGGTCAAAGCCTGCATCATCTTCTCCAATCTTTCCTTCATTACATGGGCCATTTTCTATGATGTCCCATATTGCATAATTAGTAAGAAGAATGTACTGCTTGATTCTCAGTTTCCACATGTCAAATTTATTGGGTTTGAGCATGGGAACCTTTGAAACAAGAGTACTGTGAGTATCCATTGAATTGTCCATAGCTTCTAAGATACCAATGCTCTGATACCACTTGTCAGGATCGATTCTTAACAAGAATTAAACTTCTTAGAAACAGAATTTAGAGAATCTTGCGGAATAGAACTCTAAATCAATTAAAGAACAATCAATAGAAATTCAATACACTGTATATTTATCAAACAGTATTACTCACAAGCTTTACACCAAACCTCAATCTTGTTGAACAGACTCAACAAGACGATTTCTACTTCTCTAGAAATAGGATCTATGATCTTGAGGTTAATTCTCTCTTGAATGAATATCAAATTCTATTTCACTCGTATATTTTCTTATATCTTCTAATAGCTATCTATCAATACTATATATACAAAAGTAATTACAAGATAACTATCAAAAGTAAATTGATCTTCTGAATCTTCGTTAAACATATCTTGATCAATTCCTTCTTTGTCTCCAAAAGTATCGCATACCAAACTTATCAAGTCAGCAGCATTAACGATGATTTGGCTCAGCAGCATTAATGATGATTTGGCTCAGCAGCATTAACGACCTTCAGCAGTATTAACCTTCACAGTCTTCAAGCAGTAGTAACTCAGCTCAGCAGTACTAACCATGTCTAGCAGTAGTAATTTGGTCTAGCAGCACTAACTTCGTCTAGCAGTAGTAACTTGGTCTAGCAGTACTAACTTCGTCTAGCAGTAGTAATCTTGCCCAGCAGTAGTAACGAAGAACTGGCAGTAGTAATGTAGACTTAGCAGTACTAACCATACTTAGCATATCTTCAGTTCCCAACAATATCAACCATACTAGGTCTTTAGTTCAAGCCATCAAGTTCAATCCTACTGGATCTTTACCTTGGGAAAACCCACCATCCGAAACAAGCTTACTTGACTTAAATATAAATACATGACCCCAAAAGAATAATCAATGCATTCAAATCATGTAAATCTCAAACATAATGCAACTCATGTAATGCAAACCCCAAGCCCACGTCGAGCTTAATAAAACCGGGCGAATGCCATCAAGACTCAATCGAGTCCAAAACCGAGCCCTCTGCTCAAAGATCTAATGATCATTTATCAACATCAAATCATGCAAATGAAATGCAATTAAGCATATAACACATCCTAGACTCCACCCCGAGCATATAAATATCTACAACGTGCAATAATATGCAACACGGTGCAATAAAAGCAACCCGTAAATAATAGTCCACATCGAGCCATTTAAACCGGACAAATGTTCCAAGACTATCTCAAAGTCAAAACCGAGCAAAGTGCTCCAAGCTTGCTAGACCCATAATGTCGGTCATCATCGCATAAAACGCGTTTAAACATTGTTTAACCAAACACGTATCCCAAAATCATCATTAACCCCAAAACTCAACACAGTTTAAACAAAAGGGGTTTTTCCAAAGGACTCACATCCTGAATATTCTCAAAATGACCCATAACACTAAAAGTGCATTTCCCAAATGGTTTATTAAAATCATTTACACTAACATGATTAAACCATCGAATAAACCATCAAATAAACCTCATTTTGACAAATCCTCGAACAATTGTTTATCAACAAAGCCCCTTCACGTACACTGTACTTATGTCCGGTAGAACACTCCGACAACTGGAATAATTCCTAGTCAGACGACTTCGGTTGTCTCCCAACCTTAGATGTTCCATACATCCCGATTTCGATTTCCGACTTTAAGTCAATCTAAGTTTTGTTCGCTAACGAACCCAACAGAATCATCAATTCTGATTATTCCTACCATTACTTGCCATCTACATCCAACGAGTTCTAATAGACTCCAAGAATCCATCCCAACATCAATCATTAAACCGACATGTTCTGTAACCATACACGAAGGTTATTCCACCAAAACCACTCGTCATAATTGAGCATCTTAAGGTTACTACAACCGTTACCATTATTTCATTTAGAATCGGACTACACCCTCCGAATTCGCTAACGGTCTCCGACCTCAGACCCACAAGCTTGACACCTAGTTATACCACCAAGTTTTGAACTCTAACATGACTCCACACACGAGTTCCGTTTACCGAGTGTTTCCACGAAACTAAGGTTGTCAACAAAACGATTATACCAACCTCAACATGCGTTACCGCAAGTCTAACCCTCCAATTGCCACAAGTATCTCGACTTTACTACCGATATCATCCGACCTATTGTCACAACACGTGCCCGAACGCTCGACTTTTCACAGTTGAGGTTCTATACAACTTACTCTTAATCGGGTTACTTAACCTTTCCCAAGGTCCTAATGAGTTCAAGGTTTCAAGTGCATCATTCAATAAATATGCCAATGGACAAAACTTTTCATAGAAATTTTCAACACAAGGATTTTCATATCAAAATAATCGTACGCACAAAACTACTATTATCAAATTGGTAGTTACGCAAAAATGGACACGCTCGTCCCACATATGAAAATCATGTTGAAAATTATTTCATTGCAGTTCAGTTTACCCATAAAACGCAAAAGCCTAATAAACAACTTCTTTAAAATGAACCGCCACGGTTCTAGTATGGATTGACTCATGACATGCACGTAAAGTAACTACCCGACTTTAAACAGTGTGCAACAAAAGGTGTGCACGTATTTCAAAAGAAGTCCAACGACATTTGACTCCAAAGTTTCTCTATTTACCATAAAATGGCGTGGAACAAGGTTCACCAACAAAATTTTGCGTGCGTCAGTTTATTATACAAAACGATGAAACGGTTTACAAATACACCTTAGTCAACACAAGATAACTTGTGCAAATTCCATATTTAAAACAAAACCCATCCGTTTCCATCACTTGAAAATATCGACTAAAACATTATAAAACCTCAAATTGGGGTAGGCATGCAAGCTTGTAACACTTCTTAGAAATTTCTTGTAATGACACACATGCACCAAGTAACTCACACCAAAATTTCAAGAGATGAAATCCTTTGAATTGATTTCCCAAGATTTCTCATCCGGTCCTATTATGACATTTGCATGAAACGAATTTGGCAAACTTGCACACAAGAATGCGTTTTCCAAAACATACGAGGAAATAAGTGTTAATAATTTATGGACACCAAAAAGGGTTCAGACCTATTTTCAAATTCCAAGTTGCACCAACGGTGCGCATCAATGTTCAAAACATAAGAATTCTACGCACCATAGTTTTATACAAGACATTTTTCTAAAATATTTAACATGGAGCACTTTCCTCAAAATTTTGTACTTGGAACATAAAACGTCAAAACGTCATTGCTAAAAATGTATTTGTCAAAAATACTCAAAACACACATTTCCTCCAAAACCAAAAAGCTTTCAATTTTTCCAAAATATTCGACAATTCAAAATTGACCAATGTCAATGACTCATACATTCGTGTTTTTCAAATATCATGCATCATAAACCATTCGTGATCCCCACACCACTAAAACATGCTTTGACCAAATGGTCTCTCATTTAAACAAGGAGTTAATAAAACATTTTCATGCACAACCCGTTTATCCAAGTGTCGAGAAACAATGGTTACCAAGTTATGTATACCCCTAAGTCGATATAGCGCATTTACATAAAATGACAATGAAACATTTAACTGACCAAAAGCGCACCAAGCAAGTCATTATGAAATGTCAACAAAATGTTCCTTCATGCATCACTTAAGCCACGTAGAAATCAATCCATACACTGAACTATATACAACGAAATACTTAGTAACACAAACCTTTTGAAAGAAAAGTTACGCGACATTAGAGTCCCAAACTCATCTCTTTTTAGTCGCCTTATGGCATAAAATTAACTTTTCTCAACAAAACTCGAGTGGGACAAAATGCCAAACATAAGTCGTAAACTTTTCACATAAGCAAATAGAGTATGCATATAGTAAAATTGTACCCACACGACACAAGACGTCGTACAATAAAACTCCATGAACTTCAATGGACACAATGACCTCAAGTCAATAAAACGGCACTAAACATCATGCTTCCAAAGCCAAATCGCTATAAGCAAAATCATGAATGAGACGCCAAAATCCCATAAATCTCCTTCTAGGGTAATATCATATAAACAACATTGTTTAACAACTCACATTGAACAAATTCCCAAAATAACTTTACATAGACATAATGGAAACTAACTTTCCGTCCAAACTCTAACATATGTGGAGGAGATCCAATGTTAAAGTCACAAGCCGTAGTTATTGCCCAACATCTTAAACATCATAAAATATGATTATCATTATATCCAAAACAAATGTTGAACAACAATGAAATAAGGCAAAACAAATCCCGGCGGAGTTTGCGACTATCGCAATAAAATGGTTTCATGCACGTTAAAACCATGATTCAAAATTTTGTGTGTGTGCCAAACATTTCCCAAAATTCATAACACAATCCATATAAGGATTGGAAACACAAGAAATAGTCGATGAAATTTATTTTCAAAATAAACTTTGTGCATGACTTAGTCGGCATTCAACATCTCAACTCATACCCTTCCAAATCCCTCTGGTCCACCATTGTCATCCGGATGCTTTAACCTCTTAAGGCAAGTTGGGAATTACATCAATTAACTTTACGTTTTTTCCTCAAATCAAAGTCGGCTCAATCAACCTATGGTTCTAGTCCAACCATCAATCTTGACCCGAAACGGTCTACTTAAAGCAAACATCATGCTTATCGTCACTCTAAGTGACTAATACTAGAATCGTTCATCTATTCCAACGACTACTAGCTTAGTACCTCCTTTACTACCACAACGATCATCACATTAAAGTAATTCAAGTATGCACATGTACTAGTAGGTTCACCATGACACTGGCCAGGTGTCACTATGAACGCACCGTACATGATTATCCTTGTTACTCTCGACGTGATTCTCGTTTCTAATAACATCCATCAACTTCAAAACATCCTATCTTAAAAGTGTCTAAAGGTGAATTTCACTCTCTTTTACTTAAACAAACACTAGTTTGAGTCTAGGTATCCAAAATCAAAACCTAATCTGTAACATCCCAGGCCAACCGTATCAGATATTGTCCGTTTTGTCCACAACTGGACTCACGGATTTAAAACGCGTCTGATAGGAGAGGTATCAAGTCCCTCTAATAAGGCAACCTTTGTTACCCTCCCTAACCAATGTGGGATCTTACAATCCACCCCCATTGGGAGCCCAGCGTCCTCGCTGGCACACTAGTTCGGTTCCCGGCTCTGATACCAACTTGTAACACCCTCAAATTTGGAACGAGCAACTAACATTAAAATTCAATAACATAACCATAGTAAATAAAATCGTTTCTACATTTCATTCCTCAAAATACATCGGAATTTAAAACATCATAAATTCTACAGTTTGTAACTTAAGATGGCCGTTACTTAACACAACATAAGTTGCTAGTCCAACAAGTGCGGAAAACTTCACTACTCAAGTCACCTCTCGTACACTCTACTAGTACTCGCCACTTCGCAATGTAGCTAGAGCTACCCCAACCTAAGCCTGTTGCACATGCCGGAAAAAAAGGGTTAGGCTTACGCCTACTGAGTTCAAGCATTTTATCATGACTACATAAAAACATAAGTCAAAAGAGTATTAGTTTAGTCATGATTTCGAAAGAGTTTACTTTAATTGCAAATCATCCATTTTCCAACTCACACATTTCCATGGGAAGGTTCCCGAAAGGTATAATACGTTTTTCCAAAATGAATTACGTTTCCAACTCACTCAAATACGTGAATAAGTCTAGTTTAGGCAAAACCTTCAAATACGGTTGACAATACATACTCGACCCGTAAAACATGGAAACCATCCATTAGATATAACACTTTATTAAAACGCAATACAAAGCAAATGTAGCATAAACCCGTCCATCAACCATGGAAAACAATCCATATGCATAAATATAACCTCCAAAAATGCGAATAAATAAAATACCCGAAATCAACACCCTTCGGTGACGGGGGAGACCCGAACTCATCGAATGTGGCAACACATAAATTAAACCACGATTAAATAAATGCAAGTAAGCTTCTTGGATGTGGAAAACAGATGACATCAACCATACTAGGTCTTTAGTCAATCCTCGGCATCAATCATACTAGATCTTTAGCCCATCTTAGACATCAACCAAAACTAGGTCTTTAGTCCATTTTAGACATCAACCAAAACTAGGTCTTTAGTCCATCTCCGGCATCAACCAAAACTAGGTCTTTAGCCCTTCTTAAATATCAACCATACCAGGTCTTTAGTTCAAGCCATCAAGTTCAATCCTACTGGATCTTTACCTTGGGAAAACCCACCATCCGAAACAAGCTTACTTGACTTAAATATAAATACATGACCCCAAAAGAATAATCAATGCATTCAAATCATGTAAATCTCAAACATAATGCAACTCATGTAATGCAAACCCCAAGCCCACGTCGAGCTTAATAAAACCGGGCGAATGCCATCAAGACTCAATCGAGTCCAAAACCGAGCCCTCTGCTCAAAGATCTAATGATCATTTATCAACATCAAATCATGCAAATGAAATGCAATTAAGCATATAACACATCCTAGACTCCACCCCGAGCATGTAAATATCAACAACGTGCAATAATATGCAACACGGTGCAATAAAAGCAACCCGTAAATAAGACTCCACATCGAGCCATTTAAACCGGACAAATATCCCAAGACTATCTCAAAGTCAAAACCGAGCAAAGTGCTCCAAGCTTGCTAGACCCATAATGTCGGTTATCATCGCATAAAACGCGTTTAAACATTGTTTAAGCAAACACGTATCCCAAAATCATCATTAACCCCAAAACTCAACACAGGTTAAACAAAAGGGGTTTTTCCAAAGGACTCACATCCTTAATATTCTCAAAATGACCCATAACACTAAAAGTGCATTTCCCAAATGGTTTATTAAAATCATTTACACTAACATGATTAAACCATCAAATAAACCTTATTTTGAGCAATTAATCTTTTAAAGACAATTTATGGTTTCTTACCATCCAAATATCCAAAAGCCCCAAATATGGGTGTTTTACACATTTATGAAGATAAACAATTCAAAAGAGTTAAACCATTCAAATAACTCAACCATATATATTTTCAAGTAAAACACATAAATATTTGGAAAATACTATTTTGGCATGTACAAAGTTTTCGCAAAGTAACTTGAACTCGCCTTGCTAGATTAGGCTAAATCTAGATTTTCCCAACGTAAGCTCCTTTGATGCAACTCGGATCCTCAAGCCAAATTTTCCAAAAACCTAAATTCATAAATTTCAACCATAAATAACTACATTTAACCATTTAGAATTGTTCTCCAAACATCAACCATCAAAATCTCCATTTATACCCAAAACCTCAATTTGACCTAACTTCTCCAAAATCATCCAAATCGAAATTGGAGAAACAAAACACTAGGATATCATCAATGGAACATTTATAACTCATATGAAAGTATAGAAGCTAGTAGGATGAACTCACCACTTAGGTTTTGATGAAAACCTAGAAAACCCCAAACATCTCTAGTGTTGTGGATGAAACTTGCTCTTGCATCAATGAATGAAATCACTAACATAAAGTGGATAAGAAACACATTAATCTCCAATAAAAAGCCCCAAAATCGGTTAGGGTTTGTGAGGAATGAAGGAAAAACGATTTGGGAGAGAAAGGGAAGAGATTTGAGAGACTTACCACCACCAAACACCCTCGACTCTTCCTATGAACTTCAAAACTCTTTCTATATCCTTGAAGAGCTCTCAAAATCGGAACCATGGCACTTTGAATCGCCAAAAACGGAGGTGAAATGAGTGAGATATGAGGAAATGAAGTTTAGGGCTAAAAATCTCGTATTTATGCTCCAGGTACCCGACGGCTAAAGTGACGTGCGAGAGTGACACAAGTGTCACTTTCGCTGGGCACTCTCGCCATGGTCAAATAGCTCTCGGTACAAATCCGGTGAGAGTGACACGCGAGAGTGACACAAGTGTCACTTTCGCTGGTCACTTTAGCCGAGATTGTACCGAAAGTTGTTTTGGCCATAACTTCTTCGTTTAGCTCCGTTTTCGCTCCGGAAAGGACTGTTGGACTCGTATTTGAATTACCCATCAAACAAGACCATAAAATCTAGGATTTAATCCAAAATCCTATTTTTCATATTTTTCTTAAAGATCGGTTCCACACCGATTCGAAATTGTGCTTATTCGAAAATTACGGGTGTTACAATGTTACCCCATGTTGTACCTGCACCAACAAGATTACCTGTGTTAATCCTGAACCCCCCCTCATCCCTGTAAATGCTTTTGATGATTTTAACCCAAAAAGCGTTATTTTCCACTCGAAATCTCCACCACCACTTCCCCAAAAGTCCCCAATTAGCCGTTTATAACGAGCCAATGTTCAAACCCCCCTTTTCAAAACTCCCCATGGTTTTAGCCCATTTCACCCCCACCCATCCTCTCTTTTCGCCCTCCCCGGACTCCCCTCCCCAAAAGAATCTTCCTCTCCAACTTTCCATCTCACTCACCACACCTTTCGGGGCCCGATACAACGAGAAAAAGTACAACGGTAAGCTACCGAGTACCGATTTGACTAAAGTTAACCGTCCACCGAACGATAAGATTTTTGACTTCCACGAGGCAAGTCTCTTCTTCACCTTTTCAATATCCGGTTTCCAATGATCCAATCTCCTCATTGAGGCACCAACCGGAAGTCCCAAATAGGTGAAGGGCAAAAGTCCCCATCCACAACCAACGATATTGGCCCAAGCTTGGATCTCTTCCTGTCTTATACCCACACCGAAAAAATGGATTTTTACTACATTTATTTTCAGCCCCGACATCAAGTGAAAACATCTCAAAAATTTCAAGAAATTTTTCAGATTTTGAATATTCCATTTCCCGAAAAAAATTACATCGTCGGCATATTGGAGGTGAGAAATTGGGATCTCATTTTTACCCACTAAAATGCCTTCAAAGATACCTTTATTTACCGCTTCCTCCATCAAAACATGTAAGCTCTCGGCCGCAATAAGGAAGAGAAAAGGGGCAAGTGGATCCCCTTGCCTCAAACCTTTACCCATTGCAAATTCATTTGTAGGACTTCCGTTTATTAGGACCGACATTGATGCCGACGAAAGACATGCTTTTAACCACCGTATCCACTTGTCACCGAAACCCATTTTTCCAAGGCTATCCAACAAAAATGGCCAACTTACGTTATCATAAGCCTTCTCGAAATCAACTTTAAAAATCAAGTCGGATTTCTTTTTCTTCTTGATGAAATCCACCACTTCTTTCGCTATTAAAACCCCATTGAGAATATAACGACCTTTAACAAAGGCACTTTGTGTCGTGCTAACAAGGTTAACCTACACTCCTTTCAACCTTTCGGCCAACACCTTGGCGATTATTTTATAATAGACCCCGATAAGACTAATCGGCCTATAATCCCCTAGACTCACCGGCGATTGTTTTTTGGGAATTAAAGTACGGAATGAGGAGTTGCACCCCCTACTTATTTCCTCATTCTCCCAAAACCAACGAATAGCCCTTAGCAAATCTTCTTTCACCTTTCCCCAAAAAAAAATTATGAATCCGAATGTAAAACCATCTGGGCCGGGCGATTTATTTGCACCGCATTCTTTGATTGCGTTCCAATTTTCTTCCTCTTCGAACTGTCTTTCCAAAGCCGTGGATTCCTCCCTGGACAATTTCTTGAGTTTCCCATCCTTAAGTCTCGCCCCCCCCCCTTCCCCCTCGGTTGAAAATTTACCCTTAAAGAAGTCAAAAGCAAAGTTCTTTATCTCTATCGGGTCTTCCGTCCAAACCGAACCGACATTCAAGCCTCTTAACGTATTCTTTCTTTCTCTATATTTCGATAGTGCAAGGAAAATTTTGGAGTTTTCATCGCCTTCCAATATCCATTTGACCTTGGCCTTTTGCCTTTCCATTCCTACTTTCTTTTCCTCTAATTCAAGCCATTGTTTTCGCAATTGACACCACTGAAACCGATCCTCGTTCTCCCATCCTCTCTCCTCCGCCAACTTTTCACTTCTCGCAACCTCCTCCTTGCTTTTGCACAACTTCTTTTCAAGCTCCCCAAATTTCTCTTTACTCCACCCCTTTAAAGCTTCTTTTACTTTTTTTAATTTATCGCGAAAAATGCAATCCGGCCTAGTAGAGCGCACCCGTATATTCCAAGCCCCCGCTACCATTTTTTCGATGTCATCCTCCTTAAGCCAAGAATCGAAGAATTTAAATGGCTTTGGACCAAAATCATTTCGGTCTTCGTATAGCATTATAGGGAAGTGATCGGACCATTTTCTTTCAATCGTTTTTACCCCCAGATTCCTCCAAAGCAATCCGAATTCATTAGATACAAGAAATCTATCAAGTTTGCTAAATTTGACTTCGTCGTCGCTTATTCTAGTAAACTTTCTTCCATTCATCGGCACATCTATCAAGCTGCTCCTCCTTATAAAGTCATTGAAATCTTCCGTTCCCCGACCATTTGTAACCGAATTTAATCACCCATGACTCCCCCTTACTTCGTTAAAATCCCCAAACACGCACCACTTTACCTCCTCCTTAGACACTAGAGTTTCCAGTTTTTGCCATAATTCCTTTTTTTTGACTTATCTCCCTCGGCCCGTAGACGTTTACGAACCCGATCAAACCTTCCAGCCCCACCCAATTTCCTATGACCGCTAGGAATGTATCTTCTTCTACCACATACTCCCCCTTGAAAGTTTTTTACCCCACATCGTTAGAATTCCCCCCGATCTTCCTTTAGCCAATACTTGAGCAAAATCCATGTCGTCATCTCCCCATAGCGCTCTAATCTGATTATCGATCCCTTTCGTTTAGTTTACTAAACCCTAAACCTTAATTAGTTATGGACAATAAATTATCATTAGATCAGATCGAATTGCCAAATCATTTTCCAGTTGCAATATTTGATTTAATAATACAAATTAATCTCTAAAATTATTTTTAGTAATGATAAAATATTATTAAAAACTATTTTTACTGTCAAAGCATCTTAATTAGTTTTTCTATTATTTATTTTATATGTTTAAAAAAAGGTTTCAATTCTACTCATTTTGATCCGAATCAGTTTGAATCCGGTTGCAAAATCATCCAAAAAAATTCCACTTGTAACACTTCCAATTTAAATCCGTCCCAAGACCCGAAAGTGTAAGAAAACATAACCAAGAAATCCTTAAATTTAACTTCTTTGTTCTGGTTGCGAATCTTCTTGCTTATTTTTTGCATCTCAAACCAAAAACTTAAGAAATTGTGTGAATGAGAGATAGGTTCTTGCATGGATCCGTACGAAATACCATTCCGGTACAATATGATCCGAGGTGGGCATGCTAATCCGATGCCCACCCTTAACAGTGACCAAGAAGGGAGTCCTTCTCTTTCCGACCCTTTCTTTTCACTTGTGAGAAAGTTTGCCAATTATATGATACTTAAAAATCGTAAGGTTTCTTTTTGAATGTCATGTAAAAAATATATTTAATGTTTCATGTAATTAGGGTGTGTAAAAAGTCAACCGGTCCAACTGGAACTGATTGGATTGACCGACCATATTTGGTTATCTAATTGTAATTGCATTGGACCGGATTGAAATTTTCAACATCCAATTGGATCGTCGGTTCTTGGACGGCAGTCCAGAACCGACAAAACAGAAACGACCAACATCCAATTAATCATCCACTGACCATCCAATTATCCATCCAACCATCATCCAATTAATTTGTTTTCAATTTGGTTAAACAAAATTTGTTTTATGTTGGTGTTTGAACTTTTAGCATCGACTGTGTTGGTTTTAACACAGACTAAAAGCGATTAATCAATTTATTTCATTGTTGAAAATACGGACTGAATTAACACATTGAATGGATTCAATGTGGTTGATCATCCATTTGATGTCGAATAGATCCAATATGATCCAAATGCAATTAATATTGGTTGGATCCAATCTTATCCGATGAATATCCATTAAGAATATCCAATGAATGAAACCAAACCACGGTTGTCCAATGTTAATTAATTAGTTGAGTTGGATTGGTTAACAAAATTTAAAATCCAATGGATGAATGTTTTGGTTTTACTCACATCCAATTGGTGTCAACCGATCAACAAGCCTAATGTAAATGTTTAAAACAAAGAAATTTGCAACTGAAAATCAAAGTTGTTGTTTAGTATTTCTTTGTGCCAATAAGTAATTATCGAAGGAGAAGTTATAGATTATTATCTTTTTCGCAGTAGATAGAAACTTATATGAGGGAGAAATGTAATGATAATGTACAAATAAGATCAGGGCCGACCCTGGCTGCGTGTAGCCCGTGCGATCGCACATGGCATCAAAACTCAAGGGGCATCAAGTTGTCATCTATTACTAGTTTGTGTTTAATAATTTGGGAATTGGACAACTGGGTTTTAACTATAAAAACAGACCAAGGCCTGGTAATGATGGATATTGAATGTGCATCGTGAACCGGTGAATGCCAAATATTTCAACAACTCAACCCGATTTCTATTAAGCATCTTAATGAACAAACAAATTTTCTTAATGAACGAATATGATCACAAAAAGTTTCGTTCGTTTAGGTTCGTTCGTTTAGCATCTTAATGAACAAGCATAAACGAATACATTTTCTTTACGAGCGAACAAGAATACTAAAATTTTCGTTTGTTTACCGTTCGTGTTCGTTCGTTTGTTCGGTTAAGTTAAAGAACAAGAACACAAAAACTTTCTTTCATATATCATTCATGTTTGTTTGTTCGGTTAAGTTAAACAAACACAAACAAGCCTCCATTCGTGTTAGTTCAGTTCATTTTGCATATTGAAAATTGAAATGCACATGAGCAAATCACCGTATCAATACAGTTGGAGCACGCCACATAAGAATAACAACATATTATGATATTGCCTTACTGGTTATTTGTTCTTTGCAATGCATAATAACATAGATTATGAATTTTATAATTTATCATTGTTCTTTTGACTTTTGTTTACTTTGAGGTTTGACATTACCATATTAGATTTAGAATTTAGTGTTTAGACCTCTAACTTTCTGAGTTTTACTCTTTGGTTACTATGACATTATCTTGCATGTAATTTAATATTTAAATTAAAAGTAATTATATTTTCCTTATTTTTTGTTTTATGTTCCATATATTGAGGTAATGTTCTATTGTGCTAATTTCAATTTGGAAAAAGGAAAACTGGAAAGAACAACCTTAATTTAATTCAGGTTTTATCCTCTTATCATATATTTTGTAATTCAGGGTTTTGGTTTTATGTCACCCTTTGTATTTTTTTTAGTTATAATTAATAAAAATCTGAGTCATCTATCTTGACTAGGTTCTAAACCCTTTAAAAATTCGCAGTTTTCGTCGTTTTATTTGCTTAAAAAATAGACACATAGGCATTTTTTAGCATTTATCTACAGGGCATCAAAAACCCTAAGACCGACCTTGAATAAGATAAAAGAACCCCAACTTTTTACCTTTTCATTTTACTAGACCACGTTCTCTTAAAAAGGAACAATAAAAAAATATATATCAACCATATCCACAAACTTTCGATGATTAAAAAACAATAAGCCATCTCTATTGGCCAAGACAAACAAGAATCAAAATTCTATCATTAGTTGGAGCGTTAAAATTGGATCTAAACCATGCTATGGAAATAAACAATATTCTTGTAATTATGATTACACTTGTTTAATGCTTCTTGGTTGACTTTGAGATAGAAGAAGACTTAGAGCATCCACATCAATGAAATTTCATTCCAGTTACAAATGGGTCACATCAGTGCCACATTAACTTTGTATAAGTATTCCATGAAAGTAGCTCTATTTCCAGCAGTTACCTATGTATGACAAGTCGAGCATCTTACTTTCACGGAAAATGGAATTTATGAGTTTGTAAGCTCAGTGGGATGAAGATTACGATAACCCATCCTATATGGTTAAAGAATGAGATTTATGAGTTTCTTGTAAATTTTAAGTAGTAATTACCATTAAATTGTTGCATCAGTGTTTTAAGTTGAATTAGAAGTTATTTTGTTAGTCTACCACTTTTTGGGCGATAGAATTGGTATAGTGAGATAGTTGAGGTAAACCTCATCAAGCATAATGAGTTCTTAGGGGTGTCTAGCTATAACACCTTAGGCAAAGCATACATCAACGATGAACAATGCTGGGGGTAGACCTGGCGGGCGAGAATTGTGACAACTCACCCACCCCATATTGATGAAAAATTGGATTTGTGGGTTGGTGAGGTCATTAAGTGGGGTGAAGGTTGTGAAAACCCATAAATAGAAAATGAGATATATGATCTATTTATATATTTTAAAGTGGCCAATTACCAATATCCACCATGAATTTAACTTAGGGACGTTTACGTAATCACTTACTCGGGTAAGTGCTTACCGGTAAAATTCAATACTATCGCTTATGATATAGAAGAGATAGCAGCACAAATCGAGAGCCAGATAAATGAGCGACGTGGAGGAAAGCTAAACCGGCAGAAAGCCGGCGCGCATGAACCCGCGCCACGGGGCGCGCAAGCCACTGTTTGGAAACGCGACGCGCATGCTGGGCTCTGTTCGGCAAAGTGGCGCGCATGACAGTGCGGGCTGAGCCGCGTCAGGGGACGCGCTGGGCGCTGTTTGGTTTCCTTGTTCACGAGATAGTTTCCTATTTTACCTAAGTTTCCTATTCTATTTGTTTCCTAGTTTATTTAACTTGTGCTATTACTATTTTAAGCTAATTCCTAGTTGAATAAGGTTAGGAAGCTTAGTGCTTATCACTAAGTTTTAGATTATAAATAGAGTATTAGGGTTCCTTTGTTTTTCATTCTATCAATTAATAAACAGTGTTCTTTTAAGAGTTCTCTCTTAAGTTTTCGTGTTTTACCTTTCGTAATCACGAGTATTAAAAGGGTTTAGACGCTTGTCGATCCTTCCGCAAACCGACGCTGCGTCAAGTGGTATCAGAGCAGGATTCGCCTGTCTTTTCACCATCATGGCAGATCAACAACCCGCTACCAAAGCAGATTTGGTCGATATGAATGCGGCCCTTACTGCGGCAATCGATGATCTGACGGCAGCTGTTAACCGACTCCAACCCAACGTCCTTCACGACAACCACCGACGAAGAGACAAGTTCGAAGACCTGATTGTGAGGCCACGCATTGGCAATCATAATCGGATCAACCCTTTCAATTCCGATTCCGAAGAGGAAGAGGAAGAGGAAGAAGAGGAACCGATCTACAACCAAAGAGATGAGAATGACTATCGTATAAAGGCGGACATTCCGTTTTTCCACGAAACCATGGGAGTTGAAGAATTCCTTGACTGGTAAATTGAGGTCGACCGATTTTTCGACATCATGGAAGTGCCCGAGCATAAACAAGTCAAGATGGTTGCTTTCCGTCTCAAAAGCACCGCTGCCGTGTGGTGGGACAAACTCGTGGTCCAACGGCAACGACAACGAAGGGGTCTAATTCGATCATGGCGCCGAATGAAGCAATTGATAATTGAACGTTTCCTACCGGAAGATTACGAGCAAATCCTCTATAGGATATATCTCAACTGCAGCCAAGGTCCTAGATCCGTAACTGACTACACCACCGAATTCCTCCGATTAACTGATCGCAACGAGATCGGAGAATCCGAAGGTCAAAAGGTAGCCCGGTATATCAGCGGCCTAAAAACCTTAATCCAAGACAAGATTGGTCTCCAAAACGTGTGGACCGTGACCGAAGCCTCGAGCTTGGCTCTAAACGCCGAGTTAATGGAAAAATCTGCACGCACCTCTAATTCCTATCGACGATTTCAAGGACCCAACGAAAGCTCAAACGCCACCGTCGATAAAGGAAAGGGCACCACAACCCCTCAAGACACTAACCCGCCACACAAAGCTAATACCGGCAGTCCTAGCGGCAGACCACAAGGGAAGTCAACACCTATCAAGACACCCAATCCTTATGCTAGGCCGATGAGCTCGAAGTGTTACCGATGTGGCCAGCCGAGACATCGATCTAATGAATGCACTAATCGAAGAACGACGACACTGATAGACGGCGAGGAAAGTAGCGAAGACAACTTATATGAGGGCGCAGAATTCGCCGAAGAAGAATCGGAAGAAAAGATCAACATCGTGCTCCAACGAGTTCTCTTCTCATCCAAAGAAGAGGGCCAAAGAAAGAACCTTTTCCGATCACATTGCTCCATTCAGAAAAAGGTATGTAATCTCATCGTTGACAACGGGAGTTGTGAGAACCTCGTGTCGCAAAAGTTAGTTGACCACCTCAACCTTCCCACTCAACCTTACGAGGCTCCATATTCCCTCGGGTGGGTCAAGAAAGGCCCGCAAGTTAGGGTCACAAAAACTTGTCGGGTACCAATATCGATCGGGAAACACTACCAAGAAGAGGTTCTATGCGACGTTCTCGACATGGACGCATGTCATATCCTACTAGGCCGTCCTTGGCAATTTGATAACGACGTCACTTATAAGGGAAGAGACAACGTCATGGTATTCCGTTGGGGCGACCGAAAAATCGCCATGGCACCCGTTACTACTTTTGAAAAGACCTCCGACAAGAAAAGCGACAACTTTCTCATCATGACCAATAGCGAGAGGGAGATGATAGAAGATGCCAAGAAAGTCGAAATCTTTTGCCCCATTGTTGTTAGAGGGCTAATGAGTGCAGAAAAAAGTTGAGGCCTAAATCCCGGAAAAGGTAAACGAGATACTAAAACATTTCAAGGAGTTAGTTGTCGATGATTTGCCTCCCGAGCTACCACCCATGAGGGATATTCAACACCAAATTGACTTGATCCCCGGAGCTAGCCTACCAAACCTACCCCATTATCGGATGAGCCCCAAAGAAAACGAGATCCTAAGAGAACAAGTTGAAGACTTGCTTAAAAAGGGCTTCATTCGAGAAAGCATGAGTCCGTGTGCCGTACCCGTACTCCTAGTGCCAAAAAAGAACAACCAATGGAGGATGTGCATCGATAGTAGAGCCATCAACAAGATCACGATCAAGTATCGGTTCCCTATCCCACGACTAGAAGAAATGCTCGATGAAATTTCCGGCTCCGTCGTTTTTTCCAAGATTGATCTTAGGAGCGGCTACCATCAAATTCGTATTCGACCGGGGGATGAATGGAAGACAGCCTTCAAAACACCGTTCGGACTCTACGAATGGTTGGTTATGTCATTCGGCACATCTAACGCGCCAAGCACATTCATGAGGACGATGAATCAGGTACTACGTCCCTTCATTGGAACTTTTGTAGTTGTTTACTTTGACGACATCCTCATCTATAGCCGAAAGGAGTCCGACCATCTTCGACAAGTCTTAACGGTCCTCCAAGAGAACAAACTGTACGTCAATCTAAAGAAGTGTACTTTCTGCACCGACAAACTTATATTCCTTGGTTTCATAGTCGGAAAACACGGCATCGAGGTGGATGAAGAAAAGGTGAAAGACATCCGAGAATGGCCGACACCCATGACAGTTACCGACATCCGTAGCTTTCATGGGCTAGCAACTTTCTATCGGAGGTTCGTCCGAAATTTTAGCACCATCACCGCCCCGATCACGGAGTGTCTAAAGAAAGGTAAGTTTCAATGGGGGCCCGAACAAGACGAAAGCTTCGCCCTAATCAAGGAAAAACTCAGCACCGCACCCGTTCTAGCTCTACCTGATTTTGACAAGGTTTTTGAAGTGGAATGTGACGCAAGTGGCATTGGGATCGGTGTTGTCCTAACCCAAGAGAAACGACCCATCGCCTATTTTAGCGAAAAGCTAAGCGAACCCCGACGAAAATGGAGCACGTACGACCAAGAGTTCTATGCGGTGGTTCGAGCCTTGCAACAATGGGAGCACTACTTGGTTCAAAAGGAATTTGGTTTTTTTACCGACCATCAAGCACTAAAGTTTATCAACAGTCAAAAGACGGTCAACAAGATGCACGCTCGTTGGGTAAGTTTTCTGCAGAAATTCCCATTTGTAATCAAGCACAAATCTAGCAATCTAAATAAAGTGGCCGACGCCCTTAGCCGAAGGGCCAACCTACTCATCACTCTATCAAACGAGATCGTCGGTTTCGAAACGTTGAAAGAGCTTTACAACGACGACAAAGACTTTAAAGACATATGGGAAAAATGCAACAATGGCACCCCTAATGGTGATTTCTATGTTCGAGACGGTTATCTTTTTAAAGGCAACCAACTATGCGTTCCCAACTTCTCCCTACGGGAGAAATTGATTCGTGACCTACACGGAGGAGGATTAAGCGGTCATCTCGGACGAGACAAAACAATCGCTAGTATGGAAGAGCGGTACTATTGGCCACACTTAAAGAAAGATGCAAGTTCGATCGTGATGAAGTGCTAGATTTGCCAAACCGCAAAGGGACGATCACAAAACACCGGTCTCTACACCCCACTCCCGATTCCCGACGACATTTGGCAAGACCTTTCAATGGATTTTGTGTTGGGCCTTCCCCGTACTCAAAGGGGAGTGGATTCTATTTTTGTCGTGGTCGACCGCTTTTCCAAAATGAGTCACTTTATCGCTTGTAAAAAGACCGCCGATGCAAGCAATATTGCGAGACTTTTCTTCAAAGAAGTGGTACGCCTATATGGTGTCCCAAAAACAATCACATCCGATCGGGACACAAAATTTCTCAGCCATTTTTGGATTACTTTGTGGCAGATGTTCGAAACTACCCTCAAGAAAAGTAGCACCGCTCACCCACAAACCGACGGCCAAACAGAAGTCACTAATAGAACCTTGGGAAACATGTTTCGGAGCGTATGTGGCGCCAAATCAAGACAATGGGACGTGGCATTAGCTCAAATTGAGTTTGCCTACAATAGTGCAGTCCACACCGCCACCGATCACTCTCCTTTTTCCTTGGTTTATACATCACCTCCAAGACACGTGGTTGACTTAGTACACCTCCCACGAGACCCGGGATTCAGCATCGCAGCGGGCAACATGGCTAAAGACATACAAGCCACAAAGGACGCCGTCAAAATACGTCTTGAAGAAACTGGTTTGAAGAACAAAGCGGTGGCCGACAAACACCGACGGCTGAAAGTATTCAATGAAGGAGATGAAGTAATGGTTTTCCTCCGAAAGGAACGATTCCCTATCGGAACTTATGGAAAACTCCAGCCCAAAAAGTATGGACCATTCACGATCACAAAGAAAATCAATGACAATGCATATGTCGTTGCCCTTCCTGATTCGTTACACATATCAAACACCTTCAACGTCGCCGACATTTACGAATACCACAAAGACGATTCTACTCTTTTAAAAGAGAACTCGGTGTCAGTTCCTCCGAAGTGGAGGAGACTGATATAGAAGAGATAGCAGCACAAATCGAGAGCCAGATAAATGAGCGACGCGGAGGAACGCTAAACCGGCAGAAAGCCGGCGCGCATGCCGGCGCGCATGAACCCATGCCACGGGGCGTGCAACCCACTGTTTGGAAACGCGGCGCGCATGCTGGCACGCATGAATCCGCCCCCCAAAACGCGCTGGGCTCTGTTCGGCAAAGTGGCGTGCATGACAGCGCGGGCTGAGCCGCGCCAGGGGACGCGTTGGGCGCTGTTTGGATTCATAGTTCACGAGATAGTTTCCTATTCTATTTGTTTCCTAGTTTATTTAAGTTATGCTATTACTATTTTAAGCTATGTCCTAGTTGAATAAGGTTAGGAAGCTTAGTGCTTATCACTAAGCTTTAGATTATAAATAGAGTATTAGGGTTCCTTTGTTTTTCATTCTATCAATTAATAAACAATGTTCTTTTAAGAGTTCTCTCTTAAGTTTTCGTGTTTTACCTTTCGTAATCACGAGTATTAAAAGGGTTTAGACGCTTGTCGATCCTTCCGCAAACCGACGCTGCGTCAGCTTACTGGTACGTGCGAAATGTATGTTTTAATCGTAGTGGGTTGTAAACTGTCCACAGTGGGAAGTGCAAGTGTACACTGTCCACTATGATCGTCACAGCAAGTAATAGTTGGTAAAATACCAGAATCGTATCCACAGAGACTGGACAATCAAGACAATACGGTTTTCATGAGCTCCTTTTACATGTTTCAATTAGAGAGGAAAATAATACTTTTGGTTTGGTTTGGTGAAATGCTACTTTAACGATTTTACTTAAGATTTTAAAAGAAGGAATGTAGGTTAGATTTTCACTAGATTTTATAATAAATACTTGATCCTAAAAATGATCTTTGTACTTGAGGTCGGTCTTTTCGCTAGAAAAGCCCGGTTACAAAATACCCACACATTTAAGTAAAAATCCCATACTCTTTGTATTTATCGTTTTGTCAATGGTAATCTCAGAATGGACCTTTTCAGGCCTCGATGGAATGTGTAGAGACAAATACTCTAAGTGTTTTTAGATACACCAACTAGCTTGCCTACTACTCCAGTGGGTTGAGATTAGCTCACTGTGCCGACCTCACTTTCGTAAGTGTCATAAAAATTCTTTCGAACTCCCTAGCATTATCCAAGCTCGTGTCACTACGTTCTACTCATTTCTGAGTTAAGAACTAGACTTTAGATCCTTACAAGTGATCGGCTTGTTCGCATCATTGGGGAATAATCGAGAATGAATAACCAAAACAACAAATATTCCTAGTATAAAGATCACTCAAGCATTTTCTCTAAAATCCAGGTACTTCTCTTTCCTACATCCCAAGGGATGTTTAGCCTAACATTACTGAAATAAAGAAAGTAAAAGATGAAGATTTGCACATAAGTAAATTAAAAGAGACTTGAATTAAAACCGCAGTGGGGAACGAAGGTACGTCACTGCCACAGATTACTCGAAACTACAAATTACTCTAAGAAATTAAATACTGGAATTTAAAGAACTACTTCAGTAAATGAAAGCTAGAAACTAGAACTTAAACTCACACCAAATGTGGTAGTTGAGAGATTCTTGGATGAAATTAATGAACCCGCTTCCTTTTATACTAAAGGAAAGATTTGGGTTTTACACCAAAATGGGTTGTCTAGAGAATAAGGACTGAAGTGGAGGGACATAAAATTCAGCTTGATCATGCAACACTTCTATCCATCATCTTGAAGCTCTTTTACCCATAGGGCCATTCACCTTTCACAAAAGTCAACTTTAAAGTACCATGAGTTTGATTAATTTATTCATCTTGCCATACTTTTAGGAACATGCTTGCATTATTTTATTCCCATGCTTTCTGCCACTGAATCTTCTATTCCCCAGCATTATCTTTCAAGCTAAGATTTAAATTTGTTTTGTCTTCTTCTCTGCTCGAAAGTGGGATCCGGAGTAGGGACTTCGCACGTCACTGCTAGAAAATCGTGAAACAGCAACAAAACTCCACCAAATAATTCATTAATAGTATGGTTTACTCTTTTTGCTCATTTTCATGAATATTACCAAGAATGGAGGTTTTGAGAAGTGAAATGGCTAAAATTTGACAAAATAAAAATAAATGGAAATAATAACTCTAGAAATAAAGTTATCACAACCTCAAACTTAAACCATTACTTGTCCCCAAGTAATAAAAAGAAAGAAAAATAAAAATAATGCATTTGAACTTTCAGGGACTTACCGACTTCTCACTTTGAATGAATGCTGATCTCCCTCTTTAGATACTTTTCGTTTCCAAAATAGAAGCTTCACTTTTGTACCTGACGAAATCTTTTCCTTGTTCACATTTGATCAATAGGAGTTTCTTGGGTTCGAAAGGTTTGTGGCTTTGAATATTTTTCCCAAGGGCTTTGTAGTAACTACTTCCAAACATGGACCGAGAATCTCATTTTGAGATTTTTTTTTATTTCCAGAAGTGAGTGTTTAGTATTTTGCATGGGTAAGCACGTACACTTTCAGGCTTTATTTGGGTATGGCTATTTTTGTGAGAGTTGGTATTCTGATGGTCCAGAATAGGCACACCATCTTTTTCTGAGAGTGAGCACTTTGATGGTCCAGAAAAGGCACACCATCAATCTTTGTAGTGACACTCTGATTTTTCTTCTATTTTTGTGTTGTTTTTTTTTGAGGGGGGTATATCTTACCCACCTCAAACTTATGCCTTCACAGTGTCCCCACTGTGGAAAGACTGGAAGTCACTCTAGAAGTCCCCCACCTCAAACTTAAAATTGCACAGTGTCCCCACTGTGACTTGGAAAGTGATGCGCAAGAGGTGGTTGGGGGTGCAAAAAGGTCTTGTTTGGATGCAACAATGGCCTTTATCATTTCAACGTGACAAGTTGAGATTCGTACTTACAAAAGGGACCTTTTAAGTCGGAAATCGAAAGTTGTACCTTGAAATGGAAATGAGATCAAACAACCATTCAAACAAGAAGTGAGTTAGTACCCAAAAGTACTTGCTGAACAGCAGGATTTTCATGCATCAATAAACCAAAATAAACAAAGTAGCAAATGTTGTCAAGTGCCTAGCCATAGGCAGAAATACCAAATAGACAGAAAATTAAAATTGTTTTTGGAGCATCAAGAGGTAACCATAATACTAACAAACCATTCATGGGGTAGGAGTTGCTTGCGGTGAACTGTCGGCAGAGTCTTCATTGAAAGCGTCCTCAGTGCCGTTGCTGGGGCAAATACCTTCGGGGAAATCAGGGAGTTGTGCGTGCAACTCGGGATCAGCACCGTGTAGCATTTGGTTCATGACCACATCCCTATCCCTCGTATACATCCAAAATGACTCTGTGGCCTTGTTCATGTGCTTCTGCTCTGCTTCCATCAGGTCTACGCGGTATGTGAGCTTCTGTAATTCAGCCAGAATTTTGGCCAAGAGGTCGTTGGTGTTTCCTGCAGTGGGCTGTTGGAGTGAGGTACCAGTGGTTCTCACTATGGGGTGTGTATCAACAGGCTCTTCGTGGGAAGCAGTGATTGTTCTCCCCATTTTCTTGACTGTGGCCACGCTGATGTTATTCATGGATTCCATCCACTTGTCCTCCTGAGCAGTAGGTACTCCAGCAGTAATTAGTAATGAAGTAATAAGACAAGGGAGAGGCAAGATTACCTTCTTTCGAGTGCGAGCTTGGTGGATGGCCCCGTGCATTACAATTCCCAGGTTGATCGGCTTACCCGTAAGGATGCAGTACAGCAAGGCGCACTTGTGCTTTGATAGGGTCGTGTCATGAGTAGTTGGGGACAAGGAGGCACGTAGAAATTGGAACCACACAGCGGCCTCGGTGGTGAGGGAGCTAGCGTGTAGGCACCGTCTACTGCCATCTTTGTCCCAAGGCTTACCTTCAATTGCCAACACTTTTAAAATAACGTCTTCATCTGCGGGGCTCATCTTTTTGAGGAATTGAGCAAAGACGCAAGTAGTCGGGGCCCTTATTCCGAGGACCGTATTGATAGCGGTGGCATGATAATACACGGTCCGACCCCGGACTTTCACAAAGGGGTCCTTCGATTGAGAGGCCTCGGCGTAGAATTCCCTAACCAATGAAGCATTGGCCTGACGATTGGCAGATGCCAATGTCGTCCAATCATGCTGAACAACCCTATTTTTAACAAATGAGTGGGCTTCTACAAAGTTGGGGTCAAAACCCCTCTCTAAGTTTAGTTTGTGCTTAGAAATGCATTCATAGTGGGCAGCGGCCTCTGGGGTCGTAAATTGCCTGGGCACCCCACTGGGGGCATGCTCAGTCCCCACTGTGGATTGATGTGGGTTTTCAGATTCGACTTATTCGTCCCCAGCATCATAATCAACAGAATCTGAACTTAAAGAGGGTTCGAGACCCTTACCTTTCCCAGACGATTGCTTTCTTGGTTTCTTTGTTGGCGTTTTCTTCGACATGGTCACCACAGACCTGGTGACCATTCCTTTGTTCCTCAATGAGCGTTTGATCGGGTTTTCCTCACTGTGGGCAGCTTTCTGGAGTGCCTCCAAGTCAATGGTGTTTGCGACTTGGAGGTTTTGTTCAGTCTGAATTTGCTCCTTGCTCTTGAGTGCCGCCTCCTCTATCTCTTTTCTTCGATTTTCCTCCTCTTGTCTGATTCGGTCTTGCTCTGCCTTTCTCATTCTTTCTTCTTCTTCAGCCTTTTTCTTCTCAGCCTCCACCCGTGCCTTTTCTTCCTCAAGAAGTTTCTCTTGTTCAATCCTCTTTCTCTCCTCTTCCTCTCTGCGCAACCTTTCTTCTTCTTCTTTCTGTTTCCTCTCCTCTTCCTCTTTTCTTAACCTTTCAGCCTCTTCTTTGCCTCTTTGTTCAACCTCTTCCTTCCTTTTTCGAATGGCTGACATTCTTAGGTTGTATCTTCCTCTAACCTCCTTTCTTCTTCCTAAGCCTTCAATGCTTCCTCATCTAGATGGCTTTGACTGGTCTCTGAAATCATGGTAGAGGAAGTAGCCTTGGAACCTCCTTGCTTGGACGACCCTTCATCTGCTACGTCGGCCATTACCGGATGGTCGCCGGATACTGGCGGTGGTTCGTTCAAGTCGTCGGTGACGGTTTCCGACGGCTCGCCTTCGGCGATTCTGCGGCAGACCGCTGCACGGTCGGGTTCCTCCGGGTGGGTGTTCAATCTTTTGCTTCTTGCCATCTTAGGGTTTTGTGTTTCTGGTTCGTGAAAGAGAATGGAGGAGAAAAGAGAGTGTATGTTTGAAAATATTTGGATGAAAAGGGGTTTTTAGGCTTTTGTGTGTAAAGTGTGAATTTTTTGGGTATTAGGAATTTGAGGGAACGGTTATTTAGGAGAGAGAGAAGGGAAATGATGGTTTTTCTTGAGAAATGGCGAAAATAGGGGTAGGGGAAGAAAAAGGTGACACTTGGTGTAAGGAAAGTTGATGTGTGTCAGCACCTTGGGCCCACAAACCGTCCCATCTTCTCGTCAGTTCGGCAGTGGGAAGCGCAGTGACTTGTGGGAAGTCACTGTGAGGCTGATATTTGTTTTTTCCTTTAAAAGCTGGCAAACTCTCCTACACACATTAAAACAAACTACCATGCAGAATTAAAAAGACCAAAAATAATAAAAACAAAGCAAATAACTGAAATAAAATATTTACAGATGGTCCCGACTTTTCTTAACCATAGTGGGGTGGAGAGTGGGCAGGAATGTGAGCACTCTCGTGCAGAAAGTGCTTCACTCTCTGCCCATTGACTTTAAACGTTTGACCCGACTGTGGGGACTTCAACTCCACTGTTCTAAAAGGACTTACTTTGACAATGGTGTATGGTCCCGTCCATCGTTATTTTAGTTTACCTGGAAATAGTTTAAGACGGGAGTTGAACAATAATACCTGCTGGCCTTCAAAGAACTCCATATGGTTGATTCTTCGATCATGCCACATCTTGGTCTTTTCTTTGTACAACTTTGCGTTCTCATAGGAGTGATATCGCAACTCCTCTAGTTCATGCATTTACAAACTTCTCTTAATTCCTGCAGCATCCTCACTCATGTTAAGCTCTTTAAGGGCCCAAAACGCCTTGTGCTCCAATTCAATCGGTAAATGGCAAGCCTTGCCAAAAACTAATTTAAATGGAGACATTCCCAAGGGAGTTTTATAGGCCGTACGATAGGCCCAAAGAGCGTCATCAAGTTTGGTTGACCAATCTTTACGATATGGTTTAACGACCTTCTCCAAAATACCTTTAATCTCACGGTTTGAAAGTCCGGCTAAACCGTTGGTTTGCGGGCGGTATGCGGTGGCTACTCTATGATGTATATCATACTTGGCAAGGACCGAGCTCATGACTTTGTTCACAAAATGGGAGCCTTCGTCACTAATCAATGCTCGTGGTGTTCCAAATCTAGTAAAAATATTTTTATGCAAAAATTTCACCACGGTGTTGGCATCATTAAAGTGACATGCAACGGCTTCCACCCACTTCGAAACATAGTCAACCGCAACCAAGATATAAAAATTATTGTTTGAATTTGGAAGGGGTCCCATGAAATCAATCCCCTAAACATCAAAAAGTTCTACCTCTAGAATGTTGTTAAGAGGCATCTCGTTCCTTTGCGAAATATTCCCGGTGCGTTGGCATTGCTCACAATTTTTCACAAATTCGTAAGAGTCCTTAAACATAGTGGGCCAAAAGAACCCACTTTGCAAGATTTTTGCAGCAGTGCGGTTTCCACCAAAGTGGCCACCATAGTGGGATGTGTGACAACCATGGAGTATTTGGTGTTGCTCACTCCCGTGTACATAACGCCTCAATATTTGGTCCGTCCCTATCTTATATAAGAAAGGGTCGTCCCAAACATATTGTCGTGTATCATGTAAAAACTTTTTAAATGGTTGTCCACTCATCCCGTGGGGTTTTAGTCCACTTGCTAAATAGTTCGCAATGTCAGCATACCAAGGAATATTTTTGTCTTGATGTTGAACTGCTAACAACTGTTCATCGGGAAATTTTTCCTGGATCGGAGTGGGATCTATAGTGGTCACTATCTTCTCGAGCCTGGACAGATGGTCTGCTATCTGATTTCTTGTTCCTTTTCTGTCAACGATCTCGAGGTCGAATTCTTGCAATAATAAAACCCATCGAATCAAACGTGGCTTGGAATCAGCCTTGTTGATCAAGTATTTTATCGCTGCATGATCAGTGTGCACGATGACCTTCGTCCCTATCAAGTACGACCTGAAACGATCAAAAGCAAATACCACTGCAAGTAATTCTTTTTCAGTGACAGTATAGTTAATTTGAGCTTCAATCAGTGTTTTACTTGCATAATAAATGGGGTGAAAGATTTTGTTCTTCCTTTGCCCGAGAACAGCCCCCACAGTCCACTCGCTGGCGTCACACATTACTTCGAATGGGAGTGACCAGTCAGGTGTGGTCACTATGGGTGCAGTAACTAAGGCTTTCTTGATTGTTTCAAAAGCATCACGACATTCTTGGGTAAAATTGAATTCTTTTTCATGTTGCAGCAAGAGACATTGGGGTTTTGTTGTTTTTGAAAAATCTTTGATGAACCTCCTATAGAATCCGGCGTGACCCAAAAACTTCGAATGCCTTTTACCGTTGTGGGTTCGGGAAGTTGTGCTACTACCTCAAGATTGGCTTTGTCAACTTCCAACCCTCTTTTTGAAACAAGGTGACCTAGGACAATACCTTCTTCGACCATAAAATGACATTTTTCCCAATTTAAAATAAGGTCGTGGGTCTCACATCTCACTAGGCTTTTCTTTAAATTTCCCAGGCAGTTGTCAAACGATGTCCCTATCACAGAAAAGTCATCCATAAAAACTTCTATGGTGTCTTCTATCATGTCGGTGAAAATGGCCATCATACAACGTTGGAAAGTGGTTGGGGCATTACACAATCCAAATGGCATCCTCCGGAATGCAAAAGTGCCGTAGGGACAAGTAAAGGTGGTCTTTTCTTGGTCCTCGGGTGCGATATAAATTTGGTTGTATCCGGAGTATCCATCTAGAAAACAATAGAATTCTTTTCCCGCTAACCTATCGAGCATTTGGTCGATGAAAGGTAGGGGAAAATGGTCTTTCTTAGTGGCTAGATTGAGTTGTCTATAATCCATGCATATCCTCCACCCCGTGACAGTCCTAGTGGGAATGAGCTCGTTCTTTTCGTTCTTCACTACGGTTGTCCCTCCCTTTTTAGGGACACATTGGACGGGGCTCACCCAACTACTACTAGCAATAGGATAGATAATACCGGCGTCTAACCACTTCAAAACTTCTTTCTTAACTACCTCCTTCATGATGGGGTTCAACCTTCTTTGAGGTTGGACTTTTCCAGGGTGGTCACTCTCCAAGTTAATCTTATGTTGACATAAGGAGGGGCTAATACCTCTTATGTCCGCTATGGTCCAACCAATTGCCTTCTTATGCTTCATCAACAAATCAATCAGAAGTTGTTCTTGTTTTTCACTAAGTTTGGAAGAGATAATAACGGGAAGTTTATTATCCTTAGCGAGATAAGCATATTTTAAGTGGGAAGGCAATGGTTTAAGCTCTAACTCGGGAGGTTGTTCTATTGAGGGGGGTTGAACATCTCTATCCTTAAAGTCCAGAGGTTCAAAGGCTGCTATCATTTCGTTACACTCATCCTCAAAAGTATCGTCACTCTCAGAGTCAGAGTGCTCACTCTCACTCCCCACTGTGCTCACTGTTTCAAAACTATGGGTTCCATAAATCGAACTTAAAGCAAAACAATCTTCGGTTTCTATGTACTTAAGGGACTTGAAAACATTGAAAGTTACCTCTTGGTCATTGACTCTCATAGTGAGTTTCCCTTTGTGCACATCAATCAAAGGACGTCCGATTGCAAGAAACGGACACCCTAAGATGATTGGGATTTCTTTATCGGCCTCATAATCTAGAACTAGAAAATCGGCGAGGAAGATAAATTTATCCACTTGGACCAAAACGTCTTCTATTTTTCCCTTAGGGTAGGCAATGGACCGATCGGCTAGTTGTAATGTCACGGTTGTGGGTCTAGCCTCTCCAATACCTAACTTGTTAAAAATGGACAATGGCATCAAGTTGACACTAGCTCCTAAATCACAAAGTGCTTGACCTACTTCTTGTCCCCCTATTGTGCATGGAATGGTGAAACAACCCGGGTCTTTCAACTTAGGTGGAATCTTGCTAGTAAGGAGGGCACTACATTCTTCGGTCAAAGCCACTGTTTCGAACTCACCCAACTTTCTTTTTTTGTTCAAAATATCCTTTAAAAATTTAACATAGCTTGGCATTTGCTCAAGAGCCTCTACCAAGGGTATGTTAATGTGAAGTTATTTAAAAATGTATAAGAATTTTTTAAATTGAACATCGACATTTTTCGGCTTCATTCTTTCAGAAAAAGGTACATTTCGTGAGTCAATTGGAATTTGTTGTGGTGTTGGCTTTAGAACAGTAGGTTTTGGTATAGGTCCAAAACTGGGAAGCTCAGAGACATCGGTCCTCACTGTAGGAATGATAATGACTTGAGGAGTGGCCACTGTGGGAATCACAGTGGGTTTTTGAGGCGAATCATCAGACTCGAAATTGATGTCTTTCAGATGCTTCCCACTCCTAAGTGTTATGGACTTTACATGCTCTTTTCCTATCACCTTAGCGTGTTCGGTATCACTAGGTAACGTCCTTGGTGGTCTATTCTTAACTTCGACGGCTAGTTGTCCTACTTGAGTTTCTATGTTCCTAATGGCTGCTTGAGTTTGATTCATGAAACCTTTGAGAATAGATTCAAGTGATGGTTGAACCTCAGCGGCTTGAGTTCCTCGTGGTTGGAACTGTTGTGAGGATTGTCCTTGGTGAAAGTTCTGTGAGTGCTGCCCACTGTGATGTGGGGACTGCCCACTGTGATGTTGCTGAAATCCAGGGGGGTTGTGTCATCTTTGCTAGACATGACTCGCCCCGTGGGGTTGGAGCCCTAGATTACCAGCCCAAGAGAAATTTGGGTGATTCATCCACCCTGGATTATAAGTCTGTGAATATGGATTGTTCCTCGGGTTGGTCCCTATAACATTAACGGACTCGGGATTTGCTGGACAATAGTAAAAAACGTGCTCTTCTCCACAGAGGGAGCAGTTTTCGGCGAGATGAGTTGCGGAATTGACTTGGCCTCTATTTTGATTCAAAACTAATTTGGTTAAGGTCACTAACTGTGCATTCATGGTTTTAAGTGCCTCGGAGTCAATGGTGTTGGTCTTTGGTACTATTGCTCTAGGATTGGACCACTCGGTATTGTTGTTAGACACTTTTTCCAAGATTTGATATCCTTCATTGTAGGTTTTACTCGTGAATGTTCCACCGGCTGTTGCATCTAAGATGATTTTGGCTGCATTGGAAAGACCATTGTAAAAGGTCTCCAATTGGATGCAATGTAGGATGCCATGGTGTGAGCACTTTCGAAGTAAATCTTTAAATCGTTCCCATGCATCCGAAACAGCCTCATCTTCTTCTTGTCTAAACAAAATAATATCATTTCGAAACCTTACGTTCCTCGTGGGAGGAAAGTATTTTTGCAAAAATTTATCCGCAAGTTCTTGCCAAGTGGTTATCGAGTGAGGTGCATGTGAGTTTAGCCAGGACTTTGCCTTATCCCTCAATGAAAAAGGGAAAAGCCTTAGTCTTAATGCTTCATCACTCACACCTTGCAACTGAAAGGAATGGGTCATTTCCAAAAAAGATTTTAAGTGCGAGTGTGGATCCTCAGATGGTGATCCTCCAAATTGACCCATGGCTTGGATCATTTGAAACATCACCGGCTTGAGTTCAAAATGAGTTGCAATAATGTTGGGTCTTAGAATCCTGGAGCTTAAATCGCCAACTCCGGAAGTAGCATAGTCCCGTATTTTTCGATCTTTGCTATCGGCAATCGTCACTGTGGTCTCCACTATAGGCGGTGGTATTTCTGCCATGTTCACAGTAGGGATCACAGGGGGTTGTCGATTTGTATTTCTGTTTCTGCGTCTTCTTCAAAAAGTTTTCTCTATTTCAAGATCGATTGGTAACAAAGGTCCGTGTTGTTGCCTTGGCATACAACACGGACAGCTTAGAAAAACGAGTTACTCGGGCTCGAACAAAAACTAATGTCTTGAGATTTAAAATCACGCCAGTCCCCCGCAACGGCGCCAAAAACTTGGTACGTGCGAAATGTGTGTTTTAATCGCAGTGGGTTGTAAACTGTCCACAGTGGGAAGTGCAAGTGTACACTGTCCACTATGGTCGTCACAGCAAGTAATAGTTGGTAAAATACCAGAATCATATCCATAGAGACTGGACAATCAAGACAATACGGTTTTCATGAGCTCCTTTTACAGGTTTCAATTAGAGAGGAAAATAATACTTTTGGTTTGGTTTGGTGAAATGCTACTTTAACGATTTTACTTAAGATTTTAAAAGAAGGAATGTAGGTTAGATTTTCCCTAGATTTTATAATAAATACTTGATCCTATAAATGATCCTTGTACTTGAGGTCGGTCTTTTCGCTAGAAAAGCCCGGTTACAAAATACTCACACATTTAAGTAAAAATCCCATACTCTTTGTATTTATCGTTTTGTCAATGGTAATCTCAGAATTGACCTTTTCAGGCCTCGATGGAATGTGTAGAGACAAATACTCTAAGTGTTTTTAGATACACCAACTAGCTTGCCTACTACTCCAGTGGGTTGAGATTAGCTCACTGTGCCGACCTCACTTTCGTAAGTGTCATAAGAATTCTTTCGAACTCCCTAGCATTATCCAAGCTCGTGTCACTACGTTCTACTCATTTCTGAGTTAAGAACTAGACTTTAGATCCTTACAAGTGATCGTCTTGTTCGCATCATTGGGGAATAATCGAGAATGAATAACCAAAACAACAAATATTCCAAGTATAAAGATCACTCAAGCATTTTCTCTAAAATCCAGGTACTTCTCTTTCCTACATCCCAATGGATGTTTAGCCTAACATTACTGAAATAAAGAAAGTAAAAGATGAAGATTTGCACATAAGTAAATTAAAAGAGACTTGAATTAAAACCGCAGTGGGGAACGAAGGTACGTCACTGCCACAGATTACTCGAAACTACAAATTACACTAAGAAATTAAATACTGGAATTTAAAGAACTACTTCAGTAAATGAAAGCTAGAAACTAGAACTTAAACTCACACCAAATGTGGTAGTTGAGAGATTCTTGGATGAAATTAATGAACCCCAATGCTTCCTTTTATACTAAAGGAAAGATTTGGGTTTTACACCAAAATGGGTTGTCTAGAAAATTAGGACTGAAGTGGAGGGACATAAAATTCAGCTTGATCATGCAACACTTCTATCCATCATCTTGAAGCTCTTTTACCCATAGGACCCTTCACCTTTCACAAAAGTCAACTTTAAAGTACCATGGGTTTGATTAATTTATTCATCTTGCCATACTTTTAGGAACATGCTTTCATTATTTTATTCCCATGCTTTCTGCCACTGAATCTTCTGTTCCCCAGCATTATCTTTCAAGCTAAGATTTAAAATTGTTTTGTCTTCTTCTCTGCTCGAAAGTGGGATCCGGAGTGGGGACTTCGCACGTCACTGCGAGAAAATCGTGAAACAGCAACAAAACTCCACCAAATAGTTCATTAATACTATGGTTTACTCTTTTTGCTCATTTTCATGAATATTACCAAGAATGGGGGTTTTGAGAAATGAAATGGCTAAAATTTGACAAAATAAAATAAAAATAAAAGGAAATAATAACTCTAGAAATAGAGTTATCACTTACTTCTCGAGTAAGATTTTAGTCCACCAAAACGACATCATATGCAACAATTTAGCAAGTAAGCGCTAACCGTGGTAAGAGTCATCGCACTCACTTACCGGGTAAGACTCTCGGTCCTTGCTTTCGACTCTCGGTCTTTGCTTCCGCTCTTCCCGGGTAAGATTCTTGGTCATTGTCATACTCATACGGTAAGCTAATGTGACTTGGTAAGCACTTACCCGGGTAAGCGTTTTGTAAACGGCCCCTTAATCTATTATATAATATTACTATCATTCTGATTATTTATTATTATTATGATTATCAGATTATGATCATTATCGTTCCTTTGTTGTTCTTTAAAGTCTAATGACATTTTTTGAATGGGTTGTTTCGGGTGATTATATTGTAGAGGAAGCTGTTGGTTAATTAAGAGTTCAAATACGAGCCCATGTGTGCAAATATTCTAATTCATGGGTGAAACATGTGTTCAAATGTTCAATCCATGGTTTGAAATCTAGTTGTTATAGAGCTTAAATGAAGGTCTATTCAGTATTTTGGTCATATATATATATATATATATATATATATATATATATATATATATATATATATATATATATATATATATATGTATACATATATATGTGGGTTCAAATGAAAACTCATTTTCAATTGTGAACACGAGGACAAGTCACAACCTGTTGATCCAAACCCTCTGTGATTTGATAATGACCCTCTCTTAAACACTTAGTGAAAATTGTAAGTAAACAATATGTATTAGAGTTTCACTATCGCTGATGTACTAAGACTAATTCAGTACCGCTGATAGGAACTCTCGTTCTTTAGATTAAACATTCAGCGAACACTGATCACCATAATGCTCTGAGCCTGTTCAGTCCTTATGGTGATCGCTGATAACTTAGTTGTTTACTTATGATCCCTGAAGACAAGTTTCACGTTAACATAGGTTCTATGCTGAAGTCGAAGATCAAGCTCAAGAACCAGCGACAAGTCTCCTAATGAACTGATACGGATCAGCGAAGACTCAGATTTATCCACTCAACGTGAAGTATCAAGTACAAGACTTCAGCTATCGCTGAACTTTGTCATTCGCTGATATAGAATGATAGAGCGTTGAATCAACGAAAGCTGATCATGAAGTCCTTCGTACAAAGTACTTTTGTCTTAACCACCCTTGCACGTCTCCGTACGAAATGTCAGAAAAGAACCTCCTTATTGTCTGAAATCGTACAACCACTCTGATACTACACTGTTCATCCATGTGGCTACTAAGGTTGTCTACTCAAATCAGATCCTACAACCAATCAGCTGCTGCCACGTGTAAAGTGTAAACTGCCATGCATTAAATGCATGCAGTATATAAGATGAAGACATCACTTCATTTTGAAGTAACTTGCTAACTCTGGTCAAGTCATCTTCTTATCTTGAGATAGGTTATTATTAGTAATTTCCTTCTCTTTCTTAGTGCAAGAAACTTAGTGTTCTTAAGACTTGTTTAGATTTAGGTTTATCCTTAATCTTGTTCCGCAACAAGTTGTAAATTGTCTTCATTTATCAATAAACAATTTAGAAAAGTAAAAACGTGTGTTTGTATTCAACCCCCCCCCCCCTTCTACAAACTTGTATAGCCCTTCGGGACCAACAAGTGGTATCAGAGCAGATTTGTTTAATCTCATAAACAAGATCTGATCTATACTAAGATTTCTCTTCCTAGCTATTTCTTAAAATGGCTACCAACACAAACACAAACTATATTGACAACGGTTCTCTTGCAAAACCCCCTAGATTCTCCAGAGATAATTTTAATCTATGGAAAAATAGGATGATTCTTTTCTTAGAAGGTGTAGACCCTACTATGCCTTATTATCTTGAAAACGGCCCATATATTCCTGTAAGAATTGATGCTGTAGTTCCAGCCGCTGAGAATAGACCTGCTATTCCAGAAAGGTTGATTCCTAAGGAAATTCATATGTGGACTGATGAAGATAAGAAGAAAGTGGCTATCGACACCAAAGCCAGATCCATACTCTCCATGGCTCTTCCTGACGAAGTCTACCATTCCGTCATGAACCTGAAAACCTCAAAAGCTATGTGGGACACAATCTGTGTTCAGTATGAAGGTACTTCTGAAGTCCAGGACTCTCGAAAGATCAACCTGGTAAGACAGTATGAAAACTTCATTTGTGGTAAGAATGAATCTCTCTCTGAAGTACACCAACGTTTTAACTGTTTAATAATAGATCTGAAAACTGTTGGTAAGGAATATTCTAACTTTGAAGTGCTGACAAAGTTCTTAGAATGTTTACCTAAAAGCTGGGACAGTTATTCAATGTGTCTCAAGCTGTCAAAGGATCTAAAATCAATGACCCTTTCTACCTTATATGGCACGATGCTGAATCATGAGCAATTGAGTCATCTTAAGAATAATCTTGTAAAAGATTCCAAAAGCACCCCTGTTACTTTAATCTTAGAGTCGCCTTCCACTCAGCGGTCAACTGTTACTATCACTGAGTTGGAGACTAACTCTGAAAGATCATCAGAATCTGAAGTTTCAGATGATGATGAAGCTCTGGCATTCCTGGCTAATAAGTTCAGGAGATTTTCTAGAAAGAGTAATTTCAAAACGAATAAACGAATAAACCTCTTGCTATTACTGACAAGCCAAGATCATCAACTCCTGTTGATAAGGATACTGCTAGTTGCTATAACTGTGAAAAGATAGGACATTTTGCTAGCGAGTGCAGGTCTAAGAAAGTCTCTAGGTCCTCAGCTTTTCCCAAGAAAAACTTTACTCCTCGGACTAGAGATGAAAAATACAAAAGGCTGAAAGAAAGGTATTCAAAGCTAAAAACCTTTAAGAAGAAAGGCAAAGGCCTGATGGCTGACTATGATTGGGTTGATTCTGATGAGGAAGAAACATCTGACTCTGAAGATGATGAAGCCAATCTCTGTCTTATGGCCAAACTTGAAGATGAGGAAGAAAGTTCAGACATTCCCTCCACTTCAACCTCTGCAACTCAGGTATCACCTTCCATCTTTACCAATATTGCAAATATTGATGAAGCTGATAGTCTTCGAAAGATCGATCTCTTGACTAGAAGTTTATATGAAGCCATGAATGGCAAAACTGTGGTTGAAAATCAAAACCTTGATCTCGCTGAATAGCTTAAAAACTGTCACCTTCAAGTAGAAAATCTTTCTAAAATTGAAGAAGATTTTAAAGATCAAGTTCACCTAAATCAGCTAGTCAAAATCGAGCGCGAAGAAGCTATCGCTGCATTAAAAGCTGAAAAAGCTACTGTTGATGGATGGTATAATTCCTCAACAAAGATCACTGAGATAATCAAGTCTCAGATCCCTCTGAGTGACAAACGTGGTCTTTATTACAAAGCTGATACTCTAGAACCAACCACTGATCGTTCCATGCTCTTATTTGGAACTTTCGTATCCTCAGTCGCTGATACTTCATCCTCTCAGTGTTCCTCTTCTAAACCGCGTATCCCTGAGGAAATCTCTACCTTGACTTCTAAAGGTAAAGAAAAGTTATTTATCCAAAACCTACCTCAGTCTTTAAAAACAAAGGTAAAGGAATTGCTTTTAACCAAAATCCTCAGAAGGGTACCTCTGTACCAAAGCTGAACGCTTCTAAAGCTTCAGTGACTTATCCCTCTGATTCAAAGAATAAGATCTCTGGATTTATTCAGCGTGGATCTATTCAACGATCTACTCCCAGAATCAAAGTGGAAATCATTGGTAAGAAATACGAAGAACTGAATGTTCCTCCCATTTCAAAAACCAATAGCTTACTTGGTGCTGGTCCTTCTAATTCAAAATCAAAAGCTCAGCATTCAAATGGTCCTAGAACAACTTTTAGTTATAGGAAATGTTATCATTGTGGACTTACAAATCATATTGCAAGTAAGTGCCCCACAATCACCAAAGCTGAAAAGATAGCTAAGGTGAAGATCATTGCCCCCAAGGCAAAGAAGACCACTGAGGTTAAGAAATTAACCAAAGTTAAGACTGACAAAGCTTAATCTTCAAATGCTGTGAAGACTGCTGAACCTTCCATTCCAACTACTTCCACTGACAAACGTGTACACATAGTTAAGTGGGTACCCAAGAAAAACTAATCTTTCTTTGTGATGCAGGTTAAGAAGCGTATCTGGTATCTCGATAGCGGATGCTCTAGACACATGACTGGAAAGAAAAGCCTGCTCGCTGAATACAAGGAAGAGAAGGGTCCCTCTGTAACTTTCGGTGGAAATGGAAAAGGACATACCCGAGGGTTTGGTGTACTGTCTAATGGTACAACAACCTTCAGAAGAGTCGCATATGTTGAAGGGTTTGGTGTACTGTCTAAGCATCAGTCAGCTTTGCGACAAGGATAACAAAGTAATCTTTACTAAGGAATCCTGCTTTGTCGCTGACAAAAAGGAGAAAATAGCTCTCAGCGATTATCGTTTGGAAAATGTTTATGTAATAAACATGGACTCAATAACCACTGAGAACTCTTGTTTCTTCTCAAAATCCTCATCTGATGTCAACTGGCTATGGCATAAGAGGCTCTCTCATCTAAACTTCAAGACACTGAACACTCTTTCTTCAAAAGAGTTAGTCACTGGTCTACCTCAGCACTCATACGCAAAGAGTCTTTATGTTCAGCGTGTGAGAAAGGGAAGCAGACCAAAGCAAGCTTTAAATCAAAGCAAGTCTCTTCAGTGTCATCTCCTCTATAACTTCTCCATATGGATTTATTTGGCCCTGTTAACAAACAATCCATCGCTGGAAAGAAATATACGCTGGTCATAGTTGATGAATTCTCTCGATATACATGGGTAATGTTTCTCCGTTCTAAGAGTGACACCCCTGAAGAACTCATCACCTTTGTTCGGAAGATGGAAACCCTGAAAAACTTGACCGTTCGCTCAATAAGGAGTGATCATGGGACTGAATTCAAAAACAGTTCTCTTGATTCCTTCTTTGAGAGTAAGGGTATTTCTCACAACTTTTCTTCAGTGAGAACACCACAACAAAATGGAGTCGCTGAAAGAAGAAATAGAACTATTATTGAAGCTGCACGTTCAATGCTCAGCGATTCTCACCTGCCTACTCAGTTTTGGGCAGAAGCTGTCAACACTGCTTGTTTTACGCAAAACAGGTCGCTGATAGTCAAAAGATTCAATAAGACAGCCTATGAACTTTTTCATGGGAGAAAGCCTTCAATTAGCTTTCTTCACATCTTTGGATGTCAGTGTTTCATACTGAATAACAGAGATGCCCTTGGAAAGTTTGATCCTAAGGCTGATGATGGAATCTTTCTTGGATACTCCTCAATTTCCAAAGCCTTCAGAGTCTTCAATCGTAGAAGACAAACTGTAGAAGAAACTATTCATGTCACGTTTGACGAATCCCATTCAGTGAATTCTAAACCGTCTGTTGATACTGAAGAACTGAATCAATGGATGTTTTCACATCTTGGTGATTCAGAAGACATTCCCACTCCTCATACTCATACAGTTGAAGATGATAGTCCTACTATCATCCCAAACATGTAGAATAGTAAAGCTGAAACATCATGGGTCTCAGCGGTTCCTTTAAACACTATACCTGCTTCTGAACCAAATGTCTCAGACATTCCATCTACTTCTCAGCAATCAGTGAATGAGATGACATCTGCACCTACTCCTCTCTTGGCTGATATTCCAGAAGTTGCTGAAGCTTCATCTTCAGCTCCTCCAGTTCAATTTGAGTCAGCGACTTATGCTCCTGCTCAGCGATGGACTGTAAATCACCCAATTGATCAAATTCTTGGTGATCCAAACGCTGGTGTTCAGACTCGACGAAGTGCAGGTAATATTTGTTTATTTGTTAACTTTATCTCTCTGATTGAACCAAAGAAAATAGATGATGCCCTCAAAGATCCAAACTGGGTCAGCGCCATGCAAGAAGAGCTGACTGAATTCGAAAGAAACAAAGTTTGGAAACTTGTTCGAAGACCAACTGACAAAACAGTGATAGGCACTAAATGGGTCTATCGAAACAAGTTGGACGAACATGGAACTGTAACCCGCAACTGTGATCCCAAATCTAATCAAGTAACAATGATATGAACACTTAGATCTTCATAGATTTAGAGAAAGATACAAGAATATGAGTTGAGATCTACTTTCTCTCTCTAACTTCTCTCTCTAGAAGTCATCCCTCTCACTACACACTTCCTATTTCTCTCTCACGTATGAATTGCTAGAATGAGACTTCTTTCATGACTTCCTCTTTACAAATCCTATTTATACACTTTGACTATTACCTTTAGTTACTTTGACTTTGACCTTTAAATCCCTTACTTTGACTTTGACAAATACATTTGACTCTTTACAATTAATACAAATGCATATTAAATATTGAATACATTTTATGAACTAACAATAACAAGGCTCGTCTTGTTGCTCAGGGATACAGACAAGAGGAAGGCATAGATTACGACGAAACATTTGCTCCAGTAGCAAGACTAGAATCTATTCGTCTATTCTTAGCATACATTGTACACAAAGACTTCAAAGTATATCAGATGGATGTTAAGTCAGCATTTCTAAATGGAAAGCTGAATGAAGAAGTCTATGTGGAACAACCTCCAGGATTCTCAGATCCTAAGCGTCCAGGTTATGTTTATAAACTGGATAAGGCACTTTATGGATTAAAGCAAGCTCCTTGTGCATGGTATGACACTCTCTCTACTTATCTCCATATTGAACAATTTGAGCGTGGTAAAATCGATAAGATTCTATTCTTCAGGAAAGTAAAAGGTCATATTATTCTTGTTCGGATATATGTTGATGACATTATATTTGGTTCTACTAACCCTGAACTTTGTACTCGTTTCGCTGATAGAATGAAAGAAGAGTATAAAATGAGCATGATGGGTGAGCTAACATATTTCCTTGGTCTTCAGATAAAACAAAATGAAAAAGGATCTTTCATTAATCAGGGAAAGTATGTTAAAGATATGCTGAAGAAATTCGATTTAACTCAGAGTTCAGCTATGAAAACCCCTATGGCACCACCGCTGACACTAGACAAGGATTCAAATGTAATACCTGTTAATGTCACGTTGTACCGTGGGATGATCGGCTCTCTCTTGTATCTTACAGCTAGTCGACCCGATATTATGTACGCAACCTGTTTGTGTGCACGATATCAAGCTGAACCTAAGGAATCTCATGTGATCGCTGTAAAGCGAATTTTTCGATACCTTAAGGGTACTGCGAACCTAGGTCTTTGGTATCCCAAAGACTCAGGGTTTGATCTAATCGCCTATTCAGATAGTGATTTTGCAGGTTGCAAATTGGATAGGAAAAGCACCACAGGAGGCTGTCAGCTCCTGGGTGGAAAGCTGGTGAGTTGGACAAGTAAAAAGCAAAACTCAGTGTCCACCTCAACTGCTGAAGCTGAGTATGTAGCTGCTGGAAGCTGTTGTTCTCAGGTCTTGTGGATGAGAAATCAACTACTAGACTATGACCTTCAGCTCTCGAAAATTCCAATCTATTGCGACAGCACAAGTGCCATCGATATAGCCAACAATCCAGTGCTACACTCAAAGACAAAACACATCGAAATCAGGTATCATTTTATCAGAGATCATGTGATGAATGGTGATATAGAACTTCACTTTATCCCAACTGATTATCAGTTAGCTGATCTGTTCACTAAGCCTCTTGATGAGACAAGATTCAACTTTCTCATCAGCGAGCTAGGAATGCTGAACTTTGAAGAGTAAAATCTTCAGCGGTTCACATTTGATCAGCGACAGGATAAAACCAACTTGTATAACCCATTCTATCATTCTCTCTCTGAACATAATTGATTCACTGATATCAAGGTATGTTTTCTCTCTTACTCACTGACGTTCGCCTAGAACTCAAAGATTTCAAAACAAACTGCATCGCTGAATATCTCTTTCTTAACAACGATACATTGAAATTTCTAAAACCAACACTGATATTTCTATTCAGTGCTTCATATTTTCAAAAGTGTCCCTGAGCTTTCAAAACCTCAGAGACATCCTAAAATATGAAAGGACAGTTGTGTCGTCATCGCAACGGATAAGCCCTGGCACGTTCTTTTTCTGACACACGTTTGCACGTTTCGTTTACCAGCCAATCAAATGCAAACACGTGTCCGTTTCATGATGAAAATTTCCCCGCTCTAGTTTTTCTCTCTCTCTAATCTCACTATATAAACACATTTTGGGTTTATACTTTTCCTTTACGCGAACAACTTCTTCCTCAAGAAAACTAATGTTGCATTTTTGCTCTCAAGTTTTCAAGAACTGTTCATCTTCTTCTTCTTCAACGAACCAGGTTAATATTTCTTTTATTTACCTGTTTCTTAAAACTTGTTAATGATCTTCTCATTGTTTTTACAAGATCAAACAAAAGAACTTTTTCAAAAATGAAATCATTTCTTTCATGGTTTTATGAACACAACCTTTCATGGTTGTTCTTCAAGTTTAATCGTAAATATCTTAAACTTGTTCTTCATACGTTCTTCGAGAATCCTAATCCTCAAAGGAAACTGGAAAACAAGACTTTTTATTGGGTTTGCATTTCTTTTTCAAAAACAAGAAAACCCTAATCTTCATTAAGACATTTTTGTCTGAATGAAATGGACAAAATTCGAACCATCTTATTGGAAAATCTTTCCACATTAAGATTATTCTTATTTGTTATATCTTTGGTTGAACTGAAATACAGCAATGGCATCTACTGATATTCCTACTGCTGAGAACACTGATGCTGCTGAGGAACTGGAAATCACCAAGGCTCCTCAGGTCAAGTTCACACTTGAGGAACTCGATTGGACAAAAACAAACAATCTCTATGCGCTTTTCGAGTTTCCTCCTCGAAAGCAAGTCACACATCTGAATGATGATGTGAATTTCCTCAAAACCTGCTGCCTCTCCACAGCCCTGACCATAACACCCCCTGCTCATCAACTACGACTATCTCAGTTCTGGTATTCTGCCAGACACACTCAGCTCACATCGACCAAAGACCCTGCGAAGAAAATCGATTGCATCCTCTGTGACACCGATTTTGGCACCATAAAAATCACCCCTGCCATTATCCGAAAAGCACTGAGCCTTCCCATCGCCACAAAAGAAAAACCCTTTGTTTCTCTCCCTGACCACAAGAAACATGCTGATAGGGAAGCCATCACTGCATTCTTTGATGCAATGGGTTATATATGGGAAACAGGGAGGGACAAGAAGCCTGAGAAGAAGTTGACCCTCATCAAGAAATCCAAAATGCCCAGCGAGATGAACTTCATCTTCGCACACTTGATAAGCTGCATGACTGCAAAGACCGGCTCCTCTGATCAAGCCGCTCAACCTCAGCAAGCAATGGGATATGCATTGCTGAAAGGTCTTCATGTTGACTGGGCCTCGATAATCTACGATGATCTTGTGCTCAGAGTAGACTTTGCTGCTGACCGACCATCATGGGTTCCATACCCAAGATTCCTCAGCGCCATTTTCCAAACCGGCCTGAAGGATAACTACCCAAAAGTAGGAGACCTGGAACTCTCTCAGGTTGGCCCTAAGGTACTCGACTTCAAGCCAATGGCAAACGAGGTACGTCTATCTACTCTCTTAACTCTTCGCAATCCTCATTCTTCTACTTCTGCAGCTCATTCAGTGGAAAAACCCACCGCTGATACCCCAGCTGCAACCTCCACTCCTTCTAGAAAAAGGAAACAATCTACTACCCAACTTGGTTTGAAAAGAATCAAGAAAACCAAGGAGCAACCCCCCCCCCCCCCCAGCATTTACATGCTAAAGACTCCTCAGCTCATCTTGAAGAGCTGATGGAAAGTTGAGTGGTACGCTCTGCCACAGCTGAACAAGCCACCCCTTCCATCCCAGCTTCAGCGTCTCTAAACGTTGAAGTTATAAACTTGGAATCGACCCAAACTCCTTCAGTCTCTCATAGGACTGAAGAAGTGATTCTCAGTGGATCCAACACTGAATCAGCTCCACATCAAACCTTCTCAACCTTCGCTTCTCTCTCTACTCCATTGGACTCTAATCCAGTTTTCACCACGATCACTGGAGCATCCGTCATTCTTCCAGAAGCTAAAGCTGATACTTTTCAAGGAATGATGGATGAAGGACCTGCAGGAATGTCCATGCGTACACGTACTCTAGCTGATGACATGAACTTTTTTCAGGACACAGAAGTTTTGATGACTTCACCAACCCTCCTGCAGGTATACACCAACCCATATACACTGTAACTAAACCCCAAACTTCTGAGCTTTCCTTTGTTCATAAGTACTTATCTGTTACAGGTCCTAATTTGGGAGACATCAATGCCTCTCTGAAGAACCTGGATACAAAGCTGACAGGTCTCACCACTACTCTCTCAGACAACTCTTCAGCTGTAACAAACGCTAGAGAGAATCTCAACAAGCTGATAAAAGTGGTTGAAGAGAATGCCTCCAAAGATGATGGTGCTCTTGGTGATTTTGCCAAAGTTCTTGCTAACATCTACACAGACTACACCTCTCTCAAAGCAACAGTTCAAACCATGTCCAGCGAGGTCATAACGCTGAAGACATCGGTTGGAAATCTTCAGGGAGAGATGTCTGCTGTAAAGACTGACGTAAGTTCAGTGAAGACAATGGTGCAGCAGATCCTGAATCACATGACCGTCCCTGCCCCTGCACCTTCACATTTTACTCCGGCGAATCATGCTGAACTTTTCAAGATCACTCCTGCTATTACTGGCCTAGAAGACAGAGTAGCAGCGATTGAAAACTCCATAAGAATTACTGGCCAAGAAGACAGTAATCTTATGACTGTTGCTGCCCCTGAAAAGTCCGTTACCTCCCCCAACCATGATGTGGAAGAGGGGGAGAAGACTAAAGAAGACCTTCCCCATAATGTTGAGGGGGAGAAAAAAAAATAAAGAAGACCTTCCCCATGCTGAAGGGGAGGGTATTGAGACTGAAGCTGATGCTACTTCTACAAAACCTCAGGGAGTTGAAAACCCTGAGGGAACCGAGAAGCTCGCCTCTGTATCTGAGGGGGAGCAACTCGAAGAGCAGAACTTTGAAGCTGCTGCTGATGTAACCTCACCCTACGCTGAAGAGGTTGAATCTGATGAAGACGATGAAGCTGTCGACATCTCTGATGATGAACCATCTTTTTCTCCAAAGAATGATGATGATGACGATGATGATGATGATGACTCCTTTATCGTCAAGCCTGCTCAGAAGACTACAGCTCTCAAAGGGATTTTGATAAACGAACCTTCAGGGGAGCGGACCAAGACAAAGCCTGCAGCATCTGAAGCTGACAAAGGCAAAAACAAAAGCCTTCCTGCAGAAGACAATCTGACGATCTTGCTTCCGAAGCCAGTTTGTCAGGTACACTACCTCCTATTCCCTTACACTGCATCCCTCCTCTATCTCTTCTCAATCTCAATCCTTCTATCCATAAAACCTCTATACACTTAACCACATTCTTTTCTCTATCTTTTTCTTCCCCAACTCTTCTTACTTAAACGATCGCTGTGTTTCAGCTAGTCCTCTCCCCTGTTTGAGGATATCGCTGAAGTTCCTACAGCAGCGACTTCACCAACAAAAATCCCAGCTCCCAACGCTGAAGAAATAATCCCATTCTTGGATTTAACCACTGAGACTGATGAACCAGAAGAACAGCAGCTCTCTCACAAAAACAGACCTTCCTTGGCTCCTCAAAAGCTGAGTGAAGAGGATCAAGAAAAGAGAGATGCAATGATCAAGAGATTAGAAGATCAGCGAATCATCCTGAAGCGTGATCAACTTCCTTCTATTCCTCCAAAGTTTAGACTTTCACAAAAGGAATACCAGGATCGCCTCAGAGCTGAAAGGTTAATCGCTGAAAGAAGGGAAGCTGAAGAAAAAGACAGAAAACTCGCCATCTAGCTTGTCGAACAATCAGTGAAAGACCCCAAGCTGAAAAGAACTCCCATTGATGTCCAACGTCAGCTATGGGATGATGCCCAAAGGATCGTTGAAGAAAAGACGAAAGTGTCTGATACGACTTTGAAATGGTGTAAAGAAATACTGAATTATCGATCTCGACCATCCAAAATCATCAAAGTAAACATCAGAGGAAGACTGCTCGTTGACGTTCCTGTTGTTGAAGTTGATGTATTCAGAGAAGACAAAACCAAGCAAACCTTCTATGCTGCTACTTTAGAGAAGTTTGGTTTCTCTGAATGGTTGGAAGTGAAATTAGCCATTCAGGGATCGTGCTCAAAGTTCAAGAGCCATGTCGAGAAAATTTTAAATACTAAGATCGACTTGGTTTCTTCTGCTGTAGATATTCCTCCTTCCACTCTTCTTCCTCCTCAACAAAGAAGAGTCTCAGACTCAGGTCCTCCTATACGGAATGAAACAGGTATTGGTTTCTCTCGTGCTAAAGTTCTTGGCCCTGATGCTGATCTCTCAGCGCTTGACACCTCCCTACCACCTGGAGAAACTTTCATTCCTGGCACAGTTGTAAGTGATCCCTATGGTATATTCTTTCTAGACTACCAAGGAAATCATCACTTTCAACGCATCTCTGAGCTTCCAATCACTCCCATCGAATAACTCAGAGATCTCATATACTGGTGTGAAGTCAGACGCGACATTAAAGCTAGACACCTGAAGCCCTTGATTTTTGAAGAAGCTCTGAACAAAAAGAATCAAGGAGTAGATGTCCCTGACTGGATGATTCCCACATCAAAGACCCTCGATGAACTTCTCATCAAGGAGGAACCTTTTGACGGATAGGATCGCCTTGTAATTCTTTCTATCCTTATCTGTGTACATCTTCTGTACTTGTAATTTTATTTGTTGTACTTGTAATTTTTCTACTTCCCTCTGTAATCTTTACGAAGTTTAAAGAAAAATTTCAGCGAATGTACTTTACTCCATAAGTACTGAAAAGATCCCAGAAAACAGTAAAAGGGACAAATATTTTATGAGTTCTTTTTATCCTCATGTTTTCATTAAATAGCAATTTTCTCTGTTGCTATGTCATAATCAAATAGGGGGAGATTGTTGATCCAAACCCTCAGTGATTTGATAATGACCCTCTCTTAAACACTTAGTGAAAATTGTAGGTAAACAATATGTATTAGAGTTTTACTATCGCTGATGTACTAAGACTAATTCAGTACCGCTGATAGGAACTCTCGTTCTTTAGATTAAACATTCAGCGAACACTGTTCACCATAATGCTCTGAGCCTGTTCAGTCCTTATGGTGATCGCTGATAAGTTAGCTGTTTACTTATGATCCCTGAACACAAGTTTCACGTTACCATAGGTTCTATGCTGAAGTCGAAGATCAAGCTCAAGAACCAGCGACAAGTCTCCTAATGAACTGATGTGGATCAGCGAAGACTCAGATTTATCCACTCAACGTGAAGTATCAAGTACAAGACTTCAGCTATCGTTGAACTTTGTCATTCGCTGATATAGAATGATAGAGCGCTGAATCAACGAAAGCTGATCATGAAGTCCTCCGTACAAAGTACTTTTGTCTTAACCACCCTTGCACGTCTCCGTACGAAATGTCAGAAAAGAACCTCCTTATTGTCTGAAATCGTACAACCACTCTGATACTACACTGTTCATCCATGCGGCTACTAAGGTTGTCTACTCAAATCAAATCCTACAACCAATCAGCTGCTGCCACGTGTAAATTGTAAACTGTCATGCCTTAAATGCATGCAGTATATAAGAAGAAGACCTCACTTCATTTTGAAGTAACTTGCTAACTCTGGTCAAGTCATCTTCTTATCTTGAGATAGGTTATTATTAGTAATTTCCTTATCTTTCTTAGTGCAAGAAACTTAGTGTTCTTAAGACTTGTTTAGATTTAGGTTTATCCTTAATCTTGTTCCGCAACAACTTGTAAATTGTCTTCATTTATCAATAAACAATTTAGAAAAGTAAAGACGTGTGTTTGTATTCAACCCCCCCCCCCCTTCTACAAACTTGTATAGCCCTTCGGGACCAACACAACCATTGATCAAGATTTGGAAAACTAATCAATGGTTAAAACTTAATGAAACCAATTGAGAAGTGATTAGGGACAAATATAGAAATTTAAATCAGCTCCTACCATCTTTGACTTTTTATTTTCTTTTTTAATTAAAAAACTTTTACCCCCTTAAAGTTTAAAATAAATTATCTTAAAAATTACTAATATTTTAATCAAACAAATTACATCAAAAAAAACGAGAATTTCGTGCTCTTCGATATGACATCCATCTCGATATAGTTTTTTCTTTATTTTAACCGTTTTTACGTGAAATGCTATGTATGTGTTATGTTCATTATGAATATGTATGCATGTTTCCTGCTGTCCATATTCAATATGAATAACAAATGGGAACGTTCATTCACTATTCATGACGAATAACACCGTATTCAAAATTAATAATACAACATTCAGGATGAATAATATACGAATTTCTGATTCATGTATTATTAAACATGAATCATGTATTATTCACCTTGAATGTTGTATTATTCATCCTGAATGATACATTATTCATGATGAATAATATATGAATGACCCGTGAAGGTGTGAACACATGACGCACTCTCTTTTGTTTTCCGATTCACAACCACGACTTGGTTTTATTCTTTTATGAATATGTATGCACATCTCCAGGTGTCCACATTCAGTATGAATAACAAAGGTGAACGTTCATTCACTATTCATGATGAATAATACAATATTCAGGATGAATAATACAGCATTCAGTATGAATAATACATCATTCAGGGTGAATAATACACGATTCATGAATCGTGTATTATTCACAATAATTCCTTATCATTTGTGATGGAATGACCAATCATTTACTGGATTGGATGACAAATCCAACATCTAATGTATAATTGGTTTGAATTGAATATACCCAAATTCATTCGATTTCAACCAATGAACACATCTAATTTTTAAGTTTATATTCATATATTCATATATTTTTTAGACTTTCTGTCAGATCTTCAAATTAACAAATACTTTTAACCACTATCTAATAAAAGACCAAAATAACCCAATTTTCTGCTAGTTCAAAGCACAACGTCTGAATTTTTGCAAGTTATATGGATTTCGACAACGTTAAAGGCAAATGTGAGAATTCTTATTTTACGAGTTACAAAAATAAAAACAAATGAGGTTTTTTAAAGACAAATCTAACACGACAATAAAACAATATATGAGAAATAGATTTATATTTACCATAAAAAGTAACATGTCAAATGAGAATATTCATATTTTACGAGTTACTTTACAAATGCAAAAAACGGTATTTTGCTAAAGTAAAACATTTAAACCACAAAGTAGTTACATGATGATATTGTACATTGCACTTTTTCCTAACTCGTAAAATTTGAATCATTTTGTTTTTTTTTGTTTTTTTACTATGGTGAAATTAGACAAACAAATATTCAACTACTGCATAAGTTTTACACCCTTTAACATTCTGAACTATTTTAAAGTTACTAGTTATTTGTATTCTATTTTAAAAACAAACGGAATTGTTAAACTTTTTAAAAATACTTAAAACTTATTGAAAATATTTAAAACGTCATTGATTTTTTTTAATAAAAACACATTGTTATATTTTTGAAATAACCAACTATTTATAAAGACATTTTTTTCTTTTTATGTATATTACAACTTTATTAATTGTATTTTTGATGAAAAAAATATATCATGTTCTTATTTAATTTAGACTAGTTATTTAATATCTACAATTTATGTCTATGGACTACCAATTTATTATTTATTTATATCTATACAAATTTTATATTTTTCACAGTTTGTTAATACTACATCAACAACGACGATAAGTCGTCTCAATAGAGACTTATTTTTATTAAAAAACACATATTTTATAATTTCTGAAAAATTTATTAATAGTGCTTCAAAAGTTCTCACCACAAATTTTCTTCCTAAATTTGCATTTACAGCGACCACATGTCGTCGCCAAAAACTACCCACTGACTATTAATAACAACCGAGAGTTTTTTTTTCATTTAATAAATATCTACAGCAACGACATGTGGTCCGTATAAGATACCAAAATTTTTAAAGGGAAAATTATATTGTTTTTAATTTTAAAAATAAATTATTAAGTAGTAATAGCGACGACATGTCGTTGCTATAACCGTCCAAAAATTATATCAACCCGCCACTTTTTCCCACCAAAATTTTATCAAAAATTTCATCTATAGCAACGACCTTGTCGTCGCAAAAGGTCAAAAGAATATCTCGGATTTTTCCCATTTTCTAGCCACGACAAGTCGTCGCTATAACTCGTTGCTATAACCGTCCAAAAATTATATCAAACCCGCCACTTTTTCCCACCAAAATTTTTATCAAGAATTTCATCTATAGCAACGACCTTGTCGTCGCAAAAGGTCAAAAGATTATCTCGGATTTTTCCCGTCTTCTAGCCACGACAATTCGTCGCTATAACTCGTTGCTATAACCGTCCAAAAATTATATCAACCCGCCACTTTTTCCCACCAAACTTTTTATCAAAATTTTCATTTATAGCAACGACCTTGTCGTCGCAAAAAGTCAAAAGATTATCTCGGATTTTTCCCATCTTCTAGCCACGACAAGTCGTCGCTATAGCTATCTACAACAACAACTCAAATATCGTCGCTATAGGTGTCGTCGCTATAGCCATCATTTCTTGTAGTGGGTGGGCAGGGCACACGCCCAGGGCCCACAAAAAATAGGGGCCCAAACTTTTTTAGTACTATATACTATATAACATATAATAGTAGTTCAAAAAAATTAGTCAATAAAAGAGCACGGATTTTTTTTAGTATTTAGTATCTAATAACACCCAAAAATAATTTAACATTATATTAACTAACGGCACACAATAAGTAGGGGCCCAATTTTTTTTAGTATGTACTATATACTAAAAAGAAGACACAAATTTTTTTTAGTATCCAATAAGATCCAAAAAGAATTTTGTTATTTTTCATGAGGTTGCGTGATTACTTTGCAAGTCAGCTAATATATAAAGTTGAAGGTTAATATGGTGTATTAGCAAGATATATTGGAAAAGTAATTGCATAAGTATTTAGCTTCCAAACCCATATATTCAAAACTAATTACAAATTTTGAAATTATTGAATGAATAAAACCGAAATACATACATTAGTAAATCCGTATAGCATATGATAAGATAGGTGAAGCGTCTATCAGTAGACATGTCCTAGGAAAAAAAAAACATGTAATAACTTTATTAGGGACATTATATTGGTGGTGGTGACGATGGTGGTGTGTGGTGGGTAGGGAGGGGTGGTTAAAATAAGTGCATCAACTTGTACAACGTGGTTAGGCCTTTGTGTTGGATTTCATCGCCGATAGTTTGGTACTTGTATTCAATATCGGAATTCGTGCGTCAACTTTCACTTATATTCAATATCGGTAATCGTGCGTCAACTTTCACTTATATTCAATACCGATAGTTTGGTACTTAAATTAGTGCATCAACTTTCACTTATATTCAATATCGGAATTCGTTCTTTCATAGTATAAGTTAAGTTTTTGGGGATTATGCATAAGCTAAGTTTCTGAACATGGATTGCCCATATACGGTGATGGACCTGCAAACGATAAATTAAACATGTCATCGTACACAGATTTAGTGAACCGCAGGGACGAAAAAAGTTCAAACAAAAGTCGACATTGATCAAAAGACCAATTTTCAACGGGACTAAGCAACAACAGACCAACTTTTAACATAAAAATTGCAAAGCTGCAGATCTCCAACATAAATGGACTCAACCTCCGGTTAAAATAAAATCCAATCCCTATAATTAAGGTTAGAACAAAGGCATTTTAAGAAGAATAATTTTGACGACAATCAAGTTGTATGGTGTGCCACAAAATGAGAATGCCTTTGATGTCGATAAGATGGAAAAAACGATAAAGCATATGGAGAAAGCAAACACTTAACCGGTAAGCGTTACCGATAATAGTCAACAATCTCACTTACTTTACTCGGTAAGATTGTAGTCCATCAAAATAGTATCGTATGCAACAATTTACCCGATAAATGTGAACTGGGTATGAGTCATCACATTCACTTACCGGATAAGACTGCTTGTCTTATGATATCTATTACCAAATAAAATTCTTTATCCTTGTCATTCATCCATTTACCGGGTAAACGCTTAGTACGAAAGAAACTTATAACTTCTAATGATGCTCCTCATAGACAACATTCCAGCAACAACTGTGTGTCATATTTTTAAGCCCCATGCACACTCTTTGTTGGTTCTACAAGTGTGTGGGTCGAACAACATGAGCTGATGAGCATCTTGTGGTATTTTGAACCAACTACTCTTTATTTGGTATCCACAACCTATAAATCATGTTTTGCCATAATTTCAACCACACATTCTAATTGCTCCCACATAATAAAAAAACTATTAATGGACTTTATGATGTATTAATAGTTAACAGAAAATAAATCATGTACATATGTTATAAGAAAAATCCACTTGGGATATTTATTTACATAAAAAATTGCATACATTTTCCCAGTTCATTCTTAATTAAGTGTTGTTTATACTTTATTTTTCTCTTTTCTCTAATCACCTCTCAAATCTTGGACCTTAAAAAGGAGTTGTACGTGCTTGAACAAGCCGTCATTGGATTTTTCAAGAAGCAATTGTTGGCAATGGAGGTGTTGCCATCAAAAGAGCTTTTATGCTTTCTCTATTTGAGTCGATTGCGCTTCATAGGCTACCCAATGTACATGGACACACCAATGGTGATTTCGAAGGCAAAAGGAGCCAATGTGTATTCGTGGAATGAGTGCAAAGGGTTCTTGTGCTTGGCTAGGCAAAAGCTAGAGTTTATTTGAAAGTTTAATTATGTCTATGATTGACTTTTGAGAATTATTTCGTTAATACCTCATCCTTATTGCATCTAGAACAGAGCTTGTATCCACTAAAAATAAGCAATCACGGCCCAGATAAAGAGAGAATAACAAGAATACAGATAACAATATGTCAGGATCGATTCTTAACAAGAATTAAACTTCTTAGAAACACAATTTAGAGAATCTTGCGGAATAGAACTCTAAATCAATTAAAGAACAATCAATAGAATTCAACACACTGTATATAACAATCTGTATTACTCACAAGCTTTACACCAAACCTCAATCTTGATGAACAGATCTCACCAAGACGACTTCTACTTCTCTAGAAATAGGATCTATGATCTTGAGGTTAATTCTCTCTGAATGGCTAAACAAACTTTGTAAAAATTGTTCTCTATATCGTGTATCTTATATGTTCTATTCTAATAGCTATCAATACTATTTATACAAAAGTAATTACAAGATAACTATCAAAAGTAAATTGATCTTCTGAATCTTCGTTAAACATATCTTGATCAATTCCTTCTTTATCTCCAAAAGTATCGCATACCAAACTTATCAAGTCAGCAGTATTAACAATGATTTGGCTCAGCAGTATTAACGACCTTCAGCAGTATTAACCTTCACAGTCTTCTAGCAGTAGTATCTCAGCTCAGCAGTACTAACCATGTCTAGCAGTAGTAATTTGGTCTAGCAGTACTAACCGTGTCTAGCAGTAGTAACTTCGTCTAGCAGTAGTAACTTGGTCTAGCAGTACTAACCTTGTCTAGCAGTAGTAACCTTGACTAGCAGTAGTAACTTCGTCTAGCAGTAGTAACCATGCATAAGCAGTAGTAATGAAGTCTTGGCAGTACTAACCATACTTAGCATATCTTCAGTTCCCAACAATCTCCCCCTAACTTGACTTTTAGGAAAAGAAGTCAAGTTCTTCAGATGATGCTTCCAAAACCTAATCATATAAGCATAGATCAGGACTTACACCTAGACTCTGATTTACAATCCTTCCTACCAAGAATCTTCCCATAGCAGAATCTTTGTTGCAGACCAATTTTACATGTAACATCCCTTTCAGTCTTTTCATGCTGTGATTGTATATTTCATCCACCAGATAATACTCCTGATATGTGTTGTCAATTGATATAACATACACTCCACAATTTTCATAGAGCATCCAGTTGGTTACTGCTTGAAAAGGTCTTGCTGTTATGTGCTGAACTACTTCTGGTCTGAACATTAGGCATAGGTATTCTAACACCATCTTTGTGATAGACATACCTCTTTCTGTCAACATGTTACCATAGATCTGCATGCCTACTTTGAACATCTCTTCCAAGTCAGATCTTGAGCATCTTCTTATAACTTGTCCCCATGTTCTGTAGACTTCAAACTGCCCATCAGCTCTCTTGAGTCTGATATACTCCTTTCTCTCATCTATCAATGTATCCCAGTGACTGATTTCAGGAGGTTTTGAATCTAATGGAGTCACTTTGATTGGTTCAGTATCAACCATAGTGATGTACAAGTCACATTGTTCATTGCTAAGTGATTGTGCATTACTGGATTGACCTGTCTTACTATCTCCTTGTCCTTCATCCTTGGCAACTTCTTCCTTTTCTTTCTCTTCTACCACTGGTTTCTCAACAGGTTCTACCTTTTGCTTCTTTACAAACTTCTTTTTAATAGCCACAGACTTTGTTCTCTTTCTGCTGAAAACCATCTTTGCATCCTTAGTTTCTTCCTGTTTCTTGGCAGTTGGAGGTGTATCATGTTTGGCTTTGATTAAAGCCTCTGCAACCTCCACTTCTTCTGCTGTAAGCTTCTCTGTTACTGTTTCAGCTTCTGTCTCTGTTACTGCTTTCTTTGTAGATTGAGCAGCATTAACTGTTTCTGCTGCTTGCTTAGAGTCAGCAGCATTAACAGTTTCTGCTGCTACTTCAGTTTCAGGCTCTTTCTCTGTTACTGCTGCTTTTTCTGTTTGGCCTTCAGCAGCATTAATTGTTTCTGCTGCATGTTCAAACTCAGCAGCATTAACAGTTTCTGCTGCTGTGGTTTCTGCTGCTGTTGTAGTTTCTGCTTCTTTAACAAGCTCTTCCACCTTTTCTGTCTCCCCCTTATTCTGTGCACTGGACTCCCCCTTAAACTGTGCATTATCCATTTCCATCTCAGTCTCCATCTGAACTGTCTCCCCCTCAACTTGTAGACCCTTCATATTCAGTTCTGCTTCTGATTCTGACTCTGACTCCCCCTTTTTGGGAGCATCATCAGTTGGAATTCTTCTTCTCAGCACAAATCTTGCCTTTTTCTTTCTGTGCAACAACTTGGTGACCATCTTCTTGAGCTTCTCAATTTGAGACTGTTGGTAGGTGACCACAGTCTTCAGTTGCTCAATCTCCTTCTTCTGTGCCATAACATCCAAGTTGACATTTCCAATGGTTTCCATCAATTCAACATAGTTATATCTATCCTCACCTTGTTTAGAAGTGTTTACCTTCTTTACAGGATCACTGGAAGTAGCCATCAATTCCTCTTTGTTATGTCTATCCTCACCCTTTTTAGAAGTTTTTACCTTCTTTAAGGGATCCTTGGAAGTTTTAGCAGAAGCCTTCTGCCTAGAAGAAGCACTAACTGCCCCCTTGGTTTCTTGGCACCTGGGTCCTCCTAATGATTTCTCATTTAGAGTTGCCATGGGGAAGGTCTTATTTATGTTACCACTGTCCTTCTCTGTGCTAGCAGAAGTAGTGGCAGCCTTAGCACCCATATGCTCATCCTTCTCCTTAGAGAGCACCTTCTTGGGGTTGGGAGACACCCCTGTGGTTTCCCTGTTGATATTCTCAATTGGAGAATGCTCCAACTGAGGGCTTAAAGGCTTAGGGCTCTGAGTAGGTACATCAAGGGAAGGAACCTTGTGCACCTTTCTTCTTTGAAACTTGTTGGATAACATAGGAGTGGGCTTTTGAAGTATGTTCTGAGGGATATTTATAGTGAGTGAAGATAGGGGTTGGCCATCAGTGGGATGATCTAATGAGGGCCTTGATCCTGATGCCATACCTTCAGAGGGGTGGGACACAACCATCATTGTAGAGAACAATGGTGTGTCAACTCCTTCCGAGTCCCTAGGAAGTCTTTTCATATTTGAAAAAACCTTCCCTTTAGGGGATTTGGGTACATATACCTCAGTAAACTGAGGTAAGTCCATCAATTCCTTGTTAATAACTTCTTGCACAAACCTTGGATACATGTAGAAGCTCTTTTTGGATTCCAGGTTTGATACAAGATCATTAAAGATCATAGCTGAAAAATTGTACTTTCTGGCAGTGGATAAGCAGACCAAGGCATATGCAATGGGACTGCTGAACTCACTCCATCCAGTAGTTTTCTTGGAAATACAGTGCATCAGGGTGTGAACAAGAAATCTCCATTGGTTGAAAAATTTTGACTTGTAGAATTTAAAAACACCAATGGGACCTTCATACCCCATTCTTTGTAAAGTCGAATATAGGTCATCAGAAGATAGAGAGGTTATACCTGAGGCATCATCTAAGTGAAGAGAGATGCGAATAACCTCCTCTGTGACTTTCAAGGGTTTATCACAAACCCTTGTTCGAATGGTTTTCTGCCCTTCTTCGAAACTAACAGTGGCATTCTCCCAAAATTGCGTCTGATGTTCGATATAGATGGTTGGGCTCACCGTTAGGGCATAAGAGATGTGCGAGGATTTAAGAAAATCGACTATATCGTGGAATCCCGCAGCTTGTTTTGGCTTCTGAAGCATGGCTATTTCATTGTGCTCATCAACAAACTTCATGATTCCTGAGGATTCTTGAAAGAAAAGCACAAAGATTCTGGGGAGAATAGGTTAGAACGAGAGAGAAGAAGTTAATGCGAAGAGTCGTTATGAGCTTTGGCGGGCAAACAGGGTATTTATACGCAGTATTAACCCTAGAATTAACAAAAGCAGTATTAACTACTGAGCAGTATTAACTGCAAGGCAGTATTAACGACACAGCAGTATTAACTACCGAGCAGTATTAACTACCAAGCAGTATTAACTACCAAGCAGTATTAACTACCTAGCAGTATTAACTTCCTAGCAGCATTAACTACCAAGCAGTATTAACTACATAAGCAGTATTAACTGCAAAGCAGTATTAACTGCAAAGCAGTATTAACTGCACAAGCAGTATTAACTGCACAAGCAGTATTAACTGCTGAGCAGTATTAACTACACAAGCAGTATTAACTGCTGAGCAGTATTAACTGCTGAGCAGTATTAACTGCCAAGCAGTATTAACTGCCAAGCAGTATTAACTGCAAAGGCAGTATTAACTCTGCACTAGCAGTAGTAACTCTGCACTAGCATTACTAGCCAAATCCTCAAATGTCATCTTACCTTCTGACACATCACCTTTACCACTTCTCTTACCTTCTGCAGGATTATTTCCAAAAGTAACATGTCCTCCATCAATTCATTTGAAATTCTTGAGGCAGGCCATGTTACCTGTCATGTGCCTGGAGCAACCACTATCAACATGCCAGATGCTCTTCCCCTTGAGCTGTTGGTTGCCCTGCACATCTGATAAATCAATTAGTTTTTATTGGGAACCCAAGCCGAAGTGGTCTTGGGTCTCCCTTGCTCATCAAAGTACTTGCACTTGGTTTTGATAAGATTTTCAAATTTAGGTACTGCAGTACTGGAGTACTTTGTCAAAATTATTGGTGTAGCAGCACTAGCAGCAGTATTAACCTCAGAAGTACTAACAGTGCTAGCAGTACTAATACTGGGAGCAGCAGTATTGTTAGCAGCAGTATCAGCAGTACTAACAGAGGTAGCAGTATTAACAGAGTTAACACTGCTAGAAGCAGTATTAACAGAGTTAATACTGCTAGCAGCAGTACTATCTGAAGAAGAAGCACTAAAAGTATTAGCAGCACTAACATTGGACTGATTACTAGCAGTATTAACACTGCTAGCAGCACCAACTTTTGAAGCAGTACTAACAGTGTTAGCAGTACTAACACTGCTAGCAGCATTATTGCTTCCTGCAGTACTAACATTGTTAGCAGTACTAACTGAGTTGGCAGTATTATCATTAGTACCTTTAGGCATCCATACTCTAACACTTTCTGTTTCTGCCTTTTTCATGTGGCTTTTGGTTTTAACTTGTTTCTTTGCCACAACTTTCTTTGCAGACTTTTTATAGCCACCATTCTTTCTGTAACCACCAGGTTTTTGAAAATATCTTTGAGCATTAAACCTTTGGTTAACAGGATTGAAATAACAGTGTTTGGCTAAATGATTTAGCTTACCACAGATGAAACAAGGTTTTGGCCTGTTAATTCTGTTCAGATCAACTCCTTGTCTCATAGCCCACTGGTTATTCCAGTTCCTTTGATTTCCCCTCTGATTATCATGTTTTTGGGGCTTGTTCTCTTTAGATTTCCTGCAAGAACACTGTTTACAAGTATTAGAGTTCACAACTTTGGGCTGTGTGGAATGAACTCCCTTTTCCTTTTCAGTCCTTTTGATCTCAGTGTTCTTAACACATGGACTTTCAGATTCCTCATCAGAGTCTACTTTGTCAGTCTCATCCTAAACAACTACTGTTTCTTCACAAGGATCTATATTAATCTTTAATTCAGGATCCTTCCTATCCTTGGTCTCTAACAAATCAGACTTAGGAGGTATGTAGTTGTTATTGTAGGGTGGAGGTGTGGCATTGTACCCTATCCCTACTTTCATCTTGTCATGGATTTGAGCCTTAATGATGGTATCCATGGTTTTAGAAGCACAGGTAAACTTTTCAACATCAAGTTTAACCTTCTTAAGCTCTTCTTTTAATTTCTCATTCTCCTCCCCAGACACTTTCAGCTTAATCTCATACTCATTCTTCTCCCACTTCCAATAGTTAGTATCATAGTGGTGTTGAAGTTCATTAGCTTGAAAAGCTCTAATCTGTTCCTCAAACCTTTCTACAATCCTAACATAATCTTTCACATCTTTCTCTAGCCTCTTAAGGTTATCACACATACCCTGATTGTGATCCCTATATCTTTTAACAGCATCAATGCAAGCTTGAGAACAGAGTTTAGATTGTACCTCAGTGGGAATATCAGATACTTCTGCCATAAGAGCTTGATTCTGACAGGCTTCCTCTGCTTGATCACTCCAATCAAAAGTACTGTTTGATTCAATAGAATTTTCCATATTGACTGTAGAATTCTAAGAAAACCTTGCTCTGATACCACTTGTCATGATCGATTCTTAACAAGAATTAAACTTCTTAGAAACACAATTTAGAGAATCTTGCGGAATAGAACTCTAAATCAATTAAAGAACAATCAATAGAATTCAACACACTGTATATAACAATCTGTATTACTCACAAGCTTTACACCAAACCTCAATCTTGATGAACAGATCTCACCAAGACGACTTCTACTTCTCTAGAAATAGGATCTATGATCTTGAGGTTAATTCTCTCTGAATGGCTTAACAAACTTTGTAAAAATTGTTCTCTATATCGTGTATCTTATATGTTCTATTCTAATAGCTATCAATACTATTTATACAAAAGTAATTACAAGATAACTATCAAAAGTAAATTGATCTTCTGAATCTTCGTTAAACATATCTTGATCAATTCCTTCTTTATCTCCAAAAGTATCGCATACCAAACTTATCAAGTCAGCAGTATTAACAATGATTTGGCTCAGCAGTATTAACGACCTTCAGCAGTATTAACCTTCACAGTCTTCTAGCAGTAGTATCTCAGCTCAGCAGTACTAACCATGTCTAGCAGTAGTAATTTGGTCTAGCAGTACTAACCGTGTCTAGCAGTAGTAACTTCGTCTAGCAGTAGTAACTTGGTCTAGCAGTACTAACCTTGTCTAGCAGTAGTAACCTTGACTAGCAGTAGTAACTTCGTCTAGCAGTAGTAACCTTGCATAAGCAGTAGTAATGAAGTCTTGGCAGTACTAACCATACTTAGCATATCTTCAGTTCCCAACACAATATAATTTTACTAAATCAAATATATGAGAAGACGGTAGACAGCAAAATGATGTTACCGCAGTGAAAAATAATACATCTCACCCCTTTATTATTGTTTGTCTATGGCGGTTGTAGGTCTTTTGTTCAAAATAAGGAACCAGTGTGATAACTGATACATTCTGTTACAATCAATTAGATATAAAGTGAATATCTAATCTAATTATAATTCGATAAGTTTTAAAAACTCAATATTATATTTCGGTAATCAAGTTGTTGCATGACAATAAAAATTCCAATAATAAAATAATAAAACCAAACTTATCTTTTGCTCTAGAATACCCTTTTTCTTATATATGCTTATAAATTATGTTGTTTGATTTGTATTAATATCTATTAGTAGTGTTTTTAAGTGAAATATATATAAGGATAAATGGATCTTACAAATAGAAGTAATACAACTTTGGTTATGCTCACTCAATTCATTGAATATGAACCAAGGAACAACTTTATGTTTTACATGTAGGTACATATCTTAAGTGTCATTTTACAAGAAAACCCAAGCTCTTGGGCATATGGATTAGCATCACTAGCTTAGTCAGACATGTTTGACCAAAAACCAAGTACCTGAAAACATAAGAGTTAGGGGTCGTTCACTAAGCCCTTACCTGGTAACTGCTTAACATGTCACTTAACCTTATTGGATGAACATGACAATGAGTGGTATTCTTACTCGGTCTAGAGCAATGACAAGGGCCGAAAGTCTTACCCGATAAGTGAGAGTAACGACCCTTGCCTGGTAAGTGTTTACAAGATAAATTGTTGCATACAATGCCACTTTAATAAACTAAAATTTTATCCGGTAAGTTAAGTTAAAGTGTTAACTCTTACCAATAAGCGCTAACCGGTGTAAGCGTTAGGTAATGTACTAATGTTGTACTATACAAAACATTTTGAATATTGCTAGCATCATTCAACTTGCATAAAAATGGAGACAGCAAGATGCAATTAAATAAATATTCAGCCTTCACTCATTTGAAAGAGCATGCTGAGCACTTTTAAGACCTCAATTGTATATAAATCAGTTAAAAAATCATGGCACCTCTTTCCATAAACTCGAGCATCAAACTTGAAACCAAATGGCTAGATCGAATCAACTTCACAAAACCAATTAAATATATTTCCATAGAATTCATTATAAAACAACAAAAAACACTTACCTAAAATATATATAACATCTTGAACAAAACTTTGCCTCACCATTTCATCATCTTGTCTGTGATAAGTATACAAAATTACTTCTATAACCAAAAATGTCATATGATAGCAACTAGCAAGCACGTCTCATCCAAGTAACCATAACGTCAGGGGTTTAAGCTTAATAAAAGGCAAGTTGTGTCTTGCATGCGTTTGTGAAGCGAATTGAAAGAAAACATGAAAAAGAGAACATATCACAACAATGATAATGCAAGTTCATCCCAGTGTCTTTCATCTGCAGAGAGTGAGATATGCAAGAAGAGATGTATAGCTCAAAATTTGAAAGAAACCAAAATTTTTACCTGGGGAACTTGAATGGCCTCTCAAGGTATTGAATAGCCTCTCTCAGTCTTGAAAACCTGTGATAGGGAAGATGCATGTGGTCCGACTCACCTTGAAAATGTAATAAGCTAATACAAGTTCTACAATATGTTTGTAAGGTTGTAATCAAGAGATATTTAAAAATTATGTTTGTAAGGTTGTAATTAAGAGATTCCACAATATGTTTGTAAAGTTGTAATTATGCAGCAGTAAGGACAACAGTTTGAGCTATTTGAGGGAACAATGGAAGCTTATTCTCTCCCTGTCCCAAGGCAGTTCATGTTTGTGCCCTGCAAAGTGCCAAACATAAAATGAGATTAAAGAAGAAAGTATGCTAAATCTTGTGATAATTTGTGACAATATTTTAGCTAAAATGAATGTTTTGCAAGAAGACGATTTTTTTTCTTGGAATTTTCACAGTACAATCCTTGTTTTGATCCAAAAAACCAAATAGGAAGTTTAGAAAACTGATTCACTCAATTAACAATAAGTTGAACCTTGCCTGAAAGACTGCAAGATGATAAAGTCGCATAAATGTCTAAAACCCTGTGTGACCTAGGACGCTAAAAACTGATATAGAAAAATAAGCATTGTGATTGCAGCAGACAAAGCCTACACATATTAAAATGAATACCAGCCTAGTTTATAGAAGACTAAAGAGCCTTTTACCAAGTGCTTACCCGATAAGCATGTACCAAGTCCTATTACCTTAAGTGGGAAAAGAATCACATTCGAACAAACCAACTTCAATAGAACAGCAGGCATATTGAAACAAATTGGTGTTGCTTTTATTTCAAATTAGGAGCTACTGAATGCTTGTGTTTGGCAATTGGGTGTGTTTGGGAAGTCTTCTGTTGGTTATGATTTGCTTGAAACAAAGAGGGGTCCTGATTTGGGCTCTCCAACCATCACTGTCACAGTTTTAAATTTTCACGGAAATAGTTGATTTACTCCAATATTGACAGAAGGAGGTTCAACATGGTCCATAGTTAAAAAGTGTTAATTAAGAAGGGAGCATTATGTTCATGAGAAAGTAGACAGACAGGGATAAGCTCTAAAAATGTATTTCATTCATATTATCAAGCTTGATTTTATTTCAAATTAAGTTATTCAAGTTAACAATAACAGACTCGTTGTGGGACTCATTTGAACCGTTTGTTCAATTGTTTAATGTAGTATAGATGGAAGGTGTGGTGTCAAAAGGGTTCAAATTTTGCTTTTTGGTAGAGAGAAGAACATGATGCCCTCTTTTTGATGTGTGAGGTGTTGGGATAATCTCAATCATACCTCAGAAGATTATTAGTTTAGTACTAGAAGTATAAATAGGCACAAGTATGAAAAGGTACATCGTGGTAACCAACACCATAACCACCGACCGAAAGGTTGCAATGTTTCAAAGACACCATTTCGCGAAGGGTTGCAATGGTTCGTTTGTACCAGTTCACTTAGTATAAATAGGGAACTTATGTAATCGATTTAATGTACTTTTCTCTGAATAATATGAAACTTACTTTGATTAAAGATCTTGGATAAACCTGTGATATCCATCAATTGGTATCAGAGCCTTGGTTATCATCATACCAAAGTTCTCATCATCTACCCAGAAATCAAACCAGAGAAAGTCACCAGAAATACCGCCGGAGATTAAACGATCAATCATCATCACAAATTGATCATTTGGGTTAATCAGAATCTCAAGAGGATAACCAGGGCGGCCAAACACCAGAAGGTATTTTACCACCATCTGGCACCTACCGAAACGAGGTTTACATACCTGTCTCGGAATCGGAGAAGGAGATCTCAAACCGCAACCATACGGGTTAGCAGAAGTAGAAAGCAAGCAAACGGCTTCGCGAATCAGTCACAGGAAGAAGAAGTTATCAACACCGGAGACAACCGCCACTCAAGGAGAAGACCGGCAAAATCGATCGGAGAAGAAGAAGAGGGATCGCGACCCTACCTTTTTCTCGTAACACACACAGAAGGTGTAAGAATTCAGTTTTCCCCTTTTAAAGAATTTGACCTAATTTTTATTTGGGTTAAAATAAGGAAAGTTAAAGGAATTAACTTTCTTATGCATTTTTATTTGTTTCTTAAAACTTAAGATTGTTTATTTGTTTTTATTAAAGGAAAACAAATAACAAAGTTTTTAAAAATTCTTTATTATCGGCCAATTATAAATTTTAAAAAAAAAATCAAAGGGAACGGATAAAATTATGACGGGGGAGGACGACAAGGAACCTGTAGATAGTTCCAGAATCAGGGAAATTGGGTCAAACACCCATTTCCAGTGTCCTATGTTGAAAGGATCAAATTACAACATTTGGGCAATTCGAATGCAAGTAATACTGGAAGCAAATGGTCTTTGGGAAATGATTGTACCACAACCAGAAACTCAAGCCGATATCAAGAAGGATAAAACCGCTATCGCATACCTTTACCAATCACTACCAGAAGATCAATTGCTACATATTTCAAAATATAAGACTGCAAAGGCAGTTTGGGATGCATTGAAGATTAGACACGTCGGAGTAAATCGTGTCCAACAAGCAAAGCAACAAACACTCAAATCAGAATTTGAGATGTTACAGATGAAAGATAATGAATCATTAGATTCATTCATTACGAAGATAACGAGTATTATCAACAAAGCAGCGGGCGTTGGATTGACATATGAAGACCCTGTTCTCGTACGGGAACTACTAAATGCCGTACCCGACAGATTCCTTCAAATAGTCGCATCCATTGAACAATACTCAGATCTAGACACTATGTCATTAGACGAAGCAATCGGGAGATTGAAGACATTTGAAGAAAGACTGAAATACAAGAAAGAAAGACCGGTGGACAGTCAGGAGAGACTAATGTTCACACAACATGACGGTCGAGGCCAATCTTTTAGAGGACGTGGTCATGGAAGATTTAACCAATCACGAGGCCGAGGGAATAACAGATTTAGATCTGAAAGAAGAAACTGGGAACCCTCAAATAATAATTTCAAGAAAGAGACGGCTAGCAACTCAAAGAAGTTTACTCCTGATAAGAGTAAGATATTATGCTACAACTGCAAGAAGTATGGACATTTTGCTAGACAATGTCCACAGAAGATTCAAGAAGGAGATCAGTCGAATCTCATTGAAGAGGATTTAGAACCAACATTATTAATGGCAACTATTGAAGAGCACCAAGAAGTTTGCTTAAATGAGAAGAATTTTGAACCAAGCAAGACAACTACAAATGATGAAAGTCTATGGTATCTAGACAACGGTGCAAGTAATCACATGACTGGAGTCAAAAACCACTTTAAGGAAATTGACGAAAAAATCACTGGAAACGTACGATTCGGAGATGGATCATACGTAGAGATCAAAGCAAAAGGATCTATACTACTGGAATGTAAAAACAAAGAACAACGCGTCATATCGCAAGTTTACTACATTCCAAACTTGAGGAGTAATATATTGAGCTTAGGCCAATTAACAGAAAATGGGTGCAAAGTAGTGATGGAAGAAGACACATTGCTACTATACGATTCAAACAACAATGTTCTACTCAGAGTTACGCGATCAAGAAACCAGCTTTATAAGGCAAACTTGAGGATAGGCGAACCTACATGTCTCTTAGCCAACTTACATGATGAAACATGGCTATGGCATGCTAGACTAGGCCATTTAAACTTTAAATCTTTGAAGTCAATGGCAACGAAGAATTTGGTCCGAGGAATACCTGCTATTAAACACACTACAGATGTCTGCGACATATGTTTAATAGGAAAGCACGCTAGAGCTCAATTTCCACAACAAGCAAAGGCAAGGTCAGAAGCACCACTGGATTTAGTGTTTGGAGATCTATGTGGTCCAATCTCACCACATACACCATCGGGCAAAAGGTACATATTTCTATTAGTAGACGACTACTCAAGATATATGTGGGAATATTTTTTGAATTCAAAAGATCAAGCATTTGAGATCTTCAAAGAATTCAAAATAAGGGTGGAGAATGAACTTGGAACCAAATTAAAGATGTTTAGAACAGACAGAGGAGGAGAATTCACATCAAATGAATTCTTACAATATTGCAAAGAAAATGGCATCACAAGACAGTTAACTGCACCATACTCACCTCCACAAAACGGAGTCGTTGAGCGGAAGAATAGAACAATTCTTTCAACTACAAGATGTATGATGAAAGCAACAGGAATGCCACAAAATTTTTGGGCAGAAGCAGTTAGACATGCCATACTATTATTAAATTGCACACCAACGAAGTCACTAGAAGACATTACTCCATACGAAGCACTGAAGGGAAAAAAACCAAACCTACATCATCTTAGGATTTTTGGATTCATCGCATATGCAAAGGTACCTTCACAGCACTTGACAGAGTTAGATGATAGAAGTATACAAATGGTATACTTAGGCACTGAGCCAGGATCAAAAGCATATCGCTTGTTTGATCCAACGACGAAGAAAATTTGCGTCAGTCGAGACGTAAAATTTAAAGAAGACAAGACATGGAATTGGAAGGAATATACAAAAGATTTCGATCTAGAAGAACCAGAATGGAGCGATTTCATTATAAGGAATAATGAAACACCTAGTACTCAACAAATCTTAGATGAAGATGAAGAGATCGGAAATGATGTTACACCTGGTAACAATGACGAAGATGTTGAAATACCTTCACCATCCAATTCACCACCTAACACGCCAATACCCCATACAAATACATACGAATATAGTCCTCAACAATCCACTAGCTACTCACCAAATTCACAAATCGGAACACCTTCAACAACTGACTCAAGAATTGATCATAAGCCTATAAGAGGTTATAGAACCTTGAATGATCTATACGACAACACTGTCGAACTATTTCTAGTTGAAGATGAGCCAAGAAACTACAAAGAAGCAGCTAAAGATGCCAAATGGATTGAAGCTATGAAAGCAGAGATTGACTCCATCAACAAGAACAATACATGGAAACTAACCACTTTACCAAAGGATCATAAAGCAATTGGTTTAAAGTGGGTGTTCAAGACAAAACGAGATGCAAATGGAGAAATGTTGAAGCACAAGGCACGTTTAGTAGCAAAAGGATATATTCAAGAACATGAAATAGACTTTGATGAAGTCTTTGCACCAGTAGCACGAATCGAGACGATACGATTGATACTAGCTCTGGCAGCATACAATAAATGGGAAGTACATCATCTGGATGTAAAATCAGTATTTCTACATGGTGAGTTAAAGGAAGAAGTTTATGTCTCACAACCTGAAGGGTTTATAAAACCAGGAGATAAAGGAAGAGTCTACCGACTCATGAAAGCTCTATACGGACTAAGACAAGCTCCATGGGCATGGTATACAAAATTAGACAACACATTGAAGATACTTAACTTCAAGAAGTGTGCTTTGGAACAAGCTGTCTACACAAGAACAACTAAGACGTCAACACTATTGATTGGAGTATACGTTGATGATTTGATAGTCACTGGAACACCGAAGAAAGAAATTGAATCTTTCAAGAATCAAATGCAAGAGAAGTTCGAGATGAGTGATCTTGGATTACTTGCTTATTATCTTGGCATAGAGGTTACACAAAAATTGGGTGAAATCTCGATAAAGCAGACTGGCTACGCTAACAAGATACTCAAAGACACAGGGATGTTAGACTGTAATGATGCAAAGATACCTATGGAACCAGGACTCAAACTGACAAAGTTAAGCAATGAAAAATATGTAGATACTACGGAATATCGAAGCATAATTGGATGCCTACGATACCTTCTACACACAAGACCCGACTTAATTTTCTCAGTTGGATTACTAAGTCGCTTCATGCCAGAACCACAAGAACAGCACATGAAAGCAATCAAACAAGTATTGCGTTATATCAAAGGAACAAAGGACTATGGTATAACTTATGGGCATGAAGGAGGAGACAAGATACAAGGCTACAGCGACAGCAGTTATGGTGTTAACACACAAGAAGGAAGAGGCACAACTGGAATAGTTTTCTACTATGGAAACTCACCTATTAGCTGGAGCACTCAAAAACAAGGAACAATAGCTTTATCATCATGCGAATCAGAGTTTATTGCAGCAACAGCGGCAGCAACACAAGCACTTTGGTTAAAAAGGCTTCTCAGCAAAATTACTGATACAAAGGAAGAGAAGATTGTGATCTATATTGACAACAAATCAGCAATAGCTCTTATGAAGAATCCAGTGTTTCACGGAAGAAGCAAACACATTGATACAAAGTATCACTTCATACGAGAATGCGTCGAGAAGGAAGATTTAATAGTCGAGCACATCAGCGGAGAGCAACAGAGAGCCGACATACTTACAAAGCCATTACCAAGGATAAGATTTGTCACAATGAGACAAATACTTGGAGTTAGAAATCTTCTTCAGCATGATCAAGATTAGGGGGGTGAATGTTGGGATAATCTCAATCATACCTCAGAAGATTATTAGTTTAGTACTAGAAGTATAAATAGGCACAAGTATGAAAAGGTACATCAGTGGTAACCAACACCATAACCACCGACCGAAAGGTTGCAATGTTTCAAAGACACCATTTCGCGAAGGGTTGCAATGGTTCGTTTGTACCAGTTCACTTAGTATAAATAGGGAACTTATGTAATCGATTTAATGTACTTTTCTCTGAATAATATGAAACTTACTTTGATTAAAGATCTTGGATAAACCTGTGATATCCATCAATTGGTATCAGAGCCTTGGTTATCATCATACCAAAGTTCTCATCATCTACCCAGAAATCAAACCAGAGAAAGTCACCAGAAATACCGCCGGAGATTAAACGATCAACCATCATCACAAATTGATCATTTGGGTTAATCAGAATCTCAAGAGGATAACCAGGGCGGCCAAACACCAGAAGATATTTTACCACCATCTGGCACCTACCGAAACGAGGTTTACATACCTGTCTCGGAATCGGAGAAGGAGATCTCAAACCGCAACCATACGGGTTAGCAGAAGTAGAAAGCAAGCATACGGCTTCGCGAATCAGTCACAGGAAGAAGAATTTATCAACACCGGAGACAACCGCCACTCAAGGAGAAGACCGGTAAAATCGATCGGAGAAGAAGAAGAGGGATCGCGACCCTACCTTTTTCTCGTAACACACACAGAAGGTGTAAGAATTCAGTTTTCCCCTTTTAAAGAATTTGACCTAATTTTTATTTGGGTTAAAATAAGGAAAGTTAAAGCAATTAACTTTCTTATGCATTTTTATTTGTTTCTTAAAACTTAAGATTGTTTATTTGTTTTTATTAAAGGAAAACAAATAACAAAGTTTTTAAAAATTCTTTATAATCGGCCAATTATAAATTTAAAAAAAAAATCAAAGGGAACGGATAAAGTTATGACGGGGGAGGACGACAAGGAACCTGTAGATAGTTCCAGAATCAGGGAAATTGGGTCAAACACCCATTTCCAGTGTCCTATGTTGAAAGGATCAAATTACAACATTTGGGCAATCCGAATGCAAGAAATACTGGAAGCAAATGGTCTTTGGGAAATGATTGTACCACAACCAGAAACTCAAGCCGATATCAAGAAGGATAAAACCGCTATCGCATACCTTTACCAATCACTACCAGAAGATCAATTGCTACATATTTCAAAATACAAGACTGCAAAGGCAGTTTGGGATGCAATGAAGATTAGACACGTCGGAGTAAATCGTGTCCAACAAGCAAAGCAACAAACACTCAAATCAGAATTTGAGATGTTACAGATGAAAGATAATGAATCATTAGATTCATTCATTACGAAGATAACGAGTATTATCAACAAAGCAGCGGGCGTTGGATTGACATATGAAGACCCTGTTCTCGTACGGGAACTACTAAATGTCGTACCCGACAGATTCCTTCAAATAGTCGCATCCATTGAACAATACTCAGATCTAGACACTATGTCATTAGACGAAGCAATCGGGAGATTGAAGACATTTGAAGAAAGACTGAAATACAAGAAAGAAAGACCGGTGGACAGTCAGGAGAGACTAATGTTCACACAACATGACGGCCGAGGCCAATCTTTTAGAGGACGTGGTCATGGAAGATTTAACCAATCACGAGGCCGAGGGAATAACAGATTTAGATCTGAAAGAAGAAACTGGGAACCCTCAAAGAATAATTTCAAGAAAGAGACGGCTAGAAACTCAAAGAAGTTTACTCCTGATAAGAGTAAGATATTATGCTACAACTGCAAGAAGTATGGACATTTTGCTAGACAATGTCCACAGAAGATTCAAGAAGGAGATCAGTCGAATCTCATTGAAGAGGATTTAGAACCAACATTATTAATGGCAACTATTGAAGAGCACCAAGAAGTTTGCTTAAATGAGAAGAATTTTGAACCAAGCAAGACAACTACAAATGATGAAAGTCTATGGTATCTAGACAACGGTGCAAGTAATCACATGACTGGAGTCAAAAACCACTTTAAGGAAATTGACGAAAAAATCACTGGAAACGTACGATTCGGAGATGGATCATACGTAGAGATCAAAGGAAAAGGATATATACTACTGGAATGTAAAAACAAAGAACAACGCGTCATATCGCAAGTTTACTACATTCCAAACTTGAGGAGTAATATATTGAGCTTAGGCCAATTAACAGAAAATGGGTGCAAAGTAGTGATGGAAGAAGACACATTGCTACTATACGATTCAAACAACAATGTTCTACTCAGAGTTACGCGATCAAGAATCCGGCTTTATAAGGCAAACTTAAGGATAGGCGAACCTACATGTCTCTTAGCCAACTTACATGATGAAACATGGCTATGGCATGCTAGACTAGGCCATTTAAACTCTAAATCTTTGAAGTCAATGGAAACGAAGAATTTGGTCCGAGGAATACCTGCTATTAAACACACTACAGATGTCTGCGACATATGTTTAATAGGAAAACACGCTAGAGCTCCATTTCCACAACAAGCAAAGGCAAGGTCAGAAGCACCACTGGATTTAGTGTTTGGAGATCTATGTGGTCCAATCTCACCACATACACCATCGGGCAAAAGGTACATATTTCTATTAGTAGACGACTACTCAAGATATATGTGGGAATATTTTTTGAATTCAAAAGATCAAGCATTTGAGATCTTCAAAGAATTCAAAATAAGGGTGGAGAATGAACTTGGAACCAAATTAAAGATGTTTAGAACAGACAGAGGAGGAGAATTCACATCAAATGAATTCTTACAATATTGCAAAGAAAATGGCATCACAAGACAGTTAACTGCACCATACTCACCTCCACAAAACGGAGTCGTTGAGCGGAAGAATAGAACAATTCTTTCAACTACAAGATGTATGATGAAAGCAACAGGAATGCCACAAAATTTTTGGGCAGAAGCAGTTAGACATGCCATACTATTATTAAATTGCACACCAACGAAGTCACTAGAAGACATTACTCCATACGAAGCACTGAAGGGAAAAAAACCAAACCTACATCATCTTAGGATTTTTGGATTCATCGCATATGCAAAGGTACCTTCACAGCACTTGACAGAGTTAGATGATAGAAGTATACAAATGGTATACTTAGGCACTGAGCCAGGATCAAAAGCATATCGCTTGTTTGATCCAACGACGAAGAAAATTTGCGTCAGTCGAGACGTAAAATTTAAAGAAGACAAGACATGGAATTGGAAGGAATATACAAAAGATTTCGACCTAGAAGAACAAGAATGGAGCGATTTCATTATAAGGAATAATGAAACACCTAGTACTCAACAAATCTTAGATGAAGATGAAGAGATCGGAAATGATGTTACACCTGGTAACAATGACGAAGATGTTGAAATACCTTCACCAACCAATTCACCACCTAACACGCCAATACCCCATACAAATACATACGAATATAGTCCTCAACAATCCACTAGCTACTCACCAAATTCACAAATCGGAACACCTTCAACAACTGACTCAAGAATTGATCATAAGCCTATAAGAGGTTATAGAACCTTGAATGATCTATACGACAACACTGTCGAACTATTTCTAGTTGAAGATGAGCCAAGAAACTACAAAGAAGCAGCTAAAGATGCCAAATGGATTGAAGCTATGAAAGCAGAGATTGACTCCATCAACAAGAACAATACATGGAAACTAACCACTTTACCAAAGGATCATAAAGCAATTGGTTTAAAGTGGGTGTTCAAGACAAAACGAGATGCAAATGGAGAAATATTGAAGCACAAGGCACGTTTAGTAGCAAAAGGATATATTCAAGAACATGAAATAGACTTTGATGAAGTCTTTGCACCAGTAGCACGAATCGAGACGATACGATTGATACTAGCTCTGGCAGCATACAATAAATGGGAAGTACATCATCTGGATGTAAAATCAGCATTTCTACATGGCGAGTTAAAGGAAGAAGTTTATGTCTCACAACCTGAAGGGTTTATAAAACCAGGAGATAAAGGAAGAGTCTACCGACTCATGAAAGCTCTATACGGACTAAGACAAGCTCCACGGGCATGATATACAAAATTAGACAACACATTGAAGATACTTAACTTCAAGAAGTGTGCTTTGGAACAAGCTGTCTACACAAGAACAACTAAGACGTCAACACTATTGATTGGAGTATACGTTGATGATTTGATAGTCACTGGAACACCGAAGAAAGAAATTGAATCTTTCAAGAATCAAATGCAAGAGAAGTTCGAGATGAGTGATCTTGGATTACTTGCTTATTATCTTGGCATAGAGGTTACACAAAAATTGGGTGAAATCTCGATAAAGCAGACTGGCTACGCTAACAAGATACTCAAAGACACAGGGATGTTAGACTGCAATGATGCAAAGATACCTATGGAACCAGGACTCAAACTGACAAAGTTAAGCAATGAAAAATATGTAGATACTACGGAATATCGAAGCATAATTGGATGCCTACGATACCTTCTACACACAAGACCCGACTTAAGTTTCTCAGTTGGATTACTAAGTCGCTTCATGCAAGAACCACAAGAACAGCACATGAAAGCAATCAAACAAGTATTGCGTTATATCAAAGGAACAAATGACTATGGTATAACTTATGGGCATGAAGGAGGAGACAAGATACAAGGCTACAGCGACAGCAGTTATGGTGTTAACACACAAGAAGGAAGAGGCACAACTGGAATAGTTTTCTACTATGGAAACTCACCTATTAGCTGGAGCACTCAAAAACAAGGAACAATAGCTTTATCATCATGCGAATCAGAGTTTATTGCAGCAACAACGGCAGCAACACAAGCACTTTGGTTAAAAAGGCTTCTCAGCAAAATTATTGATACAAAGGAAGAGAAGATTGTGATCTATATTGACAACAAATCAGCAATAGCTCTTATGAAGAATCCAGTGTTTCACGGAAGAAGCAAACACATTGATACAAAGTATCACTTCATACGAGAATGCGTCGAGAAGGAAGATTTAATGGTCGAGCACATCAGCGGAGAGCAACAGAGAGCCGACATACTTACAAAGCCATTACCAAGGATAAGATTTGTCACAATGAGACAAATACTTGGAGTTAGAAATCTTCTTCAGCATGATCAAGATTAGGGGGGTGAATGTTGGGATAATCTCAATCATACCTCAGAAGATTATTAGTTTAGTACTAGAAGTATAAATAGGCACAAGTATGAAAAGGTACATCAGTGGTAACCAACACCATAACCACCGACCGAAAGGTTGCAATGTTTCAAAGACACCATTTCGCGAAGGGTTGCAATGGTTCGTTTGTACCAGTTCACTTAGTATAAATAGGGAACTTATGTAATCGATTTAATGTACTTTTCTCTGAATAATATGAAACTTACTTTGATTAAAGATCTTGGATAAACCTGTGATATCCATCATGAGGGTGGTGCTGCTACCTTATTTGAATGGTATTTGGATCTGATTTTGCTCTAATTACTCTATGAAGTCTTAGAATCTTAAATACACTCTGATGTTTCTAGATTGGCATGGTGTTAATGAATCATTTTGTTGTTTTCATATCATCATATCTGTATTTTGTTCCGATTAACCTTTTGTTTAGGCTATTAATTAATCAAATTTTGAATCTGATGATTTTTTAAAGTTATGAGATCTTAATAACTCTGTGATGGTGGTTCCAGATTGATAAGATGTGAGAGCTCATTATATTATTTTTGTCGTTTAATTATATGTCGCAGAAATTATAAGCGCAAGGTGCATCAGATCTGATGAAATGGAGCTTAATGAATAAGCTTTTTTGGATAAAGCTCTTTGAAGTTCCCTTGTTATTACATTTTATTTCAAGTAGTAAAGATCTTGATTTTACACTTTAGTTAACTGGTTTACTGCATATTCATTAAGAAATACTACGTAATCTCTACATATTACTTAAGGCATCTAGATATTGAGGATTGTTATTAGTACTCTTTTACATACCATAAAATCCGAATTGTTTATTGTTTTGCATCTTTCTGCACCATAAATAGCTCATATATATTATAAAAGATCATTGGGCCATGCGGGCTCCCCGTAATAATTATGACCCATACCTTTAGCCAAATTACCTCTTAATACAGGATCATTCAAGTCAGGTTTTCCAAATAAGTCTCGCGGATACATACAATTCCGAAGAACATGTGAGTGATTCATACACAGCATCTCTTTCTGTTATCAGGAAAAACCAAGTACGTAACTCAACAATAAATTTCCTTACCTGTCCAATTTCTAATGAATCGAGATAACCGTTTGTTCCGGTATAAATAGTCAGTATATGTTCTTCCACCGCGAGAGGGGTGGATTGGGATTGTTTAGGCAATTCACATAAGCGTTGACCTCTAGTATGGAATGAGTCAATCATCCACTTTGGTATCTTATTGAACAAAAATGGTGATATTGTTCCTCCATTGATCAAGAATTTCGATTTTTGGCAAGTCTCATGATCATCCAATAAGAAGGGTTTCAATTTTTTCAAATGAACGATTTGAAAACCTATTGATTCTAAAAACTGTGGATCATTCGGACCTTTGGATTCATAGATGTAGATCTCGGAGCCATTCCATTGATTCGTACCGATGAGAATTTTACTCCACGGGAAATGGAACAAAAAGCTGCTGAATTGGCCTATTTCTTGCGTGTACCCGTTGAAGTATTTTAAGAAATGAGCCAAGAAAAAGGGATCAAATAGGAAATTAAGGATACTCTGAATCATAGAACTCTAATGAAATATACAATCAACCAACATTTATCGAATTTGAAAAAGAGTCAGAAGAATATTAAGGGTTAAATCAAATGAGAACCATAAATATGTTACAAACAGAACTGATATAAAAATATTTTTTTACATGATACTTTTTTATCAAATGGTATGATTTAAGATATTTTGCTTCAAAAATATTTGTTTCATAATATGATAGTTTCACATAGATTTGTTTCACCATGTGAATATTTTTTACGTGTATTTTTCATTTCACGAAGGGAATAAAAAAAATTCCACATGTAATCTTTTCACAAAGTGAACACGAACATATGTGAAACGATATCTTAAATAATAGATTTTGATGAAAAAAATCATGTAAAAAATATTTTTATATCGGTTCTCACGGATTTGTAACATATTTTTGGTTCTCATTTGATTATCGTCCTATAATATTATCACTTTGTTCTAAGTTTAAAGAAGCGATATCAGTTTTACACATGTGCACATGTGACAATGTGTCGGGAGCTGGGTTGATAAAGTTTTCAGATTCTTACTTGATAGAATCAGGGGTTCTAAACATTTCATGTTCTATGCTTCTTGTATGTGTAGGTAATGGTGGTCAATTACTTGCTAATGTAATTTTAAGATCATCTAATGGAAGATTTAGAAGATAATATGAAAATTTGCTCTATATCATCGATACACATGTCAAAATGGTTGGTTCTCAGAAGCTTCCAGATGGTTAGGCATGGCAACGGGGCGGGGTTCCCCATCCCCGGCCCCGACCCCGACCCCGGTTTTTGTAAACGACCCCCGTCCCCGGTTTGTACCCGGTTCCCCGACCCGTTTTTTTGGCTTTTTAACAGCTATTTTTGCTGCTGTTTTTGTTGCTAATTATCTGCTATTTTAAAATAAAAGAGGTACCATACTACAATTACATAATTTAATCAGTTAATAACCACAAGTCCATAACAAAAGTCCAAAGTATTAAGTTTTAATGCATCAAACAATTTCATATCAAAATAACAAAATACGTCAAAAAATTATAAAAGATTGTTTCCAAATTTCAATTTCCAACCAAACGAGCAACGCATCATTCAACATCTTCATCGTATGCAATCGTTTGATCAAATCCTTCCGACTCTCCGTCTTTTTTATCTAAAATTAAAAATAATACGAGTTAAAAAAATTTATATAAGTGTACAAATTACGATAAAAATTATATAATTATTACCTTCAATTTCTTTCCTCAACCAACTTTGAGTGCACATCAACGCTGCAACAGTTTGCGCTTTTAGCCGACTACGTTGTTTGGTTATCTTGTTCCCGCTCATGCTAAATGCGGATTCTGATGCTACGGTAGAAATTGAAATGGCTAGCAAATCCCTCGCAGTCTTCTTCATGATAGGATACTTGGCACCGTTGCACTTCCACCACATTAAAATATCAAACTCATCATCATTTGTTAACAACTTCTCCTCCAAATAGTGATCCAACTCGGTCGTTTCAAACGTATCATCCACGGAAATATCATTCACAAATTGTAATTCCCATGAAGCCTTTCCCTTTCCCTTTCCCTTTGAGAATATCCCCCCATCTGAGTGAGTAGTGCTTGATTGCCCCTTCCCTTTCTTTTGATCATGTTTCCTTTTGTATTCCTCAAACAAATCACTACATAGGCTACGTATCCTCATAACCTCATCTTTTGAGTCAAGACCATAAATCTTTGGAAAGAACCAATTGATCAACTTTAACTTATACATAGGATCTAAAACAATAGCCACACACATGACATCATGTATGATTCCCCAATATTTATCAAAATTTTCCAACATACTTGATGCCATGTTCCTAATAACCACATTTTCATCATCTCGCCAACTCCTAATTTCTAATTTCTAATTTCATGTCACAAATCAAAGGAAAGAATATGTTGGAAGTGGGATACTTGGTCCCAGAGAATGTCTTGGTCACAGTATAAAACAACTTCAATTTGTCACAAACATCAGACGCCATTTTCCATTCATCTTCACTAGGTAGACTAACATAATGTTTGTCTTTTTTGCTTAGACGAGTGAAAACATCTTTATACTCTAAGGCAACATTCAACATTGTATAAACATAATTCCATCTAGTCTTACAATCAAGCACCAATTCTTTTTCACAATCTACACCAAGTTGTCGTGCAACTAGTCTAAAATCTTGGGACCTTTTAGGAGTACATGACCAAAATGAGACACTATCCCTAACATTCTTGATTGCCCTTTCAATCACAGAAAATCCATCTTGCACAATGAGATTAATGATATGTGCACAACATCTCATGTGAAACAACCTACCCTTTAAAATTAATGAGGAAGGAATAAGAGTACGTAACAACTTGTCGACCAAAGCAGCGTTTGTTGAACAATTGTCAAGTGTCAATGATGACAACTTGTCGACCAAAGCATCGTTTGTTGAACAATTATCAAGTGTCAATGATGACAACTTGTTGTCAATGTTCCAATCCAGAAAACATTCCATCATAACTTGAGACAAGGCATCGGCCGTGTGTGGAGAAGGCACATGTATGAAGCTGCATCAAGGTATATTAAAAATTAATATTATAGATATTAATATTGAATTATAAAGATTTAAAGAATAGTAAACGAGAAAAAACCTGATAATCTTATTTTGTAACTTCCAATTGGCATCTATGTAGTGTGCTGTTAGTGCCACGTAGCCTTTCTTTTAAGGTCCTGCGGTCCACATATCATATGTAAGAGCAATCCTACTTTCATTCTCTTCCAAACAACGCAATGTACTACCCTTTTTTGTTTCATATAGCTTCATGATGTCATTCTTGATGGTAGATCTACAAGGCATCTTAAACATAGGGTTAAGACCACTTGAAAACTTTCTAAAACCATAATGATCTACAACAGAAAGTGGATAGTCATGCATAACGATCATCTCGGCTAAATCATTCCTAGTCGTTGCAGCACTAAAAGCATAATTACTCAACAAGGATGTATTCATATCCTTAGCCATTTGCTCTTGAACTTGAATATGTTGTTTTATGTCCTTTGTACCTTTCCTAGGACATATCTTAGAATGATCTTTCAAGTGGGTCGTCCCATCATTTGGTCTACCAGTCATCTGCTTATTGCAATACTTACATTTGGCCCATCTACGAACACCATACGGACACTATCTACATAAACTATTTCAAAATCCTTCCAAACTTCAGATTTTAATCTTTTGTTTGGTGGTTCAACTTCAATGGTCGCAGTCGACCCTACATGCATGCTTACAGATCGTTGGTGGTGTTGGCAGTCCGACCTTTATCCGTAGGAGTAGGTGTAGGTGTGCATCATGTATCACCAACATTTTCATTTTCTGGAGTCTCCATCTAAAACAAAAGAAAACTTAAAATTAATGCGGGCTTTAATTAGAATTGATAATTAATATTAATGAGAGCTTTACTTGGAAAAATTCTCAAAAAGTTCATCATAACTTTTAACTACCAATCTACCATAACAAACATCAAAGTGAAAAACCAATTCAAACTACCATCAAAGTGAAAAACCAATTCAAATATTACCATTAAATATAAACAATTGATTAAAACATATGCATGAATAATACCTTTGATTTTGTTAAACAAAAAAAGAATACAAGAATATGTATACATTGTATTTGGCTGCAGTTGCACTGCACCCATTGATTCAGTAATAAAAGGGTCTGATCTAGATCTTGCCATTATCACCTATTTAATTAAACCATACATCAAAGATTCTTTCATTCAGATCATGATTTCATCTCAATTAAACTATTATAACACGTGTTCACTAATTTACTCCAACTAAGCATGAACCAAATCTAACAAAAGATAACTTGATTGGATTACTCCAACTATAGAAAATTTCATAGTAAAATTTAACAAAAGAATTCTACAATCTACATTGTTTTGAACCAAATTTCTCAAGTACAGTAAAACTAAATGTCACTTGTGACAAACACTCAAACACACCACAAGCAAGTGAGCAACAAAGGTATACAAACTAAACAAAACTTCGATATAAGCCTAAGCTAAACCATACCTGAGTAAAGACTGAAGAGGCAGCGGCGAGCCGGCGACCGGCGGACTGTGTGGGAGTGCAGACTGCAGCGGCGTGCGTGCGGCGGCCGATGAAGGGTGTGGGGGGAGTGCAGCGGCCGGCGTCGGCGGAAGTTTCACCGTGGTTGAGTCACGATGGCCGGTGGAGCCGTGGAGGATGGATTCCCGTCGAGGGTCGAGGCGTCGATGGAATTGGGTACTAAGTCTAGGGTTTCTTTTGGAATTGGGTAATAAGTCATCAATAAGTCTTGATTTTGAATAAGTCAAATCAGTTCAGAAAAAAAAAACATTTTTAAAATGTATAATATATTTAATAAATATATAAAATATATAACTTTTTAATAATATATATATACCGGGTCCGGGTCGGGGGATGGTCATCCCGGCCCTAGCCCCGGGTTTCTGAAATGGGGTTTCCCCGGGTTTCTGAAATGGGGTTTCCCCGGCCCCCGTACCCGGTTTGGCGGGGAATCCCCGGCCCCGGTTGGGTCGGGTGGACCGGGTTCCCCACCGGGTCGGGCCAAATTGCCATGCCTACAGATGGTTGCAGGACAAGATGCAGTGCATTGTTGGAGATGAGAAAATCATTGTTTACAAACATGTGGGTTTTGGGGTTAACTTTGAATAGGTTAATGTGAGAATTCTTTGCTTTCCAATTCTCATCTAATAAGATTTTAGAGCTCTTTATATCACGATGTAACACTCCATGTTGTGAGACTCTACAGGATAATGGAGGTAATCCCATCCATGGAAAACACCAATGTATATTTTGAGACGTTGCTTCCATGTGTGACTAGCAAATTCATAATAATGTCTTGTGCTTGTCTCACGTGGGGCCAACGACTCAAAATATGTTCTTGGAGTTGTCGATGGATAGAATTCTCTTCACAATCCTTGGCAGTAGACACAACATGGAGTGTTACTCCATGATTTAAAGAACTTCAAATACATGTTGGATGAGAATTCGAAAGTAAAGAATTCTTATTTTAACACATTGGAAAAGACATGCTTGTTATCTCATGGGTTGAGACTTGAGACGAGACTTTATAATCCTCAATTCCCCCGAAAAAAGCGTGTTTGTAGACAATAATCTTCTCGTTCTTGGAGGTCTAAGTTGTTTGTATCTCTACACATCCAATTCGTTAAAATTTTGAGTTATTGATGTAATTGTTTGTATATTTTTGGGTGAACTTAAGTATTTAACTACTATTTTTAGCAGATTGCTCTTTTGTTCTTGTTGATGAAATTTTGTATTTTTCTCTTATATGCACCGATATAATAGGAAAATGGATGGGTCTATAAACTTGTCTAAATCCTAAAAGGATAATGAGTTTATAAGCATAGGGCTTGAGAAAATAAGAGACCTTTTTAGCAAATAAAACTCTAAAGGTAGATTATATGGGAATTTGAAATTCAAACCTAATGCTAGAGTAAAGGGCCGTTTACCTAATCATTTACCTGGGTAAGTGCTTACCGGTAAAATTCAACACTATCACTTACTTCCCGGGTAAGATTTTAGTCCACCAAAATGACATCGTATGCAACAATTTAGCTGATAAGCGCTAGAGCTGTCGCACTCACTTATCGGGTAAGACTCACGGTCCTTGCTTCCGCTCTTATCGGGTAAGATTCTTAGTTCTTGCCATATTCATCCGGTAAGCTAATATGACTTGGTAAGCACTTACCCGAATAAGGGTTTTGTAAACGGCCCCTAAGTAAACTACAAATTTGGTCCATGTGGTTTGTTGTTTGTAACATTATTGGTCTCTATAATTTTGAAATTACAAGATTGTGGTTTGCAAAAGCGTTCGGATCTGGTTCCTTCCTTTAAATGGCTACTTAAAAACCCGTTAAGTAGAGGTATTTTAGCCCTTTTTCTAACTTTTTTTAATAAGTTGGTAAATATGTAAATTACAAGGACCAAATACACAAAAAATGTACTTTTCTCTAGTACACAATTAAATCAGTAAAGTATAAGTTTTTTTTAACCTTTTTAGGAAGTCTTTATTGGTAAACAACCATCCCCCTTTGAACTCTCCGGTAAGTTGGCACCACATCCTATATATCCTCTATAGTCTAACTCTTTCTCTTTCCCGTCTACTACCAACTCCCACAACCATCTGTTACCCTTCCCTTAAATCGGAAGACCACCCCTTCATGAGTACAAAAAGACACCACAAGACCAAACAAATCTCCCCTCAACCCGCAAAAGCTCACCATGGAACCTCCCCCTCTTCTTCCCCTTTCTCACCATCGTCACAACCCTATCTAGCCATCGTCGTCTTCTCTGACACTGTATGCAACTACCATCATTATTACATGTGCAAATTCATTGTTGCAATCAATCTGGAATCTTATTGCCGTATTCGAATTAGAAGCAAATGAATTATTATATTTAAGTAGAAACCAAGATTCATTGAAACAAAAACCAACCCAAATATGGATGTTTGACTTTTAGTCGGAGTTGGAGATGGTTTAATGGAGGAAGAAGTTGTATAGGGTGATAACTCTCATTTTGAGCGTTATTTACACATCATTTGTGTGGGTTTTTCTTCCGTTTTAGTTGTGTTTTCTGTTTATGTGTTCGTGTTTTTCCTTTTAATAGTTTATTTTTATTTGGAGTTGTTGAGGACGTTTTATGGTTATTTGCATCAATTTTTAGGTTTGATATTGTGTAGCGATTCCCACTGTGAGCACGAGGACATCCCACTTTGGGTAGTGACGGACCACTTCTTTTTAACGATGGACAAAGCTTGTACCTGGGCAACAACAATATTAATTTAAGCTGAAGCATGGCTGTGAAATCCCTGAAAATCTGAAGGAGGCATGCCCTGGTCTTTATCCACGAGTTTGAAGAAAATTTGTCCAAAGGTTAATGCACTTTGTGGAACTATAAATAGGGACTTATGGCTCCTTCATTTGAATCATCTTGTAATAGCTGAACTCTTTAAATTTACTGCACTTAGGCATTCTTCAAGCTTCTTAAAAACTTGAAGATATGTAGTTGTAATTGTAATTTATGCCCACAGTGAGTTACTGTGGGCATCGTTTTAATTTCATGCAAGTAATCTTTTCTTATCCCGTTATGTATTCTACTTTAATTATTAGCTAAGCACCCCTTGGGTGTGGGTGTGAGCAAACTTGAGACTAGTAGGCAACATTTGGGTGTGGCCATCGTTACTAACTCTCGATATTGGTCACTTGAGTCGGGACTTAAACTCAACGCGGATAAGCCGATCACTTTGAAGTGTTAATATTAGATCTTAGACCTCGAGAGGGGCGGATTCGAAATACGGATTAAGTGATGCACAAAGATTTGAGGGAGTCTTTGATAACCACGTCGAGAGGCGGGTTTTGTATAATTTATTAAGGTTCATGAGAAGGGATTGATGAAAAGCTTGACTCATTCTTGAGAGCCATGGTCTATATAAACATGTACAGGGGAGAATTACAAGGAGTTAAAGAAGGAAACAAGAATATTACAAGACATACAATTGCCTAATCTAACACCTCAAATCAGGGAGGTGAATATGTAAATAAAAGAGATGGAGGAAAACAGGGGATATGATTTATATTTTCTGATTCTTATCATGCCCCCGCAAGGCGGACGGTCGGGATGATGGTCCGATCTTGGAGAGTAACATTTGAGTTCGGTAATGAGCGAGTGGTTTAGTCAATGCATCAACTAGTTGATCATCGTTAACAACGCGAGTAACACGAAGCGCGCCACTTTGAACTTTTTCTCGAATGAAGTGATAGTCAATAGCCAGATGCTTCATGCGGGAGTGGAAAACAGGGTTGGCACTTAAGTTTACAGCGCCAACATTGTCACAGTAGATAGTAGGGGTGGTTTTGCATGTGACACCAAGCTCAAGCAAGACATTTTCAAGCCATGTAAGCTCACCGGCAGCTTGTGCAATGGACCGGTATTCAGCTTCAGTGGAAGACCGAGCCACGAAGCGTTGTTTCTTTGAGCTCCATGAGATTGCATTGCGACCGAGGTAGACAATATATGCACATGTTGAAATAAAGTCATCCTTATCACTGCCCCAATCAGAGTCGGAGAAAGCATGGAGGTGAAGATGGGAGTTGCGATATATGTTTAGACCATGCCCAAGGGTACCATTTAAATAACGCAATACCCGTTTTAAGGCTTGCCAATGGGTGGTTGTAGGTCGATGCATGAACTGTGACAGTCTTTTGACGACGAATGCAATGCCAGGCCGGGTGAGAGCCAAGTATTGAAGGCTTCCAACTAGCGTGCGATATTCGGAAGGGTTGTCAAACTGAGTTCCGGAGCCAAGAGTGACTCTCATATTAGCCTCCATGGGAGTGGTGACTGGTTTGGCATCCGAAATTTTTGCCCGTGCAAGGAGATCAATGATGTATTTGCGTTGACTTAGGAATAAGCCATCTGCACATGTTTGAACTTCAACTCCTGGAAAGTACGATAGTTGACCAAGATCCTTCAGAGAGAACCGGTTAGAGAGAGCAAATATGAAGTCGGAGATCATGGTTGAGCAGGATCCTGTAACAATGATGTCGTCAACATATACAAGAACATAAATAGGGTTGGTACCGTTGCGAAGGAATAGAGATGTATCAGACACTGAGTTGCTAAACCCGATACTTAGTAGGTAGGTCCGTAGTTCAGTGTACCAGGCACGTGGTGCCTGTTTGAGGCCGTAAATAGCCTTACGAAGGCGACACACATAGTCAGGATTCTCTCGATCAACAAAACCCGGAGGTTGAGCCATGTACACATCTTCAGTTAAAGTTTCCTGCAAAAAAGCATCGTTAATATAAAGTTGGCGTAAGGGCCACCCATTCACGACGGCTAGGCTGAGTATGAGGCACACAGTGGCAGGTTTGATAACGAGGCTGAAGGTTTCAGTGTAATCAAAATTGGGTCGTTGATGAAATCCCAAGGCGACAAGACGAGCTTTGTGTTTCTGAATTGTGCCATCAGGATTATATTTAGCGCGAAATACCCACTTACACCCAACAACATTTTGAGTGGGGGAAGGAGGAACAAGTTCCCACGTGCCATTGATAAGAAGAGCTTGGTGTTGCAAGACCATGGCTTGTTTCCATTTGGGGTCGGCTAAAGCTTGTTTGAGTGAGGTGGGTTCGGTTGAATGGAGATGAGCGGACAAGTTGAGTTTTTGGATAGGCTTAAAGATGTTGTTGGAGGCACGAGTTCGGTGAGTATGGTTGGAAGGTGGTGGGGGCATCGGTGAATGGGTTGGTGATGGGGACGAGGTAGGGATGTGGTTAGGTGATGATGAGGAGTCGTGGGTGGGTGAACTTGTTGTCGGGGCGGGAATGGGGTGTGCGATGAGGGGGGGACAACAACAAGTATTGGGAGGGAAAAGGCACACCATGAATCACTGGTGGTGGGAACAGGCGGGGAGGTTGAGGAGTTGAGTTTTGAGAAGGGGTACACGTTTTCGATAAATCTTACATGTCGAGAAGAGTAGATTCGATTGGAGGTAGGGTCAAGGCATATGTAGGCATATTGGGTAGGAGAGTCGCCTAGGAAGACACACGCAATGGAGTGTGGTTCAAGTTTATGAGACGTGTAGGGACGAAGCCAAGGATAACATAAACAACCAAAGTTGTGGAGATGTGTATACTTGGGATTGGCTCCAAAGAGTAGATAGTAGGGGGACTTATTGTGAAGGGTGGGAGTGGGCATGCGGTTAATGAGATAGACCGCAGTTTGAAAAGCGTGGGGCCAAAAAGATAGAGGTATAGAGGCATGTGAGAGGAGGGCAAGGCTAGTTTCGACAATATGCAGGTGCCTACGTTCCACATATCCGTTGTGCTCGGGTGTATGTGGGGGTGAAGTGAGGTGAGATATGCCATTGGTAGCTAAGAATTGGGTTAGGTTTTGGAATTCGCCACCATTGTCAGAATAAAGAGTGATGATGGGCTTGTTAAATTTTTTCTCAACTAGTGCTTTGAAGCGAATAAAGATATTGGTGGTGTGACTGGTGTCTGATTTACGCTTTATTGGATAGAGCCATATGTACTTAGTGAAGTGATCAACAAACACAATGTAATACTTATAGCCATCGAGGGAGTAAATGGGGGAAGACCACAAATCACTGTAGATGACTTCAAGGGGTGCAGTAGTTGTTAGAGACGATTCACCAAAGGGAAGTTTATGACTTTTATTGATAAGACAAGAATTATAGGGTAAGTCCTTAATAGACGAAATATCAAGACAGGATAATAACTTCTTTAAGACCGGAAAGGAAGGATGACCAAAACGATGATGCAAATCTGGAGTTTTATTGGTGGTGACATAAGCATGAGGTGATGAAGTTGATACGGGCCATTGATATACACCGTCTTTAGTAGGTCCGGTTAGAAGTGGTGCCCCCGTTCGAAGATCCTTGATACAAAAAGAAGTCGGTGAGAATTCAATGATAGCATTATTATCTAGACATAATTTAGAGACTGAAATGATGTTTTTATGCATGGATGGGACACAGAGAACATTAGAGAGATTAAAAGTTTTAGTAGAAGATGAGAGATGAGTGGGACCGGTGTGAGAAATGGCAAGACCCGATCCATCGCCTATGACAATTTCATCAGTGCCATCGTAAGGAGAGTGAAGGGACAGGTTGGTAAGGTCTGTGGTGACATGGTGGGAGGATCCGCTATCCAAGAGCCAAGTAGGTGCGGTATTGACGTGAGTAGGGTTGGCGGCAGCTACCATATTGACTTGTGGTGTTTGGGTAGTGGGGCGAGTATGACGTGGAATACGTATTGCTGGATGTGAGTCCTTAAAGGTAGAACAATAGGCAAGAGTATGACCGACGACATTGCACCATTGGCATCGGCCTTTGAAAGGATTTTTTGGGTTTTGATTGGAAGCTTGGTTAGGGGTTCTGGACGGAAAGGAACGGTGGTTGTTGGAGTTTCGAGCATAGGTCGGGTTGGCAGTGGCTGGAAAGTTGGAGGAGAGAGCGGCCTCAACTGTTTGTATAGCCAATTCCTTGTTGATCAGCTTTTCAAGAAGCTCCTCAAAAGTTATTGGTGTGTCCCTTGCATGAACAGCATCCACAACAGATTGGAAGCGATTATCAAGACCATCGATGATCTTGTCAGTGACATCTTCATGTGGAACGATGGTGCCTAACATGGCTAGTTCATCGGTGATACTCTTGATTTGTTGCATATATTCAGAGATAGGTGTGGAACCTTTGGTGAGATGTTTGAGTTTAAATTTTAGTTGTTTGACACGTCCTTGAGATGGGAGAGCGTAGGTGTTCGCCAAAATGTCCCACGCCTCTTTAGAAGAGGAGGCTCGAGTGATGAGTGGACCGAGGGTGGGAGAGAGAGTGCCAGCTAGTGCATCGAACAAGAGTTTGTCTTGTCGGAGCCAAGTATTGTGGGTTGGGTTGGTGGTGGTTTTCCCTGTTGCATCGGTGAGAGTAGGAGGAGGTTTGGTGCTTGTGCCATCAATATAGTGGTGAAGGTCGTAACCAACTAGAAGAGCTTTAAGTTGGGCCTTCCAGAGTAGGTAGTTTGAGGCTGTAAGTTTAATAACAGAACTGACATTGATCATGATAAGGGGTTTGGTGGGCTCATTATGATTGGGAATGGTGTTGGATTCCGACATTGTGAGAGGAGGTGAATGTCTTGGTTGGGTTTAAGTAAGGAGTACAGGGGAGTTGCGGAGTTGCTGGTGGGGGAGTATGTGCTGGAGAGTAAAAAAAAGAGAGGAAAAGCTAGGCCAATAACGATTGCTCTAATACCATGAGAAGGGATTGATGAAAAGCTTGACTCATTCTTGAGAATCATGGTCTATATAAACATGTACATGGGAGAATTACAAAATATACAATTGCCTAATCTAACACCTCAAATCAGGGAGGTGAATATGTAAATAAAAGAGATGGAGGAAAACAAGGGATATGATTTATATTTTCTGATTCTTATCAGTTCAAATGCCGGTCGAGATTTATATCACAAATGGATTTGGGTATAACTCTCCATACTGGTAGAACTTGACGTTTAGAGTCAAATTTAATTAAATCGGCAAGATCGAGAGTCGGTAATAATGGAAACTTTATGGAAACTTGGTAGGACCGGTTTATAAAAATCATCATTTCGAGAGATCGGGGTTTTTATAAGCACTTCGTGTTACAAGGTAACTAACCATTTTGTTACTACGTTCATCTCAAGGAAACTTACACCCATACTCATTTTAGTTATTTGTTTAGATTTTATCATTAGTAAAAAAAACACCAAACTCGCTCAAAATATTTTATTCTTCTCTCATTGAAATCGGTGTATTCTCGACTTAGAACTCGAAACTTTGAAGTCCAATCCCTGTGGATACGATCTTGGTATATTTACCACTTTATTACTTGTAGCGATCCTAATGTCGGTATATACTTGTGCCTTAATTGTGGAATTAGTGTGCCCATATTTTGGATACACGATATTTAGCTACCAATAGGGTTGTCGGAGTTGCGGCAGGGGGTGGGGAGGGTGTGATGGAGAAGGCATGCAATAGGTGGTCGCAACTGCGGTGGAGGATGAGGTTGATGCTTGTTGGTCTTGGCAAGAGCAGGGCAGAGGGAGGGAAAGAATGAGGCTAACGGTGAAGATGGAGGTGTTGAAGGAGAAGAAGGCTGTTATAGACAAGAGATGCGACCATCGATGACAATGTATAAATATAACTAAACTATGAATGATCAACTCTAATCGGATCGATGGATTCAATTGGATCAACTAACTTTTAGTATACGCGCATAAAATCATAACAATCACCTCCATGTTGGGCCATACATGTAGTTGGAATTAGAAATCCACCTGTTTTTGCAAATAATGCTTAAATTTGATTTATGTCTGTTAATATTGTTAAAAATGTAAATCATTATTACAGATAGGGGTGGGCAAAACCCGGCCGACCCGATTTACCCGACCGACCCGAATAGGCCCGAACCCGATGACCCGCAACCCGAATAGGTCGAACCCGATTGTTTTTCACGGGTAATACGGATCGGGTTGGGTTGGGTTTTTCAAACCCGAACCCGTCCGAAACCCGATCTTTTTAAAAAAATAATATTTTTTAATAAATATAAAATATAAATATACCATAATATAATTTGTTTTTTCAAAATTTGATTTTTTGTACTTAAGATGGTGTGGTGATACCAATGGTTATCGATAACAACAACATATCAATGTCTGATTTTAAGGTTTAGTTATTCAACAATGGTGAACTTAAAACCCTAACTGAAAAATGTTTTTCAACAATGGTGAACTTAAAACCCTAACTGAAAAATGTTTAATTGGACCTTAAATCTCTATGGTTTTTAAAGGTTTTGATATTACATATCAATGCAGGCAGTTAGTTACTTGTAGGCTTGTAGCTTACAAATTACAACTTGCAATTCCAGAACATTAAAAGTGACTCTCATGTTCTAGTGAACTGCTTGGTACATTTGATATAATACTCGTGGATACTATACCATCTCAAGTAAAAAGATTTGATCTAATTAGAGGTTGCAGGGAGGGGGAAGTCTGATTGATCATGTGTTCTTGATTTAGGTAGGTTTTTGAAGAATGGAGAAGATCAAATGAAATTATATACTGGGCTGGAAACTGGGCTGGATAACAGGCCTAATGTAACAACCCACTATCCAAATATACAAATAACATATAATTCATAAAATGTTTACAACAAAAGTACTTCACGTTTTGGTCCCAACTAAAGTCTAGACATAATAAGAAATTCAGTACAAAAGTATCCACATTTTTCTTAACGATCCTCCTCCCAAAAGTTTCACATCAAGCATTCAAATCACTGGTTCTTACTGGAATCATCACCTGGAATACATATTTTTAAAACAGAAAATGAGGGTTAGACCTAAGGGTCTAGTGAGTAAATCCCTGACATTTGGAAATCAATAAAAATTCATTTATATAAAACACTCTTTATATAAATACACATACATCACACGTAAGTTAATACCAGCTAACATTTATGCATCATACCTGTCTCATTCCGCCTTATCCCTCCACCAATGGCCAATATCAATTGGTTGCGAGCCAATTTATCACACCGGTCCAAAGCCCGGCCACGTATTATATTTTTATATAATACTCACGTAATTATAATATCTCAATATATTATAATCACTCACGTATGACATATTCATACACTTTATCAAACATTAGTGATTCACATATTGCATTCCAGTAAAATACTTTTTACAGTAAAACTCACATGATTTGTTTATCACCAAAAGCCTTCCCACGTTAATATCACGTATGGTCACCCTTTACAGAATCTGAAATCACACAAAATACCAAATATTTCTTTTTAAAACTACACTTATGAAATCATCGACTAAAGTCGCAACCCATTAAAAGTAATTTAAAATCGCAATGAACAGTACCAAGTCGCAACCTCCTACTGCGACTTCACCCCGAAGTCGCAACCCACTATTGCGACTTCACCCCTAAGTCGCAATCAACTACTGCGATTCCAAATCCAAATCGCAATCAACCACTGCGATTCCAAGCCAAGTCGCAAACGACCATTGCGACTTCATAACCAAGTCGCAACCAACCATTGCGACTTCGATGAATGTCGCAGTCATCCATTGCCACTTCGATGAATGTCTCAGTCCACTGTTCATCCTAAAACCCAGATTTTTGCAGATTTAAAGCATGGATGTTTCTGATATTCTGCAGATATGTTCAAGACTAATAACATAACCTAACCATAAGTTTAGATTCCTCAAGACATCCATTTTTAACCAAAACCCACTTAAAACTCATCTTGCAAACTCAAGAACACTTTTAAGAATTAAAACACTTAAAATATGAATTGTGCAGAATTGTTACCTTGATTTCTTCAGTTGTTCTAGTAATTCCAGCAGCAATTCTAAGCTTTCCTTCTTCCTCTTCTTAAATTCTCCTTCGATTTCCTTCTCTCTCTCTCTCTCTAAACCAAACTTTCACACACACAACTTCTAAGATATTTCTATCTTATGCTAGAAGAAGACTTCATCTTCTAAATGAAGTATTAGAGGCGGTGGTGGGGGAAATGTTTTGCAAAAAGACCAAACCCACCCTAAGCTTATCTTACATGGCAATAAATACCCCTAATCTTTCAAATAAAAATTAAAACTTATCCCTTAACTTCCAACTCTATAAAACTAAAATAAATACTTATAAAATTTCTCAAATTTAAATTAGATAAAATACCTGGTTATTACAACATCTCCCCCTTAAAAGAATTTCGTCCCGGAATTCAGTTAAGAGAACAGATGAGGGTATTTGGCTCTCATATCCGACTCTGATTCCCACGTCGCATCCCGACCTCTATGGTGTTTCCACTGAACCTTTACCTGCCTGATCTCTTTATTCCTCAATACTTTGACTTTGTGATCAACTATAGCTTCCGGTTCCTCCACATAGTTTAACTTTTCATCAACCTGAATATCTGGTAGGGAGACTGCCTGATCTGGGGTAACTAAACATTTCCGAAAATTCGATACATGAAACGCGTCCCAATAATCAAATCCCATAAATGTTCAAAATAATCCGAAAGTTCACTTATATCACAAAAGAAATAACTCACATAAAACTACTCCAAAAAAAACACAACATTTTATGCTTACTCGGAAAATTCACCACACTAACACTACTTTTAATTTCATCGGCCTTTCACGACAAATGTCGTGTTCTACACTTTTACAATACTAGCTTAAATCGCAAACATATACTTTCAATATAAAACTTGCTTAGCAAATACTACCTATTTCTCATACTTTTTCATGGAATAAAATATACTCAACACGAATCACTTTACATCACGAAAAATTTCTTAATTTTATTAAACCCGTAAACTTCATCCTACCATTTCCATTTCCCATTATAGCATAGCATAATCACTATATTCACACAACCATACTTAATTGCACTTAACACCAAATTCTTCATCAAATTAAAATAAAGTCTAAATAGCAACTTAATTTCTCGAATATCCGCAAAACACAATCTCAAATATTCCCATTATCTCAATAACCTTACCACCATAACTCATACCGACTTCCATCCAAGAATATCAATACCAATTTATTTCTTAATAAAATAACAAACTCGTTATCACATCAATTCTGTACATATCCAATTTAGCATAAAAATACTAACACAAATCTTTAGACATTTGTTTCACTTAAACCACTCTGCAATTGAAATTCATCAACACCGGTCTCACATTACCTAACTAATAAAATTACCAAATCACCACATAATAATTTTACTACAAAATTAAGCCGAAAAGAACTCATCACAACTCCGATAAAAATTATTAAAATTTCTCGTCACTAATCATACAACTCATTAACGGCTTAACATGCAAGGTCTAGCATAAAATTTAAAACAACTCTTTAACTTAAACAACTCCATAAAGAAGGTTCATCACACAACCATCAAAGTATTTATTAAACATTGATTTCTTCTCGCTAATAATAACACTTAATATTATAAATCCCTTTTACCACTTAAATCCTCCAATCCAAGGGAAGTATTAGGTAAGCACCCAACCTATTAAACCATTTTTCTATACTAAGAAAATCTCAAGCATCAATTTCTTATACTCTATTAACATAATATAAATTTTCTCTCTTAGCTTAAGTCTAGGTTATTAACAACCTAGTTTCTAATCTTGCGACCTACTATCGCCAATGCTTCCCCCACAATAATCCACTTTTGATCCACTCTAATGTTTTCTAATGGTACCACAATACTTGCTTCGGCTAAGCCCTTCCGCAGAACCGACACAGGAAAGGTCGAATGAACTCTCATTATGCATAACCCTTCCTTACTAAGGTGCATACAACAATTTAGTACTCTCCTGACTACAACAATTCTTACTTCAAGAAGAAAACCCGCGTGATACAAACAAGGTATAATATCTCAAATCAATCTTACTAATATTATTTACACATCTAGACCCCAGGTTCACCTCCTCCTACTACCCTTGCTATGATGGAATCTCCACTAGTCATGACGTGTCGTCTCGCGAATGCACAAACGCATACAGTGTGAAATTAGTTAGACATTCGAATAAAAGATTCTATCCCACGACGGTTAGACTCAAACAAGAGCTGCGCAATAGAACTAAATCAAACATTCTAAAGCTAATTAGTTCCAACTGTATACCACTTATAAGACATTCACTTAACAACCTATCAGGACTACCATAAATTCCTACTAGCAAGTAATAGTCATGCAACAAAGTGTAATAGGCACCAGGCAATCTAGCACACATTCTTCTATGTTCTAGAAATCAATAAATTACACTAAATACTCTAGCTTTTTCCTTGGCATCGGCTGACTGAACACACTGCGCCTTCGATCATCGTCCCAACAATCCGACACTCCAAAAATAACGATATTCTACTCTCCAATAGATTACAAATCAACTTGGAGTATTACCTTAACCCGTAGTTAAACTTTTCTCCATAGACCATTTCCAACTCTACCGTCATTTCTCTAACCCAAAATATGTCTAAGACAGACAACACTTTCTTGCATGAATTACATCGACTACGAACCTTAAATTACAATTGATTTCCACTCTTGTCATACCATCACTCTCGTACTACTACCACGTCTTATCCAATGGTCTTTCACCCCGATCATTACATTCAACTACTTTCTTCCACTCTCTTCTCAACATAAAACACTTTTTCCCAAGGGTAGCTCACTAGAAGGTGCTCACTCTAGACCAATCCTATGAGCTAGCTTTCTTTTACTTCCAAACCAATCACACACACCTAATTTCAACAATTACTATACTTAACCAACAATTTCACCATACCTTGTTTCAGGAACTTAACAGATTTAATCCGAAGTCACACTCAATGCTCGAAACAACCACACACTTTTCATTGCTCAATTATCATTAACATCTTCTTTTAAAATGATAATAAATAAATTGGATCCACACCATACACCCATCCCCAAAATATAATAACCATACAAATATTTTATTAACCAAAATCAGTACATCTTTATTTCACCTCGTGCCTCATTTAGCACAAAATATCTCATCATGCCTCTTTCAGCACACAATTCTATATATATATTTTTATATATATCACAAATCATTTAACACAATTGAAATTTTATTCATAATATAAACTTTAACATTTGGAGGCATAACTTAGCGTTTGAAATACTGAATTATACCCAACGCCAAATTCTACACTTTCGCAATATCTTTCCAAAATTCTAACATGCACCTTTATTTGAAAATTGCTAACAATTGTAAGTGTTAGATCATTAATTCCAAATTAAACTACTAACCACTTTCGTTCTCATAAAATAAATCTTATTACCACCTTGATCAATCTTTCAAATCCAAACATATATGATAACAGGTTATCACCTTTGATCACTAATGGCTTTTCCTTATTAATCATTCCCAATAACACTCTTCACTTTCTAGTTTCGATTATCCTTGATTTCTCACTTAAATTTATCCCAAGCAATATCATAATGAATAAACATACTAATTTCGATATCATTCAAAAATATTTGTTACACTCTTCCTTAAATTAAAACCAACCCCCTTCACACCAAATACTTCCAAACTTACATTCTTACTAAGCCTTATCACAAATAATTCATATATCCCCAATATAACATTTGTTAAAAAAATGAAAACTTTAAATCAATCGCCCGACAATCTCTTTTTTTCATCATAACTACTTATTCTAATATATACTGAATTACTGAGAATCACTTATCATTACCTAATCGAAAGTTTTAACAAACTCAAGTTCAACACCATCCTATACTTACTACTACCTTAAATTCCAACAAAATAAATAAAAAAATAACTTAATAGGCACTCCACTCCTATCTATATTACCAACACAATTATCAAATTCTTTTCTAATGCAAATAAGCAACAAAAGATTGAAAACACAATTAATCCGATTGCACCGGAATCAAATAGCACTTTAGCACATGTAGAGTTTATATAAATATACCTGTTTTCGTCTCTATCCATATGTCGAGACCGACTTGCCACTCTGTAGGTTTCAACAAGGTTAATATACACATAAGCACATACCCCATATAATAAGGTATTCCAGTCCAAACATGTAACTGTAAGTTCACAACTACACTGGCCAGGTGTAACTCGAATTTACCTTACATAATGTTCCTTCTACCTTGTTATACTTAATATCCCAAGGTTCTAAGATAATAGGGACATCCTACTTCACATGCAGTTTAAGTCTAGGTACAAATACTAATACCTTAGATCTCTTAAACTAGGGCTTTGATACCATTTGTAACAACCCACTATCCAAATATACAAATAACATATAATTCATAAAATGTTTACAACAAAAGTACTTCACGTTTTGGTCCCAACTAAAGTCTAGACATAATAAGAAATTCAGTACAAAAGTATCCACATTTTTCTTAACGATCCTCCTCCCAAAAGTTTCACATCAAGCATTCAAATCACTGGTTCTTACTGGAATCATCACCTGGAATACATATTTTTAAAACAGAAAATGAGGGTTAGACCTAAGGGTCTAGTGAGTAAATCCCTGACATTTGGAAATCAATAAAAATTCATTTATATAAAACACTCTTTATATAAATACACATACATCACACGTAAGTTAATACCAGCTAACATTTATGCATCATACCTGTCTCATTCCGCCTTATCCCTCCACCAATGGCCAATATCAATTGGTTGCGAGCCAATTTATCACACCGGTCCAAAGCCCGGCCACGTATTATATTTTTATATAATACTCACGTAATTATAATATCTCAATATATTATAATCACTCACGTATGACATATTCATACACTTTATCAAACATTAGTGATTCACATATTGCATTCCAGTAAAATACTTTTTACAGTAAAACTCACCTGATTTGTTTATCACCAAAAGCCTTCCCACGTTAATATCACGTATGGTCACCCTTTACAGAATCTGAAATCACACAAAATACCAAATATTTCTTTTTAAAACTACACTTATGAAATCATCGACTAAAGTCGCAACCCATTAAAAGTAATTTAAAATCGCAATGAACAGTACCAAGTCGCAACCTCCTACTGCGACTTCACCCCGAAGTCGCAACCCACTATTGCGACTTCACCCCTAAGTCGCAATCAACTACTGCGATTCCAAATCCAAATCGCAATCAACCACTGCGATTCCAAGCCAAGTCGCAAACGACCATTGCGACTTCATAACCAAGTCGCAACCAACCATTGCGACTTCGATGAATGTCGCAGTCATCCATTGCGACTTCGATGAATGTCGCAGTCATCCATTGCAACTTCGATGAATGTCTCAGTCCACTGTTCATCCTAAAACCCAGATTTTTGCAGATTTAAAGCATGGATGTTTCTGATATTCTGCAGATATGTTCAAGACTAATAACATAACCTAACCATAAGTTCAGATTCCTCAAGACATCCATTTTTAACCAAAACCCACTTAAAACTCATCTTGCAAACTCAAGAACACTTTTAAGAATTAAAACACTTAAAATATGAATTGTGCAGAATTGTTACCTAGATTTCTTCAGTTGTTCTAGTAATTCCAGCAACAATTCTAAGCTTTCCTTCTTCCTCTTCTTAAATTCTCCTTCGATTTCCTTCTCTCTCTCTCTAAACCAAACTTTCACACACACAACTTCTAAGATATTTCTATCTTATGCTAGAAGAAGACTTCATCTTCTAAATGAAGTATTAGAGGCGATGGTGGGGGAAATGTTTTGCAAAAAGACCAAACCCACCCTAAGCTTATCTTACTTGGCAATAAATACCCCTAATCTTTCAAATAAAAATTAAAACTTATCCCTTAACTTCCAACTCTATAAAACTAAAATAAATACTTATAAAATTTCTCAAATTTAAATTAGATAAAATACCTGGTTATTACACCTAACCCGATCCACCCGACCCGAATTACCCGCCACCCGATTTCACCCGAACCCCGAATTATTGATTGGACGGGTTTCGGGTTCCCTAAACCCCACCCGAAACCCGATCGGGTTGTGGGTTTTTGGGCCCGACCCGACCGATGCACACCCCTAAATAAAGATGTAAGGGGTTGATAAGAATAAAATCGCTAATATAAATTAACAAAAAGAGTAAATTACGGATTTCAATGATTTGAAGCACTTCTTTTAACACTATTCCGGAAACCCAAGGACTCAATCGTATGGATATGTAAAATACATGATTTCCAATCCTAGCAGCAAAAGGAGGGAAACGGATACTCAATTTAAAGTGAGTAAACATAATTCCATACTCGATCTCATAGATACATAAAGAATTCTGCGGAAAGCCGTATTCGATGAAAGAGTTACGAAGGTGTTGCTGGAGCGCATATTGTGTTTTCTGGGTTGTGCTTTTTGGCAGCTATCTGGCATTGGGTGTAATTCACTATTCTTAACAAAAGGTCCCGGAGACTTTTTGGTTCATCATGTTATTGCTCTGGGTTTACATACAACTACGTTGATCTTAGTAAAAGGTGCGTTAGATGCACGTGGTTCCAAGTTAATGCCATATAAAAAGGATTTCGGTGTTTCTCAGGTATGTCGATTATTACGGATTTGGTCATTTAACTTCATTTATTACATTATAACCCTCCAGGTATGCAATTTGTTATGGATTTGGTCCCTCGAGCAACGACCGTCTAATTTCTTCGTTAAGCACAAGGCAAAATGACCATTATACTATTTTCTTCTATTTTACTTAATTGTTTTTTAATTATATTTTATGTATTATAATTATTTATTCATTTTCCTTTAAATCTTCATCATCTCCACTTAGAACCCTAACTAAAAATCTTATAAGTCAAACTAAAAATCAATCAAAACAATCCATTAATTCAAAACCCTATCTCAAAATAAGAACAATCAAAACTCAAAATCAAAATCAAGAACAAGCAAAACTCTAACTCAAAATCAAGAACAATCAAACCTTAAATCCAAGAAGATTATCATGAACACCAAGAACATTATCTAACCTTAAATCCAAATCTGAACACATATCTAATCAAACAAACCTATTTCATATCCAACTTCAAAACCAAACCTGATTAGACAGAAGAAGAAGCAAATCGATAGAAACCCAAATTCAAAACCAAACCTATTGATTAGTACATGTTTCATATCCCAACAGAAGAACCAGATCGAGAGAAGAAGAAGAACCAAGTCGACAGAAGAAGCAGATCGAGAGAAGAATAAGAAGCAGATCGACAGAAGAACCATACACATCTGTAGTTCGTCCCTTGTGATCGAAGGAACCGAAAGAAAGAGAGAAAATGACCAGATCTGAGGGGAGAGGAAACACGATGGAGGGGATGGGGAACACGCCGGAGGGGAAGGGAGCACGTTGGAGGGGGAGGGGAGCACACCGGAGGGGAGGGGAATCACGCCGGAGGTGGAGGGGAGCACGCCGGAGGGGGAGGGGAGCACGCCGAGGGGAGGGGAATAGTCGACGGAATCTGGGTTTCAAGACATACATATGAGTTCATTTTACAGACTTGGTCCTTGTTGTTTAAAAAATTATAAAATAAACAAAAAAATTCAAAAAGACTAATTTACCCTCGTGCTTAACGAAGAAATTAGACGACCGTTTACTCGAGGGACCAAATCCGTAACAAATTGCATACCTAGAGGGTTATCATGTAATAAATGAAGTTAAAAAACCAAATACGTAATAATCGACATACCTGATGCACCAAATCCGAAATTTACCCTAACATAAAATATTATTTTCATACGAAGCATAAGTAATCTTAAAAAAAAAAAGATGTTGTAGGATAAATGTGTCATCGTCTAAAGGATATGACGATAGAGATATGGATAGAGATAGATTAGAATTGAAATATCTAATAATTATCTACTTGTAATTCATCCCTATATAAAGGGCTTATGATTAATGAGAATAACGATTCTTTCTCTCTACTCATTGTTGTTCTATTTCTCTTTTACTTTAACACGTTATCAGCACGTATGTTCATATTTCATTGTTATGGTCGTTTGCCGCTAAACAAGTATGTTGTATGTTCCCCAACGTTCTTGAACGAATCGCTTCTCGTTACTTCAATTCAAGTAAGCATCTTTACTTCTTCATCTTTATATTTATAATATTGATACGTGGCTTGTTGCTTGTGTTATCCATCGTTCTTTGCTACGTTTGTCATAAATTTAAGTATCGTTCTATCAGCTTGGTCATATATGAGTGATTTAAGATCATGTTAAAATAACAATATAGTTTATTTATGATTTAATCTATAAAAATCATTTTATTATATTTTTGTTGTTAAAACCGAATAGGGTTCATAATTATCTATTTTTAATTGAAATAAAAAAATAGATGAAAAAAAGAACATTTACACTTAGAAAAAAAGGAGATACTTTTTAAATTCATATGTGATTTCATAGTGATTTCAATGTAACTATTTAAATTAAACAATTATAATTCTGTTTTTTTCTTTTAGCCGTAAAAGGGAACTAGAAAAATCAAATCAAATTTTTGGTAGATCACAGGATATATTCTTTCGTAATTGGTCTTGTTGTTTGATATATTCATAAAAAATATTTTATAGGAAGAGAAAATTGATATAATATTCACAAAAATCACAAGATCAATAGAGTTTTTTTTAATTTCATTACTGGTATATATCTTGAATTAGTTATTAATGTTGAATCATTCTCTCTTATTCTTAAGTTAATTTATATTAAATATTTTTTTATGCATGGTTAATTAGTTTATGATATTTACATGTTTATCTGGCTAATATAATTATGTCAATGTTATTTACTTATTTCATACACTAATTTGATTTAAACTATTTAAATATATTGTTCTTGAATATGATAATTGTTGTACTCAAATGTTTATTTAGCTTCTTAAATCGATCTTTTCACATAATATTTAAATGCTTATCCTATTAATGTTTATCTTGATTGTGACCTAAAATTAGTCATTATCTATCGCATCGTTATTATTTTAATTGTTTTAGTTTTGTTTTTTTAAAGCAAATTGTTTTAGTTGATTAATATGTTTTTATATGGTTTTTATTTTAGCATGTTATTATTGATGATATACATTGAACGGATAACTTAATTTTTATTTCTTTAAATCAATTGCTTTAGCTTGTATTAAAATATGTAGTAAATCCTTTATAGATTTAGTTTTAGAAATTGTCATATCCATATCATATTCAAATGCTTTATCTTAATTATAAGTTCCTACTTATAATTCTTATAATTAGTTTTTGGAAGTTACACTTCCAACCCTCATAATTTTTGGTATGTTGCCAAAAGCTTCAAAAATAGCATAAAAATGTTATATTTTCAAATACTTATCTTGATCATGAGTTCCTACTCATTAATTCCAATCTTATTAATAAAAAGTAAAAAATAAAATTGGAAGTTACACTTCCAACCCCCCTTATATTTTGTATTTTACGTAAAGATCCATAAATATTATTAAGATGTTAAAATTTTGAATTTGACTATGTCAAAACTAATATTTATTTGTCTGATGACAAAATCTCCTAAAATACTATTATGGTTTTAAAAATTAAAATTGGCTTCATATGCCAAACCCATATTCTTTTCGGCCTCATGCCGAAAACTCTATAATTAACAATGTTCAAATTAATTAAATCGCAAGATATCGATTTGGATTTTGTCAAACGGGTGTAAATAGCCCTAAGGTTTGTAGCGACTTAAGCAATCCATGTGATTCCCCTACTACCCGGAGATCTAATAGATTGAGTGGTTTCTCTTCCTAAATTGATGAAGTATTATCAACAAAATGTAAGCATACAAAAATTCAATACTATTATGATAATGAAATTTCATGCATAACATAATAAGTATAAACCATAATTCACTATTTTAGAAAATAATATGTTCTCCATTTTCTACGACATCTTTGAATCAAAAGTACTTGATTACCATAAGATAGGTTCGGAAAAACACAAGAAAATACGCAAAAGTCATCGAACCATTTTGACCCTAAAGAAAAAAAACACTAGATGTTAAGATACAATTAAATACTTTAAAATTTTTGAGACGATACATCGGTCACAACCTTTAGAGAGAATAACTAGAAACCCCCAAGAACCGTGGGTAGTCCCAAAAAGGAAATTCGGGAATATTCAGTACCATATACTTCTCAAACTAATCATACAGTGGAAAGAAACCTACTTACTTGATTACAAGAAGGTAACTGATTTTGACAAAGAAATGTCATGTCTCAAAATGCATCTCAATCTTTGTGGCAAGGAACTCACAAAAGATTATGCGAATCATAACATCTTTTCATCTTTTCTATATCCCAAATCATACTAATGAAACAGTATAAGCTGCAATATAACCTTTAACAAACTCATTAACTTAATGCAAGTGGTTAAGAGTTGTAAAAATGTTTTTTTTAACAACGCTAGACATACCCGGATAAAGAAAATTCTTGGGGTTAATAAGGCAAGCGTTGGAGGTGGAAAGAACTCCAAAGGATAGTGAGTTGAACATATTAATCCACACACATATGCTAAATATGTATCATATGGACAAGGTTGTGGAAATGGTCAAATTCATGGCAAGAGTCGGAAACGAACTCCTAATAGAAAATAGGACAAGTTATAAATGAACTATGTCATATCTAACATTGGTTAAGTACAAGTTTATTTGAATACACTTTAACTATCAAATTAATTGCATTTGTGTATATATACACCTGAGTTTATAACCATTAGAGATGTAAATGACCACATCAAAAACAAATGCAAAACTCTCAACGTTCTTCGTTCCATGTAGGAATGTATCGAGGAGAACTTGATTATTTTTGTGGCATCTCATACAATCCTAAGAAATAGATTATTTTCTCTTTAATTCCCCTAAACACTTAGACGATGGACTGTCACTTGTTGCTAGAGCACTATATCAATATGAACCTTGTTAAAATATTCGTATCAATCATATTATAAGAATGGAAATGGGTATATGTACATTAACTCTAATGATATGAAAGCAAAATATATTAGAGAAATTAATGTATCATATTAATGGATTATCTATGTTAGTAAATCATATTTTGTCACCAATAAAGAACTTTGGAACAATGACACATATATGTTTCGGCATGACCACGTGGGACACCATGGTCATGACATAGTGATCTATGTATTGCAAAATACATTTAGATACATTCTCTTTCGAGTAAAAGATAAAACGAGGGAATTAACCAAATTGTAACGGTTGACTTCTACTGCACAAGAAGCAACACCACTATCATAACATGCCCTCTCTAACACCTAGAACTTTTATATACCCTGATCCTTAGCCAAATCAGGAATGAGACCATCCTAAAGCTAAGGACATAATATAAAAATATTTCATTCTTACAACGAATACAAGGTGATATTTATGGACATAAACATCCAGAATGCGGGCCATTAAAGTACTTTATGGTTCTGGTTTTTGACACGATGAACACGTGTAATATTATTGTCCACATGAAATGTTGCACTCCTAGCACCAGTTATATGTTTAAGGACTAACCACCCTGATTTTCTCATCAAGTCTGCATGACTTAGAATGCTGGAGAATTTACATCATAAGGATTTGATGATTATTGCATATGTATAGAGATTAATGTAGAGTTTCCTATACCCCATGTGTATATATAAAATGGTCTCGTAGAATGATAAAAGTCGTCATCAAAAGAATATAGATGGTAGCTAGGACATTGGTTATGCACACCAATTTATCCAGGTCTACATGGGGTTATGCAATATTACATGCAACTTTACTTATTCGTGTTTAGACCCACAACCAACCAACCAATCTTATGCGTACCAGTTGGTAACTGGATATAAGCCTGATGTTTTACATTTACGTATGTTTGGTTGTGTTGTATATGTGCCAATTACGCCCCCACAGCGTACCAAAATGGGTCTTAAAGACGATTCATCAAATGTTGGATATGAATTCCCAACAATTATCCAGTGATCACTTTACCGCTAGATTTGTGGGTTGTCACTTTGATGAGACAACCTTCTTGTCGTTAGGGGGAGATAGGAAAAAGGATTTTCCATGAGAACGACAGGAAGTGTCATTGAATATTTCAATTGTGTCTCATTTTGATCCCCAAAAAACTTCACAACGTAAAGTTGAAGTCAAACGAATCAGACTCGATACCTGATACGTTTAATATTATCTAGAGTGACAAGATCACATATACGAGCTGCAAATATACTGGCAAGGTCAAAATTCCTCAAACAAGGGCACAACGTCGCTGGAAGTACGTTGCAATCACACATGGTGGAGGTGTGGTTGAGGTCGTAGCTCCCAAAAGGAAATGGGGGAAGCTACTTGGTTCGATAGATAGTCATCTAAAGGAAGATAAGAGTAAGGCACAACTATATATCATCAATACATGAGATTATCTCTGATTAAATCTATGTCTATGAATCATTACTGGAGGACGCTCCGAAGTTATACTGATTCCAGAGATCAAAGAAATCTCAAATGAATATGAGTCGATGGACAGATCATAAATACTAAATGATGATATATTTGCATATATCGTTGCTTATGAGATAATAGAGCACGATGTCATCGAACCATGCTCAGTTGAAGAATGTCAATAAAGAGCAAATTGACCTAAATGAAAAGAAGCAATCCAGGATAATTATTTGACAAATGAACAGGTATTTGGTTCGGTAGTGCTAACCGACCAAGTGTAAAGCCTGTAGGACATAGATAAATCATTTGTCAGGGAAGCGTAGTGAGAATAATTAAGTCATAATATATAAGGCTCTTCTTTGGCGCAAGGTTTCTCACAACGCACTGGATTGACCACAATAAGACTTACTCTCTCGTGATGGAGAACGTTCTGCTAATTAATTAGCCAAGTAGTTTCCGAAGGACTGGAAATTGCAGCTCAATGATGTAGTTACTACATATCTCTATGGGGATCTAAATTCAGAGATATATAAAAGTTCTTGATGGCATTATACCAATATCAAGTAACTCTAAACCATGAAATGTGTTTACAATAAAATTGAAACACTCACTTTATAGATTAAAGCAATCTATGCGGATGTGGTATACCCGCCTGAGTGAATACTTGATTGGGAAACAATAAATAAGAACGATGAACTGTGCCTTGCGTATTTATATAAGAAAACAAGTCCCAGATTTTCATAGTAGCTCTATATGTCGATGTTATGAACATAATAGACACTCTTGATGAAATAAGAGAAAACACAAGCTACTTGAAATCTGAATTTGAGATGAAAGATCGTGGGAAAACTTGGTTTTGTCTAGATACTTGAGCTACGACACCGAGTTTGTGGAATATTAATCCACCGATCCGCATATGTCTAGAAAATGATCAGGCGACCTAATATGGACAAAGCGCATCCGATTAGCACTCCCATGATCGGTCAAAGTGATGGGTATAAGTAAAGATCCATTTCGTCTAAAGGATGAGGACGAAGAGGTGTTAGGAGCTGGAATTCCATACCTAAGTACAATAGGCGCATTATTGTACTCAACATAATACACTTGACCGTATATTGTACTTCTCACTGAACTTGTCAGCTAGATTTAGCTCAGCGCCAACGCAACGTCATTGGAATGATTTCAAATTAACCTTTTGGCACCATTGACGCGGGCTTATAATTTCCCTATGGAGATAAATGGATTGATAATGAAACTTCAATACCTACTTAAATTTTGAGCGGCAAAAGTACTGACTCTTATAGAAAAATACCAAACAATGACTTGGTATATATTTGTTGACATTAGGTATATGTCCAACTCATATAAAGGTTGTTCCCAAACTGGATAAGGAATTATCATATGGAACATGCCGATTGCTTGGAAGTAAACTAAGCAAACCCTTAATAGCTATCTTCTTATATTATCAGTAATCTTACTCTCCATGAGACTATTCAAAAGTGTATATGGTTAATGACTATCATTACACATATAAGAGGAGCTAGTAATTTTGATTTTGATCACTATACAACTTGCATATATGGAAATAATGCATCATGTATCGAAGAAATGAAAGTAAGATATATCAAGGGTTATAACACGAAGCATACTTTGCTTAAGTTTTTATATAATCAATTCTCCTCAAGATTCAAGTGAACCGAATAAGATGCGAGGAAAATGTGACATGTTTGTTTACCAAATCAATACGTAAAACCATATTTGGGAAACATGTAGAAAGTATTAAATTGGAAATGTTTTAAACATCCTTTGATTAATGCACAAATCAGGGGGAGTGGTAGACAAAAGGGGGAGTCTACTATATATGTAATATTGGTATGTTGTGCTCTTTCCTTCAACCAAAGTTTTATTTTTCCCATTGGATTTTGTTCCTTGGTGTAAGGTTTTAGTGAGGCAACATTTTATATACCATCATGCTTTCTTAACTCTCACGATTAATGTACGAATCTAAGAGAAAACTAGACTAAAGGAAAAGTCTATGTGTTGCAAAGAAAGTATCGCGTTGTACTCTTTCCTTCGTCATATTTTTGTTTTTTCCCACTGGGTTTTTATTTTGACGTAAGGTTTTAACGAGACAACAATTGTGCACCTTCACTCCTTTGACTCGGCACAAGGGGGAGTGTTGTAGGATAAATGTGCCATCGTCTAAAGGATATGACGATAGAGATAGGGATAGAGATAGATTAGAATTGAAATATCTAATAATTATCTACTTGTAACTCATCCCTATATAAAGGGCTTATGATTAATGAGAATAACGATTCTTTCTCTCTACTCATTGTTGTTCTATTTCTCTTTTACTTTAACAGAAGATTCATTTTAATCTTTTATCTATGTAAGTGTTAAATGCTCATTAATTTGATATATTTTTTTGAATTACAAGAAAATTATAATTGTACGAGTAATATAAAGTCATATAAATAGCACTATATTAATTTTCATTAAATATTTAACTTGTAACACTTTCCACTTTTCGATCACAAAATTATAAATATATTGTCTTTAATTACGTAAAAATATGTTGTTCTTAATTACATTAAAAATATAACGTGCTTTTCAAAATTAAATTAAAAAAATATATTTTCAAATTTAGAATCAAAAGGTGATTTAAAAAAATAAATGCTTTTAAAATTTTTCAGTAAGCAAGATGCAGAAAAACCGAATCCAAACAACCTCAACCTAATCCAACCAATACAAAATAATCCATGCATCAAACGTGAAGGGAAATCCAACTACAAAATGGCAACAAAAATTCCTGCAGAGCGGATTGCATCAATTAGGCCATAAGCAGTCGAAATGTTTTAATGAATTTGAGATCTAAAAGAACACAAATAACTGCACCTCAAAACCCAGATCAAGGTTGAGTACACCAATAGCTTCGAAACAAATTTATCTCTAGTGTGTCAGAGTAGATAGAGTGTCGTGCAAACACCCCTAGTTTTGAGTCGAGTCTGAAATTGCCTCCTTACAGACTAGACAAAAAAAAGATGATATCAAATTCAACGACAGAAAAACACAACCCCAAAAGAAATTGATTAGTTACTTTTCATAAAATTATACATCACATGTATTTTATAAGAAATTGATTAGTTCCAAGCTTTTAATAATTAATAAATAGAGATTTTTAAACAATTAACAACACATTATAAAAATTGGAAGAAATCTTTGCTCCCCATGTTACTCCTGAATATCGATCACATGTATCGTTACGTGCTTCCTGGTAAGGTCTAAGAGCACTGTTCTAAAAGGCTCGCCGCGAAAGCCGCCATGACGTGTCGTGGCTTAAGGCTTGTGTCTCACGCCACGTTATGCTTGTGGCACGCCATTGCCTAATGTGTAGTCTTTTGTAAGTTGTAACACGATATTTGATTTTTCTTCATGTTTTAATGTCTTATTTGCTAATTTTTTAATATATAACCTAATTTAGTTTGTTTATTATCATTGACTCGTCGATTAATAATACAAAATATATGTTTTTATATATAATATTATATATGATATAGAGATTTGCCGCCATAAGTCACGTCTTGATAAACGCCATGGCCTCGCCGTGACTCTTAAGGCTTGAGGTTTGGCCTCGCCGCCACGTCACGCCTCACGCCATTTAAAACTTTGTCTAATAGTAAGAAAGGACCGGATTTATAATTGGGGCAGGCTAATGGCACCCCAAAAATGGCTAATGGCACCCCATGATTACCCAATGATTAATCTTCATGATTTTTTTTGTTTTTTTATTGTCTTTTGTTTTTTTATTTTATTTATTTATTTGTATTATATATTTTTATTTTTTGTTTTACTTTTTGATTTTATTTAAAAATAAATAAATATTTAAAAATATTTATATTACTAGTTTTTAATAATTATATAATTATAAAAATAAAACATAAACATTGCGATTTAACATATAAATAGAACATAAAATAATCTATATTACATTCGATTATTCTAAAATAACATTATCCGTAGTACAATTAACACGTAAAAGTCGTTGGTACTTCTGTATTCTATCTAAATACGGGGTAGCCCATCCTGCAGCACATTGATAACTGTAGTGGAAAAAATGTTGAGTTATAGTAGGGAACGGGTATCCTTCTGTCATATCTAATTTCACATAATGGTTACCATTAACGTACCCAATTGTAAAAACAACATGTTGATACCACGCTGGCGGAGTGGACCTAAGCGGCAAGTACGTCACACAGCCTGCCATATTTATAACGTGTAATATCACATTATACTTTGAAGCAATCAAGACACCTATTTCAGGCATTGTCATCCAGTGTTCAACTGGTGCACCTCCATCATATTGAAAGAAGTTTAAAGTGTTGTAAACAATATTCCAATATTGACCTAAAAAAACGTTCCAGTATTCTGTCTTGTATGTATCTAACTCTTCCATCAAGTTAGACCGAATTGTGGGCCATGCATCTTCATGAAGACCGAGACAGACAGCTATTGCTCGGAATCCACAATTTCCATCACCTCTCACATCATGTACATGCGTAATGTAAGGGTGAAACATCTTTGGAAATTGATTAATGTATGGATGTGCATTATAGTTTTTGCCCATGAAAGAACTGTGTCTCGGTGGTTCCTGGTAACTCATTTTTTCCAAGTCAACAAATGTTGACGCGTTCGAACTACTACGTCTAAGGGGTCTTTCACTTGTAAAAGACGGGTCAACATGAGTTGCAAATGAGGTATCAACATGAGTTTTTCTGGAAAGCTTATCCTTCAACGAGGGCCGTCCACGAGTAGTCTTGTTAACAACAGGTTCACGAACCCATGTTTTTGATGCACTGGCTATCTCTTTTATTTTCCTTAGAAAACTGAACTTACCAGATCTCGATTGCTTGTTAAATTCCTCAGTAAACTTTTGGACTTCAGCTTCACAACCTACGTCATCATCTTGTAAAGATTGGCACGGTGATACCTCAAGCGTCGTCCAAAATACATCAATTGAATCAATTGGGATAGGATGACCTTTGTTCAAGTATTGCATTTGTTCGTGCGCACATGGCAACCCATAACTTGTACGTAGTAGACAACTACATATTATATATTTACATTTTTGGTCCCTGTAATTAGTTATTATATTACTTTTAATCCCTTACTTTATCATTTTTCATTTTATACCCTTATCATATTAACATAAATAATCGTATATAAACTAAAATATATTAAAAATACATTTTTTATTACAAATTATATCATTGTATTCGCCTCGTCAATATCTTCGAAATGAGCCTAATATTAAAAAATACAAGTCTCGATAGTGGGGTCTTCAAACCCATAACATTTGTGCTCATTTTGAAGGTTTTGATGAATGGTTATAATGGAGTATATTAGATAAATATAGATAAGAACGTAAAATGTACAAAAAAGAATAACTATATATATATATATTTCTAATATGTATATAACAAAAAATAACAATATATATAAGTAATATATATATATATAAACAAAAATAATAACAATATATATTTTTATATTTCTAATATATATAATATATGTCAAATAATATATATTATATATATATATATATATATTTAAATAAAAAATAATTGGTGCAAAAATTAATGCATTCAAAAAATGATTGGTTCGGAATTTAGTGCATTCATCACCCCTCTTTGGAGTGCCGTTAGCACTCCCCTTTATAATTATGTTCAAAATGAGGACCAAATTGAAAGAGCTTATTAGGTCAGGGACAACTCCTGAAATCTTCCATCTATAAAATTTCAAATCAAAACCCTAATCGACGACTAACTCTTTGCTCAACTTCTCATGGATCAAAATTCACCTTGATTCGATTTCAATCGCGCACTCGATCACCATTCTGACTGCCAAATCCCACGGTTCCTTCACCCTATAGCCGTAGAGCTTGCTAATTTCAAGCCATAGATCCGAATTCATCAAATTAACCTCCATTTCGACATTGAAGATCGACGATTCTGTCTAAAGTATAGGTATGTGCTGTATATTGTGCTAAATTTATGAAAGTTTTGATTTACTTACAAATCTCTGCAATCATGAGCTTTCGGATGCTGTTATTGGTTCGATTAAGCTCCTGTTTTTGGTAATTATTCAGATCCGATCTGATTTTGTTACGAAATATTCAGATCTTATACGATCAACTGTTGAAACTTCATTTAGTTTTGGTTAATTTTGATTTTGGTGTGTTTAATGTAGAATTTGATATGTTAAATCTTGTATTTGGTTTAAAAGAAAACGCCTAATTGAAAAAGGAAATACCACAAACCATGGATTTTAAAACATTCCGTCAAACCAAACGCTAGCCGTATTGATACAAACTTGTGATTGACATCCGAAATTTGTGAGCATTTTTAGTGTTTGCAGTTGTTAGATGATAGATCCACTGGTTGTGTATGTGTATAAGGTGTTTGGGATTGCTTATTCAAATGACTTATTAACTTATTCCGTTTTGTAATCACTGATAAGCCGCTTATACCGGTTTTTTGGTGATTTTACATGTATAAGCAATCTCAAACACCTTCTAAATAACAACTTATTATGTTTTGGTACCACTATAAATTAATCCAAACACTTTTTATAAAACTTTGATTTGACACCACATAAGTTAATAATCATTTTTTCATAAAAACATAAGTTGTTTTGAATAAGCAATTACAAACACCTAAATGTCCCAAATTTGGTCCTTTTTCATCCACAAAAATGTAGATTCATCCATTTCATAATTGATATAAGCAGGATTCTTCAATTTTAGTTCATACGCTTCGAATGAAGGATTGACACATGTTCTATTCTGTTTATAGGTGGAAAGTAATGGCGAGCAGATGTTTGTTTTGTTCTACATTGGTATGGGACAAGAACTCGGGGGCATGGAGATTATACGAGGCCTTTTGCTGATTTTAGTTGATGCTATCCATGTTTGATACGATATGTCTTTAAAATCATGATAACATTAGACGCCGAAAGGATTCTGAAAGATATTCTAGTCCGTGAGCTGCCCCAATGCATATCCTAAGACGTTGCATCCATGTGAAACATGTGCAAACAATAACTGTGTTGTACATGTTTGACATGGATGTAGCGTCTTTAGATATGCATTGAGGCTGTTCGTGGACGAGAATATCTTCATAATTCTTTTGTGGTTGGAAGCCTATGATTTCTCACATCCTTATGTCTCAAACTTTGTTGACTAGAAAGTGTATGAGGTCTATTGCTTATTGTAGTTGGTACCATCCATGTATGATCAAGTATTATCCTTATAAAGTTATAATAATATGTTGGCATCATTATAACCTAAAATCTAAAGGATTGTGAAGATATGCTAGTCCATGTGCAACCTCAATGCATATTTTTAGACGTTGCATCCATGTGAAACATGTGCAAACAATAACTGTGTTGCACACGTTTGACGTGGATGTAACGTCTATAAATATGCATCGAGGCTGTTCGTGAACAAGAATATATCTCCATAATCCTTTGTGGTTGGAAGTTGATGTTTTAATATTTCGTTATGTCTCAAATTTGTACTAGAAAATGTATCAAGTAGTTGATGTTATCAATGTATGATAAAGTGCATCAATCTTAAGGCCACTTTTAAATTTCGTTTGATCTCAAAAGTTGATTTAACTAGATTGGTTAGGGGTTGGGTTCTGGTGAGAAGTGTCAAATTTGGTGATGGTTATCAACTGTTGGATGAGAAATGGATGAACATTAGGATGTGATGCAGCGAGATAAGAACCATAAGAACGAAATTAATTTTTTTTTGACAAACCACACGGGATAAAAACGTAATTTACTCTATAAATAAATGTTGAATTTCAAAAATGAAAACAGTTCTGTTTAGTTTTTTTGGTTCGAGACGCAAAAAGTTGAGGAAGATTCGCAACAAGAACAAGAGGTTCAATTTACGGATTTCTTGTTCATGTTTGTTAAATTTTGAGATTTTGAGACAAATTTTAAATTAATAGCGTTACAAGTGGAAGTTTTTGGAAAATTATGCAACCGGGTTCAAACAGATTTGGATCAAAACGAATAAACTAAATGACGGATTAAAACTAGGGATGGCAAAAAAAAAACCGAAACCGACGGTGAAAACCGAAAACCGAACGTTTTGGGTCGGGTTCAGGGACCTCTTAACGGGGACGAGACGAGGATCGGGGATGTTATTGGGGATTTTAACGTGGGCGGGGACGGGGACTATCCTCACCGTCCCGGCCCGGCCCGATATAATATATATATATATATATATATATATATTTGTATAGAGACCCCTTATTCTACAACCGTATTAAATGATGAAACCAATGAAATCGAAGGTATTTTTGTCCTTTCAACGAATTCGTATTTTTAGGAATAATTCAGATTTTTTTAAATTATTAATTCTTTAAATAAATTATTCAGTTACCATATATAACCGACTCCATAATTTTAGGAAATAATTCAATTTAATAACCATTTAAAAAAATTCATAACCACTTAAAAAATTTCATAATCGTACTAAAATAATAATTCATACATATTCATAGTCATTCATAAAATTTCATAACCATTCAAAAAAATCATAACTGTAATACAAGACTAGTTCGTACATGTTTCATAACCATTCCTAAAATTTCATAGTCTTTCGTACAAAATTCATAACTGTAATACAAGACTAGTTCGTACATGTTTCATAACCATTCCTAAAATTTCATAGTCTTTCGTACAAACCATGGATTTTAAAACATTCCGTCAAACCAAACGCTAGCCGTATTGATACAAACTTGTGATTGACATCCGAAATTTGTGAGCATTTTTAGTGTTTGCAGTTGTTCGATGATAGATCCACTGGTTGTGTATGTGTATAAGATGTTTGGGATTGCTTATTCAAATGATTTATTAACTTATTCTGTTTTGTAATCGCTGATAAGCTGTTTTTAGTGTTTAGATGAGAGAAAAAAGCCGCTTATGCCGTTTTTTTGGTGATTTTACATGTATAAGCAATCTCAAACGCCTTCTAAATAACAACTTATTACGTTTTGTACCACTATAAATTAATCCAAACACTTTTTATATAACTTTGATTTGACACCACATAGGTTAATAATCACTTTTTCATAAAAACACAACTTGTTTTGAATAAGCAATTACAAACACCTAAATGTCCCAAATTTGGTCCTTTTTCATCCACAAGAAAGTAGATTCATCCGTTTCATAATTGATATAAGCAGGATTCTTCAATTTTAGTTCATACGCTCCGAATGAAGGATTGACACATGTTCTATTCTGTTTGTAGGTGGAAAGTAATGGCGAGCAGATGTTTGTTTTGTTCTACATTGGTATGGGACAAGAACTCGGGGGCATGGAGATTTTACGAGGCCTTTTGCTGATTTTAGTTGATGCTATCCATGTTTGATACGATATCGTCTTTAAAATCATGATAACATTAGATGCCGAAAGGATTGTGAAGATATTCTAGTCCGTGAGCTGCCCCAATGCATATCCTAAGACGTTGCATCCATGTGAAACATGTGCAAACAATAACTGTGTTGTACACGTTTGACGTGGATGTAGCGTCTTTTGATATGCATTGAGGCTGTTCGTGGACGAGAATATCTTCATAATTCTTTTGTGGTTGGAAGCCTATGGTTTCTCACATCCTTATGTCTCAAACTTTGTTGACTAGAAAGTGTATGAGGTCTATTGCTTATTGTAGTTGGTACCATCCATGTATGATCAAGTATTATCCTTATAAAGTTATAATAATATGTTGGCATCATTATAACCTAAAATCTAAAGGATTGTGAAGATATGCTAGTCCATGTGCAACCTCAATGCATATTTTTAGACGTTGCATCCATGTGAAACATGTGCAAACAATAACTGTGTTGCACACGTTTGACGTGGATGTAACGTCTATAAATATGCATTGAGGTTGTTTGTGAACAAGAATATATCTCCATAGTCCTTTGTGGTTGGAAGTTGATGTTTTAATATTTCGTTATGTCTCAAATTTGTACTAGAAAATGTATCAAATTTGTACTAGAAAATGTATCAAGTAGTTGATGTTATCAATGTATGATAAAGTGCATCAATCTTAAGGCCACTTTTAAATTTCGTTTGATCTCAAAAGTTGATTTAACTATATGGGTTAGGGGTTGGGTTCCGGTGAGAAGTGCCAAATTTGGTGATGATTATCAACTGTTGGATGAGAAATGGATGAACCTTAGGATGAGATGTAGCGAGATAAAAATCATAAGAACGAAATTAAAAAATTTCGACAAACCATAGGGGATAAAAACATAATTTACTCTAGATGAATAAATGTTGAATTTAAAAAATGAGAACAGTCCCGTTTAGTTTTTTTGGTTTGAGACGCAAAAAGTTAAGGAAGATTCGCAACAAGAACAAGAGGTTCAATTTACGGATTTCTTGTTCATGTTTGTTAAATTTTGAGATTTTGAGACAAATTTTAAATTGATAGCCTTACAAGTGGAAGTTTTTGGAAATTATGCAACCGGGTTCAAACAAATTCGGATCAAAACGAATAAATTAAATGACGGATCAAAACATGTTGGGTTGATGGGAAAACCTTTTTTGAAACACATAAATACAAAAACTACTATTAATGAATTACGATACTATATCATCATTTTTCTATATACTTAATATCAATTAAAGTAAATTACGGATTTGGTCCCTGTGGTATGTCGAGTTTTACGGAGTTTGTCCTTAGACTTCATTTATTATGGATTTGGTGCCAGTGGTATGCACTTTCCGTGCATCTTGGTCACTTTTACTTTTTTGAGAATTAGGAAAAAAGAAGGCCAACCTCCAACTATGTGAAAGAAGAGCTTTTTCTCTCATATTCACTTCTCTTTTTATATTTCTTTAATTTGAGAATTAAGTTTTAATGAGCTTTTATCATTTTATCTTTTCTTATTTTTAATTGACCATTCTTTAAATGACACGTCTCATAGATTTTTTTTTGGAGTCTCTCTCTTTCATTCATTCTCCCTCACCCACTCTTTCTTTCTTCCAGGCGCCACAAAGTGTGCGGTGGATGGTTTCATGGAAGGTTTTCGTCCTTATAAATGTGTGTATATATGAGAGAGAGAGAGAGAGTAGGTGGGTGAAGGGAAATGAGGTGAGCAACACCCCTGTTTCGATCGAAAACCACCATCATGATCTAGTGGTGATGATGCAGTGGTGCGGTGGTGTAGGACAATAGGTAGGTGAATGAGTTAGGTGGTGTCGGTGGTTTTCGATCGGAGCAATGGGGGATGGTTATCACAGGGACGGGAAGGATGGTGGTCGAAGGTGATGGAGAACGCCAAAGGTGGCTGGCTGGTTTTTACAGAGGTGGTCGTAGGTGATGGAGAACTCCCTGTAATTGTATCTATATGGGGCCATTCAAGGGAGAACTAGTTATTTTGTGGTAACTGTAAGAACCAATATGAGCCACATATTAAGCTATAAATTAGGAAATTATTAATTTTGGTATTTTTGACTTAATAATTTTATTAAGGGGCATTTTAGGTATCATAAAATTCTCCTCTCTCCTCTCTTCGGCGAACACCAACTATGAACTTCTGAGATACATATTGTGATACCCATTGTAAAGCAACAAAATAAAGAGAATGCACACTGTGATACCCATTGTAAATCAACAAAATAAAGAGGATGCACACTGTGATACCCATTGTAAATCAACAAAATAAAGAGTGATACCCATTGTAAATCAACAAAATAAAGAGGATGCACACTGTGATACCCATTGTAAATCAACAAAATAAAGAGTGATACCCATCAAATAAAGAGTGATACCCATCGTAAATCAATGTGATACCAATGTGATACGTGATACAAACTATGATTCAAATTAATACCATGGTGATGCCAACTGTGATACCAGTGTGATACAAATTGTAATACCACTGTGATACCAAACGGAGTTACAGAAAAAGGATGGGTTGTGTGAGAAAAACAAAACGAATCGAATTTTATATGCAAATGCAACATTCTAATATCCCGTTCAGACGGTGATAATCTACAGAGATGGAGAGAAATCGAGAAGGGTTTGAAAAGACGGCGGCTGCCGGTGGTTGGTGGGGTCGAACCACAGTGGTTCTCGATGGTTGGTCGCTGCAGTCGACGGTGGAGGATGATGGTAGGTGGTAGGCGGCTGGTGACGACGAGGATGAGAGAGAGAGAGTGGCGGTTCCGGATGGTTTTCGAGATGGAAATCGAAAAGAGGACGAGAAGATGTGAGAGCGCCGGCGTCCGTTGTGGTCGTCGGCGGTAGAGGAGAAGATGGTCGTACGAGAGAGAAGATAAAAGCAGAAGTCACCGGCAAGTTCAAACGAGGGAGAAGAGAGTGGCGATGGTCGACGGTTCTGATCGAGAAGGAGGCGGAGAGAACATCGGCGGCGACTGGTGGTACTGGTGGTGGCGGCTGGTAGTTCAAACGAGAGAGAAAAGAGAAGGGAGTGGGGTCATGGTGAAAAACAATTTAGGGTTTACTTGTTATGGTAAAGAGAGAGAGAGAGAGAGAAAGAGAAAGAGAGAGAGAGAGAGAGAGAGAGAGAAGAAAGACGTGATATACTATATGTATTAATTTAATTAGTTAAAATATAATTTACTATAATACCCTTTTATGTTTATTTAAAATTTATATTAATTATTTAAAATGAGTGGCTAATATTGGTTCTTACAGTTACTACAAACTAAATAGTTCTTATTTGATTAAGCCCCTATATATATATATAATATATTAGATATAATATATATTAAATTTTAATTATAATATAATAAACATAGAAAAGAACAAAACACAAAAAAGTAATTAAAAATTAATGTTAAAATGGTTAAAAAGTTAAAAGACGAAAATGCTCTCAAATTTAACGGTTCTATTAGATGTCAGTTTGGTCTACGGATGAAATCCAACAAAAGGTGCATACGACTGGCACCAGATCTATAATAAATGAATCCTAAAAATTGACAAACCACGGGGACCAAATCCATAATTTACTCTTTAGTAAATTAACATTTTATTGTTTTACATTTTACAGAACTCGGCCCTCAAACTCAAAGACTTCACTCAACCATTTTATTGTTTTACAACTAAAAAGTTTTACGAAAACTTTGTAAACTTTTGAGATGTTGGTACAAAACCGTACCAACATGTACCAACCGAAAAAAGTTGGTACCAATTAGAGATGGTTGGTACACGGTATAAATTTGTGCATACCAATTATAATTGGTTGGTACACGGTATTGAGAAAAAAACATGGTACCGTACCATATTCACCCCTAATTGATCTGTTGCATCTCGGTGCATCTCATGCTAAGTGGCTTTTAGTGAAATGTATTGAGTTACAGTGACTTTTCATGAACTGTAATTGGCCTTATTGGGTCGGTGAAGAACCAACTTCAAGCAGTGGTATGTATGTAGGTCTTGTTGGTCATATTAGACTCATTCGTTATTAATGAGCTGTAATAGGTTTTGATTGTCATATTAGATGTAACACTCTCAAATTTGGAAAAAAACAACTAATTAAAACTTCAACAAAATAACCAAATAAAGGATAAAATCTTTTCTACAAATCCATCTGAATAATACTTCAACTTTAAAACATAAAATCAATGCCAACATTCAATAGCTTAAGTCACATACTAAGACTAAAGAGGACGGGTTTTAGTCAACCCAAATATACATTACTATTCCCAAATTAAATGCGGAAGACTTCACTGTAACACCCTAAAATCAGGGCCAATTTGAACCTCAAAAATTCTAATAATATTAACATAGAATCTTCTAATCTTTATATATAAGCAGAGATTTAACCAATAGAAGTCATATTTACAAATACTGAATTCTCCAAATAACCTATTAATCTAATCATGTCACTATAATCAGATTAACTAGGTTATCTAAGTAGTCCATCAAAACCTCATTGTTAATTAACTTCTCCGCTATTCCAAAAGCTCTCGTCCCACATCCCTTTATTTCCCGGAGCTAGTACCTGATAAGAAAATATAATTTGAAATGATTAGGCTAACGCCTAGTGAGAACATTCGGTTTCAAAATAATACTTTAAAAAACAATGTAAACAAGGCATAACAAACCTGGTTTACCTTTTTCTTACCATATGTATCAACATCTTACGATGACGGGATTAAACCCGATTCCATGAATATGACCAACACCAAGTCAGTCATGATATCATGTTCCAGAGCCCACTACGAATCTTCACGGATTCTAGATTAATGCTCATATCCAAGAAATCACAATTACACATGTCAATTTCTTGGAAAGGAAGTAGAGATTACAATTAAGTCATGCCTATCTCTTTCCTTCCTTAGAAATCGAGAATTACGATTAGTCCACGTCTATCCCACGATTTCTCATCAATGTGAAATAGGAATTACGATTAATCCACGCCTATTCCTCATTTCACCTAAACGGGAATTACGATTAGTCCACGCCTATTCCACATTTATCATACATACTGGAATTACGATTAGTCCACGCCTATTCCATGTGTTCATAAAAACTAGTGCCTATGGACCCATTACACTTATTTGTGCTCGTGCAGGTTATTGCTTAATAAAGTCATTTTCAAATAACGTTAATGAAGTTAAGCAAAACCATTAATTTCAAGATAACCAATTTTGTTTCGTATTAAAACCCATTCAGGAAACATTCATTATAAAATATACCTTACCATAATTGAAAACATTTATAAAAGGGTAAGGTAAGAATGAACTCACCTGACAGCAGTAACGTCACTCTCACTTTGCTTCTTAAAGCTGTAAGGATTTTCCGTCACCAACTTCACAAAGATCTGAAATTCCCAAATACATATTGTACTGGTATCAATCTACTATACAGGACTCTTAAAGACTTAAGAATCCTAAATTAACAAAATTCTGGACACTTGTCGCAACCCACTAATTGCGATAATACTTGTCGCAACCTACTACTTGCGATACAACACTTATCGCAATCCATTGTTGCGATATCTTCCTCTTATCGCAACCCACTCTTGCGACATACTTCTTATCGCAACCAACTGTTGCGATATACAACTTATCGCAACCAACTATTGCGATACAACAATCTTGTCGCAACCCAAAGTTGCGACATTCAATCTTATCGCAGCTATCATCCTTATCGCAACTAACGGCGTTCATCTTTGTCTCAACTAACTGTAAACATAATTAAGGCCAAATTGATACTTTTAAGCTATGCATGCATCTATAAATTTGCAGATATGCATAACACTACCAGTAGAATATATTCATAAACCCAGATTTTTCATAACATTCAAAAACATCAAAACCCAATTTCTAAACCCATAGAAAACTTTAGCTATATGAGATGAAAGATTTATATGAGAGATATACCTTTGATTTTCCAAGATTGCACTTTGATTCCTAGCTGAAGAATCCGTTTTGTTTCTTCTTTTAAAGGTACTGAAAATAAAAAATTAGGTGTAATTTACAAAATAAGATATGTATTTTTAGTTAAAATTATCATTAATTGATTAATATAATAAAGGGTATATAATGAAGAATAAAATGTAGAAAACAAAGAAAATGGAAAAATACAAAACTACATGGACTAAAATCGTAATTACTATTGATCTAATAAAACAAAAAAGGAAAAAAGACAAAAAAAAAGTTAACTAGCATTTTTAACTATAGTTGGTCAGAGGGACCAAAATTGAAACAAAATGCCAACCATAATAACCAATATTGTAATTAGTTTAAAAGAGGGACCACATTTGATAGTGGATGATAACCACAAGGACCAAAAATGTAATTTACTCTAAGTGTTTTTTTTTGTGAAGAAAATGGTTGCATCAGGAACGTGTAACGGCAAAGCCATCACCCGAACGGGAGAACAAACCTTTCATTAAAAACAAGAACATTACAGGAAGCATTAAAACATTGCGAAATTGAAAACATAGAAACATCATTACTTTAGTACAAGCTAAAAAACGAAAGCGACCCGCCGTCAAGTGAGAAGCTTCGTTATCTTGTCTGTTTATCGCCTGGACCGAGAGGCCCCGGTGATTCCAACTGAAGGTGATCATAGAAATGATTCCTTTTCTTGAACGCATAAACACATCATGAAGGTAAGGAGGAACAGTGGGAAGGTGCCACCTTGCTTTGAAGCAGTTCTCCATTGTGAAAGTGTGTATGTTCCACTTTCCTGTTTTGAGGTTTCCTTTGATATGAATATGCTTTGAGACCAAAATAAAATTAAACATGGTAGTACCAAGAGCGGAAGGGAATCGGAATTTCCAACGTTTCCAATATTTCCACATTTTGGCAATCTTTAAAGTTACCAGGTACCCCCAACGAAAAGAATTTCCACTGTCATCGGCGAAAGAGACTCCACCGGCTTTGCCAACAATTACCGCAGCAACGCCGAGAACGATGTGGAGGTTGGTGATGAAGGTCTCAAGATCTACCATGGCGTCACCAGAGAAGGGCCTCGACGCTGACGTAGATCTGGCGGCGGACAGGGATTTAACGGAGGTGGACTCCGGTGTTGGAGATGAACTCCTTTGCTACAAAGAGCGAGCCACTTAGGGATTTAGCGGAGAGAAGGAGATTAACTCCGGTGAAGGAGATGAACTCCGGCGAAGCGGCGGCGGCGTCGTATTTCTAAAGTGATTATCCACTAAACATATGTATATATCGAGAGAGTGTCACTAACCTTGAATTTTTTGCGGTAACATGTAGAAGCAAGTTTGCAGAGATACATTTTATCGCATATATCATTTCACAGGTTTTCCATCCTTATTCATTGAAAGCCACTGTCAAATAAATATTATCATTATATGATATCAGCAAAAAGATTCCAAAAAGGGGAATACGAAGTAATTAATATGTTGCATATGGTTTTTTTTGACACCCTCATGCTAAATTTTCACTAAATGAACTCTGTTTAGTCAGTAATTAGATGAGTGCAAATGTCAGGGCCTCAAAATAGTACCAAATCAAACCAATAAACATTAATAAATTAATTACCATTGTGCCATCTCCAACTAGGGTCCCGTTCAAAAGAAGTGAGAATACTTGTAGACTTTGAGCGGTGTATGATAGACGAGGTACCACATGATCAACAATCCTCATCAAATTTTCAGAAGACTCATGTAACAATATTAATTTTATGTCAATTCATTTCCATGAATTAATGATATTTTGAAAAAAAGATTACTTGTATTCTAACATGGGAACTTTTAAATATTTACTGGAAACTTACTTGTTGTTTGAGAGCAGTCTCAAGTTCTTTCTCAATCTCCACCATTGATGGTCGTTCTTCGCGAGATTTCAAACATTGATAAGCAATGGCTGAAAACGTATTTAAAGAACTTGGTTCCATTTGTTCCTTTAGATCTGGGAAAATAATATCATCCAGTCTCTTCTCATTGTAATATTTTTTCCACTTAGGCACTAGATTGACAAATCTACCATGACCATATTCTAAACATTGTCTTCCGGATAAGACTTCGAACAATACCACTCCAAACGAGTACACGTCACTCCCTTTTGTTAGAATGGGAGACGACATATATAACGGATCACAATACCCAGCTGTACCAACAACATTAGAAAAGAGAGACGTATTTGATGGGTTCACTGGGATGACTTTTGATAAGCCCAAATCAGACACTTTATCATTCCAATTTTCATCTAAAAGAATGTTAGCACTTGTAATGTCTCTATGTAGAACAATTTGTTCTCTCTCAATTGGATCATGAAGGTAGTTTAGCCCCTTCGCAACCCCAATGCATATCTTCAGGCGTTGAGTCCATTTGAGACTAGTGTCATATGGCAATCAAGGCTCCCTCGAGGTGCATACTTATACACAACAATCCTCTCATCGCTTTCATCACAAAAACCCAAGAGAGAGACCAAACTTTCATGTTTGTGATGGGAAAGCAACGTGATCTCTTTCCAAAACTCAATATCCCCTTGCCCAAGGCTATGATCCAAGCGTTTAAAAGCGACCATTTTTCGACCCTTTTCTAGAGAGAGTTTTCCTTTGTACACTGATCCAAACCCACCACCTCCGATTAGGTTGTTGGTATTAAAGTTGTTGGTGGCCGATATTATATCTTCAAGGTGAATTTTGAGGTAATGAAACTCCTCCTTGGATTGGTAGGACTTTTGACTCATAACTATATTGGGTTTGTCCTGATGAGAAATCTGTAACATAACATAACCACTTCCTTGCCATTACGTAACTTTCTAACCGATCTTTCCAAAATCGCCTCCGGTTCTTCTACACAACAGCTCTTTTCATCTACTCTTACATCAGTGAGTGGAATCACATCATTCTTTTCGGCTAAACATTTCCGAAGATAGCAAATATGAAAGGTATTATGGATTCCTTCCAATTCTGGTGGAAGATCCAACTGATATGCTTGCAATCCCACTCTCTTAGTTATGGTGAAAGGCCCTAGAAAACGAGGACTCAACTTTCCACGTTTACCAAACCTTATCACACCTTTCCATGGGGATACCTTAAGCATTACACGCTCCCCAACTTGGAATTCTTTTGGTCTTCTTTTCGGATCAGCATAACTCTTTTGCCGATCTTGAGCCGCTTTCATATGCCTCCGAATTACTTTCACCTTATCAGTTGTTTGTTGTACAAGTTCCGGACCAGCAAACTGCTTTTCTCCAGCTTCTAACCAACACACCGGAGTTCTACATTACCGACCATACAAAGCTTCAAAAGGTGCTCTTCCAATATTGGAATGGTAACTATTGTTATACGCAAATTCTACTAACGGTAGATGCGTATCCCAGTTACCTCTAAAGTCTAACACACACGACCTTAGCATATCTTCCAAAGTTTGAATGGTTCTTTCACTTTGCCCATCAGTTTGTGGATGGTAAGCAGTGCTCAAATTGACCTTCTGTTGGGAACTGAAGATATTTGCTAAGTATGGATAATACTGCCAGAACAAAGTTAGTACTGCCAGGGCATAATTACTACTGCAAGTGGAGATTACTACTGCAAGTCATGGTTACTACTGCAAGACAAGGTTAGTACTGCTGGTGCATAACGAAAATCTGTTAGTACTGCTTGTGTCTTACGAAAATGGTTAGTACTGCTTGTGAGTTAATGCTGCTGGATCGATGTTACTACTGCTGATGCATTAATGCTGCTGAAACAAGTTAATGCTGCTGAAACAAGTTAATGCTGCTGGAACAAGTTAATGTTGCTAGAACAAGTTAATGGCAAGTTAATGCTGCTGGAATAAATTAATGCTGCTGGAGAAGATTAGTACTGCTCATGCTGAATGAAGTTAATACTGCTAAAGTGATAAGTTTGGTATGCGACATGTTTGGAGATAAAGAAGGAATTGATCAAGATATGCTTAAAGAAGATTCAGAAGATCAATTTACTTTTGATAGTTATCTTGTAATTATTGTGTATAAATAGATTTCAATAGATAGCTAGTAGAAAAAAGTATACGTATTCGTGAGATACAAAATTCGATTTTGTTTTAGAATTAACCTCAAGGTTCAGAACCCTATTTCTAGAGAAGTAGAAGTCGTCTTGATTGAGCCTGTTCATCAAGATTGAGGTTTGGTTGTAATCTTGTAAGTCGAAGCATTGAATACAAACAGCTGTGTGTTTTTCTGATATATTTGATTGTGAGAATTAAAGTTCAATTCCGCAGATTCTTTAATTCTGAATTCTGAGTATTATTAGTCTTGTTAAGAATCGATCCTGACAAGTGGTATCAGAGCCTGTGTTTCTTAGAATTCTACAATCATTATGGAAAATTCTTTTGAATCAAACAGTACTCTTGTTTCTAAGGTTCCCATGCTCAGACCCAATGAATTTGACATGTGGAAAATTAGAATCAAGCAGTACATTCTGCTTACTGATTATTCCATCTGGGATATCATAGAGAATGGTCCATGTGCTGAAGGAAGAACTGGACCAGATGGAAAAAGACCTCCTCCAAAGACTGATGCAGAGAGAAAAGTCAGACAAATAGAGATGAAGGCGTTAAGCACTCTGCTTTTGGCTATCCCCAATGAATATCAGCATCAATTTCAACACTGCACTGATGCTCAGATTCTGTGGAATGCTTTGGAAAAGAGATTCACTGGCACCAAAAGCACTAAGAGGAATCAGAAGGCAATTCTCAAGCAGCAGTATGAAAACTTTACTTCTACTAAGAATGAGTCTATGACTCAAACTTTTGATAGATTTAATAAGCTGATTGGAGAATTAGCCACAGTAGGAGTCAAGATGGAGGCTGATGATGTTAACAGAAAGTTCCTAAGATCATTAGGTGAAGAGTGGACAATGTATACTGTGTCTTTCAGACAGAATGACCAATTGGAAGATAAAGAGCTTGATGATCTTTACAATGATCTTAGAGTCTTTGAAGCAGAGGTTGAAGCCAAAAAGAAGCCTTCTGGATATGTACATAATGCTGCACTTCTTTCAGCATCATCTGATTCTACTGCTAACCCTGAATCAGTTAATGCTGCTGGAGGAGTCAATCAGGAAATGACCAATGATTCAGTACTAGAAGCCTTCTTTTCTAGTCATGTTAATTCATCTTTAATTAATGATGACTTAGAACAGATCAATGCTGATGATCTTGAAGAGATGGATATCAAGTGGCAGATGGCTATGATGTCTATGAGGGTGAAAAGATTCATAAAGAGGACAGGGAGAAACAACTTTTCCCAAAGAAGAGAAGATGGTGCTGGATTTGACAAGACCAAAGTTGAATGCTACAAGTGTCACAAGATGGGACACTTTGCCAGGGAATGCATAGGTGGAACATCTCACAACAGCCATCAACAAACTCAGGCTGGAAGCTCCAATCAAAACAGAAACTCTATTCAAGCTCTTGTCTCTCAACAAGGAATGGGATTTGATTGGAGTGATCAAGCAGAAGAGGCCATCCAAAATCAAGCACTTATGGCTGAAGTTTCAGATCTTCCCACTAAGGTAAAATCTAATCTCTGTACTCAAGCTTGTATAGACACTGTTAAAAGGTATAGAGATCACAATCAGGGAATGTGTGATGACCTTAAGAGATTAGAAAAGGACAGAAAAGACTATGTAGTAATTGTAGAGAGGTTTGAAGAACAGATTAGGGCTTTTCAAGCCAATGAACTTCAACACTCCTATGATACAAACTACTGGAAGTGGGAAAAAGATGGTCTAGAGTTCCAGCTTAGAGAATCCAGGGAAGAGTGTGAGAAACTAAAAGGAGAACTTGAGAAAATAAAACTTGATGTTGAAAAGTTTTCAAAAGCTTCTAAAGTTATGGACACTATTATAAATGCTCAAGTTCACAGTAAGATGAAAACAGGCCTAGGGTACAATGCCACACCTCCACCTTACAACAACACATACATCCCTCCTAGGTCAGATCTGTTAGAAACCATGGATAGTAAGGACTTATCTGAAGGAGCAACTAAAATAGATCCATTAGATGAAGTTGTTGTGGAGGATAAAACTGAAAAAGAAGAGTCTAAGAAAAGGGACAAGAATGTAAGTGGTGAGATTCCCTTAGAGAATTACATAAAGACCAATGAGGATGGTGGAAGTCCCTGGGATAAGAACAATGCGATGAAAAGATCTGAAAAAGGAAAGGGGGTTCATTATACACATACCACTGTTGTGAACTCTAATACTTGTGAACATTGTTCTTGCAAGAATTCTCAAGAGAATAAGCCCCAAAAACATGATAAAAAGAGGGGAAATCAAAGAAATTGGAATAACCAGTGGGCACAAAAGCAAGGAGTTGATCTGCAAAGGATTAACAGACCAAAACCTTGCTTTATCTGTGGCAGATTGAATCATCTTGCCAAATACTGTTATTTCAATCCTATTAACCAAAAGAAAAGTTTTCAAAGAAGTTTTCAAAAATCTTCTGGTTATAGGAAGCCTGCAAGGAACCATGTGGCTAAGAAACAAGCTAAATCCAAAAGCCACATGAGAAAACAGACTGAAAAAGAATGTGTCAATATGTGGGTCCCCAAAAGCACTAATGTTAGTACTGCTACCTCAGATAGTACTGCTAACAAGGATAGTGCTGCTAGAAGCAATACTACTGCCAATACTGCTGCTAGCAGTGTTAGTACTGCTAACTCAGTTAGTGCTGCTAACTCTGTTAGTGCTGCTAACTCAGTTAGTGCTGCTAACTCTGTTAGTGCTGCTAACTCTGTTAGTGCTGCTAACTCTGTTAGTACTGCTAACTCTGTTAGGGCTGCTAACTCTGTTAGTGCTGCTAACTCTGTTAGTACTTCTTCTAAGGTTAATACTGCTTCTAGTGTTTGTGCTGCTAGACCAATCATACTGACAAAGTACTCCAATTCTACAGTACCTAAATTTGAAAATCTCATCAAAACCCAGTGCAAGTACTTTGATGAGCAAGGGAGACCCAAGACCACTTTGGCTTGGGTTCCCAATAAAAACTAATTGATTTATCTTATGTGCAGGGCAACCAACAGCTCAAGGAGAAGAGCATCTGGCATGTTGATAGTGGTTGCTCCAGGCACATGACAGGTAACATGTCCTGTCTCAAGAATTTCAAAAGAATTGATGGAGGACGTGTTGCTTTTGGAAATAATCCTGAAGGAGGTAAGATAAGTGGTAAAGGTGATGTGTCAAAAGGTAAGATGACATTTGAGGATGTTTACTATGTTGAGCAATTGAGATACAACCTGTTAAGTGTATCACAGGTCTGTGACAAGAAACATAGTATATTATTTACTGACTCAGAATGCATTATTCTTGCTCCTGGATTCAAGGTAGTTGATGAAAACATGATACTATTGAGAACTCCTAGAAAGGATAATGTGTATTGTTTAGATTTAGAAAGTGTTTCATCTGATTCATCTCTAAACTGTTTAGTTTCAAAAGCTTCAATAGATGAATCATCACTATGGCACAGAAGGATGTGTCACATGAACTTTAAAACAATGAATAAACTTGTTAAAAATAACCTTGTTAGGGGTTTACCATCAAAAGTCTATTCATGTGATGATCATTGTGTTGCATGTCTCAAAGGCAAACAACACAAAACTTCTCATAAGTCCAAAGAAATAAACACTATCTCAAATCCTCTTCAGTTGTTGCATATGGATCTGTTTGGCCCTACAAATGTCATGAGCATTGGCAAGAAATCATACTGTTTAGTTATTGTTGATGATTACTCTAGATTTACTTGGGTATATTTTCTGAGAACTAAAGATGAGACAAGTGGACTGATCAAATCTTTTATTCTTAGAATTGAAAACCAATCAAATCAAAAAGTGAAAGTCATTAGATCAGATAATGGGACTGAATTTAAAAACTTTGATCTAAACACCTTTTGTGAGGAAAAAGGAATTGAGAGACAATACAGTGCTCCTAGGACTCCACAACAGAATGGTGTTGCTGAGAGAAGGAATAGGACACTGATTGAGGCTGCTAGATCTCTGTTAGCTGATTCAAAATTACCCACTACTTTTTGGGCAGAAGCAGTTAATACTGCTTGTTATGTTCAGAACAGAGTTTTGGTAATAAAGCCTAAAAACAAGACACCTTATGAGCTTTTTCTGAAAAAGAAACCATTTATTGGATTTTTCAAACCATTTGGGTGTCCTTGTACAATTCTCAATATCAAATCTCACTTAGGTAAGTTTGATAGCAAAGCAGATGATGGCTTTCTTGTTGGTTACTCATCTCAGAGTAAGGCTTACAGAGTGTTTAATATCTCTTCCAGAATAATTGAAGAAAGTGACAATGTCAAATGCAATGAGAATACACCAAATCCTATTGGTTCAGGTCCTGATTGGCTGTTTGACATTGATTCACTCACTAATTCTTTGGGTTTCAGTAATGATGTAAATGCAGGACAAAGGGATGCACCACAATCAGATCACAGAGTTCAGTCTGTGATATTTCCACTCCCTACCATTGATCCTGTTGACTTCTGTGAACCAGAAAAGGAAGCTGAACCTATTCAGAGTGAAGAAGAGAGAAGAATAAAGGAAAATCAGACTTCAAGAGAGTCTGAAGTGACTGAAGAAGATGTAGAAGATCCAGACTTAAATGAGTCAAATCTGGATGGAAACTTAGTTGAGGAACCTGATCATCCATCAAGAACTCAGAAAAATCATCCTCCTGAGTTGGTTATAGGAGACATTGCTTCTCCAATGATGACTAGGAATCAAAGCAGACTTCAAGAGCTACAAGATCAGCAGAATACAGTAAATACTGTACTTACTTGCTTTCTATCCCAAATTGAGCCCAAAAAGGCTTATGATGCTATGAAAGATCTAAGTTGGATAGAAGCAATGCAAGAGGAGCTGCTACAGTTTAAATTACAGGATGTTTGGGACTTGGTGGACCTTCCAAAAGGTCATAGAGCAATTGGCACCAAGTGGATTTTCAGAAACAAGAAGGATGACAGAGGAATTGTGATCAGAAACAAAGCAAGGCTGGTTGCACAAGGGTATACTCAGGAAGAGGGCATAGACTATGAGGAAGTCTTTGCTCCAGTGGCAAGGATTGAAGCAATTAGGCTATTTCTAGCCTATGCCTCATACATGAAATTCAAGGTCTACCAAATGGATGTAAAAAATGCTTTTCTATATGGAAGTATTGATGAAGAAGTATATGTCTGTCAACCCCCTGGATTTGAGAATCCATTGCACCCTGACAGAGTGTACAGGCTGAAGAAGGCACTTTATGGTTTACATCAAGCCCCAAGAGCATGGTATGATACCCTGTCTACCTATCTCTTGAAAAATGACTTTGAAAGAGGAGTCATTGACAAAACCTTGTTTATTAAGAGGAGAAAGAAAGGCACACTACTTGTTCAGATCTATGTGGATGATATCATCTTTGGATCCACAAATGATCACATGTGTAAAGAGTTTGAAGAGTTAATGCACAAGAGCTTCAAGATGAGTTCCATGGGAGAACTTACTTTCTTCCTTGGGCTTCAGGTGAAACAGAGGAAAGATGGGATCTTCATAAGCCAATCCAAATATGTGAAAGACATCCTGGACAAGTATGGTTTAACAGACTCAAAGCCAGCAAGCACACCAATGGAGACACACAAACAGATCACTGCAGATCTTGAGGGGGAGGATGTGGATGTCCATCATTACAGATCTATGATTGGATCACTCATGTATCTCACAACCTCTAGACTAGATATTATGTTTCCAGTATGTGTTTGTGCCAGATTTCAGGTTTCACCTAAACAATCTCACATGCATGCAGTCAAAAGAATTTTTAGATACCTAAGAGGGCAACCTAGATTAGGTCTTTGGTATCCTTATGAATCTTCATTTGACTTGCTTGCCTACTCAGACAGTGACTTAGGTGGAGCTAATATGGATAGGAAGTCTACTTCAGGTGGATGTCAGTTTTTGGGTGCAAGACTTGTATCATGGCAGTGTAAGAAACAAACCACAGTGTCCTTATCTACAACAGAAGCTGAGTATATAGCTGCTGCAAGTTGCTGTTCTCAGGTATTATGGATTCAGAACCAGATGTTGGACTATGGGGTAACATTTCTTCACACTCCAATCTTCATTGACAACAACAGTGCCATTAGCATTGTTAACAATCCTGTCAAGCACTCAAAAACAAAGCACATAGAGATCAGGTATCACTTTATTAGAGACTGTAATGAAAAGAAATTGATTCAAGTTGCTAAAGTTCATACCAATGACCAGTTTGCAGATCTATTCACAAAAGCTTTTGATGTGGGTAGATTCACTTTCTTGGTAGCAAGTGTGGGCTTGATCAACCTTGAATAAATTCATTTATATACCTGTATTTCTTTGTATATTTGGTGTTATTAACTAGCTTTCTCAGAACCTCAGTATGACTCAGATTGACAAGTGCTGCAAAGTGTAAGTATAGTTACTACTGCCAGTGCAGAGTTTCTACTGCTAGTACATATTTTCTACTTCCAATTAGTAGTTAATACTGCTTTGTTGTTAATACTGCTTAAGTAGTTAATACTGCTTGTGTAGTTAATACTGCTTCGTAGTTAATACTGCTTAGTAGTTAATACTGCTTAGTGGTTAATACTGCTTTGTTAGTTAATACTGCTTAGTGGTTAATACTGCTTTGTTTGTTAATACTGCTTAGTAGTTAATACTGCTTAGTAGTTAATACTGCTTAGTAGTTAATACTGCTTAGTAGTTAATACTGCTTAGTAGTTAATACTGCTAGTTGTTAATACTGCTTAGTAGTTAATACTGCTTAGTAGTTAATACTGCTCAGTGGTTAATACTGCTTAGTAGTTCATACTGCTTAGTAGTTAATACTGCTTAGTAGTTAATACTGCTTAGTAGTTAATACTTCTTAGTAGTTAATACTGCTTAGTAGTTAATACTGCTAGTTGTTAATACTGCTTAGTAGTTAATACTGCTTTTAAAGCAAATCAGGGCTAATACTGCTATAAATACTCTTTCAGCCCGCCAAAGTTCATAACGACTCTTTGCATTAAATTTTTCTCTCTCTCTCTCTCTTTCTAACCTTTTCTCCCTAGAATCTCTGTGTTTTCTATCCAAATCCTCAGGAATCATGACGACAATGGAGTTTGTCGATGAACACAATGAGATTGCGATGCTTCAGAAGCCAAAGCAGGCCGCAGGGTTTCATGAAATTGTGGATTTTCTCAAGTCCTCACACATCTCTCATGCCCTAACAGTGTGTCCAACCATATATATCGAGCATCAAAAGCAATTTTGGGAGCATGCCGCTGTTATTTTCGAAGATGGGCAGAAAATCATTCGAACAAGGGTTTGTGACAAACCCTTGAAGGTCACAGAGGAGGTTCTTCACATTACTCTTCATTTTGATGATACCTCAGGTATAACCTCTCTATCTAATGATGAACTCTACTCGACCTTACAAAGAATGGGGTATGAAGGTCCCATTGGAGTTTTTAAATTCTACAAGTCAAAGTTTTTCAACCAATGGCGATTTCTTGTTCATACCCTTATGCACTGTATTTCAAAGAAAACAACTGGATGGAGTGAGTTTAGCAGTCCTATTGCGTATGCCTTGGTCTGCCTATCCACTGCCAGAAAGTACAATTTTTCAGCAATGATCTTTAATGATCTTGTGGCAAACCTAGAATCCAAAAAGAGATTTTACATGTATCCCAGGTTTGTCCAAGAAGTAATTAACCATGAATTGACGGATTTGCCTCAGTCTGCTGAGGTATATGTACCAAAACCCCCTAAAGGGAAGGTTTTCTCAAATATGAGAAGACTTCCTAGGGACTCGGAAGGAGTTGACACACCATTGTTCTCTACAATGATGGTTGTGTCCCACACCATTGAAGGTATGGCATCAGGGTCAAGGCCCACATTAGACACACCCACTGATGACCAATCCCAACCTTCCATCACAAAAGAAATCCCTCAGTCCATTCTAGTACGACCCACTCCCAAAATAACCAAAAAGTTTGAAAGAAGAAAGGTACACAAGGTTCCTTCCCTTGATGTATCTCCTAAGAGCCCGAAACCTTTAAGCCCTCTGTTGGAGCATTCTCCAATGGAGAATATCGAAAGGGAAACCACAGGGGTGTCTCCCAACCCCAAGAAGGTGCTCACTAAGGAGAAGGTTGAGCATGTGAGTCGCAAGGCTGCCACTACTTCTGCTAGCAAAGAGAAGGACAGTGGTAAAATAACTAAGACCTTCCTCATGGCAACTCAGGATGAGAAATCATCCAGAGGTCCCAGGTGCCAAGAAACCAAGGGGGTAGGTAGTGCTTTTGCTAGGCAAGAGACACCTGCTACAACTTCCAATGATCCTTTAAGGGAGGTAAAAACTCCTAAACAGGGCGAGGATAGATATACGTACGAGGAATTGATGGAAACCATTGCCAACATCAACATTGAGGTCATGGATCAGCAGAAGGAGATTGATGAGCTTAAGAAGGTGGTTCTTCATCAAAACACCAAGATAGAAAAGAATAAGAAGCTGATCACCAAACTGCTACAAAGAAGGAAGAAAGCTCAGTATGTTCTGAGAAGGAGAGGATCGACCTCTGATGCTTCCAAAAAGGGGGAGTTAGACTCTGATCTAAACATGGAGGATGCAAAGATTGAGGGGGAGTATGAGTATAAGGTTGAGGGGGAGACTGAGCAGGCTGCAGATATTACAAAGGAAGCAGAAACAGAACCAGTAGTAGAAACAGTAAATGCTGCTGAGATTGAGAAAGAAGTAGAAACTGACCAAACAGATAATGCTGCAGTGTCTGAGACTGAAGCAGCAGTATCTGAAAGTGAGAAGGAAGCAGTACATGCAACTAAATCCGAGATTGATGCAGAGATATTTTGGATTGTGAAGGATAGTGTTGAAGCAGCAGCATTAAAGGTTATAAAAGAAGCAGTAACAGCTATAGCAGTAGGAATGGTTACTGCTGCTGAAAACCAAAAGGCAGCAGAAACCATCCCTGAAGCAGCGGAAACTGTTAGTGCTACTGAGGGCCACAAAGAAGAAACAGCTGAAACCACTCCTGAAGCTGTTAAATCTTTCAAAAGAACAAAGATGATGTCAACCAAAAGGCCAAGAACAAAGTCCATGGCTTCAAAGAAGAAAGATGTAAAGAAGTCAAGGGTGGAACCCAGTGTAGAAGAAGCTAAGGAGGAAGTTGTGAAAGAGAAAGATGATCATAAAGTTGCTGAAGAAGAATTGGCAACTCCATCAGGTCAACCAAGCAATGTACAATCACCAACAAATACTCAATGTGATATGTATATTACTGTGGTTGATTCTAATCCTGTCAAAGTTAAACCATTAGCTTCTATGGCTCCTGAAATCATATTCTGGGATACTTTGAAAGATCAGAGAAAGGAGTACATTAGAGTAAAAAGAGCAGATGGGAAGTTTGAGGTCAGTTCTACATGGGGAAAACTTTTAAGGATGTGCTCTAGATCAGACTTGGAAGAGATGTTCAAGGTAGGAATGAAGCTTTATGGAAATATGCTGACTGAAAGTGGAATGTCCATCACCAAAATGGTACTTGAATACATGTGCCAAATGTTCAAACCAGAAGCAGTTCAGTATAGGATAGAAAGAAATTTTCAAGTCATTACCAACTGGATGCTTATGGAAAACTGTGGAGTGTATGTCATCTCTCTTGACAATACATACCATGAGTATTACTTGGTGGATGTGGTATACAAACATAGCAAGAAAAGATTGAATGGAATGCTACATACTAAGTTGACTTGCAGCAAGGATTCTGAAATGGGAAGATACTTGGTGAGAAGAATTCTCAATCAAAGTCTTGGAGTGAATCCTGATTTATGCGTTCATGATTAAGTTTTGGAAGCATCATTTGAAGAACTTGACTTCTCAACCTGAAAAGTCAAGTTAGGGGGAGATTGTTGGGAACTGAAGATATTTGCTAAGTATGGATAATACTACCAGAACAAAGTTAGTACTGCCAGGGCATAATTACTACTGCAAGTGGAGATTACTACTGCAAGTCATGGTTACTACTGCAAGACAAGGTTAGTACTGCTGGTGCATAACGAAAATCTGTTAGTACTGCTTGTGTCTTACGAAAATGGTTAGTACTGCTTGTGAGTTAATGCTGCTGGATCGATGTTACTACTGCTGATGCATTAATGCTGCTGAAACAAGTTAATGCTGCTGAAACAAGTTAATGCTGCTGGAACAAGTTAATGCTGCTAGAACAAGTTAATGGCAAGTTAATGCTGCTGGAATAAATTAATGCTGCTGGAGAAGATTAGTACTGCTCATGCTGAATGAAGTTAATACTGCTAAAGTGATAAGTTTGGTATGCGACATGTTTGGAGATAAAGAAGGAATTGATCAAGATATGCTTAAAGAAGATTCAGAAGATCAATTTACTTTTGATAGTTATCTTGTAATTATTGTGTATAAATAGATTTCAATAGATAGCTAGTAGAAAAAAGTATACGTATTCGTGAGATACAAAATTCGATTTTGTTTTAGAATTAACCTCAAGGTTCAGAACCCTATTTCTAGAGAAGTAGAAGTCGTCTTGATTGAGCCTGTTCATCAAGATTGAGGTTTGGTTGTAATCTTGTAAGTCGAAGCATTGAATACAAACAGCTGTGTGTTTTTCTGATATATTTGATTGTGAGAATTAAAGTTTAATTCCGCAGATTCTTTAATTCTGAATTCTGGGTATTATTAGTCTTGTTAAGAATCGACCCTGACACCTTCGTACCCAACTCTTCTTGAAGTGACTGCCAAAACCTTGAGGTAAACCGACTATCACGATCAGACACTATAGACACCGGTATACCATGCCTTGATACCACTTCATCAATATACAGTTTCACCCATTTATCTATTGGTGATGCTTCTTTCATAGCTAGAAAATGAGCACTCTTAGTCAAGAGATCCACAACTACCCAAATAGTGTCGTTACCCTTTTGCGTTCTCGGTAACTTTGTCACAAAATCCATGGTAATCTTGTCCCATTTCCATTTCGGAATCTCCAAAGATTGAAAACTTCCATAAGGCCTTTGATGTTCCGCTTTTACTAACGAACATGTCATACACTTTTCTACTATTTGTGCCACATCTACTTTCATAGCTGGCCACCAATAGTGTAGCTTCAAATCCCTATACATCTTAGTACTCCCAGGATGTATAGAATACTTAGACTTATGGGCGTCTTCGAGAATCAACTCTCGATTTCCTCCAATCTTTGGCACCCAAACACGACCTTGGAAAAATTTAATTCCACGGCTATTTTCAGTCAGTTGAAGATGCTGCTTACTCATCACTTCATCTTTCAGATTTTCTTCCAGTAAGGCTTCCGTTTGTGCCTCCTTTATCCTTTCAATCAAACTTGACGTCACGTCAATTCTAGCGTTAGTCGTTTTCAAGCACCCACTTAAAGCATCGGCTACAACATTTGCCTTACCGGGATGGTAATGTAATTCACAATCATAGTCTTTAAGTAGTTCTAACCAACGTCTTTGCCTCATGTTCAAATCCTTCTGATCAAAGACATGCTGTAAGCTCTTATGATTAGTGAAGAGAGTACACTTGGTTCCATACAGATAATGATGCCACAACTTCAATGCAAACACGACCACTGCTAATTCCAAATCATGGGTAGTTCTTCTCATGTTCTTTTAGTTGTCTTGATGCATAAGCAATCACCTTGCCTCGTTGCATCAACACACACCCTAAACCCATCTTTGATGCGTCGCTATATACCACCAAATCCTCTATTCCTTCTGGCAATGCAAGAATAGGAGCTTCACACAACTTCTGACGTAAAGTTCTGAAAGCTGACTCTTGCTTCTCAGTCCAAACGAATTTTACATTCTTCCGAGTCAACACGGTCAAAGCAGAAGCAATCTTTGAAAAGTCTTTGATAAATCTCCGATAGTAACCTGCTAGACCTAAGAAACTTCTTATTTCAGACGCACTCTTTGGTGTTTCCCAGTTCGTCATTGCTTCGATCTTTGCTGGGTCTACTTCGACTCCTTCCGAAGTAATTACATGCCCTAGAAATTGTAGCTCCTTTAACCAGAATTCACATTTCGAGAATTTTGCGTACAATTTCTCTTTTCTCAACACTTCTAATACTTCACGAAGATGGCGTTCATGATCGTCTTCATTCTTCGAATAAATAAGTATGTCATCAATGAATACAATGACAGACTTATCTAAGAATGGTCGACATACTCTGTTCATCAGATCCATGAACACGGCTGGAGCATTAGTCAACCCAAATGGCATTACAAGGAAATCATAATGCCCGTACCTCGTTCTAAACGATGTCTTCAGGATATCTTCATCTCTTACTCGAACTTGATGGTACCCCGACCTCAAATCAATCTTGGAAAAGCATCCCGCACCTTGGAGTTGATCAAACAGATCATCAATCCTTGGAAGCGGATACTTGTTCTTAATCGTCACCTTATTCAGCTCCCGGTAGTCGATGCACTATCTCATAGTGCCATCTTTTTTCTTTACAAACAATACCGGAGCTCCCCAAGGTGAAGAACATGGTCTAACAAAACCCTTGTCTAATAACTCTTGTAGCTGAGACATCATTTCTTTCATTTCGGCCGGTGCTAAACGATACGGTGCACGCGCTATCGGTGCCGCTCCCGAAACGAGATCAATTCGAAATTCATCTTCTCGTTCAGCCGGTAAACCTGGAAGATCATCTGGAAATACGTCAAAAAATTCACTTACCACTTTAATGTCTTCCACTTGTTTCTTTTCTGACTTTACATCCAGAACATAAGCTAGGTAGGATGAACATCCTTTAATCAAACACTTACGCGCTTTAGCAATAGAAATCAATGGAATTTCCCCCTTTCTCTTTTCTCCATAGATCAATACATCGTCCTTATCAGCCTTCGGAATCCGAATTAACTTCTTTTCACAAAGTATTTCTGCCTGGTTGACTGTTATGAATCCCCCAATTTCCATTAACAATAAATCAATCGGAAATTTTGTTTCCCCTGTCGAAATTAAACAACTTTCAAGTCTTTGATGAACTAAGACTTTACCTCCATTAGCTATCTCGACTACTAAGGCATCTTCCAAAGTAGTGACAGGCATAGCTAGCTTTTGATAAAACGACTTGGACACAAACGACAAATTTGCACCACAATCAAATAAAATGCGCGCGGGAATATAATTTACTAGAAATGTACCCGAAACGACATCTTTGGATTCCTTTGCCTCTTCCGCTGTCATATGAAATGCTCGGCCTGTTGGTTTAGGAACATCTGGTTTCTTTCCTTGATCTCTGCCCTTCTTTAACTTCGGACAATCTCTTCGGATGTGTCCAGGCTATTTACACTCAAAACAGACCGGTCCTTGAATAGGACAGCTTGCCGCTATATGCCCAGGCTTCCCGCATTTGAAGCACTCATTCCCGACTATCCGACACTGACCAAAATGTTTACTTCAACATTTCGAGCACCAACTTGGTTCCCGACGAGGTTCATAACGAACGTTCTTTCCAAAAGATTTGATTTCTGAGAAGACTCCGACCAGCCATCCCACTTCCGTTTCTCTCCCACATGTGTCTTTTCTTCTTTATCTTTTGCATACACTTCCTCTACCACTTTGGCTTCTTCGATCGTCTCTCTCAACGTCGAAGCTTTTGAACTCCGTACCCTCGACATCATATCCGCTGGCAAACCTTTCAAATAAGCTTTAACTTTATCTTTCTCAGTTGGGGCTACATGCCCCACTAAGTTTAGCTTTTCCATGAAAGATTCCGTGTACTTCCGAACAGTAGAAGTACCCTTCTTCAGATTCCGAAATTCTTCCTCAATTCTATCCATCTCGTTTTCATTGCAGTATTCTTCCAGAATCTTTTTCTTGAATGACTCCCAAGTCATAGCAGTCAAGACTGGAGCCGAAATTGTAGCCGTCACTACATTCCACCAAGTCAGGGCATTACCTCTTAACATTTGAGACGCAAATCTGACCTTTGACTTCTCATCACAATCACAAGCCCTGAAAGCTTGTTCCATTTCCCTTAGCCAATTCATACACGCCACTGGATTATCCGCTCCGATAAACTCGGGTGGTTTACAGCTTAGAAACGTTTTATACGAGCAGACTCTTTCCACCCTTCTTTCAACCTCCACTACAGGATTCTGAATTGGATTTATAACTCCAGTACCAGTCTCAGTTCGCCGCAACTCCGAACTTCGATCATTCAGTGCTTTCATAAACATTTTGGCTTGTTTTTCCATCGTTGTATTCATCATTCTTGTCATGTTTTCCATCATACGAGACTCCACCGTCGATTCAGGTGTTTCTTGGGTGGCGGTACTGGTACCCGTTCTATGTACCTGACTATCAGCTCCTCCCGTAAAATGTAACCTTGGCGGACTCTCATGAGTTTCACCTATTTCCGGTCGTTTTTCTCCTGACTAATCAATCGCGAACCTATCCATTGAAGAAATAGGGGACCTCGGTGGCGTATTCACCATCGTTCTGATATAACACAAAGAAATAACCATAAGAAATGGTTACACATATCTAGACACACGAAACGTACTTTACTGATCATTAGTCACTGTAACAATTTAGAAACAAGTATGCTTATGTAACAATATATCCATAATGACAATAGCTAATTGAAATTGCGAACATATTATACATGAGAATTCTCGTTACCATCGTTACAGTACTAATTTCACGTATTTCCGTCGACTCTAAGACTATCCCGTCTTAGTACTTCTACCCATATCTCACGAATCATTACTTAATTCATCACAGCTTAAGTCTAGGTATCTCACTTAGCATACCTAGTTCACTTAAACTAATGTTCTGATACCATATTGTAACACCCTAAAATTCAGGGCTAATTTGAACCTCAATTCGTAACAAGTTATGACAAAATAACATCCAAACTTTTATATAAGAGGAGAGTGAACTATGCGGTTTCATAATTACAAACATGAAATTCTCCCAATAACTTATTAATCTAATCATGTCCACTTTAATTAGATTAACTAAGTTATCTAAGCAATCCATCAAAAGCCTCATTGCTTTAGCTAACTCCTCCGCTTATCTCTTAAGTTGGATACTTCAAAAGCTCTTGGCACACATCCCATTTACTTCCCCGAGCCTGTACCTAGTAAGAAAATTAATTTGAAACGATTAGGCTTACGCCTAGTAAGAACATCAAATTTAAATTAAAAACGTTAACAGTTTGAAAATATCCAATACATATAAACAAACCTGTTCTCCACCGTTCTTACCATACACGTGCTCACCTCGATGACAGGATCATACCCGATCCCATGAATATGACTAAAATTCAGTAAATCATATTATCACAATCAAAAGCCTACTACGAATCCTTATAGATTCTAGACTATTGCTCTTATCCAAGAAATTACAAGTTGCTTTATGCCTATTTCTTGGCCCGGAAGTAGAGATTACAAGTTACTTTATGCCTATCTCTGGTCTTCCCCTAGAAATCAGGAATTACAATTTACTTTATGCCTATTCCTCGATTTCTATCCTATGAAATAGAAATTACAAGTTCCTTTATGCCTATTTCTCATTTCATAACACCTTTACAAAATGGGAATTACAAATTACTTTATGCCTATTCCTCATTACAATACATAACCGTCCCTATAGATCCATTACACATACTATATACAAGTATAGTATTAACCTAAACCAAACCCTTTAGCTTAACACACTAACATCCAACTGTTAGGGTCATTTAATGTTGAATTAAAGTTCAAGGGGCTAATTGTAATAGTTTATTTTGAGCCTAGTTAGTGAACGGGCCGTGGGCTTGTTAACCACGGGCCCGTCATATATAAAGTTCTGTTTTGCCATTGTTTAGGCACTTTATTCATTATTGCTTTCGAATTCTCATTGTAAACACTCTCTACATTGAAAGCTAATAGGGATGACCAGTTGAAATCATAACGTGTGTATATATCTATTGATTTCATTATTATTCGTTGCACGGATCTGGAACTATCAATTGGTATCAGAGCAGACGGACAGATCGATTCAAGGTGTTCATATTGAATTCTGGTAAGTTTTCTTTTTTCACGGCAAAGTTCTTGATTGAATATCAATTTTTTTATTCTGGTAAAATTGATCGATTTCGCTTATTGGGTATTGTTAGTATCATTGTTATTAGTGATTCTGCAAGTTTTCGTACTCTAATTCGATCGTTTAAGTGGTTTTTAAGCAAATTAAAGTTCAAAAGTTTTGAGTGTGTTCTTGGTAAAAATCGAATCTTTAACCATCAAAACTTATTGTTTTTGCTTCAAAATCGATTTGGGTAGTGTTATTTTTGTGTTTGGTCGAGTTTCTAATCTTTCAGGAACGTTTTTGAGCAACCCAAGTCGATTCCCAATCGATTTCAACACTCCAGCCGCACTTTCCGGATAGTAGCAGCACTTTCCGGAAGTTCGCATTCAGCCTTTCTGGGTACAACATAACTTTCCGGGTAAGTATCTCATTTCTAATCTTTCCAGGTACATTGTTCCGGAAACCCAAAGTTTCCAGTAAAATACATTCTCCGGACAACTCAACGTTTCCGGTAATTTATTTTATCCGGACAACTCAAAGTTTCCGGTCAAGTTGATTCTTTCCGGACACCAGTCTTCCGGTAAGTACATCATTCGGAAAGCATTTTATCCGGAAACCATTTCATTCGGTAAGTTCAGTATTTTCTATCCGGAAACTATTGTCTTCCGGTAACTCTTTGTTATCCGGAAACCTAGTTTGTCCGGACACTTTGTTCTATCTGGGAACTTCTGTATTTTTGACTGTTTTTCACTCAATCTGATCCGGACACTTCCAGATCAGACATCTTATCCGGATTCCTATTCGGTAAGTTCATTCCAGTCGAATTCTTACCTGTTTCTAGTTTAAATCAGTCGTAGAACCTGCGTTAGGATACCACTCGTAGTGCCTTGCGTTAGGTTACCACTTTGAATCGAACACACTGTCTGACGATCATTCCAGTGCAACCAAAGATGTCTTCGCGCGACGCTCTTGCAATCGGTACCGACACCAAACCACCTTGCCTCTATCAAGGTGAGTACAGCCAGTGGCGCGACAGGATTAAAATCTTCATTGAGTCGAAGGACAACTTCGAGTACATTTGGCGAGCCTTAGAAGATGGGCCACTTCCTACACCAATGAAGGACGTTCCACCAGCTCAAGAAGGTGGGAAAATACTCACTGTACCAAAGACTCTCTCCGATATGACCGACGATGAAAAGGGCATGCTTGAAGGAGAAAAGAATGCTAAGCGGTATCTTGTTCAAGCTCTTCCCAACACGATCTATACAGCCATCGACAGTTACAAAGATACAGCGAAGGGTATGTGGGATCAAGTGGAGAAGATGATGCGTGGAAGCAAAGTTGGGAATCAATTGAAGATCAACAGCGCCATCACCAAGTTCGATCGATTCAAACAACGCACCGGCGAATCCCTCTCCGAGACCTATGAACGTTTTTGTCTTCTTCTCAACGAACTTAAAAAAAACCACATCACTCGCTCCAACACGAAAAACGCGCTTAAGTTCCTCAACAACCTGTTGCCTGAATGGAAGGCATTTGCATCTCATGTCAAGCATAACAACTTGATAGAGAAAGTTAGCATCCACGAACTCTATGAGACGCTTCTTCAAGACGAAGATGAAGTGAATGAACTTCTAAGCGAGAAGAAGTCCATATCCAAACCAGCTGCTGATCCTATAGCACTTATGTCCTCCAAACAAGGGAAATCTTCAAGTCGTCACTCCAAACGTGCTCAAAAGCAAAGCTCATCAGAGTCAGAACCGGAAGAAAAGGAAGATAGTAAGTCTGATGATGAAGTTTTTAATTTCAAGAAAGCGATAGCCCTACTTTCCAAATCCTTTCAACAACAAAAGTTCTATAAGAAGCCATCGTCCAATAATCAGCGCTACTCCACCTCCTCCAACAAGCGCCACGATTATAAGGACAAGTATGAAGGGAAGAAGAAGGCCGATGAGCAAGATCAGTCTGATAAGAAGGAGAAAACGGAGAAAGATGACAGTAAGAAGAAAGATGAACCCGTGACCTGTTACAATTGCGGAAAGCTTGGTCACTTTGCGAAAGACTGTCAGAGGCCTGTTGTCAAGAATACTCACTATTACAAGGCGAAGCTCGCATTGGCTGAGCAGAAGGAAGATGGAATAGCCCTATTTGTGGAAGATGACTACTGGTTGGGTCGTTCTGATGCTGAAAGCGATTCTGAAGGTGCTAATGCTTTCATGGGATATCACTCTCCAGCCGATGAAGAAAAGTCAAGTCAGGTATGTGAATCTAACCAACAAGATTTCTTGAATAAAATGCAATCACTTGTTGAACATGCAAATTCCTTTAAGGCCACCTCTAAAGAACAACAGCTAGAAATCAGATCTCTATCTGAAAGGTTAGATGTTCAAAAGAGAATAACTGAGAAATATAAGTCTAAAAATGCTAACTTAAAAGACAAATGCAAAAATCTTTCAATAGCACCTAAGGACTTAAGGGCCAAATTATCTGAACTTCAGTCTCAGTTTGATCAGTGTATGAATGAGAAAGCAGAAATTGTTTATCAATGTTCTGCTCTTCAAATTCAGCACAAGGAATTTGTTGCTAAAATTCTTGATCTTGAAACAAAACTTCATAAAAGAGGTCAAACGGATCAGACTATCCATATGAATAAACCAAAGGAGTTCACGTATTTCAACAAAGACTGGGGAATCGGATACGATAACCCGCACTACCTGAAAAAGGGTATAGCCAAGAGACCTATATTGTATGATTTTAGTTGTCTTGGAATAGCCAAAGATTATCTGGAATATGCAATTAAATGGACTGATCCTCTTGAACCTGAAAAGGAAGAGGAAACTGAGGAACATAAGAGCACTCGCACATCCAAAATGCAACTTCCATTTTGTTATGGACCTTTAAATCATACCTATAAGAAGGATAAAAAGTACCTCTCGAATGACTACTTCGATTGCTATAAGGTTGCAACGCCCAAGGATTCCTCCAAGAAGGATGATGTCCAAGCAACCGAAACCAAGACTGAGACGGATGAGTTCAAGCTCTATGTTCCCCCTCTCATCTTGGAAGCAAAGATAGTCGAGTTGGAGGAGTCACTCGAGAAAGAAAGGTCTAATTTTGAAAAGGAAAAGCAAGCGCTAAACAAAGAACTTGAGAATCTAAAATCTGTCAAAACCAAAATTGTGTCTGATGAAGGACAGGAAATCCTTCGGTGTGAAAACACTAAGCTCACATCAAAACTGGATGCCTTGGCAACAGATGTGATGCAAGAGTATACGAGAAACGGTCAGCTCCAAGAGCAGATTGACCAACTCAAATCTGAAAAGCATATTTCACCCGATTCTTCCTCTAACTCATCGGACACGTCTTTGTGTAAAGCCTTCATAAGCAAAACCTCTTCAATGCAAGACGATAAAGATTCTCAAGACGAGAGTGTTTTAAGGAATTTGAACTCTGATTTTTTCCTAGCTTCCGCACCAAATTCCCCAAAGCACACAAGCACAAAGTGTCCCTCGCCTTCCTCGACCGATCCAAGTCCCGTAATTCCGGAAGTCAATTTTTCTGAATACATGAACTCCGAAGGCAATTCTGATGAAGAGTTTGAGTCGTTTCCCTTCGACAAACCTCTTCCGAGTCATACTAATTTTTTGTCACCAGTAGTCAATCGATCGGTCAATTTTCTAAAGGGTGATTGTTCCAATACAAAGCCCCCAACTGTGATTAAGATTTCTAAATCTAAACCTGTTACTCAAAAACAATCACAGCCGAGGCAAAAGACCGAGAGATTTCCTGCCAAAGACTCTGCTCCCTCAAAAGCCACTGACCATGTTGTCCATGGTGTTTTAAATAAACTCGGTCGCGTTAAACAAGAGAAACCAAAGTGGCTAGTTAAGGAACCTGTCGAGGATGCTGCATCAAAGTCTTTCAATACAGTTTTTTACCCTATAATGAACAAAAACGATTGTGCTTGGAATCATAGGAATGATTTTGATAAAAGAGATGTTAATTTTCCGATGAAAATTTATTCCATTCAGCAATTGATTCAATTGTCGCATGATTGTTTGTGTTGTTCTAGTTGTGGTTGGAATGACTTTGATGATATCAATAATAATGATTGGTTTGGGTCATATCACATATATAATCATACACCCAAACATAAACCCCGTAAAAACAAAAAGAAACACCATTTACAACGGGGTTCCCAATCAGAGATTAAACCACAGCGAGATAGGAAACCCACTTCAAAACGGGTTACTCCTACTGAGGTCAAACCTACACCTAAGAGGCAATCTGCGTCAAAGCAAGTTCCTACGAAGGGTGTCAAACCTAACCCTCCGGGACCCAGGCAAATATGGGTACCCAAGGTCCGCTAAACTTGTTTTGCAGGACGGTCATGTGTGGTAATTAGACCCTGGATGCTCCACACACATGACCGGAAGAAGGGAGCTGCTCACGATCTACAAGGAACAATATTACGAAGAAGTGAGGTTTATCTATACTTGTGTTTTCACGAGCTGCTCATGTGTTTAGGGGGAGCAACATCATTATGTTCATCACTTGAGGGGAAGCGTCACACTGTTTTCTTAAAAGTCTAAATATTTTTTCCTTGTGTTGATGTCTCCCAAGTAAATAACACTCTCACTCCGAGGGGGAGCAAGTCAATCCCCATGTATGTTTTGAGGGGGAGCAGAATAATATCCGTGCTTAGGTTGAGGGGGAGCATAAAATCTTTCATTTTTTTCAAATTGAGGCTTTCCGGACTCTTACCCGGTAAGTAACCCACCGGATACCCAGCTATGCCTATACCTAAAGCCTAACTGGCACACGCGGATCCCGCTGCACCGAGTGTAGTCGCTTATAGGCGAGAGTTAGGGAATCCCATGGTCCATCCAGCACCGGAGGGACCTCCCCAAGGACATAGACCCGAGGGACGTGAGGGTCCTAGGACCAGAGGAGGAAGGTCCCGGGCAGTTGGGGCTCCCGGGCGGGGTGTGCTGAGATTACACGGGAGGGGAACCGGAGGGGGTGATGCAATGGATCCGCGTCCCAGTACTAGCCAATCCCATCAAGTTGGTACATCATCTCGACCGATGCTCCATCATGACACCGAGCCCTATTTATCTGACCCACCTTCACCTACCCGACACGTTGAACACGTGGAATCCGACTCCACCGAATCCGATACGACCCGTGCCTTACGGATATGCTTAATACCTACCAGTATCGGACCGCACCCAGATTTTACCGAAGGCATCCCTTCTGACTCACCTACACCTCCACCTCTAAACCAACCTGATATGGGAGATACAAGGAGACCTGAGGGAGAATTAGTTGAACAGTTAGAAGATGTTAGACGGAGGGAATTACGGTCGAAAGTGAACCAAGAAAGATTAAGCCGTAAAGATAAAGAGGCTTCTGAGCGACCCAAACCGAGTGTCATCCGGGTAGCCACATCTGTTATCCCATCTCATCCGTTGGGATGGGGTATTGAAGAAGCCGCCGTGGACCCCGCGGCACAATTGCACAACCTCCTCAGCCACTCATCCGTCTCTTAAAAGACGGGTGTTTCAACTTCTCATGGGGATCAAGCACAACTTCCACCGGTCTCTCAATCGGAGAGCACTTGTGTTGAAATACGAGACCAGCTGCCCCCGGTCTCGAATTCTTTCAGTGCACAGTTGAGTCTAGAACCACTTGATTTATCACATTCTTCGGCTAGGACACATGATGAGATCCCACAAATCGAGGCTCTTCGTGACCCGTTAAATACCCAATCTTTAAATTACCGTTGTTCTTTCTCAAGCAACAACGAGTTTTATTCTAAAAGCATGGTTCTTTCTCAAGCAACCACGGGTTTTATCTTGAAAACACAAGTTTTATCTCTCGATCTCAACCTATGGGATTCAAAACACATTAAGCTCAAGATTTAACGGGACTAAAGCTTAATTTGATATCTCTATCCAAATTTCCACCTTAGGCATGCAATTTCTAGTTCTAGAATAACAATGAATTCTCTCGAACTTAATTGTTCACAACAAATCAAATGTAAATTGGCCAAATTCACACACGCATTAAGAACTAAATCACATGCTTCATTAAATTAGGAAAAACTGATAAAAGTCTCAAGTTACATGTTCATATGCTTAAATCAAATTCATTCCAACCCCCAACATCTAGAAATTAATTCATGTTGGTGGTGGATTCAAACACAAGAGAAAGAAAAGCGAAAGTGTATGTAAACATGATAATTGTAAACGTGATAGCTGTGATGATAAACTCCCCTCTCTCGTGATCGTATCTACTTTCCGTAGTGAACGTGCCTCTAATCGATCCTCTATCGTGGCTCCAAAAGCTCCGAAAAGTCTCCAGAAATCGCCCCTAAGTCGCTGCCGTTCGTCGTGTGTGAGTCGTATCGAGAATGACCTAAAATCCGGAAAAACGCCAAACTTATTGGCTGAAACAGAGGGTTACGCGACTTGTCCCGCGGTTTGCAAACCGCGTGGAAAGTCGCGCGTGTTTTGATGGCCTCCGGGTCAGATTCGGGTCCTGGTTCGGGAGCGGGTCTTGGGCTTGGATCTCGGGCTTCCGTTAGGCTTCGTTTTGGCTCTTTTCGGGCTCTTTTCATCTTCTTTTCTCGATGATTAATGCCTTTTAAATAACCTGCACATTTCACTAAATAAAGCGTAAAATCTCGCCTTTTTGCTAGAACACAAGCCAATCTCATTGGATTGAGGACCGAAAATAACGCCAAAAAGTGGCGTTATCAGATCTCCAGAACTTGTTGTGTCTTTTCAAGAGCAGTACGAAGAAGATGACGTTTAAGAATCTCCATAATCAACTGATAATCCATTCTGACGTTGAAATCTAGAGTGTAGTTGTTTGGCTTTAGCTCCTTTTTTGTCTCTTGGAAGAATAAGTTCATCGTCTAGATTTCGAGCGTTCACCGACGGATTTGATGAACGATGAGATGTGAACACCGTGTTCTCGTCAGAAGAATTACCGTCACCCTGCTCTTGCATATGTGCCATGGTCTATAATTTTCAAAATTAGACCATATGAATATGAGTACTTTTTCGCCAAAAAATTTTAAAAAAAATCCTAAGTGTGGGCTACTGTCGTACAACACATCAAGTCGCATGACACTAACAGTCGGATACAGTTATACGACTAAAAGTTGTCGTACATGTTTCATACGACAGTTATGCGTTTCAGTTATGTGCGTTTCAGTTATGCGTTTCAGTTATGTGCGTTTCAGTTATGCGTTTCAGTTATGTGTTTCATAAAACCCCTTTTCGACTTTTCTAAAAATCAACACATCATATGATATGATCGATGAAATGCGATGTAAACAGATTAAGAATGATACCTGAATCGATTCGAATCCACAGATGACAATGAACAGCAACAAAAATCCAAATCGATTTCTAAGTGTGTGAGAGAATCGGGTAGAACTAAAGTCGGAAAATGAAAAGACTTTGAAAATCGCACTATATAAAGACCTTAAGTCAGATGACACGTGTCATGAATTGATTGGTCCAAGGTTTGACCGACACATGTCAGGTAGTCGTACGAAACAATATACGAGTATCTCTTCTTAGTCGTATGATACAGTGACCGACTAAGGTGGAATCATGAACAGTAACTGTCGTACGATGCTTGTGCGACTACGAAAGCTAGTCGGACAAAGCTTCTACGACTTGGTATTATGAACAGTGCCTGTTGTACACAGCATGTACGACTAGGATTGCTAGTCGGACAAGGCTTGTGCGACTGGCGTGCGGGAACAGTAACTATCGTACAAGGCATGTACGACTAGGATTGTTAGTCGTATAAGACTTGTGCGACTACTTTCCAGACTTGTAAAGATTTTCAAAAATTGAACTTTTCAACTTTTCAAAGATTTGAACTTTTCAGATTAAAAACTTTTCAGTGTTCTAATAAAACATTTTGCTCCCCCTACAAAGATGCATAAATCTTGACAAAAAATATTTTTCATCAAGTAGGGTTTGCCAAAATCATTTGAGTTAGAACACTTACCTTCGTTGTTTTGATCAAACACCTCTTCTTTGTTTAATGCTCCCCCTTGAAACATACTCACAAACAATTTATAGCTCCCCCTAAACACATGAACCACACATAAAACTGCACAAGTAATATCAATTGAAATACATAGGGTAAAAAGAATAAAATTGAAATCTACTTTGTAAAATACTTTGTAAAATACTGAAAGAAATCTAAATTTGAGCAAATCATAATGAATATTCAATATTATGAAAATAAGTATTCTTCACTCAAATTTATCAAAAATTGAATGACTAAGAATTATTTTCAAAATGTTGAATAAAGATTATGACTAATCAAACTTTCAAATTCAACATGCCTAGCTTTGAGACAAGAAAGTTGAAACGTTTCTCATCCAAAGCCTTGGTAAACAAGTCGGCGAGTTGAAATTCAGTAGAGACAAAATCGAGTTCAATTGTACCTTTTTCGACGTGATCTTTAATAAAATGATACCGTACGTCGATGTGCTTGGTTTTCGTGTGTTGAGCCGGATTGACAGACATAGCAATTGCGGACTTACTATCACAATAAATTGGGATCTTTTTGTACTTACACGCGAAGTCCATCAGTTGGGTTTTCATCCAGATGACTTGTGAAGAACAACTAGCGACCGCGACGTATTCTGCTTCCGCCGTCGAAGTTGACACACAGTTCTGTTTCTTTGACGCCCAACTTACCAACTTATCACCTAAAAATTGGATATGTCCGGATGTGCTCTTCCGGTCCAATAAGCTACCACCATGATCCGCGTCGGAGTAGGCTGTTAGCTCGAATCCCGTGCCTTTGGGATACCATAAACCAAGGTAGGGAGTTCCTTTGAGATAACGAAAGATGCGCTTGACGGCTCCTATATGAGATTCCTTAGGATTCGCCTGAAATCTCGCACAAAGACAAGTAGCGAACATAATATCCGGGCGACTAGCAGTTAAGTACATTAAAGATATGATCATACCTCGATAATGTCGTATATCAGTTTCCTTACCATGAGGATCTGGACCGATCTTTGAATGTGGTGCCATCGGTGTCCCAATGGAAGTACAATTTTCCATTTTGAATTTCTTCAAAATGTCAAATATATACTTTGACTGATTGATGAATATCCCCGTAGAGAACTGTTTGACTTGCAATCCAAGAAAGAAGTTGATCTCTCCCATCATGCTCATCTGAAATCTAGTTATCATCAGATCAGAAAACCATGTACATAAACCAGGGTTAGATGCGCCAAATATTATATCATCTACATATATTTGTACCATAATCATCTCACCGTCTTCACGCTTGACAAACAAAGTCGTATCAATCTTACCTTTTTTAAATCCCGAGACGAGTAGAAATTGAGATAGAACATTGTACCATGCGCGAGGGGCTTGTTTCAATCCATACAAAGCTTTATCCAAGATATAGACGTGGTTTGGATTTTCTTTGTCGACGAAACCTTCTGGTTGTGAGACATATAGCTCCTCTTTTAGAATTCCATTAAGAAATGTTATCTTTACGTCCATCTGATATACCGTAAAGTTCTTGTATGCCGCGTACGCCAAAAATATTCTGATTACTTCAATGCGTGCGATTGGAGCGTAAGTCTCATCGTAATCTATCCCCTCTTGCTGTCGATAGCCTTTTGCTACAAGTCTCGCCTTGTTACGAACTATGATGCCATCTTCATCTTTCTTATTCTTGAACACCCACTTTGTTCCAATGATGCTCTTATCGGCTGGTCTTGGAACTAACCTCCATACTTTTAATGCTTCGAATTGATTTAGCTCTTCTTGCATAGCTAAAATCCAATCCGGAACATTTAATGCTTCTTTGACAGTGAGTGGTTCAATGTTACTTAAAAACATTGAAAACATGCACTCATTCACGGTAGCACTAGAGCGAGTCTGAACTGGTGAACTTGGGTCACCTATTATTTGATGAATAGGATGAGCCTTCGTCCACTTTGTCGTATGAGGGTGAGGAGCGTAGGATTATTGAACATTTTCAAGAGTAGTATTCGTCTCTTCTTCGGTTGGAGAAACAAATGGTTCAGCACTTGGAAATTCTGGAGGAATACTAGAAGATTCTGGTTGTGGCTGAGGAATGGTTGGTTCAGTAACCGAAGAACTAGGATTTTGTGTTGATCCTTCCACAGTAGTTGTAGTCGCTTGTTGTGGAATAACAACTTCTGACACTTGTACATTTTGAACAGGAGTGGGAACATCAACCGGTGTTGAAGTAGATGCACCATTTTGAGTAGTTGTCGCAGCGGAAATTGTTGTAGGTGCATGTACCATCCTGTTAGAATTAATAGAATTATTGTAAGTACCATAAAATTCATCATAGAATTCATCAAATAGTAAATCAAGATCAGTTAGTTGAGATTTTGAGGTTGAAGGTTGATCCTGATTAGAAGTTGAAGCAGGTTCTGAACTGAGATGTCCAGAAGCTAATATTCCAGTTATAACGGGTCCTGAACTATTTTGGTCAGAAGCCAATTCGTGATGTTCGTCGAATTTGACATTGACACTTTCCATTATTGTCCTTGATTGCTTCAAGTATATCCTATATGACGCCGATGAGAAAGAGTATCCAACGAAAATTCCATCAATCGCCTTCGGACTGAACTTGTTCCGTTGTTCTTTGTCGTTCAAGACATAACACCTACAACCAAAAACACGAAAATGTTTTATGTTAGGTTTCCGGTTATTCATGATTTCAATAGGAGTTTTATTAAACCGTCGGTGTAAGACAGAACGATTCTGAGTGTAACATGCGGTCGCCACGGCTTCAGCCCATAAGAAGAGAGGTTGCTTTGAATACGCCAACATTGTTCTCGCAGATTCAACTAACGTTCTGTTTCGTCGTTCTACGACACCGTTTTGTTCAGGAGTTCTGGCGGCAGCAAACTGTTGCATAATCCCATTTGATTCATAAAAACCACCTAGGACTTTGTTCTTGAATTATGTACCAGTATCCGAACGCACGATTTTAACTGAGATCTGCAAGTTGTTCTGAGCTGCCTTGATAACACCAATGAGAAGTTCTGAAGTTTCATCTTTTGACCTTAGAAACTTAACCCATGTGTATCTTGAGAAGTCATCGACTATTACCAAGACATATTTCCTCCCATTTATACTTTCCGTTTTCATTGGACCGCACAAATCCACATGTAACAGCTCAAGTATGCTCTTCGTTGTCGGTTCCGGTTTAGGCTTGTGAGGAACCCTCTTCATCTTTCCTTTCTCACACGCATCACATAGATTTTCTGCATTGAACTTCAAAGTTGGAAGCCCTTGAACTGAATCTCCTAAAACCAGCTTTTGAATGTATCGAAAATTTAGATGAGATAACCGTCGGTGCCATAGCCAACTTTGTTCTTCGGAAGCTTTGGATAAAAGACACACTTCATTGGTCGGTTTGATATTTGACAAGTTGATTGTATACAGATTTGACTTGCGAGTTCCAACAAGAAGTTTCGTTCCTTCCTCAGTTTTGACACAACGTCTTGTCTTCTTGAAGTTCACCTCCAAATCCTTATCACAAAACTGTCCGATACTGAAAAGGTTGTGCTCCAATCCTTCAACATAGTTGACCTTCTTTATCGTAAGGTTGTCTTGAATGATATCTCCAAAACCTTTGATAGGAGCAACCTGATTGTTTCCAAACCTTACACGACCAAGATCTTTTTCCACAAAATTGGTTAGCAAGTGTCTTTGGCCTGTCATATGCTTCGAACATCCCGAATCTAAATACCATAACTTATTTTTCTGCATCAATCAGATTGAAACATTTTTAGGTACCCACTTAGTTTTGGGTCCTTTTTGGTTAGTTATCAAAGACATGTTTTTAGACTTTTGTGTCTTTTTCTTTTTCTTCAACTTTGTCTTTTTATGACTATGCGGAATAAAGTAAGAATTATCCCAACAACAAGAACCAGGCATAGCAAACGCACTTTCATATCCACAAACAAAACAAAAACATTCACCATTTTTAAAATCCAACAACGGGTCTTTTGAGTAATCTTTGTAAGACTTTACAAAAGAGTTTTTATTACTCGCACCAACTTGTTTATTCTTTGAAAAGCTACTATTTTTGTCATTTTGTTTGGATGAATCAGACGTCGTTTGCTTAACCCGCCATTCTTGTGCTTTCTTCTTCAGATTCACAAAATTATCTGAAACAACAGAAGGTTTAGAGTTAGAACCTTTAGAACTCTGAATTTGAGGTTTTTTCGACTTTTTACTCTTCTTTCTTTTCTCTAAAGGTGAATTCTTTGTGTTTGAATATTCACCTTTATAGAAAGTACTTGAAGGTATTTCTTCAGATATAATAAAATCAGTATGGTCTTGAAGTTTCTTTGAGAAATCAAATACACAAGCTTTTCCTCTTTGATTATCTATTGGTTTTGACTCGGTTTCGAAACTTGATCATTTGGTTCAAAATCACAATCCGAATCAGAATCGACACTGTGAACTTCAAATTCCATTTTGGAATCCACTTTAGAAGTTTGTGTAAACCAAGTTTTGGACGCAAATTCTCTTCGCTCTTTTGCTAATTCCCTTTCTAACTCATTCACATCTTGAGAAAGCTCAATTATTCTCATTTCATAAGAATGTTTTTCATTTTCAAAACTTACTTTCTCAAATTCAAATCGTGCTCTTTCAAGATTGAAAGAATTTTCAAAATCAGACATTATATTAGGTTTTCCTTCTTTCAAAGATTTTTCTAATGTCATCACTTTTTGAGAAAGCTCACAGTTTTGTTCTTTAAGAAAATTGCTTTCTTCAAGATTGAACCAGTTTTTCAAAGCAAATTCCTTTCTTTCATTTTCTAAAACAATCTCTAAATCAGCTTTTGTCTTTAACAGATCAGTCAACTTCTTTTCAAATGAATTGATTTGGCTTATAAAGTTGACTTTCTCATTTTCCAAATTGTTATGCTCAGAAAGAAGAATATTCTCAAGATCTACCACTTTCTTTGACAGTTTGAGACATTTTTGATCTATCTTTTGTTTTCCATCAAAGATGTTCTTTGTTGATTCAGAAAACTTTTTGATCAAAGAATGTTCAAATCTACCAGTTTCCTTTTTCACCTCGTCATTGAAACTAGAAGATATTTCCTTAAAGTAGTTGAGAAAATAGTTGAAAGGAGATCATTTTCATAATCATATTTGATCCTTTGTTCAGTAAGAGAGATTTCCAATTCAACAATTTTCCCTTCAAGAACTAATGTAGGAACATATTTCTTTGTTTCAAAAACTTGGTTGTTGACTGGCTTTGTAGCACAAATGTCAAAGTAGTTATTTGGAAGTGGTTTATTTAGATTGTTGAGAATCTTCAACGTCTCTTTAGTATAACAAAATGGAAGTTGTATATGAGTTGTTAAAGCTCTTTTCCTATGTTCTTTTTCTTGTGTTTCTTTTTCACCAGTCCAATGGATTTCAAAATCAGGCCAATAGCTTGCATATTTTAAACATTCGAATCTATATAATGTCGGTAATTCAATCATAGCTTTGGTCAAATGATTTGGGTTTTCGTAACCAAGTCCCCAATATTTATTAACATTGCTTACCATTCTTGGCTTGTTCAGAAAAATTGTTTGATCAGTTTGATCTCTCAAATACAGCTTCTTTTCCAAACTTTCAATTTTGGTTAAAAATTATGAATTCTTATCTGAAAGATTTGTCAAAGAAAATTCACTTTCTTTATTCTTTGATTCTAAATCTTTAATTAATTTGTTTAATTCAGACAATTTTGAATCAAGGATTAACTTTTCTGATTCAAATTGATTATGTTGAACATTGAGATTATCAATTTCAGAACATTTTTCTTTTATCTCAAATTCAACATTATCAATCTGTTGTTTTGTAACACCCCAAAATAGGGGTTAACAAAAACTTCCATAAAACGGAAGAGTGGTACACATTACTAAAGTAAAAGTATACATAAACATCATTACAAAAGCTTTTAATACAAATACTTAGTTAATGTATCACTATTAAAAGGCTACTAGCTTGTTTGCCCAATACTATAGCAATCCAAGACCAAAAAGGATGTCGGGAATTTCTAATATCAATCTTCCAACTCTTTAACCTTCCAACATCAATCCCGAGCTCACACCCCGTACTAAACCTTCTTGTGTCCGGAACCACTAACATCTGTAACACATAAAACACATAGCAAGTGTTAGGCTTTTAAAGCCTAAGTGAGGTTTACACATAGCATAATAAGCATAGTCATAGCATGTAGGAATAACAATTCGATACATTCACAAATTGGATTCCATGGAGAAGGTCCATATCGCTACCCAGTTACATCATAATCGAAGATATACCTTGATCGATACCCCACGGTATTGTCACAAGGCACTACACAATGGAAAACCCCACGGTATCCGAAGGTATGAACGAAATACGTTTACCCCACGGTATGTATGAATATATCCTCCGATGCATACTAGGTGCTCCTCCAATTAAGTGAATACCAAATATGTTAATCCAAATAAGATTCAAAGCATATTAAGCACTTTAACTATGGTCTAACCATTTATCATAATCAATACTACACCCATGTAGTTCACATACATCCACATGTGTTAATTCCAATTCCATTTAGATTCAATAATAAACCACCATGATTACAAATCAAGAATAAATCCATTTTGACCATTAAGCCACCAGTTCATCATTAAGACGCTTATTAAGCCATCATGTCAATTTCACATATTGATGATATGTACACTCAAATCAAACTCTTACATCAACATTCATCATGTCATACTAAGTAATAAACACAATTAAACCATATTAACTCATTTAAAACCCATCTTGTTTCCACCTTAACCATTAAGAACATACAACTCAATATTTTACCTTAATAACACAACATCAAGAATAGAATTGGTAAATAAGTAAAATAAGAACATTTAATTACAGATTACTCACCTTTAGATCTTCAATTTGTATAACCTTACTTGAAGACTTGAGCCCTAATTCTCCAATCAAGATAATATGAAGATTCCAAGCCCTAATTGATGTTTAATGGAGTAAGATTCATCTATTTGTTACATGAATTGAATTAGAACTAGGAGATGAAATTACCTTAGGTTAGATAAAGGAAATTCGTCTGGAGCAGAGTGAGTTCGTTTTTCTTTTGAGTTCTAGTAAGAAATGAGGTAAGTAGTGACTAAGGGGTGAGTTTAACCCTCAAATTGGCACGTCAGGTAATCGGCGCCGATCATCCGCGCCGATGCATCGACGCCACCCCATCGGCGCCAGCCTCTGTTTGCCAAAACTCTTAACTTCCACTAATTTAGCCGTAACTTCTTCGTTAGAACCCCGATTTTACCTCGGAAAGTACCGTTGGCCTCGTATTCACATTACCCATCCATCTAATCCATAAAATCTATTATTCCACTTTATCATCTATTTTTCATCAATTTTCTTAAGGAATAAACTTACTGATTTCTAACGGAAGTTATCAAATAACAAATAAAAATCACAGAAATTACTTAAGATATAACTCATAATCTATAAAGTCAAAATATTATGAAATATTAAACTTTCTATTACTTACTAGGATTTTCCGGGTGTTACAATTCTCCCCCACTTAAAATAGATTTCGTCCTCGAAATCTTAGACTAAGAAAACAAATGTGGGTATCGCCGCTTCATATTTTCTTCCGTCTCCCAGGTGATATTAGCTCCACGGTGATGTTTCCATTGAACTTTAACCATATTGATCTTCTTTCTTCGAGTTTATTTAGTCAAACGCTCCAAAATAGCTTCAGGTTCTTCTATACAATGCTTGTTCTCCACTCTTACTTCCGACAATGGTATCACATTTTCTTCCTTACCAAAACACTTACGCAAATAGCAAACATGAAAAGTCGGGTGGATTCCGTTCATCTCTGGAGGTAAGTCTAACTTGTAAGCTTGCAAACCTACACGTTCCAAAATAGTAAACGGACTAAGGAAACGAGGACTCAACTTTCCCCTTTTTCCAAATCGGATCAACCCTTTCCACGGAGATACTTTTAACATTACACGCTCCCCCACTTGGAATTCAATTGGTTTTCTTTTCTTGTTTGCATAACTCACTTGTCGATCTTGGGCCGCTTTCAACCGTTCTCTAATAATCTTGACTTTGTCCGCCGTTTCTTGAACAATTTCCGGGCCAGCGAACTGTTTCTCTCCCGCTTCTAACCATCAAGCCGGAGTTCTACACTTTCTCCCATAGAGTGCTTCAAAAGGTGCTGCCTTCAAGCTTGAATGGTAACTATTGTTGTAAGCAAACTCTATCAATGGTAAATGCGCGTCCCAATTTCCACCAAATTCAATTACACAAGCCCTCAACATATCCTCTAGAGTCTGAATGGTCCTTTCACTTTGACCATCTGTCTGTGGATGATAAGCCGTACTCAGATTCAGCCTAGTACCAAGTTCCTCTTGCAGTGCTTGCCAAAATCGTGACGTGAACCGACTGTCCCTATCAGAAACTATAGATACAGGCACACCATGACGTGAAACCACTTCATCAATGTAAAGTTTTGCTAAAGATTCCATTGATGAGGTTTCTCGCATTGCCAAGAAATGCGCACTTTTCGTCAATCGATCCACAATTACCCAAATCGTATTATTACCCTTCAAAGTTCTAGGTAACTTCGTCACGAAATCCATTGTGATCTTTTCCCATTTCCACTCGGGTATTTCCAATGGCTGCAATTTACCATAAGGTAATTGATGTTGAGCTTTTACTTGTGAACAAGTTGTACATTCTCTCACATAATGCGCCACGTCCAACTTCATAACCGGCCACCAATATTGCAACTTTAGATCTCTATACATTTTGGTGCTTCCGGGATGAATAGAGTACTTAGATTTATGAGCTTCATCCATAAGTAGCTTTCTATTCTCACCAATCTTTGGTACCCATACTCGTCCATTGAACAATTTAACCCCACGGCTATCTTCGGTTAACAACTGTTTCTGTTTCACCATTACTTCCTCTTTAAGATTTTCCTCCTTCAATGCTTCCACTTGCGCGAGTCTTATTCGCTCAATCAAACTTGATACGATATCAATTTTTGCAAAATCTGCTCGTAGACCTTTACCACGCTCCTTCCGGCTTAATGCATCAGCAACGACATTAGCTTTACCGGGATGATAAAGCAGTTCACAGTCGTAATCCTTGAGTAGCTCCAACCACCTTCGTTGCCTCATGTTCAACTCTTTTTGGTCAAAAATGTACTTCAAACTTTTATGATCAGTATACAAAGTACATTTTGTACCATAAAGATAATGTCGCCACAACTTTAATGCAAAAACTACTACAGCCAATTCTAAGTCGTGAGTGGGGTAATTCTTTTCATGCACCTTGAGTTGTCTTGAAGCATAGGCTATTTCCTTTCCCCTTTGCATTAAGACACAACCCAAACCCAATTTAGATGCATCACTGTAAACCACAAAATCTTCCGATCCTTCAGGCAAAGATAAGACAGGTGCTTCACACAGTTTCTTTTGAAGGATTCGGAAAGCCTCTTCTTGAGCTTCAGACCAAATAAAGTTCACATTCTTTCGAGTCAAAGCTGTCAAAGGAGATGCGATCTTCGAGAAATCTTGGATAAACCTTCTGTAATATCCTGCTAATCCTAAGAAGCTTCGTATTTCACTCGGACTCTTGGGAGGTTCCCATTTCATAACTGCCTCAACCTTCGAAGAATCTACCTTTACTCCATCTTGAGTAATCACATGACCCAAAAACTGAATTTCTTGCAACCAAAACTCACACTTAGAAAATTTTGCGTAAAGCTTCTCTTTTCGTAATGTCTCCAACACCTCTCGGAGATGAAATTCGTGATCCGCTTCATTCTTAGAATACACCAAAATATCATCGATAAAGACAATTACCGATTTGTCAAGATAAGATCGACACACCCGATTCATCATATCCATGAATACCGCCGGTGCATTTGTCAAACCGAATGGCATTACTAGGAATTCGTAATGACCATAACGAGTTCGAAACGCCGTTTTTGGAATATCGCCTTCTTGCACCCTTACTTGGTGATAACCCGAACGTAAGTCAATCTTTGAAAAGCAAGTCGCTCCTTGCAATTGATCAAATAAGTCATCGATTCGAGGAAGTGGATATTTATTCTTCACAGTCACCTTGTTCGGCTCTCTATAGTCTATACACATACGCATTGAGCCATCTTTCTTCTTAACGAACAGGACTGGTGCTCCCCACGGTGACGAACTTGGTCGTACAAATCCCTTTTCCAAAAGTTCTTGCAACTGAGCCATCATCTCTTTTACTTCCAACGGAGCCAAACGATAAGGAGTCTTAGCAATCGGAGACGCTCCCGGCATCAAGTCTATCCTGAACTCTACTTGACGATCTGGCGGTAAGCCTGGCAATTCCTCAGGAAATACATCTGGAAACTCGCATACTACTTTCACATCCTCCACTTTCTTCTTTTTCATCTTAGCATCAATCACATACGCTAAGAATGCCTTACAACCTTTTTGTACGCATTTCCGCGCTTTCAACATAGTCATAAACGCCATTTCTCCCTTCCGTCGATCTCCATATATAACTATAGGGTTTCCGTCGGAAGATGGTATTCGAATTAGTTTCTTACCGCACACAATTTCAGCTTGAATTTCTGCTAACCAGTCCATCCCAACTACTACATCAAAATCCCCAATCAGAATTGGCATTAGATTTATCGGAAAGTTTTTCCCTTTTATTTCTAACGGACATCTCCGCAAAACATCCCTTACCACCACACTTTCACCATTCGCTATTTCTACTAACAAGGCTTCTTCTAACTGACTAATAGGCATATTCAATTTTTGAACAAATGATACTGACACAAATGAATAACTTGCACCAGAATCAAATAAAACACGTGCAGGTACGGAGTTTAGAAGAAACGTACCCGACACCACATCCTTTGAACTTCTAGCCTCATCAGTCGACATCTGAAATGCCCTTCCTGTTGCCTTTGGTGGTTCTGACTTGGGCTTTCCCGATCCGCCCGTCTTCAACCTTGGGCAATCCCTCTTCATGTGACCCGGCTCGCGGCATTCAAAACAAATTACTCCTTTTATGGGGCAATCTCGCATTAAGTGCCCAACCTTTCCACATTTGCTACAAGTTAAGGGACCCTGAAATTGACGAGTGTTACACGGACCCGAATGAGATTTCCTGCACCGATTACACCATTTTGCTTCATTACGACTCCCTCCACCTTTATTTCCCATGAACGGTCTTTGTTGGCGAACATTTCCTGATGGCCCTTCCCATTTACCAAACCACTTTCTAACTTTCCTTGAACCATATCGTCTTCTATACGTAAGGATTCTTCAATTGCTTCTTGAATGGTTGAAACCTTGGCATTCCTCAAAGCCGTCTTCATAGAAGCCGGTAATCCCCTTTGATAAGTCTTTATCTTTGTTTTCTCATCCGGAGCTAAGTGTTCTACCAAGTTTAATTTCTCTAAAAACAATCTAGAGTATTCCATAATCGACATGTCTCCTTTCTTCAACCCACGGAATTCGTCTTCAATCTTATCTAGTGCCCGCTCACTGCAATATTTTTCAAGGATTTTATTTTTGAAAGCTGCCCATGTGAACTTGGCCAATAATGCCGGTGCGATTGATGATCGCGTAAGATTCCACCATGTTAGAGCTTCACCCTTAAGAAGATGAGATGCAAATTTAACTTTCTGAAAATCTTCACATTCACTAGCCTCAAAAGACATTTCCACCTCACGAATCCAGTTCATACACTTAGTAGGATCCGTAGTTCCCGCAAACTCGGGAGGTCTACATCCCAAAAACGTCTTGTAAGTGCACCTCCGTTCCCTTCTTCCTTCCCGAATAGTTGTATCCGTTTCAGTATTCAAAGTATTCTCCAAATTTCCTTGCCCATTCAAAGCATTTTCTGCCATCGTCTCGCGTTGCCGAACGCTGTTATCTCTGTCATCCAACATCTTCATAATTCGCTCCTGTTGTTGAGTCATAGAAGATTCCATAGCTCGGAGCATATTATTTCTCAACCGAGTTTCAAGCGCGTCTTCTCCCGCTACTGGGTTCGATGGACCAATGTTAAGTCTCGATACAATTTCTGCTCCTCCGTCTAAATTACGTGGTCTCGGAGAATGCCTAACGGTTGCTTGAATTCCAGGTTGGTCAGCAGTAGATTCAGATGCTGACTGACCATCACGCAGTTGCTGTATTTGACTTCGAGTATTTACCATTTCAGTCTGTCAAGCACGCGAGAATAGAGTAAGAATTAGACTAATATTGTGCACAGATACACTTATCAATTACCATAATAATAGAGATCAAGTACACTCACATAACAACACATTCATAATAACATTAGCTAGATGAAATTATGAACATGTAATATACAAGTATTCTTATTACCATCATTATAATTTTCGACAATTGTATTTCCACAATTCCTATCACTCTCCCATCCTATGTTGTCTACCCATTCGACAATATTTCGATCTTATTGTTCTCAGCTTAAGTCTAGGCATACTATAGTCATACCTAGTTCACTTAAACTAGAGCTCTGATACCAACTTGTAACACCCCAAAATAGGGGTTAACAAAAACTTCCATAAAACGGAAGAGTGGTACACATTACTAAAGTAAAAGTATACATAAACATCATTACAAAAGCTTTTAATACAAATACTTAGTTAATGTATCACTATTAAAAGGCTACTAGCTTGTTTGCCCAATACTATAGCAATCCAAGACCAAAAAGGATGTCGGGAATTTCTAATATCAATCTTCCAACTCTTTAACCTTCCAACATCAATCCCGAGCTCACACCCCGTACTAAACCTTCTTGTGTCCGGAACCACTAACATCTGTAACACATAAAACACATAGCAAGTGTTAGGCTTTTAAAGCCTAAGTGAGGTTTACACATAGCATAATAAGCATAGTCATAGCATGTAGGAATAACAATTCGATACATTCACAAATTGGATTCCATGGAGAAGGTCCATATCGCTACCCAGTTACATCATAATCGAAGATATACCTTGATCGATACCCCACGGTATTGTCACAAGGCACTACACAACGGAAAACCCCACGGTATCCGAAGGTATGAACGAAATACGTTTACCCCACGGTATGTATGAATATATCCTCCGATGCATACTAGGTGCTCCTCCAATTAAGTGAATACCAAATATGTTAATCCAAATAAGATTCAAAGCATATTAAGCACTTTAACTATGGTCTAACCATTTATCATAATCAATACTACACCCATGTAGTTCACATACATCCACATGTGTTAATTCCAATTCCATTTAGATTCAATAATAAACCACCATGATTACAAATCAAGAATAAATCCATTTTGACCATTAAGCCACCAGTTCATCATTAAGACGCTTATTAAGCCATCATGTCAATTTCACATATTGATGATATGTACACTCAAACCAAACTCTTACATCAACATTCATCATGTCATACTAAGTAATAAACACAATTAAACCATATTAACTCATTTAAAACCCATCTTGTTTCCACCTTAACCATTAAGAACATACAACTCAATATTTTACCTTAATAACACAACATCAAGAATAGAATTGGTAAATAAGTAAAATAAGAACATTTAATTACAGATTACTCACGTTTAGATCTTCAATTTGTATAACCTTACTTGAAGACTTGAGCCCTAATTCTCCAATCAAGATAATATGAAGATTCCAAGCCCTAATTGATGTTTAATGGAGTAAGATTCATCTATTTGTTACATGAATTGAATTAGAACTAGGAGATGAAATTACCTTAGGTTAGATAAAGGAAATTCGTCTGGAGCAGAGTGAGTTCGTTTTTCTTTTGAGTTCTAGTAAGAAATGAGGTAAGTAGTGACTAAGGGGTGAGTTTAACCCTCAAATTGGCACGTCAGGTAATCGGCGCCGATCATCCGCGCCGATGCATCGACGCCACCCCATCGGCGCCAGCCTCTGTTTGCCAAAACTCTTAACTTCCACTAATTTAGCCGTAACTTCTTCGTTAGAACCCCGATTTTACCTCGGAAAGTACCGTTGGCCTCGTATTCACATTAACCATCCATCTAATCCATAAAATCTATTATTCCATTTTATCATCTATTTTTCATCAATTTTCTTAAGGAATAAACTTACTGATTTCTAACGGAAGTTATCAAATAACAAATAAAAATCACAGAAATTACTTAAGATATAACTCATAATCTATAAAGTCAAAATATTATGAAATATTAAACTTTCTATTACTTACTAGGATTTTCCGGGTGTTACATGTTTCAACTCATTATTCTTCTTTCTTTCGTTTTGTAGACTTTCTTTTAATCCTTCAACACAGGGTGTGAATTCTTCAAATTTACTAAATAAACTAGCATACTCTTCTTCAGAACATGCTAATTTATTTAGCGTATCATTCAGTTCATTACGCAGATTTATGACTTCTTGACTTTCTGATTCAGGTAAAGGAAAAGAATTTACATGTGAGGAAGTGTCAGACTTATCCTCATCGTCAGAATCGAATTCTGCTTGGCACATATTTGCATGCTCTTCCTTTTCGCCCTCGTCATCAGAATAATCAAGAAAATACTCTTCCTCCACCATAAGAGCTTTTCCATCTTCCTTTTGTTGTGCAAGAAGCAACTTTTGTTTGTAGTAATCAGTGTTCTTGACTACCTTCTTTCGACAATCTCTTGCATAGTGACCCGGGGTTCCACAATTGTAGCACTTTTGAGGTTCCACTGTCTTCTTATCATCAAACCTTTTCTCTACATTCTCAAAAACTTTCTTACCTTCAGCTTTCTCATTTATCTTATCCACCATTTCAAACCTTTGTTCTTGAAATGGTTTCCTCTCATAGTTGTTGTTCTCAAACTTTCTCGAACCAGACGTATATCTCAGATTGTTGTTTGATGACGGAGGTTTGTAAAACTTCTTTTGAAAGTGCCTTGTAAGAAGTACCAAAGCTTAATGTAGTTCAACGCCATCATCAGAAATATTTCCCCTATAACCTGTATCAAACATTCCAGACTCATCAGATGAAAAGCTGTTCGGTTGTACCTTGGCTTGTAGTGCAATCGGTTCTTGAGAGATATCTTTCTTCTTTTTCTTATTCTTTTCCTCTCTTATCCCATCTATTTCTTCCTCATCTTGCAACATAGTCTCATACAGTTCATGTAGTGGCATAGTGGAAAGTCTAGGATTTTGTTTCATTTTTCTAGCCACACTCTTCCACTCGGGTTGTAGTGAGGTAAGAAATTTGACATTTAATTCGATCAGATCCTTTTTGACCTTGTTTTTACTCAACTCATTAAGTAAAACCATGAATCTGTCATATGTGCCGTAAAGTGACTCATCTTCCTTAGCCTTAAACTCTTCATACTTATTGATGCACATTGTGATTTTCATCTGATTTCCAATCTGAGACCCTTGTAACATCTTTTCTAACTGCATCCACATGTTGTGTGTTGTATCTTTGTAACTATCTATTTTGTTGAACACTTCATTCGGAATCCCCATAATCATATACGATCTCGCCTTCTTATCTGCATCGTATCTTGCCTTTTGATCAATACTATACTCGGAAAGAGGAACCAATCTCATATCTGCGTCTGGTGCATTCGTAGCACGAACATCCTTAAGAACAGGTTGCATTAATCCATTGTGAAGAGAATCTATCAAGTGAACACCATTTGATTGTCGTTCAAGGAAATCTTCAAACCTTTCTTTCCATTGTTCATATTCCTTTTCAATCAAGATTGGAGGTCTAGTATCACTTCCCAAAGAGTTCATTATGTCGTTTCTCATCATCTTGAAAATTACTTGTTTTGATCTTTACACAGAAAAATGAATTTGTGAAAATTTGACTAACTGTCGGGCAACTATGTACGACTGTCGTACAGAACGTGTGCGACAATCCAAGTGAACAGTAACTCTCGTACAGAACGTGTACGACTAGGACTTTGTAACAGTAACTGTCGTACAAAGGGTGTGCGACTTGGACCAACTCTCGTACGACACTTGTACGACTTGGCCAAAGAAACAGTAACTGTCGTATAGGCTGTGTACGACTAAACAACGTGTACAGTAACTCTCGTACAATACTTGTACGACTAGAAATCTAGTCGGTCAAGAGTCGTGCGACAGTTATGATGCTATGAATCATGTGACGGTTATGAACACCAAGAACATATAAGCGTACGACAGTTATGAGTTTTCACGCGAAAATTTTCTAAGAGTCCAAAAAAATCTCAAATCAACTCCAATTGATTTGAAACTTCGTAGGGTTGTTCGCGATCACAGTCTGAGCAACTTTTGTTCAGCAGAAACCACCAAGAAACTAACAGAAATCTATATTCTGCTCTGCACAGTGAATTTTTCGAAAAATACAAAATCTGCCAAAACCTTCGATTAGTGTGTTCTGAATCTGAATCCTTGCACGAATTGATTCAGATAACCAATACGAACAAGTCTGTGCCTAAAGCTCGATCCAAAACAAACTTAAATCGCATAATCCATGAAAAGTCCGAAAGTGTCAAAAATGCCCAAAAATCTTCAATTTTCTTCACAAATTCGATCTGCTTGGCTCTGATACCACTTGTTGTCCAAAATAACAAGTAATCACAATCAAGATGTATGCAAATCTCTGGTCATCTCTCATTAGAATCAAGAACTCAATACATCAAGAAGAGAGAAACTCACAGATAGTTTACAAGAGACATTCTATCAAAGTGTTAGTGAAAAAAGCAAAATCTAGGCTATTTATACCTAGAGCAACATTTACATTTTGACCCCTCAACTTGAATACAATTATAAAATTCACACTAACAAAAGCTAATAGTGATGACCAGTTGAAATCATAACGTGTGTATCTATCTATTGATTTCATTATTATTCGTTGCACGGATCTGGAACTATCACCAACCGTAAGTATGTTCAAGCTATTAAGATTGTATTTCAAATTCTCCATCATACCCTGTCCAAGAGTTATCAAAACTCCCAAGTTACCGGATACTCAAAAGAATCCAGAACATCCAAAGTGACCGAACAACTGGAGTTTCCGGACACCACAAAACTATCTGGACATGGTATCTTACCGGTTACACAAAATTTACCAGATATCTCATTCTTACCGGATACTAGCCCTATCCGGATACTTACCGGAAACATAAACAATCCGGACAACATAACTTTCCGGACAACATTCGAATACCAAGGTAATCCAGATACCATCCGGTATCTAATTCATCCGGAAACTACTAAATAAACAATACTTACCGAATATCTTTGCCTCGTCCGGATACCTTCGCACAGGGGTCTCCGGATACCTCTTTTTATCCGGAAACTACGGCTGTTCTTCAATTTTACCATCAACCAGTCCCAATAATATCATTCTTAATTCGACCCATATCATTCTAACAGTTGTAAAGCATACACATACTAAAACAACACCAAAATCATCCAATTTTATAGTTTATAAAATCAAAATAGGATAACTCACCTTTAAAGAAGGTAAACCCACTTTATGCACAATCTAATGCTCCAATATGTTGTCAACGATTCTGAAACCTATACAACAAATAGGTTTGTTCACAACTAAGCATTTACAACAAGTTTTGTCTGAATCCATGGTGAATTTCTTACCAAATTTTTAAGACCAAAGCTTGGTTTTCCTCTTCTCTTCTTTCTCCCTTCTTTCTCTCTATTCTCTTTCTCTGATTTCTCTAAACCGACTCAGCTAAAAAAGAATGAGATATTTCTCAATCTCAGTCCCTTTATCCATACACACTATCACTAAATGACCAAACACACCTTCTAAATTCCATAATATCAAGATTAGCTCCAACTTTGATTTCTCATGCGTTAACCCCATCATGAGTTATAAACTTGCAAGGATAGTACAAACTTACAACTCAATTATAAAACAACTTCATTTATATTAAAACATAATATAACGAAATTTCGAGGTGTTACAATACTCCCCAACATGAAAATGATTCCGTCCCCGAAATCAAAGCTAGGTAAACAAGTGAGGATATCTAGTCTTCATATCCTCTTCCAACTCTAACGTCACGTTAGCACCTCGATGATGTTTCCATTGTACCTTTAACATAACCAATTCCTTGCCATTACGTAACTTTCTAACCGATCTTTCCAAAATCGCCTCCGGTTCTTCTACACAACAACTCTTTTCATCAACTCTTACATCAGTGAGTGGAATCACATCATTCTCTTCGGCTAAACATTTCTGAAGATAGCAAATATGAAAGGTATTATGGATTCCTTCTAATTCTGGTGGAAGATCCAACTGATATGCTTGCAATCCCACTCTCTTAGTTATGGTGAAAGGCCCTAGAAAACGAGGACTCAACTTTCCACGTTTACCAAACCTTATCACACCTTTCCATGGGGATACCTTAAGCATTACACGCTCCCCAACTTAGAATTCTTTTGGTCTTCTTTTCGGATCAGCATAACTCTTTTGCCGATCTTGAGCCGCTTTCATATGCCTCCGAATTTCTTTCACCTTATCATCTGTTTGTTGTACAAGTTCCGGACCAGCAAACTGCTTTTCTCCAGCTTCTAACCAACACACCGGAGTTCTACATTACCGACCATACAAAGCTTCAAAAGGTGCTCTTCCAATACTGGAATGGAAACTATTGTTATACACAAATTCTACTAACGATAGATGCGTATCCCAGTTACCTCCAAAGTCTAACACACACGACTTTAGCATATCTTCCAAAGTTTGAATGGTTCTTTCACTTTGCCTGTTAGTTTGTGGATGGTAAGCAGTGCTCAAATTGACCTTCGTACCCAACTCTTCTTGAAGTGACTGCCAAAACCTCGAGGTAAACCGACTATCACGATCAGACACTATAGACACCAGTATACCATGCCTTGATACCACTTCATCAATATACAGCTTCGCCAATTTATCTATTGGTGACGCTTCTTTCATAGCTAGAAAATGAGCACTCTTAGTCAAACGATCCACAATTACCCAAATAGTGTCGTTACCCTTTTGCGTTCTCGGTAACTTTGTCACAAAATCCATGGTAATCTTGTCCCACTTCCATTCCGGAATCTCCAAAGATTGAAAACTTCCATAAGGCCTTTGATGTTCCGCTTTTACTAACGAACATGTCATACACTTTTCTACTATTTGTGCCACATCTACTTTCATAGCTGGCCACCAATAGTGTAGCTTCAAATCCCTATACATCTTAGTACTCCCAGGATGTATAGAATACTTAGACTTATGGGCGTCTTTGAGAATCAACTCTCGATTTCCTCCAATCTTTGGCACCCAAACACGACCTTGGAACAATTTAATTCCACGGCTATTTTCAGTCAGTTGAAGATGCTGCTTACTCATCACTTCATCTTTCAGATTTTCTTCCAGTAAGGCTTCCGTTTGTTCCTCCTTTATCCTTTCAATCAAACTTGAAGTCACGTCAATTCTAGCGTTAGTCGTTTTCAAGCACCCACTATATTTTTTTCTACTTAAAGCATCGGCTACAACATTTGCCTTACCGGGATGGTAATGCAATTCACAATCATAGTCTTTAAGTAGTTCTAACCAACGTCTTTGCCTCATGTTCAAATCCTTCTGATCAAAGACATGTTGTAAGCTCTTATGATCAGTGAAGAGAGTACACTTGGTTCCATACAGATAATGACGCCATAACTTCAATGCAAACACGACCGCTGCTAATTCCAAATCATGGGTAGGGTAATTCTTCTCATGTTCTTTTAGTTGTATTGATGCATAAGCAATCACCTTGCCTCGTTGCATCAATACACACCCTAAACCCATCTTTGATGCGTCGCTATATACCACCAAATCCTCTGTTCTTTCCGGCAATGCAAGAATAGGAGTTTCACACAACTTCTGACGTAAAGTTCTGAAAGATGACTCTTGCTTCTCAGTCCAAACGAATTTTACATTCTTTCGAGTCAACACGGTCAAAGCAGAAGCAATCTTTGAAAAGTCTTTGATAAATCTCCGATAGTAACCTACTAGACCCAAGAAACTTCTTATGTCAGACGCACTCTTCGGTGTTTCCCAGTTCGTCATTGCTTTGATCTTTGTTGGGTCTACTTAGACTCCTTCTGAAGTAAGTACATGCTCTAGAAATTGTACCTCCTTTAACCAGAATTCACATTTCGAGAATTTTGCGTACAATTTCTCTTTTCTCAACACTTCTAATACTTCACGAAGATGGCGTTCATGATCGTCTTCATTCTTCGAATAAATAAGTATGTCATCAATGAATACAATGACACACTTATCTAAGAATGGTCGACATACTCTGTTCATCAGATCCATGAACACGGCTGGATCATTAGTCAACCCAAATGGCATTACAAGGAAATCATAATGCCTGTACCTCGTTCTAAACGCTGTCTTCGGGATATCTTCATCTCTTACTCGAACTTGATGGTACCTCGACCTCAAATCAATATTGGAAAAGCATCCCGCACCTTGGAGTTGATCAAACAGATCATCAATCCTTGGAAGCGGATACTTGTTCTTAATCGTCACCTTATTCAGCTCCCGGTAGTCGATGCACATTCTCATAGTGCCATCTTTTTTCTTTAAAAACAATACCGGAGCTCCCCAAGGTGAAGAACTTGGTCTAACAAAACCCTTGTCTAATAACTCTTGTAGCTGAGACATCATTTCTTTCATTTCGGCCGGTGCTAAACGATACGGTGCACGCACTATCGGTGCCGTTCCCGGAACGAGATCAATTCGAAATTCAACTTGTCGTTCAGCCGGTAAACCTGGAAGACCATCTGGAAATACGTCCGGAAATTCACTTACCACTTTAATGTCTTCCACTTGTTTCTTTTCTGACTTCACATCCAGAACATAAGCTAGGTAGGATGAACATCCTTTAATCAAACACTTACGCGCTTTAGCAATAGAAATCAATGGAATTTCCCCCTTTCTCTTTTCTCCATAGATCAATACATCGTCCTTATCAGCCATCGGAATCCGAATTAACTTCTTTGCACAAAGTATTTCTGGCTGGTTGACTGTTAGCCAGTCCATACCCACAATCATATCGAATCCCCCAATTTCCATTAACAATAAATCAATCGGAAATTTCGTTTCCCCTATCGAAATTAAACAACTTTCAAGTCTTTCATGAACTAAGACTTTACCTCCGTTAGCTATCTCGACTACTAAGGCATCTTCCAAAGTAGTGACAGGCATAGCTAGCTTTTGATAAAACGACTTGGACACAAACGACAAATTTGCACCACAATCAAATAAAATGCGCGCGGGAATAGAATTTACTAGAAATGTACCCGAAACGACATCTTTGGATTCCTTTGCCTCTTTCTCCGTCATATGAAATGCTCGGCCTGTTGGTTTAGGAACATCTGGTTTCTTTCCTTGATCTCTGCCCTTCTTTAACTTCGGACAATCTCTTCGGATGTGTCCGGGCTGTTTACACTCAAAACAGATCGGTCCTTGAATAGGACAGCTTGCCGCTATATGCCCAGGCTTCCCGCATTTGAAGCACTCATTCCCGACTATCCGACACTGACCAAAATGTTTACTTCGACATTTCGAACACCAACTTGGTTCCCGGCGAGGTTCATAACGAACGTTCTTTCCAAAAGATTTGAATTTCTGAGAAGACTCCGACCGGCCTTCCCACTTCCGTTTCTCTCCCACGTGTGTCTTTTCTTTTTTATCTTTTGCATACACTTCCTCTATCACTTTGGCTTCTTCGATCGTCTCTCTCAACGTCGAAGCTTTTGAACTCCATACCCTCGACATCATATACCCTCGACATCATATCCGCTGGCAAACCTTTCAAATAAGCTTTAACTTTATCTTTCTCAGTTGGGGCTACATGCCCCACTAAGTTTAGCTTTTCCATGAAAGATTCCGTGTACTTCCGAACAGTAGAAGTACCCTTCTTCAGATTCCGAAATTCTTCCTCAATTCTATCCATCTCGTTTTCATTGCAGTATTCTTCCAGAATCTTTTTCTTGAATGACTCCCAAGTCATAGCAGTCAAGACTGGAGCCGAAATTGTAGCCGTCACTACATTCCACCAAGTCAGGGCATTACCTCTTAACATTTGAGACGCAAATCTGACCTTTGACTTCTCATCACAATCACAAGCCCTGAAAGCTTGTTCCATTTCCCTTACCCAATTCATACACGCCACTGGATTATCCGCTCCGATAAACTCGGGTGGTTTACAACTTAGAAACGTTTTATACGAGCAGACTCTTTCCACCCTTCTTTCAACCTCCACTACAGGATTCTGAATTGGATTTATAACTCCAGTACCAGTCTCAGTTCGCCGCAACTCCGAACTTCGATCATTCAATGCTTTCATAAACATTTCGGCTTGTTTTTCCATCGCTGTATTCATCATTCTTGTCATGTTTTCCATCATACGAGACTCCACCGTCGATTCAGGTGTTTCTTGGGTGGCGGTACTGGTACCCGTTCTATGTACCTGACTATCATCTCCTCCCGTAAAATGTAACCTTGGCGGACTCTCATGAGTTTCACCTATTTCCGGTCGTTTTTCTCATGACCAATCAATCGCGGACCTATCCATTGAAGAAATAGGGGACCTCGGTGGCGTATTCACCATCGTTTTGATATAACACAAAGAAATAACCATAAGAAATGGTTATACATATCTAGACACATGAAACGTACTTTACCGATCATTAGTCACTGTAACAATTTAGAAAAAAGTATGCTTATGTAACAATATATCCATAATGACAATAGCTAATTGAAATTGCGAACATATTATACATGAGAATTCTCGTTACCATCGTTACAGTACTAATTTCACGTATTTCCGTCGACTCTAAGACTATCCCGTCTTAGTACTTCTACCCATATCTCACGAATCATAACTTAATTCATCACAGCTTAAGTCTAGGTATCTCACTTAACATACCTAGTTCACTTAAACTAATGATCTGATACCATATTGTAACACCCTAAAAATCAGGGCTAATTTGAACCTCATTTCGTAACAAGTTATGACAAAATAACATCCAAACTTTTATATAAGAGGAGAGTGAACTATGCGGTTTCATAATTACAAACATGGAATTCTCCCAATAACTTATTAATCTAATCATGTCCACTTTAATTAGATCAACTAAGTTATCTAACCAATCCATCAAAAGCTTCATTGCTTTAGCTAACTCCTCCGCTTATCTCTTAAGTTGGATACTTCAAAAGCTCTCGGCACACATCCCATTTACTTCCCCGAGCCTGTACCTGGTAAGAAAATTAATTTGAAACGATTAGGCTTACGCCTAATGAGAACATCAAATTTCAAATTAAAAACGTTAACAGTTTGAAAATATCCAATACATATAAACAAACCTGTTCTCCACCGTTCTTACCATACACGTGCTCACCTCGATGACAGGATCATACCCGATCCCATGAATATGACTAACATTCAGTAAATCATATTATCACAATTAAGAGCCTACTACGAATCCTTATAGATTCTAAACTATTGCTCTTATCCAAGAAATTACAAGTTGCTTTATGCCTATTTCTTGGCCCGAAAGTAGAGATTACAAGTTACTTTATGCCTATCTCTGGTCTTCCCCTAGAAATCACGAATTACAACTTACTTTATGCCTATTCCTCGATTTCTATCCTATGAAATAGAAATTACAAGTTCCTTTATGCCTATTTCTCATTTCATAACACCTTTACAAAATGGGAATTACAAATTACTTTATGCCTATTCCTCATTACAATACATAACCGTGCCTATGGATCCATTACACATACTATACAAGTATAGTATTAACCTAAACCAAACCCTTTAGCCTAACACACTAACATCCAACCGTAAGTATGTTCAAGCTATAAAGATTGTATTTCAATTTCTCCATCATACCCTGTCCAAGAGTTATCAAAACTCCCAAGTTACCGGATACCGAAAAGAATCCAGAACATCCAAAGTGACCGAACAACTGGAGTTTTCGGACACCACAAAACTATCCGGACATGGTATCTTACCGGTTACACAAAATTACCGGATATCTCAATCTTACCGGATACTAGCCCTATCCGGATACTTACCAGAAACATAAACAATCCGGACAACATAACTTTCCGGACAACATCCGAAAACCAAGGTAATCCGGATACCATCCGGTATCTAATTCATCCGAAAACTACTAAATAAACAAGACTTACCAGATATCTTTGCCTCGTCCGGATACCTTCGCACAGGGGTCTCCAGATACCTCTTTTTATCCGGAAACTACGGCTGTTCTTCAATTTTACCATCAATCAGTCCCAATAATATCATTCTTAATTCGACCCATATCATTCTAACAGTTGTAAAGCATACAGATACTAAAACAACACCAAAATCATCCAATTTTATAGTTTATAAAATCAAAATAGGATGAACACACCTTTAAAGAAGGTAAACCCACTTAATGCACAATCTAATGCTCCAATCTGCTGTCAACGATTCTAAAAAAAATTTGAAGACCAAAGTTTGGTTTTCCTCTTCTCTTCTTTCTCCCTTCTTTCTCCCTATTCTCTTTCTCTGATTTCTCTAAACCGACTCAGCTAAAAAAGAATGAGATATTTCTCAATCTCAGTCCCTTTATCCATACACACTATCACTAAATGACCAAACACACCTTCTAAATTTCATAATATCAAGATTAGCTCCAACTTTGATTTCTCATGCTTTAACCCCATCATGAGTTATAAACTTGCAAGCATAGTACAAACTTACAAATCAATTACAAAACAACTTCATTTATATTAAAACATAATATAACGAAATTTCGAGGTGTTACAATACTTATCTATATTTATCGATCTATACTCCTTTAAAAAATATTATGGTTATTATTGACATTGTGTGATGGATAATAAAACTAAACATGGAACACATTTATTCTTTCGAGTTTGAAGTGTTAAATTCGGAATGTTTTGCGCCACATCGCGCACGAGCACGTATCTAGTTTATCTGTTAACACTCTTTCGGTTATAAGTTTTAAAAATAACCTGTTTTCCCTTTTTTCTATTTAAACTTATTTATCACTTAAACCTCTCTTACGTTGTGTTCTCAAAACTCATTTTAGGAAGGAAAGGAAAGGAAAAGGAGAGAAATGGGTGGAAAGTAAAAAAAAACTCGTGTTCTCGAAACCTTTTTAGAAGAGAAAGGAAAGAAAACGGAAGGAAAATAATAATAAGTTTCCTTCCAAAACTTTCTTCCCAAATCTGAGAGGAAAGGAAAGGAAATAAATTAAAAGCATTTAAAAAATTACTGACATCATCAAAATTACAAAACTACCCAATATTTTCTTATAAAAGATATATTTTTAAGGGTATATTAGTAAAAAGAGTAAATTACGGATTTGGTTCATCAAGTATGCGAAAAGTTACGAAACTGGTCATTTATCTTCAAAAATTACATGATAACCCTCCAGGTATGCAGTTTGTTACGAAATTGGTCCCTTGAGCTGACGACCGTCTATTTCCTGCCGTTAACCCCCACCACGTGAGATGCACACGAAGGTATTTTTGTCAAACCTTAATTATTTCTTTTTTTCTTTTTCTTATACCCCTCTCATTTAAAAACACCCCGACACCCGTTACCCCCTCCCCCAAACGAATAGAACCTGCATATCTTCTTCTCCATCGAAGCTCATAAGCTCAGACCATGGTGTTGTGTTACTGTGGTGCGTACACGGTTATCCTATGTAACACCTCAAAAATTTCCATAAATTGTACCTTATTTTGGAAGTTATGAAAAATATGAAGTCAATGGATCAAGATTATAATTAGTCAAAGTGTGGGGTTAATTATAAAAAATTGGATTTTGAGATATTTAAATGAGAAAGATCAGGCTTTGTGTGAGTTATCTGATTTTGGAAAATATCTTTGAGGTTGGTTCAAGGCAGAGAGAAACCGAGTTCTAAAACTCTCGTTCGGTAAGAAATTCGATCGTTTTCTCCAACTAAATTGATTAAGGATGGATGATTATAAGTCAATTTTGGTTTATGATCAGGTTATTGAATCATTCGAGAATCAGGTTTGAAGTTGAAGTTACTGGGTTGAGTCGATTTGCTCAGACTCAGGTTATTGAATCATTCGAGAATCAGGTTTGAAGTTGAAGTTACTGGGTTGAGTCGATTTGCTCAGACTCTGAATTGAGTTTGTTTTAAGGTGAGTTCCTCTTACTTGATATTTTTTATGTGTTATTATCAAATGTTTGAATGATTTAAACTTATACTGGTATTGGTGAATCGTGGTCAGTATAATTTGAATGATATGCGATTTTGGGTTAGAAAGTTTGATGTTATGGTCGATGTTTTCGGGTAAGTAATATTTTCCCGGAAGTATCCGGAAATTGATGTTTTCCGGAAGTACCCGATATGTTTTCCGGAAGTATCCGGTAAGTTGTATTTCCCGAAGTATCCGGTAAACTCCATTTCCCGGATACAAGTTTCGGATTGTGTTTCCCGGATACAAGTCCCGGATTGAACTTCTCAGATACAACTTTCAGATTGTGTTTCCCGGATACCAGTCCCGGATTGTTCCCAGATCCATAGTTTCCGGTAGTTTTTGGATATGAGTTTCGGACACTTAGTCCGGATAGTTTTTCTGGTAGTGTCCGGTAATTACTGAGTTGCCGGCAATATTGATTTTTGGTAATTTTCTGATAGGAGACATTCTGATCAATTGATTTCAAATTTAGCAGTACGAACATAATTATAACTCTCAACTTCGAGTATGATATGATATGTGATATGTTTTGATTTGGTACGCACGTATGCTAGTAAGTGTAATGGATCCATAGGCAATAGCATTATTTGATAAACGTGGAATAGGCATGGCGCTTAATTGTAATTCCCGTTGACTTGAAATGAGGAATAAGCATGGCGCTTAATTGTAATTCCCATTTCGTATTGTGACATGAAATCGTGGAATAGGCATGGCGCTTAATTGTAATTCCCGTTTTCTATTGGAAGATAAGGGATAGGCATGGCTTAATTGTAATCCCTACTTCCACACCAAGAAATAGGCATGGCGCTCGCTTAATTTTAATTTCTTGGACATGAGCTGTAATCTAGAATCCTCAGTGATTGGTAGTGGCGCTCTTAAACGTGATACTATGACTTACTTAGTGTTTGTCATATTCATGGAATCGGGTATGATTCCCGTCATCGAAATATGTTATGTGTACGGTAAGAAAGTTTGTGAAAAGGTTATTTTATATGCTTTGTTTACAAATTGGGTTTTTAAAGCTTATAAATGTTTTGATTTTAATTGGATGTTCTCACTAGGCGCAAACCTAATGTTTTCAAATAAAATTTTCTAATCAGGTTCTGGCTCGGGAAGGGATATGAAGTGATGAGCGGAGGGTGACTTTTGAGTCATAACTTTTCGAGATGTAATAGAGGGATTAGTTTATGACGAAGATATTTAGGAGATTACCCAGACAACCCTTATAATCTGATCTTATTGTTATGTATTAGATTAGTAGGTTGTTTTTGATAATTTAGTTGTAAATATGAATTTTCGTTACTAATGCTCCATTTATGTATGAAAGTCATGGAATATATTGTAGTATAGTTTGATAAATTTAAGGTTTAAATTTATTGTGATTTTTAGGGTGTTTCAGTTTGGTATCAGAGTTGTAGTTTAAGTGAACTAGGTATGATCGTAAGATACCTAGACTTAAGCTGAGATGAATAAGTTATGATTTGTAAGATTGGGTAGAAATACTAAGACGGGATAGTCTTAGATTCGACGAAAATACGTTAATTACGAACTGTGATGATGGTAACGAGAATTCTTATGTGTAGTATGTTCATAATTTTAATTAGCTACTCTTATTATGAATATATTGTTACGTAAGCATACTTGTTTCTAATTGTTATGGTGATTAATGAACGATAAAGTACGTTTCTTTATCATCTTTATATATTCTTAATATATAAGAGAGGGAAAATTTTGGAGTATTAAGGTGGCACCTTGAGGATTGAGTATTATCAAATGGTGAATTATGGTTGATTCTATAAACTCAATTTTTAGGTAATAGTCATATCATCTTTGAAAGAAGCGTAACTTTTTTTTTCTATTACGATTAGTGATGGCCAAATCGACCCGACCCGGCCCGACCCGATCGGGAAACCCGAACCGAAACCGCCCAAAAACCGGGCCCAGCCCGACCCGGTCAAGAACCGGTTTCCAGCTTGAGAGTCGGGACCGGTTTGGGTTTTTTGCGATTTCTCCGGCCCGACCCGGCCCGATTCGGGCCCAGGTTCTTGGCCCGACCCGACCCGACCCGCTTTTTTTTCAAAAAAAAAAAGAGTCGTTATAGAGGGTTTGTGACCGTTATTTTTGCTCAAATTTCACCCTCCAACCCCATATAAAATATTAGGGGTGTTATGGAGGCCATCACCACGTTTGGTAATGCTAGTAATAATACGGCATGCGTAGAAAAATTACGTTTGGCTTTATCCCCTATTTTAGAGGGAAAATTATTTCATACACGTTGTTGCGCACACATAATAAACTTAGCCGTTCAAGACGGCTTAGGTTGCCTTTATGAGCCTTTATCTAAGTTTAGGCTTATGTTACGCCGGATTTTCACAAAAGGTAAAAAAATGCATAACGCATATAGAGAATATTGCAAACAAGTCGGTTTTAAAGCTTTGTGACCGGCACACGATATGGCGGTTCAATGGAATTCGACTTGGAAAATGATGGATAATTTAATAAGACAAAAACAATATATTCAAGCATTTTATAACGTTTATTACCCGGAAAACACGATAACTGATGATGATTGGCAAATGATTTATGGCTTTCACGATATTTTGGGCGATTTCAAAACTGCAACAACTATCTTATCCGGTATTTATTATCCAACAAGCCCTTTACTTTTAAATCAAATATATATTTTGGCAAGTAAAATTGCTCAATACGAAACGGATTTGTACTTTCACGACGTGGTGAAACCAATGAAAGCAAAATTGGTAAAATATTTTAAAGAGATCCCCTTCACTTTTCTTTGTGCCGAGCCATTAAACCCGTATTTAAATGTTACGGGTGTCGAAGTTTTAATACAATCAATATGTTTCTCGTTTGGTTTGGATTCTTCTACAAATAATTCTTTTTCAAGGAACCGCATACACCAATTTAATAATGATTTTCATCATTTATTTGAGATTTATAGAGTTAATTATGGGGGAGGAAGCCAACAAACCCCTACACCTCAAATGTTTTCACCGGGTTCTAGTAGCAGCCGTGGCCGAAACCGACAAGACTTAATGTCAACTTTAATGCAATCGGTTGCCATGAAATCTACTAAAAAGGCTAGATATGATGGTGATAATTTGGGTGAATTCAATCAATACGTACGTACTAATTTTATAATGGCATCCTCCACAAACGTCGTAGATGTTGAATCACTAGATTTATTAGAATGGTGGAAAAATAAACAACCGAGTTTCCCGATTATGGCGACTATTGCACTTGATATACTAACAATCCAAGCTAGTACCGTAGCTTCGGAGTCTGCTTTTTCTCTTAGTGGCATGATCATATCGGAGCGTCGGACAAAATTAACCCCGCAATCGGTAGAGTGTTGCATATGTCTGAAGGATTACTTGGATGGAGAAGACCGCATTCAAGATCAAACGAACCTGGAGAATGATCTAGACGGCGTGGAAGAAAACTTAGCCGAAAACGAAGCCGATGAAAATATAAGTACGTCGGGAACCGTAACCGACAATTCTAATGTTAGTAGTGTCGGTTGCGTCTCCCGATACGACGATGACGAAGAAGAACCAGACACCGACCGCCTTGACGATCGGACGGCTATTACACGACTGCAGAAGTACAATACTCTTGAAGATTACAATCCAGATCAGAATCCATACTACGCTCCATACAATCCATACAATTACAATCCATGGGGATGGGGTGATGGGGGTGGGAGTTTGGGAGCGGGACCTTCGGGTGTTTAGAATTTATGTATTGTAACTTGTAAGTTTGTAACTTAAAATTATATATAAATTATAAAATGTAAAAGTGTATTTTAGTGATATATATTATAAGTAAAACGTATTTTTAAAGTGTATTTTAGTGATCCAATCCAATTTTTTACTTTTTAAAGTTTAGTAATTAATTATTATACAAAGAAATTATTTTTTTTTTAAAAAACAAGAAAATACGCCGGCCCGATCAAGAACCGGTTTTGGGCCCGGCTAGACCCGGTTTTATACAAACCGGTTTTCCATACCAGTAAACGGGTCAGGGATTTTCGGGTTAAACCCGGCCCGACCCGACCCGGTTTTCGCCAGAACCATTTTTAGCCTTTACTGTTTGAACCCGGTTTTTCCACCGGCCCAACCCGACCCGACCCGAACCCGGAATTTGGCCACCACTAATTACGATGGGGTTATTGAAGGGGTGGCCCATTCCGCCGAATGTCCTTAAAAGTTGGTCTACGCCACTTGCAAGTTGCAACCAATAGAGTTTTTAAAGTTGAGGAGAATCTTTTTTTGATCTTTGGAGGTTTGATAGCTCACAACAATTTTCGTCCCTCTCTTAATGGCAATTACCTTTTTCCGTTATATCCAATTAAATGAAGAGTATTTTGGTCATTTCAGCCATTTTCACAATCTTTTTCTTTTACAATAATTATTAACTTTAGGGACCATTTATGTAAATCAAATGATAACCATATAAATATGTTATAAACCCGTGAGAACCAATATAAAAAAAAAATTACATGATATTTTTTTTCATTAAATGCTAGGATTTAAGATATATTGTTTCACATACATATATTTGTTTCATAATATGATAGTTTCACATGAATTTGTTTTATCATGTGAATATTTACCTATATTTTTCATTTCACTAGGTGAATAAAAAAAATTCCACATGTAATCTTTTCACAAGGTGAACACGAACATATGGGGACAATATCTTAAATCATAGGCTTTGATGAAAAAAAATCATGTAAAAAAATATTTGTATCCTGATTCTCACGGGTTTGTAACATATTTGTGGTTCTCATTTGACTATCGTCTTATATATATATATAATTACACAACAGGTTCTTAATGTTTGATGTTTTATTTAAAATAAATACATTTTGATAAAAGGTAAAATGACTAACATACTCCTCATTAAATTGGATTTAACAGAAAAAAGTTAACGACCGTTAAGTCGAGGGACGAAAATAGTTGAAGTGTGTGATAGGTGAGGGGCTAAAGTGAGAAAATGAATTTTAAGGACAAAAACGTTAAAATAGCTAAACGTTAAGGACCGAAAATTAAATTTACTCAAAACGAAATAAAATAAGAGAAACACAAAACTAATCAATGTGTGAATACAAATAACAAAATCGTAGAAATTGTGTTGCATATTTGATATCTTTAGTTGACCGATAAGTTATGTTGAATGGCCAAAGACATGTTATTTTGTATGCGCGTGTTCATTTTCAATTCCATTCAATTTGTGATCATGATTCTTCTTCTTTGATATTGCCATACTAAGGCCTTCCGTACCCCAAGCGGGGAGGGCTCGGGAAGGGCTGAGGTGGCAGCGGGGTGAGGGCGGGATGGGGTACGGGGCGGGATGGGCATGCGGGAAGGGATGGTTTTCGGGGATGGGATCCCGATCCATCCCGAGGGTTTTTTAAAAAAAAAAATTTAATTAAATTTTTTAAAAAATAACCGTTGAACGGCTCTTTCTTAAATAAAAAAAAATTCTCAATTTAATCCCACTATATATTTAACCATCAACCTCTTATTTCTCACACCTCTCAACCTCTTATTTCTCACACCTCTCAACCTCTTCTTTTTCACACTATCAAATTCTCTCAATCTCACACCTCTCAAACTCTCTCAAATTCTCTCAACCTCTTATTTTTCACACCTCTCTCATCATGAATCCAAACAGAACACCTACATCCCGTCGTAACCGACCGAATACACCACAATCGCAAGAAGATCAAGAGCTTGGTTTCCAAGCGTTTACACAACAAGGTTATCATCCGCAATTTTCGCAACAAATTCCGCCACAATGGTCGCAACAAAATCCGCCACAATGGTCGCAACAAAATCCGCCACAATATCCGCAACAATTTCCCCAACAATTTCACCAACAATTTCCGCAACAATTTCCTTACCAATTTACACGTCCCGGTTTGATTGAACAAGGTTTTACTCCGGCCAACTACAATCTTCCTTCACCCGCAATCAATCTCGACGACGACATTGTTCCGAAAACCCAACCTTCTACCCCGAACTCACCACAATTTATCCCGACACAACAATCTAACCCGGAACCATCAAATCCGAGACGAACGAAAGCCGCCAAACAAACGTGGACAAGAGCCGAGGAACTCGCGTTAGTGTCGGCGTGAGTTGACGTTTCGGAGGACCCCGTGGTCGGTAACGCACAAAGCGGTGGTAATTATTTTTATTGTTATTATTATTATTATTATTATTATTATTATTATTATTATTATTCTTATACTTAATTTTACATAAATGTAGGAAATTTTTGGGGCCGAATCGGGGATGTGTTCTTTACTCGCATGGGTCGTGAACCAGGTTATAGATCAACCCATCAACTCAATAGCAAGTTCAACGACCTCAATAAAAGAGTTAATTCGTTTGGCGGCATCTACAACAACTTGCTCAATAATAGATCAAGCGGGATGAGTGAGGCCGATATATCCCGAACGGCACACGAACGGTATGTAGCACGCCATAAAGTTGCTTTCACTCACGAACAAGTTTGGGACGTCCTAAAAAAATGTCCAAAATGGGGAGCCGTTCCAACGATGACGACAACTTCATCGCGGGGTTCAAAACGTACCCAACCTTCCGATGATGATGATGACGAGCAAATTCAACGACCCATCGGGAGAAACAAGGCAAAAAAATCATCAACGAGTAATACGTCCGGGGCGAATACGGACGAAAGTGTTACTCAGTTGTTGACGACGTTCAACAACAAGATTGATGATACAATGGAATACAAAATGAAAAAACTCGATCTCGAAATCGAAATCGAACGCTCAAACCGATTTGAGAAAGACTTCGAGTTTTTCATAACCCCGCATGATCACCTTACGGGAAACGCTTTGAGGGCTACTTTAGCGAGAAAAAAGCAACTCCAAAAATTTCATAATTGGTAGTGTTTTGTATTTTGTAATTTTTATTTTTAATGAATGATATGAATTTTAATTTTTATTATTTATCTTATTTTTATTTATTAAAAAATATATAAATATTTTTATTTTGTTAAATAATTAAATGTATAAATAAAAGAATTAAAATAAATGAGGTGGCAAAAGGGTTTGAGGGAATGGGGTACGGATGTTTAGGGATCGTGAGGGATGGAGTGAGGGATGGGAGAAAAACTGATGTGGCGCTGAGGTGGAGGGGAATCTTTGAAAGATAGGGTTTATGGGGTACTGATGGCCTAATTTATGTTGGGAAAGAAAAGGAAAAATAGATAAGCAGGCTAGTCATTATAAGGCTTTAGCCATGTAAGGCTTATCAATTGGTATAAAAACCCATCTAAAAAAAATCATCTCTAATAGCTATGTTAATTTTTTTTAAATAGAGTAAAAAAATTCAAAAATTTTAAGAAAATTTGCATCTATCTCCAACAGCTATGCTATTTTAGCAACTCTAGTATTAATTATCTTATTCAAATATTCAATTTATTTAATTATATTATTAACATACTCAATGTATGAAAAGTTGGGAAAAGAAAAGTTTGCTTTTTGAGGATAATAATTAATATTGATCCAGAATTGTTGCTGGGCTAACATAGGATCCGGAGTCCCTAAAGTGGACCCGGAAGTGTGTGGGACGAAAAGGAAATCCGGAACCCTTAACTTGGATCTGGAAATGAATTGGGCTTGGGCCGCCATAGAACCGGATTCCATTAGGGATCCGGTATGGTTCGGTCGGTGTAGATCCGGAACCCACTAGTCCTGGAATTGGGCTTAGTCTAAAGTGATCCGGAATTTTAGTGGACCAAAGGATCCGGTATTGATTGATGAGATCCGGAAATTTGTTTAATTGAACCATAGTTCTGGAGTGTAAATAAGGGCCGAAAATCATTTCTTTTGGGCCGTGGAATCCGAAATTTAAATTAAAGAACCCGGAATCTATGTAGCAAGACCGAAATATTTGGGTCCGGATTCCAGAGTTAGTTGAGTATCGAGTTAGATAGAAAATTACTCAGACTAAGATTTACTCGAGACTCACTATCCTTATATTTTTTTAACATCATAGGTGTTCTCTTTAAAATCTGAAGTTGTGAGAAGGAATTTCTAAATCGCCAGATGAGTTTTTCTAATCCTAAAACATTTTTAAGTGTGGAACTTCATGCATGTTCATATTGACAAATATACGTATTGTTTAAAATTATACATGAAAGGTGCGATTTATTTAAGTGGATATATCTTGCTTATGTATGGACATGCTATGGCATTTGTGTGAGATAGGGGTGTGTCCCACAATATTAAATATATGAATTCGTTTCATATATGGCCGGTGTGTGCCCTTTTACGCTGTCACGGTGTGTGTGACCATAGCGTGTGCCATTATCATGTCATAGTGTGCTGATCATATATGTGTATTTCATAACAAGTTTTGTATAATCATTTCTTACTGAAAATTTTACATAAGCTGTGTTATTTGTGGTGTGGCTTTTGAGGGAACTCACTAGACCTCATGGTCTAACCCTCGCTTTCAAAACTAAAAACCTTTCAGGTAAGCAGGTGGTAGAAGGCTCGGTTAAAGGTAAAGGGAAGATGTGAGACGGAGCTTGCATCTTAAGGATAGAAGACTTCCAATTATTATTAGACTCAGGTGTAATTAGGGTTGTATTCCGCAAACCCATTTTTTTTAATATTGTTAAATCTTGGTATGGGCCAAGTTTTGGCAGTTATTATTAATATCTATTGAAGTCTTGCCTGGCTACTTTTAGACGGGTTGTTACAGTTGGTATCAGAGCGCTAGTTTAAGGGATTTAGGTGACCGGATAAGCCTAAACTTAAACTGTGGAGTAGGAGGACACAACTAAGATATAGGAAGCCTTTAGGGAAAACCTTAATCATCGAGAATTTAGGACGATAGTAGTAAGGACCCACATGTAAGGTAAATTCAAATCACATCTGGCTAATGTCATTATGAATTTACAGGTGCATGGGTGTGCTTGTGTAACGTCCCAAAAATTACAAGGAATTTAAAATTTTAAAAATAATACATTTCGTTAAAATCAAACCATAAGTTAACAAATCCCATTACAATAAAAATAAACGTCGTTAATTAAAACCGTCAAATGAAATTTAAGCAGCGGAAAAGTTATATAATTAAATCCCCATTTAAAAAGTTAAACTTAAACAGCCTTCGCCTTGCGCCCGTGTGTACCGTCATGCCCGACTGCTACTCGCACCTGAAATCATAAGATATTGGGAAGGGGTAAGCACGAAGCTTAGTGAATTCCATCACATGCGCAGATAGGAATTATATACACATCACCCTTATCCGCACATAAGAAACAACATCACAGTTACATAAAACGAGTAAACATCTACAAGTAATTATGTATCCAACACCTCGGTCCCACCGAGTTGTAATGTAACACACTCGTCACACCGAGTTTCCACAACGTTTCTTTCCACTTCCTCAGTCCCACCGAGTTGTAATGTAACACACTCGTCACACCGAGTTCCCACAACGTTTCTTTCCACTTCCTCGGTCCCACCGAGCCCTCGGTCCCACCGAGTTGTAATGTAAAACATTTATACTAAGCATTTAAACCAATCAAATATTACACACCACAAACAACTAGTTCACACCACAAAGACAGTAATACATACAAACTACTATGACATGCATACAACCCCTAACTACACAGTGAGAGAACTCACCTCAAGAGCAAAGTAGATACCCACAACAGCAAGACGAGCCGGCCAACTCCAACTCACCTCTTTCCACCTAAATAAGTGATATCAAACGTCAACGCGAAGTCCTAACCCAAAGTCACAACTATGAGCCCACACATGAAAAATCCAGCTTTTACTCTAAGATTTACAGGTCTGTTCGGGACCTGTTTAGCCCCTCTTAAACTCCTCAAACCAGAATTATTATTCCATAATCAGTTAGTTTCATGACTTAGGGTTCCAGGGACATATCGTACGCGTTCTAACGATTTTCCTACAATTTAATATGAATTTTCTAAAAACAGGGCGCGAGTCTGCCAATTCCGGACCTGCTGTCAAAACAGTTAATTTACACCTAGTTAGAGGCCGAACCAGACTTCCGCTAAAACACGAAAAGTGTGCCCGACACAGAATGTGAACCGTGGGCACCGGTTTCGCCTCAATCCGAGCTACCACGGAAAAGTTATGAATGAAATAAAACTGGGCAGAATGGTAGCGATCACATAAAATCATAACGTTATTAAAACGGTTTACGCAATTAGTTAGGTTTTAAGGGTTCGGGTCAAGGTTACCACGGCTGGACTATTCTCCGCACCACCCACTGCCACCTTCGGCAGTGGTGGTCGGCGGCGGCAGCAGCCACCTCTGGCGACGGTGGTGGTTTGAAGAGGGAACTCCAACGAGACCGAAAGGGACGGTTTCACCACTTTTATCCGGTCACCCACCCCTCGCACACACGAACAGCCCCCAACCCGCTTTTACAGCCACCACAAGGGTGGTTCGCGGGACAACACACCGCCGGCAGCCACGGCTGCGGCGGTGGTGGTTGTTTCATGATCGAACGACAACGAGAATTAATAAGACGGAACTAGCCTACTACCCACATCTCACTCCATACCCACGCAACCTACGGTCGCGGACCTGCCCTCACCGCCACCGGGATGGAGGCGTACGGTGGTGGCAGCCGGCGGCAGCCATGGCCGCACGTGACGGCAGTGGCGGCAGTCTTACGGTTAAATGACGAAAAGAAACAAAAAGGTAGAGTGAGACTTACCTTGACGACGGTAAAGAGGCAAACCCAACTTCCGGCTTCTCTCTCTCACTCTCGCTATCCTATCTCCCTCGCTATACTCTCTCTCTCTCTCTCTCTCTCTCTCTCTCTCTCTCTCTCTCGCTGCCCTACGCTTCGCCGGCAGAACCAGCGGTGGTGCTGGCGGTTTGTGTGTGTCCGGCGACGGCAGCAAAGGAAACACCGAAGGAGAACGACCAAGAAGGCTAGAAAGAGAGAAAAAGAGGTTAGGGTTGTCGTTTGCTTGTCACCAAAGAAAACGAGAGAAGGGAAGGGGGAAAAGGATCGGTTTCACATGGGCCGAACCCCATGCAACCTCTTCCCCACTTGGCACAATTAGCCCCTACACATTCATTCCCTAACCAACAAAAATGAGTTTTAAGATTATATAACATTTTGGTCAGTCCCGCTATTCCCGTTAACCACAACGTTAAAGAAAAACACAAAATAACTTTTATAAAAAAAATAAACATACCGGGATACGGGCTTTACAACTCTCCCCCGCTTGAATTAGACTTCTTCCCCGAAGTCTACGTCCGCAAACAGTTCTGGATAGTTCTCCCGCATCTCAATCTCGGGTTCCCAAGTCCACTCGGAACCCTTTCGGTGTTTCCACTGAACCTTCACCAACTGGAATCTAAATTTCTCTATACGCTTGGCGACAACCCTAACTGGAATCTAAATTTCTCACACCGACTAAAATTTCTCGAATACTTTTCTTACCAACAAAACTCCTTCAAGAACACTGAAATTATGATCGGAAGAACACTCCAACAACTGGAATCATTCCTAGTCAAACGATTTCGGTTGTCTCCCAACCTTAGATGTTCTATACATCCCGATTCAATTTCAAGCTCTAACCATTCTAAAGTTGCTCATCAATATACCTTACAGGATACTCGAATCCGATCATTCTTACCATTAACTGTCGATTAACTTCCACGAGTTCTAATAGACTCCCAAAATTTATTTCACACGGATCATCAAACCAGTAAATCTATAATCACCCACGAAGGTCATTCCTCCATAACCATTCACCACAAGCAAACATCTCAGGGTTACTACTACCATCAATATAATTTCCTTAAAATCGGCTACAATTCTCCAATTACACTAAAGCGTTTGGCCTCAAGCCCAAAAGTCGACACCTAAATATACTAGTTACCTCAAAAATTCTACGCATTTATCCTCTTTATTACAAAGGCATCATTCCCTAACCTATACTATTCGGCCTACAGTACCAACACGCGTGGAATACCCAACCTTCCACCGTCGACATATCTTCCACACTCGCTCTACGAAGCCTAGCTACACCGTAACAATATACACCTTAACGCCTACCTCCCAGGTACGTCTCAAGTCCCGGCACATCGGAACTACCTCTCAGGTAAGTGCCCAAGACTGTATCCTCTTAGTGCCTACTGGAAAGTCAAGGTCATAACACATGGATACCGGGGTCCCACCCCGAGATACCCAACCGACCGTTACCAACGTCTGACTGACCTGACCAAGGATTTAATGCAAACAGTCTACCAACAACATGTCTATCCCGGAATGACTCACTCACCCAACATGCAAATACTCAACGTGCAATAAGTGCAAAACTGTGCAACAAAACAACCCATCAACAAAACTCCACATCGAGCCATTAAAAACCGTGCAATCGACCCATGACTATCTCAAAGTCAAAACCGAGCAAAATGCTCCACGCTTGCTAGACCCATAAGTCGGTCAAAAACGCGTTTAAATAAAATTTAAGCAAGCAATACTCTAAAATCAACATTAGTCCCAAACTCGACACGGGTTAAACAAAAGAGTTTTCCAAAAGGACTCACCCCTTAAAATTCTCAAAATGACACATAACACTTATAAGCGCACTTCCCAAATGGTTTACAAAATCATTCACAAAAATATTTTCAACGTCAAGATTTTTCATTTCAAAAAGATCGTAAGCAATAAAACTACTATTACCGGGTCGGTAGTTACGCAAAAATGGACCCGCTCGTCCCACATATGAAAATCATGTTGAAAATCATTTCATTGCAGCTTAGTTTACTCACAAAACGTAAAGCGAAATAAATAATTTCTTTGAAAACGAACCGTCACGGTTCTAGTATGAATTGACTCATGACATGTATTTAAAGTAACCGCTCGACCTTACACCGGGTGTGACAAAAGTGTGCACATAATTTCAAAATCAGTTCCACGACGTTTGACCCCCAAAATTTCTCTTTTTAAACATAAAATGTCGTGGCACAGGGTTTATCAACAAATTTTCTGCGCGTCGGCTAGTCATACAAAACGATGAAACGGTTTACAAATATATTTTTGTTAAAACACAACTGTCTCGTGTAAGTTTCAAACTTAAAGATAAAAACCAATCCGTTTCCATCATTTGAAAATATCGACTAAAATCTCATAAAATCTCAAAAGGTGGGGTTCTTTAAATTGATTTCCAAGATTTCCCCAAATGGTCACATAAACAAATGAGATATGCACCTCGTGAAATTAACCCACACGACTCAACATGCCGTAAGACAAAACTTATTTTAACCAAATCACTCAAATAGCTTTATACAGACATCGTGGAATGTAACTTTCCGTCTCAACTCTAACATATGTGGAGGAGTTCCAATGTTAAAGTCACAAGCCGTAGTCACTTGCCCAACATTTTAAACACCACAAAACACGGATATCATTTTACCCGAAAGAACCGTTGGAAAAATAACGAAATGAGACAAATTCTAACAAAGTTTGCACTCCCGTGATAAAACGATTTCATACACTTTCAAAACCATATTTCAAAATCTTGTGTGTGTGCTGAACATTTCCCAAAATTCCAAAACACCATCCATAAAATGATTTGAAACACAAGAATTTGTTAATGCAATCTATTTCAAAATCAAACTTTGTGCATGACTTAGTCGGCATTCTACGCCTCGACTCCTACTCCTCCAAATCTCTCCGGTCCACTAACGTCATCAGGACATTTAAACCTCTTAGGCAAGTTGGGAAATTACTTCAAATAATCCCTACGATTTTTCCTCAAATCAAAGTCGGCGCTACAAGCCTATGATTCTAGCACAATCATCCATCTTGGCCCGAAACAAACATCATCCTTATCGTCACCCGAAGTGATCAATACTAGAATCGTCCTTTTATTCCAACAACTACTAATTTATAACCTTCGTCACTACCCCAACGATCATCCCATCAAATCAAATCAAGTACACACCTGTACTAGTAGGTTTACTATAGTCGTTCCTCCTTGTGATGGCTATTCTGGGTAGATATTACAACGAGTTATTAGCACATGATAATTCACACTAACAATGCTTACGCTCAACTCCTTGGATTCCTCGTGACTTTCCCCGACTCGAGCACTAATCCTGTGTTTCCGATAGTAGGAGCTCTACTACTACCTTCCACACCTATCATCACTCGTTCCGAGTTCCATCCGATGGGTCCAAGTAGTTTCTCGCCGATAACTCCACACATATGCCCGCACCGGCATATGTACACACTTCTCCTAGCTCCCTAGGAATTCCACCCAACTCCACTACCCTTGCTATGACGAAATCCCCACTAGTCACGACGAGTCACCTCGCGAATGCACAGTCGCACACAGTGTAAAACCAGATAGACATTCGAATATAAGATTCTATCCTACAACGGTTGGACTCAAACAAGAGCTGCGCAATAGAACTAAATCCGACATTCTAAGGCTATTTGGTTCCTACCGCACACAACCTATAGTGCATTCACTTAACAACTTATCAAGGCTAGCATGAACTCCTATTAGCAAACAACAAACATGCAGTACAGTGTAATAAGCACCAAACAATCCAGCACACATACTCCTATGTTCTAGAAAGCAATCTAGCATACATACTCATATGTAAACACTCTTCCCAGCTCACTAGGAATTTCATCTCATCCCACTACCCTTGCTACAACGGAATCCCTGTTAGCCATAACGAGTTGCCTCGCGAATACCCAGTCGCATGCAGCGTGAATCAAATAGACATTCGAATGCAAGATTCTATCCTAGAACGGTTGGACTCAAACAAGAGCTGCGCAATAGAACTAAATCAAATATTCTAAGGCTATGTGATTCTTACTGCATACAACCTATAGGGCCTTCACTTGACAACCTACTATAACTAGCATTGATTCCTACTAGCAAGCAGTCATCATACAGTACAGTGTAAACAACATAGGCAATCTAGCATGCACACCCTATGCCTAGAAAGCAAAAAAATACACTAAGTACTGTACCTTCCCACATAGCGTCGACTGACTGTACACACTGCGCCTTCGATCACCGTTTCCCAAACGGGTTTTCCTTTTTCCTTTATTCTCAAAGATTTTAGTAAAAGAGTTTAAAACTTCATAGCCGCAACTTGAGACCAAACACACCGAGATGTGTTTGATTCACTCAAGCTGTGCTCTGATACCAAGTTGTAACGTCCTAAAAATTACAAGGAATTTAAAATTTTAAAAATAATACATTTCGTTACAATCAAACCATAAGTTAACAAATCCCATTACAATAAAAATAAACGTCGTTAATTAAAACCGTCAAATGAAATTTAAGCAGCGGAAAAGTTATATAATTAAATCCCCATTTAAAAAGTTAAACTTAAACAACCTTAGCCTTGCGCCCGTGTGTACCGTCATGCCCGACTGCTACTCGCACCTGAAATCATAAGATATTGGGAAGGGGTAAGCACGAAGCTTAGTGAATTCCATCACATGCGCAGATAGGAATTATATACACATCACCCCTATCCGCACATAAGCAACAACATCACAATTACATAAAACGAGTAAACATCTACAAGTAATTATGTATCCAACACCTCGGTCCCACCGAGCCCTCGGTCCCACCGAGTTGTAATGTAACACACTCGTCACACCGAGTTCCCACAACGTTTCTTTCCACTTCCTCGGTCCCACCGAGCCCTCGGTCCCACCGAGTTGTAATGTAAAACATTTATACTAAGCATTTAAACCAATCAAATATTACACACCACAAACAACTAGTTCACACCACAAAGACAGTAGTACATACAAACTACTATGACATGCATACAACCCCTAACTACACAGTGAGAGAACTCACCTCAAGAGCAAAGTAGATACCCACAACAGAAAGACGAGCCGGCCAACTCCAACTCACCTCTTTCCACCAAAATAAGTGATATCAAACGTCAACGCGAAGTCCTAACCCAAAGTCACAACTATGAGCCCACACATGAAAAATCCAGCTTTTACTCTAAGATTTACAGGTCTGTTCGGGACCTGTTTAGCCCCTCTTAAACTCCTCAACCCAGAATTATTATTCCATAATCAGTTAGTTCCATGACTTAGGGTTCCAGGGACATATCGTACGTGTTCTAACGATTTTCCTACAATTTAATATGAATTTTCTAAAAACAGGGTGCGAGTCTGCCAATTCCGGACCTGCTGTCAAAACAGTTAATTTACACCTAGTTAGAGGCCGAACCAGACTTCCGCTAAAACACGAAAGGTGTGCCCGACACAGAATGTGAACCGTGGGCACCGGTTTCCCCTCAATCCGAGCTACGACGGAAAAGTTATGAATGAAATAAAACTGGGCAGAATGGTAGCGATCACATAAAATCATAACTTTATTAAAACGGTTTACGCAATTAGTTAGGTTTTAAGGGTTCGGGTCAAGGTTACCATGGCTGGACTATTCTCCGCACCACCCACTGCCACCTCCGGCAGTGGTGGTCGGTGGCGGCAGCAGCCACCTCCGGCGACGGTGGTGGTTTGAAGAGGGAACTCCAACGAGACCGAAAGGGACGGTTTCACCACTTTTATCCGGTCACCCACCCCTCGCACACACGAACAGCCCCCAACCCGCTTTTACAGCCACCACAAGGGTGGTTCGCGGGACAACACACCGCCGACAGCCACGGCTGCGGCGGTGGTGGTTGTTTCATGATCGAACGACAACGAGAATTAATAAGACCGAACTAGCCTACTACCCACATCTCACTCCACACCCACGCAACCTACGGTCGCGAACCTGCCCTCACCGCCACCGGGATGGAGGCGTACGGTGGTGGCAGCCGGCGGCAGCCATGGCCGCACGCGACGGCAGTGGCGGCGGTCTTACGGTTAAATGACGAAAAGAAACAAAAAGGTAGAGTGAGACTTACCTTGACGACGGTAAAGCGGCAAACCCAACTTCCGGCTTCTCTCTCACACTCTCGCTATCCTATCTCCCTCGCTATACTCTCTCTCTCTCTCTCTCTCGCTGCCCTACGCTTCGCCGGCAGAACCAGCGGTGGTGCTGGCGGTTTGTGGGTGTCCGGCGACGGCAGCAAAGGAAACACCGAAGGAGAACGACTAAGAAGGCTAGAAAGAGAGAAAAAGAGGTTAGGGTTGTCGTTTGCTTGTCACCAAAGAAAACGAGAGAAGGGAAGGGGAAAAGGATCGGTTTCACATGGGCCGAACCCCATGCAACCTCTTCCCCACTTGGCACAATTAGCCCCTACACATTCATTCCCTAACCAACAAAAATGAGTTTTAAGATTATATAAAGTTTTGGTCAGTCCCGCTAATCCCGTTAACCACAACGTTAAAGAAAAACACAAAATAACTTTTATAAAAAAAATAAACATACCGGGATACGGGCTTTACAGCTTGATCACCGTTGTTCTTATGGTCGATGGAGGTGGTAGTGTGTGGAGTATGGTGACTAATGTGTGGAGTGTGGTGGTAGTGTGTGGAGTATGGTGACTAATGTGTGGAGTGTGGTAGTTAGTGTGTGGAGAGTAATGGTCGTGTGCGGAAAGCGGTAGTAGTGTAGAGATTGGCGGTAGCGTGTAAAGTTTTAACCTTGTCATGATGGCAACAGTTTAGTGTGTTGTGCAGAGTGTTCATGGTGTGGTTGATGACACTGTCTAGAAGGAGTATTGTTTGAATGTTTGGTGTGAGTGTCCGTGTGAAGTAGAATCCTTAGAGTTCTTAAGGAAAATAATTGTTTGGAGATGAGCTCCTAATCCCTGATGAGTCTTTATTCTGGGAGTTCCCGATGTCGGTGAATTGAGATCCTGAGAGTTTTAACTCAAGGATCGGATAGTAGAGATGTGCTTTCTTACTCTCTAGTCGGTGAAAGAGAGACAAGGGTGGTTGATAAATGATAGACGTATGGATTGGTCACACTATTGTTGGTTAACCTATTAGGGGTCGAAGTGGAGCCGTATATTTTGCAAATTAGTGGTCAGGTGGTAACTGTGAGGTTGGAGCATCCAAGTGTGTAGGGAAGTATCGGTACCGAAGGTTGTTTCAAATGTAAGGAACCTGATGGTTTGGTTGGAAGTAGGGTGTTGTCGTTGATTGGTTGTAACTGCAAACGGTTGACCTTGCTTGAGCGAATAGCCTTCAATGTAAATTGAGTCATGCATTGCGTTTTCAAACAAGTTACATAAGCCCTTCATGTCAAAATGTGTGAGTGTGTAGGTCCCTTGTAAGTTTCTGGTTTTGAAAATGAGTTGGCGTGTTCAAGTGTGTGCTTGAAGGAAAAGATAAATTTATTTACGTGGTGTGATAAATTTCGAACTTGGAGAAATAGTGAATTATTTCACTTCTTTTATGAGTGAGTTAAACTTTGTTGTAAAAATCATAACAATATTTGGTCACATGGTTTTATGGGTGAAAACGATATGAACACGTTGTTGACATATCAGCGAGTGTGAGAGTCGGTCGACTATCCCAGTGTGGGTGATTTTGCTGTATTTTAAAATTTTGCACGAAGAGAGTTTCAGTGAATGCACTTTCAATTGATAGACAAGGTTGCGAGATATCATGGGTTGCGTGTGAGCGATCCTTGAGATCGGTGTGTGTGTGGTTGTTTTTTATGGAGGTGTCGTGTCATGCATATCAAACCTTGTTTTGTGGAATATTTCAAGTGTGTGAAACAATTTAAATCATTGTGTTGTCATGCATGAAGGCTATGAACTCGCTAGGTGGTAAGAGATATCGCACTTAAGAATGTGCAAAGTTCTGAGGGTGGAAAATGCGGTTGAGACGTCGATGGTCGATTCGTGACCTTGGTGTTACAGTTTAGGAAGGGCGACGTCTAACTGTAGTCTCAGTCTTTGACTTTAGAAATGCTTGTGTGATGGTAGTCTTTGCTTTTGTTCAGTAATTTGACGTGTGTCTGACGGTGGGGGGGGGGGGGTGTCCCGGGTGATTTCGAAGTAGGAAAGATACTTCGAAAGGTAGCGTTGTGGTATGTGGATGCAATGGTATCGGCGTGGAGCCGGAGTTGAGGTGGACTTGTATTTAAGCTATTTTTCGGGTAAGTCTGGTGGCTCAAACATATGAGGACTGTGGGGGCACAAAGTTAGGTACGATGTGTGGGAAGAATTAGAATTCGGTGGAAGTTCTCGTTGTCGGAGGCACCGTTGGAGCATCATCTTCATGTCGGGCGTGGATGTTGAAGTCAACGACGGTTGTTTAGATCGTTGTCAGGAGAATTGGTAGTTGGATTAGTGATTCTTCCTATGTGATTGATATGTCGTTTACGAATGAGTAGTTAGCACAACTCATGTGGGACACGTGGATTATGTTGGTTTGCAAGGGAGCGCCTTATCGTTTGATGTATTTGAGCGTGTCTCATGTGGATTCCTAAGAGTCGGTTGGGGATAAAGACTCAATCGAGTGAAGTAGATGGTCATAATTTGTGGATCATCTAGTTTGGAGAAAGGCACGTCGTGAGATATTATTATTTCAAATATATGTTGTGTTGGGTGTGGAGAAAGCATGGTCTAGTGTGCGTACAATGATCGTAGGGATATAACCTCTAGTGTGTGGGTTGTGTGGATAAGTTGGTGGTAACTTATACTTAGTGAGCATGCGAGACATGGTGGTAATAAGTTGCTGTGAGGTTAAGTGGTGGACTAGTGTTGATATGGAATGAGCGTAAGTGGAGATCTTTGATCGGGATTTGCTTATAAGTTGTTCAAATGTGGAAAAATTATGTGTGGAGATGCATGGATCTCTAAGTGGCGTGTAGCATTGTTACCCGAGAATAAGAAAATGGGTTGGCAGTTGGTGACTAGCTAAGAAGGAAATTGGGTGCTCTTGGGTTGGTTAATGAGTGCGTTTGCCTTGTGTCGTTGTAATAATTGTGAAGATGTTGGATCGGTTAGTTTATGATGTTTCGTAGTAGATACGAAATTTTTGGGAATGTTGAGCTAATCCTCGTATGTAAAGGAAATGCAAAGGAGTGGGTTAATATCGTTTGGGAAATGAGAAGTGTGTGGTCGCTTCGAGCATTGGGTGTTATTTCGGATTGACTTGGTTGAATTTCTCGTATGAGATGTGGTGAAACTGTTGGTTAGGCATAGTAACCGTTGAAATTGCATGTATGGAGTGGTCAATGTTGGACGAGAAACGTTCCATACTAGCCTGAGGTAATTGGGACGGTAGGTTGAAATAAGTGAGTAAACTGGAAGTAGAAAGTGTAGCAAGTGGCACGGAAAGTGGGAAGCAATGTTTCAGAACGTCACCGTCGGGTGCATGAACTCTTAGTGGGAGTATGAGAAAGAGGATTTGTGTGTATGTGTTTGGTTTAAGAGTTGAGGAAAGCTAGCTTGTGTGATTGGTCAAGAGTGTGCACCTTTTAGTGAACCGATCTTTGGAAACGTGTTTTATGTTGGAGAAGGAAGTGGAAGAAAGTAATCGAACGTAGTGCTCGAGGTGAAGGACCATTGGATCGGACTTGGTAGTAGTGTGGGTAATATTCCAAGTAAACTTTGTCGTTCAGCGTAAGCTAATGGGAATAGTTTTGTGTGAGCATGGTTGCTCCTTCCTGTTTAGGGTGAAACTTGAATTTATTTCATATGTAGATGGACGACCGTTGGGTGTATGGAAGTGTGTCATCAGGAGTGGTTCTGTTTGGCTTGGTGGGTGCTTCAGATGTTGGAGTGAAGAGGTTTCATACTTTTAGCTCTGAATAGTGTAGGGGTGATGTTATGGTGAAAGTGTGTGAATTGATTGTTATCGATGGATCGTGGTCAGCATAATTAATGTGAGAAAGTGAGTAGACATATTTTGTGTGGGGAAAGTGATTGTATAATTGTGTGTAATCTGATGAAGGTTGATCTTGTATTCAGTTAGCGAATTGAGCATCGTTATTTTAATAAGGGATTCATGTTGTTGTGACGTTAACTTCGGTAAAATCCGTTCTTTTAAGAAGGTGAAACTGTGTGTGAAACCCTTAGATTGACGCGTTTTAAAACCGTGAGTCTAGAGGTGTGGATGATATTGGTACGGTTGGCCTGAAGCGTTTTCTTTATGTTACGCGAATTTTCTGGGGTAAGAGTTGTAGCTAACCGAATGTGTGATAATTCGTTGGTATACACCCTATCGTTGAAGGGTTATGCATAGTGGGAGTGATAGAATTCTTAGAGAAGCAAAGAGATTGGCGGTGCCACTGGAAGACATTCGTGTGGATGGGAAGTTAAGTTATGTTGAGGAACCATTGGCAATCACGGATCGCAAAGTCCGAAAGACGAGGAATAAGGAAGTCTTGTTAGTGAAAGTTCAGTGGTGTTTCCATAAGGGGCAAGAGGCACCGTGGGAAGTGGAATCAGACATGAGGGCCCGTTTCCCACGATTGTTCGAAGATGGAATTCCGGGGACGGAATTCTCTTGAGGGGTGGATGATGTAATAACCGTGCTCTCAATAAAAATAAACGTAAGTTTTAGGGTGCAAAGTGTGAAAAGGAGAAAGTTTGGTGTGCTAGTGGGAATGTATAAAAGGTGAGAAACCATAGGGATTTTAATTATCTCAAGAATTGTGTGTGTGCGGCTGAGGTGCGACTGAGTGTGCGAATCAAGAGAAATCGGAGTATTTCAGGGTTCTTCAAGATTGGTGCGTGAGGATTTCATCTTGCAAGGTATTTATCAAATTCCTTTCTTCTTTGCAATTAATCCCGAGGTCCTGAGTAGTAAATTTGAGTCTGATATCCATCTTTTAGGAAGAAAAGGATTTGGTGTCTGGATGGGAACCTCTTAATTTCACTTAGTGTAAATTGGTAGGTTTGATGAGTAATTAGTCGATTCCGGTGTCCTCTTACGGCTATTGTTTTCTTAAGGATTAATTTGAATATATAGCGGCCACATCTGTGAAAATTTTAGCGTTCGAGGTATTAATCCGATACCGGAACCCAAGTGGGAACCGGAATGATCCAGAATTTAATATTGATCCAGAATTGTTGCTGGGCTAACATAGGATCCGGAGTCCCTAAAGTGGACCCGGAAGTGTGTGGGACGAAAAGGAAATTCGGAACCCTTAACTTGGATCCGAAAACGAATTGGGCTTCGGCCGCCATAGAACCGGATTCCATTAGGGATCCGGTATGGTTCGGTCGGTGTAGATCCGGAACCCACTAGTCCCGGAATTGGGCTTAGTCTAAAGTGATCCGGAATTTTAGTAGACCAAAGGATCCGGTATTGATTGATGAGATCCGGAAATTTGTTTAATTGAACCATAGTTCCGGAGTGTAAATAAGGGCCTAAAATCATTTCTTTTGGGCCGTGGAATCCGAAATTTAAATTAAAGAACCCGGAATCTATGTAGCAAGACCGAAATATTTGGGTCCGGATTCCAGAGTTAGTTGAGTGTCGGGTTAGATAGAAAATTACTCAGAATAAGATTTACTCGAGACTCACTATCCTTATTTTTTTAACATCATAGGTGTTCTCTTTAAAATCTGAAGTTGTGAGAAGGAATTTCTAAATCGCCAGGTGAGTTTTTCTAATCCTAAAACCTTTTTAAGTGTGGAACTTCATGCATGTTTATATTGACAAATATACGTATTGTTTAAAATTATGCATGAAAGGTGCGATTTATTTAAGTGGATATATCTTGCTTATGTGTGGACATGCTATGGCATTTGTGTGAGATGGGGGTGTGTCCCATAATATTAAATATATGAATTCGTTTCATATATGGGCGGTGTGTGCCTTTTACGTTGTCACGGTGTGTGTGACCATAGCGTGTGCCATTAGCATGTCATAGTGTGCTGATCATATATGTGTGTTTCATAACAAGTTTTGTATAATCATTTCTTACTGGAAATTTTACATAAACTGTGTTATTTGTGGTGTGGCTTTTGAGGGAACTCACTAGACCTCATGGTCTAACCCTCGTTTTCAAAACTAAAAATCTTTCAGGTAAGCAGGTGGTAGAAGACTCGGTTAAAGGTAAAGGGAAGATGTGAGTCGGAGCTTGCATCTTAAGGATAGAAGACTTCCAATTATTATTTATAGACTATTAGACTCAGCTGTAATTAGGGTTGTATTCCGCAAACCCATTTTTTTTAATATTGTTAAATCTTGGTGTGGGCCAAGTTTTGGCAGTTATTATTAATATCTATTGAAGTCTTGTCTGGCTACTTTTAGACGGGTTGTTACAGATGAGGGTGCAAAATGAAAAATAAAAATATAAGAAATATAAAACAAATTAATTCGTATACATTTATGATATTTAATACTATGATTAAATACAAACTTATTCAATATTGAGCTCATTTTAAAGGTATTGATAGTGATAAGTGGAAATTTTTGGAAAATTATGCAACCGGGTTCAAATGGATTCGGATCAAAATGAATAAATTAAATGACGGATGAAAACATGTTGGGTTGATAGGAAACCCTTTTTTTGAAACTCATAAAAACAATAACTATTATTAATGAAATACGATACTAAATCATCATTTTTCTGTATACTTAATATCAATTATAACGACACACAACTATAAATAAGTTATTGATGTTCACTTCTTTTTACCAAATCATCAAATGAACTTCTTTGATCTTGATCTACAAACCGAAAATTAGCCGCATAAGTTGGTAAAAACATAAGTCATGAAACTCATAGAAATTGATACACGAGATATGAAATCCATAGAGGTCGTTGGATTTGAAGAGAGGTCGTTTGTCGTGAAGTTGGTTAGTGGCCATGAAGAGAAGTTGGAGCTATGGTTCTGGTGGTTTATTTTGCAACGTACTTAGTAAAAGGTTGCAACCATGTGGTTGTAAAATAACCGTGGCTTATATATATAGAGAGAGGAAGGTTCAAACGAGAACACTATCTATTTAATAAAACACGAAAACAACAGATCAAGTACAAAATCACATGTGATTTTACGTTAGCGGCAAAAAAAATGAACACGAGCGACTTTAGTTTGGACTTAAGTCGCGGAGCAAAGTCGGATGACTCATATATGATTTTGCACGTGAATCATATATGATTTTCTACATTAACGACCATTCTTGTGTTTTCTTATATAGTTAACATTCTCGTTTCTCTCTATTTATATATGTTTATTAGAAAGGACACGTTTTCGTTTTGCAATAGTAAAATGACATTTTAATTTTATAAGTAAAGAAGCAATTAATCCATCCTACGACTAAAATAAATGAGAGAAACATAAGCTCTTGTTTCCAAAAAACAATAAAAGAACATTATTTTTACTACTATAATAGAACAAAAACAAGTCATTTTTTAAAGAAGAAACGAGTCATTTTTGATAAACATATTTATCGAGAGAAAGCTACCAACCTTACATAAACATATTCACTTTACCATATTAAAAAACAGAGGAAATTTTAAATAAAAACTTAATTTTTATTGTGCACGTGAAGACGAATCGACCACTCCATCTCTATTGATTCAATTATTAATTAAGTTGATTAGGGTAAAAAGAGAAATATTTTTTAAACTCATGTCCACCGTCTTTGACTTTTTATTTTCTTTTTTAATCAAAAACTTTTACCACCCTTAAAGTTTAAAACAAAATATCTTAAAAACTACTAATATTTTAATCAAACAAATTACATAAAAAAAACGAGAATTTCGTACGTTTCAATATGACATCCATCTCGATATAGTTTTTTTTGTTGTTTTAACCGTTTTTACGTGAAATGCTATATATGTGTTATATTCATTATGAAAATGTATGTACGTTCAAGTATGTACAACACATCGACATCGTAAGTCCGTAACTCAACATCATCTTCTTCAACACCTTTTTCAAAGTTGTAAGGCATCGCTTTCTTTATCACCGCAACCCAACACCCATCGAGACGAATCGAGAACCTATCGAGTTTCGATTGTGAATTGGGGAACAAAAGAAAGCGTGTCACGTCTCCACACCTTCATGGGTCATTCATGTATTATTCATCATGAATAATGTATCATTGAAGATGAATAATACATCATTCAGGGTGAATAATACACGATTCATGAATTTGTGTATTATTCATCATGAATGTTGTATAATTCATCCTGAGTATTGTATTATTCACCATGAATAGTAAATGAACGTCCACCGTTGTTATTCATACTGAATGTGGACACCCGGGAATGTACATACATATTCATAATGAATAAAACTAAGTTGCGGTTGTGAATCGGGGAACAAAAGAGAATGGTCCATGTGTCCACACCTTCACGGGTCAAATCATATATTATTTATCATGAATAATGTATCATTCATGATGAATAATACAACATTCAGGGTGAATAATACACGATTCATGATGAATAATACATGAATCATGAATTTGTGTATTATTCATCATGAATGTTGTCCTGAATATTGTATTATTCATCTGAATAGTGAATGAACGTTCACATTTGTTATTCATACTGAATGTGGACACCCAATGACGTGCATACATATTCATAGTGAATATAACACATATATAACATTTCACGTAAAAAAGGTTAAAACAACAACAAAAAACTATATCGAGATGAATGTCATATCGAAGAGCACGAAATTCTCGTTTTTTGATGTAATTTGTTTGATTAAAATATTAGTAATTTTTAATATATTTTATTTTAGACTTTAAGGGGATAAAAGTGTTTTCATTAAAAAAGAAAATAAAAGGTCAAAGATGGTAGACGTTGATTCAAATTTCCAGTTTTGTCTCTAATCACTTCTCAATTAATCTTATTATATTTTAACCATTGATTACTTTTCTAAATCTTGATCAATGGTTAAAATTGGTCCTCACGTGCACAATGAAAATTGAGTTTTCATTTGAACCTATCCCTATAAAAACATATCTATACGAGAAACACTTTGCAAGAGGGAATATGAAAGATTTAAAAAATAATAAATTCTCTTTCTATAAATAATATGGCCCAAAAAACCCTCCTGCTCATACTTATAACAATTCCACATACATACATGTACATGTACACGCATGTATATCAAAGAAAGACAAAGGTAAGAGAGCAATGGCCATCAAAAAAGAATTCATGGATCAAAGACAAAGAAAAGAAACGATGGGAAGAAATCAATCATTCGATCGTTTTCATCTCCAAGCTCAAAAGATCAGATACAACTTCATGTAAACTCTATTTCTCTAAAATTTTGTTTTAAATGGCCAAGATCACTTCTCTATTTCTCTAAAATTTTGCACTTCTCTATTGAACCTCTTCCTCTCTCCCTATATATAGGGAGAGGTTCAATAGAGAAGTGCAAAATTTTAAAGAAATAGAGAAGTGATCTTGGCCATTTATTCGGTGACTAAGCTTTTGTTTTAAATGATATGGATTGTTTACAAACACACATATAATTTAGAATTTTAAAGCTTCATTGACTCGAGTTCACAAAAAAGTAAACAAAGTCTACAAAAAAGTAAACAGAGTCCACAAAAAATATATATAAAAAGTGATATATATATATATATGTATTTGGCGGCCGGTTTGGTCCAAACCGCCCAAAAAAACCTTCAGACCGCAGACCGGACCGGGCCGCCCGGTTTGGCAATTTTTCAAACCAGACCGGACCGCCAAACCGATCAAACCGCCAACGGTCCGATTTAACTTGGTTCGACCGGTTTGAACGGTCCAACAATTTTTTTGAACACCCTACGATGAACCTTACTCATCGAATATTACCTCATTTGATATCATTCGATCTCATTATCTTAGGTTTCAGATATATCATCTATCGGATATTACTTCACATAACTTGGACATCATCTCTCATTCGACGAAAACTTCTATCGGCCAAAGGGTTCCAGTTTTACCAATTTAGTGTATATTCGACATAAGCACTTCATAATGTTCTATAAGGTGGTAAATCTTATATATAACTTATATATATATGATATAGAAAAAGATAGCATTTTTATTTAATAAAAATCTTATATTGATCCAAAAGCAAAATGCCTTCAACAAAATTGAAGACTAGTTGAAATGAGTTCAAGATCGTCATCTAGCTGAAAGAAGACTCGTACAAGTTTTGAATTTGTTAAAATAAATTTTAGAAAAAATCTACATTAACTTATGATCTTAAATAACCGTTACATATAATATAAAAAAATATTCGAATAATAATTAAAAAAATAATAGTAATTAATAACTACAATATATTGATTAATATTAAAAAAATTAATCATATAGAAATAATTTATATGATTAACAATAATTCTAAATAACTAAAAATTAATATCAATATATAATTAAAATTTAATTCATAATTTTCAGTTAATATTAGTTAATTTTTATTAATGAATAATAATTAAATTTTAATAACTAATATTTATTTATTGTAATAACCAAATTTATTTTGGAAATAAATAATGAAATGGTGTGGTTAATGTGAAGAATAAAGTAATGATGGTGGCTAAGGTGTGAAAGATAAGACTTGGAGGATCCTTGTGTAAATGAGGGAAAAGAGGTTTAAAACCCCTAAAACTCTCACTTTTCATTATGGTGCTTATTGTGGAGGCGGCTAGAGAAAAATCAATCGAAAACCTCTTGCAAGGGTTCATCAAGAAATTGAAACATTCAAGATCACCAAGTGCATGTGTGTGGTGTGTTCTCTTCTTCAAGGTAATTCTTCTCTCTTTTGAAATGTATGCTTTCTTGGGTTGAATTGGTGTTTCTTCATGAAAATGTTTTGAGAGTGGGATTAAGGAGGAAAGTGTGATAATCTGAGAGAAATCAATGGGTTGAAATAGGTTTAAAGAATGATTAATCTGGTGTGTGCTAATGTTGGATTAAACTATTGATCGATAGGGCTCGAAATCATTCAGAGTGATAGTAATCTCGATCTCCGAAATCGCCCAGTGTTGTTATCCAGACTATTGCCGGAAAAGAATGGAATACAGACTCTTTACCCGGACTTAGGGAATCCGGAAGTCTATGACCGAAAAAGATATCCAGACTTATTCCGAGAAGTGGGAGTATCCGAACGACCTAGACCCCAGAAGCCGGGATTTTCCCAAAACCTTTGGGAATCTGGGTAGATCCGGAAAGCGTGTACCAGAAAACCAAAAGAGCCCGGACTGTATCCGAAAAGTATCCATCCGGAAAACTTAACTGGATGGGCCTGCGTCTAGGAATCTTTGCGATTCGATCAGTGTGTCTTTGGGGAATTACCTTAGGGGATTCGAGGGTAAATCTGAAGAGATACTCGAGTGACTTTTCACTCTTGTGCATTGTTTCGTTATGTAGGTGTGCGGTTAGAGAATATCAGTTTCAAGTGAGAACGTTTTAGCGTGAACACCAGGTGAGTCTTTCTAAACTAAAACTATCGATATTTGAAATTACTACTTGTACCGATATATATTGATTTGCATGTTTTACGATGTTTTAAATATGCATGATGAAGGTGTGTTATTGTAATTGCGGGTATGTACGGGGTGGGACGTGCGATGGCTTATTATGATTATATGGGGGGGTGTCCCATACAGAATATATGAATTTGTTTCATATAATTATTAAGGGCGGTGTGTGCGCTAATACGTTGTCACAAGTGTGTACGTGACTAAGGCGTGGGCCATCAACATGTGTTGTGTGCTTAACTGACTAATAAATGTGTATTTGTTTATAAACTCATTTTGTGAATACTGTAGTGCGATGTTGGTTTCTAGAGGGATCTCACTAGACCGCATGGTCTAACCCTCGATTTTCAAAACTAAAACCTTTTTTCAGGTCAGCAGGTAATAGAGGGCTCGATTAAGGACAAGGGCAAGGTGTGAGTTGGATGCCTGCTTAGAGGGAGTCTGTGTCGAGCTGGTAGAATTAGAAGACTTTATTTTTATTATTTAGTTATGTTTCTCAGCTGTAGTTAGAGTTATTTCCACGAACCCAGTTTGTAAATTTTTGACAGTGTGAGACTCTGTTGGGCCATTTTGGCGTTTATATTTAAAGTTGTAGATTTTGACATGTTGGTTTGGTGTGGGTTGTTTCATTTATAGTTAATAGTTAATAAATAACAATTAATATTAATGAGGTCATAATTGGAAAAAGTCACAAAAAGCTTCTCACAAGCTACTCTAAGTAGCTTATCATAAAGCGAGCTTATAAGCTAACTTATGTCCATCAAAACATGTAACCAAAAAATAAGCTAGGTTATTTTTGCCAAACGATGGCAAATTCAAATAGTAGTATGACAAGCAAGCCGGATCCTGAAAGTACAAACTTGGCCAACAAGTTTTACTCACCAATTATCATGGTTAACGTACAAAAACATCATCTTATTGGTACCTTGTTTGCTTTATTGTCCTTCGACATGCTAAAGGTTGAAGTAAGTCAAATGAAGTCTACATCAAGCTCAAAAGTTGACATGAAGAGTACTAGGATATATGGATCAACCAATCAGAATAAGACACACATTATAATATGCATACTTACATATTTTGAAATAACATTCTTGAAAGTGTTTCAGAAGTAAATCCGACGTCATCCTTTGAATAACTTCTTTAGTTCTTCAGATTTGTAAGAGAAACTCCCCCACCCCAAATATAGAAGAAAAAAAAATTAAAAAGTGAAAATATGTTGTGTTTGTATTCACCCCACTTCTACAAACACTTCATGTGTAAGTCATCACTTTCCATGACCAACATAATCAGTGGCGGACCCCTTTAGGGGCTTTCGGGGGCCTTGCCCCCCTCCCCGTTTTTTTACACAAATATTACACATGTCGTTAGAGACATATATTAGTGGGTGGCTCAACTGGTTATCACTCCTTGGCCATGTCGTGGAGGTCATTGTATCAAATCTCTTCTGTAGCATTTTTTTAATTTTAGTCAATTTTTTTTTAATTTGGGTCATTTTTTCTTCCCTAATATGAAATTGCATTTTCAAATTGCGTTCAAATTCTCGTTTTCTTCAAAAGTTTTCAAAGTCCAAAATCTCTAACAAACTTGTATTACTATTTTTCGGTTAATGTTTAAACGCTTTGAGTTCTAGGGGTCGTTTACCCAAACACTTACCCGCTAAACGCTTAATTACCGGTAAAATTTAACATTATCATTTACCTTATCGAGTAAGATTTTTACTCCATCAAAATGTGTATCATATGCAACAATTTACATGGTAAGCATTAACGGGTAAGAGCTTTCACCTTTACTTACAATAGGTCTTACCGGGTAAGATTCTCGGTATTTGCCATGTTCATCCGGTAAGCACTTACCGAGTAAGCGTTTGGTAAACGACCCGTAGTCTTACATTAACAAATATTCTCTAAAATTTAATATTAGATCACTGAAAAGGAAAATAAAAAACAATTTACATGCGTATCATTTCTATCTCTAAATTTTTGTCGTATTATATTTCGGCCCCCCAGATATAACGGTCGTGTTCCGCCCCTGAACATAATCAAATATTGTTGTTGAGCATTCCGAATCAAAAGGAATAAATGTTGTAGGATGGAAGTGTTTAACGAGAATGACAAAAGATTCGAGAATAAACTAGTCCAATAACTATAATAAAACGTAATTTTGTTACAAACAATAATGGTAATGCTACATGAAACGAAAAGAAAAGTACATTTACATGGGCCTAAACTCAATGCCTTGCACAATAATGCTAGAAAGAATATTTTGTGTTTTCTCTTCCCGACTTCTGAAGTAAAGATTCATCTTAATAGTCCTGTTGGAAGTAGTTATAACTTTAAAGAATTGACATTCCATCCAACCATCTTTCCTCATCTTTGGATGACCTTCTATCTTACGGCCATATGAAGGAATGGGAGAGTTTTCATCAACATTTGGTTCAACAATCGGGGTATTCGGAGGGATCACATAGATATACCATGGATTATGATCAGTAAGATGACCAAAATTTACTCTCTCTATTACTAGGATGCCATCGGGTAAAGAGTAGTTTTTGGGTTGTTTGTATATGAGATGACATGAATAGGTCATCTTGGGAGACAACAATTGAGAATTAATTTTACAGTGGATAAAAAATCCCTTTGTAACTTCAGACTCGGCCACAATTTCAAATCTACAAAAGAGTAAGAAAACATACAGAATAGTAAGTTTGTAGAATAGTCTGATTTTGTCGCATAAAAAACCATAAAAAGGTACAAACATTCCATATACCAACCAGGTAGCATGTACTCATGTGCTGATGTTTTCATTTATTTTAGTTAATAGTTTATTAAAGTTGTGTACACGAAAAACTATTTCTTTCGGTATATAATTTCAAGTAGATTAGTAAGGAATCAATATATATATATATATATATATATATATATATATATATATATATATATATATGATGAGGGAGGATTAAACGAGAACAATAACTATTTAAAAGAACACGAGAACAAACAAAATCATTAGTGATTTTACATTAACGCGCAAAAAAGCCACACGGACCTGAAGCTGCGGCCAAAGTCCTTTTTTCGTGCGTTAATATAAAATCACTAATGAGTTTGTTCGTTCTTGTGTTCTTGTAAATAAGTATTGTTCTCGTTTGAACCCGACTCTATATATGATTATATATATATATATATATATATATATAGAGAGAGAGAGAGAGAGAGAGAGAGAGAGGAAAGTTCAAATGAAAACTCATCTTTCATTGTGCACGTGAGGACCGATCACCACGCCTCCATCTCTTTTGATCCAACAACTCATATTAAATAGAGTTTTTAATTAAAATTATTAATTAAGGTGATTAGGGGTAAAAAGGAAATATAATTTCAATCTCACGCCTACCATATTTGACTTTTTATTTTTTTTTTAATTAAAAAGTTTTACCCCCCTTATAGTTTAAAATAAATTATCTTAAAAGTTACTAATATTTTAATCAAACAAATTACATCAAAAAACGAGAATTTCGTGCTCTTCGATATGACATCCATCTCGATATAGTTTTTTTTGTTGTAACCGTTTTTACGTGAAATGCTATATATGTTTTATATTCATTATGAATATTTATGTACGTTCAAATGTGTACAAAACCTCGACACCGTAAGTCCGTAACTCGACATCACATTTTTCAACACTTTCTTCAACGTCGTAAGCCATCGCGTTCTTCATCACCGTAACCCAACACCCATCGAGTTTCGGTTGTGAACCCGGGAACAAAAAAGAGCGCGCCACGTCTCCACACCTTCACGGGTCATTCATGTATTATTCGTCATGAATAATGTATCATTCATGATGAATAATACAACATTCAAGGTGAATAGTACATGATTCATGATATCGTGTATTATTCATCCCGAATGTTGTATTGTACATTTTGAATATTGTATTATTCATCATGAATAATGAATGAACGTTCACCTATGTTATTCATACTAAATGTGGACACCCGGGGATGTGTATACATATTCAGAATGAATTAAACAAAGTTTCGGTTGTGAAACGGGGAACAAAAGAGAGAGCGCCATATGTCCACAATTTCACGGGTCATTCATGTATTATTCATCATGAATAATGTATCATTCAGAATGAATAATACAACATTCAAGGTGAATAATACATGAATCATGAATTTATGTTTTATGCATCCTAAATGTTGTATTATTCATCCTGAATATTGTATTATTCATCATGAATAGTGAATGAACGTTCACCTTTGTTATTCATACTGAATGTGGATACCCTGGAACGTGCATAAATATTCATAATGAATATAACATATATATAGGATTTCATGTAAAAACGGTTAAAATGAAAATAAAAATTATATCGAGATGAATGTCATATCGAACAGCACGAAATTCTTGTTTTTTGGTGTAATTTGTTTGATTAAAATAGTAGTAATTTTTTTAGATAATTTATTTTAAACTTCAAGGGGATAAAAGTTTTTTAATTAAAAAAGAAAATAAAAGGTCAAATAAGGTATGCGTTGATTCAAATTTCCAATTTTGTCCCTAATCACTTCTCAATTAATCTTATTATGTTTTAGCCATTGATTAGTTTTCTAAATTTTGATCAATGGTTGTGATTTGTTCTCATGTGCACAATGAAAATTGACTTTTCAAATGAACCCAACCCTATATATATATATATAGAGAGAGAGAGAGAGGGAGAGATTCAAGAGAAAACCTAAAAAAACGGAAAACTGAAGAACACCCTGGTGACCCTTCATCTAGACGGTTTGCACTTGTACATACATGTAAATTATGTTGTTTTTTGGTTTTTATATATGCACGTGTGCATGTTACAAATTACATGTATGCACAAGTGCATACCGTCCAGATGAAGGGCTACTAGAGTGTTTTTCAGTTTTCCGTTTTTTTTAGGTTTTCCCCTAAACCTGACCCTATATATATATATATAGGGGCTCCTTCTTTTGTTAACCAGTGCATATATGCACATCAGGCAATTGTAATATGTGCATATATGCAATGCCCGATGTGCATATATGCACATCATGAAAAAGTTAACAAAAGAAGGAGACCCTATATATATATATGGGTTAAATCAAATGAGAACCATAAATATGTTACAAACTCGTGAGACCCGATCTAAAAATATTTTATTTCATTGATATTTGCTCATCAAATGCTAAGATTGAAGATATTTCGTTTCACATATATTTGTTTCATAATATGATTGTTTCACGTGGATTTGTTTCACATAACAATATTTTTTACGTGTATTTCATTTCATTAGGTGAATCAATTTTGTTTCCAGATGTACTGAAATGTTACGCTTCAATAGAATGGATTCGGTAGTATTCTACCCTATGGTAGATCGAAGGTCCCGTGCCACTTGAACTCAAATCTATCTTACCTTCAATCCATCGTTGTCCAGCCAAGCCAACCCATAACAAAATGTTAGACCGGCTGACACAATCGAATTAGTTAAAGAAAAGGAAAGCGGTGAACACGAATATTGTGAAACAATATCTTAATATAGGTTTTGATGAAAAAAACTTATGAAAATAATATTTTTAGATTGATTTTCATAAGTTTATAATATATTTGTGGTTCTCATTTAATTATCATTCTATATGGTAGCATGCAAACATTTCTAACTTGTCAATGAAAACACAATTGAGAAAGAGGTTGATACCTTGATTCCGGAAAAGACTTCCATATCCATTCATTTTGATTCAAAAATGATTCAGCATGTATCATAAGACGTTTCTTCATATTTTTGTTAATAGAAAACCACTGTTCAATAATAAGAGTTGTTAGTAACTTCAAAAATATTATATGTAAATGAGCAAAATTGTTTGTGTGTTATTCTAACACACATGCACTACTACAAAAATGTCTTTGTTACTTGTTTTTTTTCTATCTTTTCTTTCCAAACCTTGTAAAAACTCGTCCGAATTTTTGAAGAAACATTTTTACACGGTAGATTACTGATCAACTACTTAGGGTTGTTTGTTTTAAAAAAAAAACCTCTTAATACCTCTGAAGTCTGAATCAGTCAGACGTTCTTACGTTCAGACCGTTTTTTTTTCAGATTTCAGAGACTCTTAAGTCTGAAATACGTCTGAAAGTAGAAGAGGTAATGTCTTATAACCTCTTAAAGTACCGCCTCTTATTAATCAGAAGTGAAATAAAACTTCCGACTTCAAATCTCTTAAAAAACAAACACCACCTTAGGCTAATTCAAATTTCCAGCATCGTACGTCTTACCCAATCTAGTTAATAGTAGAGACTTGGAATTCAAGAACCACAAAAAAATACACTCTCTCATGATTAGAAAAAAACAAGAACCTTCATCTATACATTCATTTAAGGGGTGTTTGGTTGGGGGTATTGAAATGTAAAGAATTGGAATGATAATGAAAACTGTTGTTTGGTTTGGTTTGATATAATATAATGGGTCTATTATCCCAAACCCATTAATTTCCTATCCCGACCAAATTGGGGGGAAGGAAAATCTTATTCCCGCTCAGCCATCTTTTCTCATGCGTCCCTTCATTTCTCGATGTTGAATGAAAAATATTTTTTATTTTCATGTTGGACGTCACATATTTGTATTAAAATTATTATATAAAACATTTTTTATTACAAATATTGGTTTATAATCATTCTCATGCATTCCCATTTTCATTTTCATTATCATTTCTTAAGATAAACCAAACGCCCCCTTATTTTTATCAACATTTATCTTCAATTTCATTCATCTTTACAAACCTTTACTTAACTTCAACTATTTGTATATGTATGAATTTGTTAAAAATTCAGTAGTGATAATATGAATAGATAAATGAAGGTAGATGAAAATTTGTTAAATGAAGGTGATGAAGGTTTGTTTTCATGTTCTCACCAAAATATATATTCATTCCTTCGGGAGCTTAACCATACATAAATATATTTAGCGCATTTCACAAACCTTCATCTGTACGCATTTCACAAACCTTCATCTACTTTCATCAACATTTATCTTCAATTTCAGTTATTTTTACAAACTTGTACATAACTTCTGTTACTTTCACATGCATGAATTTATTAAAGTTTCAATAATGGTGATATAAATAGGTAGATGAAGATTATATCATCTACAAACCTTCATCTCACTACTAAAAGAGTCACTCTCTCGGATTTTTATGACGGATTATCCACTAGAAAATTAGCTCCTGAAAAATAAGTTGTGTTTTGAAGTGTCTATCTTTATTCACTTAATTATATCATTGCGACTGTAGCGTTTAACACATTTTTGATGAAACAACAGATCACATTAAGACATAGCTAGGGGCTAGCAAACGAGAGCAATTACATGGTTCCGAGACATGAAGAAAGAGAAGTACACGACTCACCAAAGTTTTTCCTACTACTCCCCTTACATCTAAAACAATTGTCAACTATGAAGTCGAATAATTCACCAAATCTATAGCGTTAACATATGATCCCTAGGTTGGATTCTTGTGAGAAATCAAAATTTCAAGAGAATGCTAAAAAACACTTTGTTGGCGGAAGTTCACATAACTTACGTGTTAACGTACATTAACGTATGTTAACATTTCATAGTATTTTATATTAATTTGTTATAATTAAATTATTTAAAATGATCAAGGGTTCTTGTTGCTGTCAACTCATTCTTACCGTGAGAAACATAAGAATGAGAAACAATACATGATTATTGGTTGCTATCGTTGTCAATTTTTATTATTATTCTGATTTGCATATGATATATATATATATATATATATATATATAGAGAGAGAGAGAGAGAGAGAGAGGGGGAGAGAGACATATACGGATTTAAAAAATTACCTTGTCACCATTGTCGATGAGGAACCCTTGGCGTAATAGAGAGTACGCTTCCTTCTTGGTTGTCCATTCTATTTTCTCTTTTGATAACTTGATTAAATCGATATAATCATTCGGAAACTTTTGTTCCCAATTTACGTCTGAATCCATGCTATTATTTTCCTCCGTCTCCTATTAAATCGATATTAATTTTGATTGATTCAAAGCTCCCATTTATATATACCCAAATAAACGATTCATTTAATCCAACTTACATGATTCACCGGACGAAATTCAATGCCTTCAAGAAAAAATTTGTTAGATTTTTTCATGTGCTTCCACAAATCTCCGTGCAAACACTCGATTGTAAATTCTTGTTGTTTTTGATGGCAAGTAAATCGATATAGTTGACTAACTAACCATCCATCTTCTCTCATTTCTGCAATGAATGGACCAGAATAGTGTGTCTCCTCCTCCAACTTGTATTTGAAGGGTAAACATGTCCCATGATCCCAGTGTGCAAGTTTGTAGACCAGGTTGATGTTGTATGTGACATGTGGTATCAAGAAATGAGCTTCTGCTTTTATCTTAAAATCATGTACACCCTCCATGACATTATCAAATCTGCGCGCGCACACACACACATATACAGATGATTTTGTTATTCAAAAATGGACATGTGTGTTGATTTTATTCATCAATTATTTTATTCAATTATTTTTAGATGTCTCCGACTAAAACAATTAACGGATAGAAAGATAGGGAAAATATTGAGAGAAGTATAAACAAATATTTTTGAAGAGAGAGGGAGAGAGAGGGAGAGGGAGAGGGAGAGAGAGAGAGAGAGACCTTGAATTTTCATCTCGAATGATTTGAAAGTTCTTTTGTCCAATAATCGTGATACATTTTGTAGCTGAAATTATTTCACAAGCTCTTTCATTCTTATCTATCGAAAGCCACTGTCCAATAAACATGTTCAATTTATTTTATTAGAAGAACTCTTAATATTAAATAAAAAAAACTGAGATAGACGGAGCATACAAAACTTAGTTTATTATATAGCTATATATGTGATACAGTTAGATGTAATAAATATAAAAATCACATTTCTACACTTGAAAAGAAAAAAATATCAAATAGTTAAAATGAGGGGTATATTTGAAACCGAAGTTTTGAATTCCTTTTACTGGCATGGACTTCAAACCATGTCACCAATTCTCAAACAAACCAAAATACTCAATTCAATAGCAATTGGTATTTTTTTTCTTCTAATAAATGATGTATTTTTTAAGATTACATGTTTAAACTAAATGCTTCTAAAAGACGATTGAAGATCCTACTGTAAATGAATGGAAATTTGATACAATTTCTCATCAATTTTGAGAGGAGCAAATGGTTGGAGCTGGAGAGAAAGAAATTGGAGATGAAAAGACCAAAAACGAAGGTGAAATGGGTGACGGATGGCGATGAAAATTCCAAGGCGTTCCACGCGGCGATGAGATATAGGGAACGAAAAAATTCGATTAGAGGCGTACACACTAGTTTGGGATGGACGGAGGATCCGGATAGAATTAAAGAACATGCCTACGAGTTCTTCAAAGATAAATTCTCTTCTCACCTATTAAATGGTCCCACGTTAGAAGAATGATTATTCCCTAAAATTACAGCCGAGGAAGCATCCAATTTGGAGAGGCCATTTGAAGAAAGTGGGATTTGGGACGCGGTAAAAAGTTGCGGAAGCAATAAGGCACCGGGACCGGACGACTTCACATTTGGGTTCATAAAGAGATTTTGGGGGATCGTGACAGAAGACTTAAAGCACGCGATTACTTGGTTTTGGGAAAGTGGTGAGTTTAGCGGAGGATGTAACTCCTCATTATTAACCTTATTTCCAAAGGTTGACACGCCTTTAAACCTTGGTGAGTTTCGGCCAATAAGTCTTATTGGAATCTACTACAAAACAATCGCTAAGATATTGGCCGAACGTCTAAAAGTGTGTTGGGGAAGATAATTAGCAACACCCAAAGCGCCTTCTTAAAAGGGCGCTACATTTTGGATGGAGTCTTGGTGACAAATGAGATCATTGATTACGTTCGAAAAAAAAAGAGGAGTGGTTTGATCTTCAAGGTAGATTTCGAAAAAGCCTACGATAGCATTGAATGGTCATTTTTGTTGGATTCCATGAGAAAGATGGGTTTTGGTCTTAGATGGGTGAATTGGATCAAAGGATGTCTTCAATCCGCAACTCTGTCGGTTTTAATAAATGGGTCGCCAACAAAGGAGTTTGAAATACGGAAAGATGTAAGACAAGGAGACCCACTTGCCCCGTTTTTGTTCCTTATTGTGGCCGAAACACTACACATCATTACCACCGAAGCGGAGAAGAAAGGCCTCTTTCTCACTTACAATACGCAGATGATGTGGTGTTATTTGGTAAATGGAACATCACAAATCTGAAAAATCTTTTGAAGATTTTGACGTGCTTTCAAAAGATGTTCGGGCTAAAAATAAACGTGGGAAAAAGTAAGATGTACGGCGTCCGGATACCGGAGGAGGAAGTCATTAATTGGGCGAGAAGCGTCGGATGCGGGTATGGTACATTACCGTTTATCTATTTAGGACTCCCGGTTGGTGCCTCTATGAAGCGATTGGATCATTGGAAAATCGCAGTTGAGAAATTGAAAAAGAGACTTGCATCATGGAAATCGAGACTGGTATCTTTCGGGGGTAGGCTAACTCTAGTCAAATCGGTATTGGGGAGCTTGTCGTTGTACTACTTCTCATTGTATCGAGCCCCGAGTGGAGTGATAAAATAATGTGAGAGAGTGAGATGTCGTTTCTTTTGGGGGGGGCGAGAGTAGTGGAAAAAACCTTTGGTTTGGGTCAAATGGGAAAATACCGTAATTTTTTTTGAAAAGGCTGGGCTTAACATAGGAAGTCTATAATCGATTAATTGTGGCCTCTTGGGTAAATGGTGGTGGCGTTTCCTTGTGGAAAGGGACGCCCTTTGGGTATATGTAATTAAAAGTTTGTATGGGGAAGGGGGGGATTATGTGACAAACCAGTTGGCTTTGATGGTGCAAGTAATACGTGGTCAAATGTCATCCGATTAGGCGCATTTTTGGACAGCAAATGAATACACTTCACAAGCTCGTTCGGGATAAAAGTGGGAGATGGCAAAGCAACGAGGATATGGACGGATCGATGGTGTGGAATGGAGCGACTTCAAGATAAGTTTCCAAGGCTTTACCGATTGGAGACGGAGAAATCTAGCACTATTGCAGAAAGAGGAAAATGGATAGATGGACATTGGAAGTGGAATTGGAAATTAAGAAGACCACCGCGAGGGAGAGAGCTAGGGGAACTCAAAGAACTAATGCCCGATTTGATGGTTGGACGATGGTACGAGATAGGAAAGATAAGGTGGAATGGACCTTAGACGATACCAAGGAATACAAAGTGAAGACAATGAGAGAAATCCAAAAAGGAATGGAGAATCAACCGAGTGCTAATATTACGAAAACGAGATGGTCAACGATCATCCCGAAAAAGGTATGCATCTCCATATAGAGGGTTCGATTGGGTCGAATACCATGTTATCAAGCTTGGATAGGATGGGGATTGATTTGGATACAACACTATGCCCGAGGTGTGAAAATACGATCGAAGAATTGGACCATGCCCTTGTAACATGTCCGGAAGTGAAGGGTATGTGGAGAGGTGTTGGAAGATGGTGGGGGGGAAATCTTGAAGAGGCTGAAACAATTCAGTAGTTATTAAACGAGCAAGATCCGGGTGACGATAATGAAAACCATGGTGAGATCTGGACAACGGTAAAATGGACATTACTTTACCTCGTTTGGGCTCATCGAAACAACATGGTCTCCAAAATGAGCTCAAATGTTATGCTTTGAAGACACCACTATTGGGTGAATCTTTTTTTTCAATTTTTTTGATCACTTGATCATATTGACCTTGAATTTTACACATCCAGTATGCAATTTAAAACACATAAAACCATAAAATTGACATCGTGTGATAAAAATAGAAATGAACATGAAATAAGATAATTCTTTTGAGTTTTCGGCTTTAGATTCAAGATATTTCGTGATGCATCACGTAGTAAAAGTCACAAACTCCAAATGTATTTCATAAGTTATTTGTTCTACCTAATCAAGTAAAAACTCAAATAGTTTATAAATTGTGTTCTACTTTTGTGTCGTGGTTCAATTATAAAAATAAATTAACATAACACTACAAAATAATGAGGTTTTGCAGACGAAAAATTATGTTTCTACTGAGAAAAGCCTTCATACGACAAATTATCGACGAGTTTCATTGTCAGAAAATTTTGTGTGTACGGTAATCGTGATTACTGGTGGATTTTTAATCATCGATGAACCGACGGAAAAATTTGTCTGTAATCCGGCAGAAATTACCATCGATAAAGCCTCTTTATTTTTTAGTGTAAAATATATGACATCAATATATAATAAAATCATGTAATTACCGTTGTATCCTGATAACGAAATCCTTTCATGAGAAGCAAGAGGTATTTCTCTCTGGATTCATATAACAGAGGAGGCACTGCAAGATTTCCATACTCGAACAAATTTATACCATTTTGAGCAGTATTCTGTGAAAATATTTTACAACACTTGTGTCAAGAAAAATTGCATCAAAATTTGTGATAAAAAGGAACTTTTATTCATAAAGAAAACTTACTTGTTGTCCAAGAGCAATCTCAAGTTCCATAAGAATCTCCGAGATTGTTGGTCGTTCTTTACGATTTCTATTTAAACATCGACCGGCAATGGCGGAAAATGTCATCAAAGAATCTGAATCTATGTATCTTCTTAGATTAAAAGAGACAATATCATTGAGTCTATTTTCATCATAATGGTTTTTCCACATAGGCGCTAAAATGTGTAACTCACCACTACGAATTTCAAAACATAATCTTCCGCACATTACTTCAAACAAAATGACCCCAAAAGAGTATATGTCAGACTCCTTTGTTAGGAAGCCCAACTCCCAATACAACGGATCACAATATCCAGGCGTACCAACACAATTTGAGAGAAGATATGTTTGTGGTTGGAGAGTTGGGCCGAATTTCGACAAACCAAAATCTGAGACTTTAGCAGTCCAATTATGGTCAAGAAGAATGTTCGCGCTTTTAATGTCTCGATGGAAAACTCTCTCTTGTGTCTCCGGGGGATCATGAAGGTAGCTTAGGGCACGAGCAACCCCAATGCATATTTTAATACGTTGGGACCATGAGAGATTAGTGTCACCTAGATAGCGGTCAAAGCTCTCATGAGATGCATACTCGTACCCAAGGATCCTCTCATTACCATCATCACAATAGCATAAGAGAGAGACCAAATTTTCATGTTTGAATTTGGAAAGCATGATGATCTCCTTCCAAAACTCATCATTTCCTTGCCCGAGTTTAGGATCTAAGCGCTTGAAAGCCATCATGGTCCGTCCTTGTGGAAGACAGAGTTCTCCTTTGTACACCGGTCCAAACCCACCATGTCCTACTAGTTTGTTGGCATCAAAGTTGTTGGTGGCGGATTTTATGTCTTCTAGATGAATTTTGAGGTGATGAAAATCTTCCGAAGACATTATTTCTTTTAAATGATGAAAGAGATCAGATACGATTAGAGAAGACAATAAAGAGATGGAAGTTAAATATGTTCCACCTTTCTTTAAAGAGCTACTTAAATAGAAATCATTTGCACATACATCTCTTTCTTTCTCTTGGCGGCTAGCAACTTGATCAAAACAGTTTTCTTTACTATGTTGGCTTTGCATTTTTTAATGGAAAGTTGTATAAATTACTTTTATATACCTTAAATAGATTATTCAACATGGCTTATTTAATTTTAGTCAAATTAGCACAAGTTAAGGGAAAGAGCAATTTGTAATTAACCTTTCTCACATCTCCCTAGGAGTATCTAATGAATAGAATTTTAGGGTGATTAAAGTTGGACTAATTTACGGTTATATATGTGAATTTTTAGGGAGTTGGTCCTTAGATTTCATTTATAAGTATGCAGATAAATGATAAATCTAGTGATAGACAATTTTTCATAAATTTTCTCCGAACATTTTTGTCTCTTTATATTTTTTTATTTTAATATTAAATGTTTATATTTTCTTAGCATTTTATCTTTTTTTAGTACCAATTAAATGATGTCATGGGTTACAAAAAAACAGGTAAAAAACCTCTCATATCCCCCTCACCTCCTGGCCATCAGGGGCGGACGCATGGTTTAAGTAAGGGGTGCCAATGACGCCCATAGAATCTCAAATTAGTTTGATTATTATATAGTAAATTTTATCACTTCAAAAAATATATATTGTTTGATTGTTTTTGACCCCAATAGATCTAGGATTTGACCCCCTCAAATTTCTTTTAGCCTAGTTTCATTAACTATATTTTATATAATTTATTTTTTAATATATCATTAAGGTTAAGGTGGTTAGTTGATGTCTAATTTTTGTTAATTGTTAGGTTTAAAATTTATTAGTTGATGTTTAAGTTTTAATTTTTATGTTAACTGATACGGTTATGTTTATGGTTTGTTAGATGATGTCGCATTGTTAATTTTTGTTAATTGTTAAGATTAGGGTTTGTTAGTTGATACCTAACCGCTAATATTTTGTTAATTGTTAGGGTTAGAGTTTATTAATAGATGTAATTTATTTTGTTAACTGTTAGAGTTAGTTAGTTGATGCCTAATTGTTAATTTTTGTTAATTGTAAATTAATACGGTTATCGTTTATTAGTTGATGACAAATTATTAGTTTCTTTTTTGTTAATTATTTTGTTGTTAGGGTTTGTTAATTGATATCTAATTGTTAATTATTTTTTATTCCGCTAGAAAATGGAAAATAATTTGAAAAATAATGACCAACGTCCGTACCTGGTAGGGCGGGTAACGATTCTTGTAATAGTATCCAACCTAACTCTAGTAACTCGATGCCTAGAAAATTGGTTTGAATGATTTTCTTTGCGCTCCGTCCGAAAGAAAAAAAGGTTACGAAATATCATTTTGGGTAAATCGATAAATAAGATGAAGATATTTGATTAGAGAACATTATTAACCACATGGTCACGCAGCCATGACTAAATTTCTGAACCCCATCAGTAAAATTTCTGGATCCGTCACTGGTCGCCATGAACCCACCCAACCACCTCATCTTCCACAAATCTCCGGCCTATCTCTAGCATCATTTCCGTCGCCATTTCCCCACCATCCAACAACACCATTGCCTTAAACAAACAATATGCATTCCACAACGTACATTTTACTCCGATGAAGCCCACCACTATGGCGTAAGTTATCTTCTCCAGGAAACCCATGAGGGCCACGACTATGACAAAGCCATCCTCTTTCGCAAAATCCTCGACTTCAACAACCTGTCTTCTCGGCAAAAATGCACACCAGTGAAATCTTCATTTTCTCCCATTCATCATCAGCAACAAAACTTAAAACAAAAATTAAAAACCCTAAATCATACTCCAAACCAAAATTAACCCCCAAATCAAATTCGAAAATTGATTTTGACGTTGACACAGAGAAAAAAAGATCGAGTTCCATGGTGGTGAAGGTGGACATATCTGCGTCTCTGTAACACCCCTAGTTTTAGAAAGTATTAGAAAATTTAGAAACTTTAAAACTCCTTCAATACAAGCTAATTTTAATATAAATTTACATATTGCTTACTCGAAAGGAGAACAAGGTACGTATCAGAGTAGTAAACGGATTATCTAATTTTCAAGTCCAAACCCCATACAAATTTATTTATTTTCTTGATTAGCTATTTATTAATTAGTTTACTTAATATATTATCATATTAGTTTTATTCTAGTTTTAGTATCATTAAATTTTAGTTGATCTATTATTATCTTTTTATAGTTTTATGAATGTATTTGTTATCTATTAACTTATTTTATCGCATAGATAAAAGCCCTCAACGCCACATCAGCGCCACATCAGCTAAGCCCTCAAGCCCTAAACACCCCCAGCGCATAACTAAAAGCCCTCAATGCCACATCAGCGCCACATCATTTTTTTAATTCTTTTATTTATACATTTAATTATTTAACAAAATAAAAATATTGTTGCGAAAATTGTGGCGGATATTGTTGCGAAAATTGTGGCGGATATTGTTGCGAAAATTGCGGATGATAACCTTGTTGTGTAAACGCTTGGAAACCAAGCTCCGGGTCTTCTTGCGGTTGTGGTGTATCCGGTCGGTTACGACGGGATGTAGGTGTTTTGTTTGGATTCATGATGAAATTTGAGAGAGTTTGAGAGAATTTGAGAGAGTTTGAGAGATTGTTGGTGTGAAAAAATAAGAGGTTGAGGGTTAATATATATAGTGGGATTAAATTGGATTTTTTTTATAAAAGTAGCCGTTGGATTTATTTATTTTTATGATTTAAAAAAAAATACAAATAGCCGTTGAATGCTTTCGGGTTCCTCGGGTTTGAAAGCCCGGAGGCCGAGCCCGTGGGCGCTGCGGATGGCCTTAGATGTTTTTAATTTAATCATCAATTATTATCTGAAAGGTAGTTAATTTATTTGATTGGGATATTTTAGTTTAATTACTTAGGTCAACTAATATTTATTAATTTAATATGGTTATTAAAATATGAATTAAGTGAAAGCAACTCTACTACATAAATAAAAATTATTGTCAATATATATTTCCTTCTAAATGTATTATTATATATTATTACAATCTTTTGTGCTTAATCATATTTGAATTGGTAGCAATTATTTAAACACTTATTGTTAATTATGTTTGTTCTTTATATTATCATTATTTGTTATGATTATGATTATTATTACACTACTAAATGAAAGACTTTTGTCTACATACTTTTTCCTGAAAAAGTTGTCGCTAAAGGATGATTCGTCACAAAACCGTCACAAAAGTTGGTGGGTAATTCAAATTAGTGATAAATTACCCAGGGATTCGTTGGGTGATCCATTGGTATTTTCTCGAAAGACATCGAATTCTACCAAACCATTAGTATTTTGTGGGTGATCCGTGGGTAATCACATTTCCCTGGGTAATTTTTGAAGGGTAAAAGTCATTAGTTTTGTAGTGTTATTATTATGATTATTATTATTTTTATTATATAATTATTATAATTAAATTGATCTTCATGCCTTTATTATGAGTTTCTACTCATAATTTTCAATCTTATAATTAAAATTTGGAAGTTACACTTGCAGCTCCATATTTTTGGCCTCTTGCCAAAGGCCTCAAACTTTCCCAATAGGGTATTAACTTTCTTTGATTTAATCTCGTATTTTTTACCTCATGTCAAATCTACCAAATAAATAAATGTTATATATGTACTTTATTAATAAACTAATTACAATATATTGAGATTTTATCAAATGGGTGTAAATAACCCTAAAGGTTTATAGCTAGGGACTTAATACTCCACGTGATTCCCTTCCTACCTGGAAATCCAAAAATGTTTGAGCGATTTATTTTAAATATTGAACAATTCCATACAACAATGATAATAAAATTTTACATGCATCATAATTTATTGTCTTATGAAAAAAATCACGTATCATCCTTTATTTATGTAATGGTCGAAAAAACCTATATGTGATTCAATGTTCTAAACTCAAAAGAACTTGAGTACAAATATGATTCATCTAATGTAAAGACTACTTTTGTCAAAAAGGTACAAGAATATACTTAAAACTCATCAACTCTATATTGACCCTAAAAACCAACCTCCCGAGGTACAAGCAAATTAATACCATCAGGTTTTGAGACGACATATCAGTCCTAACTTTCATAGGGAATACCTTCTAATAGAAACGCCCAAAGAATTGTGGGATACCGTAAAAGGGAGAATCAGGAGTATTTATGAACATGTATTTCATGAACTAATCGTATAGTGGAATAAAACTCACTTACTCGAAAATAAGGTAAATGATTTCAACAAAGAAATGTTTCTCAAAATGCGTCTCTATCTTTTCATAACATTTTTTTCCATATTTAATATATTGGCAATCATACTAATGAAACAGTATAAGCTGCAATATAACCTGATCAACCTATTGAAGTGGTTAGAAGACACAACAAAGTTCTATCGAATATCAATGTTGGACATGCTAAGACAAAGAAAATTCTCCAAGTCAATAATTAAATGTTATAGGTGGGAACAACTCCAAAAAATAGTGAGTTAAAAAATAATTTCATACACCTGACATCTACGCACCACACAGACTGGCCCGTGGAAAGGGTCGGGACTATGGCCAGAGTGTGGAAATATTTTCCAATACCTAGTGCATATATGCAACTACTGGTAAATTGATAATGAACAATCAAAGAGGAAGTGTTTAAATGAATTTAAGCCGTTTATGCCAAAAAGAGAACAAGTTGAAATTAACATTGCTATCGATATGACACCATTGAATTTTAGTTATTTAAACCATTCCTTATATTTTAATTTTTTTTAGAATTAGATCATTTTTAGGTGGGTTAAGCCTAGTTTACTTGAAATCTATTTTAAGTACTAAATTAATTTCGTTTGCTTATGTAAAACCGAATATATAACCATTATAGATATAAAGAAATACATTAAAGCAAATACAAAACTCTCAATGTTCTTCGTTCCGTGTAGAAATGTATTGAGGAGAACTTGAAATTTTTTGTAGGACCTCTCACGCAATCTAAAGAGATAGACTAATAATTATTCAACCAAAATACTTGGACAATGGACTGTCGTTTTCTTGTTGGTACAAGATTAATAGTCACTAAAGCACTATATTAACAAAAACCTTGTTAAGATTGGAATCTTATTAGGAGAATGAAAATGGGTAGATGTATATGAGTACATCAACTCTAATGAATATGAAAAGAAAATATATTAGAGAAATAAATGTGTCAAACTAGTGTATTACTTGTGTCACGGATCATACTTTGTCACCAATAAATAACTTTAGGACAATAACACATATATGTTTTGACATGACCACGTGGGAAACCATGTTCTTGACATAATGATCTGTGTATTGCAAAATACAAATAGACACATTCTCTTTCGAGTGAAAGACAAAATGAGACAAATAACCAAATTGCAACTTGACTTCTACAGCACAAGAAGCAACACCATCAAAATATGCCAACTCAAATACCGAGAACTTTTGTAAACCCTGATACTTAGCAATGCGACCATCCTAAAGCTAAGGACATAATACAAAAATTCCATCCTTACAACGAATACAAGGTGATATTTATGGACATAAACATCCATAATGCGGGTTATTACAGGACTTTATGGATCGGGTTCGACACGATAAATGCATATCGCATTAATGTCCTCATGAAATTCTGCACTCTTAGTACTAACTATACGTTTAAGGCTCACCACCCAGATTATCGCATTAAGTCTACATGACTTGGAATGTTAGAGAAATTACATAGTAAGGATCTGATGATTATTGCATATGTGTTAGGATCAATGTAGAGCTTCCTATACCCCATATGTATATATAAAACGGTCTTGTAGAAGTTCTAATAAAAAGGATATAGATGGTATCTAGGGTATTGGTTATGCACACCACTTTACCCACATCTACCGGGGATTATGCAAATTTACATACAACTTAACTTATTCATTTTTAGACACACTACTAGCCAACCCGTATCATGTGTACCAGTTGGTAACTGGATATAAGTCTGATCTTTTACATTTACGTATGTTTGGTTGTGTAGTATATGTGCCAATTGCGCCCCACAACACACCAAAATGGGTCCTTAAAATTAAGAATATATGTTGGATATGAATCTCCAACTATTTTCCTCTATTTAGAACCTTTTGACGGGTGATTCTTATAACGCATGATTTGTGGATTGTCACTTTGATGACAATCTTCTTATCATTAGGGGGAGAAAGAAAAAAGTATTTTCCAAAGGAACGATAAGAACTGTCATGAAATATTTCCACTTTATCTCATTTTTCTCCCCAAAACTTCACAATCTAAAGTTAAAGTCAAACGAATCAGACTCGATACCTGATACGTTTAATGTTATTCCATAAGTGACAAGATCACATACATGAGCTGTAAATATACATGCAACGTCAAAAGTCCATAAACAAGGACACAACGCCATTGGAAAGTGCGTTGCAATCACACATGGTGGAAGTGTGGTTGAGGTCGTGGCTCCCAAAAGGAAATGAGGGAAGCTAATTGGTTCGATAGATACTCATCTAACAGAAGAGAAGAGTAAGGTACAACCATTTATCATCAGTACATAAACCTTTATGAGACTGTCTCTGATTATAACTATGTCTATCAATCATTGCTAAAGGACGCTCCGAAGTTAATATTGATTCCAGAGATCAAAGAAATTTCAAATGAATATGAGTCGATGAACAGATGACACATACTCAATGATAATATATTCACATTACTATTGCTTATGAGTTGATAGAGCATGATGACATCGAACCATGCTCAGTTGAATTTCAACAAAGAGAAAGTTAGTCAAAATGAAAAGAAGCAATCCAGGATAACTATATTATTTGACAAATGAACAGGTATTCGGTAGTGCTAACCCACCAAGTGTAAAGCCTATAGAAGATAGGTTAATCATTGGTCGAAGAAGCATAATGAGAATAATTAAGTCATAATATATAAGTCTCTCATTTGGAGCAAGGTTTCTCACAACACCCTGGATTGACCATGTTGATCCAAACTCTCTCAGTGATTTGATAATGACCCTTAGAATTACTTAGTGAAATTGAATTTGACTTGTATGTACTAGTGTTTCACTATCAACGATAAACACACTGAGTTTATTCAGTATCGCTGATGATATCTAATATATCAATGTTTTGTCATCAGCGATAAGTATATAGAGCCTGTTCAGTATCGCTGATAGTATCCTTTGTAACAAGTTAAATGTAATCCCTAAAGACAAGTTTCATGACAAAGAGTTCATCGCTGACATCGAAGACGAAGCGGAATGAACAAGTGACAAATCTACTAATGATCTGATGTGGACATCAGTGAAACCAAGACAAGTCCACACACACAACATTTCAAGAAGAAGACTTCAGCGATAGCTGACTTACATCAGCTCTTCCCTGATGGAAGACCTATTCAACGATCGTTGATCATGAAGCTTCTAGTTCAAGAAATATTTGTCTTATCTCCTTTCACACATCGTACGATTCGTCAGACGAGACATGCTTTTGTCCAAGATCGTACAACCACTCTGCCACTACACCATTCACCATACTGTAACAACCCACTTTTTAAAACAAGCAATAACATTGAAATATAATCCCAAAACGGGTCCCAATTACAAAAGATTCATTAAACAAACATTACGAGTTCTGAACTATCCAAAATTTGCAACGGAATAATCTATCCACAGCCGAGAGATCTATCTAAGTAGTACAATATTCAAACTATAGTGTTCCTCGCTAAAGCCTCCATCTCTAAGCTCAAGCCTTCTCTTTACCTTTGCTTAATGCACCGCTAGAGCGCTTCCCTGAGAATGGTTTAGTTTTGAAAAGCAAGGGTTAGACCAAACGGTCTAGTGAATTCCCTCCACAAAACGGTTTTAACAACCACGATCGGGGCCCAAGCAGACTCCCCTCTCGCCTCATATCGGGGCCCAAGAAGACTCCCCATTACCCGGATAGGCAGGAAACAAATTCCAAACCTACCGGTTCATAATAAACTCCCAAGGGATCATCGGATCCCGAGGTACACTAATCCCACTGTGCAACCCGACTCCACATGGCATATAAGCATAACTAACAATAAACCAGCAATGCATGCAATCTTTATAAACAGTTTAATCATGCTAAATAAGCATTTCCAAAACATACTTTCATGCGAGGAGTTTAGTAACAATTCACGAAAATGAAACATACTCGCATCTCATACCATGATCAGTTTAAAACATTTAACATCTCATTTCACGAAAAAGGGTTAAGGGAACTCACCTGTTTGTAGTGATTTTCCTAACCACGCGCATCCCTTACGAACAACCGAGCCGAACCCAACACCTAAGGCATACCATACACTTCAATCAGTAACATACCGAAAAAGAAGACTTTCCAGAAAACCAGTCCGGACCACTTCCGGACTCCGGTATCCGAAACCCTCAATCCGGACACCGGACTCCGGTATCCGGAACTCCCAATCCGGACACTTTCGGACTCCGGTATCTGGAACTCTCAATTCGGACACTTCTGGACTCCGGTACCTTCCGGATTTCTCACTTATTCGGATGTTGCGATATTCGGAGGGTTCGAACTGTTCCCTCGATTTCCTTTCTGCTAGATTTAAAACCGAGGTTTGTCCCAACCCCAAACCTAACATTTGGTGAGACTATAACATTAACTATTAGTGACCAATTCTCAACCCCTTTTTAACTCGATTACAACTTACTTGACACTGAGGGTTAAAATCCTCAAACAGGAGAATAAGAGTACAAACTCTGATTCCTTGGTTTCTTGTCGCAAACATCAACACAAAACGTGAACTATTTAATAGAGGGTAGAGACTTGCTTGAAGATGATCTTCCAAGAGTTCTTTTCACAAATCGATAGCACCTTCATCTTTTCTCCTCCTTTCTCTCGATCCGCCACACACAATGAGGAAATCAGGGAAGTTTCTAGCGATTGCTTCCTTATATAACTTTCAGATATTGCAACTTGGTCCTTCCTTAAACCCTTCCACTTTTACACTTTGACTACGAATCTTCCAATTATTTGAAATTGGGACACGGTTGTTACACATACGACCCAAAGCATGTTGTGCTAAAAGTCAGAAGCATGCGCCCAACCATATGATGACACGTGTAAAGTCCTCATGCCATGCATTAAATGCAATGGGTATAAATAGGAGGAATGCCCCTTCAGTTTGAAGGTGGTCTTCCCTGAACTACTTAGTGCATAGAAAAATAACTTTGTTTTTCTATATCCTCCTTTCTCTCGATTTATTGTGCAAGAACACTTAGTGCTTCTCAAGTTTGTTTAGATTAGGTTTTACTTAATCTTATTCCGCAATAAACTGTAAATTGTATTTGATTTATCAATAAACAATTTAGAAAACCAAAAAGTTGTGTTTGTATTCAACCCCCCCCCCCCTTCTACAAACCTTTGCACTTGTATAACCCCTTCGGGACCAACAGACCATGAGAAGATTTACTCTCTCGTGATGGATGTTATAATATTCTTCTAATTAATTAGCCTAATAGTTTCTGAAGGACTAGAAATTATAGCTCATGGATGTAGTTACTACATATCTCTACGGGGATAAAGATTCAAAGATATATATAAAAGTAGGGATGAGATCGGGACCGGACCGGTACCAAACCGGGACCGAGCCGGTTGGTACCAAAATTTTTTGGGACTAAAAAGTGGTACCGAAAACCGAACCGTATGTACCGGTCCGGTACCGGTTCGGTTTCGGTTTTGGGACGGGAAATTCGGTACTAGGACCACTTAGTACCAAAAATATGAAAATGTATCGAATGTGTATCAAAACAAATCGCAAACAAAGATATATTCATAATGTTTCAAATGTGTTTCAAAACAATACCCGAATCCCAAAATTGTCGAGTTTTGATGCGTTTGTAAGGGTAACGATATTTTGATGGTTATGTATGGGGGGTCGATTTTTTGGGTTTATGGAGAATGTTTGGTTATTTTAGAAGATGATATATGTTTGATTAGCAAATATAAGTTTAGTTTATCTAGGAGATGATATGCATACTTAATTTTTTTTTTAAAAACAATGACTTTTAAAATTTCGGTTCGGTTTCGGTATTTTCGGGAAAATCCTGGTACCGAATACCGAAATACCGAATACCGAATACCGAATTCGAAGATTATATGGAACCGAAAACCGGACCGAATACATGGTACCGGTTCGGTCCCAGTTCGGTTCGGGAAAACGGTCCTTGGTGTTCATCCCTATATAAAAGTGCTTTATGACATTACAATACCCAAATCAACTAACTCTAAACCACGAAGTGTGTTTGCAATAAAATTGAAACACTCACTTTATAGATTTATGCAACCTCAGCGGATGTGATATACCCGCCCAAGTGAATACTTGATTGGGAAAGGATATGAGAATGATGAACTATGCCATTGCATATTTATTTAGAAAAAAAAGTTCCAAATTTTCAATGTAGCTCTATATGTCGATGTTATGAACATAATAGGCACTCTTGATGAAATAAGAGAAACCACAAGCTACTTGAAATATGAATTTGAGATGAAAGATCTTGGGAAAACTTGGTTTTGTCAAGCTACTTGATCTAGGACACTGAGTTTGTGGAATATTAATCCATCGATCCGCATATGTCCAGAATATGACCAGGCAATTTGAAATGGACAAAGTGTATCTGGCTAGCATTCCCATGATCGGTCAAAGTGTTGGAAATAAAGAAAGATATATTCGTCTAAAGGATGATGACGAAGAGGTGTTGAGAGCTAGAATTCCATACTTGAGTACAATTGTAATAACCGAGATCTTTATTTGAACATAATAAGTTTTGTGAAGGAAGTTTCATAATTTTAAAGTCTAGGGGCTGATTTGTAATTTTGATAAGAGGGTATAAGAGCTCTCATATTGGACTCAAAACCCTAGAAGCAAATCATTTGTGTGTGAGTGTGTGTGGCGGCTTAGAGAGAAAAGCAGAGAAAGAGAGAGATTTGAGTTCTATTGCAAGTAGGAGAAGGAAAGCATCATCAATCATCAAATTAGAAGAGAAAGTGGAAGTTGGGTCTGATTCTACATCGATTCTAGCAGGTAATCCCTAATTCCAATTCGTATTTTAGACGTTCTGCTGATAAATTGATCGACTCATAAGAGTACTGATTACAGCTTAATAATCATAATAATCGGATTAATAGAGTAGAATAATCATTTTGTTTGGAAAGGGACTTATTAATCGATAGAAATGGGTTAATCCCCGGTCCTAATGTTAACCAGTATCGCATCGCAGAGTCCGTATTTTGAGTCCGGGAGTTAAGATCCGGTATTGTTGCCCGAAATGTGTTTAGTCCGGAACCAAATGTGATCCGGAAATTTTTAAAGAGACCCGGAGTTGCTTTGGACTTGGGCCCGTAGATCCGGAATCCCCAAAGGGACCTGGAATGGTTTGGACCGATGGCATCCGGAGTCCACAACTAGGATCCAGAATTTTAATAAATTGGGCTAAATAGGATCCGGAATTTTATACCAAGAACCGGAAGTGGGGCTTGATTGATAATTGGATTCGGAATCCACAAAAAAAAGCGATCCGGTATTAGTAGGCCGAAGAGTGATCCGGAAAATCCATTAAATGGATCCGGTATTGGTGGGCCGAAGGGGTGATCCGGAAATCCATTAAATGGATCCGGTATGGTGATTGGGCCGAGGAGAGATCCGATATTGTTATGAAAGAGATCCGGAATTTACTTAGTTAACAAAGATCTAGTATAGGCTTGGGCCTAGATGATCCGGAATTTAAAAAAAGAGAACCGGAATTAATGTTGGGACGCATGTATTTGTTATGGGCCGTAGGATCCGGAGTTAAATTATAGGATCCGAAATCTATGTTATGTACCGGTTTGGGCCGGTAAGCAGAGTCCAGAACCCGTGTTTTTGGACTAGAAGTGTAACCTATCAAACTTAGATAATTTTGGGTTATGTTCGGAAGCGATCTCGGGTAACAATTGTTAGATTTATGATCTACGTTTCCTAAAATTATAGGTGTTCCATCTAGAGATCGGAAGCTTAAGTGAGAAGTCTTGAAGCGAGAAAGTCAGGTGAGTTTTTCTAACTAAAATACGTGTTTTTGAACATGTTTTTAGAAGTAAGTAAATGAGTAGAAATTCCATCTTATTTACATGATGTTACTTGTTTGAAAGTTTATATGAGATGTATGCATACATTGTGATAGACGTAAATTGGCTAAGTCAGGGGTAGGCCCGCAAGTGCTCATGCCGGGGGGAGGTTCCATTTATGCCATGGGAGGGAGTACCCAGTAAGGCAGTGTGAGACTGACTTGTTGTCACTCTTGAGTGACTTCAGGGTGCCATTTACGGGAGCGGATTTATCCGTAAAAGTTTTTATGTAGAGATGCTTGAATGTTATAAACCGTTTTTAATAGATTTGAGAACTGTCAGGAGGGAGCTCACTAGACCTCATGGTCTAACCCTCGCATTTTCCAAACTAAACCTTTTCAGGTAAGCAGGTAGTAGGAGGCTCTGGCAAGTGAGCAGGGCAGGACTAGAGAATAAATGCAGTTAGAAGCAGTGCCACTCATTATTTTAGTAGTTAGTTATTCTCAGTTGTGTATAGGTTATTTCTGCCAACCTAAATTTCGATTCAGATATAAAAATGTTTTGGGACCCAGTATTGTAATGTTTATGATTTAATGCTATGCATGTTCTATTTTAGACTGGGTTGTTACAATTGGTATCAGAGCCATAGTTTAAGGGATTTAGGTGACCGGACGGGCCTAAACTTAAACTTTGGGAGTAGAAATCACAACTGAGAATCAGGAAATGCGTTAGGAGGGCACTATTGTAGAGATAGGACTAATAGGGTACCGAGGACAGTCATGTAAGGTATGTTTGGGATTACACCTGGCCAGTGTAATTGCGAACTTACAGGTACATGTATGTGCTTAATCTGCCATATTATTCCGAAGCTGTAGTCTTAAGCTAGTTTATCTGTCGTGTTCCAGTAATCTAGAACGTCAGCAAGATCCCTGAGGAGTAGATTGAGACCCATTGTTGGGGAAGTATCGGGAGAGATCATTTTTGATGTGATGTATGTATACATCTTATAGAAGAAATGTTGTTTGGAATATTATGAGCAGCCTAGAGGTAGATCTTCGTGGGTTCGAAGAGGATGAATGATTGATTTTGGGTAAGACTCTTGGTTCTGGTGAGTCCCAGTTCTAGAAATCGTGGGGTAGATCAGTTGAGATAGTAAGGAAGGACAGTGTCGAGATCTTGAAAGCGTCAATCCAAGAGCAAGAAGAGGATTAGAGCCCTGACTCTTTAGTTGATCTTTTCAGTGGTGGATTGAAAACGTGTAGAGGTAGAATGTGAGTTAATTGGCCAAGACGAAATTGTAAAGGATGGTTGAGTAGGTGGGTTGTGAAACGCATGTATAGCAGGTTGTTACAAGGACGAGAGGGCGACCATTGGTCGAAGATAGAGTGTCAATGATAAGTTGCGTGAGTACAACGGTTGACCTTGTTGGAGTGAGTAGCCTTCAATTGCAAGTAGAGTTTCATGCATTGCGTCCTTATATGTGTTACATGAGCTTTTCGTGATTAAAGTAAAAGTGTAAATATCAATTTTGGTCGGAAATGCGTCGGCGTGTCTTTAAATAAAAAGACAATTCCATTTACGTCGCACAATGGAATTTTGAACTTAGCGATTTGCAAAATATCCCACTCTTTTCATGATAAGTTAAATTGTTGCAAAAAGTCAAGAAAACGTTTGCCTGCAAAACTTTCATAACCAAAATGAGTATTGACATGTTGATGTCATATAAATGAGTGTGAGAGCCGACTGCTTTACTTCGTGTCGGTAATGTCTTTCGGAATTTTGTCGTATGGAAGAGTTTCATTCAGTATGTTACTGTCGTAACAACGTCGTTTTGGTTGAGTAAGATTGAGTTTTACTGAAAGGTTGCGTGCGAACGATTCTCGAGATCGTTGTGCAGGGCATTGGAGTTATGAGAGTGTTGGGGTCATGTGTACCCAAGTTGTTTCCAAGTGTTGTTTCTTTAAAATGATAAAAAGTGCAAAATGATTTATTTATCGCGTTGTCATGCATGAAGGCTATGAACTCACTAGGTCGTAGAGTTAGTACATTTTAAGATATGGAAGGATTCCGAGAGTGAAGAGGTGTTGGAAAAACCAAGAGAGAATGTTTGTAGCTTTGGTATTTGTGTGCAAGAAGAGAGGTGAACCGTGGAAGAGTCATAAGTGGACTTTGGTGTCGGTTGTATGAGGGTCTGTACCCTTGATTCGGTAACTGGAAATACAGTTGTCGAGGGACGGTTATGTCCGGAGGAAGGACTTGAATTCATCAAGGTGTTGGTATTATCAACTCGTTATGAGTAGTGTTGTGAGGCAGAAATGAAATGTCCTCGGCGTCGAATATGAGTTTTGAGGTGGTCTTGTAATTTTGACATTACACGGGTAAGTCTTGAAAATTTTCCCCTTCAAGTGAGGAATACGGGATATGAAGTTGATTATGATATGTGGGATGGATTAGGTTCAGTAAGGAACCCTTGTTGACACAAAGGTTAGGGAAGTATCAACAGGTCGACTATTGATGTTGAAGTCGACATCTATGTAAGGTGGCTGAGGCCGAAGACTTGAATCAGAAGGTTGAAAGCTGAGAAAATCGCTCTGGTGTGTAGACGTAGGAGGTCATCTAGGAAAGATAGGTACATGCATGGTGGTGGACCACCTTGTATGGGTGTTAAGATGGTGAAAGACCGCTGTTTTGAATAAGCGTTTTACTTACAAGGTTTGGACGGTTCGTAAAAGGCTGAAGTAATTAGCACAAACAAAGTGAGTGTGTAGATTATATCGATATGTGAGGGAATGTGCCGTGTCTATGTAACGGTCTGGATCGCAAAGAGCTAGCAAGAAACGAATATGTTTGAGTTAATTGGGAACTCGTGAGTTGTAGTTTATCTGGAGTTGGGGAAAGACAAAGTGGTGAAATAGACTTGGTTATATATGCAGGTGGATAGGAAGGCGAGATTGATTTTGTGTACGAATGACCATGAGAGACCTGGTCTGCAGTGTGACGTTATGGGTGGAGAATGTACGGATGAGTAGTGGCATCAATTGCCAAGATAAATGTGCCAGCCAGTGTTGTAATAATGTGATGTTAGAAAGAGGAAGCATCGGAGGGAAGCCTTTTCGGGGATTTCGGATGAGGTGTACAGTTTGTTAATCAAGTTGGTGGGACATATGGTTTGTAAGTTGGCGTTGTGATATGGCTATTATCGGATTAGAATGGCAGAGCGGTAGTGGGTGGTTATCCAAATGAGAAACCAAGTGTTTTTGGTTGTGTGAGTCGCTAAGTAAGTATATTTTTTGGATCATTGGAAGTTTAAAGAAGATGTTGGATGGATTAGTCAAAAATGTGGTGTAGTAGATGCGAAATCTTCAAAGAATGTGAATTGTTTCTTATGTGAGAAGGAATTATCCGAGAAGGTAACAGTTGGAAATCAAGGAGCGTGTAGTGACTTCGAACACCGGTGTCATTTCGAGATAACTTGATTGGATACCTCAAGTTAGAATTTTGGGTGCAACCGTTTGGTTATGTATATTAATGAGAAAGTGTTATCAGCATGTGGAAAGATCGGAAGAGAGGGGCAAGTAATGTTTGGTGGGCGGTGCTCCACGCTAATGTGGGGAGGTGAAGATAGTATGTCGGACTAAGTGAGTAGGTTAGAAGCAGTAAGCTTGGCAGTAACACCAAAAAGGGGGAGTAGTGTGCGTAGATTGACATCGGTAAGTGTGCGAACTCCTAGAAGGAGTATGTAGGAAGGGGATTCGTGTATGTTTAAATGCGGGAAAGAAGTGGAAAAAGGCAGTCGAATGGGTTTCAGTTGGTGATGTTGTGAGAAATGTTCAAACGAACTGGTCATTCAGTGATAAGCTATTGAGAATAGTTTTGTGTGACCATGGTTACTCCTCCTAGTTGAGTGAGGGTAACCGAGGTTATGTTTTATATGATTGGACGCTTGTGGGATGCAGTGAGAAATTGATGTGGCTTCAGGATAAGTTCAATTCGGATAGGTGAACACTTCAATGAGGGATTACGGAAGTTTCCTGCTGTTAGTTACGTTTAAGTGTGGAGTGATGAAGTGGTGAGAACGTATGAATTAGTTATCGAGCTGATGTGATTCGGGAAGGGAGTATGATCTGCATAGACGTATGTTGGTTGGAAGAAGTAATCTAGAATTGCATATAACCCGAGGAGGGAACTCTTGGGAGTGAGATTGTCGGGATATACAAGGTTGGCCTTGTGCCAAGTTGTCGAGTGAGTGATTTTCCTGGTAAAAGATTCTCGTCGTTGTGGCGGAGAATTCCGTCAAGTTCCTTCTTTTAAGGAAGTAAAGGTGCATGAGAGACTGTAACAACCCACACCAAACTAACATGCTAAATGTCACTTCTTTAATTTAAAACGCCAAGAAATGGCTCAACGTGATCACACTATCCAGATTACAAACTGGGTTTGCGGAATTAACCCAAACTACAGTTGAGATCATAACTACAAAATAAAAGGAAAGCCTTCTAATCCTTCTATATGCAACCTCCGTCTCACGCCTTGCCAACTTCTAAGCAAGCTTTCGACTACCTGCTTACCTGAAAAGGGTTTTAGTTTTGAAAAGCGAGGGTTAGACCATGAGGTCTAGTGAGTTCCCTCCACACCAAGTCACACCAAAAATATTGCAATTTATAAATCAATTATGAAAGAGTTTATACAAATCATAACAAGCACACTTAAAATGATATGCACACATTGACACATGCTACTGCATACGCTATAGTCACACACACCGTGACAGCGTAATAGAGCACACACACGCTATAGTCACACACACCGTGACAGCGCAATAGGGCACACACCGCCCATATATGAAACAAATTCATATATAATTATTATGGGACACACCCCCATTTCACACCAAAGCCAGAGCATGGTCACACACATATTGTCACACGATTAATCTTCGCTTTGAAATAGAAGCAGTTGAAAAGTGCACAGTTAGATAATAACCATCAAACACACTTGTATAAAATTTAGGTTTAGAAAGACTCACCTGGAGTTCTGATTAGAAATTTTTACTCGCACCGATCGTCTCTACTCGCACCTACAATTTAAACCCACACACACATACCAGGTAAGACACACTTAATTTTATTGAATTTGCTACCTTGAAAAGTATCAACCGAAAGTACCCAACACTTAAATACCGGATCCGTTGGGATACCGGGTCCATTATTTTTAATAACCAATTTCGGTTCTCAATTAAATAAAAATACTGAGTGCATACTTAAATTAAAGCCCAACTCAAAAATGTTTTCGGATCCAATATCTTAATACCGGATCCATACTTAAATTAAAGCCAACTCCGGTTCCCATAATTAAGCCCATTAAACGATAATTTCCGGGACTACATTCGGTCCAGCCCAAATCCATGATTCCGGATCCCACTTGCAATTAATACCGGGTCTTGAATATTCCGGTTTCCCTTAGAATAGTTCCGGGTCCATTACTCAAAATAACTTCGGATCCATACACTCGCTACATGTTCCGGATTTTAATTTGATATCGGGCTTAAGGCCCACTTCCGGATTACTATTGTAAAAATTACCGGATCCCATTTTCTTTATCATAAATACCAGATCACACAACAAATAGGCCCAACACTTTGATTCCGGTTCATAGTGAATCAATTCCGGATCTTCGGCCCATGTTGGTAAATTTCGGATCCTAATATAAGTTCCAGATCCTTTTTATTCCATACCGGATCCACACTTCGACCAACCCAAATTCCGGGTCTTGATGGACTCCGGATCCACATTGGGTTCCGGTGTCTCTTCCGGATCCCACTTGGGTTCCGGTGTCGGATTAACGCGTCGAATACTAAGATTTCCCAGATGCGACCACTAAATAATCAATTTAACTATCGGGAAAAACAATAATCGAAAGAGGACATTGAAATCGACTAATTAAATCATCAAACCTACCAATTTACATGAAATGAAATTAAGAAGTTAACATCCAGACACCAATCCCTTTTCTTCTTAAAAGATGGATAACAGACCTAGATTCACCACTCAAGACCTCAAAATTAAATTCCAAGAAGAAGAGAATTTGGTAATTACCTTACAGGATGAATTCCTCATGCACCCTATCTTGATGAACCCTGAAATCCCTCGATCCTCTTGATTCGCACTCTCAATCACACCTCATCCGCCCACACAAATTTTGAGATAATTAGAATTCTTAGGGTTTGACACCTTTTTATACTTCCCACAACCAACCACCAACTTATTCATATTTCTCACTTGAACCACGAAACTTCTAAATTTTGAACTTCTGCCACACATTTTATTTATCGATAAAAAATATAAAACTCGGTTATTACAATATCCTCCCCTCAAAAGAACTCCGTCCCCAGAATTCCATTTTCAAACAATCGAGGAAACGGTCCCTCAACTGTCTAACCTTGCGATCTACAATCGCTAACGGTTCCCCACACAAGATACGTCTAATCACTTTCTCACATTAATTATGTTGACCACAACCCATTGATAAAAATCAATTCACACGCTTTTACCACAACGTCACTCCCATGCTACTACCAAGTCTAATCCAATGGTCCTTCCCCGGGCACTACATTCGACTACTTTTTTCCACTTACTTCTCAAACATAAAACATGCTTCCAAAGAACGACTCCCTAGAAGGTGCACACTCTTGACCAATCACACAAGTTAGCTTTCCTCAACGCTTAAACCAATCATATACACACCAATCCTCTTTCTCATACTCCCACTAGAAGTTCATACACCCGACGATGACTTTCTGAAAACAATGCTTCTTACTTTCTATGCCACTTGCCACTCTTTCTACTTCCCGTTTACTCACTTATTCCAACCTACCGTCCCGATTACCTCAGGCTAGAATGGAACATTCCTCATCCAACATTGACCACTCCATGCACGCAATTTCAACGGTTACTACGCCAAACCAACAGTTTCACCACATATCATACGAGAAATTCAACCAAGTCAATCCGAAATAATACCCAATGCTCGAAGCGATCACACACTTCTCATTTCCTAAACGATATTAACCCACTCCTCTGCATTTCCTTTACATACAAGGTTTAGCTCAACATTCCCAAAGATTTCGTAGCTACTACGAAACATCATAAACTAACCAATCCAAAGCACCCAGTTTCCTTCTTAGCTAGTCACCAACTGTCACCCCATCCTTTTATTCTCGGATAACGATACCACACGCCACTTATACATCCATGCCTCTCCAACCATAATTTTTTCACATCTGAACAACTTGTAAGCAAATCCCGAGCAAAGATCTCCACTTACGCTCACCCCATATCAACACTAGTCCAACACTTAACCTCACAGAAACTTATTACCACTGTGCCTCGCATGCTCACTAAGTATAAGTTACCACCAACTTATCCACACCACCCCCACACACTAGAGGTTCAATCCTCACAGTTACCACCTGCCTACTAATTTGTAAAAAAAAATATACGGCTTCACCTCGACCCCAAATAGGTTAACCAACATTAGTGATACCAATCCATACATCTATCATTTCTCGACCACCCTTGTCACTCTTCCACTAACTAGAGAGTAAGGAAGCACATCTCTATCATCCGATCCTTGAGCTGAAACTCTCAAGATCTCAATTCACCGACATCGGGTACCCCTAGAATAAAGATTCATCAGGGATTAGGAGCTCACCTCCAACCAATTATTTTCCTTAAGAACCTTAAAGATTCTACTTCACACAGGCACTCACCCCAAACATTCAAACACTACACCTTCTAGATAGTGTCATTAATCGCATCATCAATAATCTACACAACACACTAAACCGTTGCCTTCGTGGCAAGGTTAAGACTTCACACACTACTGTTACTCTCCACACATTAATCACCACACTCCGCACACTACTATTATTCTTCACACTCAATCCACCACACTCCACACACTACCAAAATCAGAACAATGGTAATCAAGCACACCCATGCACCTGTAAATTCATAATGACATTGGCCAGATGTGATTTGAATTTACCTTACATGAGAGTCCTCACTACCTTTGTCCTAAATTATCAGTGATTAAGGTCTTCCCTAAAGGCTTCCTATATCTCAGATGTGTCCTCCTACTCCATAGTTTAAGTTTAGGCCCATCCGGTCACCTAAATCCCTTAAACTAAGGCTCTAATACCAACTGTAACAACCCACACCAAACTAACATGCTAAATGTCACTTCTTTAATTTAAAACGCCAAAAAATGGCTCAACGTGATCACATTATCCAGATTACAAACTGGGTTTGCAGAATTAACCCTAACTACAGCTGAGAATACAAAATAAAAGGAAAGCCTTCTAATCCTTCTATATGCAACCTCCGTCTCACGCCTTGCCAACTTCTAAGCAAGCTTTCGACTACCTGCTTACCTGAAAAAGGGTTTTAGTTTTGAAAAGCGAGGGTTAGACCATGAGGTCTAGTGAGTTCCCTCCACACCAAGTCACACCAAAAATATCGCAATTTATAAATCAGTTATGAAAGAGTTTATACAAATCATAACAAGCACACTTAAAATGATATGCACACATTGACACATGCTACTGGCATACGCTATAGTCACACACACCATGACAGCGCAATAGATCACACACACGCTATAGTCACACACACCGTGACAGCGCAATAGGGCATACACAGCCCATATATGAAACAAATTCATATATAATTATTATGGGACACACCCCCATTTCACACCAAAGCCAGAGCATGGTCACACACATTTAAAATACGCATATTGTCACACGATTAATCTTCGCTTTGAAATAAAAGAAGTTGAAAAGCGCACAATTAGATAATAACCATCAAACACACTTGTATAAAATTTAGGTTTAGAAAGACTCACCTGGAGTTCTGACTAGAAGTTCTTACTCGCACCGATCGTCTCTACTCGCACCTACAATTTAAACCCACACACACATACTAGGTAAGACACACTTAATTTTACTGAATTTTCTACCTTGAAAAGTCTCAACCGAAAGTACCCAACACTTAAAATACCGGATCCGTTCGGACACCGGGTCCATTATTTTTAATAACCAATTCCGGTTCTCAATTAAATAAAAATACCGAGTCCATACTTAAATTCAAGCCCAACTCAAAAATGTTTCCGGATCCAATATCTTAATACCGGATCCATACTTAAATTCAAGCCAACTCTGGTTCCCATAATTAAGCCCAACAAACAAAAATTTCCGGGACTACATTCGGTCCAGCCCAAATCCATGATTCCGGATCCCACTTGCAATTAATACCGACGAACAACTTCTTCAAAGATTCCTCCAGATGAGGGATAAGTACCATGATCTTCTCCCAACGGATTTGGTGCTGAGGAGGGGGAGGAAGATCAGAAGCTGTCGTTTGCAGAGGAGTTGTCGGAATTTTGGCAGTAGTAGTTTCAGGTCTTGTTGAAGTTCCAGTGGGTTGAGCATAGTGAACGGGAGAAGTACCATAAAAATTCTGGAGCAGGAACTGATCATAGTTGATGTTGTCGTCTTCATCGGTAGGGAAAACCAAATTTACCTGGAGATTTACGGCACTGGCGGCTTTTTCATACCATGCATCTTCGGTCTCTGGGTTGGCTTCACAGTCTGGATCGACTATATCCAGTAACGGTCTATCTGATGAATCAAAGTCGAACAGTTCTTGGGTTGAACCCTCGGGATTTTCAACCTTCGGGTCTTCATCATCTGATATGTCCATATCGATTACCATCTCGGCTAATGGCAACTCGGCTTCAGGTTGGGCGTCGGTTGTTGTTGACGCAGTTGTTGGTTCCAGATGAACCACGATTGTCGTTTTGGCGAGGATGGGGGCGGTCTCGGTAGGTCTTAATCTTTTCTCCCCCTCACGGTGATCAGGATCATCCTGGTCATCGTGTTTCCGCTTCAGACCGCCTGCTTGACTCTTACAGGTATCTTCGAGGGAACGGACTCTCTCGGACAACATTGTGAGCGCTTGATTGTAGTCCTTGAGAGTCGAGTCAATTGCATCTAGGCGAGTGGTAATAGATGATGAAGAAGCAGTGACCTGAGTTTTCAGAACGGAGATCAGGTCTGCTTCAGTTGAGGCATCGGATTCAGATTGCTGGAGTAGCTGAGCCAAAAGCATCGTCTTCAGAGTATCCACCGAATAGATTGGCTGAACGAATGTCGGTGGAGTTGTAGGTGCGGTTTCAGCTTCGACGATCTTTGCTTTGCCTTTGATTAGATTGGCGAGCTCGGTGGCGAAATACTGCTCCATTATTTCTCGGACAGCCTTGAGGGTGCTGTCCAGGGACCCTTGCGACATAAAGTCAGGGTGAGTAACACCGGGATCACTTAGATTACCTGTTGAGGCATCTACCTGAGAGGCAGAGCCACCTACGTTCACAGCTGGCATGTCGGTAGCTATGGTAGGATTTCCCTCCGATCCTCACGGGCCACCTAAAGGTGACGACACTACGGTGGTTCTGGTCGAGTCACGAAGAATCTCGACTTGGTGTTGCTCCTCTTGTGTCCTAGTCAAAGGATTTTCAATAGCAAATGGCTCTAGACTCGATTATGCACGAAATGAAGTCGCGACCTTGGGCTGCTGGTCGCTTGTTTCAACACCAGCACTCTCCGAGTGAGAGGCCGGTGGAAGTTATGCTATATCCCCGTATGAAGTTGAAACATCCGTCTTTTAAGAGACGGATGAGTGGATAAGGGGGTCGTGCAATTGCTCCGCTGGGTCCACGGAGGCTTCTTCAATATCCTGTCCCAACGTATGAGACGGGATAGCAGATGTGGCTACCCGGATGTCACTCGGTTGGGGTCGCTCTGGAGCCTCGTTATCTTTATGGCTCAATCTTTTTTTGGTTCACTTTCGACCTTAACTCCCTCCTTCTCACATGTTCTATGTCCCGGGGAAGGTCCCTCCGGCGCTGGCTGGACCATAGGATTCCCTAACTCTTGGCTATATGCTATCACAGGTAGGGTTTCAGGCATATGCATAGTACGGATATAATCCTGCTCCCCCTCAAAACATACATGGGGATTGACTTGCTCCCCCTCGGATTGAGAGTGTTATTTACTTGGGAGACATCAACTAAAAAAAACATTTAGACTTTTAAGAAAACAGTGTGACGCCTCCCCTCGGATTTTGTTGAGGTTGTTGATCCGCCATGGAATATCTGTAAAAGACCCAAAGTTAGTAAACAAGACGGATAAACAAGTATCAGCGCGTACCTTTGCATTCAATGGCTCAATCTGAGACAGATTGAGGACTGGCAGTGACAAAATAGGTACTGAACTGACAAATACAGAGGAGTCCGGACATAATGAAGATATGTAGAACATCCCGGACAGACCATACTTCCCGGACAAATAGAGTTTCTGGACAAACATGGTATCCGGATGAAAGAGGATGGAATGGCAAACCTTTCCGGTCAAAACAAAGTATTCGGACAAAGGGTGTTTCCGAACAGAGTAGGAATTCCGGATAGTCCTACCCGGATACCCATCCGGTCCGAAAAGTCATCCGGACTGATGGGTGTCCGGACAGTTTTACACTTTAAAGAATAATTCCATTTTTCAAAGATATGAAACCTGTAGAATTTTGAAAAGATGGATCTCTCGCTCCCCCTCAAACTGAGCATGTGGTGAAATCCACACTGAAGAGTCCACACACACAAATTTTTTTAACACATTTAAGAAATATTGTGTGTGACGCTCCCCCTCAACAATTGAGTAAACTTACCTGATACCGCTATGTGCTCCCCCTTAACATATGAACACTCGTGACAGCACAAATATAGACAAACCTCACGTCTTTGCAATATTGTTCCTTGTAGATCGTGAGCAGCTCCCTTCTTTCGGTCATGTGTGTGGAGCATCCAAAGTCTAAGAACCACACATGATCGTCCTGCAAAACAAGTTTAGCGAACCTTGGGTACCCAGATTTTCCTGGGTCTGGGAGGGTTAGTTTTGGCACCTCGAGGAGGAACTTGCTTTGACTCAGACTTCCCCTTAGGTGCAGATTGTACACCGTTTGGAGTAACTGGTTTTGGCACATGTTGCCTTTTAGGTGTAGAATTTACACCTTTTGGAGGAACAGGTTTTGTAGCAGGTTGCCTCTTGTGTGCCGGTCTAACCTCAGTAGAAGAAGCCCGTTTTGGAATGGGTTTGGTCTCCCGCTGTGGTTTAACCTCTGATTGGAAACCCCGTTGTTTATAGTATTTTCTTTTGTTATTACGGGGTTTGCGTTTGGGTGTCGAATTATACATGTGATATGACCCAAACCAATCATTGTTATGGATATCATCAAAGTCATTCCAACCACAACTAGAACAACACAAACGATTGTGCGATAATTGAATCAATTGCTGAATGGAGTAAATTTTCATCGGAAAATTAATATCTCTTTTAACAAAATTATTCCTATGATTCCAAGCACAATCGTTTTTGTTCATTCTCGGGTAAAAGACAGTATTGAACGACTCTGATGCAGCACCATCGACAGATTCCTTCTTTAGCCACTTTGGTTTTTCTTGTTTAGCGCGACCGGGTTTATCCGAAACAACAGGGACAGTGCTGTCAGTGACTTTTGAAGGAACAGGATTTTTGGCAGGCAATCGCTCGTTCTTTTGCCTTGGTTGTGATTGTTTTTCAGAAACAGGTTTAGAAGTTGGTTTTGATTGAGAAATCTTGATCACAGCTGGGGCCTTTGTTTGAGAACTGCTACCCTTTAGAAAATTGACCGGACGATTGACTACGGGGGACAGAAAATCAGTGTGACTCGGAAGAGGTTTGTCGAAAGGGAACGACTCAAACTCTCCATCTGAATTGCCTTCAGAGTTCATGAATGCTGAAAAATCGACATCCAGAATTACTGGACTTGGACCGGTCGAGGAAGGCGAGGAACACGCTGTGCTTTCAGTTGTGTGCTTTGGGAAATTCGGTGCGGAAGCGTTTGAAAAATCAGAGTTTAAATTCCTTTTAACACACTCATCTTGAGAAACTTTATTTTCTTGCGAAGAGATATTTCCGATGAAGGCTTTACACGAGGATGTGTCAGATGAGTTAGAGGAAAGTTCAGGTGAAAATTGATTCGCAGTTTGGAGCAAGTCAAGCTGCACTTGGAGTTGACTATTTATCATATGCACTTCAGACAGTCTCGATGAGAGCTTATTGATTTCACACTGAAGGGTTTCCTTTTCTTCATTTGACACACCTTCGGTTTTCTCAGATTTGAGTTTCTCAAGTTCCTGAATTAGCGCTTTCTTCTCGTTTTGAAAAACAGACCTTTCTTTCTCAAGCGACTCCTCCAACTCGACAATCTTTGCTTCCAAGATGAGAGGAGGAACATAGAGTTTAAACTCGTCCGTCTCATTCTTGGTTGCGGGTGCTTGGTCCTCATCCTTTGTGGAGGAATCCTTGGGTTTAGCAACCTTGTAAGGGTCGAAGTAGTCATTTGAGAGATACTTTTTGTTCTTTTTATAGGAATTATTCAAAGGTTCATAACAAAACGGAAGCTGTATTCCTCGTTTGTGTGCACGCTTATATTCCTCGGTTTCCTCTTCCTTTTCAGGTTCAAGAGGACCAGTCCATTTAATGGCATATTCCGAATACTTTTTGTCTAACCCAAAACAAGCAAAATCATACAAAGTTGGTGTATACCATCTTCCCTTTTTCAAATAATGTGGGTTATCATATCCGATACCCCATTCTTTGTTAAAGTACGTGAACTCTTTGGGTTTATTCAGAAAGATGGTTTGATCAGTTTGACCCTTTTTGTGGAGTTTGGTTTCAAGATCAAGAATTTTAGTAACAAACTCCTTGTGCTGAATTTGAAGAGAGTAACATTGATAAACAAGTTCTTCTTTCTCATTCATGCACTGATCAAACTGAGACTGAAGATCAGATAATTTGGCCCTTAAGTCTTTGGGTGCTATTTAAAGGATTTTGCATCTTTCCTTTAACATAGCATTTTCAGACTTATGTTTTTCAGTTATTCTTGTTTGAACATCTAGCGTTTCGGTTAGTGAACTAATCTTAAGCTTTTGTTCTTTAGTTGTGGCCTTAAAGGAGTCTGCCTGGTCGGTAAAAGATTGCATTTTATTCAAGAAATCTTGTTCGGAAGAATCACATACCTGATTTGTCTTCTCTTCATCAGCTGGAGAGTGATAGCCTATGAAAGCATTTGCACCATCAGAATCGCTTTCATCATCAGAACGACCCAACCAGTAGTCGTTTTCCACGAACATAGCTTCTCCAGCTTCCTTCTGCTCAGCCAGTGCCAGTTTGGCCTTGTAGTAGTGAGAATTCTTTACTACAGGCCTTGTGCAGTCTTTAGCAAAATGACCAAGCTTTCCACAGTTGTAGCAGGTCACTGGTTCATCGCTCTTCTTTCTAACATCTTTCTCCTTCTTCTCCTTCTTCTCAGACGTGTCCTGCTCATCAACTTTCTTCTTTCCCTCGTGCTTGTCTTGATAATCATGGCGCTTGTTGGAGGCGGTGGAGTAGCGCTGATTATTAGACGTTGGCTTCTTATAGAATCGCTGTTGTTGAAAAGATTTAGTGAGTAGAGCAACAACTTTCTTGAAGTCAACTACTTCATCATTCGAGTCACTGCCTTCCTTTTCAGATTCGGAAGAGCTTTGCCTTTGAGCACGTTTAGAATGATGGCCCGAAGATTTCCCTTTCTTTAAGGATATGAGTGCTATAGGATCATCAGCTAGCTTGGTTGCATCTTTCTTCTCGCCCAAAAGTTCATTCATTTCATCCTCGTCTTGAAGAAGCGTCTCATACAGTTCATTGATGCTAATGGTCTCTATCAAGTTGTTGTGCTTAACATGAGAAGCAAACACCTTCCATTCGGGTAGCAGATTGTTGAGGAACTTGAGCGCGTTCTCCGTGTTGGAACGAACAATCTGGTTCTTGTTCAGTTCATTGAGAAGTAAGCAGAAGCGTTCATATGCTTGGGTGAGAGTCTCGCCATTGCGCCGCTTGAAACCATCGAACTTGGTTATTGCGCTGTTGATCTTTAGTTGATTACCGACGACGCTCCCACGCATCATTCTAGCCACTTGATCCCACATGCCTTTTGTCGTACCTTTGTAGCTGTCGATAGCTGTGTAAATTGGGTTGGGAAGTGCTTGGACAAGGTATCTCTTAGCATGCTTTTCGCCTTCTATTCTGCCACTTTCCTCTTCGGTCAGGTCGGCTTCAGTCTTGTCCTCATAACGAATTTCAGGATTTGCTGCAGTTACTGCAATGGTCTTCTTCGGCCAAGGAATCGGACCATCTTCAAGAGCTTTCTTGATGTACACATAGTTGTCCTTAGATTCAATGAAGATCATGAATCTATCTCGCCATTGGCTATACTCACCTTGATAGAGACAAGGTGGTTTGGAGTCGGTCCCAATAGCAAGTGCGTCATGTGAAGTCATCGTTGGAACGGAGTGATCGTCAGACGTGTAGGTTGATTCAAAGAGTAAACCTAACGCAAGGCACTAAGAGTGGTCCTAACGCAGGTTCTACGACTAATATGAACTAAGAGTGATCTTACTGGATAGGAATCCAAGTAAGAGTCTGATCAGGTAGTGTCCAGATCAGATTAAATGACAAAAACAGCTAAAAATCACAAAGTATCCGGATAAAGTAGGAGAGTCCGGATAGCTTGGAGTGTCCGGATAACAGAAGGTTACCGGAAGACAGAACTGTCCGAATATGGCAGATAGACGTATTACTTACAAGATGATGATATGTCCGGATAGAATTATCAAACACAAAACTTACCGGATGACAGAGAATCCGGATGAAAATGATTACCGGAAACCTTGGCTTGTCCGAAAAAATTACTTTACCGGAAAGATCAGGGTTTCTGGAACAAATTACCCGGAATGATTGAGAAAATAAAGACTTACCCGGAATGTTGACTTACCCGGACTGAATGGTTTACCCGGAAGGAAAGGTGAATCCGGATGGAATAACACAATTACCCGAAAAGTAGAGCTTGTCCGGAAACTGCGGCAGGGTTGTCCAGACTCTGCGGCTGCCTTCTCAAATTCGATTGGAACTCGATTAGGGTTGCTCAATAATGTTCCTGAAAGATTAGAAACGATGCCAAACACAAAAACAACACTAACCCAATCGATTTTAGAGCAAAAACAACACGTTTTTATGGCTAAAAATCCGATTTTGATCAAGAACACTACTAAAACTTTTGATCTTAAATTGCTTAATAAACCACTCAAACGAACGAATTAAGATGTGAAAATTTGTAGAATCACTAATAGTAATGATGCTAACAATACCAAATAAGTGAAATATATCAATTTAATCAGAATCAAAATTTTGAACATTCAAGTAAGACACAGACGAGAAAAGTCAAGAAATTACCAAAAGTCAACTTGAAGGCTTTGAATCAATCGTGTCCTTCTGCTCTGATACCAATTGTTAGTTCCAGTTTAACAGGTAACAATATAATCAATGAATAATAACACGAACAATTGATGATTTCAATCTGTCATCCCTCTTGTATTCATAAATCAAGATAGTTACAAAGGTTAGAATTAAGAACACAACTATCTCCCTCTCTCTAATGAATCTCTTGGATGACTAATCAATTGCTTAACCTAATTCTAAAGGTTAACATAACCTTAAATACCTAGGCCTTAAACACAATGGCCCATGGCCCAACAATCTAATCTAAGCCCATTTAACACAAATGAGGCTTTTACAATAATTAAATAAAACAATTAAGCACTATATAATTATTTATATATATTTCTAATATGTAGGACATTTATGGTCCTAACATAGCCACATGGTGCACAGTGTAGAATCAGAGTTGTTGTACGATTACAGACAAAAGGGATGTCCGTTCTGACAGTTCGTACGGAGACGTGCAAGGGAGGTAAGACAATAGTAACATACAGGGAGACTTCATGATCATCTTTCGTTGAGTCAGATCTTTATCAGCGAATGATAAAGTTCAGCGATTGCTGAAGTCTTCTACTTGATACTTAACGTTGAATGGACAGGTCTTGCTTCGCTGATATCCGCATCAGTTCATGAGTAGACTTGTCGCTGGTTTTTGAGCTTGATCTTCGACTTCAGCGTAGAACTTTGGTTGACGTGAAACTTGTCTTCAGGGATCATAAGTAAACAACTAACTTATCAGCGATCATCTCATAGAATGAACATGCTCAGAGCTATATGATGATGAACAGTGTTCGCTGAATATCTAATCTAAAGAGTGAGAGTTCCTATCAGCGGTACTGTAAAGTCTTAGTACTTATCAGCGATAGTGAAACTCTGATACATATTGTTTACTTACAATTTTCACTAAGTGTTTAAGAGAGGGTCATTATCAAATCACTGAGGGTTTGGATCAACAATCTCCCTCTATTTGATTATGACATAGCAACAGAGAAAATTGCTATTTAATGAAAACATAAGGATAAAAAGAACTCATAAAATATTTGTCCCTTTTACTGTTTTCTGGGATCTTTTCAGTACTGATGGAGTAAAGTACATTCGCTGAAATTTTTCTTTAAACTTCGTAAAGATTACATAGGGAAGTGGAAAAATTACAAGTACATCAAATAAAATTACAAGTACAAAAGATGTAGACAGATAAGGATAGAAAGAATTACAAGGCGATCCTATCCGTCAAAAGGTTCTTCCTTGATGAGAAGTTCATCGAGGGTCTTTGATGTGGGAATCATCCAGTCAGGGACATTTACTCCTTGATTCTTTTTGTTCAGAGCTTCTTCAAAAATCAAGGGCTTCAGGTGTCTAGCTTTAATGTCGCGTCTGACTTCACACCAGTATATGAGATCTCTGAGTTGTTCGATGGGAGTGATTGGAAGCTCAGAGATGCGTTGAAAGTGATGATTTCCTTGGTAGTCTAGAAAGAATATACCATAAGGATCACTTACAACTTTGCCAGGAATGAAAGTTTCTCCAGGTGGTAGGGAGGTGTCAAGCGCTGAGAGATCAACATCAGGGCCAAGAACTTCAGCACGAGAGAAACCAATACATGTTTCTTTCCGTATAGGAGGACCTGAGTCTGAGACTTTCTTTTCCTTTGCAGAGACTCTTCTTTGTTGAGGAGGAAGAAGAGTGGAAGGAGGAATATCCACAGCAGAAGAAACCAAGTCGATCTGAGTATTTAAAAATTTATCGACATGGCTCTTGAACTTTGAGCGCGATCCCTGAATGGCTAATTTCACTTCCAACCATTCAGAGAAACCAAACTTCTCTAAAGTAGTAGCATAGAAGGTTTGCTTGGTTTTGTCTTCTCTGAATACATCAATTTCAACAACAGGAACGTAAACGAACAGTCTTCCTCTGATGTTTACTTTGATGATTTTGGATGGTCGAGATCGATAATTCAGCATTTCTTTACACCATTTCAAAGTCGTATAAGATACTTTCGTCTTTTCTTCAATGATCCTTTAGGCATCATCCCATAACTGACGTTGGACATCAATGGGAGTTCTTTTCAGCTCGGGGTCTTTCACCGATTGTTGGACAAGCTGGATGGCGAGTTCTCTGTCTTTTACTTCAGTTTCCCTTCTTTCAGCGATTAACCTTTCAGCTCTGAGGTGATCCTGGTATTCCTTTTGTGAAAGTCTGAACTTTGGAGGAATAGAAGGAAGTTGATCACGCTTCAGGATGATTCGCTGATCTTCGAATCTCTTGATCATTGCATCTCTCTTTTCTTGATCCTCTTCACTCAGCTTTTGAGGTGCCAAGGAAGGTCTGTTTTGGTGAGAGAGCAGCTGTTCTTCAGGTTCATCAGTCTCAGTGGTTAAATCCAACACTGGGATTATTTCTTCAGCTCTTGTGGCTGGGATTATCCCTGGTGTAGTCGAAGGAGCTTCAGCGGGATCCTCAAACAGGGGAGAGGACTAGCTGAAACCCAGCGATCGTTTAAGTAAGCAGAGTTGGGGAAGAAATAGATAGAGAAAAGAATGTGGTTAAGTGTATAGAGGTTTTATGGATAGAAGGATTGAGATTGAGAAGGGATAGAGGAGGGATGCAGTGTAAGGGAATAGGAGGTAGTGTACCTGACAAACTGGCTTTTGAAGCAAGATCATCAGATTGTCTTCTGCAGAAAGGCCTTTGTTTTTGCCTTTGTCAGCTTCAGACGCTGCAGGCTTTGTCTTGGTCCGCTCCCCTGAAGGTTCGTTTATCAAAATCCCTTTGAGAGCTGTAGTCTTCTGAACAGGCTTGACGATAAAGGAGTCATCATCATCATCATCATCATTCTTTGGAGAAGAAGATGGTTCATCATCAGAGATGTCGACAGCTTCATCGTCTTCAGCTTCGTCTTCATCAGATTCAACTTCTTCAACGTAGGGTGAGGTTACATCAGCAGCAGCTTCAATGTTCTGCTCTTCGAGTTGCTCCCCCTCAGATACAGAGGAAGGTTTCTCGGTTCCCTCAGGGTTTTCAACTCCCTGAGGTTTTGAAGAAGTAGCATCAGCTTCAGTCTCAATACCCTCCCACTCAGCATGGGGAAGGTCTTCTTTATTTTTCTTCTCCCCCTCATCATTATGGGGAAGGTCTTATTTAGGCTTCTCCCCCTCTTCCACATCATGGTTGGGGGAGGTACCAGACTTTTCAGCAGCAGCAGCAATAGGATTACTATCTTCTTGGCCAGTAATTCTTACGCAGTTTTCAATCGCTGCTACTCTGTCTTCTAGGCCAGTAATAGCAGGACTGATCTTTTTGAGATCGTCTCGATCGGCCTGAGTGAAATGAGAAGTTGGGGTGTTCAGGCGATCGAGCACTTTCTGAACAATCTCTTTGACCGCAGAGACTTCAGTCTTGATCGTGGAAACTTCACTCTTAAGAGAACCAACCTCTGTCTTCAATGATGTGACTTCACTGGACAGAGAGGTGAAGTTTGTTGAGAGAGTGGTTGTGGCGGTTGTGTTTTCAGCGAGGGTGGTAGCAAATTTAGCAATGCTACCATCCACCTTCTCCAGATCAGCTTTGGAGGCTTTCTTTTCGACCTCAGTGGTCAAAGTCTTCAAGTTCTCTCCAACGTTTGTAACCGATGACGAGTTGGCAGTTAGAGTTTTGTTGAAAGACTCCATCTTTGTTTCCAGGGCCATCAGGGAGGTGTTGATATCCCCTAAATTAGGACCTGAAAAAGTTATAAACTTATGAACAGAGGAAAGCTCAGAAGTTTGGGGTTGAGAGAGAGAAGTGTGTGTGATTTTGTGTATACCTGCAGGCGGGTTGGCGAAGTTGTCGAAACCTCGATGTCCTGAAAAGGTTTCGTAGTCATCTTCAATATTTCCTAGACGACTGGAAGTACCTGCAGGTCCTGTGGTGTGTCCTATCATCCTCTGAAAATGTTTAGCAGTAGTGTCGCTGAGGATGACGGTTGTTGAGGAGAATAGGGGAATAGATTGAGTGACCAAAGAAGAGGTGAGAGGAATGGAGGATGAGAATGATGGTTGGGTGCGGGGTTCAGCGTTGGATCCGCTGAGAATCACTTCAGTCTGTAGAGAGGCTGAAGGAGGTGGGTTTGTTAGGTCAAAATATGTCTTCAAGATTTAATATTATTGTCAAAGTCAAAGTCAATGTATTAAGTCTTGTGAGAAAGTCAAAGTTTCTATTTGCCTTTTTTAGTCCTTAGGTATAAATAGATTTTGTTTAGTCTAATCATGTAACAATTGAGAAAACAATTAGGGCATAACTCATATCTTGTAAACTGAGAGAGCCGACTTAATAAGAAGACACTTTCTCTCTCTACTCTCTCTCTCTCTAGATCTTGTATGGATTTCATGGTTATTTGATTGATTTGGGATTAACAATTGGTATCAGAGCAAGTTAATGAAGATCTGCTGAAGAATCTGCATGAATTGAGATCAAATTTGTTAGGTTTTTGAGGAAAATCGATTGATTTTCTTGATTTTTTCAAGAAAATTTCTTTTTCTCAAATTCTTGCAATTTTGAGATTTATTCTACTGGAATTATAGTTCGTTGGATTCGTTTTTGATAGATGAACAATCCTTATTCAAGAATCGAGAGCTAATTTCAAGATTTTGAGGATCAATTTGAAGAAATTTGAGTTTTCTGTTCGGTTCGATCGTATCGTCTGGTTGATCATTCAGATTTTGATTCAGTATTTTTCAGCGAAATTGGTTCACATAATCTTGTTAGAAACCTTTTTTCTAACAATCTTGTAAAATTTGATAGCTTAATTCGAAGATTTGATCGAGTTTTGAAGGATTTTTTGAGATTGATCATCGTTTTGAACCAGATCTGCAGTTTGCGCTAGTTCATCTTCCAAACTTGAAAAGACTTCAATTTTTTAGAAGAAAGAAAATGAAGAAAAGAAAGCTCTTGAACTCCGATGCATAAAACTTTCGAAGCAAAATTCAGACTTTGAGAAGGTTTTATTTCTTGAAAAGGAGAAATTGGAGAAGGAAAGGCTTGAATTTGAAAATAAAAGGAAAGTCTTTGAAGCGAACAATGAGAAATTGTCAAAGCAAATTTCTGAGCTTCAAAAGGAATTAGATGAAGAAAGACAAGAGCTAGAAAAGAGGAAGAAAGCTGAATTTCAAGCTAGGAGCGTTAAAGATGAATTTTCTGTTGAACGGAAGATATTTCAGCAAGAAATACGTAAGCTGACAAAGAATTTGGCTGTGTTATCAACTGATATCATGATAGAGAAGAGGGTTAAGTCTGATATTCTGAAGAAGCTTGATTTTGTGACCAAAGAACGGAATGACTTAGCTTACAAAGTGAAGTCATTTAACAAATCCAAATGCTATTCAGAATGTCCGATTCGTCCTTCTAATCTATTCTATGATCACTCAGTGGATAATTCTTCAAGTATCAATATGTTGATCTTCCTTCATATAAGAAAGTCAACATGCAATGGAGAGTAAAAGGTACGTCTCCTGAAAAAGGTGAGCCAAAATCATCTGTTCCCAACAAGAACACTAACCTGAAAGGTAAATCTTTTGCTAAACCTGATTCATTATATTCCGTAAATCATTTAATCAGGTTAGCACAAAAGAATATTTGCTGTTCTTTTTGACGAACTAATGATTTTGTAAAAAATAATAATGTTCAATTTTGGTATGGCACTTATCATTTTCCTTCTTATAGAGCTCCGCTTAACAAGTCAGGACCCAAGACGCGTTGGGTACCAAAATCTACTTAATCTGTTTTTGCAGATTTAGAGGCAATGCGTTGAACTCTCGGAAGAAGATGTATATGTGTTTCATATTTTGGTTTCTGAATACATCAGTTCAGGATCCGTGCTTCAACGACTATGGCTTCTGAACAATTCAGTTCAGGACCCGTACTTCAAAGACTAAGACTTCTAAACAAATCAGTTTAAAACTCATACTTCTCAGGTGATATCCTTAACTGTCATATCTTTTTGTTTCAAGGAACAAGTGGTGAAAGGTAACATTGCATTATGTTTTATCTCTACTGCTTTGAATGTTTGAATCTTTACAAATTTAATTCAATGAGATGAAATTTTTTTCAATTTTCATTCAATGAATGAAATGTGTGTCAAGGGTGATTTTACAAGCGTTTTTGTATTATCTGAGTTACATCTGTTTCATCTTTCACTTCTGAAATAAATCGAAAGGTCAGCAAAACATGAATGAAATTATGCTGAATGCTCAAAATTATGGATTTCTGGACTTATATAGAATATAATGCTCAAAAAGCCTAGATGTCAGAATGATGGATGGAAATATGGGGGAAGCACTATGTTTTAGAACCAAGTGATTGAGATGCTCTAAGTTTTAAATCTAATCATTTAGTTTGAAAGTTTGTGCCTGTGGCCTTTCTGGTTTGGGAGATTAAGTCTTAAGGGGTGCTCGACAACTAGTCCCTAAGGCCAACTGGTCTGGGATCGGCTGACCCAAATCCTTCTATAGAACCAGATAGAAAGCCATGTTCTACTGGTACAAATGGGTTTACGATATATCGATGTGGCCTTTCTGGTTTGGGAAAGTAAGTTCTAAGGGGTGCTCGACACCTAGCTCCTAAGGCCAACTGGTCTGGGATCCGCTGACCCAAATCCTGCTATAGAACCAGATAGAAAGACATGTTTAACGGTGTATCTTATTCCTACTAAACTTTTTGATTAAAAGATGCCAATGAGCACAAAATCAAAAGATGTCAATGATGACAAAATCAAAAGATGCCAATTAGCACAAAAGAAAAGATGCCAATGAGCACACATCTCGTGAAACTTGGGGAAAATACAAAGTCGCGATAAACCTGTAAATTTGTGAAAATTCTGATTTTGGACAAATAGTGTGAGTAGAGCAGAGTATTCTGATATGTTTTAGAATTGCATATGCTTGTTGCTAATCATATTTCGCATGATAGCACACCAAATAGATTTAATAAAGGGGTTGAAACTGAACATTTTTTAACTTGATATGCAATGATGTCTTGTATTTGAATCCAAACACATGCATTTGATTTCATTTGATTGAAAAATCTGTTAAATTTCATTAAGTTGGATTTCTTTTGTACAGATTTTCATATGATCAAATGTTAGTAGTTATAAAATGTAGTTCAATGAATTTTATTTTCCTTGAATAAAATTTTCAACTATTGTGCTATTAATGAAATATATGCATACTTTCAGGGGGAGAAAACAAATTGCTCCAGAATTCTTATTTTGAGGGGGAGCAAGGTTATTCATAAAGGAGGAGATTGTTCGTGATACTCAGAGACGCGGCTGAAATTGAAGAAGGTTTTTGATGATCGTGATGCTCACTATCATCGAAAAAGGGGGAGAAATGTTTAATTCAATTTCATGTCAAAGAGCTTTCAAGTCAAAGACTCGAGAAAAGAAGATTCCGTCTCAAGAAAGAAAAAGGGGGAGAATTCTTCAAGAGTTTAAGAGAAATCGATTGATCATCTTGTGATCTCTTTTTCTTAAACTTGTGCTATATGGTGAATATCCTTACTGAAGTTTGAAGTTCTCAAGTCAAAGAAAGAAAAGGGGGGGAATTCTTCAAGAGTTTAGGAAAAATCGATTGATCATCTTGGTTTCTCAAGAAGATATCTTTTTCTTAGATTTGCGCTACATTGTATCAAAATGCCTTGTGTGAAGAAACAAATTCTCCATATCAAAGAAAGAAAATCTCCGTCTGAAGATTTTGTGACGATTTGACTTTGACAAGCCTTGATAAAGACCGAAGTTTTGAAGATTCAAGAAACCAAAGACTGTTGTTCTCAAATGTTTAAATCTTGAATCCAAGGGGGAGATTGTTAGGTCTAAATATGTCTTCAAGATTTAATATTATTGTCAAAGTCAAAGTCAATGTATTAAGTCTTGTGAGAAAGTCAAAGTTGCTATTTGCCTTTTTTAGTCCTTAGGTATAAATAGCTTTTGTTTAGTCTAATCATGTAACAATTGAGAAAACAATTAGGGCATAACTCATATCTTGTAAACTGAGAGAGCTGACTTAATAAGAAGACACTTTCTCTCTCTACTATCTCTCTAGATCTTGTATGGATTTCATGGTTGTTTGATTGATTTGGGATTAACAGGGTTCATTTCCAAGTTTATAACTTCAGCGTTTAGAGACGCTGAAGCTGGGATGGAAGGGGTGGTTTGTTCAGTTGTGGCAGAGCGTACCACTGAACTTTCCATCAGCTCTTCAAGATGAGCTGAGGAGTCTGCAGCATGTAAATGCTGGGGGGGTTGCTCCTTGGTTTTCTTGATTCTTTTGGAACCAAGTTGGGTAGTAGATTGTTTCCTTTTTCTAGAAGGAGTGGAGGTTGCAGCTGGGGTATCAGCGGTGGGAATTTCCACTGAATGAGCCGCAGAAGTAGAAGAAGGAGGATTGAGAATAGATAAGAGAGTAGAGAGATGTACCTCGTTTGGCAGGGGCTTGAAGTCGAGCACCTTAGGGCCAACCTGAGAGAGTTTCAGGTCTCCTACTTTTGGGTAGTTATCCTTAAGGCCGGTTTGGAAGATGGCGCTGAGGAATCTTGGGTATGGAACCCATGATGGTCTATCAGCAAAATCTACTCTGAGCGCAAGATCGTCGTAGATTATCGAGGCCCAGTCAACATGGAGACCCTTCAGCAATGCATAGCCCATGGCTTGCTGAGGTTGAGCATCTTGATCAGAGGAGCCACTCTTCGCTGTCATGCAGCTTATCAGATGTGCGTAGATGAAGTTCATCTCGCTGGGAATTTTTGACTTCTTGATTGCAGTCAGTTTCTTCTCGGCTTTTTTCATCTCTCCCTTGATCCCAAACGTACTTCATTGCATCAAAGAATGCAATGAGTGTTTCTCTATCAGCATGTCTCTTGGGATCAGGAAAAGGAACAATCATTTATAAATTTCATCATTGACCTTCAAATAACGTCAAACATGGTACTGCACCGTGATGAGGATCGCATAAACTAACCACGATCGAGGCCCAAGCAGACTCCACTCTCGCCTCGTATCGGGGCCCAAACAGACTCCCCTCTACCCGAATAGGAGGGAAACGGATTCCAACCTATCGGCTCATCACTCATGTCCAAGGGATCATCGGATCCTGAGGCATACCGATCCCACGGTGCAGACCGACTCCACGTAGCACACACATAACATGTCATACATCATACAACTTGAAATCTTGTAAACCATATAATCATTTCATCATGCTAAATATTCTTTGAATAAAGTATGAGTTTTCATGTGAAAACATGCATATCGTTTTGGTAAACATTTCGTGCTCAAAGTGAACCATTATCAGTTAAAAGAACAATTAACACATTGCGTCGTAAAAAGGTTTTAGGGAACACACCTTAGTGTTGATCGCACTCGTGATATAACTCCCAGCTAATCCAATCGGATACCTATGGATATTTGAATTGCATCAGATTTAGACTGACACTATCCAGTTACTGCACTTTCCGGATACTCCCAACGTTCCGGACACCTTGGCCTTTCCGGACACTAGACTCTCCGGACGCAAGTATCCGGATGATTTTCTGGACTCTTCCTACGGTCACCACACTCTCCGGATACCCGGAAACCCCTATCACCCGGACACTATGAACAAAAACCGGAAACCCCCTCACTGTCCGGACACCAATGTCCGGACGGGGCGACGTCCGAAAACTACGGACTGGGGAAAAACCTCATTTCCCAAATGATTAGAAACGGGTTTTTTCGGCCATTTTCTTGATTAGGCAACTGTTGGGGTTTCATTCCCCAACCTGAAACACTTGATTAAACTCATTTATTACCACTAAAACGTTCTATTGCAACCAAAACCCACTTTTCTCTATTAATGAAGTTTAGGAGAAGAACACAATGAAACTTAGAGTTTTACATCAAAATCGCAGAAGAGAATTCATGAAATAGCAAGGAGAAGAGTTTGGGTGAGGTTACCTTCAATGATTACTTCCACAAATCAGATTTCTCCAATTGTTTCTCCTTTTCTTCCTTTCTCTTCTTCTAGCCGTCAAACACCCCAAACAAGAGAACAATACTGATTAATGGATGATGCCCTAGGGATTTGGACCAATTTATATTTCCCACAAATTGCACAAAGGCCCCTTAACTAAACTTTCATTCTTTTCACTTTAACCACCAAACTTTCAAAACCTACTAGAATTTGGGTTGTTACAAATGGTTTTTATGTTATACTTAAAATTTGGATTTGAACATTAACGTATTAAGTTAATTTATAACCCTATTTTCTATTAAAATCAGAGCAATGCTAATGACGCCCTTTTTAAAATTAGGTCACATCAAAAAATGGGCTTTGATGTTGATATGTGTAAGAATGAAATCATCGGATAGAGGTGCCGATAACAATGTATAGGGATGTCATTAGCCTCCCGCGTTTATAACTACTTGGTCCCTCAAATTAATACAGTAAAATCCACCTTGTGTTAGTCACCTAATTAATATGAGGGGCAATCTGGACATTATACTAGTGGCCCCACCTACAATCACCCACCACACACCACCACCACCACCACCACCATGATGACACCATCCACCACTCAGCCACAAATCCAAACAAAAAATTAAGTACAAAATTTCAAGAAAGTTAAAAGCAAAACCAATATCTCAAGAATAAATTAGTCCAAGCACAAAATCACGTGTCTCAAGAACATCAACAATGATTTGTACATATTCTTTGAAAAAATTGATATAGATTTAGATAAGTTAAAACCCTAATATAGATTTAGGGGGTGTCACTTGAGACATGAGTTACCAAGAAGGGAAGTGATTTTATATATAATATAGTTTTTATTTTATTTTATTTTTCAAAGAAAAAAACTAATCTATATCTATATCTATATAAGGTTGAATCATAAGTAGATAACGTGGCATCACTACATGTGAGAATCCTATCTTTTCTTTTTTCTCAATTTACAACTTTTTTCTTCAAATTTTCCAATCAATGTAGATTTAAGGTGCGAGGCACATGATTGCTTAATTGCTTTAACAAACTTCTAGTTATCCGTGTTAACTCAAGAGACTCTAATATTATAAAAACACAAAGTATGGAGTATGGACCACTTATGTATTAAATGTGTTTTAGAGATCGAATTCAAATTTAAATCATAACACAAGGACCATTTATATAATTTACTCTTTAACAAATAAACAAAATATTTTTAACATTATTTTATTTTGCATTTAGAAAATATAATACAAAATTTTATTAACAAATTAAATATTGCAACTGTAAATGGAAAAGAGTTGACAAATCTAAACTGACAATAATTATTGATTATAGATAACTAAGTTTACCTTGAAAATCTATTATCCTATGATGCAACTAGGAGCAATTCCACTTTGACGAATTCAATCAAATTGGTTGAAAGATACTTGATAGATATTTTGAAAGCCGACGTTCATTTTTTCTGGATTGAGTTTTTGTAAGAAGTTCATTTGAGGTTAATCTAATAAGAGTTAGAAAAGTTTATCAACTGTTGTATAAGAAATATATGTATATTTAGGATGAGATGGATTGAGATAAGATGCACTGGATCAATTCTTTTTTAAAGCGCAATTTATGGGAGGACTGAGATTAAAAATGATCATCTGTTTAAATCCATTTCTCATGTTAATCTCAATTTTTCACACGGTACTTTACCCTTTCTTTTTAACCATTAAATGACACAAATAACCATTAAATAATACATTTCTGATCATGCATATTAATAGTCAGTTTTACAAAACTTAATGAGTTCATGGTTTTTGGGCACAAATCATACATTTCTGATCATGCATAATAACAAACAAAATACTCAAATAATATGCACATCTATTTCAAAAACCCTTTGAAGTAATTACAAAATATCATAATATGTCCCATTTGTTATCACTGACATTTCAAAGTTATATGGCTCACCCTTGTCCAATCACCCATCCTTAGAACGCTGCCTTCCTTTTTTGACATATTGGCCCATAAATAGCATGCTAAACGATGCTAATATATTGAATGTGTTGTAAAACAATAACCCATAAATAGCATGCTAATATAATGATTACAAGCTAATAAATTAAATAAAAATAGAAACAACTTAAATAATTTATTTCTAATATAAATAAATTACCAAATCATTTAAATAGATTTGGGCCTCCATGTTTGCTACAAACAACCAAAAGTTCTAATAAGATGGCTATGCACATGTGGCTCATTAAAAAGAATCAACAGATCCAAAGGGCTTTCGGCCCAAAAAGTTCCTCAACCAACCGACTAAAATTTTATTAAGAAATATACAGGACCGTCTTTGAGGATGACGGTCTGGGCGTACGTCCAGAGCCCAAATAAAATACAGACCCTATTCTTTTTAAGAGTGAATTACACGTGGTCCTGTTGTTTACCTAAATCTTGGATTTGGTCCCTAAAGTACACTATCTACAGTGTTGGTCTTTAACTTTTTCATTTACTTTCACCCATTGTCCTCCTATGTTTAATTTACTTTCACTCATGGTCCTCATATATTTAATTTACTTTCACTCATGGTCCTCCTATGTTTAACATAGAAGGACCATGAGTGAAAGTAAATCAAAAGGTTAGGGACCACCACCGTAGATATTGTACTTTAGGGACAAAATCCAAATTTTGAATAAACCACAGGGACCACCGATGTAATTCACTCTTGTTTAATATATACTATAGAGTAGTAGTTCAAAAAGAAAATGTAAATACAAAACACAAAAAAAATCAGTATATAATAAGACCCAAAAAGAATTTAACATTATATTAAGAGCTCAAACATGTATTGATTAATTACATTACACATTTTTTTGTGAAAAGGAAATTTGTCTTTCATTTATAGTTTTGTTTATTGTGACAGAATAATAGATTTCTTGTTATTAACTAAGACAACTCCTACCTTTTGAAAACAATTACCAATATGAGACGACCTAACTTATAGCTATATTTAGGATTTTAAAACTATTTTCTTTTTTCGTACATTATTTACCCCTTATTACCTAATGTTTGGTTGGGGGTATTAGAAGGTAATGAATGGAAATTATAATAATTGACAGTGTTTGGTTCAAACAAGGAATGAAAATGGAATGAAAATGGAATGAAAAATGGTGTTTGGTTTAGAAAATATAATCAATGATTATAATAGATTTGGTAAATCTCATTCCTCCCCAAATTGGGGGGGAATAGGAAGCAATCAAAGAAATTTCTACGCAAACGGAGATATGGCAAATCAAATTGAGAGAACATCAAATAAACTCCCATAAAAGTATATAGAAAGTTGCAGATTGGATCGAGAAGTGAAGCATCAAGAGACAACACATTAGATTTCATGTTTGGTTCTTCATCCGTTCTTCATCTAGGGTTAGGAAATCTGTTCTTCATCCATTCTTCATCTGAGGTTAGGAAATGTGTTCTTCGGGTTAGAAAAAAAAATTGCATCTGTTTTAAAAGTGACGATTTGTTCTTCTTCTAGGGTTAGGAAATATGTTATTCATGGATCAGTTCTTCGCCTGGTTCCTCGTCTCTTTCTTCATCCACCAGAAAAAAACTTCCTTTAAAAGAGACGAACCGGTAGCTTTTGTACGTCTTTTTCATCTTTTATTTCGATTTCTTCATTTATTTCTTCATTTATTCAATATTCTTCATCTGTTTGATTTTCAAAATGGAATTTCCATATTTTGTTCAACTTCGATTTCTTCAGTTATTTGATTTTCTTCATGTCTTTCTTCAGTTGTTTGATTTTCTTCGTTTGTTTTGATTTTTGAATGGATTTTCCAGTTTTTGTTTTTCTCTAACCAAACATCAACAACGAAATGTAATACAATACCAATATTCATTCCCACCCCGTTACATATTGATTCCCATTTTCATTTTCATTTCTTAAAACTAACCAAACGCCTCCGGAGTGTGTGAATTCTTAGGTACTCTGTAACACCCTCAAAATTGGACAGGGCAACTAAATAAAACTTCGATAAAATAATTAAATAAGGATAAAATCCCTTCTATAAACAATCCTTGAAAAGTGGACCATTTCAAGTGCTTATCAAACCGTTAGATGAGAAATGGATACACATTAGGATGAGATGTACCGGGATGCATAAGATCAATTCTCTTTTAAAAAGCAATTCATGGGAGGGCATGGGATTAAAAATGATCACTTTTAATCTCAAACCACTGATGAATCATGCTTGATACGAAGATTGATCTAATGCATCTCATCATAATGTGAATCAAAGGTTGATAACAACTTCTCACGCTTCTCATGTTAACTCAACTTCTACTAGAACTTAACCCTATATATATATATATATAGGCCTGGTTCCGGTGAGAAGTTGAGGTTAACGTTAGAAAAATGTGCAAAGTGGTTATCAATCGTTGGATGAGAAATGAATGCACATTAGGATGAGATGCACCGAGATGCATTGGATCACTTCTTTCGAAGCCGCAATTAATGGGAGGGCATTTGGTAAAAGTGATCAACGGATCAAATCCTTTTTTCATGCTTCTCATGTTAACCTCAACTTCTCACATGATCATTCGCCTATATCTATATATTTGTATATATAAGCACATATAGTAGTTATTGTTGAAATTTAAGAGGTACATCTGTAACAACCCAATTCTAGATTAAACATACATAGCATTAATCCATAAACATTACAAAACTGGGTCCCAAAATTATATGTACATTAGTCTCAAAACTTAGGTTGGCGGAAACAACCTATACACAACTGAGAACATACTAGCTTCTAAGAGGGGCACAAGCTCTGTCTCTATCTGCATCTGTACTCTATCCTGCTCTTCTCACTTACCTGAGCCTCCTACTATTTGCTTACCTGAAAATGGTTTAGTTTTGAAAAGCGAGGGTTAGACCAAAAGGTCTAGTGAATTCCCTCCGTAAACAACATATATCAACATTATAAAATCATTTTATAAAGCTCATTAACATTCACCACATAAGCATCAATCATGGTACTGCACAATGTTTAATGATCACATAAGCTAACCGCGATCGGGGCCCAAGCAGACTCCCCTCTCGCCTCACACTGGGGCCCAAATAGACTCTCCTCTATCCGAGTAGGAAGGAAACGAATTCCCTCCTACAAGCTCGTCACAAATCCGAGTAGGAAGGAAACGAATTTCCTCCTACAAGCTCGTCACAAATGCCCAAGGGATCGTCGGATCCCGAGGTACTCAGATCCCACTGTACAGACAAACTCCACATACAAACACATAGTTCATCATAAATCATGAAACATGAAATCCGTGTAAGACTTTATAAATCATTTCATCTTGCTGAATAATCATTTCGGTAAAACATACTTTTCATGGGAAAGCATACGTAAAAGCTTGTAAATAAATCATGCTCGTAAATACACCATAATCAGTAAAAAAACATTTTAACTTTCATTCCACGTAAAAAGGGTTAAGGGAACTCACCTGCTCTTCTCGCTTCACGACCTCTCACTTAGGCTTCCGATCTCTAGATGGGAGACCTATAATATTATGAGAATAAGGATAGTGAGTCTCGGTTTATTCTTAGTCCCGACTGAACAATTCCTACCCAACTCGACTCTCAACAAACTCCGGAATTTATAAAATTCCGGATCTCTTAATTGGTTACCGGTTCCGCGGCCCAAACTAATAAAATACTAGTTCTTAATTAAATTTCGATTCTCTTAGGCCCAAAATCATTAAATAGAGTCTTGAAATAAATCCAAGAAACTCACGGCCCAAACTTACAATTAATTTCGGCCCAATTTAAATTCTTAGTGGACCTACCCACCGGCCCAAAGCATATAATTAATTACCGGAATTTCGATTGTTCACTGCCAGACCCAATAACTTTGATTTTAAAACTCACTACCGGATTTTGCTATTAGGCCCACACTCTTGTTTTCATTAAATACAATTTCGGAATCCAACACTTTACCTACTTCCGGATCCCTCTAAATATTAAATATCGGAACTTTAAAAAAAAAACAAATCGGGTCCTTAAAAGTTGAGCCCAACTTCCGGGCTTTTAACAAATTCCGGATGTTGACTTGGTGGGCTCCGGTCTTTTATTAAAAACCCAAACTCCGGATCATGCATGTGACTTCCGGATCATGTGGTCCAACTTAATTCCGGATCTTCCTTTCTAACATTTTATTTCCGGATCACCTTTAAAATAAGTTCCGGATCACTCTCATTAAATACCGGAACTTGTAGACCCAGTTCCGGACTTTATCAGTTTTCTAAATTCCGGATCCTTACGGTTTCGGACCACAATCCAGACTCAAAGAGATACTGATTAACATAGTATTGGGAATCAATCCATTTTAAATTGATTAACTATCTCCTTTCCCCACAAGTGATTCATCTAATTCTATTAAACACCTTTATAACTTTAAAACAATGAAACCCTCAATAACCCAAACAAACCCGGCAGCAACTCTAAAATTAAGAATTGAGAGTAGAGGTTACCTGATGAAATCAATGTAGCAATAGATTTCAGTTTCCTTTCCTCATCCAAAGTGGTGGTTTGTGAAACCCTTCTCAGACTTTGCTCTTGAGACCAAGGCTTTCTCTTCTTACTCTGCTCTTTCTCTTTACAGCCGCACACACACATAAATACTCCTACTGAATTAGTTCTAGGGTTTTGAGCTCATGATGAGGGTTTTTCTACCCTCTTATCAAAATTAGAAAATCGGCCCTTAGACTTTCAACTTTAAAATTCCTCCACCAATCTTTAATCATTTCAAATAAAAATCACGGTTATTACAACACTCCCCCCTCAAAAGAATTCCGTCCACATAATTTCTTTATCGGAAAGATGAGGGTATCTGGACTTCATGTCCTCTTCTACTTCTCAAGTTGCCTCTTGACCTCTAAGAAACTGCCACTGAACTTTTACCAGTCTGATCTCCTTGTTCCTTAACTTGCGAATTTTGCTGTCCACCCTCTCAACGGTTCCTCTACGTAAGTCAACCCCTCACTAAAGCTGACACTTTCCAAAGGTACTGTCACCTTTGACTCAGTCAAACACCTCTTTTTCTCGAAACAAAACGGCTACAACTCATCAACCATTTCATACGTTCTCACCACTTCTTCTCTCCACACTTACACGTAACTAAAAGCAGGAAACCTCCATGATCCCTCCTTGAAGTGTTCCCTTATCCGAATTGAACTTTTCCTGAAAATACATCGATTTCTCTCTGCTTGCCTCAAGTGTCTCGTCTTATAACATAATTTCGGTTACTCTAACTCCACTGGGAGGAGTAACCATGGTCACACCATACTATTCTCAATAGTCTATCACTGAACGACTAGTTCGTTTGAACATTTCTCACAACATTACCAACTCAACCCATTCAACTGCCCTTTTCCACTTCTTTATCGTACTTAAAGCATACACAAATCCTCTTTCTCATACCCTTTTCAGAAGTTCACACTCTTACCGATGACAAACTACACACACACTACTCCACTTTTCGGTCTTACTGCCAAGCTTACTACTTCCAAGTTACTCACTTATACCGTCATACGATCTTCACCTCCTCACGTTAGCGTGGAGCACTGTCCACCAAACATTACTTGCCCCTCTTTCCCGATCTTTCCACATGCTGATAACACTCTCTCATTACTAAACAAAACCAAATCTCCAACTATTTCCTTCTAGGATCATTCCTTCACACATAAGAAACAATTCGCATTCACTAAAAAATTCGCCTTTACTATACCGCATTTTGACTATCCCATCCAACATATTTTTTAATCTCCCAATGATTCCAAAATATACTTACTTGGCTACTCCCACAACCGGAAACTCTTGGTTTCTCATTTGGACAATCACCCACTACTGCTCCGGCATTCTATTCCGATAATAGACCTATCACAATGCCAACTCACAACTACGTGCTCCAACCACTTGATTAACAAATCGCACACCTCATCCGAAGCCCCCGAAAAGGCTTCCATCTGATGCGTCCTCTTTCTAACATCACATCACTACGACACTAGCTGGCACATTTATCTTGACAATTACTGCCACTACACATTCGTACACTACTCACCCATAACATCACACTGCAGTCCAGATCTCTCATGGTCATTCACACAATTCAAACATGCCTTCATAATCTCCTGCATAAATCACCGAGTCTGTCTCGCTACTTTGTCCTTCTACCAGCTCTAAATCAACAACTCACGAGTTCCCGACTAACTCAAACATATACGACTCTTGCTAGTTCTTTGCGATTCCAAACCATTACATAGACAGGGTGCATTCTCTCACAGATCGATATATTCTACACACTCACTTCGTTCGTGCTACATACCTTATCCTTCTACGAACCCTCCATACCTCGCAAGTAGGACGCTTATCCAAAACAGCAATCTCTCACCATCTTAACACCCCTACAAGGTGCTCTATCAACTTTCAACCTTCTGGTTCAAGTCTTCGGCCTCAACCATCTTACCCAGTTGTCGATTTCAACATCAATAATCAACCTGTAACTGCTTTCTTAACCTATCCTTTAACATGGGTTCCTTACAGAACCTAATCCTTCCAACATAACATAATCAACTTCATAATCTGTATCTCTCTTTTCAAAACCTACTCATGTAACATCAATATTACAAGCTCACCTCAAAACTCATATCCCACGCCATGGACATTTCATTCTGCCTCACCACACTACTCATAACGAGTTGCTAAAACCAACACCTCTCCACTCTTCGAGTTCTTCTTAGCATAAAATGTAACACTCTATGTAACGTCCCAAAACACAACAGGGCATACATATCATTAAATCATAGCATTTACAAATCTGGGTCCAAAAATGTCATTACATCAATCTAAAACTTAGGTTGGCAGAAACAACCTATACACAACTGAGAATAATCTAGCTTCTATAAGAGGCACTTGCACTGTCTCTAGCTGCATCTGTACTCTATCTTGCTCTTGCTCATTCACTTGAGCCTCCTAGTATTTGCTTACCTGAAAAGGTTTTAGTTTCGAAAAGCGAGGGTTAGACCATGAGGTCTAGTGAGTCCCCTCCATAACAGCGTACATCAACATTATAAAATCATTTTATTTAAAACAGTTCACATTCTTCATATAATCATTATTCAAGGTTCAACACAGGGTTCAAGGATCGCATAAGCTCCCTCGATCGGGGCCTAACGGACACCCTCTCGGCTACACCGGAGTCCAAGTGGACCCCCTTTCTATCCGAGTAGGAAGGAAACAAATTCCAACCTACAAGTTGATCACATATGCCCAAGGAATTATCGAATCCCAAGGTACCCTGATCCCACTGTGTAAACCGACCACATATAACATACACATAGCATAACGTAAATCACAAGCGTGAAATCATTCCACATCATTTCATATTGCTAAAAGCCATCCTTTAAAATGAACGTACATTTCATGGAGAACATGCGTAATAGTTGTAAAACAGTGCATGCTAGTAAACGAACCATATCAGAAAAACGTTCAACTTTCATTTAAGTAAAAATCATGTAAAATAACATGGCATTTCTACATAATCGTTTTCTTTGGAAAACACGTAAAATCACGTATTTTAGTTTGAAAAACTCACCTGATGCTTATAAAGTACTTTCTTACTTTACTTCTGGCTTACTGTCGATTTACCTGAGAAATGGATAAGATACACACTGCTCAGATTTGTTAGGGTAGAATTTATGTTGATTTTAAGTTCAAGGGGTTGAATTGTAATTGTTTAAACTTAGTCCATAGTGAACGGGCCGTGGGCTTGTTACCACGGGCCCAGCATATATAAAGTGCAAGTAGCTTAGAAAATTAGCTAGTTGTCTCATTTAGCTTTTCTACTTTACACTGTAATTCTCTCTAAATCAATAGCTAAGTGGACAGCCTTTGTGAATCATATCAACTGTTCTTATTTGCTTATTCACAAACATAATCGTTGCACGGATCTGGATTCTACAATTGGTATCAGAGCAGACAGACGGATTCGATTCAAAGTCTAATTCATTGATTTCTGGTTAGTTTGACTTTTCCACGTCTGACTTTTCTTGATTTTTCAAATCTGTGATTCTGCGTAAATTGTTCAATTTTGCTTGTTGGGTTGTGTTAGCATCAAATTATAAGTAATTCTGCAAATTTTCACACCCTAATTCGTTCGTTTGGTTGGTCAATTTAGCAAAATAAGTTCAAAAGTTTTTGATAGTGTTTTTAATCAAAAATCGAATTTTTATCATCAAAACGTGTTCTTGTTGCTCCAAAATCGATTGGATTAGTGTTGTTTTGTGCTTGGTATTGTTTCTAACCTTTCAGGAACACATTAGAGTAACCCCAGTTGAGTTTTCGATCGATTTTAGCAAAACAGCCGCGGTGTCCGGATAAAACAGCCGCGTTTTCCGGACAGATCAAGGTGTCCGGACGTTTGTGGTTCCATCCGGACTAGTTCAATTCTTCCGGACAAGTCCATCATCCGGTTAAGTCAGTCATCCGGGTAAGTTCTCCTTTAATCTCAATCTTTCCGGGTAATTTTGTTCCGGATAATTCAAAGTATCCGGAATTCATTTTATCCGGAAATCCTCGTTTACCCGGAATCTTCGTAGTATCCGGACACCTCAAAGTTTCCGGAAACTTCAAAGTACCCGGAAATCTCATACTTTCCGGAATCTATTGCATCCGGTAAACTTTGTTTATCCTGTTGATTCTATCCGGTATCTTTAGTCCATCCGGTAACCTTGGTTATCCAAACAACTCAAGTTATCCGGACTCTCTTACCTATCCGGACAACTCTGCAATTTTGAATTGTTTTTCATAATTCTGGTCCGGACACTTCCAGATCAGATCACTTATTTGGATTTCTTTCCAGTAAGCTAAGTTATTGTCTGACCACTCATAGAACCTGCGTTAGGACTCCACTCTTAGTGCCTTGCGTTAGGTTTTACACTTTGAATCGAACAATCGTCTGACGATCACTCCAGTGCAACTGAAGATGTCTCCTGCTGAAGAAGACATGAAAAAGCCGTGTCAGGTATGTGAACCTATCTTTTCAGAACTTTATGTCCGAGTGAAACCTCTTGCTGAACGGGTAGATTCCTTTAAGGCCACTTCTAAAGAACAACTGCTTGAGATTAGGTCTCTAACCGAAAAGCTAGATGTTCAAAAGAAAATATCTGAAAAATATAAGTCTGAAAATGCTATTTTATAGGAGAAATGCAAAAATCTTTCTATAGCACCTAAAGACTTACGGGCCAAATTATCTGAACTTCAGTCACAGTTTGATCAGTGCTTGAATGAAAAAGCAGAAATCGTTTATCAATGCTCTGCTCTTCAAATTCAGCACAAGGAGTTTGTAAATAAAATCACTGATCTTGAAACAAAATTCCACAAAAGGGGTCAAACTGATCAAACCATCTTTCTAAATAAACCTAAAGAGTTCACATACTTTAACAAAGAGTGGGGAATCGGATATGATAACCCACACTATTTGAAAAAGGGAAGATGGCATGTACCCACTTTGTATGATTTTGCTTGTTTTGGATTAGATAAAAAGTATCCAGAATATGCCATTCAATGGACTGGTCCTCTTGAACCTGAAAAAGAGGAGGAAACCGAGGAATATAAGCGCACACACAGACGAGGAATTCAACTTCCGTTTTGTTATGAACCTTTAAACTACTCATATCAAAAGAACAAAAAGTATCTTTCCAATGACTACTTCGACCCCTACAAGGTAGCTACACCCAAGGATTCCTCCAAGAAGGATGAGGATGTAACACCAGCAACCAAGACTGAGACGGACGAGTTTAAACTCTATGTTCCCCCTCTCATCTTGGAAGAAAAAATTATCGAGTTGGAGGAGTCGTTTGAGAAAGAAAGGTCTATTTTTCAAAACGAAAAGAAAGTGCTCATCTCTGAGATTGAGAAACTCAAATCTGAGAAAACCGACGGTGTGTCAAGTGAGGAAAAGGAAAAATTTCAGTGGGAAATCAATACGCTCTCATCAAAACTGTCTGAAATGACAAGAGAAACGATGAAAGAGCACCTGAGAAATGGTCAACTCCAAGAACAGATTGACCTTCTCCAGGCTCAAAAGCAGATTTCACCTGATCTTTCCTCCAACTCATCTGACACATCCTCGTGTAAAGCTTTCATAGGAAATATCTCGTCTCAAGAAAGTTAAGTTTCTCAAGATGAATGTGTTACAAGGAATTTAAACTCTGATTTTTCAAACGCTTCCGCACCAAATTCCTCAAAGCACACTACAGAAAGCACAAAGTGTTCCTCGCCTTCCTCGACCGATCCAAGTCCAGTAATTCCGGATGTCGATTTTTCAGAATACATGAACTCCGAAGGTAATTCTGATAGAGAGTTTGAGTCGTTCCCTTTCGACAAACCTCTTCCAAGTCATTCTGACTTTTTGTCTCCAGTGGTTAATCGTCCGGTCAATTTTCTAAAGGGCGGCTGTTCACAATCCAAGACTCCGGTTGTGATCAAGATTCTTAAAAATGCTTCAAATGTTCAAAAACGATCACAGCCGAAGCAAAAGACCGAACAACCGACCACTAAGATTCCTGTTTCCTCAAAGGTCACTGACCGCACTGTCCCTGTTGTTTCGGATAAAACCGGTCTAGCTAAACAAACAAAACCAAAGTGGCCAGCCAAGGAATCTGTCAAGGATGATGCATCAAAGTCGTTCAATACTGTCTTTCATCCTAGGATGAACAAAAACGATTGTGCCTGGAATCATAGGAATAATTTTGTTAATAGAGATGTTAATTTTCCGATGAAAATTTATTCCATTCAGCAATTGATTCAATTATCACACGATCGTTTGTGTTGTTCTAGTTGTGGTTGGAATGATTTTGATGACATTGCTAATAATGATTGGTTTGGGTCATATCAAAGGTTTAATCATACACCCAAACGCAAACCCCGTAATAACCAGCAAAGACACTATTAAAAACGGGGTTACCAATCAGCGGTTAAACCACAGCGGGAGACCAAACCTGCTCCTAGATGGGTTGCTCCTACTAAGGTTAAACCGGCACCCAGGTGGAAAGCTGCTACAAAATCTGTTCCTCCTAAAGGTGTAAATTCTGCACCGAAGAGGAAACAAGTGCCAAAACCAGTTCCCTCTAACGGTGTAATTCCTATACCTAAAGGGAAAGCTGGGACAAAGCATGCTTCTCCAAACCGTGCCAAACCTAACCCTCCCGGACCCAGGCAAATCTGGGTACCGAAGGTCCGCTAAATTTGTTTTGCAGGACGGTCATGTGTGGTCCTTAAACACTGGATGCTCCACACACATGACCGCAAGGAGGGAGCTGCTCACGATCTACAAAGAACAATATTAAGAAGACGTGAGGTTTGTCTATACCTGTGCTCTAAAAAGCTGCTCACGTGTTTAGGGGGAGCATGATCAGCTATCAGGTATGTTATTCTACTGTTGAGGGGGAGCGTCACACACATTTATTTCCTTAAATATGTTAAAAAGTTTTTGTGTGTGGATATTCCGGTGTGCATTTCACACTACGCGCACATTCTGAGGGGGAGCATCCAACTGGATGTTCATCAGTTGAAGGGGAGCGACACAGTGTTTTTCTTTCAATGCCTAAAAGTTTTTATGTGTGTCGGACTCTCCATTGCACTATCCGAGGGGGAGCAAATTCTTCCCCATGCTCCGTTGGAGGGGGAGCGAGAGAAGGTTCGTTTATGAAATCCATATAGCTTTATTTTTGCAAAATGTCAAGAATCAGGGAAATTCTTGAAAATCCAGAAGTATCCGGACAGGTTTCCGGACCGGGTCCTTATCCGGATTGGAAGGGAACCCGGGTACCATATCCGGACTCTTGGTCTCTCTTAAATGTCATCCGGATTCTCTTTTGTCCGGATTGCTTATTTTATCCGGAAACTTTCATCATCTCCGGTATGCTCTTTTGTCCGGACATCTTTTGTCCGGATACCTGTGTTGTCCGGAATATCTTGCAATTTCATTATTATGTCCGGACGCCCCTACTATTTTCAGTCCTGTACCTGTTTCACCACTACCTGTCCTCAATCTGTATCAGATTGAGCCACTTAATGCTAAGGGACGCACCAGAACTTGTTTATCCGCCTCCGTTTCTAACTTTGGGTCTTTTTACAGCTATTCCATGGCGGATCAACAACCTCAATCCGAGGGGAAGAGTCACACTATTTTTCTCACAAAGTATAAATATTTTTTTCTTGTGTTGATATCACTCTCACTCCGAGGGGGAGCAAGTCAATCCCCATGAATGTTTTGAGGGGGAGCAGGATAATATCCATGCTATGCATATACCTGAAACCGTACCTGTGATAGCATATATACGAGAGTTAGGGAATCCCATGGTCCAGCCAGAGCCGGAGGGACCTTCCCCGAGACATAGAACATGTGAAAAGTAGGGTGTTAAGGTCGAACGCGAACCAAGAAAGATTGAGCCGTAAAGATAACGAGGCTCCTGAGCGAAACCAACCACGTCATATCCGGGTAGCCACATCTGCTATCCCGTCTCATCCGTTGGGACGGGGTATTGAAGAAGCCTCCGTGGACCCAGTGGAGCAATTGCACGACCCCCTCATCCACTCCTCCGTCTCACAACAGACGGATGTTTCAATATTACACGGGGAACAAGCATAACTTTCACCGACCTCTCATTCGGAGAGTGTTGGTGTTGAAATAAGAGACCAGCAGCCCCCAGTCTCGACTTCATTTCGTGCACCATCGAGTCTAGAGCCTATTGTTACTGAACATTCTTCGCCTAGGACACTTGATGCGGAACAACACCAAGTCGCGGCTCTTAGTGACCCGACCGGAACGTCTATAGTGTCTCCGACTTCCGGAACACGAGGATTGGACGGAAATCCTACCACAGTTAATATCACGCCAACTGTGAACGTAGGTGGCTCTACCTCTACGGTAGATGCCTCAACGGGTACTCTAAGTGAGCCCGACATTATTTTACCCGACTTTGTGTCAAAAGGGTCTCTGGACAACACCCTTGAGGCTGTCCGACAGGTTATGGAGCAACAAATGCAGGAACATGTAGCCGCTGAACTTGCCAAAGCGATGCGTGCTATCAAAGAAAAGGGCCACCTCGTAGACACGGAAACCGCCTATGTGCCTTCACCGACTCAACCGCAAGCTACTTATTCGGTGGACACTCTGAAGACGATGCTCTTAGCCCAACTGCTCCAGGAATCCGACACAACCGCATCTACCGAAGCAGACCTGATCTCAGTTCTTCGATCCCAGGTCACTGCTCCATCTTCGTCCATCACCTCACGCCTTGACGCCATTGACTCGGCCCTCAACGACTACAACAAAGCGCTTGCCACGCTGTCTGAGAGGGTCCGCTCACTAGAAGACACTTGTAAGAGTCAAGCCGGCGGTCTCAAACGCAAGCACGATGACCAGGATGATCCTGATCACCGTGAGGGGGAGAAGCGTCTACGCAAAACCGAGACCGTCCAGATCGTGACTGCCGAAACTACAACAGTGGTTCAACAGGAACCCCCAACTGCGGCAACTTCAACAGCAACACTCGAAGCCGAGTTGCCATTAGCACAGATGGTCATCGACATGGATATTTCAGATGACGAAGCCCCAACGGTTGAAAAGCCCGAGGGTACAACACAGGAATTGGTCGCACAAGAACCATCAGACATGCCAATGCTCACCATGATTTATCCAGCATGTGAAACCAACCCGGAAACCGAAGACGCATGGTACGAAAAAGCTGCCAGAGCCGTAAACTTCGAGGTAAACTTGGTGTTTCCCACTGATGAAGACGCCAACGTTGATTACGACCAGTTTCTGCTTCAAAATTTCTATGGTACGCCTCCCGTTCACTCGACTCAACCCGCTACGACTACAGATCAACTCGAAAGCTCAAATGCAGAAATCCCGACATCTCCTCAGCAAACGACAGCTCCTGATCTTTCTCCCCCTCCTCTGCAACAAAATCGTTGGGAGAAGATCAAGGTCCTCATTCCTCATCTGGAGGAATCTCTGAAGAAGCTGTTTGTATACAGAATTCGCCCGGTCGAGCCGACCTTCTGCCTTGGCATCTACAGTCCTGAACCGGCACGTCAACTCCGATATGTAGAAGCCATGAAGCGGTGTCTTCCGAGAGACCAGGTTCGAACTAAGCATAAGATCTCAGAAGTGCTAAAGATTCAGTCAAACCGAATTATGAAGATCGTCTTTCCCGTATTCACTGTTCGACGTGAAGACGGAAAAGAATGGATTTTTTCTGAAGGTGACTTTAAGCATCTCCATCCGTTCGACCTCCTGGTTATTCTGAGAGACCTTCGCACCAGAACCATCCGACCGCTTGCTGTAACAAAGGCGCTCGAAGCGGTTCGTCGATTCCTCGTCCGTTCTATTATGATATCTTATCTTATGGACTTTCAAATGGCAATCGAGAACACAGCGAAGAAGGTAAATCTGCTCAAACCGAATCTGAAAGCTCCTGAACTGTCGATGTATCCCGAGAATGCAATGCTGCTTCAACCGAAATTTGGGATCGTCTTCCTCAACGCTCAGAAAGAAAAGAAGTTTATGAGGTTCAGTCAGGTAGATCAATTTTGCGACGGCACGCTGCTCAAAGTTCAAGACGCTCTTCGGAAGATCATCAAGCACGAATCCGAAAATCCAAAGGTATCCTATTTACCCAATCTGAATGAAAGAACTGCTCAGACTGCTTTGGATATGGTTGAAGAACGTCTCGACTACCGCCGCGCCATCAGATTCTTCGAGGTTCATTTCGCACTACGCAAACGCTATGTCTACAACTGGCAAGAGATTGAGCGCGAACTCGAACTTCAAATCAAAGGGGGAGATTGTTAGGGTAGAATTTATGTTGATTTTAAGTTCAAGGGGTTGAATTGTAATTGTTTAAACTTAGTCCATAGTGAACGGGCCGTGGGCTTGTTACCACGGGCCCAGCATATATAAAGTGCAATTAGCTTAGAAAATTAGCTAGTTGTCTCATTTAGCTTTTCTGCTTTACACTGTAATTCTCTCTAAATCAATAGCTAAGTGGGCAGCCTTTGTGAATCATATCAACTGTTCTTATTTGCTTATT